>OY728121.1:2037689563-2040189563 GCA_963277665.1 Viscum album
ATTACAATTATGAATCCAATGGGTAATGATTTAGGATTCGAACAATTAACTGATGATCAAAAAATTCCTCTAACAACCAATTCCTACAAGGATAAACATGTAGATTATTGAAAAGGGTTTTATAGATGAAAACTGATGAGGATAAAATCAATCAATTCATTTGGGAAAATTATTTCTCCATAGTGGTCGATGAATATGTTATAGACGAAATAAACCATACTAAAATGATATTATAGTGTATTCCTATAAAAAATTGAATCCATAAATGATGTTGTCAAGTAAAAAAATGCTCAGATAAATCCATTGTGTTGATAGGGGATGATCTATATCCTTGAAATGATAATTTTGAAACATAACAAGTTTAAAATAGCAAGTTAGACATTTACAGGGAGTTTAAAGTTATTACACATGAAGTAAATATTATTAATCGAAAAAACCAAATAAAACATATCCTTGCATATAATATTAAAACAATTATACAATTATACAATGTCTAATCCCATCACATGGTGTGTAAATTTTCTATGGCAGATATTTCAAACCATTTTCCATTAAAATTAATTGAATCTCTTTTCATGATTCTCAACTCCCCATGATCCCAGGTAAGACATAAGCAATTTATACCAAGACTCAAATAATAAAAACAAACATACATTTTGCAACATTAATCCATCTTCTCAAAAAAATAACTCCTCACAAATAATCTCTAGTAATTCTCATGTTTCATAAAACCAAGACTACTTATATTCAAATGGCAGACAATCATAATGAAAATAGAAATGAAATGTAAGATTAATGGAAATCACATAAATATTTGTATTTTATAAAATAATGATTCTGAAAACCTTCTGTCATTATAACATCTCGTCTTAGTGCTTCTCCAAGTGTATTTGAATAGACTTAGAGAACAATCTAGTCCACTATGATTGTATATTATACTCCCTCTCATAGGTATCCACCTAAACACAATAATACTATCATTACACCAAAACCAATAGTTTCATCATACCTAGATGATATTTCTCACTATGATCCACAATCTATATCAGATTATTATTAGAGATGAATTAGAAAAAGTTCAATGTCCGCTATAGGTAATACACAATGATAATATTGTATGGAAATTTTAAAATTTAGCATCATTGATAGTTTTTTCTTCAGACAACAAAGTGTTTAAAATGGTAATATTCTATTAAATATGACCATTATAATTGTAATGTGACTATTAATAACAGTAATATAGGTATCTTATAAAAGAAAATATTGTATATTTATATCACCATATTAGTGAAATAATGTATTAAAAATAATAAATTTTGTTTTTTCATTTTCATAAAACATATTTGTTTTTTTTAATTTAATAATTAATGAAATTATTGAATCTAAATTTATTTACATAAATTATATTCATAATTTAATATTTTCATTATATATTATTGTAGCATAATTTTATGAGACATTAATGAATTTTTCAATGGGTCATAAAAAAAGTTGTAATATTAAAATATATAGTTTTTAGTCAATGATGCTTTTATTTAGAAATTAAATTTATCTTTTTTACAACATGTTATTAATTAAATGCAATTCAGTATTTATTTTTAAAGGTAGAAAAATTATTACGGTAATTTTTTTTATATTTCCAAAATAGAATAGTTTTTTGTTAATAGTGAAATTAATTAGTTTATGGTATATAAAAAATAATATAATAATTGAGTGATAGATGTTTTATGGATGATATAAGCCCTTAATATAGAAAAGTCATTTATTTTATTAATTTAGTTACTAATAAGGTTCAATCAATTCATTATCTTCATCTAAATGTATAAGACTAATTAATTAAAAAATAAAAAACCCCTCTCCTCGTCTATAAATATCACCCCTCACAACCTCATTTAATCACAACTCAAAATCATTGTTTCTTATAAAACATATTCCCATTCCATCTCCTAGAACAACCCTCCGTGTTCCAGACATTATTTTATCCCCCAAAACATGGTTTTAAATTCCCTTAACTTGGTCCTCAAGGAGAGGAAATCAAGTTGTCAAATCCACCTTTATTGATTTATTTTTCATTCCATTTGTATTCATTTCATATCATTTACTTTCCTAAATTGTAAATTAATTCATGAAAACTCTAGTATATTATATATACAATAATGTTATTATGTAAATTGGATGTTAACCATCAATTTATTTCTCGTCCAAATTATGTTTTAAAAATGGAAATATCATCTCTAACGTGTCGACGCACAAGATTTATGGACATTGATTTGTTCATTCTCTTGTACCTTCATCATGGATGGATAAAAAATTATATTTCTTATTAAACCAGATTGTAATATGTATATTAAATCAAATTTTTTTTCTAATAATCGTATATATAAATAATACTTTTAGTTAAGAAAAAATAGATTGGAATGATTAAAAAATGATAAAAAATACACAAATGTTTATCATAAATATTTTATACAATGAGTCATCCTCACATCTAAAAACAAATTAATTAAAATATCACTCAATATTCCAGACGATAAATAATAACATATAATTTCTATTGTGGTTAACTATTCCAATTTTCTATGATATTACATCTATTTATACATAAATCCATCCATAAAAACCAATGATACACACACCTCCAAACGATGAAATTGAAACCTATAATTCATCAATGAGAACATAACTGAAAATAATGAAATTGAAATAGAAATCTAATTGTTTTATAGGTTATTAATTAAATTATTAATTAATGAAATTTCATTATCTAGGATGTTCATGTTACGGTCTTTGACTTCACGGTCTGTTACATTAGATTTTGTGTGTATTTCTTGTGTTTAGGAGAGATTCCTGTTATTTTCATTAGATGTAAGAGGTGATGTAGAACTATGAAAATAAATAAATGTCATATACTTTTCTTATATGATATAAATATTGGATTCATGAAAAGTCTAGGGTCGGCTCACCCAATAAATATTTTGGGGTTAAATAAAAAATAGGTGATGCATTTTATAGTTGAACCTAGAATACGATGATTACACATTATGAAAGAGGACTATACATATTGTAATTTCATGATGCATTCCATTTTTAATGGTTTCAGCAACTCCAGTTATTTCTCATACCATGCGGAAGTTTCTCTCCACTCGTTATAGGCATTCGAAAACCTTCTCGTTTAGTGTTGGGATATTTTCGTCAATGGGGATAAATCCCTGTTCTATTTTCATCAATAATTGTACATTTATTGTGTCATTCTCAAACATTTTCTTCTAATATTAATTGGTTTTCTACAACAGTGGTGTTTTATTGGGTTGGGTGTTTTTTTTGTTTCATTTTTATGGATTTGGGGTGGGGTAAAGGCTGATCAACTGTTGTTGACGGTGCAATTGTGGTTCACATGCATTCATCTTCACCCTGCAGAGCATCGTTATTTCAAAATCTTATCCATAGTAGGATTTTCCTTTTTTCTCTATATTATGTATCATTAAGGATGGGACTTCATTCATTTTGTTTGTGTTATGGTTGTGCTAGATTAATTGAAGATAAATAATTCAATAATATCAAATTGAAGAGTACAAGTGTTTTATTTTCATCATTTAATAGCTTTGATAATATAATTTCATATTGTTTATTTTGTGGTCTTGATTCCCCACTTACAATTGTGTTGTAACACCCCAAGCTTTCAAGATACACTTCTCTTTCAATAATTCAATAACTTCCATTGTACGCAAGTTCGAGATTCTAACACACCACAACCAATCAAAGTAGCAGTTATGAATAGTAATACCCACCTTTTGAAATTATATAAATTTTATATGTCAAAATGGACTTCATTTCTGTATTCGGAATATCGAAATTATCCTATGTTGAATTTTTTGTAATTTTCTGAGAACTTCCAATTTTCTATGAATAGAGAAAATACATAAAAACAACTTTTTTAATAAAAATAACTTATAGTGATAAATTATACAATCTAGTGGTTTTAAATTGTAATTATAATATATGTTTACCATTTTATACAATGGTGGTCATTATAATTAATTTCACTTTGAAATTAGACATAAATAATTGTCAATCTTTTGATATATATTGTTTCTTAAAAACAAGCTATTTGTTGTGACAACGGGAATTAATTATAAAATTAAAAAATGCAACTTATTTTTTGGGAATTTTGTAAAATAGACATCATTTTTGAATTCGGAATATCAATTATAGCTTAGAGTGAAATTTTGGCATCATTCTAAAAAACTTCAATTTTTGATGAATATTGAAACCACTAAGTGGTAGTTAAAAAACTGATTTTTCGTTTAAATGAAACAATACCACTTCTATGATTTGATTTTAAAAAATCCAACATACATGGTTGTCATGAGGAATTAAAATGTGGTTCAATGGGATTAAAATATTTTTTTTGGTGAATAGTAACTTTTATGTTTAATTAATCACGATTAAAGGTAATTAGTGAAATTTAAGGTAAAAATGATATTATAAAAATATTAAAATACCATTACACTTGTCCTAACCCTATTGGAAAAGTCATTTCCAACCAACACAATCCATGGGTCAACTTGGGGACCCCTTGGAGAAACTTTGGTTGGAAAATGACATTAAAAACCTTTTATTTAATGTTAAAATAAAAATGTCACAAACATGAGTTGTTTTACTAAAAAAATTATTAAATGGGGATATACAAGTTATATATATGGATATAAATATTAATTATAAATCTAAAAATATTTCCTATATCATGATAATTTTTTATAATTTTTAGACATTAAAAAAATTAAATTATTTCTGACACCATGATGATGCAGCGATTACCTCATTAATTAAAGATTTAAATAAACTAAAAAGATATTGTAAACATTAATAATTACACTTGAACAAATCCTATTGAATGAGTAGATTTATAACCCTTATCACCTTATCCTCAAAATATATATGTGTGGGACCTTTAAAATCTAAAACTCATTATATAATAAAGTAACATTTCATTACTTTCCAAGAGTGCCCCTCCTGTCCTCTTATAAAAGGCCCCCACCACTACCACCTTACTCACACCTTAAAAGCCTTTTGGCTCGGCCATCCTCTGCCCAAATACTCTCTAATCTTCCATATATTACTCCTAGAAGCCTCACTTTGGGATTAATTTTTCCCATGGAAGCCTTTGGCTTAAATCAAAAAGACTTACCCTATTTTAAGGTAATGTTTTTTTAATGTTCTTTTGTTTTATTTTGATTCTCCAACCCCATAAACTATTTTTATTACATTCCTTTATAATACCAACTATATCTAAAATACACTAGGATACTGTTATGATAAGGATTTGATTTACACTTACACACACCTTCTTCTAATGGTTAAATAACATACTCTTTCTGTGGGTGGCGAAATACTGCCTCACGAAACGATGATTGTTCAATATTCTTTAAACACCTCTAATGGTGTCCATTTTGATGACACAATTTTCATATATGATATATATATTATTTTTATGTTTTCCTTATGATTATATTTTTCTCATTTGTGGCATACCTTTAAGATTTCCATTATGTGTAAACACAATATTTTCATTTTAGGAAGTGCGGACTACCGCACCCTCAAAGTGATTTGAATCGTTAATGCCATATGTGGGATGTATAAAGGATTGAGTAAATGGTATTATACATTATATTATACTGTAATTATATTATACCTTTATATAATTATAACTTCTTTCCATTAAATACAAAATAGAAATGAATGTAGCGTTCATGCGCACGTACGGCTTACCGTCTCCATGAACGGTGCATTTAATTTCTTACCTCTAAATGTTATGTAATATTATAAATTAATGTGTATACTAGATATACATTATTTATATGATATCTACATCATGAATATAATTATGGATATAATGGGTATTTTACCACATGAACAAAGTGTAATTATAAGAAGTTTATTTTTGACTCAAGTACCTAAGATTGACAAAACGACCGTTATTAACTTAAATAATTACATAATGTTCATAACAAGTTAATAAGTGATATAAAAGGAATAATGAACATGAAAAAGGTTCTGAATAAGGTAGATATTAACTCTAGTTTATTATTCAAGAGGTTAAAGAGTATTCGAGTCATGTCGGACATGAGGTAAGAGAATTTCTTAACCCAATTTCCATTTTTTGGGTTAATCTCCTACTTTAAAATTATGTCCTGATATTATTATGTCCTATCATATATTTGTACATTATTTATGTGTACATATAGGAAATAAACATAATAGATCTATTTTATTTTAAAAATGATCTTTGTAAGGACTTCATCTCAATCTCAATTCATTGAGTCATATTTGGTTTTATACACAACTTTTATTTATACGGTGTATAATCCCCTTTGACTTAAACTTTTATTCAAACGGAATCTTTATATACGAAGCATTTTTACTAAACGACAAAAGGAATGTTTTTTCTTACGTATGTGGCAACAATGACTTCTCCGCTGCCGTGACTATTATTTGAGTTTCAGCTTCCTCTATAAGCCATAACTTTTTTTAAAAGAAAAATAAATACCATGTTTTACTTTTATTTTATTTTGGTAATGAAAATGTATTTGATAAAGTTTTTTTTATATCAATGTGTTGTATTGATATCTTGTGATTGAAGTGTGGAAATATTATTTTCCTTTATTCGTGTTTTATGTGATATGATTATGTTATGGTTTATGATATGTTTAAACCTGTTCAAATGAGGAATGCATTGGACTTAATAAGTGACGGGTGGAGCCCTCTATAGCTCCTCGATGAATCTGTAGGTATCATGAGACAAACTAGTGTCTTGGCACAAGGCCTTGACAAAATCGTATTTGTGGTCTTTGCACGAGGCCTTGGCTACATGGTTATGATAGTCTGGAATTATACATTCCATCATTATGAAAGTGGTTATTGATATTGCATGTGATTATTAGACCATTAGAATATCCATGTGAATATGTAAATGGAATTATCTCATTTTACATTGGCCATATTATGTTGATGTTTCTGTTTAAAAGGCTTTTGTCTTAGTTATACATTGCCTTCAATGTTTTTGTTTATTTAAAAAAGATTCCTCTATATTGTTATCCTTACTGAGCATCTGTGATCACCCCTTAGAATGTTTTAATTTATCCCGGATGTGAAGAAGTATATTATGAATGAAATGTAGGGATAGTATGAGGGGATATGAAGACAATATGTTGTTGTATCTTTGCATTACTTTATGATGTAATGTATGACTTATGAATGTATCTGGTGTTTCCAAGGCTACTAAACTAATAGGTCATTAGAGACTTGATCATTTTTTATCATGCCAATGTTATGAAGTAATTCACCGACTCTGGGTAGCTGGGGTCGGAGCGTTACAGTTTGTTTATGAGGCAGTTTAGTACTGACCTTGGAAGCTAGATTTAGATAAACACTAATTAGAGCGCATAGCCCAAAGATAGAATTTGAGGATTAGTATAGAAGAACATCCTAGAATTTTGGTATTATAGATATTTTGTGAGTTTTCCGAGCAATACATACAGGTCTGGATACGAGCAGGTAGAGGCGGCTCTGACACAGATGTACCTAGGGGTTATACTCAAAAACACCACTTTGAGCTAGACTCGAACGGGAATTGGTGCACGACAACGGGCCTTGATGCACTCTTGGTTACGACACTCCCGGGGGATATGCTTAGGATAATTCTCATTTTATTTATAAACCACTATAAAGTGTTTATGAGTATATACTTCCTCAAAGAAAACATTTCTTTTTACGATTATGGATTATATCCATAAATAGTTTAATTTATGTTAAGTTTTTTACAAGTATGGAATTATGTATTTCGAATCATAAACTAATCTATTTTATGACATTGATTAGAAGTGGCGCCTAGTGGAAGGAATGGAAACTGTATCAATGCATGCACTCTGTGTAGGGATTTCCCTGCTGCTCAAGATAATTATTATATAGTTGGAGATACAACTGGTGCTGATCAACTTGTTACCATACTGGGACAACTCAGTCAGGTTATGAATAATAACCTTACTCGTATGGAGCACCCTGATCCACAATGTGGAGGATCAATGTTATACCGCTTCATGAGGAAAAAACCACCAACATTTAATGGGGGTACAAATCCATTAGTAGATGAGCAATGGATAAACTCCTTAGAGAAAATATTCCACGCCGTGGGAAGTAGCGAAAGGGAGAACGTTATCATGGCAGTTTACAGCCTCACTGGAGATGTAGATCAATGGTGGTCACTGATTCAACACACAAGGGAAGATGAAGAAGTATCAAGTATGGAATGGAGGGAGTTTAACAAAATTTTCTTAGAAAAATACATTCCACATGACCATCAAGCAGATATGGAAAGGAAATTTCTGAGTCTGAGGCAGAAGGAGGATGGGAATGTCACAATGTATGAGGCTAACATTACAAGGTTAACGAGGCATGATGTAGATTATATACGTAACCCAAGAAGTAAGATTGATCATTTCTTTGATGGGTTAAAACCATTTCTCCGTCGAGCATTAGTCTCACAAACCTTCTCATCGTACGAAGATATTGTCTCATGTGCTATCAAGATGGGAAAGAAATTCTCTAAATCTTATGAAAATAAAGTAATGAAAGAGAAGAAGATAATGGTGGAACAAGAGATATATAAAGGAGATAATAGAAAGACGGAATTTCCATTATGTGATAATTGTGGAAAGAATCACCCCGGTACATGCATAAAGGAATGGGAGTTTGTTATAAATGTTAAGAAAAGGTCACCAGGCTCGTGATTGCAAGAGAAAGAAAGAGGCTATCAATGTTGAATGATATAATTTTAGGGAAATGGGGCATTATGAAAATGAATTTCCTAAGAATCAGGGAAACATACATCAGAAACCGCAAAGGGATCAAGGATAATCTTATGCCGTTACTACAGTTGAAGAGGAATAATTAATGTATTTGTGCTTTTGGACTCAAGGATTATA
The DNA here is from genome assembly GCA_963277665.1 of Viscum album. Classification (NCBI taxonomy): domain Eukaryota; kingdom Viridiplantae; phylum Streptophyta; class Magnoliopsida; order Santalales; family Viscaceae; genus Viscum; species Viscum album. The sequence goes on from OY728121.1 coordinate 2,037,698,545, forward strand.
TTCTGGTTATAAGGATAATGTGATATATGTATAAGGATTGTACTGCAGTACTTGTTTTTTTCATTACAGTTTTAATATGATGAAGGTAATCATATTTTTAGTATGTGACAGTAAGAGAAACATTACTTTGTTTGGGGAATCTGATGTTACAATTGATTTTGGAATTTAGATACCTTTTAGGAACGTCTGGATAGTGGTATTTTGGATATATATAAAGGTTGGAATGGATTAATCTGAACTTTGGATAGTATTTTTTAAGGTTAAAACATTTCTGAAGATTAATTTTGGAATATTATAATACTATTGTTTTCGGAAAACGACAACCTGCAGGTTGGGGGATAACCCATTGTGTCGGACAAAGCTGCAGGTATCGAACCCACAACCATAGTGCGACATGCCTTTATTACCTACGACTAGCCTATAGGAAGTCCCTAGTTATTACAATATAGTTTTACTAATCTAAATGGTATGTGTTAATATTTTGAACCTAATACAATGAGGATAAATATAACATTTTTGAGTTCTATTACCTTTTGGAGTGAAAGATGGGTTTGTGGTGAAAATGTTATTAAAGAATGAAAGCCTATATGACAAGTATGTATATTTCCTTATGTTCTTAGCAAATCTCCTAAATAAATACCTCAACATTATAAAAAGTAACTTAAAACAAAAACGTTGTCGGTTAACTTTTCCTAATGGGGAATCAATGATCGTTTAACCCATCACAAGTTAGTAATTTTATTATAGTTATCTTTCTCTTAATCATGTTTTCTACAACTCTCCATCAGACCTTGATGGTGTGTTTCTCCTCCATATCCATATTTTCATAGAATACTAGTATGGGCTATCTTGGGTGACCATTTTACCTCTCTTTCTTTCTTGTAATGTTATATTTTTATTAACCCTACTTCCGATGTGGGTTTTCAACAAAGGTATTTTCTATTTTCAACCTTTTATTTTTGAAGAACATTATCAAATTTCGAGAACGCAATTTATTAAAGGAGGGGAGAATGTAATACCCCAAGCTTTCACGATACACTTATCTTTCAATAATGCAATAGCTTCCATTGTACGCAAGTTCGAGATTCTAACACACCACAACCAATAAAAGTAGCAGTTAGGAATAGTAATACCCACTTTTTAAAATTATTTAAAATTTTTATTTCAAAATGGACTTCATTTTTGTATTCGGAATATCAAAATTATCCTAAGATGAATTTTTTGTAATTTTCTGACAACTTCCAATTTTCTATGAATAGAGAAAATACATAAAAACAAATTTTTTAGTAAATATAATTTACAGTGATAAAATATACTATTGAATGGTTTTAAAGTATAATTAGAATATATTTTTACCATTTTATCTAATGGTGGTCATTATAATTAATTTGACTTTGAAATTAGACATTAAAAATTATCAATCTTTTGATATATATTGTTTCTTTAAAACATGTTATTTTTTGTGACAGTGGGAATTAATTATAAAATTAATTAATGCAACATATATGATTTTAATTTTGTATAATATAAATCATTTTTGAATTCAGAATATCAATTATAGCTTAGGGTGAAATTTTGGCATTATTTTGAAAAACTTCGATTTTTGATGAATAGTGAAACCACTAAGTGGTAGTTAAAAAACTGATTTTTCATTTAAATGAAACATTAACCTTATGCAATTTGGTTTCCAAAAATCTGACATACATGGTTTTCATTAGGAAGTAAAATGTGGTTCAATGGGATTAAAATATTTTTTGGTGAATAGTAACTTTTAAGTTTAATTAATCTCGATTACAGGTAATTAGTGAAATTTAACGTAAAAATGATATTATAAAAATATGAAAATACCTTTACACTTGTCCTAACCATATTCTATGAGTCATGGCCGACCAAGACAATCCATGGGTCAACTTGAGGACCCCATGGAGCCACTTTGGTAGGAAAATGAAATTAAAAACATTTTATTTAAGGTTAAAATAAAAATGTCACAAACATGAGTTGTTTTACTAAAAAAAATTAAATGGGGTTATACAAGATATATTTTTGACTATAAATATTAATTAGAAAGATAAAAAGATTTACTATATCATGATATTTTTTTTTATAATTTTTAGACATTAAATAAGTAAAATTATTTATGACACCATGATGATGCAGCGATTACCTCATTAATTAACGATTTAAATAAAATAAAATAATAATGTAAAATATAAAAATTACACTTGTCCAAAGCCTATTGGATGATTAGATTTAGAACCCTTATCACCTATCCTCATAATATATATATGTGTGACCTTTAAAATCCGAAACTCATTTTATAATAAAGTAACATTTCATTACTTTCCAATAGTGCCCCTCCTCTCTTCTTATAAAAGGCCCCCACCACTACCACCTTACTCACACCATCAAATCCTTTTGGATCGGACAAACTCTGCCCAAATACTCTATCAACTTCCCTCTCTTAATCCTAGATGACTCACATTGGGAAGATGTTTTCCCAAGGAATCCGTTGGCTCAAATCTAAAAGAGTTACCCGAATTTAAGGTAATGTCTTCTTTTATGATCTTTTGTTTTATTTAGCTTCTACAACCCCCTAAACTCTTTTTATTCTGTTCTTTTATAACAAAAGCAGTATCTAAAATATACTAGGATGATTTTATGATAAGGATTTGATTTACACTTACACACACCTTCGTCTAATGGTTAAAAAACATAATATTTTCGTGGGTGGCGAAATATTGCCTCACGAAATGATGATTGTTTAATATTCTTTTAACCCCTCTAATGGGGGCCATTTTGATGAAAATAATTTCATATATGATATATATATTTTCTTTATGTTTTCCTTATGATTCTCTATTTCTCATTTATGGCATACCTTTAAGATTTCCATTATGGGTAAACATGATATTTTCATTTTAGGAAGTGCGGACTACCGCCCCCTCAAAGTGATTTGAATCATTAATGCCATATGTGGGATGCATAAAGGATGGAGTAAATGGTATTATACATTATATTATACAATAATTATATTATAACATTATATAATTATAACCTCATTCTATTAAATACGAAATAAAAATGAAAGTAGTGTTCATGCGTACGTACGGCTTACCGTCTCCATGAACGGTGCATTTCATTTCTTACCTCTAAATGTTATATAATATTATAAATGAATGTATAGAATGGATATATATGATGTATATGATATCTAAATCATGAATATAATTATGGATATAATGTATATTTTACTACATGAACAATGTGTAATTATACGATGATTATTTTTGAATCAAGTACCTAAGATCGACAAAACGACCGTTATTAAATTAAATAATTACATAATGTTGATAACATGGTAATAAGTGATATAAATGGAATAATGAACTGGAAAATTTTTCTTAAATAGATAGAGATTAACTCTAGTTTATTATTCAGGAGGTTAAAGAGCGGTCGAGTTAAGTCGGACACGAGGTAAGGGAATTTCTTAACCCAATTTCCATTCTTTGGGTTAATCTCCTACTTTCAAATTATGTCACGATATTATTATATCATATCTTGTATTTTTACTTTCATTATGTGTAATTATAGTAAATACACATAATAGATCTATTTTATTTTAAAAATGATCTTTGTAAGGACTTCGTCTCAATCTCCTTTCATTGAGACATATTTGGTTTTATACACAACATTCATTTGTACGGTGTATAAACCCATTTGAATTTTTCTTTTATTAAAAAGGAATATTTTTATACGAAGCGTTTTTACTAAATGACAAAAGGAATGTTTTTTCTTACGTATGCGGCGACACCGACTTCTCCGACAACGTGACTATTATTTGAGTTTCGGATTCCTATATAAGCCATAACTTTTTTTAAAGAAAAATAAATACCATGTTTTAATTTTCTTTTATTTTGGTATTAAAAATGATTTTGATAAATTTTTTATTATATCAATGTGTTGTATTTATATCTTGTGATTGAAGTGTGGAAATCTTATGTTTTCTTTATGCATGTTCTATGTGATATGATTATTTTATGGTTTATCATATGTTTAAACTTGTTCATATGAGGAATGTATTGGACTTAATAAGTGACTGGTGGAGCCCTCTATAGCTCCTCAATGTATCGGTAGGTCTCATTAGACAAACTAGTGTCTTGTCACGAGTCCTTGACAAAATCATATTTGTGGTCTTGGCATGAGGCCTTGGCTACGTGGTTATGATAGTATGGAATTATGCATTCCATCATTATGAAAGTGGTTATTGATATTGAATTTGATTATTCGACTAGTAGAATATCCATGTGAATAAGTAAATGGCATTATCTCATTTTAATTTTCCCATATTATTTTGAAGTTCATCTTTGAAAGGATTTTGTTTTAGTTATACATTGCCTTAAATATTTATGTTTATTTATAAAAGCATCCTCTATATTGTTATCCTTACTGAGCATCTGAGCTCACCCCTTCAAATGTTTTAATTTTTCCAGGATTTCAAGAAGTATATTATGAATGACCAGCAGAGATAGTATGAGGGGATATGAAGAAAATATGTTGTTTTAGGTTTGCTTTACTTTATGATGTAATGTATGACTTATGAATGTATCTAGTGTTTCCAAGGCTACTAAACTAATCGGTCTTTCGAGACTTGATCATTTGTGATCATGCCAATGTTACGAAGTAATGCACCAACTCTAGGTAGATGGGGTCGGGGCATTACATGTGCTCATTGGTGGATTTTTTTAAATGGATATATATTTTGGGATTTATTCTTTGGTTCTGACTTTTTTAATAGAATCCTAACATGGAAATTGATTAACTACTAATTTTTGTCTAATAAAATGGTTCCTCTAAGGATTATGAAGAAGAGATAATGTCCATAAAATATAGTAGAATGTGATAAAATTCGTTTTGTAAATCCATATATGAAAATTTATGTGTTGTGATGTGTAGTTAGTTGTGCGGGAGGATAATTTTTGGCTCCAACTTTTGGGGAAGCTAGGTGAGAGTTTTTTGGTCATGATTTTTTTTATGGAAATGTGATAGTTTGTGGGAATTACATTTATGGAGACAATTATGTTTTTTTGGGAATACATATTTCTTGTGATATGTGTTTATGTTGTAATAGATGATCGTGTGGTGATTGAATAAATGAATGTTTAATTCTATATGAAATGGATTGGGTTGGTTGGGTTAAATCTGATAGAAATTGTTTAATATAAAATAAATGATGCCTATTTGGTTAAATGTTGTTAATGATAAATAATAAAATTAATGGGACATAAACACAATATAAATGTGAAGAGGCATTGGATTATTAGGGCTCTTTAAACTCTAATTGGACTGTTGCAGATACAAATAAATTCATTTATTTGTGGAATAAAAGGTGTCAACGTTTTTAGTTGTTCAATTTGACTGATAACCCATAGGTTCGCATTGAGTATTAGATATTATATATATATATATTCATTTTCATTGTGATATCTATATGCACACCACCCACCTTGAGCACTCTGTGACGAAAACCCTCATAGTCACACGAGGTTATCTCTCCAAGCTTCCTAATGGTTGGATGGATGGCAAGTCACCCACACATCCCTACACCATCATCCAGGCATTAGTGCCCTAGGTGTCATCATGTGACTTATGATGTGTGGTCCTAGATATCTCTATTATGATATGTGATTATTTCATGGGTGTCTTTATAATGAGATGTTATATGTGTCCAATGTTTCTTTATGATGAGATGTGTTGTGATTTCCCATGTCTATGAATTGGGATAAAATTTGTTATGATAGTACATGTGTGTGATGGTGAGGTGGAATGTGTTTTGTATATTAGGTTTGTATTGGTAGGATGTGTATTGAGGCCTTGGATTGTGTGGGAAGGATGTGTTGAGGGGACATGTGGGTTTAGGTGGTTTACGTTGTGGAATATTTGGAAGAGGTGGGAGCACCATGACGTTATCCCTTAGCATTTCAGTGCGGCTAATTACTGGGAAAGTGGTGAGGGGTACCATATAATCAATGTTCTTTTCATTATAGAATATTACATGATCTATGTAACTTCATGATAGGGACATGGATATATTTTTTATTGTTAGTACTGCTTTTTAGGAGAAGTTTGGTTCTTCCATTTTCTCATAGGTCCATGAGCTTGATTCTTTCACATGTGAGTGAGATACTGTTGTTTTATTACAATAAACATGTATTCTAACCCTGTTTATATAAAATGGTTGAAATTTTTCCAAGAGGTTATCTTGGACCATGCTTGACATTACAGACAATGATATTTGATAGTATTTGTGTCTCTAGTTTAGATTTACATTGTGTCCTTACTTTATTGAATGTTATCTGTATTAGTTATATTTATACATGCATGAGGGATGAGTTGTGTTTCTCTATTATATAAAGTATTTGTGTTATTGTGGATGATTTATTATATCTCCCAATATTTTCTTCTTATAAAGGATAATTCCACCCATATTGTGATATTTATACACCCTTGGTGCTAGTCACCATCCTAGGGCCCACTAAAGGCGGGACTCAATGGTAATTGACTCCCTCCTCTCATTCTAGTATCACAGTTGGCAGGAGGACTTGATATAGAGGTATACGAGGTGAATGCTAAACAATAGGGTTTATTTTGGAGTTTGGCATGGTAAGGATTGCATTATTAGTTATGGAAGCAATTTTATATGAGCATGGTACAAGACGTAGTCCAATGACACTGATAGGGACATGAGATTTTAGGACCCCATGATCGAGTGCATGGTAACTATGATTATTGAACGACAATGCAAGATGGACCTTATTGCACAGTATGGACATATGATAGGTACATTCCTCATGATGATTTGTGTTCATGTTTTAATTATAATGTTTTGGATGTTTAAAAACGATGATGGTAATGAAATTAATTTAATGGAATCTTAATAAAACTCCACACTACCAGGTAGAGGATGTTATTTATTTCCTTTATGTTATGGATTTGGTTCATCATTTGTGTGTTGCTCAGGAAGTGATGGTATTAAAGCATGATCTGGTTGATCAATTTAGTGTTAATCTAGTTGAAGAGGATGATTTGTGGCAGAGAATGACGAGTTCTTTCAATCAGAAGACTATGGAAATGTATGATGGAAATGATTCATATTTTTAAATAGAGAGAATGTTAGTAGGGCCTTACATTTCATTCTATTTAATATGGGACCATACGAAGTACTAGGTCCTTATTCCAGTTAGTCTGATGTGTGAAGTTATGCATCAGTGGTGGAGGTTGTTTCATGAGAGTGGAAGGATACATAAATTTTTTGGTACAGGCTAACCTCTATATTTTCATCATATTTAGGGACCACAACCCGAAAATGTGCATGGAGGTGGTATTCAATATAGATTTATAAGATATGGGTTTGGTAAATTTCACTCAATGTTTTTAGTAGTTCTAGGGGGTCTAGAGATCATAAGAAGTATGACCAATTTTTTAATACACCACTGTGTGCCTTGTTTGAATTAAGAGCATCACACTCCATTTTTTATCCTTCATTATTCCATAATCAGAGATAATAGAAAGAGAGTCTTTTCAAACGCAATTTTTTATTATGCTAGTTAGAGGCTAGAATATTTTTAATGTGTGCCTTTGGTGTAGACTAATTATGGGGCCACCTAATTCCCAAGTGAGTATTTTCATCCTATAGATGCATCCATATAATTAAATCATCATCATTGACTTCTTGTTTTGCATGAGATATTTTATAGTCTTCTTCTAGAGGATAGTCATGTTTTCAGATGTGAATTGTCATTGTGTGGTTTTCATCGGTGAGGGGAGTTATTATGTGTGAATTTAGTGTGTGGATCCACTTCATTCCTCATTTTCCATGTTGTCAGTGGAATCATATAATGTTGGGATGGTAGAGGTTCCAAGGGTAATTGGGGAGTTCCGGTATTTTTTTCCCAAGGTGTTTATGATGATAACCCTCAATGTGATGTTGATATTGGGATATTCATTCAGCCTAGTGATTCTCTAATTTTGATGACCCCTTATCAGATCAAACTTTTTTTGTTGGAGGAGTTGATGATTCAAATAGATGATCTAATGAATTCGGGATTCATCCAGCTACATGGGTCTCTGTTGGGAACTCTAGTATTGTTATCTATGAAGGATGATAGTGGTATGATGTTTCGTATAAAATACCAGATGTTGAATTATGTGATAATAAATAACTATTACCCTCTTAGAATGGTTGATGGTCTTTTCAACTAGTTGAGAGGGGAGAGTTGGAATTATTAGAACAAAATTTTTTCTGGACATCACCATTAGATGGTGATGGAGAGAGGTATCCTGAAGACTGTTTTAAGATGCCGATATGTTAAAATTTATCATGAATTCTAGCTAATTATTGTTATGAGAACACCATCCCTATTATTCAACATTATGAACTCTCTTTTTTGCGACTTATTAGATCATTTTGACTTCAAATTTATTTATGATATATTAATCTACTCAAAATTAAAGGATGAGGATGTCATGATTCTCCTAGTTGTCTTTAATATTCTTCGTCACCACAATCTATATGGAATGTTGTCCTAATATATGTTTTCTACATGAGGGGACTATTTCTCGGGGAATGAGGAGTCTTATTAAGGTGTGGTAGTATACACATCAAATTTTTATGTAGTTATTTCAATGGGAAACAAACTTGAATGTGGTCGAGGGTTACATTTTCCTTTGTCTTAAAGAATATTGTTTGATTTTTTTACCTGATTTGAGTCAAATTGCATCCCCATTGTCTTCTTCAGTTATGGATTACCAAGAATTTTATGTGGATTGATCATTTCTAGTTAGCCATCGGTTACCAGAAAGGGATTTTGGTTAGTGTTCCAATGATCTGTTTTCCTAAGAAAAGGTGATGATGTGGTGTTTCATGAAATTTCATGTCTAATATTGGGACGTGTGATTATTCATAAGTTGGTAGTGGTGGATTTTGTTGTATGGTTTTAGGTTTTCTAGTAGTAAATTTTAAATAATCATGTTTCTTTTTTTCTCTCAACCCTTGGATGATACTAAGTGTAAATTAGATGAAAAATTGATGGATTTCATCACATCGTTACCTAGATCTCAAGGTGGTTGTGATATTGGTTGATAGATAGTGGGTTAATTGATGAAATCACCCCACTTATTAGTGATCAATGAGTTAGGAACTACGGATTCCCTCACTAAAGGGTTCATGGAATAAGGTGGTACAAATCCATTGAGTTACGAGTTCCATTGTCTGGTATCAGAATTCATATTGTATATCATGATTCGAGATGGGACTTCAGTATTATTTTGGAACTCAGTTATTCCATATCATTGCATTCAACCCACACAAATATGGACAGATGGAATGGACTATCTAGACACTGTGTAATATAATGTGTGCATGCATATTGGGAGTAATATTTGTATTTTGTAAAGTTTTAATATAATAGTAACTAGAACACATAAAATGTAATTGATCTATTGTAATTTTTTAATGGAGGACCATGTCACACCCCGTATTTTGGATATAAGATTGGGAGATAACAATTCATTATCCAGATGTGGTGCATTGCATGATAGAGAGTGTAAATAAGAGTAATTATAGGGTGAAAGAAGCACAATATTGGTTGAAATCTTATGCTGATTGTTGGAGGATTCCCCATGAATTATATGTAAGAGACTACTTGTAAGTAAATTGTTCCCCTCGATGTGGTCATTAATGTTTATACAGAGGGAGTATAATTTATCCATGATTTCATGGAACCTTTTTGGTTTTGGAGAATGTTTGTGTAGTTTCATAATTGATGTAATTTTCACCCATGTTGGATAGGATCCATGACATAATTCAAATATATCAACATCGTCATTATATTTACGATCACTCTCATGTCCTTGAATGGGGATTGCTGGATATCGAGGATGAAAAGATGTTTTTGGATTGGTCAGCAGACATCCAGGATCACCATGAGAATTGAATGCAAATATGAATAATTAAATTTGTTTGTGGGTTGTAGAGGCATGTTGGAATAGAAAAGAGTTCATGGGAGATAGATACATGAATGAATTCCAAGAACATATAGTTTTTTTATTTCCTTTTATCTATTTTAAATTGTGAGGTGATGTTCAAACATTTTTTCTTATATTAGTTCTTTTCCACTATTTCTGATGTGTGTGGTATGATGTGTGATAATTTCCTAACATAAAAAAATGTAATACCATATTCCTAATTGAGAATCAATATCTGAATTGTGGAAAACCCTATATGGGTGATAATGTGGTTCCTAATGAAAATAGTATATTGACCTGGAAGACGGAATTCCCTTATTTTTGTTTTCATGATATTAAGGTTCCTTTGTTTTAAGGATATTTGGATTAGGAGGTGAAGATGTTGAGAATATTATGAAGTGTTCATGTGGTAGAATGTTTGTGTAAGAGGAAGTGGATTGTGGTGGTGTAATATGTTTTTTGGCTATTTGGTTTTTCATATTTAGTTAGTGGTAATTTAGAGGGGTCACGATACTGTAGTGTGGTACCTCGAGGGGTTGTTGTTCAAAAAAAAATTTCATCTGGTATTTTCTTTGGATTCTAAAAGGTGTTAATAATTTGACTTGTATCTTATGTAATTATTTTTTATTTTCCAGTCCATTACATTTAATGTTAACTTTGTTGGAGGTGTTCAGCGTAGATTTTGGGTGTTTTCAATTAAATATGGAGGTGTTTAAAAAAAGATACATGATATAATCATCATGTAAGTTTATTTCAGGATGATAAAGTTGGTTTCATTGATTTTATATGTCCATTTCATGATATTTTCATCTTTTAAGGTTAAATAATAAAACGGAAATGTGTTATTTGGTAGAAATTTTGGACTTTTTATTACAAGATGTGAAAGTGGATAAACTTATTTTAATTCTCTAATGATATAAAATTTTAATGGATTCATAAGATCATGATATCTCATTAACTGTATGGATTTCGATCTCCCCACATTCCAAGAATCTGAAAACCATCTCCTTTAGCTTTTGGAGATTCCCTTCAACACGGATCGAACCATAGGCTCTCGTCTTCGATCAGTGTTGAGTTCTCATATCGTTACCACCTATTTCCATCTATTATGCTTTGGGGTTATGCTACAGTGGTGTTTCATTAAGTTGTTGGTGTGTTTTTAATTTTTACAGACCCTTATTGAGGTATAGGTTTATATGTAGTCCCTATGGGGTGTTTTTTTTCCTAGGAAATAATCTTTTTCCTGTTATGGGAAATAAGTTGTAACAATTTTTTAATATAGTATTTCCATTATTTCTCTACATTATTTATCATATGGTAGGGGTTTTATTTATTAATTTACATATTTGTTACAGTGTTTCTAGCTTAATTAATGATAATATATTTATTTATATGAAATTAAAGTGTACACAGATTTGTTTCACATGGATTTATATATTTGACATTATGTTGTGTTATTGTTGATTATACGTGCATAATCCTCTACAGAGAATTATAGTTGTTTGATTCTTTTTATTTTTCTTGATAAATGTGATGTGATATCTTCTTTGGCTGTGATTGATGTGATATCACCATAAAATGGAAATTTATTAATAACTTATATTTGGTTAATGAAATGGATACAATTGTATTTATATTTTGGGATAATGACACCATAATATAGTAGAATGTGATAAAATCACATTGGTAAATCTGTAAAATAACACTGATGCGTGGTTTTGGAATATGGGGTTGATGGATAGTTAGTTCTCTTTTAGGTAGGCAAGGTGATATTTTTTGGGCATTGATTATGATTGATGAGGTGATCAATTGTGGGCCGTTATTTTTGGGACGAAAGGTAAGGATGTTAGGGACGAAAGTTAGCTTTTGATATGTGGTTATGTTTTTTCAAATTCTCATATTATGATGGAATAAATTAATATTTAATAATGATTGAAATGCATGGAATTGTTGGGTTATATAGGATGGAATTTTTTAATGGAAAATGAAATGATTGGTTGTGTGGTTAAATGTGGCTCATGGTAAATAATAAAATAAATGGGTGTTAAAAATTGAGGATATATGAGTAGACATTGGATTATATGGTCTCCTTGACTTATGATATGATTGTTCAAAATAATAATAAATGAAAATAGATGTGGGAGAAAAGGTAACAATGTTGAGAGTTACTTAGTTATTTTGAGAACACATAGGATGGGATTGGGTTTTTTATAATATATATATGCTTGTATTTTGTAGTCAATATCTATATGCATCCCACTCACATTTGGAACTATGTTCCAAACTCCCACATAGTCATGTGGTGGGTTTCATTCACAACATCAAGGTTGGTGGGTGGAAGGCTATCCACATTCTCTTCCCTGATCCCTCTTCCAACTGATAGTTTACTACGTGTCATTGGCAAATTTTTAAGGTGTGGTCCAAGGTTTTTTCATTATGGAATGTTATATGTGTCCATGCTGTCTCGAGGATGATATGTTTTTTGTTCCCAAGGTTTCTTCTCAATGTGATTTGTGGTGATATCCCATGTGTGTGTCAGCATGATGGGATGTGTTGTGATAGACCTTGTCTGTGCGTTTGAGATGAGATGTGTTGTATGGCCTAGGTGGGTGTGGACTAAATGTGTTTCAAGGCCCAAGTGTGCATATACAATCTATGTTTTTTGGCCCAGCTGTGTGTGGGATGGATGTAATATGGTATATTCAAGAGAAGAGGGATCAGAAGGACATTTACCATTGGGGTGTGAGAGAAACTAATCCATGGGAATATTGTGTGGGTTACCATATCATCAATGATATTTACTTTATATTATATTATTTGATGTTCATTACATAGTGAGCATGCCTTGGTGAGGGTTTTATGTCACACCCCGACCTATCTAGTTATTTGGTTTTATTACTTCTATAGATTTTAAAAAATATGTCGAGGTTCGGGTTGAATCATGATCAATATTTTTGAGTTATTTCAAAAAGTGTGGATTTTTTAGTAGACACAATTGGGTGTGAGATATGAGTGTGTCTTTGAAATCATGAGTGTCTTCTCCTAGGAAACGTAACGATCCACTTGTCATTGGAAAAAAAATTAAATGAATAATTTTTTTAATTTATTATATCATTTAAAATTTTTAGGGTTATTAAGAAATATTATTATTTTTATTTTAGGTGTAAATTTATAATTGTTAAATTTTTCCATTAATATTAAAAATTTTATTTTTATAATTATTATAATTATTACTAATTAATTTAATTAAAAAATAGTAATAACCTAGGGGGTCCGGACACCCTCCCACTCCTTCTTCCGGGATGGAACAGGTGTCTCCCCCCTCCCGCTCAACCAACAACAAGACACCACTGCCGCCTAGTCTCCCCACCATAACTTCAACTAGATACTCCCTCCACCTTGACACCGCCCCTCCACCTGGCACCACGTCCTCCTTCCCGTCCAACCAGTGAAACCCCATGCTCTCGCTGTTAGGAACGCGGCCCTAACCCTCGGTCAAACACCACTTCTCCAACCAGTTTGCAACCTCTAACAACCCAAAACCTCTACTCCTCCGGCCTCATAACTCCTTCCAGTGTGGCTCCCTCTCCCCTTAGAAATTAATTTATCCTTTTAGCTTGGTCTTTACCCTTGTTTTTGGTTTATTTAAGGTTTAACTCCAAAAGTTTGGGCCCAATTTTATTTTCTTTATTGGTTTTAGTCTTATTTAGGTGTAGGGATAGTGCGATTGAATTTCAACACAGGTTCTAGGATAATCATCATCAATTAAGGTTGTTTTCACAATTGTTTTGATACATATTATGAATTTTATTTGTCTTTTCACATAGAGGCTTAAGTATTCGGTTTGTAATTTTCTCTTAGTTTAAAATTAATAGATTCAATGAATTTATGCTTTGGATGTTTCCTTTTTTTCAAAAAAAATTTATAGCTATTTAATACCATTAATAAGTTTAATATGACATATATATATATTTACCATTTTAAGAATAAGTTTTAAAATGAATCATTGTTTCTTATTATGTGGATTTATCCCAAAAATGACCAATACATTATTGTGTTTGAAGATATGAATTGTTCAAAATTATTTAAACAGTGTTTTGGTTTTGTATATATAAGACGGTGGAATCCATTTGCTTCCCACCCTTTGGAAATATTTTATTTAAATTTAAATGTCGATTGGTGCTTCTTAAATTTATGTAATAAATGTTTTAAATAAAATATTGAATTATATATGTGATGCACATTTTTTATATCACGGGAATGCATTTTATTAAAATAAGGGATTCTGAGTTGGTTTTGTGTGTGAAGTTGTTGTATACATATCATAAGTTTATTATAATATTTTTAAAGTGGATTAATGAATATGGTATATGGTTTATGTTATGTATTGAAAAAATTTCAAAGTGGTGTTTTTATTATTTATTATTTTGGTTTATTTTAAATCATTTTTTCTGTACTTTTAATTTATTTTTCGATTGCTTCAGTGTGTTGGTGGGTTAAATTCTGTGACATTATAGCCACTAAGATAATGGTACCAATGCACGAGTTTGAGGTATGTCACATTGTTGAAATCGAGCCGTGAGTTGAGGTAGGTCCCCCACTACACTTGTCATTTTAATTTAGAATTTATTAATTACATGATATTTCATGGATTTTCGATAAATGGGAAATAATATTATATAATTATTTGTGGAATAATTATTCTATTTAATCAAGTCTATTTATATTTAGAATTTCAAATAAATTATTTTCCTGATGAATTTTCATACAATATTTAATGAATGTCCCTTTATCCTTTGAACATTCTAGTGTGGTTCTGGTTTGATGTTAAATGACTTCTTCTGATGCATGAGAATTGTTTTTGGTTTTTATGGAGATTTTTTTTTTAATTTGATATAAGGAATGTTTAGAACTTTAATAAAATAAATTATTTTGAAAACCCTATTTTGGGAGACTCGAGGGTGATCTTTCGGTGTACGTTGGTTTTCTGAGTTGTTGTGTGTGGTTTTCGTGCATTGTTATTGGATATTTGATTAACATTGTTGACTCACCCCTTCTTTCCACATAGTACTATCCATATATTCCTAGCATAGTCAGTGAATTTTTGATGAAAAATTTCTACATTATTATGGATTATTCATTTGATAGAGTGACATTGAATCTGATACTTGGTCATAATTATAATAATGGGATTGGGCCCCTTGACTAGGCCAGGTAGGGAGGTGGTCGAGCATTAGGGTGTTATAACATCATTGACTGGGGAATACCTTCAAGATGAGTCACATGTATAGTATCTTGTGGATTTTTCATGAGATCATGGGTTCTACCCCTGTTTTCCTTAGCACTTATTTGTATGTGGCAGACAATTTAGGTGATTAGTTTAGTTTCTAGCCCCTGCATGCTACTTTTCCATTTCCCTTGTTCTGTATGGTTTCCTATTGTTTTAAAACTATATTTTGATTTTAAATTGTTCATGAAAAGTTATTTTAAAATGAAATAAACCTTTACCGTCAAATCATTTACATGTTTATCAATTGAAAAGGTCAAAGGACTGTTACTTAATTTAGAAATTAAATTGTGTTTGAAAACCCAAATTTTATATATTGTAGTTAAAAAATGAAATTTGAAAAATTGTTTATTTAATTGTAGTTCATTGGGAATAAATTGTTGGGAATGCCTAATTGGTTTTAATACTCATACCTATAGTGTTTTCATTTTTTAGATTTTTTATCGGTTGAATCAAACTTTTTTTCCATGGGAGAGTGTTTGTTTTGGATAGGAGAGTGACTATATGGGTCACGATTAGTTTGGTCATGATCATGTAAGTGTGTTGTTGTTTTTTGTTCATTCTTTTTACTTGATTTTTATTCCCTTTACATTGTACTACTTTTTTCTACTTATTTATTTAATTTCATTTAGCTAAATCATTCCCATTATTTCTTTGTTGATTCCCTTAAACTTTTCTCTTGCCCTGGAGGATCAGAAACATCTCACAGGCCTTACTGTCGATCGGCTCGGATGACCGGTTCAGGGTCGACCTTGGTTGGTTCATGAAAAAATGATATCATAGCAGGTCAAATCTTTAGTGGACCATGCTCATAGAGTATCCATTGTTAAGTACAATTTTCATGGTGAAAGGAGTATAATTTTTGGAACTCTATGTGTAGGGATGGGAAAAATTCATGAAGCCTTGCTCATTCCGAACCTTGGGTTACCAAGGGATGTTTGGGTTGTTTATGTAGTTTTGGTTCCATTGAATTTTTTCATGTTGGGAAATGAAAATGGAGTTGGGACGGTGTCCTTATGTTCTCATAGGGCATGGAAATCCCTATGGAACTGGGGAAATTAACCTGGAATTGACTCAGTGTGGTTGACTTGATTGGAATATGGCCACCAACCACATGTCTGAGTCACCCAACGACAATAGTTTCCCTTAGAGAATTGGTTGGGGTTTTCTTAAATCTGAAGTTGTATTACTAATTCTTGTTTTTTATATTGAGAATGGTTGAATTTAAGATGGAAATTACCTTGTTTTGATTAAGTTCATTGTTTCCATGTTCCATAGTGTTCTCCCATAAAGACGTATAATGAATGACCATGGTGATGCTCTAGGTGGTTCTCCCTTATAAAATACTCTAGCTGATCAGCCCACATACTACGAACTTCAGTATTAGAAACATAACCCTCCTCTATTTATAGATAAGTAGATCATCATGAGGTAGAGAAGTATTTGGTGAAGATTGAGAGGAACTTATTTTTTCTTTCACAACCTATTTCATTGAAGGTGATGTTTGCTACCTTTATGCTTGAAGGTCCAAACATGAAATGGTGGAAGTTTGTGTCTGGAATAAAGCCACAAAAGTTTCTATCATGGGAGGATTTTAATTTATAGTTCAACCAGTAGTATTTTCTCGAGGTGAAAAAGGTGATGAAGGGGATGGAGATGTGCCGTCTTTAGAAAGATGTTGGGTCAGTGTTGGAATTATTTCATCACTTCAGGTACTTACCTCTGTATGAACAAGGGTATATTGGAAATGATCCTATGAAATATTGGAATTTTGAGCTTGGGATCTGTCCTGAATTTTATTCGAATGTTGAATAACTCAACCTATCCTCCAACACTGACATGGTGAGGAAAACCATTCATGCCAAAGATGAATTTTCTGTAGGATTTGAGATGTTTAATCCTCCACTGGCCTTGGGAAGAAATGCTGGGGACAATGATTAGAAGACTTTGTTTCAGCCTAATACATGTGGTGCTGGTAGGGGAATTAAGAGGATTTCACTCCTGAAGTTATATTTTTCATATCATAATGATTTTATATGTCATCATTATGGATGGAAGTTTCATAAAAAGTTTATTCCCCCATGTTCTCTGAAATCGTGCCACAGTTGTTGGAACCTAGGTCAGTTGTAGTAGTTCGTCCGAGGTACTCCCATGAAGTGTGCTAAATCCCTAACTAGATCACCAATGGTAACTTCTTCCCCTCATCATGAATAAAAAAATGTTTGGGATCCGTTTTTTGTTTTTCTATTTCTAATGTTCCATGGATGTATTGGCCTTAACATTTAGCCTTTTGTGGTGTCTCTTTTCCTCCAATAGTAATAATTGTTATTGTCGAACTACATTGAATGTTTTATTTTAATGGAATTGTGTTTGGAAATATTATGGTTTATGTGTTATGTTTGGTAATTTTAAAATCTTTACTGCGAGGTAGGAGATACTTCAATCAACGGTGTTCTATCCACAAGTTCTAGAGTTAAGCTGTTTCAATGTCTGGTGAAACCTAGTGGTGTAAAATGGGATTGGATTAATATTTATCCATACGGTGTCATGGTTTGTGTTCTTTAGTGGTTGATAAATTGTTGATATAACAGAGGTGGTAGTTTTTCTTCATTATTAGTTGGGCCCTTCACCCATTCCCTCATGTGGTGGGGGTTTTAGGTTGATGTGGTATGTTTTGAAGTTCAGTTAATGTCATCAGTGCTTGCAGTGGGGAGACCAAATGTGGGTCTTATGGAGTTACACCCATAATAATTTGTTTTTATCCTGATCCTTATGGTGGGGAGCCTATTCAGGAATCCCCATATCTGTATCAGAGTTTCAATTCATGTATCATTTGTTGGTAGGTGGCCCCGTGTAGAACCATCATATTTTATGTTCTTCCTCTTGATTAATGTAGGGATTGGAGTACACCAATGGATCTGTTGGATTATGTTTATTGGAATAACTGTCCTTGGTTATTTAAGATCAATACATGGTTAAAATTGATGGTATGGGTTATTATTTTTGGCGGTTAGGTAGTTTTTGTTTTGAGGATGACTTGTAACTCATGGTATTTCATTATCTATTTGGGTCGATCAACTGGAGGTGCATAAACTTTTAGAGGTTGCAGACACATAAGATGTCTTATCATTTGGGCTAGATGTTTTTGTGGATTTTTATTGGAGGAAATTGTTATGGTGGAGAAAAATTTTCAGACCCTAAAAAATATAATCATTTTATATTATTATTTCATTGCCTTTAAATATTTTTGTTGATAATCTGGTTGAATCCCGAAAGAGATTTTGGATTTTGGCAAAACATGATGGTTTTTATTAGACATCAATGGGTGTAAGTTAGAGCTTGTATTTGAAACCCTGCACAGCTTCAGGAAATTAATGACATGATCATACTGACTTCAAATAAAAATGACAATGAATAAATTTTGTAATTTAGTGTGATTTTTAAAATTACTATTTTATTGATATATTTTATTGTTTTATTTTATGTGAAAAAGTAAAATTGTTAATTTTATCCTAATTATAACTATTGTAATTATTAATTAATTAATTTTTATAAATATTTTTTTTAATTCCAAAAATTTAAATAAACTAGGGGTTACCACACCCCCCACTCCTTCTACCCCTAAGACATAGGTGACTCCCCCTTCCCAGTCGGTTTACAACATGGTTCCATCATCACGTTCTATCCCCACTAAAACTATAACCAGATTCATGATACACATTTCCATTTCACCTCCACCTGGAGCTACCTCCTCCTTCGGGCCAACCTGCACACCCCATGCTCCCACTTTCCGGCACACCACCCTATACTACGATAGACCACCTCTTCTCTTACTAGTTAACAACCTCCGACAACTCACGACCTCCCCTCCTCTTGCTGCAGAACACCTTCTAGCAAGGCCCCCTCACCTTCGGTATTCTCTTCTTCTTTTATCTTGATCATTCCCCTTTTTTAGGTTTTGATTAAGGTTTATCTCAAAAATTTTGTGTCCAATTTGATTTTCTAGGTTATTTTTATTCTCTTTTAGGTGAAACGATGGAACAATTGAAGTTCTGCACTGGTTCTAGGAATATATTCATCAATTAAGGTATTTTCACAATGTTTATTTGATATGTGGTATGGAATTTTTGAGTTTTTAACATAAGGCATATTTAGTTCGGTTGTCACTTTCACATAGTTTAAAATTTTTAGAATTAATACATTATTGTTTGGGTTGTTTCAATTTCTTTAACATCATTATTACCTATTAAATTCACTTAATCAGTTTAATATGTCATATATATATATATATTGAACATGTTATGAATATTTTCTAAATAGATTCTTTGTTTATTCTTGTGTGTGTTTATGCATAAAATGACTTATAGATTGTTATGTTTTAATTTATGGATATTTTAGTTTTTTTTTAAATAATTTTTTGTCTTTTAATATATAAGATTCTATTATTCAAATTCTTCTTTTCATTTGGAAATATTATTTCAAAAAATAAAGGATGATTTGTGTTTTATAAAATTATTTAGCAAATGTTTTAAATTATTTATTGAATTATATAAGTGGTGCGCATTTTGTTTTGGTATATCACTTGCGTGTGTTTGATTATAAAAGGATTTTTGAGTTCGTTTTCTGTGATATTACATGTTATACTTATCAAAATATTTTTATAAAATATATAATGTTTTATGAAAATAAGTTATATAGTGTGTGTTATGTTTTGAAAACATGTAGAGGTGGTTTTTGTGTTATATATTACTTTTACTTATTTAAAATAAATGTTTTTGTAGAGTTAGTTATTTTTGTGGTTGCTACAATGAATTGTAAATAAAATTCTATGACACCCTAGCAATCGAGTCATGGGTACTAGTGCACTAGTCAATGGGGTGTCACATTATTGTGATCAACCTATGAGTCGGTGTTGGTCTCCCACTATAGTCGACATTAATTTTTTAATTTATTAATTACTTGGTATTTCATTGATTTTGACAAATTATAAAAAATCATATATTATTACATTTTGAATTATTATATGATTTAAATTTTTTTGGTTTACTATATGAATGGAACATAAATTATTTCCATGATGAATTTTCATAAAATAGTGAATTAATTCCAATTTTTTCATTGAACAAAATTCATGAACATTCAAGTGTTGTTATTTTTTTATGATAATTTATTTCTTAAAATACGTGATAAAATATATTGGTTAATTTTGAGGAATAATTTATTATAATTTCACATAATGCTAATTTGTCACATAAATAAAATAAATTATTATTAAAAATCCCTTTGTCTTGAAGTAAGGGTGATCTTGTGGGGTACGTTGGTTGTGTGAGTTGATTTTGGTTATTTTCCTATATTGTGATCGGTCACATGAGTGAAATTATAAACTCACCCCTCATCTCACTTAGTACTCAAAATGGGAACATTCCATTGTACGTGAATTTTTAATGAATGATTGATTCACATGATTATATTATGCACTATCTAAAGGCCCATAATAGGTGATACTCTATTATTATTATTGCTATGGGTTTGAGCTCCTTGACAAGGCCAGATAGGGAAATGGTTGGCTGTTAGGGCCATATGATGTCATTGAGTAGAGCATGTCTTCAGGATGAGTCACATGTATAATATGTTCTGGATTGTTCTCGAGAACCTAGGTTAGAACAATGATTTCTTTGGTGTTTATTTGTATGTTCCTGGTTTTTGAGTTTCTTAGTTTGGTTTTCCCCCCACACACTACATTTTCATTTCTCTTATTGTGTTTCATGGGTTGTGTATGGTTTCTTATAGTTTATTAACTAAATTTGGATATTAAATTATTTGTGAAAAATATTTTTAAAATGTAATGCATTTTTTCTTTAAACCATAAACTTGTTTTTCAATGTAAATATGTAATTCACTATTTCATTATTTAGAAATTAACGTGTGTGTGAAAATTAAAATTTTATATAATATTGTTCAAAAATTAAATTATTTAAATTAAATTATTAAATTGTGGTGATTTTGGAATTTATTTTTGAGTATGCCTTATGAAAAATTAATACTCATTGCTATTGTGTTTTCTTATTTTTAGTTTTTTTCATGCTCGGTTTGAGTTTGTTCACCGTGGGTGAGTTATTTTTGTTACTTTTAGCATGAATCTCCTTTTCTTGTGTATTTTTTGTCATGGTCATATTAGTGTGTTGTTGTTAGTTGTTTTTTTCATGTCATTTATTTTATCCGTGTATTTGTACTTTTTTTGACTATATTTATGATCTATATGATAATTCATTACCATTAATTATCTTTTCATGCGCTAGTGCTTGTCATCAGCCCAGGATGTTCTGGACTGCCTCTTGGGTCTTATCGTAGATCATCTCAGGATTTTGATTCTATGTTGACCAAGGTTGGTACATGATTTGGTATGGTTAGTATGCATGTTTAGGTGATGTTTTGTTATGTTGTGATATCAGAAGTTAATTATTATTATTTTTTCACATGTTCCCAAGAGAAATTTCTTTTTCATTATGAGTATACGTGTATGAACACCCTATGCATATACAAATTCTTTATTGATTCTATGATGATTTTTTTGACCATGATGGACCTTACTAGCTCGAATCCTTGACAGTTGTCGTGTTGCTACTTTAGAATTTCTTTAGGTAATTACAAGGGATAATTTTATCTATAATAGTTATATTTATACATGAATTTTTGATGGTTTGGGATTCCTTTTTATATTATTTGTTTGTCTTCTTTTTTGTGATTCGTTCTATCTTCTAAACTTGTTTTCCTTTAAATTGTTATGCCTCTCATATTGTTACATTAGTACACCAATGGTGTTAGTTTCCCACCATGGGCCTAAATGAGGTTGGAATTTGGGATCATTATATCTCTACCCTCATATTTATTTCTTTTGAGTGTGGGGTCATGACATTTAAGTACATTTATAGATCTCTTTTGGACATATGGTAATGGATTTTTCTGGAACCTCCATTTTGCATTTACGTAACTCTTTCTATCTCATTACCATAATGTAATTATTCATTATTTTTATATAAATTGACTAAATACTATTTATATATTCTAATCCCATGAATCAAAATTAGTTTATTTTTCATTTTTGGGATACATGTTTTACCAGGTTCCTTTTTTAGTTCCTCAAGACAAGAAATTTCAAAAAAAGGAAACTTCTCAATTTCATACCAATTTTCAGGTATACTACATTATATATTTAAGAAATGAATATTATAATTAAATAAATACTTTGATCAATAAAATCAATCTTATGACTTTTCAATTTTTATGTTAAGAGTTAATTGTTTTTCCACATTAAATACTTTCTAAATTTTTTCCCTAAACTGCTCTGAAGTGGCACAGTTATAAAGTTCCACAAAAACAATTTTTTAAATTTTTTTCACTTCATTTTGAAATCATTTATCCCTCTAATAGAATTTCATTGCCCTATTTTTCTATTATAAAATTACTTAAAATCTGAATTTATGACAAATACAATAAAAAATTTTCAAATTAAACTCCTCTTTGAATAATAATAATGTAAATTTCACTTAAGATTTCTATGATGATTGTATATTTGTATTTTAATCTATTTATGCACTGAATATTGATTATTATGATTAATTTCAATTGATATCCAATAATATCATCTATAATATTTTATTAAATTTATTATGATTATTTTGACTGTGGATGTCCTATCTTGACACCGTTCAAATTATTCTTGGAATGATTAGTGATTAAGTTAACTAGTTAGGGAATGTTTTTCACATATTGTATGAATTTGTTTATTTTGATTCCCTCTATTAATATTATGAGTGAATTGGACTTGTTATGTTTTAAGAGGGCCCTAATATATCCCCTTGATGAATCAATTTTTCATGTGAGACAAAACAAATATGTAGTTGGCATAGTCATTCCCATTTATTTTCAGATATTTATTTTGACGAGGACCGTCCAATTTATTCTCATATATCTTGAGTGATGCCTAAATAATATGTTTCAATTATCAAGAATTACAAATTCTATAATTATGACAGTAGTAAATGATAATCAATGAGAATATTTGACTATTAAAATATTCATTGTTATGTTTTGTAGAAATTTGATTATATATATTGCATTTTTTAATTGTATTGTATTCCAATAATATTATGCTAAAGGTTATGTTTTAATGGAAAGTGTTTTCAGAAATTCAACATGACATATTGGTTATGTATATTTAATATATCCTCATCTGTATTTATAACGATCTATGATCACCTATTTCATTAATTATATCACTATGATGTGAAAATGAATATTTCAGATGATTGGAATGGATAATATAAAAGTTTTTGGGAGTTTACAATGGAGTTTCTATGATGTATTTCATTTAATGTTAGAGAGTAATACTTTTGATTCTATGTATTTTTCATTATATAATAAACTATTCAGTACATTTTTATGAAATAACTTTTTCTTCTTTACAGATTAATAAATTAAGGAACTTGCCTTGTTTTACGGTTTTCGGGGTTCGTTTAGACTGTTCAGAGTAAGATTAGTAGAATACAAGGAAATTATATTTGGTAGAACAACAAAAGATAAAATTTTAGTTTAATCACAAAAGAACATCCCACATTTTTGGAATTGTTGATATCATATTGTTCATCCTTGTAATAATTCCTCATCTAGATACTATAAGGGTATGGGGTTAAAGAACAGAGGTACCTTCGGGGAACATCTCTGACATGATGCATAAATCATGACTTTCATTACCTACTACACAAAATAATTCCATACTTCACAGCTAGTTTGATACAACCTACTATATTATTAAGATAATTCTAATTTCCATTATAATGTATTATGAAGGATATAAAAGAAAACATGTCCCAAAAGAAATTGTGTTTATGATAATGATATTAGCAACATATAAAATTCTAATTTATGTTTTCTGTTATTATATTTCAAAAAATATGTAATTTGATACCTGAACGTATTTATTGTATTCTAGTTCATATAAATGGATCCTAGTGGAAGACATGGAAACTTTATCAACACCCAAATTCCATGTAGGTATTTTACCTTAAGGAAAGATAATTATTTTTGAGCAGGAGCTTCAACTTGAGATGATAAAATTATAACTGCAATTTTATATCTGAATCAGTTATGAAAAAAAACATTACCCATTTGGATTATTTTGATCCCCAACAAGGAGGAACAATGTTGGATCACTTCATGTGCAATCAATATATATCATTCAAATGGCTTACAAACCAATTCGTACCATAGCAGTATATATGTACATTATAGAATATATTTATTTATTTGAGAAGTAATGAAATGTGGGAGGATAAGACGGATTTTCATCATAAATTATGAGATTAAAATAAACAGTGGTCATTAATTTAAAAAACAATGAAGGGTGATGAAATTTATATTATTTAACTGAATGACTTTGATTAAATTCTCTTAGAAAAAAATTATCCAGTGATAAAAATTAGCAGATATGGAATGACATTTATTGAGTCTAATAAATAAAGTGGATAAAAAATTTCCAAGTATGATTTTAACATTACATGGTTATCATTACATTCTATTGATTAAATACTTAATCCAAACTGAAAAAAATGATTTTTTTTATGAAGGGTTAGATCCATTCTATTAAATGGTGCTGGTCTCCCAATCATTCTAATCAGATGGTGATGTAGTATCATCTTACATCATGGTAGAGAAAGAATTTATTATGTATTTTATGTTTTAGTTATAATAAGAGAATAATAGGGTGGAATCATAATGGATGAATAAAGGGAAGATTAAAAAAGGTAATCATATATCTTGAGATACTTGTGGAAGGAAACAAACTTGTTCTTTCTTAAAATTAAAATGATATTTCTACCACTGTGGTGATAAAGGACATCATGATAATGATATATATGGAAATAATGAAGCTAACAATATTTAATAAAACAATTCTTCATATATTGGAATGGATGATAATTATTTTCCAATGTGTTAGTATAACATTCCTTAGAAAATGGCATGAGATTAAGGACATGATTATTGAATAAAAAATGTTGACGTTCATGTTGATAAATGATGTGGTGGTAGTTAGTTTAACCGTCCACTGAATTATAACTAATGATTTATTTTATTTTAGACCGTTACATTCAATTAAATATTCCCAATTTGCATTAAAAATTAGATATTTCCAATTGACCTTAATGACTGAGTTATCAGTAATTAATCATAGTGGAAACTATATTTCTATAACGATTTGTGGGGAAATTTATATTATAACACCTAAAAAAGATCTAATTTATAATGTTTTTCATCGTAACTACGATACATTTTTATATAATCATTATTGTAGTAAAGATTTCATAATATAGTGAATATTTTAATTGGAAATAGAAAGAAATTATGATTCTTACTGATGTTATAGAATTTCTCATCGTTAGAGAGGATAATCCATTATCTAAGTCAAATATGGATCCACCCCCTATATAAATTCTAATTTAAATTGATAGGGTAGATAAGAAAAAATATTCTAAATATGACGAATGAAGTATTAAAATATTGGACATACCTATTATATAGGAATACATTGATGTATTTTTAGAGGATTTATCTATACATAATCAAGATTAGGATGTTGAGTTTTCTATTGATTTAATGCTTGATTCAAGGTCAATATCATTGAATCTAATAGAATAGACATTATAGAATTAGTGGATTAAAAATAACCAGTATAAGAGTATAGTAATAAGATATTTATTAACACTTGTGTTTCTCCACAGGGAGTTCCTTTTATATTTTTCAAGAATAATTATGGATATATGTTTTTGTGCACTAACTACATAGATATCAATGATATTGTTATAAAGAAATTGTATCCTTTAGAATTCACTAAATAATTACTCGATCAACTTCTTAGAGAATAATGTTTTTCTACGGGTTTAGTGTTTACCATTTGTAGTGTTTACTAGAACAATTTCTTCCATTCAAGTATTGAAATATAACCATATAAATCATTGTGTGCAAATATATGTTTTACACCAACTTCATGGGATGATGTTGGTGAATTAAAGAATGTATTAAAATAAAATTTGGAGGAATCAATAATATATATAAAAACACATCAAAATAGATCAAATTATGAAAAAAATGATATGATGGTATTCAAAATAAATCTTTCTAATTTCAAGTGGGAGATCATGTTTTCATGAAATTATAACCAAGGAAGGTCGCTATAAGATTTTCAAATAAAAAAAATGGGAACTAGGTACATATGGCCTTTTTAAATCACTGAATGAATTACATCTATGGTTATTGTTTGGTGATATATCCAAGCCATTCTAATGTACAAAATGTGTACCACATCAAATCAATAATTATATACAAGACATACCCAAAAGATGAACTCACTTATTAAGGAACATAATTAGAAGTTGATTTGTAATACATTGAGGATACTATCCAGATTGTGGACAACAATATACTATTTTGGAAGAATACGATGACTCATGTTATAAATTTACATTAAGAAATAATTAAATTAATGAGATGACCTATGAAAAAGAAGTAATTATGATGAATATGTTGCTAAATATTTTTTTTTCAGGTCATGGTCTTGAAATTTTGAGGAATATTTTTTTAGGGGGGAGAATTTAACACACCAAAATATTATGCAATGTATCTTTTAAAAATTTTCAACATCAATAGTTTATGCATCACACAACACCTCATTTTAAATAATAATATACTACTAAATATGAGCATTTTAATAATTTTTTGACCATTAGGAATAGTAATTGGAATAATAGTATAGTATCATCGCCATTGAATCTATAAATAAAAATTTTGATTTATTTTTAACAAATATGTGTTATATTTTAATCATATAATTTTATATATATATATAACACTAATTCATTAGTTTTTTATATTTAGTGATATGGTTTAAAATATTCATAGTCTTTTCCCAAAATAATAAACTAATTAATTAAAAAATAAAAAATCACCCATCCCATCCAATATAAATACCACCCATCACACCTCCAAATCCTAGAATATTATCCAATTTCTACACAATATGTCTTCCAAAACCCTCCACCAAATTCATGTCTTTATGGTCTCTATATAAAAACTATTTCTTATTTCATAAATGTAGTTATAGAGAATGTGAATTCAAGTAGTAAAATTACATTTCATTCATTTATTTAACATTCAATTTAATTCCATTCCAAATAATTTACATACATTCTCTATCATATGATTAAATATTACTCTAGTGACTTTTCTAAACTAGAATTTTATAATGATAATTAGATATCTTGGATAAATTATTTTCTCTTCACCTTTTGTTTTATAAAAAAAAATGTGGTCCTTACGTTATCCATTAACCACATTCAGAGATGTAATTTTTTTCAATTTCTAATACTGAATTCAAGGTTATTCATAAAACCATTTTTTTGGTAAAAAAATATAACTATTTGTGTATTACAATTTATTTTGTGTTCTAGAAAAATTATATATACATAATATACATTAATAATACAAAACAGTTGTTTAAAGATTGGAAAAATAGAAAAATAATAAAAATGGTTATCATTAATATTTTTTCTAAATTTTCATCATCAAATCAAGAAATTAAAATATATATTAGAACATTAAATATTTGATATCATAATTATTAACAATACAATTTCAATTCAGGGTAACTATTTTCTTTTTAAATGATCTTTCATACATGTATAAAAGAGAAAAAATCATGAAAACCAATGAAATGAATACTTTCAAATGATGAAATTGAATTTTAAAAATCATAAAAGAAAAGATAAAAAAAATATAATTAAATAATAATAAATAAAACACATGTTTAATAGGTTCTGAATTAAATTATATATTATTATAATTTCATTATCTATGATGTTATGTACAAGTGAAAAACCTCTTCACAAATAAGGTTTTGGATTCTTCCCAAACATCCATTTTTCCTTAGGATTATAAAATGTCTCCCTTTTAAAAATTTTAATAATTTATTGTTGTAATATTATTATTATAAATTATATTAATATTTTTCTAAATCATGTATGAAAATTATTTCATATTTCATTGATGGGAAATTTCATGTTTTACAAGGTTCAAATTTCATGTTCTCCCTATAAGAACGCCACATTAAAAGGAACATTGCAATTTTATACAAACATTAAAGTACACACCATAAATTGTTTAATGAAAAACACATTTTTTAAAATTAATGTTTTTATCATGACAAACCAATCTTATCACATTTATAATTTTATGATTTTTGTTCATTTTTCATCTACAAAGACTCTTTTATATTTTCCTAATGCCACTCTAAAGTGGTTAAATCGAGAGGATTCCGATAAAACATTTAATAGGTTTACACATTAGTTGGAAATAATTTTTGAATAAAAAATCACATTATATTCATCTGTATTTGGGATATATGTTTTAATAATCAAATATTACTGAAAATACAAATTATTTTTGAAATTAAACACTTATTTTCAATATAAAAAGAGTAATTCTCTTACCAATTAGATGATGAATATATTAGAGTTTTTTTATATATTTCAGCACCCTCTATTGAATAATATGATTAATTTGTATTGATTATATATAATATCATCTAGAATATTTTGTAAAATGATTTATGATAATTTTGATTGTGGATTTGATATATTGATACAATTAACTATATTTCACAGAATGTTTAGGGATTATGTTTACTGATTGGGTATGTTATTTAAATTTTTCATTTTAATGTTTTTAATGTTATACTAAATTCATTTGAAGAATGAATTGGAATTAGAATGTTATTTTAGGGGACCACTATAGTCCATAAATTAATCAATATAATTTATGATACAATATAGATATGGGCTCGGTCGAGGCCCTAACCATTTTTTTTATACGGGTTTCGCTAAAAAATCACCATTTATTTCCATATGACCGGGTTGTCCCCTCGAGGAGTTTTCAAGATGAAAAAAATTATGAATTTAATAAATATTATACAATTAATTGTAAAAAAATGTGATATTTTAATAAGTATAATGTCCATTATATAGTTTTGTTCTCACAATATTATTTAAATGGAATTATTTAAATAGATTTTAATATAATGGTATGATGAACAGTATTATGTTTTAATGAAATGTGTATTTATTTATTCACCATTCAATATGTTTATGTTTATTTAATATATAATTGACATTATTTCTTAACCTTACTAAGCATATAAGATCACAACATTCTTATGAATTATAATTTCCCTAAGATGTGATGATGTATAATATGAATGACTTTCTTGTATAATATGGGACATTATGGGTGTTTCTAATGTATTTTATATGTTATATGTCTTCTATTATTGTAATTTCATTCTTATTTTTATAACTTATTTTCCATATATACTAAATAATTCATTCCTTTGTGATATGATTTCGTGTTCATAGTACAAAGGTAATAAATTAAGGCACTGGCTATGGGCTATAGGGGTTTGGATCGTTAAAAAGAATATATCACATATAGAAGGTATATATTATATATACATAGATATAATACGTGGAACACATCCTCCACAGAACATTAGCACTCTATAAGGGATAAACAGAATTCCACATATCTGAACCTTGACTCTATTTTAAATCGATTGATGGGACATTGTGTCTATGATCACAGATCATTATTTCAAGAATGGATATTGTTTTCAGGTGTTTTTGAGAAAAATTGTAGGTTTTGAAAATATTATAAGGACACATATTGTACTTAAGTGCACACTATGTGTACCTAGTTACCATGTAAAAACTTCTCTTGAGCATTTAATGGCAACGACATGGTCGTGTGGGGTGGTGTGGTAGACCAATAATTTCTAGGGTCAGTAGAGGAAATTACACAATGTTTTCATTATCATTACACGTAGTGTGCATTTCCTTTTCTTTGTTTAATCAGACCAGATTCAGGTATAATCCCCAGATTCATCTTCTTCTGGCCTTATTTCTTCTATGAGCGACTGCTAGTGAAGATTATTCACCAATACACTATTTATCTATCCAAGATCCAATTCAATATGTGAAGGGTGAGTTGGAACCACCACTGTGAGTTCTTCCTTCTCTAGAGATTCTCCACATGATTTCCATTCTTTCATGTTTTATTCAATGTTGTGTGTTTTTATATTTTTTATTTCTACGATGTTTTAGGTCAATTATAGGTTCGACATTTGATAGTGATATTCGTCCAATGTAGAGGAAATTGGTTCGTTTCCATTCATTGTTTGTCTTTGAGTTATATATGCCAAAGTGTATATTACCTATGTTTTTGGTATTTTGGGTTATGAAAATTTATCCCTATATTTTAATCTTCCTTGTATTTAATGTTGGATTATGGGTTTGTTGTTGTGATATTATGTTGAATTTCATGTTTAGGGGAAAAACCTTGGGTGTGTTTCCTTGTTTGAAAGTTTAGGGTTGTTTGGTAGATGTTTCTTAGGAGGAAACCCTTTTCATTACCTTGCTTGATAAGATGGAACTTATTTCCTTTTCTTGTATGATAAATGATTGAGAAATACATTGGAATTTTTTATTATATGTGGTAGTTGAGATCAATTTGGGATTCTTGATATAATTTATGCTTGATTTAATTTCATAGGGATATGATGACATGATGTAGTTAGACCACATGGGGAATTGATGATAAGTGCTTCCTAAGAGTGAATGTAATTTTTCACGCTATGAGTCCATAGGGGGGATTGATGGTGAGTGCTCCCTTAGAGAGTCTATAGTTTACATTATGAGACCAAATAGGGAATTGATAATGAGTGCATCTCTAGATAGTCTATAGTTGATTTTGAATGTCCATAGAGGGAATTAAAGGTGATTTCTTCCTCTAAGTGTCTTTTCCTTTTTATTGCATTACTTAGCCAGAGGGGATAGATTCTGTGAGTTACCCAGAGGGTTAAAATAAATATTTAATGTTTGTAATGCATCTTCCAAGAAAATGAAAAAGCTTTGATTTGGTCCTATTAGGTAGTCTTTTGATATACCAATTGTAATGCGTACATGATTAATTGATGAATATTAAATTCTAATGAAAGTAAATGAAAAATGTAGGATTTTTTACTTTTCTACAATCCTACAAATTTTGATGATTTCTATTATTACATGCTATATATATACTCACTAATAGTTTTGGACAGATCTTGTGGTTGTTTACTACTAGTATTCATATCAAACCTTATTTTGGTCATGTTTTGGACCAAAACAGATTATATGGTTGTAGGCGTAGATAAGGGAAAGTATCATTCTTCCTGAGGTACGTGATTGGCTGGTTGGAGCTGTAGAGTATGGGACAAAGCTTAGGCTTGCGATACTATTGGAGTTTTTCTATTTTCATTGTACTTTGTATTAGATATATTCCAAGAATATTGTTATGATTTGGTATGTTCCTAGACATATGTGACATGAATCATTGATATATGTGCTCCAGTTGTTGTTTTCTTACATTTTTTATTTGTTTACTAATTATATGGTATTTTTCTTCTGATACTATATATTTTTATACCATAGTTCATCCTCTTTCAGTGAGGGCATAGTTTTCCCCACTATTAAAATGATGTCCCTTGCTGGAAGTTAGAATCCTCCGGTGTTCAGGGAAATGTGCTTGAGGTCGTGGGGCCAACTGGGTATGAGGAACCACTAGGAAGAATCTTGAATTGAGACATTACTAAGTGGTATCAAAGAATGTTAATTTCTTCTTTGCCTTACTATTTGGATCCTATAGGCAATGATATGAAGAAATAGGTAGTTGGTAATACATTTTTCCAATTAGTAGCTAAATCATGTACAAGGAAATGCCAAATTACCTCAATTATTGAAATTTATATGGGTTTTCAATTGTTATAGATGATTTTATTTCACCATTCGGTGATACAGATATTCTGTAATGCTATGATTTCTATCATTGTGTTGATATTTATATTAAAACCCAATGATATGCGGGTATTCCACCTCATGCATCATATAGGCACCTGATATAGATAACATGTCATGAATTCTTTTAATACCATTGATGGTGCATTAGTGATTGTATGTTGTTGTTTTATATGTTTTACTAGATATGTGTATTGTTGTGATAGATAATGTGATATAATATCTCCTATTTTTGATAGGGCATTGGAATATGTTAATATTAATTTGGATGTATGCCAAATATTGGACCTTCTGTTGTTTTGGGCCCTCTTTGATCAGAATTTGCTGGATTATGTGTGAACATTAGATGATTTTTGTCAAGTTATTATATGAATAAGGATTCCAAACATTAATTTGTGTGATTATGGGATATCACTAGTTGGACAATGTCATTTTGGGGAAAAAATTTATTTTTCTCAGGGATCCAGTGATGTTTTACAGGTATACTTTCTGGAAACCTATACACCATATCGAGTGGTGTTATGAACACAAGCCATGTGTTATTATTTTTAGAAAGAAAAAACATTTCTTAATTACAAGATGTTTAAAATATGTACCCCCCATGTAGTCTATAACCATCTGACTATAAATGTGAGTAGAGACATGGGGTTGGGAAACTTCGGTAGAACACACTGTGTGGTGAGAGTACACGCCATGTCCATTTCTTACACAACATAGATAGTAGACCGTGTCTCCAATCATGTGACAGAGGATATGGTTAGTTGGAATATATATCGTACACACTGTATTCATAGCGAGGACACCATGTAGTGTTATCTATGAGAGAACCATGTAGTATTCTTGTGTTGATGAACTCCAGATGGAGAGAAAACATCATGTACATTCCATGTCATAGGAGGAACACTCTATGTGTAGGGGTGTTACATGACCAAGATTGGTAGAGGTACACACCTATGTTGAAACCTTATAGAACATGCCATGTAGAGGGTATACACTTTGTGGAACCCTATTATTAAAAACATGGATGGTTTCATCTCCTATTCCCTTCTAGAAATTATATTTTTATACTTTTTGATAATCTTGAACTGAGGTGTGCGTTTGAACTTGCAAAGTCATGACACTAAAATTTCTTCCAGATGTAAAATAGATGCAGGTCAATGACTAGACATCAGAAATGGTAGATCAGGGACTACTATATGATCCCATCGTCATGAATATCTTGTAACAGGCTGTTTTAACGAACACAAGTGTGGATGAACATTTCTTAGATGTCATCATCAGGTTTATGTAGACCTACCAGGGAGCACTGCATCCTGCCCAGTCTATGGAATAGTTGATGTGAGTTTTTTAGATGCAAAATCCTCCCACGTTCTTAGGGGACTGAGGACCTCAGACTATTGATTGATGGTTTGAATCCAAGTTATCAACATTTGATCATCACGATACACCTCTATAAAGGTTAGTGAAGCTCTCTACGTACATGCTACATGATTCTTCCAAGGGGTGGGGGATGTGATAAGACAGGTGGGAATATAGATATTTATGGATTGGTATGAGATCAATTATACCTTTTATAACTACCTCTACCCGTATACCATTTGGGATGACCAGGCCTAAGTGTTATTGAGTTTGGAGATGGTTAAACTGTTAGTCATGGATTATTCTTCTCCCTTCATAGAGCTACAGTTCTTCACACACATTGTAGTGAGTGATGAGTTATTTCTGGAAAGGAATTTTGATGATGGTATCAGGTATGACATCTTATCCTAGGTCATCATCTTTAGGATTTCTTCTATATCTTCTATTTTCAACCAGGCGATGACCACCAATAATAACCTAAGGGATTTCGAATCTGTGGGCCAGTGTAGTTCAGCATCTAGAGTTTCTACCCTTCTGAATGATAGTAAGAAGTGCCATATAATGTCTACGCATCTAGATCTAAGTATGCGAGGTTTTCCTCCAAGTAGCCATGTGGTGTGCTACTATTGATTAAATGGAATAAGTAAGAAACATTAGTTCTCAAGAGACACAATTGAGTGTTGATCTTTTGGAATGATGGGACATCTTTAAGACTTCTGAAATTCCATCCTTATAGTAGCCAATGAAGGAGGATCTGTTTCGACAACCCATAACAGTGTAGATCCACCAGTCCCATATCATACTATGGTCTGAATTACTTCATGATGGTCAGGCCAAGGTGGGGGATGTGGCAGTAGTGGTCAGACACATGGTATTTTGTATCCAGAAGGTGGATCTTCTTTAGGATCTCAGACAGCTTCATAGGGATGCGGTACATGTCAGTCTTTTACATTAGAGAAGATCCGGCTAGAGTAGGATCTCATACCCTTAACGATTAGAGTTAAAATTTTGGTTTCATTATTTTATGATTTTGATCTTTTTGATACAGGGGATTCCTATAGCTTTATATTTGTGCATGTTTTGGAGATCCATTAGCTCTGTATCTTTACATCTGCTGATTCCATGATGTTGGACACCCTATTGGGGACTAGAATTGATTGTGTACATTAGTTAAAGGAGTTCCTTATTGAGGTGGGTAGGTGTCATTTTTATCTAAAAATTATTTATTACATATTATGAGCTTTGACATCATTATCAAAATGTACATGTTATATCCTTTCCTGGATATTGTCAATTTTTATTGTCGTAGCATGATTTTCACTTCACTAGATGATGGATTATTTCAATATAAGGGTGATTGGGTTGTCCCAGAAAGATGATATAGACAAGAGGTTCATTGGTTGACAGGTGTTATAGCCAATATTTTTATTCTTTATCCAGATGACATGGGGACATCACATATATATTTTCATCCAGTAGTGGATCGTTTTTGCAATGAATTTCCAATTGTTGTTTAGGTTTACCTCCTGAACTAGAGGTAGAATTATTTATTGTGCTTGTGCCAAGAGTGGAATCGATGTCCATTAGTCCTAATAATATGGATACACTAGAGTTACAGGATAACAACATGAAACTATAGAAGTTACATGAAAATGGTTTCATCAGACCCAGTACTCCTCCCAGGGGCTCAACAATCATGTTTCCAAAAAGGAAGAGGGTACCCTTAGAATTTTTTTGGATTATCGGAAGGTGAACCAATTTCTAGTCAATAACTAATATCTATTGTCGAGGATTGATGTTCTATTTTATCATATTTTTGAATATTGGTTGTTCTCGAAGATTTATTTGAAATCCATTTATCCTCAGTTGTGCATTTCATAATTAAATATACATATTACAACCTTTTGGAGATTGTATGGTCTATACAAGTATGTGGTCATATTGTTCAGTGTCCCAAATGCACCTACATTTTTTATGGAACTGATGAACCGAGTGTTCCATCATTAATTTGACTCATCCATGGGAGTTTTAGTAGACAATATCTCGGTGTACTCTAACAGTCGACATGACCATTCCATCTATCTTGAGATCAAATTTAGTACACTGAGAGAGCATCATTTAAATGAAAATATCTCAAAATGTTCCTTTTGGATTGTACAAATTCACATCACGGTTCATGTAATCTCACAGACAAGAGTATCATTAGTCCTATAAAATAAATAAATAATAGTTTCTTGGGAGAATCCTCTGAATGTCATTAAGGTACGGAGTTTTCTAAGGCATGGTGGTTACTACAGACATTTTATGCATATAATCACCACTAACAGACCAAACTATGAACATTGTGAAGTACTCATGGTTAGATTTTTTTCATTCCACCTTTTAGAAGCTGAAGGGATGGTTGAATTTATCACCGATACTAGTTTTTTTAGAGATGGGAAAGAGTTACACTGTTTACTATGTTGCATCAAATATTGGGCTGGGAAATGTTCTTATGGGGGGGGGTTGAGTCATTGTTTATGGGTCTTAGATGTTGAGGTCACATGAGAGGAGTTACCCAATTTCTGATTTCAATATTCCTGAATTTGGTCATGCCTGGCACTGTTGGAGACATTTTCTTCTGGTAGGGAATTTTTTGGTGTACACTGATCCCTATTTCGTCAAGTATATATTTACACTGTGTGACCTCAATTTGTGATAGTGAAGCTGAGTTTATTACCTTTTGTACAACGACATTGAGCTTGCCTACACTCTTGGGAAAGGCAACATCATGGATGATGCATTGAGTAGGAGGTCTTAGATATAGGTATTTCAGGAATCCAACATGGAGTGGAATGTCATGGCTTAATTCTCAGAAATGAATTTGGAGGTGCTTGACAGACATGGATTGAAGATTCTTAATTATGTAGCTATTACCTCTAATCCTCTTGATCGAGTATGAATTAGGAAACTATCATATTTTGAAGGCCAATTCATATGGGGGTTAGTTAGAGAGGACCCTACTCCTGGGTGGGCCGTTGGTGAGGATGAGGCCTTGTGCGTTCACAAACGCATATGGGTGTCAGCATACATACACGAAGAGCTTGAAAGTCATTCATACATCATCATGGTAAGTCCATACTGATGTCACCAGGATTTATTAAGATTTACATTGTCAGAATTGGTGGCTAGTAATGAAGAGGGATGCATCTTGTTTTGTTTTGAGATGTTCCACCTACCAGCTGATGATGTCAGAGCG
This sequence comes from Viscum album, assembly GCA_963277665.1. NCBI lineage: Eukaryota > Viridiplantae > Streptophyta > Magnoliopsida > Santalales > Viscaceae > Viscum > Viscum album. The sequence goes on from OY728121.1 coordinate 2,037,735,386, forward strand.
CTAGTGACCCGCCAAGGTTCTATAGTAGTTACAAATTACCGATTGTATGTTTAACAATGCTATGATGGATTTTGATACAGTTTTAGTGAGGTTTCCTTCAGGGTATGATACAGTTTGAGATGTCATTGACATACACGCAATGGTTGCAAACATTTTAATGATAAAGGAGACCTTCTTATTTGATGATCATGGAAGGTTTTAGGTATGAGATATTTTAAATTGTCATTGGGATCCAAATTCTATAGTTTCATAAATGGATTCTTGATTTACATATAGTTACTAAAAGGGACAAGTGTGGTATTTGGGTACATAGGAACTTATGAGTAAACCATACCATCAACAGATATATGGCCTTTCTAGTGAATAATTCAAGTGCTGGAGGGAATGATTTGAAAATTTATCCTAGATTTTGGAGGATAATGAAATAAACACATACCTAAATTGGGGTTTTCTAAAAAAATATTTTTAGGTCACTATTCATTTGGAACATTATGAGGTGGTGTACAATAGGATATGTTCATCACCCATATGTTGGATCATGGAAAGAGAAGAAGCTATGCTGGTACCACATATAGTCTAGGTGACCATAGATTAGGTAGAGTCAATTTGGAAGATGATAGATATTACATAATCATGAAAGATGCCTTCTGTTGGTCGATGGAGACAACCTCAAGAATTTGAGGTTTGAGATCAGGTTTTCATACGTGTCACACTGAGGATGGGACACATGAGGATTGAGTGATAGGGGAATCATTCACTGAGATACGTAGAGCCATTTGAGGTTTTGGATAGGTTCGGGCTAGTTTCATATTGGTTGAAGTTACCTTAGAGGTATTGTGATATGAAGGATGTCTTCAACGTTTCTCAACTATGACGTTACTTCTCAGACCCATCTCATGTTTTTCAACCCAAGGAGGTTGAGTTAGTGGTAGAAGCATCATTCGAGGATAATCTTATTTGGATTATTGATCATAACATGAATGTTCCCTATGGAGGGTCTATTCCTCTAGTATGAGTGTTGTGGTATCACGACCAAGAGAAAGATGAGACTGGGGAGTGGGAGATAAATGTGTGATTGTAGTTGTATGAGCTATTCGAGGATATTTCTTCACCACCACTTTCGGGAATTTTTGTGATGAATTTATTTAAGGGGGATGTTTTTCCGAACACATATCTTAATTTTAGGTATGGATCTTGATTTCATTTTTTTTTTGAAAAAGGGGTGGTTTTTGAAAAAAATTATGTACACGCTGTGTACTTTAGAGTACACACTGTGTACCAAGTTACCGAGTACAGTCATGTCTTGGGTTTGTAATGACAAATACATGGATGTTTGGGGTGACATATAGGACCACTAATGTTGGGGGATAGTTGAGGAAAATACAAAAAGTGTTTATAAATATTACACACTGTGTACTTTTATTTTTACTTGATTCATCGGACTGAGGTTGTGTCTAGTCCCCAGATTCATTTTGTGATATTTTTTTACCATGAGCGACCGAGAGTGAAGAATCATCTCTAAGAAACCATTTCCTCAAACATGGAATGATTTGAACTCTTGTGAGTATGTTGGAAACACTAAAGTGATTTCTTCCTTGATCTTCAGCCTCTGCTCCTCATTCCTCTTCTTTTATGAGTTATTCAAGGTTGAACATCTTTGTAATTTTTGTTTATCTATGACACTATAAGTTGATTAAATGGATGAAGTTCATGAGTGTTCTTAATACAACATCAGGGTAGGTGGTTTGATTCCTTTCATTTTTTCCTTTGAGTTCTATATTCCAAAGTGCTGATTACCCATAATTTAGGTATTTCAGGTTATAGAAGTTGAAAAATATTTCTTTATTTCCCTTTTCTTGATTGTAGGATTATGTTTTTTTGGATGTGATATTACATGGAATTTCATGTTTAAGGATCAACCCAGGGGTGTGTTTCCATGTTTGAATATTTAGTGCTGTTTGATCCAAATTGCCTATGATGAAACCCTTTCTTCCCATCCAATAATGATAGAATGGAATTGATTGTATTTTTTCTCTTTTTAAATTTTTATGATATGCATTGGAATTGTATATCCATTAAGAAGTTGAGATTACTTTTGGATACATGATATTGTTTATGCATGATTGACTTGCACATGGCTGTGAGAACCTGGTGTAGTTAGACAATAGGGGGAACTGTTGTTGAGTGCTTCCTCAGAGTGTCTGTTATATTTCACACTATGAGACTGTAAGGGTGAATTGATGGTCAGTTCTCTCTCAGAGATTCTACAGTTTACATGAAAACACCACTTGGGGATTTGATGATGAGTTCTTCTAAATAGAGTTAGTTGTTGTTTTGGAAAGATCATAGAGGGAATTGACGATGAGTGCTTCCTCAGATTTTCTTTTCCATTTAATTTCATTACATGGACATAAGGGATAGACTATGTGAGATTACCTGAGGGTTATCATAAATATTTTATGATTGTGATGTGACTTCCATGCCAATGTACAATCATGGATTCGGACCTTTTTGGTTTTCTTCTATGATACCTATTGTGATGCTTACTTGAATAAATGATGAACATTGAACGATAATGAATGTAAATGGATAATATAGTATTTTTTAACATTGTGTACTCTTAGTTCATTGTAACTTTTCAATTATTACCTACAATATATATACTCAAAGATATATAGGCACATATCCTGGGGTGTTTACATAGAGTAATTCATCTCACACCCTGTTTGGGTCATGTTTTTGACCCAAATAGATTATATGGTGCCAGGTGTAGACATGGTCATCTTCCCTTATTTTTCAAGAACATGATTGGACAGTTGGTGTTGGAGAGAATATGACCATGATTTGTCTTGAGATGCTTCTAGTGTTTTCTTATTTCCATTTTTTACTTTGGTTAAGATGTATTAATAGAATATTTTCTTGTTTTATTTCTTTACAAGACATATGTGAAATCCATCATTTATATATGTGCTCCTGTTTTTGTTTATTTTCAGTCCTCGGAAGTTTACTTGTCCTATCGTATTTCGCTTCCACTTCTGTTTATTATTTGTTATTCAGTTGTGCATGCTCTACCAATGAAGGAATAGTTTCCCCATGAGCACACCAAATTCCCTCACTACATGTCAGTATCCTTTTATTTTCAAGGAAATGGGATTGAGGATGTGTTACCAACCAGGTACAAGGCACATTTTGGTTGTACCTTGAACCGGGTCCTTAAAATGTCCTCAATTTCCTTGATTCCTAACATGGAATTTCCCTATCCCATATAACGTACATAGAAAAACAAATTGACCAACCTCAATTTCAAATTTTCATCTATGATTCTCTGCATATGATTTCTTTCTACTGGATGAGTTCCCCAACAACTATTTGATAAAATGATGATATTTAAAAATATCTTTTATAGGAATGGGACAAAAAAATGTTAAATCACCTGCATACATCAAACAATGAGACCAATGAGAAAATATGACATCGAAATTCTCATAATTTTTCATTTGGAATGATACCTAGAAACTATTATGACATGTGATCTCCATGAAGGCCATATGTTTCACCCATGAACCACCAAATTCCAAAGCATATGCCTATAACAAATCCTCAATAATCTATATAGTCTACTCAGATTAACAATCAATCTATGGATGATAGGTTATTCATAATATGACTCATGATTTCATAGCTTTATTGAGGATGTACTATAAAAAATTATGTGAAATAAGGATCCCTATCATAAATGATATTCTTACGAACATCATTGAACTGAATGAGCTCTCAAACATAAATATTTATAATATCATCAACTATGCTGATTTCCCTAAAAGGTATGAAGTGGGATACCATATTTAGTTAATCCATAAAAACCCATACAATATCATTCTTTTGTGTCATATTAGGTTTTCACATCACAAAATCCATCATGACATTATCCCTTGTGCAATTTAGAATACAGAAAGTGGAAAAAATCTCGGTTTTCCTATGATTCATGGATTTCAGATACTGAAAATTGAAACATCTATCAATGAATTTTTCCACCTCTTTATCCACAACTAATAACTTGTATTGTATATGTATATGAAGATACATATCTGATAAATCATGATGCACCATCTATAGAGAAGCATTATACCCCCTCATCGACCCCTCTTTGAAGTATGTAAGAACCCATACCCAACCACAAAAATGACGAAAATTATCACAACCGAGGGACTATTCTGATGGTGACTCTCAACCATATAATTTTTCTCTCATAACTTCTCCCTCTAGATCTGATAACTACTCAACCCTATTTTGGTCCAAAATCATTTTTATAGAAAATGATAAAATCAGTGATTCTAACCCATGAGATTTAGTTAGATCAAGATGCATGCTTGAAAAGTGAGCCATTATCCACCACTAATCAACAAAATACCACCAAATATCTTTTTTTTCCTTCACCTCCATATGTGAGAAATGACATTTCTCATCCACAGATTATTATCCAATCCATAGTCTACAAACTATGGAAAGATGACTAACCTCTTTTGTAGATGGTTCATGTCTTAGTGAGAAAAGATGTACATAGGGTTCTTGTGATCTAGTATAGCCACCAACCAGTCACCCATGGGAATGTTTCTCCAAAATATCATGTAATGTACCACATAAAATAGCATTGTATCATGATTAGGGTAATTCCTCTCATATGGTTTTCACGGCCCAATGGCATAAAAACCCACTTGATCCTCCAATATTTAAATTCCTCTATTACTGAATCTGGATGTCTCACTATACATAATATATACTTTACATGGTACATGTAAAGTAAAGATAGGTTTTGAGTTCATTATACCATTCATCTCTTGAAAAATAACTCTCTCAAGCATCAGAATAAATCAAAAGCACCCATTTCGCGGTCATCCCAAAAATTATTATTGTAAAATTGGTGAAATCATGAATGAAATGACAGTAATAACCTAATAATATCATAATGTGATGGGTATAGAAGGTGTTGATGAGATATTCCCAATAAATCATAGTTGCAACTTTCTATGGATCCACTAACTATCCTTCCACAGAAATTACATGGAATAATAAGTTACCTTAATTATTCTATATATTATATTTGGTTAGATATTTGTAAATCCAATTATATCTCAATGTTCTCAAGTTGATGTCAAGATGTTAGTCTTGATTGTCTACTAGGTGAGAGCATAATAATATATTGATGATATACCTGCCGTAAAATTATCTTGAAATAATGAAATTTCATTTTTATTACAACTATGAACACTAAAGGTAAATTATCCATCATAAATAGCTTCACTAAAAATTCATACAAGTCACACATACACATAAATTATGTCTTAGGCATGTTTGAAAGTATCACTCTTAAATGATGATATCCTGATATCAGTCTAATCTAGGAGAAGTACATATAACCTCTTTTCTGATCACAAATAACATTAATGAGTGGAATGTGATTATTGTTCATGACCGTAATCTTGTTCATCCTCTGATAATCAAGACATAAGGAGAATGGACCATCATCTATTTTTAAATGGAATTAGAGACACCCATGTATTTTTACATGGCCATATGAATCCTTAAGATTATATATAATCCAATTTATATTTAAACATCTAATGATCTCCCAGTTCTATTCATTAACGTCCAATAAAATCTATGTCTTATCTTAGAACCAACTTGAACCTGAACTATATCAATCCCCAGTGTGGTAATCCATTGATCTCAATAGAGTAAATCCAAAAAATTGACATGAAATGTTGATTTTTTTTATTCCAATGTATTATAGAAAATGATGGATATTATGGTCAATGAGAGAACCCAATTTATAATGAATTGGTCAGGTATGACCTGCATGAAGATTCCATTGACCCTAGTGAAATTATCTGGTTATATTTTTAGAAATTAAGGTAACTCTACTCATATAATCCATTATGTGAACCTGGTATAGAAATAAGCAATATATACCAAGAATTAAGACAAACCTAGACATTTTTAATTCGAATGGTTCCGATAAAAAATTCTAACCAACAATCTTTATCGAACACTCCTTGGTACGTTTTATTTTTTCATGAATGCACACCAAATGGTGTGCTAATAGTTAAAAATGCACCAATTATTTCAATATCCTAGAGAATACCATTGGAAAAAAGAAGATTGAACATACTTTGATGTTCTTATATAAAAAATCTAGGATGAATGATAGATGAATCATAATTATTATAATAGATGGTCCTACATCCACATTATTCAATGTAGTCTCAATAATGTTAAAATGACTTCTACATCTACCCAGGGCTCTAGTCTAACTAACCATATCTTTATCCCATTATGGGTAATTTTTATCATTCATTGGGGAACCACATCCTCAACCATGTCTTGAATGAAAAGTAGTACCCTATCTACCAACATTATAAGATGTATCTGATCCCCTCCCTGAATCTCGTGCATGTTTTGACCCAGTTACACAAGTCCTCTTTGTCAGGTTTTCACATAAGCTCTTAAGATCAACTAGTCATACATTGATATGAAACAAGATTTCAGGGTAAGTACACTACGTTTTATTGCGGCCAAACATTCTACAATTATATCACTAGAATAGAACACGATATTAAGATAGTTTTCCACTGCTCTGAATGATCATACCCCTACTTATTTTGTAGGAACTATCATAATATAGATGCAACCCAATAATAGAAGAACTCATAGATTTACATATTGAAATATCTTGTCAAATACTTAGTTCATCTATCAAATTCCCTCCTATGATGAGTGACAAATTCAATATGTCTTGAATGTATCCTAAATGAAAAATATTTCCCAGTAACCTAATCTCATACTGAAGACCTTCCTAGAAATATCTCGCCCTAGAGTTGTCACTATATTCAATAGATGGTGTAATGTGATTTAGTTTAGTAAAATGAAAAATGTAATCTAGTACTAACAATCCCTCCAAGATTATATGCATTTAATTGTGGGATTTTTCATCCATCAAGGATTTGAGATAGAAATTGATTACAAAAATTATCTGGATGTTGTCCCACAGCAACACATCCAATTGACCAGTTTCATCAAGAATATCATACCAATACATGGAACGTCGAGTAAAAATATATTCAGAAAAATAAACACTCATATATGTAGATTTCTCAAGAATTATGAAAGGCATCTGGACTGACTCAATAATGAACTCAGCTACTTAGCTTCCACCTTCCGCAGTAAACATAATTATTTTCTCCAGTTAAAACTCTCTTATAATCTCATACATTGAAGGAAATATACAATATTCCCCCCTTTCTATGTATAAAATAACCCTAAAGAGTTATATCTGAATCTGAAAGTCCATAAGAAGACTAGAAAATATAGGAAGGTCTTGTATTTCTATGTTTTGAGTGTGATGATTTACAATCTTCCAATTCTTGAGTTGAAGATAACAATGATTCTTATTATAAATAGAAAATTATACAACACTGTAAACCTAATGGAAATAAGATCATTCCAATAGGTGATTGAAACAAATAACCAAGAACTCTTGGTCTCTCTACAAATTTATTAAAAATATTTTATTAGAAAAGATAACTTATTTTTTTATCTAATGAAATACACCTCTTGTCATAGTGTTTTTGTCATATATATATCTCATGAAAAAAATAGATATACCCATATCCATAAAAATGAATGTCAATATATCCCTATCTACATACGATGGTGAACTTATTTTAAGAAGATTCAATATTAGGATTTTTGTAAAAATATCCATAAATATTTACATCGCAAAATAATTACCTCATATAACATGTGAATCAAACAAGGTGAAATAATATCAACTCTAATAAGCAAACATCACAATAGAATCCCCATACTTAGGAACTAATATTTTCCACTTTATATAGGTTAGATAAACCCATGCTCAATCTCATTACGATTTCCAAACATTTTATAGTCTCTTTTATAAATTTCCAAAATACTTAAGTAGAATGAAAGAAAACATACTCCTTTGATTCCAATTCGTAGCGCCCCCAATTTAGTACTCTCTCAAATGAATATTACCGGTTGGTTATGGGACCTCAAGAATTCCTCCCAACATTCTATAGAATTTTGAATTACAAAGGTGGTATGAAATTTTTAGTGGGGAGACAATATCCCCTGAAATAAAGTTTTATTATTCTTGAATCAAATCATAAATTATTGGAAATAATGAATGTAAAGACATATATGTAAGAAACTATATCATAAAACTATGTATTTTAATATATCATAATGTAAAAATGTAATTTCATACTAAAATGTTACTAAATTTTAGTATAATATAATATAAGAAATAGGTTTGTGGACAGAAAGAAAAGACTAATTGTCACAGGTTCAAAACCCCATGTATGGCCCACATCAAAACACAAACCATCCATAGAAATGAAATAAATTGTATGGTCCTATACACTTACCCAAACATGAATCTATTTAATCTTCTTGGGTACTAAACGGTTACATATATAGGTATTTATTATTACTTAGTAGGTTGAAACAACCATACTAAGAATACTAGTCCAATAAAAAGTGAATGGAATAATGTGAAATCTGAGTGTATTAATTAAATTAACAATTAATAGAATAAAAAATAATCTTTATTTGGATCCATGCTAGAATATCATTGAGCATGTCTTAAAACCATTCCAACCACAACCATGTAACCAATGTAAATTAACTTTCTTCGACCCCATTAATGAATTCCCTTATGCATGCCTAACGACCCTATAAACCTAAAATTTATAACCATGTTATAGTCAAAAAAATCTAGCTAAAAGAATTATAATAATTATATTGTTCTGGAAAATCCCATTAACCATTATAGCATGGGATTGGGCATAGAGAACTATGTACAATAATTATAGCATGGGGTGGGCCTAAGCCGTCTCAATATCAGTATTACGTCATATATGTGTTTGTTTTTGAGGGTTGATCCCGAAATATAATCATTATAGAATAGAACACATTCATTTTCTTACAAAATATATATCCTAATGTCACATCACCTTTCTCAATTTTTTATTAAACCAATTACTATTTTTCATTCACGTGATTAATTAAATTTTTGTCACAAGTGATTAGATTTTATATAAATAAGGAATACGAGAAGATATAGGGATTCTATAATTAGAATCAAACATATTTCACATTTCATTTTAAACATACATTAATCAATTTTCAATTAAATTATAATCATGGTTCATTCAATCCATGGGAAGCCATGATCTAGTTAAATCTTAATATGAACCCAAATAATATAAAGGAATAACTAAAATTATTTATTTAATTAATTTTGAAACTTGTAATGATGGAACTATCACAATATTTCACAAATATAGAAATTATCAAACGATATGGATAGTATTTAGACCCCATACATTGAAATAATGTTTATAAAATTCATCCAATGTCCAATGTTTTGGAGGACTAAGATAAAAGTGATTCCAAAGAGGTTCCTATATCATAACTGATCATGATCAAAAAAATCAATGATATTTAGTAAATGGATTTCACTGAAATGTTGTGATAAGAAGGAAGAGAAATAAGAAACCTATTTGAAATGTCTAACTAGGGAACTCACACACCAACAGGATGTCCCTAAATATATTTGGAACACAAAAACAACAAGACAATTCCATAGTGTCTTGTGGAGAATAGATTTAAGTGATAAAAGATAATTCACCTACATAGCATATATAAAATAGTAGTTCAATGATTTATAGGGTGTATAATGTAATTACACTTCATTTAAATTTTTATGTTGTACAAACACAAAAACCCCTCACCTAATATTTATTTTAATTAAACCCTCATCCAATTAAAAGACATGTAATGACATTACATGTTGTGTTAATGTTTCATATTTTAATTTTATGCCAATATTTATTTTGAACCAACAAAACCACTTTTAATGTTTCTCATCTCTAAATAAACCCATGAACACTTAACCCATTTATAACTGAACTCTCTTTGTTCATAAAACCATAAATACCTAATCATTAATTAATTTTATACTAAAAACAATAGTCAGGGATACTCTCAAGTCCTTCTCATATCCCCTTGAAATCCATGAATTTTAATGTTCAATTAAAATAACTTCCTTATGAAAAAACAACTTAAAGATAACGTTAATGAAAAAATCATAGAGAGACATACCTAAAAGTATATTTGATAATATAGATGAAGAGGTGCACCACCAATGGATAGATGGTAGACATCTGATGAAAGCACTACCTTTTTCCACCGTCAATGACTAGACGTGATCCTACAATGGGTATCTGGTTCACTACATCTATTTCATAAGCTCTATGGTATTCAACTAGTAGTCTAATGGAATTAAATTGAAATTTTAGTTCTTCTTTTGTTCATGCAAATCAAAAAGAGGCTCCTCCTAAATATTCAAAATCATTTTATGGATCTTGTGACATAAAATCAATATTTAAATATTTATATTACAAATTTATATTGTTTCTCCAGTATTTATTACATTACTTCATCAATGATATAAATACATCACTTAAAAGAAATTAGTAAACACTGTTAAGAGAGTTTTTTATAAATAAAATAAAATAATATGTAGTATAACATCATATAAAACGTAATATATTAAAAAAATTCAAGATGTTTTTAATATAAAAACAACTACACAAATGAAATTATTAATAAAATCATTAATAAAATTTTATACATAATAATATCATATGTTAATATATTCTATATGACTATAAATATAACCTTCTTAGAAAACATTTATTATAAATCAATAGTAATTGAAGTTGATGTTTTAATTTTATTTTTATCATTTAAATGAATTCTTCATTAAATCATGAAACTAATACCATATTAATTTTTTGGAATGAGTATAAGAATGAGAATAAAATAATAGATAAATATAATTAATATGTTTGTATAGTAATTATGGATATTTTATATTTATATTCCACTCACATTATAAGGTTATCATTTTTTAATGTATTTTTAAATATTAGAAAATTTTGGAGGCTACATAATAAATAAATTAATAAAAAAAATCATGAATAATGGAATGGTGAGGTCAGATTTCAAAATAAATTTTCTGAAATAATAATAATTAATATTCCATATATTCCAAGACTCCATTCTTCTTATTCCATTAAACATAAAATATACTTAATTTTCAGTTTTCTTAAATATAAGTTAACGGTAATATATTATTACAGTATAGTATATTTAAGAAGTTATTTTTAAGACATATGTGATAGAATTTAAAATTTATATAGTATAATTGTTCAAGGATAACCCCTTATAAATGTAATTATAAGGGACATTTTTTTAAAATTATTTATTACTTTAGAGATCAAGAAATCTAAGAAGATTTCTTAATGATGAAAACAAATCACTTTGGTAAAAACTTGAATATTACACCCACTATAGAGGTGAAAAAAGATCTATATTCGTTTCTTCATACCTAAAAATATGATAATTGTTTATCTCATAATTGATAACAAAATAACCTTATAGTAGATATGATGAAATTTTAAGTGATATCCCAATAAAAGAAGGGGATTTATCAAAATATAGTATTTTTTCTAGTATTATGAATTGTTATAGGACAATATTAATGTATATAAATAGAAAATATCGAAGGGAAAAATTAAAAAAATACCATTAATAATAGACCATTAATTTTTACATACTAACTCAAAAAATCAAATTAACCCTAGAATAATGACCTTAAATATTTATCATGTGGATCCTTCCATTTAGATTCTTGTTATAGTGAAAAAAGCATATTCATTAATTAGAAATTAGCCCTCAAAATTTTGTTTAAATTGTTTTATAACAATCCCTTTATATATAATTACAAATAATAATGGATTAATTCAAATGAATTATATTCCCAAAAAATAAATAGATTTTTTATTAAAATTCATAGTATATAATGTATTTTAACATTATTTCAAACTATATGATTAATTTGTAATCATTTCTAAAATTTTAACTGAACTATATGAAATTATTCCATCACTATATGAATAATATATATAATTTATAAATAATCAGATTACCCTTAAGGTGACTATATGTTGTCACATTTTCCTTATTCATCAAATTTACATTCATTTATTAAATGAAAAAATAAAATATTATTCTTATGTCATTACATATGTGTTAATAATCATCTAAAATACTTATCAAATGTGATTGGGGTAAGGATAATTATTCAAAACATCTAAATAAAATATAATTAATTAATCTCAAATATCATTAAAATTAAAATTGGATTTAGGATAAGAATCCTAAAATGATAATAATTATTTTCAATAGTAATTCAGTATATTCCTCAATGTTATACCCAAATCAAATCATATGAAATATAAATTTATAATCATGTAGGATGTGTGACATATTCATACTATTGTATGGAATAATTTATGACATGGTTAATATGGATATAGGTAAGAGACATCATATCTGACCATATTATTTTATATATGTTACTATCATTTAATTTCATTATTTATTGAAATTTAATTTTCTGTTTAATAATATTTTTACAAATTAAAAAGTATGATAGAAATGTTTATATTTTTAAATTCATGATATGATTGATAATAAATAATTACAATAATAATTAATTTTTATATAACATATTTTGTGTTCCTATAAATAATATTATATTCATTGCGTGAAATATAGACAATGATTTTTATATATGGCTTCAATTTATTAGTAAATATACCATGTTGATATGTCATTTTGTATTTTCATTCTTATATGGTTCAATATATCTATATCCATATATTTCAGAAACAAAGGTAACTAATATTATATTAGTTAATAATATATCCATGCAAAGTGTATAGTGATTCACAACTAATTTTTAAATCCATAATAAAAATCAAACTTGTTATTATTTTTATATATTCAACATTTAATATTTTAGGGAATATTTGACAAAACAATGAATGATTATCATTTAACATTATTTTTATACCCATCTTGTGGTATATAATATAGAAATCAGGTGATTATATTGTTCTTCAATTAAATTATTTAAAATTTACTTCCTTTTTGAAACAAAATTAGCATGTATCTTTATCATAATATTTCATTTGTTTTCAAAATATTTTTTTGTTGGTGGTTTAATCAAACATAGAATATCTTCTATTACTAAAATATATTATTAATGTCATATACATCATAATATCAATATTTTGGACATGATGCAATCCTTATAAAAGTTATGCTGGATATAAATGAATTTGATAATGTTAAATTTATGATAACGATTTTTTTGTAATTTTTTATATAAAAAATACATGTTACCCAATTGAAGTCATAGAGTTCCTTAGTTTTGAAAATTAATGCAAAAAATTAATATAAATGAAAGGATTTTAATACAATATAGTTATCATAGAAGAATATAAAATGATAAGAATATGTGAAATGATAAAATATGATAACATATAAAAATATAAAACATTTGTTTCTAACAAATATTTACAAATTTTTATATCACTTTATTTTACCAATTAATTTTTTCCCCACATGAAATTCTTGAAAATGACCATCGAAATATTAATTATAATTTCAAATCCACATATATAGATAAATTGTTTAATAACAATGAGTATGAATAATACTAATATATTTTTTAAAAATTTTATTAAAATTTGCACTTAGTGTGAAACAACACCTATGTTCTGAAAAAGACATTAATATTTTCCAACATATTTTATCTGATTTCAAAACTAATATAAACATATCGATCATTACATTATAAATGAAAAAGATATTGTTCTATATAATGTTGGAATACCATTTAAATTTATTTATAACAATTTTTTAACAAAATAAAAATGAATTTGAGTTTTCAATAAAATATTGAATCTTTTTCTTTATAATGTATAGAATATGTAATGGAAGTATACATTCTGTTTACATCCTAAAAATTGAATTTTTTTTATTTATAACACTAATGATTGTTCTTCAACATTATTTAATTTGTCGAGTCTTCAAATTTAATCACATTTTTTCAAAAAATATCACCATGAATGTGAAATTTCAATTAATTATTATGTATTATATATAGTTGAACATATTATAATCTAATTTTTTATTTATATTTATAGACCATATAATAAATTAACTAAAATATGGTATATAATTATATAATTAAATTTTTGAATAATTAGTTTTGAAGAAAAAGAAATTCATATCTTATGTTACATTATATTAGAAAATTAATACCTACATAAAATTACGAACTAATTTACAATGATGGAAGATGACGATATATTGATATATATTTACTCTATGACATATATACATTATATAATAGATATATTCACATATAGAAAGTGATGATAATATAGTATTTTTATATATGGATATCCATGAGTCATTTATAGTCACATGAAATTAGTATTATGATATCACAGATAATAATTAAAAAATATAACTTTTTTTATCCAAAAAATAATTAATCTATTTATCAATTAAATAGTAACACTAAAAATCTATTGATATTAGTAATTACATTTTTTTTAAAATATTACAATATTCAACTATACAAAAAAATTGCTTATGTTGATAAGTTATTTATGATAATATTATTATTACTCATCTGCCACATAGTTCATATATATATATATATATATTCATGTCTAGATATTCATATCTTTATATATAACAATCATTAACCCTACCCTTACTCATTAAAAAAATATTAATCTAAAAAATAAATTTTTATACTGATATTAAACATGGATGTTAATCCAAAATATGGGATTTGTTTTGAGATTCCATAAAGTGTGAATTATATTATTTAATCACTGTTCTTCCGTATAAAATTAAATTCTCACTACAATAAGTTAGTTTTCTTAAAAATTTATTGGATCACGATTTAATAGTTTAACCTACCTTTTACCAATTTCTATTTGACTCAAATTATTAGTTACGTTGCCTATAGATTATATGTAATGATAGTACCAATGAAAAAGAGGATATATATATGGTTCACTACTATAGAAAAACTAAATATGAACGAAATTTTTAAGTTTATTATGCACAAGAATCACTATGTTCACTTCCTAAGAGGTTTTTATTCTAGGTCACTTTTGTATGAGATCACCTCCCTTACAAGAACATGATGAATATACACTTCCTCCATAGGATCACATAGCATACAATATAATCCCATGATAAATACTCCTAATTAGATATTATTTTCCCAATGGAAAAAAAAATATCACCACATAGTGGAAATTGTATTGAGTGTGGAATAGTGTTCTTTGAACCCATTATCTTAATAAATCATAACTATATTGTCAAAATTTCCTTCAACAATGTAATTTTTATCATTATATATGATTTCATATATATAACTCCCCAATTAACAAACATCCTAAACTGATTCCAATACTTCTTCTTCTACTATATGTGTTGTTCTATAATTTCCATCTCCTCATTGATTAGAAACTAGAATGATATCTTTCTTCTCAGTTTAGATAGTGTTTTTTTGTACTACCATATCATTAATACACATATACTTTTGTTCAATATGTATGAATTTTTAATGTCATTAATTGTATATCTATTAATATTTCCCCTTTAAAAATATATCATTAATGAAACTTCGCCCTCAATGATGAATTTCAAACATCATGAAGATCTGTAATATTTTTTCTCATCTAATTTTCTTATAAAAAAAGAGTGGGAATCGAAAAAATAATGAGTCAAACATACTCTTTAAATATAAGCAGTTTCCTCAATATTCATCTTCTTATAATAATTTCTTTAAAATTGTTTTATTAAAAAATATGGATTCTATGAGAAAAATAACACTGTAAATGACTTTTGGATTTTTATCATGTATGTTAAAATTATTCATTTAGTCATAATATAATATCTTTATAGTAATTCTTTTAAAATTACACATATTATTCATGTAATTTCAGTATAAAGTTATATATCAATGATTAAAAAATAGAATTATAGCTTCATTAAATATTAATAGTTTTATGCTCTCTAAAATAAGAAGTAAAATATTTTCATTTATTTTATATGGAATAATTATTGTGGTGATAACACTTATGTATCCTCACATAGTTACCGTTATGTTAATAAATGTAATTTCCCATAATCCATAAATAAATCCATAATTACACTATTTACATTTGCACATTGTGAATAATGAAGGATAAATTATTTTAACCAAATGATATATAGTTAATATAATTACATGATAAGATTTTTTTTAAAAATATTCACCATTATGTAGGAATCAATTCTATGAGATGAACATAACATAGGTTTTTTTATTAAATTATATAGATGATAATTAACGCATGAGAAAACACATATCATATAATGTGGAAAAAAATTCCATTACATAATGATATCATCATATAGATATATAGTACACCCTATGATATATAGAGAATAAAATAGCTCTATCTATTATAAGGCCCCAGCCTTAAACCTTACTTAATATTGAATTAAACGAATAATTCACATTGAGGATCTTTTCAGGTTTAGAGTTTTAAAGAATTAGATCATAAAACTTGCATTACATTCCACATATAAACAAAGTAGTTACATAAAGATATTATTATTCATTCCCATCAATAGAAACACATTTAAAATAAAACATGGATTATTTCTTGACACTTCCTTGACACTATCATCATATCATGTACCTTTCCCTTGACCTGTGAAAAACATTTCACAAAAAAACATGGGATGAGCATAAAAAGCTCAGTATGGGTTATAAAAACCTGGAAAGGAATCATGGGTACATATATAAATAAGAATGAAATCATAATTTACCCATATAACATAGGCACATTAACATAAATCATAAAATCATGAATAAAGCATAGAAATCATAAGACATAAAGGTAACTTGAGACATTCATAACATTCTTACGTAGGGAGTAACCCTCTTGGTTACGTTTGGAATACCCATCACAGTATATTCCCTAAATCACTTCGGAGAAACCTTAACGTTTCACTCCTTCGCGTTACCCAATGCATTAAAGAGCTATAACGGGCTCACCCGCCCTTAGTTTGTCACGGAACCACCCGTCTTCATAATAATGCCCAAGAACCATAACATAATTATATCACATAAAACATGCATAAAGGAAACATAACATTTCCACATTTCAATCACGAGATATCAATACAACACATTGATATAGTAAAAACATTATGAAAACCATTTTCAATACCAATGTAAAACATGGTATTTATTTTTCGTTTTTAAAAAAAGTATGGCTTGTAGAGGAAGCCGAAACTCAAATAACGGTCACAACGGTGGAGAAGTCATTGTCGCCGCATACGTATGACAAAAACATTCCCTTTTGTCGTTTAGTAAACGCTTCGTATAAAAAATATTCCTTTTGAATAAACGTACAAGACAAAGGGGTTTATACACTGTATAAAAGAAAGTTGTGTGTAAATAAAATATGCCTCAATGAAAGGAGATTGAGACGAAGTCCCATACCTCGTATCCGACTTGACCCGACCGTTATTTAATCTCCTGAATAATAAACTTGAGTTAATCTCTACTTTATTATGAATCTTTTTCAAGTTCATTATTCCTTTTATACCATGTTATGAACATCATGTAATCAGTTAAGTTAATAATGTTCATTTTGTCGGTATTTGGTTCTTAAGTCAAAAATAGACTTCTTACACTTACATGTTGTTAATTTTTTCATAGGTTCGTTATATCCAGAATGATATAAATGATTTGGATAACATATATATAATATATATTCATCATATACATGTATTTATAATATTAAATCACATTTAGAGGTATGAAATGAAATGCACCGTTCATGGAGACGGTAAGCCGTACGTACGCATGAACGCTACTTCCATTTCTATTTCATATTTTCTGGAATGGAATCATAATGATATAAGAGAATATTATAATTCCAGTATAATAACATATATAATATCATTAACTTTATCCTTTACACATCCCACATATGGTATTAACGAATCAAATCACTTTCAGGGGGCGGTAGTCCGCACTTCCTAAAATGAAGATATCGTGTTTACCCATAATGGAAACCATAAAGGTATTCCCAAAATGAAAAAAACAGAAGCATAAGGAAAACATAAACATATTATATATCATATATAAAAATAGTGACATCATAATGGCCACCTTTGAAGGTGTTAAATGAGTATTGAACAATCATCGTTTCGGGAGGCAGAATTTCGCCATCCACGGAAACCGTATGTTCTTTAACCATTTGATGTAGTTGTGTGAGAGTGTAGCTCAAATAAATCTTATAACAACATACTAGTATATTTAAGATAATGCTGTTGTTACAAAAGAAGTAAATAAAAAGAGTTTAGGGGGTTGGAGAAGCAAAATAAAACAAATGAACATGAGAGAGTGAATTACCTTTAAAAGTGTAACTCCTTTTGATTTGAGCCTAAAGGCTTCCATTGAAATGATTCTGTCAAACAGGAATCCTCTAGGATGAGGAGAGGGATGTGGAGAGAGTAAATGGGAAGGGTTTGGCCGAGCCAAAGGCTTGAGGAGTGTGTGAAATGAGGTAGAGGTGGGGGCCTTTTATAAGAGGAGAGGAGGGGCGCTTTTGAAAAGTAAAGAAATATTACTTTATTTGAAAATGTGTTTCGGTTTTAAAAGGTCCCACATTGATATAATTCGTGGATAAGGTGATAAGGGTTCAAAATACACTCATCCAATTGGTTTTGGCCATGTATAGTTCATAGATTTTACATTGTCTTTCCATTTTATTTAAATCGTCAAATAATGATGTCATCGTTGCATCATCATTATGTCATAAATATTTTAATTTATTTAATATCTAAAAATCATAAAAAAAATAATATGATGTAGGAAATATTTTTAGCTTTACAAAAAATATTTATAATCAAATATCTGATCTTTATAACCCCATGTAAAACTTTTTTTCGTAAAACATATTATGTTTGTGTCATTTTTACTTTTACATTAAATAAAAAGTTATTTATGTCATTTCCCAACCAAAATGTCTCCATGGGGTCCCCAAGTTGACCCATGGCTTGTCTTGGTCTGCCATGACACAACCAATAAGTTTGGTACATGTGTCTAGGTCATTTCATATTATTAAAGCATTGTTTATACCTTAAACTACACTAATTACCAATAATCGCGATTAAAAACTTAATAAGTTACTATTCACCAAAAAATTATTTTAATCTCATTGAACCACATTTTACTTCTTAATTTCAACCATGTATGTCAGATTTTTAAAATTCAATACACATTAGTGGTAACTTTCATTTAGCTGAAAAAAATCAGTTTGCTTGATTATCACTTAGTGGTTTCACTATTCATCAAAAATTGGAGTTTTTCAGAAAATAACAAAAAATTCACCCTAAGCTATATTTGATATTCCGAATTCAAAAATGAAGTCTATTTTAAAAAATTAAAATCATATAAGTCACGTTAATTAATTTAATAATTAATTCCTGATGCCAGACCAAATAGCGTGTTTTTACAAAACAATAAGTATCAAAAGATTGACACCAGTTTTAGTCTAATTTCAAAGTGAAATTGATTCCAATGACCACCATTGGATAAAATGGTAAAAATATATTCTAATTTCACTTCAAAACCAATTCAAAACATAATCTAATCATATAAATAAATTAGATTAAAAAGCAGTTTTGATGTAAAATGCAGTATTTTCACTATTCATTAAAAAATGAACATTGTCAGAAAAATACCAAAAATTCACACAAGGTAAATTTTAATGTGCCAATCATAAAGGATAAGTTTATTTTGACAAACATAGTTTATAAAATTGTCAAAATATAGATTCAAAAATGGTCTTCCATCAAAAGGCAGTAAAATAATCTTTTAAGAATATTAGTGTATTCCATGCATAAGATTGTATTTATTTTCATTTTAAGCCTCTATAACACTATCTTAATCATTAATAGACATAGATAAAAATATCTATTATTCATTACTTACTTGGGATGTTACATCTATAGTCTAGTAATCTCTTTGAAAAAGTATTTTGAATCACTTTTAACAATATTGTACCATCCAATAATTATTTTAAGAATAAATGGTTTTCTATATTCTAATATTATCAATGTAGGGATTATAAATGTTACAAATAATTCACATTAATTAATATAGATATGGATGAATGTAGAATTTGAGTCAATATGATAACATTTAATCATTTAAAACAATTTTTTTATTTATAATTGAACAATTATACTTTTTTCTTATATAATTGTGAAAAAAACACTATATTTTAGTCATTTAAGAAGTTGTATGTACCACCACGCAATCAATATATCCATAAGATGTTGAACCATGGGAGAGGGTTACTCGAGTTTGGATGCATGAATATATTTTTATTATATAAAAAATACTAATACTAATGCCTTCCATTTCATTTGATACATAAAACAAAATTTAATAGCCAAAAAATTACCCTCTCCCACTTCAATAGTACTCATTGAGCTCAACCAGTAACACTATTATTTGGATACTCTAGTTCTATACCTGAGAGGGTTTTCCACCATTGTTTTTCAAATATCTCATTTGATAAAATATATGATATAATATATACATAAATAATATGATGATCCAATACCATTCCATATCCATACGTATAATATTTATTTAATAAATGTAAACATCTAAAATAACATTATTCTTATCTCACTATTTTACAAACATTGTGTATTTAATGAATACATAACAATACTCTATTCAAGACATCAAATGATTCTTCTACAAATCATCCATGCATCAAATATTGTCACCTTTTGTTATCCACAAATATAATAAAAAATAAAATGGGATCATCAATTTGTCCCATGTTTTTTCGTATAATATATATATAATTCAAATACATAAAATAAATATGTCCTAATGGATATTTTTATTTTATATCTTAAATTTTCACTCAAAAACAAAGGAGTCCTATCAAATGTAAATCAATATTTTTGAGATAAATCATCAATTATTTTATACTTTTATTTAACAAATTTATAAGAATATATCTACTTATATTATTCCATATTTAATAAGAAATATTTGTGTTAAATTTCATGGTGATCCCATTTATAAAATGGTTTATAATAGGGATTATTGGTGTCCTTATATACATTGACCTCAAAATTACACGTATAATGATCTATTTGTGTGGAAAAATTTCCACATATATTTTAATAGTTCAATTTCCCAAATTATTGATACCCATTGTATAAATTTTTATTTAGAGATCCCAACTCCAAATTTGACCTACGCGAATACCTTGATATTACATTATTTTCAATTGAAATTATATGTCATTGGATTATAGTAATGGAATCTTCCAGTAAGAACATGTGGTGTTAAAAAATAATCCAATTCTACTAATTCATAGCTCTGTTTCTGAAGAAAATTAATATTACACATAACATTTTGTATATATAAATCAAATTATTCACCAAATGTAATGTAAATTTCTATTTCTATTATAAAATCAAGTGATCCCCACCAAAAAAACTCAAAAAATAATTTATATAAATTATAAATCAAAAGTATATATGTAATACCATATTGGATAAATTGATAACATTTATATATAGTAAATCATTAATTCCACTTTAAAACCATTTCATCCATATTCTAAATTATTTATTCTGTTGAGACTGGAGTTGAACATCCATTATAAATTTATCAATAACACCCCACAATATCATCAGCATATATTAATAGAATTCTTCAATTTTAATTTTTTGAGAAATAATTTCCTGATTTGAAAATTTTAACACCATTATATAATTATTAAACTAATTAAAATATGATATTCAATATATATATATATAAACTCAATTTTAACCTTTGTTCCTCCTCCAATCCTTTATCTACTTTTAATTGACTCATTTCATCAAGGACATGTCCTGTAAAACCTTATTTCATGAAATATTCAAATTAATATAATAGATAAATTTATCTATCCTCTTGATACAATTATAATTAAATTAGTTAATTATTTATCAATTTAATATAGAATCATAAAAAATTTATATAGATTTTCCTAAAAATATTGTCAATATTATTTGACACATAGAAAACTTGTTATATGAACATTACTATTTAAAACCATATTAGTTTTTAGTGTGATTTTATGTCATTTTGAGTAGATTTAACAAAATAATTATGTCCATCCTATGTGATGAACCTCTTAAAAAATTATAGAAACATTTAAATATTAAATAATGAGTATTTCCATTTATTTTCCTCACAAGACGAAGGATAGTGAGCCATTGTGTTCAATTTTTTTTATAATTCAAAAATGAATTTATTTTTAGATATAAATAATATTTATTTGATTTTAATATCTTCTAAACTTATTAATGCTTGTTTTTTCTAAAAAAATGATATAAATACCTACTTATCATAATAAAAAATATCACCAAACATTTTATATTTCATAACTCTTTTTCTTTTGATTTTATAAAAATTAATACAAACCAATTTTTCTTTACAAAATTTGTTAGTTCTATGAAAAGCAACGGTTCCTAGAGAAATTCCTTTCAGAAATGAATTTTAAATTTTAGAAACATTTGAACCCTTACATTTATTGAAAAAATATTTCATATTTCTCAATGAGATTTGTTGTATAAAAAAAACATTTTTAATTTTTCATCACATAATTTTCCACAAATTAATCATCATTAGGTAATTGTGGGAAATATATTAATCAATGAAATATATATTTTATTGTATATATATTGAATTCTTGCACTAACCACAAATTATTATCATCAAATATGTCCATAAATAAAATTATTATAATGATAATATTGTCTAAAATACAATTAAAATATTTCTTACAGAGTTTGATTAATTTTTCATCAGTTGTCCCACATTATTAACCACAAAAAATATACCCCATTTCTTTGGATAAAAACCTTAAATATTATTGTGCATCACAATAAAAATAAATATTTACTAACATTATTATATTGATCACTCAATTATCATTACCTTTTATAGAAATTATTTTATATTTGTTACCACCACATTCCATAATTTACCTATACTTAAAACATTTCCTATATTTCATATTATAATTTATTTAAGGGGCTCTATAATATCCATAATAATTATTTCCTATGGATTTTTCTACATAATATTTTTATCATTTTTTTATTGTATTATATTACAGAAAAGTCAAAAAATTTCTTATTATCACCTAGGGAAGAGTAATTGATCAAAAAATTCTTTTCATCTTTCAATTTTTTCTTACCATAGGAATTATACATTTTCATTTATTATTGAAACTCAATTTCTGTTATGTGAATATTTTTTACATAATTATTAAAATAATTAGTTAATATGATCCTTCAGTTCCCTCCCACTATAAATGTCTATGTATAAGGAAAGATATTCTTTGTCCATCATATCAATTTTTTCTTTCATAGTAATATTAAATTATGAAATATAATATTTAAGATATATCTTTAATTTTTATGTATTTTTTCTCATAAATAAATAAAATAGTTGTGTTATAATCACCAGCATATTTATCATAATGTTGTCAAAAATCTTTGATTAATGATTTTTCATTTTAAAAAACTCTTGATATTTATTAATTTATAAATATAAAACTTCTAATTATTCTATGCGAGAAACCATCATTTCAATTAGGTATATGGAAAAATAATAAATACTATTCAAAAATATCCAACATGAAAAATTATATGACCATAATTTTGATTGAAATCTCATATGATATGTTTACATCTTTATAATATATATTTTATTACATAAACTATTGAACCAACTCCCCTGAAATTATAAAAATATCCTGTTATAATCACAGTGTAATTTCATTAATACAAGAAGTCTATAAATCATGTAAAATTTCAGCTACCTCACACATTTTAAAAAAAATTGAATTTATAAGGAGGCTCAAAATCAAGATCATACAGAAATTCATTTTTTGGACTACAAATATTATTCAATTGTCCCAAAATTTTTATAAAATATTTTTTATCATAGAATTACACGAGACATATACATCAATTTGGACGTTTTTACCTTTTCTATAGAAATAATGATTATAAGGTATATATAAACCTTAAAATAAAATACAATAATAAAAATATGAAGAAATAACATCTCATTAATGGAATACTTTCATCTAAAATCAATTTTCATGACAAAAAAGTGTACCATGAAGGGGTTGTGAATGTAGGTATGAAATATTGTTAATGTTTATCTAATATTTGTAAATTCACTCAGTCCCCTGGATATAGAAATCACATATATAGGGGTAAATAATTTATAATTTTAACATAAATAAATCTATTCTCTTGATCTGTATTTTAATAATTTATATTTTACACCCCTTATCTCTTAATGTGCTTAAAATTAGGAATGTAATTTGAAAATAATTTTACTAGAGTATTTTTACATTATTCAACGCTATTAGATAATACATGGACCATGAAATTTATAGTTTTTCAATGCACCACTATAAATGATCTTACTCACTGTGGGATTTTTAGGCTAGGTCAATCATGACTTGTCTCATGATATAATAGTGTCACCCGAATATATAAGAATATTTTTTGGTTTAAACTAATAATTTTTTTGACAACTAACTCCACGCACAACATAAAAATAATATATGATTTAACATATCATATTAATAATATTATTAATCCTATAATAATAATAACACATCTTGTAAATTTAAATATACTACTCTGTTAAAATTTCCTAAATTTTGATGATATATAATTAAAATAATTTAATATTAAAATGTAATATTGTTTCATAAATAAATTTTTTTAAGATTTTTATTGTTTATAAAAATAAAATTAATTAAATAGTTATATAATCATATTATAATCAATGAACTGATATATCTACAATAGTAAAATTATAAACTTCTATGATGTAATATTAGGAATAGTTTATGTTTAAATCATTATTATTCTATAATTGAATCGTTCTATTTATTATGTACTTTTAATAAAAAGATAAATTTATAAAATATAGGAATTAAATTATATAAACAGATCATTATTTTTTTATGCATATCAATTTCATTTTCAATTTATTTGTCTGTATTTTTATGAATAAATTTTTATATGAATAATAAAATATAATTTTTTTACCAGAACAATAAATTCAATGACTTCACGTTTATAAAATAAAGACATACATTTCTTAAAAACATTAAAAAATTTATATATATTTATAAATTTTTTTCTATATAGTAATATAATAATATTTTTCATTTTTAGAACATAATATTAACATTTGAACCACATAATTAATGGTTTCCAATAAAAAATATTTTGGTATTAAATTTCAATTATATATTATTTTGTATAAATTTTTTTATTTTTTATTAGTCCCCATGGATACAAATTTATTTAATAAAAAAATTATGTTATAAATATAAAAATTCAAGTCTAATTTTATCATTAATATAAATTTTAATTATTCATAGTACCTTTTTCTAAAAATGATTCATAAAATTTATGTGTAATAAATTCATATTTGTTTATTCTTTCAATTAAAAATATTATTTTTAAGATAACCATAATATTTTAAATAATCATGATAAAATTAGATAATAGGGAAAACATTAATATTGGACACTAAAAATAATTACCAATGATAAGCCAAATTTATTGTAGTAAAATTAAAATCGGTAAAAGGATATAAGTATAGAGAAAATATTGAAATCATTCAAATATTTTTCCAAAAGAGAATGGTTGAGAGCATAACAAACACTAACTTTATATACCTAATTTAACTATTCTCTATTATGGATCCTTTTATCTTGAATTTTGGAATGATAATATAATAAAGTATGGTGTACTTAAAATATATTTTTCATTTCATATAAATGGATTTACTAATACCCATCCACCCCTCAAACCGAATTACTCCCATATTAAAAAAAATTCATCCCAAATAACTCCCAAACACTCTTATAAATGACCTATATTTTTGAGTCTTGTTAAGAGAGAACCTCCTAAATCATTAATATAATTTTCAATGTATATTATAGAAGGTGTACGGAGTATAGTGTATATTATTGTAATAAGGAGATAATTTCAATTTCAAGAACTCATATTTAATGGTATTTCTTTGAAACATTTGTTAATCAATTAGAGATTTTTATTTTATCATTCATTCTTGGAGACAAAATCCATAATAAACACATGTATATTTTTGGTGAATATACTTAATTTTATTTCTTTTTATCAATTTCATCATTATATTCAATTTATTTATAGATACCACATCTTTAATAGCTATCACGAGATAAAGATCGCAATTTTAACAGCGATATCATTGGTAATTCAGGAATCAATTTATTTTCATTTTTTATTTCTATTTTAGTATGTTATTATATGATGGGTTTTTCTATTATATGAATATTTATTTTTCCTCCACTCTTCCCTTTGGGGGAATTACATTGATGTATTTCATTATTTATATAATTTAATAATGTTTAGAATGATTACCACCTTTTCTAAATATTATCTTATTTCTTCCTTGTATATATTTTCTATTTTTTCTTTATTATAACTAGTATTTCTGAATCAAAATATGTGTTGTATAATTTAATATACATATATGATTCATACAATATTCATATATAGAATTTATATTTATTTTATGATAATTTATTTAAACAATGGTATTTTAATATTTAAATTTAGGTTTCATTACAATATTGTTTGCTTTATAATTCACTCAAAATTTCCATCTGGTAGTCCTCATGTCATTTTCAAGGATCCCATGCTGATCTAAATTTAAATAATAATTATTATTTCAATAATATTCAATTAAAAAAAGATAATATACATTTTCTAATGTTAAAAACATCATTTTTATTTTATGATAATGATTTTTTTTCAATAATATATATATATATATAGTTTTTTTTCTGTAGACATTTTTTCACTCTTATGTCCATTAATTTCAAGTAATCCACCTTTCCTTGTTATTAAATGGTGTTCAATGTAATGTAATTTTTAAAAAAAAAATTTATTTGGTTATTTATTTTAATTTATTTTGGTGATTTATCCAATGATCTTGAAACTATTTTTTACATCTACGTCATTATTTTTTTTATTTTAAAATAATCCAAGGGACATGTTATAATACCATTATCCAAATAATTTAATTGGAAGAACTGTAAAATTTTACTGAATTTTTTTTAATGATAAAGTATCCTTTGAATGGGTAAGTTAAAATGATCATTGAAATTTTTGTTTTTTTAGGATCTATTTACACAAAAAAATTATGGATAGTTATTATTGATTTGTGGGTAATATATCAGCATTCAATTCAATGGAGGATGTTATATATTTCATTATTTATAGATGTTTGAATGTGTATATACTTTTAATAAATGGTAGAAATTTTTCTAACATAATACCAAGAGGTTACAGGGTTTGTAGACTATGATAAATGGTGTACACAAGTAGTGGACTATTCCAAATATGGTACATGGGTAGAAGACATAAACCAATAGTGTACATGTTTAGTTGACCATGTATATGATGGTAAATATATAATATACCAATTCCAATTGAGTGAAAATGTAGTATTTCAAGACTAAGAGCATGCACATGTAGAATCCCAATCCCAAGAGGGTACATTTGTAGTAGTCTAAGCCCATGAGGGTAAACATGTAATATCAAAATCCAAATAGTCTATATGTGTAGTAGACCATGATCTATGGTGTTCAATGGTATTTTATAAATCAATATAGTATACATAATTTTCCATATGATTTTTATGATTGTACACGAGTTGTTAAACATATGTGTCTATGTAATGAGAATCGCATAGTAATGCATACTTCTATAGGATAGGTCTTTCTAGTCAACCGATTATCTCACATTTCAATGTTATATTATTATTTTGTGATACCACTTATCATATTTATTATTTCTTTGATTTAATTTTTCAACCAAATTATATATATGATTATTCATTACTAAATGTAATATTGTTATTCCTTATTGACATCAGTTATTATTCCAAATTATTTTTATAAGATAATTCAGATAATTTATAATTTTAAATAATGAATATAATCTAACTGTTTATAATATATTCATAAGGATTATGATTAATATTTTTATGATATCAGAACATATTTGTGATTCCATTTCCTAGGTTGTTGAGATTATTACAACATATGATTAGTCTAGAGGTGAACATATTGGGGTTTTATTGTGGGTAAATGTTCAGAAGTATAAAAAATTAATTTTCTTAATTAGTTGATAGTCAAATTAACAAAAACATCAATTCATGGAATATTGTATCTTTTTATGAGATTAAACGTTTATCATAAAAAAATAATTAAATATATCTATATATCTTTCATTTTTTAATATTAAAAACAATTTTTACTAATGTTTTTTTAGCACTACATCCCCGATATTAGATCTAAGTTATTAGTTGGATTTAGAGGTGATATTATTTAAATTGCAAGGATAATTTAGTTATATTGTGACATTTGGTTGAGATAAAATATCTGAATACACTAGGGTAGAATTTATGTGTATTATAATATCAAAGTTTTCATGTAAAGTATAGATATTTTGGATTTTTTGAAATAAAATCATTGTATGGTTACTAAATAGTAAGAAAATATGTGGCATAAAATCAAATAAAAGTATTATGACAGAGTATAGATGGTTGAATATCACATTGATATTCTGTTAGTGCTTCGTGAGTGTGCATCGGAGTATACAGAAGGATAAATAATCTAGAGGGATAAGAATTATTAATTTTTATTTTCTTTAGAAAATATTATTTGGGATATAAATATATAGGTTAGAGAACCTAAAATTAATATTAGTATCGATATACTAGATTGAAATCTATATATTCTTCACACAGTTTATATATGATAATTTTTAAATATTCAATGTAATATTTATGATTTCATTTATGTTTATCAATTACTATAGTATCATTCATCAACATTAAAATAATCAATGTATTGATTGAATTCCATAGGAACTATGTTAACATTAAGATAATTTGATAATACGGTGACTCTCCCATTGAGATACCAAATTGGATACATGAAGAAGATCAAAATTATATATTAAATATTACACTTCCATCACGGGTGATGAATAATAAAAATTAATATAAAAATCCATAGGTTTCAAAATAGAAGTTAAAGATTCTATATTATGGTCATTTTATAGATTATGAAAAAAGTGGAATGATGATCCAACTTATTACATGTAAATAATGTGGAAATAATAACCCAAGGTAATATATGAAAGGAACAATATCATCTAACCAAAGCTAAATATTAGAATAATAAATGTCCAATAATATTTAACTATATTTTTTTGTGTAAAATAAATGTAACCTACATATGAAATATATTTAAAAACTAATGTAATATTTAACTATACTAAGTCATTGATTAATTATATTGGAATAGCTAGATAAATAAGAAGTATAATTTATCCTTTAAAATGTTACCATTCTCAAAATTTATTCATATGTTTTATTATAAAATAAATAAAATAAGGGTAAATATATTATTTTTATGATTATTGCATTAACATTATTTTCATTATTAATTGATAATAAATAAAAAAATATTAATTAATTATTTTATAAAAAATTATGTTCCAAAAAATATGCTTTTATGTTATTTTTATGTTATTATTTAATTTTTAAATTATAAAATGTTATAATATGAATATGATAAGATAAATTTCATTTTTATATTTATAATTTTGATATTACTTCCTGATTAGTTTTTGACATTGTTATGAAATAATTCAGTTTTAGGTTAATAGTGTTATTAGAATTTTTACCAAAACTATAATTTTCATAATTTTATCATTCTATAATAAATAATTAGACTTTAATAAATCATATTAACAAATAAAATATGTATTTAAGGATTAATACTTGTAATTTTTAAATATCACTATAAATTTATAACATTTATGTATAAGAATTTCTGAAAATAAGTTATATATTTCTATAAGAACTATATATTTCACTAATATTTATTGTTCAATTTTTTCACTTTTTGAAATTAAATATAAAAATTTGGACTTTATATTTTATTTCAAAATTATCTTATTATTTTATATGATTAATTTAAAATTTAATTAAAAATTTGATTAAATGTTTGATGTCAATGATGATGATAATGGTAAAACTATAACATTATGAAAAGGATGTTAATGTTGTGTAATTTTTATATTTTAAACTAAATTCATATACTTTATATATTTATTATTAAATAATTTTTAAGCATATTTATAATTTAATTGACTCAGATATCATTTTATAACTAATATTAAGAATTCAGAATCTTTTAAAATCATTTGCATACAAAATATATGTTTATAATTAATAATTATTTTTCTATTAAAATGATAATGATATAGATTAAATGGATAATAATTTTTCATTAATTGCATCAAAATTTAATATTAAGGGGTCTTTTATATTATTATTAAAAAAATTAAGGGCGAAAAACTTGTTACCCCAATAAAAATTATTATTGTTAAATTTTAAAAATTAAGAACAAAAAATATTCATCAATATTTAAAAAATTGGAATTCATTAATGGGTGTTTTTGGACCCATTATAATTAAAAAATCCCTTATTTCTCAAATTTTGATCATTTATCTCTTGAATAGTGTCATATATTTTTATAAATAATGGGTTTCCGTAATTGAACCCCATTCTTCACTAATATGTGGGGACACATCCACCCATTCAATCCACACCCATTAAATGGAATATCAATTTGAAGCTATTCGATTATCATACTTATATAAAACATTCATTGTTTAATAATATTTTCATCACAATAACAAACAGTAATCCATTCATTTTTATGGAGACAATCTTGAGAATTTACATGTTACCACATTGATTATTACTTACTCCTTAACATTTCATTTTAATTTTTCACATGAAAACATACCATAAAATATACATATATTGAAAAACCTATCATTATTATAACAATTTTGTGTTATTATGGAACTAAAATTTTATATTACTTTCCTTTAATAGAGAAAAACAAACGAACATTAACTATATGTTACGCAGACTACCATATCTTTGATGTGGATTTTTTTGTTTTGGTTCACATTCTTTATCATCACCACATAAAATAGTATTAAAAATTGTAAAAATAATATTATTTATCATTTTCCCTTTATTATAGTGATATTATATGTTTTTTAAATACACTCTATAATTATTATATAACATTTTCATGGTTGAGATGGTTTTACCACTAACTTTCTAAATAATATAAAAACAACTCTTTAATGAGTAAGGGTGGATAAATAAAAATGTATTATTTTTTAAAAATAAAATACCTATTTTATATGTTTTTTAAAATTCCAATGTAGTTATTTTACTTATTATTATAATATATCATTCGATCGAAAATACTAAAAAAATAGACAGAGACTAATTAAATATTGAGAAAAACATAAATAAACATTATAATGAATATAATATAATGAATATTCTACATATTAAGTTATATATACAAGAATTAGTTCACTATTAAGAAATATAATAAAAATAATTTATGTATTAATGAATATAGGGGCATTCAAAAAAGAATTCTAGGACAAGGTAAAGGTTTCTATTATCATATTTTTACAACTTGAGACATATATTTAATATACTCCATGTTTCCATTGGAATGTGGTGTATAATAACCATTAGATTTTTTTAATCAAGATGCTGTCATTATTCATGGAATTTAATGTCTCATTTGTTGTTATATATTTTAATAGGTTTCAATTTAAAGGTTACTCTGGTTGTAACCATTACCTCATCTAAAACTAAGGCTTCATGAGTAATAAATTGACAAAATGATGATGATATTATACTCTTGTTTTATCAATAAAAGTGAATTTATCTATTCTATTTTCACTTATTATAGGTTTCTAATAATTATATTTATATTTAATATAATCCTCGATAAAAATAATTCACAATTAAATGTTTGGCATTGTTATGAACAACTGATATTCATTATAAGTTATCTTTATATCCATATCAATATTTTCCTACCCATAACATTTTTCCCAATATTTTTCTGTAATATTATAAGAATTATTTAATATTATCCACATATTTATCTTTTTATATATATTTAAATTAAATTTTAAAACACTTTTCATGATGTGGGTCA
Source organism: Viscum album (assembly GCA_963277665.1). Lineage (NCBI taxonomy): Eukaryota > Viridiplantae > Streptophyta > Magnoliopsida > Santalales > Viscaceae > Viscum > Viscum album. The sequence continues at coordinate 2,037,767,638 of OY728121.1, forward strand.
TCAAACAATGTTAATTTGAGGATATTTAAAGGGGGTTTATAACCTTTCAAAAAATATTATAATCCAGCAAACAGTTATTGTGATAATTATTATCTATTTTAAAAGTAATATTGGTACTTATTATTCATATAATCTTAATTTTTTCAAATATTCCCAACCATTTTTTGATTATAACTTTTGACTATTGGATGAAACTCATTTTTTTTATTATAATGGTAAAAAAGTTATAAAAAATTATTTTCATGTTTTCTTTAATGTGAACAAATTATTCAACCATTCAATCCTTCTATTTGAAACATCCTTAAAATTCCTTCATTGTTTATCAAAAAAAATTATTAATCTACCTAGTTTATAAAATAAATGTTTATAATGAATTGGATATTTTTCTTACTTCCAAATTGATTTTTTCTAAAAACTCTTTAAAAGTGATTCTAACCCAAATAATATACGTAGGTATATCATATTTACTATGATAGTATGTAGATAAATTTTAACATCCAATCTATATCATTCATTGGATTATATCATATTTTTTCCAATAAATTAAATGATTCATCAGGGGCATTGGCTTCCCAGCTCAATATTAGTTATATGTATAAATTTACATCCATTAAATTTAATATAAAGACACCATATATTTATTTCAATTGATTTAACTATGTTCAAATATATTATATAGGTTAATTTAATGGGATAATTATTGACATAGTTGTATGCCCCTTTCTCCGTATGTTATTTTATTTATGAATTATTACATTGAGATATAGTCCATGTTTAGTTAACAGATCATAATAAATACATATTTGCCATTTTGATAAAAATGATTATTTATTTATTTTTCATGTTCTTTTATTATTATCCATACATGTTCCTGATAGTTAGGTTTTATGATCATATTATTCCACTTATTAATATATATAAACTTTGGACATTCCATTGGTTTTTATTTCAATATAGATTTATATTTATTCTTAATTCAAGTTGATAAAGAATTTAATTATTAATAGATCATATGATATTTTAATTCAATGGAAATAAATAATATATGTGGGGTTTGGGTATTATATATCCACTCAATACATCGTTAGGTCTCACGATACAATGGTATTGGGTATATTTTAAATATCTTACCAATGAATGAAACGGATCCTAGTTGGGACCTTGACGACATTAATGATGTCATGGATACAATAGTTCACACTATAAAAAATCATGATAGAGGAAATGATTTTAAAATTTATCATCTCTTTAAATTTTAATTCCATCATGTAGAATTTTTTAATTATTGTAAATATAATTTTTATTATTATAAAACAAAGATATATTTTTTTTTCTATTATGATCTGTTATGTGGGATTGTTTTATTTTTTTTCACCCAAATGAATAATGAACCATTAATCCTTGAGTGTGTCAGATATATAAATTCTTTTAAAAATAATTTTATCTCACCCTTCATATTTTTTTCATTTACACTTGTAATAATTTTTTTTACACATGATATGTCTAAAATAGAATCATGTGTGGAGAATTTTATTGGAGATGATTAAGAATTATCAAGGATTATATATTCTGTAATATGATGAGTAATAATTCTAATTGATCAAACATATGAATTTTTAAGATGAATGTTTTTCTGACTCTCTAAAAATCCAAAAGTATCCTTGATATGTATTTGACTAAATATTCATCAATGATTGAGTAATTATTATGCCATTTTTTAATTAACATTATTTAAATTATGGTATTATAGATAATTTTATTATTCTTACATATTATAATGATTTCATGTATAGGGGGTCACAAATTTTCCCATAACTAAAATTTGAGAAAACACGTTTTTTATTCCCCATCTTATATAGATGTCGATTACATAAGATAATTCATGAAGGGATTTCAAAATATTTTATGGTAAAAATTCAAAATTATCATAAAATATGTGTCTTTTGTAGAAGAAACTAAAGGAACCCATGCCTTATATTTTTGGGATTTTGTCAAAGTCATTGATATTGAAAGGTTAACTTATGGAAATGGTGTAAAATAATGATATTTTTATCATGGTATGTATGAATGTAAAAGATTAAAAATTATTTATTAGAACCATATTAGAGTGTGAAGGTATGAATATCATTAATAATTGTCTTTATTAGATACATCCTCTCAGTACAATGTCTTACCTTTCAATTAACTACAACTAGTTCCAATTTAAATGTGAAAACATATCTGACGTGCCAAAAAACAATATCATCCCCTGTGAAAAGTCACACCATGTGTTGATTAGTTATCCATGAATCCCCTAAAATAATTAATCAATATTGATTCTGAAACAAACAATAAATAATTTTTTTTATTGTATAATGAGAAATCATTGAGATACCTCTTCCTTTCGTATGTTCATCATATTTTCTTAAGAAATCATCTATTCTTATGGGATTATTTTTCTAATTTCCTTCTATTTTCAATTTAGAGATAAGGATGATTTCATTTTTCAAGGATGGGTAAATGGAACATATTTTGTACCTTTTCTTTATTACTCACATTCATTTACCCAACATATAGATTGTGTTAGGTGTTTTCATGTTCAATCAATTTTTCTATTATATATATATATAATTCACTTCTCTCTTGATCTATATGTATATCCCATATCATTTAGAAAAAGTATTGATTCTATTATTTAATATAATTATATTCAAATTCATATGTGATTAACATAATAATTTTTATCTGAAATCAATACTAAAATATATTTATATTTCATGGTTCCTGATCATATATAATATTTTATTAATCATTTTAAATAAAATTAATATAAAATCCATGAGAAAATAAAAATAAGAAAAGACTCAAATAATTTTCCTTTATTAAGATCTATTTCCAGAATCATAGACCATTAAAATAATGTTCATACTCATAAAAACTATCCTTTAATTCCTAGAATGAAATTTCATAATTATGAATTTTATATTTTAAAAATAATTACACCATCATTCCACTAAAAATTATAGGATTTATTCTACAATTTTGTTTTAAATATCATCATTTACATTTATGTATAATCTAGTTTATGGGGACAACCCACAGATATCCTCATCAAATAAAACAGACATGAATACTGGGGCATTTCAATCACCCTAAAATATATATGTTTGAAATCTATATAACATTATTCCTAATAAAAGTTGATCCTAAAAAAACAAATTGACCTTTATATAGATAATATAACTCTTAAATGAGAATTATTTAATTTAATATTCAACGTCATGTGGTATTCCATTCATTGAAAGGATCCTTATTAAAATTTTAGAAACCATTACATAGTTGAAAATCAAAATAAAAAATCGCCACACGTACCCATGGTACTACTAAACCAACATGTCCCCACTAAACATATCTCATATTTTATATGTAGAGTGAAACCTATGATGTATTTAGGATATCATGTCTATGTCTAGGGTGTGGTAACATCTTCATGATCATATATTCAATCTCCATGACTAATACTATGGAATTAAATACATTATATTCTCCCTTATAGTGTTTGATCCTCTAATGTATGTTTTGTGGTGTTCATAGATATGGAGTATAATAAATATTAGTGATGAAACTAATTAATTTATCTTAATGTTTAGTCAATATTGGACTTTTTAAATAGATTCACACATGATTTTTTCATTAGAAAATTAAAAAAGATTCTCGATAGGTGTCCAACATTATAAAAAAATTATCTTCAGAGAGTAAAAGTATTTTTAGTATGGATACATCACAAAGAAATTGATAAATCATTTGTCCATCTACCCTTACTGGTGGGTCCCTCGAGAAATACAACTTTGGTGATTCCAATCCTTTAATCATGTCACAGTTTATCATAGATAACATCATAAATTCTACTGCTGACTTGTGGTAGAAAAAAAATGTTACAATCACCCTCCTTGGTGGGTTCTTTTGAGTTCAGCCACTAGCAATATTGTTATGTAGTTCTAGTTCTATCCATTAGAGGGTTGGACAAATTATTTTTCAATATGACTTTCTTCTATATCTAATATATAATATGATTCCTCATTAAATAGAAATATTCTATATGTACATTAGAAGAATAAAACCCACAAAATATTATATATCAATTTCTTTTCATCATTGAAATCGTATGAAATTTCTTTATTCCTATCAAACTCTCATCCATACATTATGGATTTAATACATGAAAACCAATCCTACAAACATGGAAAAAAATGGTATTTCTAAAAATCTTATGGGAACATATTTTTTTAAAAAACCATCCATTATTTTTTATAACATTATGTATTATCATGAAATTATAATATAAATCCTTATGGGTTAATAATTTGATGGAGGTCTTGAACACCACTAGAATCACAATATTTTCATTTTTGGATCACAACCTCAAGACATTGATCTTCCTTGGTCTCATTTCCAACAACTATAAAAAATCATCGTATAGGTTTTGAGTTTCTAGGGGATTTATATTCCTTACTATAAACTTCACTTATTCATATGTGTGTCATAGGATATAGTCTTACCTAGTAGATTCATAAGAAATTGTTAAAAACCTTAGTCCTATTAAGAAACCACACTTCTCACATTTCTTCAACATACATTCTAAAATAGGATGGGTGTTACGAACATATCCAAAATCCATATGGAAAATACTATACACTGAACATAACACACCCCAATTCCCATGACCAAGGATATGATCCCACCCCAAGAACTAACACAAGATAAAGAGAATTGTCACACATTACATCATGATATTGTCTTCTATAGATCACTACCTCATGACTATATGATTTCTAGGTCACACTATGCAAACAAGGAAGATGCATCATTTTAGGATGTAGTTATCAAATGTATTATTCTCCATAGCCATTTTCACCCCTATTTTCATGTGATACTTGATACATAATTTTATGATGTTTCCACATTTAATAATTTTTAATATTAAAGCATAGTTTTATAACCTCAAACATTATATCATAATACCCACTTGACAGATAGTAAGAGGGTTTTTATAGCAATGTCTCATATAATTAGTGTATGTCATGCATATTTACCAACATTGGTTCACCAAATCTAAATATCCCCAACAATATTATTGTAGATAAAAAATATAAAATTATCATGAATATATTTTAAACGAATACAAGAATGAAATATTTGCTTAATTTTAGTAATATATTTCAAGGTCCCGATCAAGTGTAATGATGGATGGATTAAAAAAAATTCATTATTACAAAATTTTAACATAATATTTGTAATATTTTTTATATTTATTATTATGGATAAATTATTTAAGTTATCATATCATACCCAATATTACAGTATCTGATCATAAATGTTCAATTAATTCTCATTGTCATATTCTAACATAAAAAAATTTATATTTGATAAAAACATTTAAATTAAAAAATATTAATATAATTTTTTTACAATGTTTTTTATAGTGATAAATATATGAAGTGTGATAACATTTAGTTTGTCTCAAAAATAATCATCACATTGAAAATAACATGTCTCAATATATAAAAAATAAAACATGACAATAATACAATTAATGTTTCATAATTAATGTTGAAGATATAATAAAACCAAAATAATGTTGTGACAGAAACCCCCCAATGATATTATACTTTACAAAAAAACATCTAAAAAGAGAATATTAAAGCTGGTGAGTGTCTTTTATAATCTATTTCATGAATGAGTGGTTCCTCGAATCAGAAATATATATGGGATTTATATTGATTTTATAATTATTCCCCAGTGATATTTTATGTCACTCCACCCTAATAGTACGTTTTGGGTGGCCCAAAGTGAACTTTATCCCAACTCTACAATATGTATATTAAAGATATAGATTCTACTAAAATGAATTTATAGGGTATATTCTTCATTTAACGATTTCATCCATTACTGGAATAGTTGATATATAATTTTAATGATTAATAATTCATCAAATAAATCCAAATTTAATCATTCCAATTATCAAATTCAACCAATAATAGAATTAATATTAATGATGTTTTTACAATAATGTTGTTGATTTTTAGGGGTTGTGTTCTTTAGTGGTTGTTGATGAGGCTAAATAATGTTTTATTTTCATGTTAATTAATATTAATGTCATCATTAGGAATAAAATATAATTATATATCCTCCTCCTAGTAGATATCATATATGTTGTTAAAAATCTTTTTTTGGCCAATAATATTTTTATTAAAAAAACATATAAAAATGAAATTATGTGACAATGAATTGAGATTATTATCAAAAGTATGATATCAATGGATCCTTTATATATCCCTATATATGTAGGAATTGGTCTGACATGAATTATCCATGGTTTTTATGAATCATGGATAATGGATATATATATCAAATTCTTGAATAACACTCAAAATACAATCATAATACAATAAAATAATAAAATATCAATTATAAATTATGTCCCAAATACAATATGTAAGTTAAATACTCTTGATATTAATCAGTAAAAAATATATATTAATATAACTAATATTTAAGAATAATTGAGTAGAGGAAGAATAATAAACTCCACATTAACTATTTTGGAAAAATATCATTCTTATGAGTTTAATGTTCTTCCCATCAATAATTAATCTATCATTTTTTGAATTATTCCAAAAAATGATTATATATTTTTAATTACTTGATCTCAATCTTATAGGGGTGGTTGATTCCCCAATCATGAATCAAGGGTTGTTACGGTGGAAAATGAAATGTTAGTGGTTATATATTGGATGGTCCATGTATAAGTCTCCAGGGTTTTCAATACCTACCCCAAAAGTTATATGAATATTTTCTTCAATATATAAAGCATATAGTTTCATATATATAGTAAAATTTATAGAATACTATGAAAATACTGTGTTTTTCTACTCTAAATCTTTGATTTATCCCCTTTCATAGTTTGGTGGTTGGTCCATAACATTTTTTACACCATCTAAATTAAGAACAGAAGGATTTTTTGTTTTCCAAATCAATCCATGAATTATCTACTAGTGTTATATAATTTTTTTCAGTTTTTGTAGACACTATGAACAATGGAAAATGTGCCATAATGACTATATTTTGAAAATAAAACATCTTGTAAAATAAGATTCCTTAGAAAAAATATTTTAAATCTCAATTCAATCATATCAAAACATGATAAGGCTATAAAAATATGTAAAATGTAAATACAATCCATTATTATGGTAAATTTTAATGTGAAGTGGGCCTTTAAAAAAACATTGATCTCTCCAATGCTACATCAAATATTTTCACTCACAAAATTACCCAAACAACCATCGTAAAAGATACAATAACAATCATGTAAAGATATAAATATTTATATTAAATAAAATAAAACGTGTTTGACTAAAAACTAATTTATAATTATACATTCACTATTCCAGATTTTATAATCCTCACTGAATGAAGGGAAATTATATTCATATTTAAATTTCCATGTTCCCATAAATAAATAATATTTCATTAAAATTTTAAATTCACTTTATTCATTTAAATGAATGTTCCTTTATCCATTTCTATCTAAATATAATAATAGGTTGGCCAAAAAATTATTTCATTGACACAAAATGGTGGACTACCATGTGAATAGGTTAATCAACATCGTTGAATCTATATATTGAATCATGACAGGTTAATTTTTAATTTTGATATGGATTTTGATATCTAAAACTTTTGATTGTAGTATGATTTATTAATTATAAAATTTGGTACGCAAAATTTTATAATGATTCACTATGATGAAATTGATATTGATTGAATAGATCATGAAATTAAAATCAAATACCAACCACATATGCGGTGACAAAAATATAAAATCATCGCTTAACAATAATGCATAATTTAATTTCATTATCATTTGTTCCTATAAATTTTAATTACAAAACCCCAAAATACATCATTAAACAAGTTAATTTCTGATGTATATTTAATGAACAGAACATAAATTTTAATAGGATGACTCACAAAAAATTTCAATCCAACGGAATACGAAACAGTAAAAGGAATCACCAATGAATATTTATGATTTAACTAATATTATAAGTTATTTTTTATATTCCATTAAATAATTTATAAAGAAAAAATATAATCAATGTTATTTTAAGGAAGTTACCAAATGGGATACCAAAACATAAGGTACTCTCTCCCCTACTAAATATTTATCCTGGACCCTATGATAAAATAAATTTGGAGAAGGGATATAGTTAGTGATTATGTAGTGGTATATAATAAAAATGTTAAAATTAAAAAGAGTAGAACTCCCTTAGATGAATTATAATGGATTTGATGAAGATAGGTGTGTTAAATCCCACTAAGAACTATATTATTATAGTGCAGAACTATGATTTTTGCATACTATTGTAGAGAATAAAACCATAATTACTTAACACAAATCATCATATAAGAATAAGGATAATTGAGATATCATACACAATAACACCAAATCATATATAACTATTAGACTACAATGATTTTTATAGAGTAACAAAATAGGGGGGTGTCAATGATGATCCTTTAAAAACAGTATTAGGTTCAAATACACTATTTATATAAAATTTATATTTTATTCTATTTAAAATTCATTTGAGTAGAAAAAAATTAATGATCAAGGTGATGTATAGTGGCCTTGGGAAAAGAATATTCCCTTGTACAATCTACCAGTAATCATCGAGGGAGATTATTTATTTTCTTAATTAGGTCCACTTTTGAATATTCCTTTACAACGTGTTATAGTTAGTTCAACCCATCACAATATGGATATTAAATGGCCTTCTTGATATTTTACAAGTAACTAAAAGTACACTATTTTGTTTCATATGATTATACTCTTTAAAAAATATTCCTTATAGTTGATTTTATAATAAATAGATTGAGATTGAATTGATTAATAAAAAATATCTTTTAACATAGTTTTAGAAAATATTTATTGTTGAATATTATCTCCATTAGTTTATAATAACATCATTATAATAATAAAAAATTCCCATAAATCCTTTAATAAGTGGTAGAGAAAACACCAGAAAGATGAGTAATCATTAATGTCTCTAATTTGTATCTCTGAAGACATTATTTTTGAACATTGTAATGATGATTTTATAATACGATAAAATACAATTAATATAAACTAAATTTAGTTGATCAACCTCATCAAATTTGTATGTTTGAAAAGTGTATCTCAAAAGAAAATGTCACACTACAATTTACAAGGATACAACTCATTCATTCCAATAAAATATCAATATATTCAGAAGATGAATATCTAATTATTTATAATGTTGATCAAATGTCCTCAAGATAAAATTATTCTATAAATCCCATATATTAAATTTGAATTATTTTCATAATGATCATTCATAGAATTTCACAAATTTTTAAAGACGTAATACTTATATTATCCATTGACATAGTTTCTTTGAATCTATAATAAAATGGATTTAAAGATATATTTACCCCTGGTGTGACTATTTTGGAAATATAATAATATATCAAGAATTTAATACTCCATTGATGGCCATGTAATATGTAAAGTTTCACCCCAGGTTATAGAAGTCCAAGATTATGGTTTTCAACTTATGGTTGTAAACAACAGTAAGGTTTATAATCCATTCATTTGTTCATCCAAAATATAATTTCATCCAACTTTTTTATTGATGATCTATACTTTTTCAATGACATTGGGTTTTTGTTGATTAAATTTTATTTAAAAATATAGTTTTCAAATAATACAATAATATTATAAAAATATGATATCAACATTTATTTTATATTAAATTCATAGACATCGGGAATACTTAATGAAATATCCCCCATGGATTATTTATTTTTGAATTCTTATAGAATAAAAATAATTTTTCCATAGAATATTTTATTCAAGAAATTTACTAAAAATTAGATTATTAGTATCATATATGAGGGATTTGTGAGTATGAAAATCAAAATTATTTATATAATAATTGTTCATAACATAAACAAAAACATATGTATGGTACTATGATTCATAGAGGAAATTTATTGTTTAATTTTTTTATAAATCTCTTAATGTTGGATAATTAAAATTTAAAAATGACTATGAGAAAGCATGTGGGTGTTTCAGTGGTTTGGGAATAAAAATAATATATATTCAAGCCTACTTGTGTATGTTTCATAGTTGGTCCACTGGTAGGTGTAACAATGCACCAAAAAAATTCTGGCTAGGAGGAGGGGCACATGGTTATCTAAAATCTTCTTGTGGGAAAGCCAAACTATCTATATTTAGACCGTGGAATTTTGGTGGATTATGGGTTTTCAAACAATTAATGATTCTAATGTAACCATGAAACATTGACTAATCATCTACAGTGTTAGGAACATGGTTGGAACATAGATTTTTAAACCATGTGCCTCATTAAAATTGGTATTTTATAGTTTTCCCACTTAGGATTTAAGCTATCATTTTTATTTTCTTCCCACATATCTTCTCCAATGATCCAAGTGAAAAAAAATTCTGACCAAGGTTTCTCAATGATCAATATTATTCTACTCCTAGACTTTTTTAGGGATGTTTGGTATAGATCAATGATCTAGGTGTGTCTAAAATTCCCCTTTATTCTCTATTTTTTATTGAACAGTGTTGATTTATTCTTATTCATATGAATTCCATAAACCCTACTTTTTATTGATTATCAGGGATTAGGGATTCTAGGGGTATTTTAATAACATTTATTGAATATGGTTTAGCATTTTGTTTCATTAAAATTATGGTATGTGGTCTATAAGTTATATCTCATCACCATGTTGTTGATTTGTGCAAGTGTGGTTGTGTTATTGGTTCTTTCTTATTGTTCAGTTGATTCATTTTTTTTGTGAAATCATTAAATAAATGTAGAATTAAGCCTTTCATGATCCCTGTGGGATGCATTTATGCTGATTAGACCAATTTTGGTCCACCCATGTGGTGATCACACAATCCCAATCATGGATAATTTCAAGGATAAAAATATAGATTATTTGTGTCGAAATCGATCCCCATTTAAAATTTTTGAAATGTTATTTTCAAATAGACAAAATTGGCAGTTATGTATAGTTGTTTTAAATGGAATAAAGGATTGATTAGAAATATATGGAAAGGGGTTAAATGGATTAATGTGAATGTGTCATATGGCTTGTGAATTTTAATGGAAATACATAAATGATTTAACTAATATGAACTGATTACTGTTAGAAATTATTTCATGCATGGGAAATGATGAATATTATAATTAGTCTACTGTTTAATAATTTTGGAGTATGATAAATTTGTTAGGGAATAAAAATTGAAATGTTTTATTTGATATATGCTATGTAAAATTATAAATATGCTAATGGGTTAAGGAATAATGGTGATTCAAATGTTTTATGAAATGTGAATTGTAAATGTTTTTATCGGTTTTGTATGGTTTCTTTAATAGGATTATGTTTTAAATGGATATATAAGTATGTGAACATGGATTTATGGTTTTGGTGGATTGGAAATGATGTTCGACACCCATGGGTCAGGATACACAGGGGCTCTAAATCTCACACTTACAGTGGAATGGTTATGGAAGGGGAATAAGGCTATATGACCCAGAATATATAATTGGATGAGACAAGATATACTTAAGAACCATGGTAACATTGATGTATTTAGTCTTAAATGTATATCAATAGTGGGTTATGGAACTTCACTTATTCCATTATGCATGTTAGTTGACTTTCTTAGGACATAATTTGAATTATATAAATTCATAACCCATTTTAGAAGTGATGAAAATGGATTGAATGATGTAAATGGAATAATTGTATATTGTAAAACAATTTAACACATGTTATCATCTTTTTATTTGGGTAGTTATTTTAGTACATTGATGAAAAGGGATTTTGGACTGGATATTTTGTAGAAACTATTGGTTTTGGCCTACTGAATTTTATTCACCCCCAACTTGAGCTGCCATTAGGTACCCGAGAGGATTTCAATGATGAATTTCCAAACAACGGTAAAGGAACTATACTATAATTTTGAGTTGGGATTGATATGTACATGGTTGAGGATCTAAAAATCAAGTGTAGAAATATTTTGGGGTTTTATAAATTGATCTTTATTTTTGGATCTGTCCTTAACTTTTGGAACAGTTAGCATGTCAAGCCATATTTATTAATTGGTTCTAGATGTACCCAATTATTGAATTGGTTGGAAAATAAACGTTCACAATTATTTTTTATTGTTCCATTATTTAATTTTTTTTCTATTATGGATTACTAAGTAAAATATCTTTTAGTCACCCAATGACTTATATTGAAACCTTGCGAGTTTTTGGAAACATATAGAATATGATGAGGCATGCTTCATGTACTGTGGAAACCTAGTTTAATAGACTGTTTTAATAGATTCCGGGTCCGGGACCTTACAATGTTCTATCATATGAGTGATTTATTATCCATTTTCTTTGGGGATGGTAGATATGATATTAGGAAGTATCATACATTAGGAATTAGAACATTCATTATAGTAGTTATCCCTTGTTTCAATTAAATCCCATAAACCTAGGGTGTGAATTGTGGTTCCTGTTGGGTGTTATTACAGTTGGACAATATTTCACCATTTGGTGATGCAGAAGTTTTTTGATGTTACTATTTTATGGTATTACACATTGGAAAAAATGGAATGATGTTGTGAATTCATTATTAATTATAGGAACTTTGTGATATTGGTGCCTTTAATAGTGATATAGACACATGGGATGTGTGTGTGGGACATAAATGGAAAAATGAATTTTCCAATTTTGATAATTTAAAAAAAATGATGTCCAAAATAATGAGGAAAATAGGTGAATGTGATGAATGTCATAGAATGATAAAATTATTTTTTATAATTAAAAGTAAAAAAATAGACAATGTGTTTGGAGTAACATGTTTGTGAAATAGTAAATGTTCTTAAACTATAGTTTTTTCTATTAAGAAAGTGGAATTGTTTTAATAAGATTCCTAATAAAAGACATGTAATTTTCTATGTTTTTTACACCATGATAACCATGATCCACAGTATGGATTCTCTGGGTAGTGTTAATGGTGTGATGGTATCTGTTCATATCATGTATGTAAGATGGGTTGTTTTTTACTATTAGACAACCTTTTTTTAATAATACTTTTGGATATCTATGTAATGTGTTATACGACATGGGTTTGACATTATAGATAATTTCCACCACAATGACATGTGATATATGGATGGTAGCTGGATATGACTGGGAATGCTTCAACAAAAGTGGTGAATGAAAACCCATTGTTCCAATATAATATAAGAGGGGATTAGTTCCATGATAAAGTTTCTTATTTCATGTAGATGATGGAATGATACCCATGGTTGTATGTGCCATGTATGTTTGTTTTTTTGAGAAATTTCATGTTTCACTACCCTCCAATGTTTGAAGGATAGTTTGGACATGAGGAAACAAAATTTAGGAATGTTTCCATTAAGAATGATTTTTATCACTTGGAGACACCTCTTGCGAATATATTCATGTTGTAATATTTTTTATTTCAAGGACCTATGAATAAATGGTTTAATGTTCTTTTTCAGACACAATATGATGATTGTACACTACTGAAGGAAATTTAGGATAAGTTATTAAATGAATTCATCCAAATATATTTTGACTAGAGATGGATTAAGAGTTAATTAAGTTGACTCATGGGACCAAGTAAGTGTTGGATTATGTTGGTCACATCAAATATTTGTGAATATCTATCCCATCATTGGAACGTGACAAGAACAATATGATGATACACTTCCATCATGGACTTATCCATGTGATTTTTTCCAAGGAGATCACATTTTTTCTAAAGAGGATTTCAGAAGTAGTTAACCATGTACTTATTTCATAAGGTAACATATTTTTTGCTTTAGTTTGTGGACATGTTTCCCTTGTGGACAGGACAATATGTGTAGAATGTGATGTAATTAAGCACCATATTGATAATATTAAATAGTGTGGTGATGTGTTGAGTAGTTATGAGAGAGGATAACCATCATAAGGTGGTGAATAGGTGTTTTTCAACCAGTGTTGTATGAAGAGGCCCAAGCCAGGTTAGTTCCCCCACCAACCGCTAAGTGTTGATCTTTTTTTTAGGATAGGAAATGTGCATCGGTTATATAGGAACCCTCTCTAGATAGGCATAGATAGAGGATCAAGGCCACTGCTGAGGGAAGGATGGGGGTCGATACCCAAATCCAGGAAGGCAGTGGAGCTCTACTGGCCATACTAGTAGAGGTGGTGTGCATAATACTCCAGGATTAAAAAATCTATACTAGCATGCCAGTGAATCACTATGATATTGGGACCCATGGGAAAGTGGATGGTAGGTTTCATGGAGTTATGTATTCACTTGTAGTCGGTGAGGCTTGACATCAACTATTTAAGGTATGATCTTTTATATTTTGAACATGCTATTGTGTTATACAATATAGATACCAACATTCTAAAATTTATTCACAGTTTGATGTTATGTTATTTCTAGAGGAAGAAAATTTTTGGGGTATTTTTATTGATAAAACATTAGTGGTTTTGGAAGATAATATTGGTTAATGTAAAGGTTATGCTATCGAGTATGGTGGGTACTACATTATATGCGGGTTTTAATTTTATTGGGATGTATGGTATTGAAATTATTTTTGTGTATGGATTGGATAGTGTTATAAAAATACCATTCTTTTGTCATGATCATTGTGTATCATTCAAGTCTCTTGAGGGGTACACTTAACGTTGTTATGGGGATTGTGATGTTTGGGTATGTCTGGAAGGTCAATTTTTTTCATTTTTTCGGTGAAAACAGAGCTCTAGTGCAATTACATATGCTTAATGAAAAAGGATTTTAGCTACATGTATTTACCCTGGTGGTATATTTGTTTTATGGTGCGATTACTAAGGACTTATTAGGTCCGGAACATGATAAAAATGATTTTTTCATGATAGAGTTATAACTAGGAGCAGAACTAATTCCCATTCCTCCATAGATAATGGAACCAGTAGAACTCCAAGAGATTATAACATTGCTAGAGTAGTTGGAGAATAATGTTTTTATCATTATAGTAAATACATGGTGGGATTAGTAGTGTTGTTTTCAAAAGAGTATAATGGAACATTTTGATTAGGTCCTGATTAAGGGAACATGAATCATATGGTGACTAAGAACTAAAACCCTCTTCTTAAAATTGGTGATATTTTCAATTAAATGAGAGGTTCTTCATTGTTATTTAAGATTGATGTGAGTTTAATCATTCATTAGTTATTGGTGAGGACTATGTTGTAGCATGAGATTCCTACAAAAGTATTTATTGGTTATATGTGTTTTTGTGTGATGATATTTTTGTGGACCAATGTGTTGACAGTTTTTAAGTCTATAATGAACCAAATTTTCGATCATTACCTCAAGGAGTGTGTCTTTGTGTTCTTCTATGTCATATTGGTGTATTATAAAAATAATTATAATAATTCCAATCATCTTGACATAACCCTTAGGAGACTACGAGAGGTGATTCAATACGCCACTCTATCTGAATATCACTTATGGATTGACAATGTCCATTTATTGGGTTATATCATATCTAAGGCCTTAGATTCCATGGACACTATGAATTTGTAGGTAATGGTATCCTGGTTGATAACCATGAATGATTCTAATGTTTACAGTT
Source organism: Viscum album (assembly GCA_963277665.1). NCBI lineage: Eukaryota > Viridiplantae > Streptophyta > Magnoliopsida > Santalales > Viscaceae > Viscum > Viscum album. The sequence goes on from OY728121.1 coordinate 2,037,783,371, forward strand.
TTTTGGGTCTGGCTTGCTATTACCAAAAGTTTATCAAATATTTTTCCCATTTGGAAGCCCCCCTTTTGGGCTTGACCAATTATGCATTCCTGATCGAATGGTCTCGGGAATGGGATTGTTATTTTAAATAGTTCATTAAGTGGAAAACAAGAACACAGATTCTAACCATACATGGCCATGGTATATGGTATACCTCTTTATTGATTCATATAGTGTTGGACATCGTATACTATATATTCATTATGACCAAGTTGTTGTGTATCAATCACTGTAGTTGTGGCCTCATTATTTAAATTACTTTATGAATTATATTTATTTGGATGAAATAGTTTATAGTCAAAAAAATTTGTGACACTACTTTTTGTGAGGTGGATTTACTATCTATATGTATTGTAAAATAATTAATTAAATCTTCTATTAGTGTGATATAAATTTTCATCAAAAAAATTTGATGATTATATTAAATATTTATACATTGAGATTGTTGAAATACTAGTTTTTGGAAAAAAATGTTTTGGATTAATCAAGTCGAATTAATCTGAATCATGTGTTTTAGGAATCTAATTTCAATTGGATGATGATGGAATTGTTCCTTGAGATGCATCTACAGGACTAAGATGGACAAGATATGATGACCATTTCATCCGTGGATGTTGAGTCTAGTCTTCTGAGTCGGATCAAGGTGTAGAAATATGTAGATTTATAGTTAATTAATTTGAGTGAAATTCTTGTTGGTTGAGTTCCACCTTCTAGGTGGACCTTTCTTAATGATGGGATCATTTATGTTTATGGCCTTGTTGTTGTGAAATGGTGCATACGTGAAGATTAGATGTAATGGTTTCATGCATCAAAGTGGGAAGTATATATTGGTTTGAATAAATTGATTCATGATCTCCAAAAGATGTATTTTTGGCCAGAGATGAAGATAGAGGTTGTAGGTTTTGTGTCACAATGCCTTACCTTCCAACTGGTGAAGGATGATCCTCAGTGGTTGGGTGGTTTTAACATCAATTTTCCAATCTATAATTGAAATGTGATTTTTGCGCTGATGGATTTCATGTTTTGTCTATTTAGGAAACAATAAATGAATGATTTGATTTGGGTAGTTCTGGATTGATTGACAATGGTTTCTCATTCCATTCCAATTTGAATGGCCTTCACTGTGGAATAGTTGTGTGATTTATATATTCAAGAGATAGTGTGGTTACATGGGGTACCTCAGAATATAGTTTTTGATAATTATCAATGATTTACATCGATCATCTAGTAAAAATTATAGAGGACTGTCAGTACCTAGGTGTTTTTGGATAAATATTTTCACCGACATACATATGAGAAATAAGTGCATAATATTCATGTGTTAGATGATATGTTGAGATAATGTGTCATATAATATGGTAGATCATGGTAAATGAATCATGCACTAGTATAGTTATCATTAAAAATAATTACTATGATATAATTTAGATGGCTCTATGTGAGGTACTTTATGGTAAAGCATGTAGATGTCCATTGTGTCAGTTAGAGGATGGAGAATTATAGTTTTTGTGAGTGAGTTTCATGCAAGAGTAGTTACAATAGATTTATGTGAATAGAAAATTTATGGAAATCATAGATTATGAAAATGTCATATGCAGATCAATATAGTCATCCTCTTGAGTTTATAGTGGGTGATCAGTTAATTCTTTGTTTCTCACCATGGTTGGGTCACCATCAGATTTGGAAATAGTTTAAGTTGGGACATAGGTACCTGGTTCCATTTGAGACTATGTAGAGCATCTAATTGGTGCATAGATATTGGATCCTCCACAACAATATGTCATTAGGTATGATGTTTTTCATGTGTCACACATTCCACAATATCAACTTGACCATTACCATGTAATTGGTTTTGAGGATGTTAATCTTAAAGTTGATGTGTAATTTGAGGAGCGTCTATTTAATATTATAGATCACAATGAGAATTTATTAGAAGGTTAGGATATACCCTTAGTTCTTGTTTTTTGGTAGCATATTAATATTTTGGATGAATCAAGGGGGAGTGAAATGGTTATGCAGGCTTAGTGGCCAAATCAATGTGCATTGGAATCTCATTGATTCTTGGATGTGTGGATCGAATATTTTCTTTTATAAGTTGTATAATATTTACGATATATGACTAAATTTATTTATGTTGTTTTAAAAATTTTGGGTTAATCTCTCAATGTTTGATAATTGAATTTCTTATGATAGTATGAGTAAGATAATGGATTTTTCAAGGGTTCCAGAAAAGAAGGAAAGGGGTATTGAGCCATCTTTTCATGTTATTAAGTTTTTTCAGGATTAGTTGTAAATATTCTTCAAAACAATGCTATCCAAGACATGGGGAATCTATAATGTAATGACTACATTGGGGAAACACAATCCATAAGGGTTGGGATAATGGATGTCCATATGATTGGGGCACTTTTCAGAAACCCTACAAGAGTATTAGGTAACCATGTGTCTTCGAACCCTCTAGATAATGTTATGCACATAGTTGGTGCACAATTATAAAAACCATGTGGCCCAAATATACACTTCATCGTTTATGGGATTTTACAATTTTTTCCACTTTAAATATTACTAGTTCTACCAGATTTACACCTACATGTTTTCTCCAAAAACCATAGTGATAAACATTTCAAAAAAAGATTCCCAAGGTTCAATATCCCTATATTCTAGTGAATTTGGAGTGTTTTAGTTGTATAATGATGATCCAGGAATGAATAATGATTCTATTTCATTGTTTTTTTATATTATGTCTTGTGGTTGTGTTCCTCTTCATCAAAATCCCTAAAATCATCATTTCTTGTGCATCATAGTTTGGGGATTCGAGGGGTGTTTGAATAAATGTTAATTAATAAGGTTAAGTGTGTGATTTTCATCAGAATCATCGTAGCATCTAATAGTTATAGGTCATAGTATCGTATTTTATTTTTGAATGTGTGGTTGTGTTATTGGTTCTCTATTATTTTACATTTTCATCCTTTTGTGATATTTGGTAAAATGGTTGGCTAAATTATTAGTTGAGAATCACATGACTTATGTGGGATTAATAAATATAGATTTGAAATATTTTTGGCCACCTATGGTGTTCTCCATAATTCAATAACATTGAAAATTCAAATTTTAGGAATAATGATATTTGAGATGAAACTATGACCCTAAAAATATGTTGAAATATTGGTTTGTGTTATAAAGAGACACCAATGGATGTTTTGACTAGATGATGGAAGTGGAATAAGGGCTCATTTGGTATCATATGGAATGAGTTTAAATGGTTGAATTTGACTATGTCAAATTGGTTTTGAATTATATTTGAAATTCTTGAATGGATTATCAGATATTAATTGATGAATGGTTTAAACAGATTAATGTATGAAAATTTATGAATATATCAATTGGATTAATGAATGATAATTTATAAGCAAGTAAAATATGTTATGAAATAAAAAGGTATTATAAGTTAATAGAGATTTTCTATGTAAATGATAAATGAAATAATGGGTTATGGATTAATGATGATTCATATGTTGTATTAACTATGAATTTTAAATGTTATATTTGTAGGTTGTATATTTTTTGTGATATTTATTTGTTAAATGGAAATTTAAGAATGTACACATGGACTAGAAGTTTTGGGGTAATGTAATTGATGAAAAATTCTTGTGAAGTCGGGTTAAACCAATATTCTAAACCCTATCATACAATTTATGAGTTTTGGAAGATGAATATGGATTTATTCCCATATGGATTTCATTTTAGGAGACTACATTTACTGAGTATCCATGGTAAGTGTGATGTATGGAGTATGAAATTTTTATCCTTACTGAGTTAGGAAACATATCTAAGACCCTTATGTATTGTAATTAACGGATACAGACTATAGTACGAATGGTGGGAAATCATAACTCAAGGGAAATGTCATGATAATAAAAGGATTGATGTAAATGGAAAAGTGAATATTGTTAACTAATGGAATACGTGTTATCTTATATTCTTCTTATTGATTATTTTTTTACATTCATTCACTAACAGTTTCGATTAGATTTTTTAATGACATCATACAAGGTGTCCAATCGAGTTATATTCACAACATACTTGGGCCATCATTGTGCACATGAATATATATAATTATTTCATGTCAAGAAAAGGGTGAATTCCAAATTCTTAGAACTTGATTTGGATTTGGGATGTTCATGTTTGAGGATCTAGGCTTGGATTCTTGACCACTTATGGGGTTTCGATTGTTGGTCTTTATTTTTGTGTTTTTTCGTTGTTTTTGGAACTATTAGCATGACATGGAATACTTATTATTTGGTTCAGTTTTTAATGTTTTGTAAATTCATTGTAAATTCATGTTTACAATTTATTACTTATTAATCATTTCGTTATATGTTATCAACTGTGGAATAATTTTTTAAAAAGGGTGTAGTCTCCCCATGTGATCTATTAATCCATCGATAATAGTCAAAATCTATTTTGTATGGGGAGTCACACATAACGTCATCTGAAGAAATAACAAAGGGAAATGGTTTTGTAGATTCTGTGTTAGGCGTGTCAAAAGATCCAAAATTTTTATGATAAAAAATCCAATAAAATAAATATTAAAATTAAATATAGTAATTGATAAAATTTTATAAATATAAATTTAAATAAGATATAGGGACATTTATATTTATATAGAAATTTCTCATTAATTTATAACAATTTTTATTAAATCAATAATTTGAGTTGTTAAAAATAACCTTTATTGTTCTAATAATGAATATGAAATTTTATTTTATATAGTACAATAATAAAAGTTTAATGAGTTGAAAAAAAATTCTCCCCCCTTTTTAATAATATCAATAATTTGAGCTATTGATAAATTCATGATAATTGAGTTCTGAATACATGCACAACACATCCTCCCCCCAAAATCATGAATTCATCAAAAAATGTAATAATATATAATCAAGGTCTCCAGAAAACTTCTAAAACATTATTCAATGAATAATAATAAATTTAAATCAATATTCTAAACCATGTAAATCATTCCATAAAAGTTAAATATTTATTCATTTGATAATGGTATAAAATAAATACCATAGAAACAAAGCATAATTATAAATAAATAAAATGTTTTCATCAAGTGTATAATTTGTTTACATAATGTAGTGGAATAATTATCATATATAATTAATTTAAATAAAAAATAATTAAACACATATTTACCAATAATATAACCATTTTATAAACCCATGATATAAAATAATTAAAAAAACATTAATAAAATAATATATAAATATTTTGTATCAAAATATAAAAAAAAATTATTTCTTACAAAAATCATATATATATATTTTTAATTTAAATAACCAATATATATATATATATAGAAAATTTGGGGTTTTATGAATTTTTAGATATGTCATCTTTAGATTCCATAATTAAAATAATTTCATATAAATCATCTCAAACTCTAGAAATCTATTCTCTATTACATTAAACATATGATGATCATGGAAAAAATAAAGAATATAAAATATGATTGACTAAAAAATATAATTAACCATTAAGATCTGACTTATTTACAATTTATCTTGTTAGATAATCTCTATAAAATAACATTTCTATTCTAAATGAATCAATTAATTCTTTTGAAATAATAAATTTTCACATTTCAATACATTGTTTGATGTGTATAAAATATATTTCTAAGAAATAATATTTTTAAACACTTCAATCAACTTCGTAGATGAATTTATATAAACTTGTATCTGTACAATTTATTCATTTAATGTACTATCCCTAAATAGAATCCATACAAAACCTTTTCAGCTTTATATATTGGAGATAATTATACATATTGTTCTTTTATACCAAATATATCCATAACATTTTCATTATATTTTATATACACATCTATAACATATGATACAGAATGTTCACATAATAAGTATGATGTAGGATTACCTTGGTGTTTCTATTTTGAAAGTCTGCTATTTGAACATGATGTTTTTTAATGATTTAATCTCCTCAAAAATGTTTCATCATAAGACATTTGAAATTTATATTTTTGAAAAGAAGGATAACCAATTAATTATTTATTAAGAAGATGAATCTAGTGTAATAAATAGTAAAACAATATGTAATATTCAGACAAAATTCATAAAACACATCATTATCTAAAGCTGAAATATATATTATTAATTTTAGATCTCAAAATTTTAATGTCATTTTTCAAAACTTAATAAATTTTTTAAAAAAATTGTGTAAATGAATAAAATTTATAATAACCAAATGTTTAACCATAAAAATATCTTTAAAAAGAATAATAAAATATAGTTGATCATAAAAATATATTTTAAAGTAATGTTCATTAATTTATTTACTTATTTTAATAATTATAATAAATAATAAAATTCCCTTATAAATTTATCTATTTATTAAATTTAGTTTTATAATTTAATAATCATTTAAAATATATGTTTTAATTCCTTGATTCAAATGGTGAGAAAAAATTCAGCAACTAATAATAATATATATCTCTACCCTATATAAAATATTAATTACTATAAAAAAGATAATTAATTATCGTAATAAAATAAATCAAATATTATTTTTTTATAATCCATTTTATTTTATTGATTCTTAAATACTTCATAGATTATTAATATTTTGTTTAAAATATATATTTTTTAAAATTCAATGACAAATGGTTGATGATTAAATGATATATTTCAATTCTGCATTCCCAAAAAATAAAAAATTGAAGTTTCATTTGGAACAGATAAGAATTTGGGTCTATCTTTATTGTCAATTAATGTTTGAGGTTTCTAAATCTCTTTATTTGGAATAAAAAATATGTTATTAAAATTGTGTAAATATTTTCAAAATTAACATTTTTTACAAAATGAATTAGTGGTTTTCAAAAATATAAGGGAGGTACATAATTTCAATTAATAAAATAAAAATTTTTTAACAATGAACATGTTTTTACAATTTAAAACATGAACAAACCAATTCCTCTATAATTTTGGTCTTTAACCCTTATTACATATTCAATGTTTTCCTTTTTGAATTTTATTTTTCCATGATTTTATTCAAATTTTATTCTTGTTTGATTAAAATAGTAAAATATAATTCTGAAGTGTCAATTTATATTAATAATCCAATAAATCTTTTTTGTATTGCAAATAATAAGAAATTTAGGAAGGCTAATATTTTAAATCTATAATTTTTTTTAAAATGTTTTATTTATCCAATGATATTTCATTGTTTAATTTTCAATGAAATTTATTATATATATTTATGAAATTAAATATATCATGATGATTTAAAATATAATTATATGGATTCTTAGAAATATTATATTGTCATAATTAGGATTTTAAGAGTATGGATATTTTACTAGATTAGTCTGATCCAAAGTAAATACCATTATTTTTTAGGCATTAAATCATAACTCTTAGAAGAGACAAAATTTAATCCACAATACTAACAAAAAGTAGCATACACAACCTTATTTAATTTCATATTAATAGTAGACATTCATTTTTCTTTAGGAAATGAAAAATTAGAAATTGTAAGAACTTTTTGTATTCATTCATAGAAACCTTACTCATAATTCAAATGGTTTTCTTATAAAATTATAAAAATAATTTTACAGTATTTAAAAATAATTCATTTGAATCTCCATAACATGAATCATATAATTCGTCCATCATATTTTTCAATGAGGATTCTTAATATTTGGTATGATTTTTAAATTCATCCAGCAACTGAGCTTCACACATCATCAATGATCCTAGCTGTTATTTCATTACTAATTGTTCAACTAGATATTATTTTACTATAGTATAATATATCCCATTCCATTTAAATGTTAAAACGTAATGAAATTTTAATTATTGATCTGATTTCATTATTGGATCAACAAAAGAAGAAATAATTTTGAAACTGTCGATCAAAATCTCATTCATCTTATTGATGTTCTCATGTTCATGAATTGAGAATTTATCAAACTTCATCATTACATAAATTTCTATTTGTTTTATGATATTATTATTTCCATCATAAGAAACATATATTGTTTTCCATATCTCATATTAAATATATTATTAACAAACTCAGTTTATCCCATCAATCCAAAATCCTTAGAAATTAACATTCAATACCTCTGAATTTATATTATATTTATTCTCTTTAGATTCATCCCATTTTTTAAGATCATCGAAATGTATTTCTTAAGGTGTTACAAAAAAAATCATATTCAAGGAATTTTCACATAAAATAGTATGAACGCATTCCTACATCCATAATTATATCTATTAATATATATAACATAGATCAAATAAATACATTCTCTATGATATTAAATTTATATTTGGGTATATAAAAATCTTTAACTTTGGATTATTTGTGAAAAACAATAATTTGATATCATACAAGAGTCCTAGCATTTAATACACTTGATATTATTGAAATCAATAATCATGTATTTCCAAAATATAATTTATAATAATATCTCAAATGTTGATATTATTTATTGGTATCAGAAAAACACAGAAGATGTTTTCAAGGATTTCAAAGCATGAAATATATTTGTTTAAAAACCATTATATGACATCACTTTTTAGGTTAGATTGATTATGGATAAGACAAAACAATGGAAAAATATTTAACATTAAATAACTTTTAATGATTAAAAAACCCCTTTTTATATGTATCAATTCTATTATTCTCTTTAAAAAATCGATGAAAATTATAAATATATAATGAAAATAAAATAATAATTTATATTGGTTCAATGAAAAATGATACCCAATACACTCCACTGACACTCTCTCATTGAGATTAGTTATTTTCAAAATTATGTTATATTTTATAAATACCATTATAACTATGTATAGGTAGTTGAAAACGTCACAATTTTTCTTTCACAATGACTTTTACTACAATTTATGTAACAAAAACTCTGAAACGATGTCTAAAAAGCTGATACTCCACCATGAAAACGTTTGTGTAGGTAATAGTTTAAAAATTCAATAGATATTGATTTGATGTTGGAAAAATATTCTTATTCACATTTTAAGTATCAATAAACGATGATATATGATCATAAATATTATACTATAGAAGTATTACAATCTCCAACTCCACAGAGACATCCTCTAATTAGTAATGGATAAAAAAAGTGTTAAATGAATATGATTGTCTGTTTCCAAAGTGTAACTATGTGAAATGATTATTTTAACATGAATAAAAAAATTAATAAGAACATACATGATTATTGAGAACAAAAACTATGAGTATATCCACTAGATCAAAACATGTATGTCTCCGAATTTTTGATCTAATGTAAATGAAACATTGTAATTTATAATCACAGAACACTTTTTCCAATTAAAATTTATATAATGAGAGGATAAATATCTTAGTACATATAATATGAGAATAATTTATTTAGTTCAAAAAGATTCCAAAAATATCACATATTAAATAAATAATTTTTGACTTCAAATCTTTAAATATGAATCACAACATCACTAAGAAGTGGGAACTATTTATTCCATTGAGTAAGAGCCTATTAATATTTTTTAAGCATATTAATATAGTTTTGTACATATGGTGATATTAGTTTTGAAAATGTGGAATATATCCAAAATTTAAATTTTTATCATTTACCAATTAAAACATATGGAATATCCACATAATGAAAATTTCCAAAATTACATTTGATAACATATGGTTGTCTAAAAAATTAAGGTTTATGGACCATATTTTCATTCCTTAAATGTAGGGTTTCATTAAAACATAGGGTTATTGATCCACAACTATTCATCAATGAAGGGTTTATGATATATACATTTTATCCAAAACCCATGTTTCAGAAATAAATAATTATTCATTTAAACATTTGGTATGAACAATTTTTATAGTTTAATTTCAATAATCAATATATTAGGTAATCATATATCCTCCAAGGGGTTAACATCTTTTGATAACATGAAAAATAAAAAAATATTATAATGAATATATTTTTTTGAAAATTCACTTAAAAATCATTAAAATTTTCATAAATTTTGTGGATTGTGACAGTAAAAATAAAAATAAAAATAAATAAATTTTTGAATCAACACCTTGTAAACAAAAACAAGTAATTAAACACCTAATAAAATAAAATGGAATGGACAAATATAATACATTTATATAAAGTAACATTTCTAAATTTAGGTGTAGGAAAATATTAAAAAGAATTCAAAATTTATTATTCCCATTATTGTAATATGGATGATTAAACACGTGTATAAAAAAAATGTTGTGAGGTTTTATCCCAATAAGGCTCTCTAAAAAAATCCGGCCACATTATTTTTTATTATTATAATCACTATAATAAACCCATGTAGATGAGCCACCAACCCTACTTGCATCAAATGCTTTTACTAATATTTTTGGATCCTAACTTATTTGGGATGTACATCCATGTTATTAATTAAAATCCCCAACATCAAAAAATTAATAAATTGTGGTTTGTTTGTAATGATTCGGTAGACTATGGATTAATAGAATTCCAAATATGTGGAACCATTGAGCTATTGTCGTGTGTGATAAACTATCCAACTGAAAAAAACTTATTGTTCATTTTTATAATTACAGTGGAAGGTTTTATCCTCTTATGGGTGGCCCATAGGTTTGGTATATAATGGTAATGGAATCATGGTTGTGGATGTATGAAGGGTTATACCTCGGGAAGAGAGGTAGCTTTAGTGTTAAGTGAGGTTGAATGAATCATTCTGGAAAGAGGTGGGGAAGTTTCTAGATAAGTTTCCTCTACTGTGTTATCATGTAATAAATCATAGGTTATTTCATGGGATCTAATCTTAAGATAATTTGTAACGTATTAATTTTGAATCATTGTTAGTCAGATTATCGAGATATCGAATTGAAGGTATGAGTAAAATTTTTGAAGGATTTCTTATCGACCCATATTCTACAAAAATTCAACAAAAAAATTCAATGGCCTAAAAATGGAAATATTTATGAGTTTGAACATGTGTGAGTGGAACTATGTAAAAAATTAAATACTATTTAAATTTCTTCAAATAAATCCTAGAATAGTGTTAAAACATCTTCATAGTGATACATTCCATTCACTATTCTTGTTGGTTGTGATGTAATTTATTTTAATGTGGAGAATCATTTGGTGGTGTTAGTTTGAAATTTTCATGTTATTATTGGGTCCCATATAATGTCTTCTTTAGTGTTGTTAGTGTGGTTTGTGAAATCTTTATTATAAGTCGCAATCAAGGTGTAAATTATACAAGAATAAAAATTTTATTTATATATTAAAGGGAAGAATGTGACCTCACCATATTTTCAAATATCATAACCATTTCCATAAATGGATTAATTTATTTATCTATAAAAATCACAATACACATCATTTAATGATCATTAAAACTCAACACATGAATATAATTGGATTTTTGGAGGTCAACTAACAAAAAAATGGTCTATAACTCATCAAAAAAACCAAGGTAACCGGGGTTACTAATATCAAGATAATGATGTCTTGAAACTGTCCATATATCATGATCATGGTAATTTTTATTTTCCTCTCTGTATATTATTTTCAATTACGAAATAGTGATGTTTCCAAATCGAGAAACATAGGGTCTCTTTGAGGATTCCATGGTAGGGATAAACAGTTCATTATGAATCATACCCTCTAACCTGAAAATAGAAAATAAAAACTGAAAAGAAAAATAAAAAATATGATTTTATTAATATAATTAAACGATATGATATATCTATGTATTCCTTAAATCTAGGTATTTTTTTGAATGAAAATTTTTGGGCCTTCAAAAAATTGTTTTCATCGTTTATGGAATGCGATTTTATGGAAATATCAACATGAGAACCCTTATAATTCAATTTATAGAAATTGAAAAACAAAATTGGAAATAATTAAGATGAGAAAAATTTTCCCCAATTACTATCTAAAATGAATGAAATATAATATGTAGGAGAGGAAGAAGATAAAAATATCGATGATAAAAAATGTACATAGGGGTGGCATCACTAAAGATAGAATATATCAGAGTAGAGGAAGAATATTATAATAAAGTTAGGGGGTGAAAGTGGTTGGGAAGAATGAATTGGATCCATTTAGGGTTATTATTTTTAATTTTATAGTGAACATAAAATAACATTTCAGTTATCAATGATCTTTTTTTAGTAATATCTCATGGTTATTTAAAAGTGCAGTAAATGTGTAATTTATTTCTAGAAATCATTTACACATTGTGTAGTTTTTTATAATGGATGGTCTGCCAGATTTGTTCTAGTGATTCATGATCTTTTTTATTCTGCTAACAATAAACTCAAAGTGAAAATTTATCTTAACAATATATAAACCATCAGAAATTTTTTGTTTTTAAAATTTATGGTTTTCGCACAATTTTACAAACAACACAATTCACCTTGAATGATTTTTTTTTAAATCCACAATTGTTTTTAATTACCATAATTTATTATATAGACTCTATGGAGACCCAAATAATAAAAAACAATTAAATAATATGCACATTAAATTTTAGTATGTCTAAAAAACAAAAATAAATAACATAGTAATCTCCATCTCATAAGAAAAATAAATGTATTTAAACTAATTATATTTGTTAATTATAGTGATATTTGGTTACCTCTTGGTGATTTATACAATTAACTACTCATTCATTATATATCATTGTATCTTGCTATGTCAGATGAATATTGGTTACCATACATCTTATTTTCCCCATTTTTATGTTGTTCTTGAAACATTTATCATTGAAATGTAATGTTTTCTCTAATTCTATGTTGAATCTCCACTACACCATTGTGGTATACCGTAAAAAAATTTATTTCCACAACATCATGAATTTAATTTTCTAGGAAAATTTTTAAGCTATAAGTTGATTTTAACTACTAATTAACCTAGATAAATTATTATTTTTGATATCATATAAACATGGAAATTCTCCTCCTTCTCTTTATGTATTAAATATTTATCATATTCTCCACTAATGATCTCTTTAAGAATCGAGAAATATAACATATGTACCTCTATTGTATTTTTAATATAAAAATATTATGAATTATTTATGAAGTATGACTTATCATTTACTTCACCTAGTTATTTAAATTACCTTCCACAATCCAATAAGAAGAGTAAAATTCTATGAATAGTTATGGATGTATTTTTGTAAACCCCTAACCCATATTCAAAATTATCAAACCATTCCTTTCTTGATGATCCAACTATAATCTCTCGAATTTGTTTAATCTCTCGGTTCAAAAAATATACCTAGCCATAAGAATGTGGTTGCTAAGGGGTATTAGTTTTAAAAATTACTCCATAATTTTATAGGTAATTACTTAGATGTTTATTTGTAAAAATGTGTTCCCCATTAAATTATTATCATTTTTAAATGTCTGAAAATGAAAATTTTTAAATAATTTAAATAACTACCTTATCTAATTTTTTGGAAGTGGTAATGTACTCCACACATTAGGATATGTAATTAACATGGACAAGAATATAACTGTTTTCGTAGGTTTGTGTGAATGGTCCCATGAAATATATTCAGCACACATCAAGGACATCAACATATTTATTATGATATCTGGGGATGTATTCACAAATCCCAATACCACTGGTATGTAAGCATCTATAATAATATGTTATACATATTGAGATATATTATTTCATTATGAGATATAAAATTTTAAATTTATATACCTTTTATATTGTATCATCAACCCCATGATTCCCATCATATTGTGGATGAATGATTTAATTGTATAAGAATATTCAAATATAACTCCATCATACACACCATTTTATTATTATATCTTTTCATGGTCACAATAAATGTGGATCCTCTGAAAGAAGTACTATTTTGAATCTGTAAAAAATATTTCCTCTGTTGATTGGATAAATCTAGTTGTAGTAGTTTGGAATAAAAGTAATTGGAAATGTAAAAAACAATCATCAATATGTTTTTGATACCATATAGGCATGCTCATCAGGAAATTCCACTCATATATCACGATCATATTCCATATAAATATGAGGTAGTTACATGAAGTACAGGTTGATGACCAAATGGGTTTCTCTTCATTCTAATGGATTTTTAGATAAATTTATTAGAAAATAAGAATACATAGTTATTTTGTGCATGGAATCATTTTTATTTTGGAGTTTTTTATGGGATTTAGGATTCATATTGACTATTATATTAGATAGAACAATATAAGAATGAAATATATCAAAATAATTCACATCTGCCTACATATAATTAACGGTGATAGAATAATTATATTTCGTATCATTTATGTCATTAGTTTTATAATAAATCAGTTATAAGATATTAATAAAGTATTGTACAACGAAAAATACCAAAGAATAATCATAATAATCCCCATTTAATTAGGGTGTTTTTTATTATAGTGATATCATTATTGACGATTCCACTAATGTTCACAGATGAATTTGAAGAGAAAAAATTCTTGGCACATCAAATTAAAAAAAATCCTTCATTAGAAGGTTAATTAATTTCCATGAATTCATTAATAAGTATCTTATATGATTTTTATAGAAATCATCTTCCCCAAACAACCATTGGATATCATAAACTGAATTGTGAATATGTGGGTTTCTTATCTCAGCAGTTTTGGATGGATCAGTTTCAATCTTTTTAAAGAATATTGTGTTTCATAAGAAAATTATTTGATGTACCATAATAAAATATTTCAAATATATATTAAGTAGATTTTAATGATCATAAATTTCCATAAGATGTTTTATATTCTTCATTAATGAGTTAAATTACATTATATTACTTGAAAAAAATTCCATGAAGGCTAAAAATATATATTCCACCATGTCACATAAAAATCCTAATTAATAATTTGGAATATAGATAGATAATTACACATTCTAAATAACATGTAATGATAAGAAATTTTTCTATGAGGGTACATGAAGGTTCTATTCTCTTGATCCTTGATAGTAATTGAAATTTACTATATCCCAAGAATTGATTTCTGAAGTAATATAATCCACGGCCTTCGAACCACAAATCTTTTTAACCATGATTAGAAGGGGGTGATATATATGTGTATAGAATCATTAATTTTATTATAGTCCACATTTACCCTTAATAATATGACAATCTATATTGGAATTAATTCTTTCTTATCAATTGATATTATGATGCTTCCAAGAACATGTATGACAACTTTTAGTGGTTTCATAGATGAGCTATCAAAAACAAGATATATGATTTCAGAATACAAAAATAGATGAATTACCTTATAACAACTTATTTCATGGGAGGTTTCATTCATATCTTACTTTTCCTAGTTTTTCCCCCTTCTTCCTTGACAAAAATGCTGGCTAAAATATATAAACTAATTCCATTGAGGTTAGTGATCGTATTTCCAATATATTGATTTATTTTTTCATATAGTTTTATAAAATTATATTCTAGTTTATTTGTTTGGGTGGAATTAAGGTGAATATAAATTTATATTTATCCCAAGATATCCATAGTTACATGATGATTGAAGGGGTAAAATTCTATAAGTGGTTCCATTGAGACTAATGACAAAAATGGATCAGTTTTCCCCCTTCCCAAGCTACATGGATATTCTTCTCATTGACTATTGTGATCGCCTTGGCCCGAAAAATAATTTACATCATATAATTTATGATTGAGTTTTAATTCATCATTTAAATTATCTTAAATAAATTAGTAACATCCATTTATATCATTGATAATATCATGTGATATTACAAAATAAAAATATCTATACACACCTCATAATCCCTTATTGAGGCTTCCTTAATTTATTTGAGATAATTTTAAATTAATTTATCATTATCCAATTTAAATACGACTTCTATTTGGTTAAATTAAATCAAATAATTTCTAGGCACAAAAAATGTTCTCCCGAAGTCAATAAATCCTTGGTGTATTGTTCAATGTCAATAAAGAAAATAATATATTGGATACGTAAGTCTCAAACCCATTATGATTAAAAATTATAAAAGGAACCTTCCATTCATTATGGACCTACTAACCAGTAGAAATTCCACTCAGGGGGGTTCAACACATAATGTCCTAATTTTAGGATTAATCCAAAAGGAATTGAGTTTAAACAGTACTCCAAGTAATATAAATCAATTTTTAACTTGCATGTGCTGATTGTGTATAGAAATGATTATATTATAGTATCTTAATTATTTATTGGTATTTAATGATCTTCAATGGTTGAGTATTTTATAATGAGGTTTATAGGTCAAAAATCATATATATTCATTTTAATTCAAAGGAATTCTATTACAAATTTTTTAAAAGATGAAATTTCACCCTATGATATGGAAAACTGTTGAAATAATTTTTCTGAATGACACCGATGAAGTTACATAGAGTTGGTCCAATTTTCACTATATAATATAATTTTTCTTAAATAATGGATGTGTTTTGGTTTTGACCACTTCCTTATCCTCTTAAAAAATCATTTCATGTTCAATATATTTTTCGTTTTATGATGTTAAAATCTCAAACTTATCCACTCCCTATTTAAAAATTAGGGATCCTTCCTTAATATAATTATGATATGTTTTTAGGTTGTGGTTTCAGATGATCATCGACACTCCTCAAATTAACCTTTATGGATTATTCTCGAGGAATCCTATTAATTATACATGGAAATATACATGATATTTTATTGGAAAAATGATATTATATAGATCAAATAGTTTTATTAATACATCAGACAGTGGAATAAGTGTGTTGATTTTTTTTCAATTTAGATGATATATTTGGACATCATTACCTATTGATTCCTCTTTTGTCCATTCTATTATAGATGATTCCATTTTTTTAGTTCAGGTGGCTATTCTACATAATTGTTTTATTGACCATATAAAAGATAAGGAATCTAATGATACGGATTTATTTATTGTTACATATAGTATGGATACTTATATTGAGGTTGGGAATATATTTGAAGAAATTTTAGCCTCAATTTTGTATTTTTGGTTGTCTTATACCACAAAAATGGTTTTAATTACCTTTCTATGAATGATTTTGTTATAATATATATAAAGTCGTCCTATTGATTTAGTGATACATAACTAACATAACTAGTAGAAGTATTGATATTCTATTTAGAAACTCTTTCAAGGAATGATTATCAGCACAATCACTACAAAATAGTTATCTCAAAACATTATCAAGTGAAATATAATTTAGCAAAAGTGCATCAATCCTTATTCACGTATGATCATGTTGGGATGCTGGTAATGTGGATTAATCAATGTTGTGGATTCCCATAAGTTGTGATCATCTTTAGAAATGCTACTAAAATATACTAGATGCAATGTCTTACAACATATCAAATAACTCATTAGTATATTTACCAATAACTTTTTTAAAACAAAATAATCTACTACCAATTTTAAACACATTGTGCTTCATCCATTGAATTCGTGGATTGGAATCTACAATGGTGGTCTATGATAAGTATACTTCATTACATTCTACTTGAATTAGACCCATATATTATAAATAGAATTATATTCATGATACTATATGTTATGAAGGTCATTATCCATTATCATCATCTTGTATGGGGGATAATAAATCATACAAAAGTATTTTGAAAGAGTCTCCGATATAAGAATTTAGTGTTATGATAGACCCTTTATATTTTTTTCTATTATTCTTAAGGAAATGGGAATAGTATTATCCTAAATTAATAGTAAGATAATCTATTGGGTTATAATGTATCAATAATTACATTTTAAATGTCAATTTGAGCGTTGGTGTATTTACACAGTATGATATAGTATCTGGTGTCTCTAAAGATTGGAAATTAATGAATGGGTAATATTTTTGATATTTCTGATGAGTCAAATTTTTATCTGAGATTTTGAATTTAAATTTTATTTTTGTACAATATATATGTGATGCCTTATATGTGGTTTTTAGTCTAGGATGTGACTTGAGTTCCTGAGGGATCCTCTGTGCATTAAGTTAAATCATTTTATTTTTTGTGAGGAATGATACAGAAATATGTATGATCATAGTTATTTCTAAACATTATCCCAACTATATATCATGGAATATATAAGAACTCCATTTTGGAATCCTTGTTATTTGCCCTAGAAACCATGATATTGTCTACAGTAAGGTAAATTCTAGATGCATGGTTTGTGTATTGTCATTGTGATAATGTTTTGTATCTGTATGGAATAGATAAAATTTAGTAATTCAAGGCACATAATTCAAATATTATTTGGCCATCCAAAAAACCAAACCATGAATATTCCAATATTCTATATAAAATTTTAATTTTACTATTTTTCATCAAAGGGGTTTTATCTCTCTCACTCCATTTCTCTTCACCTCACATGCTGAGACTATTGGAGGGATCATCATCCCTTCCATACTACATCATGATTATTCATGGAGGAATTCTATTTGGATTCAATCATAGACTCAATTTAAGGATCACCTTTAATTATTTTTTATTTTTCTATATATCCACCATTAAAATTTTCATATTCCCCTAACATATATTCCATGTATCTTCCACTAGATCATGTTGGGGTCACCTGATTCACATGGGGATTAAAATCTACATTGATGTGGACATCCCAATATTCCATCTACACTCGTTTTATCAGTGATTCATCAATGCGTGCCACTATTTTTTTTATTTTATTCCCCAATTGTAATTAAAATTTTAAATTATTTGGATTATAATTTTTATTATTTTTCATGGAATTGGGTTGGATATGTGATATGGGAACATACGGTCCCATTGGGGGTAGTTTAGATGTGATATAGAGAATTATATATTTTTCACTTTATTTTTCTTTTTCAATTAAAATTAATTTATTAAGAATTATTTTTAAATTTTTTTTATGTTTCATGGAATCAATTACAGTCTCTAAATGTTTAAAATGGCATGGTTGATCATGGAGGTGTATTGATAGGCCTTGGTGGTATTTTTTAGATATGTAAGACCTATAGATAAGTCATGAATGCTTCCAAAAAAATGTTATGTGCTCTCACATAAACACCCTATTTTTATGGATTTTATTATTTGATTTTTGGAATATATATTTACCACCACTAACAGATATCTACTGAATTAAATAAGTTATAAATTTAATATTTAATTGATAAATTGACAATTAATTTGTTTGTGAATCTAATTAAATGTTAAGAACATGGTTGGAATGTACGTGGTCTTGAGGACCATTATAGGTCATCTGACACAAGATAGATTCATTTTCTACTAGTAGATGATATCTTAGAAAAATAATTTTATGATTTTTTAAAAAAATATACCATTTTTGATATCCTTTTACTAGGTGGGTGGACCACATGATATGTTTAACTACTCTATAGAGAAAGCAACATTTGGGATACATTGAGAGTAGAGATGGGGAATTATCCACATACTAAAAGTTCCCAATTTGATATTGGATTAATTGTAGACTAGTTAATTCTATAATGATAATGTTGTTAAGGGACAGAGTATTCCTTATGAATCAACTACACACCTGAGACCAGAACTAAGAACATGGACTTGTGTTAGTGTGCCTATGTTATTTAGATTCCTAGTGGACCTCACGTTGTGACAAGATAGATATATGGCCATTGGTCGGTATATGTAGCATATGTAGAGATAGTAGTGAGATTTACATGGAACCATTTTCAACCATCTGATCAATATGGGATATGGATTGAGATTATAGTATTGGGAATTTTTCCATTCCATACATTATTATTAAGATTCACTTATTAATTCTTTATTTAGTTAGATAATCTTATATGATTTTTTGGGATGTAAAATAAATTACTATCGAGAGGTTATGGTATTATTATTGAATTATAAAGGTTATTCCTAGGTTATATATCTTTAGAAACAATGAATTATTAGGACATAGGGATTTGACATCTTGTCCCAACAATTCTTGGAATTTCTATTCTCTAATTGGTTGGCACTAACGATATCATTATTTTAATGTTTTTAGTTGTGGATACTCATAGGGGAAGTTTTTTTTAATGATATGGTATACAACATCGATAATATTGTTTTGTGAATCTAAAACACCCCTTGTTGAAATTTATATGTTACTTTTACTTGTTAAAAACAAAAAATTTATTCTAGGGATTATTATGAATACATAGATTGATATTTATAGTATAATTTAAAGTTATATGATACTTTTGGGATTATTCATAGATTGGAAAACTTTTATAGTATAGGTATATGAATGTTGTTGATTATAATAATTTAATAAAACTCCCATAGAGGGGGTATGCGATATATGATTACTATTACTAAATGATAAAAATCTCATTGGGGATGTTTGTGATATAATTAAGAATATTATCTTGATGTGAAATCCCTCAGAATAAACACCCTTCATGATGGTATGCGATACTAATTTAGTAGACACCTGATGTGTGGTCTATGAAACTATGGTTGGTAAGATTTCACATGGTTTTGAGAGACATTATTTCATCTAACAATGTTTGGTATAGGTGGTATTTTATTTTTATATAGATTTCATTTATTTAGTGTATGAATTTCATGTGCACATATACCTGAATATGTAAATATTAAGGGGATTTCATTGGTGTATCTATAGTGAATTTTATATTCACATAGTACTAATTCTACATGTTAGTAGGGGTACACAAGAATATGTCACATGGTGATTACATGAAAAAAATTGGATAAGGATTATTATAAAATGATTGAGGTGCGTATCTTGGATATATACATGAATCATGTAATGAGGTATGGCTTGAGAGTTTCACAAAAGAAACATTGTCCAATTTTATTTATTCTACACTATATTTTTTACTAGTTTAGTTGGAGTTATGATATATGTAAACCAGAATGTTCAAGACATTATGTAATTTTAGTATGTTGTTTTTCTTTTATTATATTTATTTTCATATAGTTTCATATTTTTTATTGTGTTTCATGATGATTCACTGTTTTTTTATTCTTTCACACTATGATAAGTGGGTATTTCCTCCCAAATATACCGATACAGAACCCTACTCCTTAGCAGTGGACTCTATAATATTGGAATATGTGCCTAAGATAAAATGGTGACCATCACATTTTGATCTAGTTAGTGGTCTAGGGAGGAGATACATTATAATGATGTATTAGTTATTTTCATTACCTTACTATTATATTTTTATGTAAATAAGATACATTGTGATGTGTTAAGACATGTGGTAGAACTCATCCTAGTTCTTTTTGAATTCCCTTCCTGAGGGAATTATTGGATACCATAGGTAAAGGATGGATGCTAAATGATTCTTTTTTTGTGGTTGTTATAATTTTTTCATCGTCTTCTTCACATTTAATTTGATATTTATGTATTTTGATCTATTGGATTATGGATAATGTCACGTGAGATAGATACTAATTATTATAATTGTTATCCAATCAGGTAGTGAAATGATATTCACATTAATTAAATCAATCACATAGGATATGCATGATATTGTCCTCCTAGTGTAATATTTTTCACTACAAATCAGTCATTGATGATTAATGTGTCTATAACTACTCAAATTATGTTCAATAATACTTATATTAGGTGGAATTATACACATATGATTAGAAATCCAAATATATTATCATCTGATGGTCGTCGATGTGGATCTATAGTGAGGCGCTCGATGGTAATGAAAATAATACAATTCTCTTTTAAAGTAGTTGGAGTTACCCTTTTGGGATAGAATGGAATAGTTTCCTAAATAAGTACCCCAATTATATGCTATTACTCAGATTCATTTAATTAAATTACTAGTAACAACTCAAATGGGTTTTTCCATTTATCATGGTGTTATAATAAATATAACCGTGCCAGTGGTTGTGATTCACTAAAAATAGATAGTCTTTGATGATGTTGTTGTGCGCGTTAATATTAGAAATACTAGATAGACATCGCAATATAGGATAAGTCTCATGGGGTATGCATGGGGGTATTCTATGCCCATGTGGGTGGATGGTATGTGAATTGAGTTGTTCAATGATGTTGGGGAAGGTTCATAGTGTATTTTCCAATGAGTTATAACTATTTTGGGATATGGGGTAACCCTAGTAACCCATGATATGTGACTTATTTGTTATTGATTCATTTAATGTTATGATCCTAGTAAACCTAATAGTGAGTTGGCCTAGTTTTTTGGGGTCTATTGAGATGATGTGAATATGTGAGTGCATGGAGATATTCAATCAATGAACTGAGTAAAAAATTGTATGATTGATATGGAAGGTAATGAATTAGATTCCATATGGTAGGGGACCATGAGAGAAAATGATTTTAGATGTGATGAAAAAAATGTTTAAAGTTTGGATAGAATCACATGTATTGGAATTATTCCAATGGATGGGTAGTCCAGCGACATTATATTTCAAGACATTTTTACTTATTTTGATGTTGAATTCCAATGTCACTATAAAAAATAGTTCTAATGTGATTGACGAACATGTTTAACGTTTTGGAACATGGGACTAGTTATAGTGAAATTTGACTTATTTGGGTGTGGTATTTATAATGTGTCATGTGATATAAGAGTTAATAGAAATTGGAGAAGTTGGTATGGGAATGGAATGATCTATTTTGCAAGGTACCAGTTTAAAATGTGAACAAGTGTGTTTTTGTGTGAATGTTTATGGTTGAAGAGTTTTGATATGATTCGGTGACCATGGTTTCTATAGTGTTTGAATGAAATGTGTAATTGAAATTATTGTTACAATGATACATTGGTTATTTAAATAAACTATGTTATTAGAGGTTTTGGCATTATCCATTTTTTGTGTGCAATGATGGATAGAGTGTGGAACATCATGGATTTGGTTTTGAAAAAAAATAAAACAAGGTCACTCCTATTATGGAGTGTGTAACAACATTATTTGAAATTTAAAGATCAAATTATAGAGGCCATTGTAGTATTATACCATCCATTGGATATTCATATTGTATCATGAATTCGAGGGAGTAAATATAACTTAATACATTTAAATTCCTATAAAAATAATTGGATTGAGTTGCGTTGTGGTTTCATTTGGAGATTAATAGTGGTTGTTTGGACTAGGTTAGTTTTGATTATACTGTAATATGGTATGTTCTGTGGGGCATCAATTATTACTATATGAATTAGGATTAAAATAAAAAATTTGTGGTCCTTCCAGAGGAGGTATGATTGGTGTTATTACAAGATAAATAATGCATGGATATTGATGCCACATCTTCTATTTTTTAGAGAATATGATTATATATTTTGGTAATTGGTTATGGATTTTCGATCAAAATATATTGTCATCATGTTATGAAAGGTTGAAAAAGTTAAATCCATTTTTTTTATTCTTTTGAGTTGAAGAACAAATTTAAGAATGGTGTTTTCATTATGATTGGGAATGGAGGGTTTCAAACAATGTAAACTTTGTCAATGGATTATTGTGGAGAATTATAATGTGAAATTATGTTTGTGTAATATCTAATTCCATATGATTTTGTTTTTACAAGAGAATGAAATCTGTGGTTAGAACCACATATTAAATGTATAATTCAATTATGTATTGGAAATTTTGATTTTTGTATCAGGTACTGAGAATGTGGTTATGAGTGTCTGCTCATGTCTCACTAGATTAAGAACCCTAACAAATATGTTTCACACTACAAACGTTATCATTGTTATGAATTAGATTAAAGTTGGATGATGTTAATTTGACGAATGAATACATCATGATAAATTCTTGAATTTTTGATGATGCTTTTTTTGGATTATAAGTGTTATGGTAGATATATTTTAATAACTCATAAAAATACAAATAAAAAATGCTAGAAGGAGTTTGATTTTTGAATTTATTAAATGGGATGAATATTTTTGGAGACTCAAGACAATGTTATGAGGGTTTAAACATATTACTATGATGTTATAAATTTTTTTTGAGGCTTGGTATGTTCTTCGGTTAGCCATGTAATCATTAGGGATGTCAAAATACATTTCTGTAGTTTTATGGAGGTATGATTAGTCACATGCTTTGTACTACTCCTACACTCCAATCATGTGGCCTAAAATTTATAGATTTTTAATTTCTGAAACCATGTACTATGCTAGTAAATACTATGTTTGTGTCTATAGTAATGTGCATACATTCTTCATTATTAGTTCTTGGTCTATGAAACCATTCATTGATGAATTTATAAATTGATATCCATGGAAAATATAATGTTCATGTTTTGAACATGGATTTCCCAACTCTGTAGAAAAACCATAATGATACCACCATTTCATTGAAAATGGTGATTTTATCATCCCCCAACTATTATTTAAACTTACATGAATTTACTAGAGGAGGGATCATCACCCCTTACTCCCTTCATGAATCCTCACTAAGGAACTTTTCTGCTCTTTTATTTACCCTTTTTATGTTTTACTTACCTTCCGTTATCCTAAATTTGATCCATATTTCAAAACTTCTAATTTAAAACCACATTTCCTAGGTTATAAAATGATAGTCTAGTGGATCTTGATGGAATAACATAATTTTCATTTAGATTTCATTCATTCCTGTATAAGGGTTCACTAAGACACCACACACACCAATTTTCTTAGTGATTCATCAATGTATGTAATAATTTTTGGATATTCAAATTTTTTAAACAAATATAAAATTACTTCCAATTTAATGTGATTTTTTGGGTCATTCACATGTTATATGATTCAAGAAACAATATAGACCCTCGGGGTTTAATTTTATGGAGTTATTATGTGACACAATGATTTTGTGATTTTTCATTGAATATGTCATGATTAATATGAATCAATAAATTTATTATAAATTTTACAACTAATTTTTTTGGATGTTTCTTGCAATTAATATAGAGAATTGGGAATTGAAAGGGATTTATTTGATCCAGGATATGATCGATAGACACTGGTGAGACTTTGTGTTGGTTCTTGTAATTGGAGATAAAATCTTAATGCTCCAAAAATGGAAGGTATTGTCATGTTCCAACACTATAGTTTATTAAAATTATTATATTAATTCTATACCATTACCTCACAACTATATGGTGATCACCTTTGACAAAAATGTATTTTTAATTAAATAAAATATTCTATAAATTAATAATTAATCATATTGATAATATATTTAAATGAGGTGACCTTATGTGGGATACACAATGTGTTAATGAACAATATAGGTCCTAGAAAATCATTTGGTTTATTCACCCAGTGATGGAACGAAGATTGGATAACTATATTTATTATTCACTAAGACATTATACAAATCGTGATCTACATAGCCTAGATGGAAATATCATAGACTATGGAAAATGGGTTCGGTGAGAATATTGACCATTTTAGACATTGGGAACTGAGATTGGTCATGAGAACACTCCTAATTATTTCCTAAAATAGATACATTGAATATCTAATGAGGGAATACTATCATGATGATGGTTTCATTTGACATATTATTTTTTAGGCATTGAATGTTTATTTATCAACATAAACATGATCAAGGACACATGTGAGGGTGTCACTTCTATATTGTGACGCAGGGGAATTGAGAAGGTTCCTTGATGGATAACCTATCATGAGAGGGTTCATATATCTTGGGAACCTATTTTACTAGTTATAAGAAAGAACCTATTCCAATCATATGAGGCTACTTGTATATGGATTGAGGTAAGGGGCTTGGGAATTGAACCAATCCCTATCATGTATTTCTAGTTTATGTATAAATTAATGATGCAACTAGTGATTCCCCAATAGGTTTCCTATGAACCAATAAATGTCCCAATCAATACATTATAATATCATTAACCATGACTAGGGTTATTCCTAGGATCTAGATATTAGTCCATGGACAATTCAGGCTTCACTAATATTTGACCTCAAAACCCATTGATTTCAGGTATATCTAGGACAACATTTGTTTATGATCATGTAAGGGGTCATGGTAATTTTTAAAAATGTTGAAATTCACATAAGGGTAAATATTTAATGTTTTATTATAGAGAACGTGGATATTTGTTAATAGAAAAAAGAAATACCCTTTTAGGGATGTCTGCAATACATTCAGTGGACCTACCATTGATTTAGAGTCGAGGATGATATGGTATAATGGGATGGAGAATTCAATGAGTATTTCTTAGGACTCTGATACATATAGAGATTATTTATTTATGATAAATGTTTCACGGGGGAGGAATTTGATACCATGGGATTTTCCTAGAATGAGAAAACTCTCATATGAGTTGTAATTTATACTTGGGGATTATTCCCATAAGAAAAATACATTTATGGGAGTTATGTTATACCCTTGAGAATATTACCTTGATGAGAAGACAACCATAAGGGAAGGTCCACGATAATATATAAAATGTTGTGGAAAATGTTATGTGTTGTTGAAATTACATATGACTATGTGATGGTATTTGATATTATACATTGAATGATTACCTAACATTATTAGAAAAAAGATTACATTAGGGAGAAGTATGTATTTTTTTGATTTATATATTGTAAATAAATAGTTTATTTATTCTTTGACGATCATATGCACATATCACTATATATTGTGGTTCATAAAATACTACCATGGTGGAACCTTATTTATTTACTACTCAGGTCCTACATGAGTCTTTTTTTCACATGGGTGTATAAGAAAATATCACAGAGTCATTATAAAAAGAGGTTTAATAGATTCTTATGATAGTATGATTGAGTTGGATGGATTCGATGTGTATATAGATCATGGTTTGTAATATTCCTTGAGGACATCTTGGATATAATTATTTTAGGTTCCTTTTGTTTTGGTGTGTATATATAATCATCCTAGTTGGTGGTTTTTCTTATGTATGGAAGGGTTCTTTGGGCTATTATGTAATATAAATATTTATTACTATGTTTTTTATATTTATCTACATACAATTTATGATAATATAATATTTTGTATTATTTTTTTTAATTTTTTATTGTGTTCTTAAAAATAGAGGTATATTTACCCCATGATATTATCTTAGACCCATGGTTCATGACAGAATGCTTTTACATGAAAAGAGGAACCCCTACGTTAAAGTGGAGACAATTTTTTAAGGAATTACTTATTGTTATAACATGGAGGGAAGTATCATGACCAATAAATTATCACTATATTCTCAATCTTCTTCATAATATTTGGTTTAATTTCAAATTTTTTGAAATAAATGATAGGTCAAACAATACTTGATCTATATTATTAGATTAATTGAAAAGTATACATTGCATGAGTAAGATGAGTTGGAATGTTGAAATAGAGATCATGTTGAATACAAATTTATTAGTATTATAGAACATATCATGACATAAATTATACCATTATTGTTTTGCCTTGTTGAATATATTATCATTTCTTTGTTCCAAACACTAATTTGGTTTTTGTGGAAACAATTATAGTTTTATTTTATCTACTAGTTATTGTTGACTACATGGAATAAATTATTGAAATGGTTTTGGAAATTTGTACCCCCCTGACAAGTGAAAACTATTGATTCTTAAAAATTCCAGAATCAATTTTCCTACTCGATAGAGAATATTTGGGTCTTTCACATCTATGACTGGTGAGGTGTTGTTTGGGACATACTCTAACTTGAATATTTTTTCCTCTATGATATGATTCCTTATATTTATAGGCCTATGTGTTGACTGTCTAATGTTATATCTCTCTTATATAGTGTGTTCTAATATATAATGTTCCCTAAATCTTATTAAACAAAAAAACACAACATATATATAAGGGAAAATAAAAAGTAAAATAAATCTAAAATTTAATTTTTAACATAACATCATGTATTTATTCAATTTAATCAACATGAAATATATAAAAACCATGTCTATAGAATATCCTCATCAACAGTGATAGAACATGGTGTTGTTATTCCCCTCCAGTCCCACTTGGGAAACAAAAATTCATTTTAAACTAACTGTACTACAATTATAGTTGATATATAGGGTAGATCCACATGAATTTCTTTTTTTTACTTTCCAATGTTAATTATTTGGTGTATTATTTAAATAATCAGTAATTTTATTTAATGATATATAATAAATTAAATAAAATTCAATTGAATCCAATCATTATTTAATTACACCAAAAAATAGAATTTACAATAATGAATATTTTAAATTAATGACCTGAAGCATCGGGGTTCGGTACCTCAATGGAGGTTCCTGATGTTGAAATCAATTTCCAATTTCAACATTAAGAATAAAAAGTGTTGAGATCTTAATGGTTCATTATATGTCAAATATGTTCTAATAAATTCATATTTTGTATCAATAAACATTTCTTCAAACCCATTAATAAAACACTATGTGAGGTGATTATTAATGTAAACAATCCTCTTATCTACACTAATCGTTTATCCTTGGGATATTTCTAGATATGTTACTCTTTGTCCAATATAGTTTATATAATGTTTTTAATTATGAAGTCTATAATGAAAAAATAAAAAAATTCATTTATAACAGCCACATAATAAATATAATTCAATTGCACCATAAAATACACTATCATTCCCTACAATAATGAATGAAGGGAATTATCAACTCATGATATAAGTGGGGGAAAATATTTTCATTGTGATTTTTTTGTTTAATGGAAATGTAGTGTAATATCAATGAATACAACCATGAAAATGTCTTGACAATAACCTTTATATTAGTTTGAATCACATCCCCTCCAAAATTGATCTCACTTATTATGATTCATTCCCAATAATGGTCATCACTCTTAATATATGTATCCCTTGTTTATATGGGAGGTTATAGGCCCCAATATTAATTCTAGGGTAATTATAGTTTTATTTGAGAAGTATATGGATATTTATTGTATGGTACATTTTCAATGTGAAATGTTTGATTAACTATGGGCCAACAGTAAAAACAATATTTTACCTTAAATGTGAATCTTGTATTTTCCTATAGATAACAAATAATTATACAAAATGTGCTTAGACTATGTGAAGTAGATCTGGATGTTCGAAAAATCATACCACATGGTTTGGTTTTTTATTTAAATGGTGTGTATTATAGTTAAGAGGTCATCAAGATAGATTTTTATCTCAAAATAATTCTTGGAACAATTCCCAATAATAAAGTGAAGTGTTTTTTAGTTTATGTATAAATTGATCACCCAATAAAATGAAACCAAATAAAACATTTTTCATCTAAATCACACATTTAAATTTAATTCTTTTTTAAACATCATTGAATTCTGTATTCTACCCTATAAAAACATTTTAGAGGATAATAATTTGTAAATTACCAACTAAATCGATTTTCATGATGGCATTTAATGTGAATTGGGCCTTTTCACAGAAGTGAATCAGTCCTATTTCAGAAAACCAATAGCAATGATGCTTAAAAAGGTGTAATGTTAATAGTGAGTTCTAAAAAAATTACATTTTTATATTATTTATACACAAAGAAATTATGAGACTATTATGAAAAAATGTGGTTCACCCCTTAAATATTTAACTATTTATGGAATATCCTCATGAAAACACCTCTAAATATTAATTTTTTTTATCTCATTTCATTTCCTAATTTTAGTAGTTGGGATTTAATTCTCTTATAAATAATATATTGGATGATTCCATTGAATTATAGGAGGGAACAATGTTCATAATACTATTTTATATTTTTATCATCCAAATTTATTATTGTTTGTACAATAATACCCCCAAAAATAATTGAATTTAAACCAACAATATTTAATATTGTGTTGCATGATGTATTTAATGATTTAAAAAAATCCATATTCAAAAAATAAATTTTCTATTTTAGATGTATAATAATAAATTTATATGTAATGTATATCTATAGAATAATGAAAAGAATATATGAATTACGTATTTGAAAAAAGGAAAACCACATTCATTAATAATGTTTCATGGAAATCTTGATTGATATAATAATTGGGTTCTTTTAATATCTCAATCAACCATGGATCTCTCATTCTATTTTTAACAAATATGAACATAATGTGAAATATAGTTGACTATATTAAGAATTTAAAATGAAAAAATTAAATTATCAATAAGATATATAAATCAACAACATCAACAATATAATATTTATATACTATAAATTTTTCACAGTGATAAATTTTGATAGCTATGAATAAGGGATGATATTTTCAAAATATTAAATTTGTGAATTTTAAAAAATAAAATATAATAAAAAAATATGAGGTCAGAGTTCTATTATAGATTAATTATTTCAAAACTAATTAAAAGATTAATCACTTTATACAAATATCAAAAATTCACATGTTTATATATCATGACTATGAATAAATATCTCGTGGTATAATCTTTCATAGTTATAATATAGGGAATAATAATCAAGCATGAATTAAACAAGAAAATGAGTATTATTTATAGACATTTACTAATAATGATAAATGTTATCACACAATGAAGCCTCAATTATTTATTATTCTTTAAAAAAAGTAGGATATGATATAATATATTTATAATGGAATGATATATCTAAAATTATAATGAAAAATAACAACTTAAAATGTCCCATAATATTAGAAAAATTATCTAATTCATACATTATAATTACAATTTCAATTATACATAGTAAGTAACATCAAAATTTATGAAAATAAAATTCAAGTTATCTAGATCATTTTTTTAAAAATAATTAAATTGGTCACTATTTTCAAATACTACTCTATTTTATATACTAAAGAAATTTTTTTATATTTTCAACCAATTTTTTTATATCCCTTAATTATTTTATAAATTCACTTGGAACTCTTTATAATTCATCCTATATAATATTATGAATTTTTATAATTTAATTTAATATTCTTTTTCAAACAAAAATTCCATTAGAACCTCCTCGAGTATCATCCATTATTCATATATAACTATCAATTAACTAATGAAAATATATTTTATATTTTCCATAAACATTTCTCATATGTGTTTTTATTATTTCTAGTACACCTTGGTAATTCATATTACTATTCTTATTAATGATTAAATATTCCTCCATACTATTGTACTAATCAATAGCATCAGTAAAAAATATTTAAATAAATTACATGTAGTTATTATCAATGAAATTAAATAAATTTAAATTAATGTTTACTTATTATAATATTTTTTATATAAATATATATCATTAATAAATTTATGTCATCTAAATGAATTTATAAAATTCTGAAAATAAATAAGCTTCTAATAATTTTTTTATAATTTGGAGAAATTTGATTTTTTCACCATTAATGACCGGATTTAATGGAACTATTTATATTATTTATAAAAAATAATGGAATTACTGAAATTTAGGTATCTATTACATAATTGAAGAAAATATGGTGAAATAGACATCAAAAGTTTTGCAATATTTTTAAATTTGTAGATATGATAATATATTATAATTAATAAATTGATATAATTATATAAATATACTTTTACCCTTATATATTTTACCTTATTATTATATATATAATATATAGATATATATATATATATATTTAATCATTGAATTTTTTAATTTTATGACATTATTTACTCAAAATGTATTTAAATTTTAATACATAGTTTTAATTAGAAATTATAAATATAAAAAATAGTTATTTTAATACCATAAAATCAATTTCATCACATTAATTTTTATTTTATTTTTTAATTTTTTCTGGTAGTGGAAACCATGTACACCAACATAGAATGAAATGTGTCTACCATGGGTATATGTGTTTTGACAATTCCTTTTAAATACATTTATTTCTTTAGAATCGTCATTCAAATAATAATTTCACATGAGTTTACTGCTCCAATGAATGATGATGAAGTCTCTCAATCAATGTAACATAGATCCACCAAAAATTGCCCATAGGGGGAAATTGAGTCAAGTATGATGAATAATGTAATGCATAAATCCATTAATTTGAGTTTTTTTAAATGTATCAAGAGTAAAAAAGAATGTTAAAAAATGATATGATGTGTTGATCGAACCACTATAATATATTTATTGAAAATCCAATAAAATAGAGGTAATACTTATTATACAAAAAATGAAATTACATATATTTTATATCAATAACGATTCATAAAATAATCCACATGTTCATGTTTATTTGGACTAGATGAGAATTATTAAGATGGAAACCAAAATCTAACCCTAATAAAAATATTTCAGTAGCACTAGCATCAGTCATTCATTTCATTTACATGGATTTTTTTAATCTGTTCGAGTACAATATAGTCATAATTATATATATTAATTTGTGGAATTTGTTTTTCAATTAATAGAATCAATTTTACATATATAATTCATTTTTAATCCCATTTATGTCACTAGTGAGGTAATAAATATAAATTTAGAAATGTTTTGGGGATGATGGAAACTGCATTGATTTTACTCTATAATAAAAACAAGATTTTTAATGACATTAAAATGATAAATATCATGTACTATTACATTATAATAACCATATTCAATAATGTAAACTTCATACTAGTGGAAAATAATCAATCACGAGAATAAAAAATTAAACCACCTCTAATTTTATACATGGTTGATTCTAATAATGAAATATTTTTATTAAAATTTTAAATATATTTTTTATTTTATTTCCCTCATTAGCTCACTTATGAATTATCTTGAACCTATTGGTATTATTTCAAAATGTAGTAAATAATTAGAAACAATTATGTGACTATCGAATATATGGATTACTAAAACTGGTCTTCCAATATTTGTATTCTACTAACCTATCATATATACCATAATTTTTTTCTATTTGGGGTTTAATAGATTATTGGGTATTATTTTATGTAAATTGATTCATTTAATAGTTTCATGGATAATTATAAAATGATTAAAAAACGATAAATTAGAAATAAAATTGGAAATAGATATAATTTTTTGCTTAATGAAAACTGGGATTATGAAATAGACGTCGAAATCGAGACTAAAATGAGGTGTTTCCATTTCAGATATTGTCAAGTGTTTGTTTGTAAAATTTTAATATTTTATTATATTTTAATTTAAAATTAATTCTAAAGTTAAATAAATAGGTATATTATCTTTAAACCCCTCTATATATTCCTAATTTAAATAATATTTCCAACGAACCACA
The DNA here is from genome assembly GCA_963277665.1 of Viscum album. Lineage (NCBI taxonomy): Eukaryota > Viridiplantae > Streptophyta > Magnoliopsida > Santalales > Viscaceae > Viscum > Viscum album. Next base: position 2,037,816,641 of record OY728121.1, read on the forward strand.
TATCTATAATTTTCTCTTGACAGAGGCAGTTATAGGTGAAGAAACATTATTATTGATGATAAACATTTCACTAGATTGTGGATGGTATTCCAATTAGAAACCAATAATTTTATAATTAAAGGATTCAAATTTGTTATGAACAATCTCGGGAACACTAGTAACAAGATAGCTGAGCAGGTCCTGTCATATTCTCAAGGTTGTTCCCAATCCACATTGGTTTGTGGTTAGAATTTGAAATCATATAAAATGTGTGAGAGAACATATTTTCCATAAATATCCCAGATGCAAGATTACAAGATATTATACAACAAAATTAAAATCCACTATGAGTAGTGTACCAGAAGTCAAAAATGTAAAAAACACATTGTACTAATGAAATATACAAAAATGATAAAATAACATACCATGTTCATATGGACACTACTGTCAGAGTCCCTGTCTCAAAATCTTGAACCCCATAAAAGAGGTTCATTACCCTTGATCAAACATGTAAGGATATTATCTACAATATATTGATGGAATAGGTATTGTGTGAGATAAAATACATGTACGGTCTCACCATGAATTCAATAATATATTCCAAAATTAAATTAAACAAGAAAATGAATTTACATTTTTCTTAAAAACTATTTTTTATTTTCAAAAGAATATTTAAAAAATCTTGTGTTACATTATAAAACATGGAATACATTTCAAGTGATAGAAATACGTTAATAAAATTTCTTAAATAATAACCTATTATACAATACAGTTTATATTGACATGAAAGTCTGAAATATTGTTCACAACAATGGAAAATTTTCATTAGTAATGGAAACAAGAAAGCAAAATGGTCTTATAACTAATTAGGTATTTTAGTAGAAAATTATATGGACCCAATACTGAAGGTGATAGGTAAATATATACCTGCATCCATTTAATCTCATGATTAATTAGAATCTTCCCCATCACCTCAGTGATGTAACTTGCTACATTTATGTTTTTTATTGTCATAAACACTTACATGTTGTCTGAATAACACACTAATTTCCTAAGGATTTCAGGTTATCTAGTACAAAAACAATGATGGGAAATTAAATTTGAAACTATTTAAAATAAAGGATATCAAAATAACCATTTTAAATATTTCAATTTCCAATCAAGAAAATCACACAATATTTTATTAAAAACATACTTTTTCTATGACAAAACTAAAATGTTTCATCCAAAAAAAATTAAACCATTTTTATCAAATGTAATTTTTAACCAATTTCATAAATGAATTTCCACAAATCATTATCAAAAAAATTATAAAAATATTCATCAACAAAATTAAACTTTAATATTATTTAATTTAAATTTCACCAATTTCCATCAATTTTGAAACACACCACAATTCACTAGTATGTGGTTGTTTTCCTAATTTTTTACCCAAAAATAATTTCCAAAACAAAATAACATAAATCATTGAAATTGTTTTCATTGTAAACTAATTGAAAATAGTTTCAGGAAAATGAATTTAAATTAATCATATTTTGTTAAATCAAGATATTAAGGTTAAATAATATTTGAAAATCATAACATTACCACCTATAATTCATGAAACCACAACACTCGTAGTAGAACCCACAAACAAGACTGAGGTAACAGAAGATCTAGAAGCTAAACAATAGAAACATGATCAAAAAAATGTGTTTTGTATATGTCATTTCCATAATGATCGATCAGACTCCATAGAGAGAAAGAGAATAAGACGAAGAAATAGGTATAACACATACACAATGAGTCACAATGCATCCAAATTGACAATCAATCACCTATCGAAACTCCCATCAAGGGATAGAGGACTCCATATTCACCTGGGAATGGCTCTTCGGTCGAGGGTAATGGGGTGGATTAGTGAATATACCATCTTGGATTCCAATTAAAAAACAACAATATGTACAATACATGATTTGTAATATAATTACAATTCATGTAATTGAATATTACAAAGATTAAAGAAAACCCCATTTATATTCAATAAAAACAAGATTTAGTTATAACTATACCTTACATATCATGTAACCACAAAACATAGGGTCTAATTTTGCTCCATGATGCAGAACCAATGGGTTTTATGCTGAAAATTAAACAAATATTTGATTTCACTATTTTTGGTATCCTTCAAATTCTTTATCGGACATACCCAGATAAATAAAATGGAAGACAATGAAATGGGTTGAAACATAGTAGTCATAAGAGTAAAGGGATATTACACCATTCCAAATGTAAACAATTGGATTCCCTAGAAAAACATTCAAAAATATTTTATTCAAAAATGCTGAGTCCATTTCTATCTCATTATAGAATTTCACTGCCATATATCATGAGAATAAGAATGGTTCAACACAACACAAGAACCAAAGATCTCAGCCTCCCACAAAACACCTTTTTATATGAATCCACTATCCTAAATGATTTTTTATTCATGTATAAATAATATATATCCTCATTTTCACTCCATATAGGAACATCAGATGGGTCAGTTTTATGAATATGATTCATAGATACATGGGACACATTATATTTCCGTATTAGTTGTGGTGGAAGAGATAAATGGAAATACTCCTTTCCCATAAAATCAGAAACCACATATGTTCTGAAAAAATGAGCAACATGCTTTCCATACCTCCCATTTCATCAGTGGCCAAACCAATATGAAACATTCATGAATAAATCGTCCCCAAATGCGGGATTTCAATAGTCTATGGTGGCGATCAATGTAATACATATACATTTCCTGTGTATAAACATTATCCTATTAATTAACTAAATCAATATTATAGTATCTTGAACCAAGCTTCGTCTAATGACGTATCACATAACCAAATTTGACAAAAATAATAGATATCTATAAGGATGACAATAAAAGTCATCATTTGGAACTATACTGATCAGAGATTGTTATGTACTATTATAAGAATACTAAAACTTCCCTAATTGATTTTCCCAAGCTAATCCAATGTTGAAAACACAAGCATTCTGCACTTCCCCAAGAGTTTATAAAGTATATTCTCTCTAGAAGTCCAACTGTAGATGGTATACCATACTCAAATGCACTAGATATCATAATTTCTCCTTACTACATCCCCAAAAATGACAAGTAAATTGGGGAATCATATTAGTGACTATTGTAGATAGAACTCTTTGAAAACAAATAATATCATTCATGTTGTGACCTTCAAACACCACAAATTTGGTCATTTCATAAATTAGTACAAATTGAGACAACATGGATGCCCTATAAATCAATACCCATATCAAAGTCTCCTTTCTCTCGTTATGTGGAAATACGACCATAATGTCTATTATGATCTCATCCTGCATCCATGTTGGGACAATAAGTGGATGAAGAAAATCTTAAGGATTATAATGCACAACCATAACTTATTTCCATGTGTAACAAGAAGAAATAAAGTCAGAAAATACCCACTAATACCTAGACACTAAAATATCCAAAAAAGAGCCCCAGAACATCAATATTGTTCATGGGTGAACATCCCATTTGGAGATACAGAAATACACCATCACAAATTTCCTTACCAGTAATGGTAATTAAATGGTTAAAAAAGAATAAAATTACATCCTTGGGTACCAAGAAATGAAGAATAGTCACCCCACACTTAATAGTGCTTCAAATTGAAAATAACTCATAATCAAGATATTGTTACTAAATAATTAATTTTAAAAAATAAGATAGAAATTTAACACTATCCAATTAAAAATTGACCTTGAATACCAAGACTTTAATATGCAATTTTGTAATTACTGACTTTATCTCCCACTATTCTAATGATTCATTCATGGCCTAAGACATAATATTCTGGGTCAACGATTCTGCAATTTCATTCCCTTTCCCTAGGTTTTCACTTATTTCAACATAAAAATACTATAGGTATTTCACCAAAATCATATTTTAGATATTAAAATCATTTGAGAGAAGATATAGTTGAAGAAATTTTAGTCTGAATAAATGATAGTCTTTTCATAGAAATGATATTTCCACCAACTCTTAAGCGTCTGCTTCACTGCTAGAAGTTTAAGGTTGTGGGTCATATAATTATTCCCGTGTATCCTATGATGAGGAGATCCATATGGAATAACTTGATCATAAAACATTAGGATATATCCCCATCCAAAACCCAATGCATCATAAAATACCAGATCCCATTTCTCAACTTTTGGAAGAGTCAACAGTGGTGAAATAGTAAAAAGATGTTTCATCATAACAGAAGATGTAAAAAAATTTTCATTATAATAAAAAATTAATCCCTTACATGTTATTTTTATCATTGGTGAAGCTAAGGTTGAGAATTACATTATGAAATTACAGTAATAACAAACTAATACTAGGATTATATGAACCTTGAATACATTTCTTAGATGTTCCCAAGATATAATATCATTAACATTTAGAATATCAAATAATATCCAATGTTCTAAAACGACATGTTCCATGATTTTCCTTTACATAATCCAAAAAAATACATCTCGAATGCTATTAATAATGTTGGTGATTTCTCTACAAACAAACAAAATATTATAAAATAATTGACATGATATTCTTCAGCCATAATGTAAATGAGGATTTCATCAACAAATATATCCAAAAAGGCATTATGATACTCATGTATAATCTTATTCATCAAATCCACATATACTACATGATAATTTCACAGGCCAAAAAAATGGAATGGTACTCATAATTGTTTTACCTACACAAAAAGGTGGTATTCTGAATATAAGATTCCATCAACCTAAAATGATGGTAACTACAATAAATATAAATCCTCATTAAAAAAATTAACCCTTTCAACATATCAAATAAATCTAATATCTGTCGAATTGGATACTTTTTCATTACCATTATTCTATTGATCTATCACTAATGAATGCACTGGAGAAGATAACAATCAAATATCAAAGAAAATATAACCGATTTTTTTCAAGGTGAAACCCTTGGTCTTATAATTACTTTCTAAATTAGATAATTTTAATGAGACTTTTTCTCTTCGGTTCAACTAATTCCATGTTTTAAGAGTGAATAAAAATAGTTTTAGTACTAGGAACATATTACAAAGAGAGCTCCACCTCTTTTACCAATGAAAAACCATATATTTCTGAAAAAAACATTAGGAAATGTGATTACAGCTATAGGGTGTTCACAAATAAATTATTAGTTACTTCAGATAAATGGTGAACACATATATAACTTCCCAACATAGGATATAATGCTCCGACTCTTCTTAATCATGAGTCCAATTATCCATTAATGACACTACAAAAGAATTAAGTCACAATATATCGAGGAACACAACCTTGAAACAATATTAAAAATGGTGTTTAGATCCATGAATCCAAATATAATGTGTCTAAATCTGCGGATAAAATGATAGAGAGGAAAATATGAATGTAGATCTCTAACTTGGTGATTCAACAACCACAAATACGATCAATCACCGATCTGAAGAACCAAAATGTGTTTAGTGGCTCAATTATTTCTTGAGTATGGATTTTTGGTTGAGTGTAATTAAAATTGGAGGGGAGGAAATAAAAAATCATCCTAGATTCTTGTTATAAACAACTATTGATACTTTACACAACATGTAACCCAATTACACGTAATGTAATTCAATAATCACAAAATCTCCACAAAAATGATTAACCTTTTTATCTGAAATTTATTTTATTATTATTAGAACATACATTTCATGTAGCCACAATACATGACATGTCATTATCTATAAGGATTCATTAAAAGTATGTTTTATATTGAAAATAAAACAAATCTTTAACATCACTATTATAGGTGTCCCCCAAATTCCTATTGATGGACCTACATCGAAAAATAAAAAACAGAACCACGATATGGATTGAAATGAACGTATCAAATGTGTTATAAGATTATTCAAAAAAAGATGATTTTTTATATATTACTTAATACATATCAGGAATTTAAAATATTTATTTGAATGATGTCATTAAATGCAAAAAATCAATATTTTTCTTAGAGATTGAATATATTATCCTAAAATTTATAACAATGTATCCTAATTTCAACAACCAAAAAATAATAATTAACGGTTTACATATACATATTCATTTTCCATATATACATGTAATAATATAATGATTTTTTTGTTTTTTAAAATATATTTTTGAGATTTTTTATTTTGTTTTCTCATAAATGAGTTACATATTTTTATATGTAATGATATATATTTCAATTCATATACTAATATTTATATCATGATAAAATAAATTCAACGAGTTAAACATATTAAAAATTAGATAAATTTGTTTTTAAATGTTATAGAAATATTTTTCCATGAATTACAACAGTAATCATTTATTATGGGTCCTTGTTGTCTGATTATTACAATTAAATATACATTTACATTGTACTCAATAGTAGACGATGAATTTTTGACATATAATATAATTTTTAATTTTAATTTCTTTATATTTCTAGGTTTTTAATTTAGTAGACAATAAATATTATGTATAGAAAACGGTTAAACATGTGGAGGAATCTAGAACAAAATTCAATGATAAAATATATGATCAAGGGTATAATATCCCCCCTTTTATTATTTACATTACCATGTGTTGGATGTTCATTAATATTTAACCATTGAATAGGGAATTTATAAACATGACCACATAGCAACAAGGTGTAGTAGTGGCTCACACATGTGTGGAATAGGGTGACCTAATTAATGTGATTTTTTTGAGTATTTGATTACTATAATTTGGTAGAATGTGGAAAAATAGTTTGTGTGAGTGGAAATAATGTATATTGTTTTGTTTGTAAATTGAAATGTTGAGATTTGACAATGTCTGTCATGGTGTGTCGTATCCAATATATAATTTTTGGTACCTTATTGTACCCAATAATATTTATAGTGGAATAGGGTAAAATTGAATTGTCATTCATTATTATGATAATATTTATTTTAAAATAGTTATACACGAATATTATATGAAACACTAATCAGGTCATTTTTTTGATTTAAGATATTCCAATTTGACAAATTTATTTCTAAAAAATATTGTAAATAGTTGATATACGTTTCTCATGAAAAAAATGGAAAAATGATTTCAATTTTAATGTGGACTTTTAAAATCATAAATTCATATTTCAAAAAATAATTTCCTAGAATTCGTCATTATTTGATTGATAATTAATTAAAACTATACTATTGAATCCAAAACCAATTAAATAATTCACATATAGATGTTTGGAATATGTATTATTTCTTGTGTATATCATGATCTATTTAAAAATAAAAGAGATTCTTATAATTCCATTGATTACATTAATAAAAATTAATTTTGTATTTTAAGGATAATAATCACTAAAAATTACATGTTAAATAACATGGGAGGTCAATGTGAAATTTTAGTTTGAAAATATTTTTGATTTTGATATCAATTTTATCTTATTAGGATAACATGGTATTATATGTCAATAAAATGTACTATGGGGTTCCAAAATTTACATCTTACAAGTGATTTATGTTAAGTAAAATTTTTACAAATGAGGTATATTATCTTATAATTGAATTTTCTATGAATATTTCTCCCTAGTAAAACTAATATCTTATATAGGTAAATAAATAAAAATATAAATCATTAAATTTTGATTTTATTGTAAAGAAAAATATATAATGATGTGGACATGATTGTAAAATATGAATAAATATATAATTTTAAAAAATAAATGTTATTTTATTCAAAAATATAAAAATTGTGTAGATTGAAAATTAAATGGAATTTTTATTTCCAATAACTAAAAATTTTTATATATTAAAGTTAATTCTCTATTGGAAACATCAATGTTATAATGAAATTTTGTGTAATTATATTATCATTCCCATTATGAGGTAATAGTACATATCAAAATTTATTTTGGACACTTATAAACCCATATTTTAAATCATATAATGTTAAAAATTAACTAAATGATATTGTTCCCAAGGGATATGAAACATTATTGAAAAATTTTAATTTTTCATTATAATTTTAACATCATTAATTATGAAATTAGTTGTGTTAATTGGTTTTGTTGATATTAAATACAAATAATACTCGTTATATTATATTTCATAATTTATAAAAAATTCATTTGGAATCATTTTATCTAGGAATTTTAAAAAATTAATCACAAATAGTTTTACCGTTAAATAGAAAAATATTAACCCTGTTGGTTATTCAAAAATAAATACTCTATATTATGATATTTATTATCTATTAAAAATATCATTATAAAATAGATATCATTGAATATATTTGAAATTTATGTCTCAATATAGTTCCACATTAAAATAATACATTCTTGTTTTGATTAAAGAAATACGAGTCACTTATAGTTCTACTAATTTTTCCACACTGTTAAATGAAATTCCATATTATAATATATGAAATTTCAATAATTATTTTATATAAAAACAAAAAAATATGTAATATGAACAAACAATCAAATTTTAAATTTCATGTACAAAATAAAATACTAAAAACAAGTGAAAAATAATAAATCGTATTTACATCAATAATGATTTCATAAAAATATTGATTCATTATAAATAAGATAATGTTATATGAGATTTATAGAAAAAATAAAAAATAGTAACTTTATGGGTTTTGTATCACCTTATATAAAAAATAAACTAGGTTATAAATATATAATTACATTGACTTAATTCAAGTGCACAACCACATGGTTATTTTTTGTGAAATATAAATCTAATGATTTTCACCCATGTATCTCAAAATAAATTATAAATCCTCTAATATTTTATAAAATGAGAATTATCCACAAAATGGATTATATTATAATCTGAATTATATTTAATATTTTTGAGTTATCCTTTTCAAAAAATTGGAACAAATCCAGCATCTCAAATCAACGTACATGTAATCACGATCCATATGAAATATATTTTTTGGAAACACCACAGAATGATTTGTTATATCTTTTCATCAATATAGTATATAGTTATCTAAATCCATGAAAATAGACACTTCCCATCAATTTTTATGGAATATTTGGTACAATTAATGACAGCATTTAATAGTGGATTTAATCATTCATTTTATTCAAATAATTAATCTTTTTCCACCATTATGGATAACATCCATGTATTTGAATCTCATGAAAACCTAATTTTATATTATTTTATGATTATAATGATATTTGTTAAGGAGGACCATTTCATGGTTTGATTCACGATGATTTATTACTCACTAATGTGTTTACATTAAACATTAGACCTATATATTCTTATAAAAATATAAAAAAACCTAAAATATCAAAAAATATATCAATAATAAATCATTTAATTCTGTAATAAATAAGTTTTCATTATTACCCTAAACTATAATTATGATATGATAAATGATCTAGAAATCCTATAGGGACACATGATAGTGTATAGAATATTATTAAGTAGTGTATATTTCTCTAATATTTTCATCAATATTAAGTTATGTGATTTTTTAGATCACATTTTTATCTTATATGAATGTATTATTCCATAAAATATTGTTAAATATATTATTACATTACATTAGAATACTAATTATCATGTAAAAATCATGATTAATGATAAAAAATTACATATTATTCTCACTCTAAGACCTCAGATCTAGATACTTCGATGATTTATTAATACCTATTGTTATGCTTAACTACTCATCTAGTTTTTTCAAGATGACTATTTAAATTTTTATTTAATCACAATATCTTCCCATTATCGTGTATTTATGTTCATGTTTACATCACATGTGTATACTTTCTATCCCAAAAAACCATGTTAGTAAAAAAACACACTTCGGAGAGACCATTCCAAGAAAATATATAGGTTCTTCTCAAATGATTCTGTAGTTATTTTATTGATTTGGGTACATAAATTTTACTTTTATATTTAAATTTAATTTTTACTTTAAAACCATCTCCATATGGAATATATGAGATGACAGATTCAATACGTAATTGATGGTAAACATCTCTTTATGGTAAGTGAGATATGACCAGTACAACTCTCACAATATCCAAGGGAGATAATAAAACAATGGAAAAGCTTCCTAGATCACAAGTGCATATTTCATTATATAAGTAATTTGAAGCTACTTTTCATGTAATTATATGGTATTTAATATATATGTATATAAAATAATCATTAACTGGTAAATATTTATATTTTTTTAAATATATAGAATTATTATTTATTAAATTGTAAATATTCTTAAACTATAATTATTGGTATTTGGATGAGGTTATTGGGTTTTTTAATCCTTATATATTAAACATGAGCAACAAAACTGGTGGTTTATGGGAGTCAACCAACTCTTTGGGATTAACAAAATGATGATTATTTCTCACCATTACATGTATATTTATATGTTTGTGTTTATTTTGTTTAGGATTGTTAGTGTAATTATTTAAAAGATTTGATAAAAATGATATAGAATAATTAGAGTTTTTGGATGATCAAATGGATATTATAATTATTTTACAATAATATACTCAACAATTTTATGATTTAATTTTATTGATGAGTTATATATGAGATTACATATTATATTTTATATTCATTTTATCCTACATGATGAATTCTATTTGGATGTGTGATAATGAAATGAATAAACGATTTCCATATAAATTTAATTTAATATATTATAATGAATATTATTATTATTTTATATCCAAAATAATTAATTTAAATTAATATCATTTGAAGATTTATTTTTATAGAAAATGAAAAAAATTCAAAACTTGACTACTTATTTCTAGTATCTAACCAACTAGCCTGATTGATATAATATTTTGGAGTTCATTAATCTATATGTGTAGATGTAAAATATTTTAAATAAAACATTATGTTGGATATTTCATCTAGGCTACTTATGATTTTATGTTTTAGTAAGAAAACTTTCATAATGTTCCAAATTGTATTTATTAAGACCAATGTACCAATTCTATATATTATATCAATTAATAAATTTCCTGGAGTTAGTGGTTTGGTTTCGTAACTCCATATTAATTTTCCTAATAGTTTAAAAACTTATTTATTTACGAATCTAATATATTTAAATGATCATTATTTATGAATGATGTGGACTCTAATTGTTACATATTATTGTCATTTTTAAATATTATCAATTAATAATTCCATTATATTATTTTAATGTTGTTATTCTTGATTAATTATTTAATGTGTGTCTAGAATTTAAAAAATTAATAATTATTATTCCATGAAAATAAATTCCTATAACATATATAAATTCAATAAAAAAATATAATGTGTTAATATTTATATTATAGTAATAAAATTAATTTTTTGTTAAATATGAGAAACAATGTTTTATGTGGTTTCATTATAAAAAATCTATATTTTAATATTATATGGTTTTTACATATTAAAATAAAAATATATTGTAGAATTTAATAACATCCAATAATAATATATTTTTTAATTATATGAATGGATTATGTGACAATAAGTATTATATTCTATCAATGTCATAGTAAATAAAATGTACAACATATGTATATGTGTCTTAGAATATTTAAATTATTACAATATATGAATTCATATTATTTATGAATATCCATAAAAAAATTTAAAAATAATATCTGAAATTTTGAAATTATGTTTGAATGTATTACATGTTCTATAAATATATTACCTAATTTCAGAGGTCGTAAATGTATTCCCAAAAACATATGAAATTGAAAACTATCTTAAATAATAAATGAATATTGAAAAATATATTACCATACAGAACAGATTATTTTATTTGAAACCAAGTGCCTTGGATAATAAATAATATCTATTGGTATTCATAATTTATAGAAAATTTTTTGTATTGTAATGAATAAAAACATTAATAATTTTAATTATTTAATTTTTAGTTACATACCTACAATATTTATATAGATGATTAATTTAATTGTATAAAATTTTAAAATGTATAAATAATTTGGCATATATTTTCTTGAATATTAAATATGGATTACAGATGTGTTGAATAATGAAAAACACTTGAGGCTTTTTTTTGAAAATTATTGATCAATCTACATAAAAACTTTTAATGTCCTAAAAATTTCCCATTATCATTAAAATCAAAACTATATCATTAGGAAAATCAATAATAAAATTTATATAAAATTTATTTATTCTTTCATTGTGAATTCCCTATAAATGTTGATAAACATAAATGAATAAAAAAACATATATATGATGTTGTTTGATATAATGTGAACCATTTGTGGGTACGGTTGTTATATTTTAAGTTGTACATGATTGTGAATAACAATATTAATAAAGAGTTCAAAAGGAAACATGACATTAAGGTTCAAAATATCACATTCAAAATTCTAGTATTTTGGTTCCATAACTTCATAGTAATATATCAGTTTGTATTGAATATTAGATTTTGTTTTTTTAATTAAATATTTTAGGGGTTGAGAAAATAATACAAAAATAGACAAAATGTTTTTGACCATGACATTATTGTGAACGTCATTTTATAGGATTTAATTTTAAAGGTCTTATTCCAAAAAAAGGGATAAAAATATATTTTCCATTAATATTAGACTTCCGAAAATGGGAATCCACTGAGATTATTGATCCAATTACAAAATTTGGTGAAACGTTGGCTGTGAAACTAAAACATTCACAAATGGTAGCTTGACATGAAAAGAGTATATATGGTTTATGAAACACCAATTCATTAAAGTTCCCAACAACATCAGGAATTGATGGTAATAATTGCGCAATATAATTCTAGTACATTGAAAACTAATTCATGTAATTACCCATATAGACATAGTTTGGACATTAACCGCACAAAACAACTGTGCAGTTCTTGGACAACTAATTTCTATAAGTCACAAGTCGATTGGATCATTCATTTAATCCTTCACACATCATATTTATGGTTTCTAGAACATCAATTCACTTGTAAAGACCTGGAATTTCCATGTATTTTTTTATAATGAAATGGGAATTTCACAAGTCCTTGAAAATTGATGGCGCGTGATTCTGAGGCCCGTAGTGCCTGGATTGAATTTCTTATCTTTTTATGAGGTACGTTCTGTGAACATTTGAGCAGGTTTTTGTAACATTTAAAAAATTTCATGGAATTTAAATCCATGGAAACTGTTGAACTCTCAACAGCGGTATTCTCTTAAGAAGACACTCAACACGACATCAGTTGGTCGAGGGTGAAATTTAGTTTTTGGGTTTTTCGTGGAAGTAATAAAATAAAATAAACACATGTTTTATTTAATTTTATCTGTTTTAACTACCCATGTGAATGTTGGAGGTGGAGACCACCACACCTTGACCTACCATGAATGGTTATGTGGTGGGGACCACCTGAGTCTTAAACCTCCTATTCATGTTTCAATGTGGTGGGGACCACCCGAGAATTCAAAACCACTCAATTTGAATTTAGGAGCGGGGACCACCTGGCCCCCTAATAATAGTGGGAGAGAAAAACCTCTCAACTCCACTCATTAATGAAGGAGAGCCTCTTAACCTCCTCCACCGTTATTGTGCCAACACACATGCAATTTTATTTTAAATTCAAGTGATTAATTATCCTTTTTGAATTTTGTTCCAACAATTATAAAACAAATTAATTAATCTATTATCTTGGATTGGAATTTTCATTTTCGTGGATCTTGGGAGAGGAGAGAGAATCAAGGAAATAAAGTTCTGCAATGAAGAACATCATCTCCCAATGAAGAACGCTCTCCCGACGAAGAGCGCTCCCCCGATGAAGAACAAACTCCACTTTGAATTTCATCCTCAGAACCTCATTCAACATAGGATGTAATCATCTACAACAAAATGATGTCTGACGTCTCGTTCCATCTTCAATGACAAATGATCATGGTACAGTTTTTAATTATGTATGATTATATTCCCAGGATTTTTTCCTTCAAAAAAATAATTCGGATCAACATCAAATTATTTGATCTGCATATGTTATCCTTTTTAGGGTTTTGGGTTTAATCATTTTGGGAGAATATTTCATTCTTCGTTCTTGTGAGAAAAATGCTACCACCCTAAACGTGGAGGGTGCAAGACCAACAAACATGGACCAACCCCCTCAATCATTCTTCTATATGATGTTCATCATTATAACAATGAGGCGATGAGACGATGAAATCGATGAACGCAACGACGCTGCAACTCATGGCGACTGCAACCCACACCCCCCTGGTGCCCCTACTAAACTGACTCCACCAGACCGGGCTAAACCGTGTAGCCCACCGGCTTCCGAACTGCCCTTCAGGATGAGCCGCCTGGGGCAGAGCTGAGCCACCCTGGTCGTGCCATCCGGAGGCCGAACTGGGCATAGCCACCCTAGTCCTGCGACGCCCTGGCCATGCTAGCCTCTCGTTCCCACACGGTGTCCGGGACGAGCAGACCTTTGGTTCCCCCTTCCGGCGCCCTGACAGTGATGGCCTCCCGCGCCCCCATGACGCCCCGACTGGTCTGACCACGTGCGCCCCTCGTCGCGTCCAAGTCGGGCCGGCCTCACGTGACCCTCGTGGCACCCCAGTCGAATCGTCCATCGGCGCCCCTTGTGGAACCCCAGTCGGGCTAGCCTCCCGTGACCCTCATGGATCCCGGGCCGAAAACACTCTTCCCTTGCAGCACCCTCTAGGACAAGCATCCCTCATGCTGACCCGCGACCGGACCGCGCCATCGCGTCCGGTCCACGCCCTCTTGGCCCTCCACATCCCCTTGCGGCTAGCTGGGATGGGGCCAGTGGGCCGGGCGAGACCCAACGGCTCTGGCATGGTCAACCCGAATGAGTTTGTCCCAGATTGGGTCGGGCCGGTTCGGTCTGACTAGGTCAGATCGGACCGGGGCCCTCTATGGCCCTTTACCTTCTTTTGGCCATATCTTTGGCACTAGATTCTCGTTTTATGAACCGTCTTCGGTACTAGTAATCATGGTTTATGAAATTACCATTGAGTATACCCCACTGGTGTTTCGGGTATATTTGGAATACAGTCAGGTCAGATCGTGCATGAATCCAACTGCCCCTAGGACTAAAAGGAAAATATATCACATACCATGCGTCCGATTGACGCGTAGTCTATTGCATTGAGACCCCAATGATGTGGCATAACATTGGGATACTTATTCGTGGGACTTCATGACATTGGAGAATCAACCAATATATTGTGGAATGGATCCTCCCAGAGATGAGCGAGCATAGTTTTGAGACCTAGTAGAAAGCTGAGACCGGTTGACTGTCGACCGTTTGAATCAAAGTGATTCTACTAGCCCAGTGGGGAGAAACTGGTTGTGTTGGTAGACCCATGGTGGAGGAGCATGCTGGGTGACGTGGCAGACCCATGGTACATGACAGGAGTATTACCTCGGCTGACTACGAGGGAGAGTGCCTAGGTGTGGTGGCATACCCACAGTGGAGAGCACCTATGTGTGACGCAGTGGAACCAAGGTACTAGATAGGAGGAGTACCTCAACAATCCATGGAAATTGGGAAGTTCCTCTATGTGATGTGGAATGACTAATGTATTTGATAGAGGAGGAGTTCTCCAGCAGCCATGAATTCGATAATGTGTTGGGGATATTTCATGATACTCCCCCTAGAGTAAAATCCTGGTTGAGCTGAGTCAGTACTTTTGTGGCATCCTAATGATTGACATGGATTACTTGATAACATAGGTATATGTATGGGCATAAACCAATGGAGGGTTATCTATTATTTTCCTTATGGTGTGGTTTATCCTTGATCGACTTGTGAGACCTTGAGGGTCTCGAGGTACCTACTTAGTATCGTTATACTCACTCTTGCATGGTCTATGCCCGCACCTTGTTGTGTTGGATGCAGACAACGCACAATGATGATTGAGGCTGAGAGTACCAGGACACGACAGTACCCGGAGGTTGACCATACGATGTTTCGGTACATGAAGGAGATAGAAGAACGAGGAATGCTAAGGAGGTGATCTATACCTACCCTTCATAGAGGAACCAGTAAGACGGCCCAATAGCTATTTTTCATTTTTCCTCAATTGTTCTTGTTTTTCAGTTGTACTTGTATTTTTACTATTGGGATTGTATTTTTGACCCTTTTTACGTACTTTACTCACTTTTAGGTTATACAGTTTTACTTTGTGATTCGTATCCTGTTGTGTTCTCTCTTGTGTGTTTACAGGTTATAAAGGCAATGCCTTCCCATTTTTAGGGAAATAATCCTTTCATGGTAGTTGCCTAACCCTAGCCTATGGAATGAGGGATTGGGGTAGTCATGGCATGGGCCCTAGAGAACGATTCCTGAAAAATTGGTATCAGGGTAGTCAGTTCTACCACAGAACAAAAAACATTTATCATTATTTTCTATGAAGAAATATTGTTATGCTTAGTGAGTGTGGTTCTCAGTTCAGGGAGTCCAGTGTTGGTGTGGCAGCCGATGTATCCATACTTCAAGACCCTGACTTCTGATTTCTGACTCAGTGCACGAAAACGCTGATTCTGTGTGTGTTTTCAAAATTCCTCTTTATGTTATCCCAACCAGGTTAGCTCACCAGGTATACCTTTTAACCATAAATCACCTGTTTCTTTTCAGGATGACTTTATGCAAACAACCTCTAGAGTTCCTTGATTCTTATGCTCTGATGGCCCACCGAGAGATGAGGCCTTTGTGCAGGGCCATTTTCTAGCAGAGGAACCCGCGGTACCACTCCCCATTGGGCAACCGATGCCACCAGCCCTAGACGTAGGTGTTGCAAGCCTCTTGAGCGCGTTGCATGTGTTCCAATTCCAGAGGCCACACAGATTCAGGGGAGAGACAGACCGACAGGAAATTGAGGATTGGATGGAGGCTATGATGAGAGTTTTATGACTGGTAGGGACACCATCTGACCTCATGGGGATACTTTCTGCCAGCCTTCTATAGGAAGTAGCAGGCAGATGGTGGAGCTTGATGCTTCAGGTACATGATGAGGTGATGCTTCTATGGGGAGACTTTGAGAGCCTGTTTCGGCTAGAGTTTGATCTAGAGACCTTTCCCGCAGTGTGCATTTAGGAGCTACTTCATCTACCGCAGGGTAGTTTGAATGTAGCTCAATAATCATCAAGGATCACAGACCTCTCACGCTACTCCACCGATATGGTGTGGGACTAATTTTTCAGTGTCCTATCCTTTGAGAAAGGACTTAGGCGGGAGATCAGGGCTTCAATAATCTCACTCAGCATCCCAACACAGACAGGTGTGTTTGACAGTGCCCTCATAGTAAAGAGTTTCCTTACTGAGAATTCCCTAATAGTGAGATCCACCACTAGTCGACATGTATTGGAGTCTTCTGTATCTGGAAGCAGACAGATTTCGCAGTGGTCTATAAGGACTAGAACTATAGGTGGGATACCGCATGACTTTGGATCGGTTGTGTGGGCACCCGAAGCGGAGACAGACATTCCAGCAGCAGGCGGTGTTACACAAGCTATGGGTAGGGTCACATGGCTCGTGACTATCCGACCCACTGTTCGGATGATCAGAAGATGGTCAAAGGACTGCCCAAGTAGAGACATAGATTCTATTTAGGTAACTCACATGGTGCAGGTGGACATGGAAGAGGACATGGTCGTGTAGCTGGAAGTGGATGACGACTCGAGTTGTTACCTCCACCACCACCAGGTAGTCCACCCCGACTGCAGAGAGAAAATAGATAGAGGAGAGCTCAGCTATAGGCATCTGAGGCATACGATCATGGAGCTTCAGAGATGATTTGAGGTACGATCTGTGTCTACTCTACCATAGTTGCAGTACTTATAGACAAAGGTTTCAATCCCTCATTCATTGCCACTTCCCTCGTTTGGAGTTCGAAGATTCCGTCGGAGCCTTTGGCTCAATCCTTACTGATAGAGACACTAATGAATGTGGATTCTATGGTTACACACTAGTTATGGTAGTGTGAGAATACTCTAGGAGGAGAGACCTTCTGCTGGGATCTCTTAGTAGTGGCGTTGAGGCCATAAGACGTCATCTTGGGTATGGAATAAATATCTACAATCCATGAATAGATTTACTATATTATGTGCAGAGTGCAGTGTGTCCGCACTGATGGGACCAGGTTTACCTTCCGCAGTGTGAAGGGAGCATCTACAGCACATGACAGACTTACCTAGAGGAGGGTGCAACCAGTCACCCATCAGTTGGCTAGCCTTACCCTCAGAACAGTTGATATGGAGATTCTAAGTTGTCCTGTAATGGTGGAACAGTATGAATATGTCTTCCCTGATACTGTCCAGGGTCTAACTCTTCTCATAAGGGTGGAATTTTACATTGACTTGTACCCCGGTACGACAACGATATCTACACCAGCATATCGTATGGTTTTTGTGGAGCTTCATGATTTGCGGGTACAGATGGAGGACTTGTGGGGGACGGGATTCATCCGGCCTTGTGTTTCACCGTTGTCAGCCCCGATTCTATTCTCCAAGAAGGCAGATGGGAGCTTCAGGCCTTGGTTCGACTACTAGTGCCTGAATCAGTTGACCGTGAAGAACAAGTTCCCACTCTTGAGGATTGACGACATCTTTGATCAGTTGAAGGGAGCATGATGCTTCTCAATGATAGTCATCAGATCAGGTTAAAACTATCTCTGTGTTCAAGAGGAGGATGTGTAGAAGATAGATTTCAGATGTCGGTACGACCACTAAGTGTTTTTGGTTATGCCTTTTGGTGTAACCAACACTCCAACATTGTTTGTGGGACTCATGAACAAGATCTTACTACCATACCTTTATCTCTTTGTTGTAATCTTCATCTACAGCATAATGATCTACTCGAATATTAAGGAGGACCAAGCCTATAATTTTCATGTATTACATGACACACTCTTAGAGCAAAAGCTCTGGGGTAAACTCTTGATGTTCTAGATCAAGATCCAAGATGTTAACTTTTTGGGACATGTCATTTCGAAGGTTGGAGTTGCAGTGTATCAAACAATGACAGAGTAGGTACTTTCTTGGGAGCCACTCAGGAGTGTGACGAAGGTACGATGATTACAATGTTTAGCTGGATATTACAATAGATTTGTGCCACACTTCTCAATAGTTTCATCACCACAATCAGCCTTGATGAAGAAGGGGAAACCATTTCTGTGGTCAGATAAATGATAGTATAGCTTTCAAGAGTAGAGGAAGAGGCTGACTAGTGACCCCATCATGTAGATTCTATAGAAAGGTGTATGGTACGTAGTCTACAGAGACACATCAAGGACCGGGCTCGGATATGTCCTGATGTAGGAGCGATCAATGATCTCATAGGGTTCATGACTGCTGAGGTAGCTTGAGAAAAACTCTGATACTCGTGACTTGGAGTTAGTGGCAATGGTAATCACCTTGAATATGTGGTGACACTATCTGATGGGTGAGCATTTTAATATGTACATTGATCATAAGAGTCTCAGGTATATCTTCTCTTAGAAGAACCTAAACATTAGACAGCGACGTTGTCTTGAGTTCATCTAGCAAAATGACTTCGATATAATGTATACTCATTGTAAGGGGAATGTTGTGGCTGATGCACTCATCATGAGGTATGGTATATATATGCTAGGTGAGGTGATGGAGTAGCTGGCCTCTTTGTAGATATATTTTTTGATAGAGATGGTGTATCCTTTCTATAGTCTATTACCATCACTCCTCCACTTGTTCAATGAGTCTGCGAGGCACAACATGGGTACGCTAAATGTGATACACAACCTGCTTAGATATCCACAGGGCTAACACCTGATTGATTTTTTGAAGTTGGGGAGTTGGTCATCCTATTCAGATGATGTTCTATGGTACCAGTGTCACTTCAGGAGGAAGTTTTGAGGGATTTCCACACATCCCCTCAAGATGTACATCCAAGAGTGGAGAAGATATACCATAATCTTCAACTATAGCATTGGTGGCTGGTAATGAAGAAGGTAGTTTCATAGATTTTCTCTCGATGCCTCACATGTCAACTAGTGAAGATGGAGAACCCAGTACCAGCATACATGGTTAATCCTTTAGAGGTTCCAAAGTGGAAGTGGGATGGGATATCCATGAACATCATGATAGGACATCCATGTACATCCAGGGGAAATGATTAAATTTGGGAAATCGTTGATCGACACACCAAGTCGGCCCACTTCTTACTGGTCAGAGATAAGGGTCCAGTAGATAGCTTGGGATGAATTTATGTGCATGATATTTTGCGAATACATGGAGTACCATCAATGATACTCTCTTATTGGGATACATTTTTCACATCCCGGATTTTGAAAGGGTTGTAGGAGGCTTTCAGAACAGAGCTTTGTTTGAGAACTGCCTTCCATCCTCAGAAAGTTGGCCAGACTGAGTGTACCATTCAAACCCTCAAGAACAAGCTATGTGGTTGTGTCCTCGACTTTGGTCACAATAGGGTGGATCACTTACCTTTGGTGGAGTTTTCATTCAACAACATCTATCACTCCACCATTTGGATGACACCTTTTGAGGCATTATACGAGCGACAATGTAGATCACATTTGTGCTGGACTAACCCTGAGAAGTTAGAAGTAGTGGGAACATAGATGGTATGGGCTACCACAAAGAAGGTACATATCATCCAGGAGTAGATGAAGACTACATAAATTAGACATAATTCATATGCCAACAGGAGAAAAATACCCCTTGAGTTCGAGGATGGTGACCACATCTTTCAACGGGTCTCACCCCGACGAGGTCTACAGATATTTTTCTGAGGTGGAAAGTTTCCTCCTAGATTCATCAAACCATTTCAGGTCCACAACATAGTTGGATATGTGTCTTACCTCTTAGCTCTTCCACCACAGTTGCATCGGGTGCTGGATTTCTTCCATGTATCCCTGCTAAGAAGATACGTGCATTCCCCTTCTCACATCATCAACCACATAAAACTGGACGTCAATGATGGGGAGATGATTACAGAGGTTCTGGTAGAGATTGTGGATCTAAAGGAGTAGGTCCTTCCTAGACTGGCGATACATCAAGTGCTCGTTCATTGGAATCACGGGAACCTCAAAGAAAGCACATGGGACTCGGAGGCTCAGATACATGCTTAGTACCCCCACTTATTCCCTTAGTTTGAGTTGTGGATTATTGGGATGTATATCTATGAGGTGGGTAGAATCTAAAGACACATAATTTCATTTTTTTTAATAATGGAAAATTAAAGAGTCCAAAAAAAATTGACGATGCGTGATTTTGAGGATTAGAGTGTGTGGATGTTCATGGGGATTTTTATAACTTTAAACTGGTGCATGGAATTGAAATCCGAGGAAACTGTTGAACTCCCAGAGAAAATATTTTCAGAAGGAGACTCTAACCTCAACGATAGTTGGTCATGGGTGAAAGTTTTTTTTGGGTTTTTCATGGAAATAATAAAATAAAATAAAAGTTTAAATTTATTTTATCTGTGGTAACAACCCATTTGGAAGTTGGAGGTGGGGACCACCACACCTTAACTTACCATGAACGGTTATGTGGTGGGGACCACACGAGGCCTATACCTCCTCTCAATGTTTAATTATTGTGGGGACCACCATAGAATTCAAAACTTCTCAATTTGAATTAATGAGTGGGGACCACCCGACCCCCCTAATAATGGTGGGAGAGGAAAACCTCTCAACTCCCCTTATTAATGAGGGATATCCTCTTGAACTCCCCTAAAATTATTGTACCAACACACAAGAAATTTAAATTTCCAACCTTGTGATTAATTATCATTTTTGAATTTTTTGCCAATAATTAATTAATAGATAACTTGATCTATTACCTTGGCTTGGAATTTTCAATTTGGTGGAACATTGAAGAGGAGGGAGCTTGGGAGAAATAATGTTCTCCAATGAAGAACTTCATCTCCCAAATGAATAATGTTAACTCGACGAAAGACACTCCACCAAAAAAGAATGACATCGACTTCAACTTTCATCCTCGGAACCTCCTTCGACGTAGGACGTGATCGTCTACAATGAAAGGATTTCCGCCTTCTCGCGCCAGCGCCAATGAAAAATGATAAATGTAGGGTCTTTAGTTATGTATGATTATATTCCCGTGATTAATTCCTTATTAAACAATGAAAATGGATCAAATTCAAACTAGTTTATCTTCATATGTTTTCCTTTTGCGTGTTTTTATATTAATCATTTAAGGAGGATTTGTTGTGCTTCATTCTTGTGAGCCAAATGCTTACACCATAAATGCGGAGGGTGCGGGCCAAACTGACATGGCCCGACCCCCTCCACCGTTCTTTTTTATGAAGTTCATCAAAATGATAGTGAGGCGATGAGACGAAGAAGGCGATGAAGGCAACGACGCCAACAACCAGGGCCTCCATGACCCGCGCCTCCCCAACGGCGCCTCGACCGAACGGACTCCGCCTCCCCGGGAAGAACTGTGACACCCACCGGCTTCCGAACCGCCCCCGCAATCTTCGTCCTTCTGGTCGCACCTCCCTGGGTAGGGCCGAGCCTCCCTAGTTGCGGCATCCCCCGGCCGAACCGACCCTGGCCACACCGGCCCCTCGGGGCCCCGACCGGACCAGCCTCCTGCACCCCCGGAGGAGCCCCGACCGCGCTCGCCTCCTGCGCCCCCCACGGTGCCCCAGCCACACCGACCACCCATGCCCTTCGTTGTGCCCCGTCCGAGCCGGCCTCCCACGCCCGTCGTGGAAGCTTAGCCGAGCTGGCCACCCGCACCCCTCACGGCACCTCGGCCATGTCGTTCTCCCACCCCACGTAGTTCCATGACCGAGCCGGTCTCTCGTGCCCCTCGCAGCACCCCATCCGAATAGGCCTCTCGTGCCCCTCACGGTGCCCCGGCCGAGCCCACCGATCATGCCCATCGTGGTGCCCTGGCCTAACCGGCACGTGCCCTCGCAACACCCTTCGGGCCGTGGCACCCACGTGGCGCCCTCCAGGCTAATCCTCCCTTGGGCTGACCCGTGACTAGCCCGCACCCTCAGGGCCCTCCACGACCCCTCACGGCCAACCGGGCAGAACCCATCAGGCCAGGCAAGACCCAAAGTGTCAGGATGTGTCAAACCAAACTGGGTCGACCCATACTAGGTCGGGCCGAGTCAGTCCGTCTGGGTCAGACCGGACCCGGGCCCTCTTCAACCCATTACCTTTTTTGACCATATCTTTGGAACAAGACATCCCTTTGACGAACCATCTGCAGCATCATAAATCTTGTAGTTTTATTGTCCCTTTGAGTAAACCCCAACATAGTTTGGAATATAGTTGAGCTATGAATAGTTCGGATCGTGCACGAATCCAACTGGGAACCTCAGACTAAAAGGCTAATAACTCAGAGACCCTGCATCTGTTTGACACGTTGTCTATTGCATTGAGACCCCTAGAATGTGGTGGAAGTTTGGGATACTTCTTTTTGGGACTTCATGATAGTTTAGAATCAACCAGATTCTAGGGGAGTGGATCCTCTTGGAGATGAGAGAGCATTGTTCGGAGATCTAGAAGATGGCTGAGACATGACGACTGCTGACTGTTTGAATCGGAGTGATTCGACTAGCCCTATGGGGAGCACCAGGTTGTGGAGGTAGACCCATGGTGGAGGTACACTCATGGTGACGCAGAAGACCCACAATAATTGACAGGAAGAGTACCTAATCATATTCATCAACCCACCAGTGGGTATGGATTTCCTCCAAACTAGACCTTCAGAATAATCGATTGGAAGCATAATGAAAAATCACTTCATGTCACGTCATTTTAATAGATGTTAATAAAAAACTGTACCCTATTCCAAGAACATATACATTCCTCTTGATCAAACATGATTATTAAAGTATGTGTATGTAAATGCATAATCCCCTAACACAGTTTCCCATTATATGATGTTAAACTCTAGACATCCCTACGCAAGAAACATGGGATGTATTTTATTAATAGAATAATGCATCAAGTGGGATACGTAATATGACTCACTACATATGCATGATTCAATACACTTCCAAATAGGAAACTAACACTTTTCATCCCGAACCACATAATTTATAATCATAGTATCACACATGAAGCTTCCATACATATTTCCCAATCATTTCCATGTCGGAGTTACAGTACATAAAACAACATAGTTCAATGTCCTAGTCATGTGAAATTAAACTAAAAAATAGTGTTCTTAGAACATGACATAAAACTATATACATACCATGTGCATTGAATATGGGATTTACCATGTTTGATCTCTTAGAGATTCCACCACATTCCACAAAATTGGATGAAACTTCAAAACTAGGAAACTTCTATTCCATACCTAACACCATCCTTCCCCACCATGTTATGAAACTACCAAAACAAAAGGCTTTTGTGAAGAATAACCAAACTACCACTCATTGATTTCATATTCCCAATATGATCATCATTACTACATGATAATAAAATGCATGGACCATTCCACTCATATGGCATTAAACTATGGAATCTATCTATATGGGTTTGGATCCAAGTATTATGATATTTTGGGTATGATTATTCAATAAGGCTCAATCCTAAAAAATCATGATTTCAATATTCCCCCTTTGTTGGGAAAATTTCATTAAATCCAAATGAGATATCTTCACTCATGGGTGGACAAAATCCACCAACTATATGAGAAATATCTCCCCTACGGGGGATACAGTCCATCATACCCAAGTGTGAAATTTTCAATCTTTGGGACACAAAATACCATAATTCCACACAATATGTCAATCATTTGACCATATTAATTATAAATTAAACATCATAATTGATCAATAATCACAACTTCATATAATAAAAATATGATTATTGTGGTAAAAAGACTCAAATAACATACACCCTTGGTTTCAACAACCTTGTTACCGACAATAGATTCCTAGGATTCAATTCCCAGGATCCCTAACACATAATATTTCTATAAAACATATTTTATAATATTATATTGGTTCCAAATATTATCGAAATTCAAGGGTTCCCATATATTCTTGACGTTACCATATTTTACAATCTATGGATATATCCTTTTAGGGAAAGACAGAACATAAACAACTAGCATCTACCTCGAGATGGAACTATGATCAATTTTAAAAAATTGGACTCAAATATATAAGAGATATTTTTTCAATGAAACAATATATATGGTGGAAATTTTGGAATGATGAAATTAAATTTCATCATTCCTTTTCAATCATGGATCCAACATCAATAACCATATCAGTAGAGTCCAACCATTTAATAAAATGATGGACTGAGGGGAAGGAAATATGTGTTACTATGATGATGTGAACCATGAATCTAAAAGTGTTGGAAATAAATATGGGGACATAGTTTTATTATTACTCCTATAAAAGTATATTTTGTGTTTTCCCCCAAGATGAAAAATGTATTATATTTATTTTGTGAAACTATAGGAATATCCAAATCTATTTTGTTTAAGAGTCCTAGGTAAAAATGATGATTAAAATGGATTCTAAATCTTATTAATAAAACACTTGTTCATGAATGGAAATAATAATATTAGGTTATAATTAGTTTTTGAGCACTATAAAAAAATTATCTTATTATATATTACAATTTCTCTCAAGGATTTATAAATTTGAATTGTAGATATTTCGTCACAATGATAAGTAACTATTATAAAAACTACTCAAAATCAAATTTTATTTTTTCAAAAAAATATATGAATATATTAACACCAAATCAATAATTAAAATTATATAAACAGGTAAATTAACCCCTATTTTGTATTCAACAATATATTTTGTTGGGAAATCAATTCGTATCAAATTCAATCACTTAAATAGTGGAGTAATGTTTTATTTATCATGTTTTGTTAATATACATCAGATGAAGATACTTATTAAATCTATTAACTATTTTGAGACACACAAAACCAAATATACTTATTTATTAAGACATAATAAACAAACTAGACTCAGGTAATGGAATATTTTGGAAGTGTGGATTAAGAACTAATGATGGATATATTTCCAAAAATACATAACTTCATTGATGGTACTGACTACAGTTATTAGAAATCATAAATTGATGGATTCATCAAATATGTTACCATTTGTCAATAAAATTTCATAGTTATTAAATATTAAATTTCTTATAGGTGATCCTAGATACATTAATGCTAACGAAGTGGAAAACAATATATAAAAATAAAATAATTTGAATTATTTTTATAATGAAATTTTTTGAAATTTATTTTTTTCTATTTAATTCATAAAAAATATTATTGTAAAAAATTATTCATGTTTCACATTATGGAATATATTGACTAAATAAAATATATCATTTAATGTAACTAAAAAAAGGTAAATGTTTTAATATGTGTGATGAAGATGTTGTTCATAAAATGTCTCAATTATTGACTAGAATAGTACATTATATGATTCATTTAGGAGAACCCATATACAAATACTAGAAAATATGGAAATGTAATAAGTTTCCGATTTTTGTAATTAGGAAATTTAGAAAATATATTGTAAATGATGAAATTATAAAGAGAAAAGAATAATAATTTAAATCAAGATTGATGATACATTTTACACTTCAGATTCTGATTTGCAAGGATGGGAAAAATTATATTTTACTTAATTATATAATAGAATGTAAAAAATAATGAAATTATAAATTAAAATAACCAAATATGATTAGATAATAAATGAAAAAAATGATAAAAAATATAATACTCAATATAATGATACATCATGCCTTTTTTATAAACATGGAATAGAATTACCTACCAATACTAGGTATTTGATGATATAGAATAAATAAAATAATAAAAGGTTATTTAATAAGAAGGTGATAGATTTATCATTTCACTGAAGATACATTAAATATTCTTATTCAATTAATTAACATTGAATTGAAATAAAATCATCCAATTTATGAATAATTGGACAATGATTTCATGTTAGGGATTTTGATAATGATTCCAAAGTAAATGATTTTGATATATATGTAATAGATGGTGTATATTATTAGTTATAATTATTATTAAAGGAAATTATAAATATTTATAATCCAAATATGGAATGTTATCAAAAACCAGAAGAATATTGAAAAAATAAAAATATATCTCATGTAAATAAGAAAACACTCAACAAAAATGATATTTATAATCATTATGATTATATTAAAAACAAATTTTATTAAATTAATTGAAATTCATACTATAATGATTTGTTAAATATAATTAAATTAAAATTAAATAATCAATTTGGGATTTTGAAAATTTTAAAAAAATATACCAAAAAAGTTAGGGAATAATTTTTTTCTATAAAATGATTTATATGACCAAAATAGATATCAATAATTCTTCAAATAGATATGGAAAACAATTACCCAATATTTAATGACAAATATTTATTAAATTTTTTATTGGAATTGAATCTATAATTTTATATAATGATCTTATGATGAAATAATATTACAAAAATAATATATTCTCTCAAACATAAAAACTCATTATTATAATAAGAAGATTTAAAAAATAAAAATTACCATTATGATTGATTTGGATTTTTTGATTAATATATTTCTATGTTACCAAAACATAAATTGAATTCCCTATTTGGACCATCAAAGATTGGAAACAAAAAATTAATATTAATTATTTTATTTAAAATATTCTTAGGAGAATAGAAATAAACATATGGTATATGTATAGTGGATACAAATTTCATGTAATTTAAATTTTTGGAATTTCAATTCATATAATATATTTGATGGATGCCCTGTGACTACATTAGATAGCTCAAAACATAAAAATAATTTCTTTTGATATTAATTTATTATTATGTTGTTCATTATTTTTTATTTTCTATATGGTGAATAATTCAAATATAATCTTATTATAATTTCAATAAATTGTTATTATTATATTTTTATGGGATTTAAAAATGGAAAATTCAATATTCGTATAGATGATTATTTGTTATAATTAATAGGATTATAATTATTCGATTAATATATTATAATTAACTAATAGAAATTTAACTACCATAAATGATTAAAAATTAGAAAAAACATTGATTTCCCAAGAGTCTTATTAATTAAAATTTTAGTTTTTTAAACATTTTATATAATCACCAACAAGTTTGAAAAATAATATATTTTAAACTAAAATTAAATATAATTTAATAATAATTAATGAATTTTAAAAAATAGGGTGATTTTCATATCAATAATGGAATATATAACTATAGGTCATCATGAAAAAATATATTATGACTTGTTTTACTCTTATAAAAATTGTGTCACTATGGTAAGAATTATGTTTTTTATTACATATGATTTTAGTAAATCAATTTTTTTTCTTACACAAAAATCGTAATATTTATCATATTTTATTGCTTATTGTATACTATTAAAAATTAAAAATGATATTTAATTTTCCAATTTCAATATGATCAGTTGGTTAATTTTAATTATAAAAATTTTTACTTTTAAAAGTGGAAAATTTTTATTTTCATATCTCTTCATCCCCTATAAACCCAAATAAAAATAGTGAAGTTGAAAGGAAAAATGGAACTGTTCATGAAACTTCTATAACTATATTAATTTAATGTATTTTAACTATATATTTCTATGTAGATGTTTGGAATACTTGTTTTTATGTTTCCCAATGACGTTTTTATTATTTTTCTTATGAAAATACATTACAAAATAAGGAATGGAAAGAAAAAAAAATATGTGGGTTTTTTAATAGATTTTGGTAGTAATGTATTATATTATTTTTTTAAATATGCATAAGATATATATATAAATGTATATGAAAATTTATTGTTTTTATATTCTAATTTTTAGGATCTTATTGATTCTGTAACATTATAATAGTTATTTCTAAATATATTTTTACTGTAATATTAGATATGATTAAATAAAAATATAAAAATAATAATCCTTACCAGATTGAAATTGATTTTAAGGATTTTATATTTGGATAATCTAGATAAAATTATTTTAATAATAAAATTTTGGCTAAGAATCATCTTCATGTATGAACCATTAAATCTAATAATGATCATATTATTGATTGAATTATTGGAGTTCTTGAGTCAATAATTATAACAATAAATTCATATGTTATTTTTTATGTCCACATTGAAATTATTTTTAATTTTTTTTGAAAATATAAATTCATTTTATTTTAATAATCCAATGTTGATTTTATACAATAATTATAAAATAATTTGGTTTTAAAAAATTTATTTTTCATATAAATTATTAAATGATTCAATAATAATGGCTACTAAATGGACATTTAGAAAAATGAATGATGAATCAGTTCATATTGTATGATATAATGATATACTAGATTATCATGGTTATTTTAATGATTAAGGCATTGAATATGATTCTTTTTTCACATATTTCTATATTATAGTCTTTAATAATTTTGTTATCACATACAACTAAAAATGATTTTAAAAATAATAAAATAGATGTAAGAGTTTTATAAAAATTGGTTTAATTCAAGAAAATATTTTCTAATGTAATGTATTATAAATTCCTTATATATTTTTTTATTTATATTGAATTATTTCAACACTATGAAATTCGAAGACACATAATTCTGAGGTCTGGAGTGTCCAGAACTGAAATTTGAAACTTTTTTATGCTACATTCAGTATATGATTGAGAATGATTTTCTATCTTTAGAACCATTGATTGGTTCAATATTTTGAGGGCACTATTGAATTCAGAATGATGTTATTTTCCAATAAATTATTTAACATCAAACGACAATGGCTGCATATGAATGTTAACTTTTGTATTTTTCTATAAAAATAAAAAAAATCAGAAGAATTATTTCATCTTATTTCACTCTTTTGTGTGGTGTATGGAGACTCTACGGGGCAAAAACATAGCGATGATGATGGAAATTAATGAGGCTCATTAATGTCTCATTAAAAAATCAATGTAACAATGCTTTAATGATGCGCAACAATGAAACTATTTCATAAATTAAACAGCTTAAGGATGCGATGTCGCATCATAATGGGATCTTATGATGGACTCCCACCTCAGAGAAGAACTTAGAACACCAGTGGATCTTCCTCATCTTCGATTCCTTTAAAAGATCCGAGCAGGAAGCGACATCAACCTCTTAATTCCCTCAATGACGAACACCAGAACATCAGAATTCTTAATAGGTATGGGTGTTTTATTCTTTTTTATTCCCCATCCATTTATATACGATGAACATAAATTAACCCACGAATAGGTTTATCTATCGACCATATGTTCTTTTGGGAGGGTGACTTCTTTATGGAATCTTTATCTAGGATTTAATTAACTTTTTTTTCAATTTCCAATCTGTGGTCCTCCCATATGTTTTTTACTTCTAACGTAGAGGGATCATGATGACACAAACAAGACCAAATACCCTCCGTTGGGGGTATTCCTCATCGTCAAACATTTAAATCGATGGAAAAGCTATTTGGAGACCATCATGGTGGAGAGGATGTTATCCAAAAAACACATGTGCATGCATTATGAATAACGGACCACTAGTGTGGAACCATGGGTCTGTGTAAGAATACTCCAGCGCACTGGTGTGGTGGTGGCCCATGGTGGAGGCTGTAGGTGGGAAGGGTAGAACCACGATAGTCCACCAGATAAAAGTCCGCGACCGGACCAGGCCGCATCCCAGTAGGAGAAGACACTGGACGTGCTAGAGGATGGAGGTGGTGTAGGTGGTCACTTGACAGCATCAAAGGGTAGTGGACACAACACCAAGAGGCATCCCACACAACAGTCCCCAGAATCATGTCTATAGTAGAGGAGGTTCCTCATGTGGTGAAGGTGGAGCATAGACTTGTCTCTGATCTACATCTAGAGAGGTAGACCGGTCCACTTCTTATAGACCGGATGGGGCGCTAGCCACCCAACTCATTGGACCCGCAGCTCACCGGCCCTGGCCAGTCCCACTTCCCAGTGGATCTGACAGAAGCCTAGTAGGCCGGAACCACACCTAGCGGGTTGGACCCCAACCGGTGGGCCGAACCCGAGCCCTCTTTGGGATGGGCTGGACATGGGTGGGTAACCAGGTGACCTAAAGGGCTAGACCCTCTGCAAACCATACCAGGTCCAGTGAGGCCTATTGTCATGGTCTAATGGCTAGGCTTGAATATTACAACCCCAAACCACACTAGGTCAGATCGGGTCTATTAGAATGAAACGGGGTATGTCGACCCCCTGAGCTGGGTTGGCCAGGTCGGTCTGAGCAGGTCGGATCATGCCCCATTGCAACTGGTCCCCTAGTTACTAACAAACTCATATCTGGGAAACCATGTGTCTATTTTATGGTTTTATTGGTGTTGGGACCCTCTCAATGGGGCAGAACTTTAGGCAATATTTGGGGTGACTTTCATGTATGTCGATAATTGATGAATATCATGGGGAGAGGTTCCCCCTAACACACTATATACGGAACCCTATGGTTGGATGAGACCTAAAAAATTCTCAACAAGGGCCAAGTGGGAAGCAGCACTGTGAGACCTAGCAGGAAAATAGTGGGGAGAAAATCTGTGTGACTAGACAAACCCATGGAACTCGACAGGAGAAGTACCTCATTTCAGGCATAGTGGTAAGTGGCTCTGTGTGACATTGTATGCCCACCATGGGGAGAAGCTTAGTGTGACATAGAATAACCACGATACTCATCAGGGATGAGTATCACAATAGTTCAAGGATAGTGGGATGTGGTTCTATGTTACCTAGCTTTCCCATTGCACTCGATAGAGGAAACATTTTCCAGCAGCCAAGGATTTTGACATTTCTGACAGACAATGCTGCTATTACTACCCTAGAAAATACTTGTTATGAGTTTCATTATGTTTTGTTCTTTATATTGGGGAATTGTTGTCTGTTATTTACTTATTATATTGGGGTCCCTACTAAGTACTTTGTTACTCACCACTGCATGAGCTTTGCTTGCACGTGTTGTGTCTGGTGCAGATGATCGATGTTACGACATGGGTGCTTAGGGAGACAGGATTGACAGATGCTATAATGGTGGACATGGTGGCCTAGGACTATTAGGGTCATAATAGGACAGGGAAGACAATATTTATAAATTCATCTTATAGTATCTTCACTACTCTCTTAATGAGGTGGTGTTTTTATGTGGATGGCCAGCCAAATTACATTTTTTGTACTTGATATTTTTAGTTCTTTTTGGGTTTTTATTTTGGCCCACTTCCTTTCATTTGTACTAGAACTCAACTTGTTTTACGAGAAATTTTTCCCTTTTATGTTTTTTGGGATGTGGTTGGGTGTGTTTGTATATACAGGTACTCCTGAAAATGCCTTCTACTTGTAGGTTAATGTCTTTGATGCTAGTCTCCAGCCCCTGTCCTTTGGGAGGTGGGCATGGGGTAGTAATGAAACATGCCCTGTCTCTCCTTTTCATTATGATGGGATGTGGTGGGTCTATTTTTACATATAAATACTCAATAAAACTCCTCCCACTTGTATGTTGATGCCTTTAGTGCTAGTCTCTATCTCCTGGACATTGAGAGGTGGTCTTGGGGTAGTCACAAACAGGCCCCAGGGGATAGGTCATGACAATGTGGTATCAAAGGGAAGTCAGTTCCCCCTTAAAGATTGAGTGTTTGATTTTTGGCTTCGTAGAATGAGTGTTTTGTGTTGCAATTTCAACTTTCTAATTCTGGTAGTCTAGTGTTGGTACATCAGCAAACGTATCGATACACGAGCACATTGAATTATTTTTTCAACTCAATACATGAAAATAATGGTAGCATAAGTGTCTCATTATTTTTTCAATAAGATTATGCTCACTATGTATAATAATATAATTGTGGTACATCATGATCTATCTCTAGAAGCCTCCATGTGGATGATCACCGAGGATCCTGAAATGAGTTCATGAGGATAGCTCGCCTTACGATGAGGAATCTGTTTTGCGACATGTTCTAGAGATGGCCCCACATTGTGGTGCACAGGTGCTAACACAAAACTATTGTCATAATATATTAACAGTGGTTATTGTAGAGAACTTTCATAGGATCAGTGCCCTAAATGATTCTAGAGATATAGCCTCCCAGGTTCAGAAGAGATACTGATCCTTAGGTTACTGAGGATAGGATGGAGGCAGTGACACATGCCATTCAATTGGTGAGGACTCTACCTAGCCATATGGAGATCATGGTGGTGAGCCTTCTATTGGGCTCATTAGGGAGATGGTGGAGGTTGACCATCCAGAATCATGATTAGGAGACCCTCACTAGGGTTGACATAGAGAGGCATTTTAGGGAAGAGTTTTTTTGTTCAACGACCTTGTGCTCTATTCGCCTCTAAGAGTTGCTTCACCTACTGTAGGAATTCATG
This sequence comes from Viscum album, assembly GCA_963277665.1. Lineage (NCBI taxonomy): Eukaryota > Viridiplantae > Streptophyta > Magnoliopsida > Santalales > Viscaceae > Viscum > Viscum album. Next base: position 2,037,850,065 of record OY728121.1, read on the forward strand.
ATGTGGGCTCAGTACTCGGCAAGGTTCACAGAACATTCCTGCTACTCCACAGTCATGGTGAAAAACTATTTCTTCAGGGATCGAGCCTTCGAGAAGGGTCTCAGGCCGATGATCAAGGAATCAATATTGTTTATCAGCATCCCTAACTAGGTCGGTCTGCTAGAGAGAGGCCTTATTGTGAAGAGCTCCTTTGTTGGAGTAGGAACCAATAATTAGTTTCACCAGTATACCCATGGCGACAGAGTCTTCATTAGGCATCAGAAATAAAAAATGCATGGGTCCAATTGGTCTTGGTATTTCAGAGGACGAACCAAGGACTCAGGGTCAGTGGTGAGGGGCTCCCATTCTGGAGGGAGTCAGTAGGTAGCCATGAAGTTCTACATGTGTAGAGGCAAGGGACACATGGAATGTGACTGCCCGACCTACCATATAGATGACCAACACACAGTCAAGCAGCCATTGTGGCAACGTAAGTGGTTCAAGCGAGGTCTGTAGGGAAACTGACATGGCCTGGAAGCTAGCCGAGTATTTATTGGTCAGTGAAGGTTATAGATGTTACCTCCACCACCTCTAGGTTGTCCACCCCAACCTTAGGGAATAGGCAGAGATGTGAGCTCTCAACACCATGTCTTAGAGTGTTACAACCATGTAACTCAAGAGATGATATGATGTAAAATCTAGTTCTTCTCCACCCTAGCTACAATACTTATAGACACAGGTGATATTTACTCCTTCCTATCTATAGCTCTCGATTGGAGCTCTGATATTTCTATGGATTCGTTGTCTTTATCCTTATGGATATAGACTCATACGAAAGATGATTTCATTATTACAAACTAGTGTCGACAGTGTGGTCTTACTCTATGAGGTGAGAGCATCGACTGGTATCTCTTAGTATCTGTGTTGAGGCCTTAAGACATAATTTTTGGTATGGACCTGTTATCAATAGTCCATGCTCCGATCAAATATTTTAGGCATAAAATGAGGTGTGTGTGTGAAAATCAGACCGAGTTTTTCATTCACTGGTGAGATGAAATCCCATGAAGCATAAGATTAACTCTCTTAGAGTATGCTAATACTATTCACATACTAGATAGTTACCCTCACCCTCAGTGAAATGGAGGAGAGGAGTACACTATTACACATAGTGGTGGATGAGTAGAAGGTTGTTTTTTAAGAGGTTCCAGGGATACCTCCTTACACATCAGTATAATTCTGTGTCGACCTATAACCTGAGATGACATTGCTATCAACATCGACATATAAAATGGCTTCATAGAGGATCACGATTGGAGGTTAGAGCTAGAGGGATTTTAAGAGAAGGGTTTCATAAGGCCCAGTGTGTCTAGATGGGTATCCATGAGCTTTTTTCCAAGAAGAAAGATGGGAGTTTTAGGTTGTGCGTGGACTTCCCGTGCTTGAACCTAGTGCTTGTGAAGAAAATGTACCCAGTACTAAGGATTGTTGACCTCTTCGACTAGTTGAAGGTAGTGAAGCTATTCTCAAAGATAGAAATCAGATCATGCAATCAGCAGCTTCGGGTACGGGAAGAGGATATACCTATGAAAACATTCAGGTGCCAGAATGGCCTCTATATGTTCCTACTGATGCCTTTCGTAGTGACAAACACCCCATTAGTGTTCATGGTCCCCATGAACAAGATATTCTGGCCTACCTCGATGGATTCATCATGGTCCTCATCAATGACATCTTGGTGAATTTAGAATCAGGGTAGCTGTATGCTACACACCAGTGGATAATCTTAGATACACTTTGAGAGCACCAGATTTTTGGTATGCTATCGATGTGTATGTTCTCGATACATGATGCCCACATTCTGCGACACATTATCTTGGTGTCTAGATTTTTTGTAGATCCAAAAATGATAGAGAGTGTTCATGCTTGGGAGCCACCCAGTAGCATGACTGAGGTTCCCACCTTCATGGGGCTATATGGATAGTATCATAGTTTCATTCTTGAAATTTCTAGGGTTTCAACATAGTTATCGACATTGACACATAAGGGATAACACTTTGTGTGGAGGGTAAAATTCCATCAGAGTTTCCAAGAGCGGAGGTGGAGACTAACTAGTGCCCCATATTTAGACTACCATAGGAGAGCGTCAGGTATGTAGTTTACGGAGACACATGATGGACCATTCTCGATTGATTTATAATGTTGGACAAAGAGGTGATCACCTATGGCTCACTATAGTTGAGGTATCATGAGAAGAAGTATGTGACCCATGACCTTGAGTTGGCAGTAGTGGTATTTTCATTGAAGATGTGATGACAGTAGTTGATGGGATTCCTGACGGGGTTACCATGTATGTCTAGAGGTCACGAATCTATTTGGGAAATCATTGCCCAACTCACCATATTTGATCACTTCTTACCCATATGGGAGAATCGATCGATAGGGATATTAGGACACCTCAACATCCATGAGATAGAGAAGATTCATGGGGTGAAATTGACGATTGTCTCAAATCACGATGCCCACATTACGTATCGGTTGTGGAAGGTATTTCAAGAGTTCTTCGGTATGAATCTAAATTTTAGAACATCATTTCATAACTAGAATAACTGTAAGAAAGAGCAGACCATATAGACATTGGAGGACATTCTTCATGTTTTCATCCATGACTTTGGTAATGGTTGGAAGAACCACATGCCACTAGTAGAATTTTCATAAAAAAATAGTTATCAGTCCACCATTAGTATTGAACAGTTTAAGGCCTTTTACATGCGGCATTTCCGATCACCCATATGCTAAATTGACCTAGGGGATTCGACACTAATGGGTGTGAATATGGAATGGGCTACCACTGAGAAGGTGCCGATCATCTAGGAGTGGATGAGGACTACACCGAGTAGGAAAAAGTGTTATGCCGATAGGAGGAAGAGACCATTGGTATTCGAGTATGGAATTCTTGTGTTCTTTCGGGTCTCACCCCAAATATGATTGTAGAGATTAGGCTGTTGCAGTAATCTATCTCTGAGGTTCATCGGTCCTTTTCAGATCCGGAGCAGAGTTGGTGAGGTGGTGTACCACCTATCACTTCAAACAAAGATGCACCGAGTGCCTGATGTATTCCATGTGTCACACCTAAAGAGGTACGTTCATGATCCGTCACATGTCATCGACTGGGTATATATGTAAATTGGCGATGGGGTGACACTTATAGAGATTCCATTGGAGATAGAGGATCAATATGAGAGGGTCCTACATAGCGGGTTGATTCCTCTAGTGTGTGTCTAATGGAAGGATGAGAATCTCCAGAAGAGCACATGGGAGTGGGACACTCAGATTCGTGCTTTATACCCCAATATTTTTTATATGTTACTTTGGTTTTCAGGGATGTAAATACCTAAGGTCGAGAGAATGTAACCTCTCAGCATTTCAATGTAAATATTATTATTTATATGGAATTATTTTGAGACCAAAAAATTTGTCACCATGTAATTATGATGTTTAAAGAGCTCGTAACGAAATTGTGAACTTTTTTATGGTATGATCAGTAAATGTGAGAGTGAGATATTGTATCATTTGAACTGTTACTTGGATAAAAACACTGAGGGAACCGCCGAATTAAGAATGCTGCGATTTTCCATGAAATGACTATATTTCAGCTTACAAGGGTTGAGATGAAACGTTATTTTTCAAAATTTCCAACAAAATAATAATAAAACAATTTAAAAGAATGATTTTATTTTATTTCTCACTATTGAGTGATCGAAGGTGACACAACGGGGGAATAAAATAGAGGCGATGATGAACATTAATGATGCTCATTAATGGCTTGTTAAAATCACAACATAGCAATTCCATTGTGACCCATAACAGTTACATTGTTTCATAAATTAAAATGTGTAATGAAGTCACATTGGATCCTAATGAGAACGCCATGATGTGATTCTATTTATATTTCGATGTGGTGGGGATATATAGGTGAGAAATTATAAGGATTCAATGGAAAACCAATAACGGACTTCCAACCCATCGAAAAATGAAAAATTCTGTACGATCTTCTTCATATTTGATGAATTTAGAAGATCAAACCCATGAAGTGACATCAGCGTCGTAAATTCCTTTAGGACGAACACTGTGGTATCAAACAACATAATAGGTAGGGGTTTTGATTTGTTGTTCTTCCCCAACAATTTCTAAATAATGAACATGGATTAACCCATGGATAGGTAAATCGTCGAACTGTGAGTTCTTGTGGGAGGGTGACTTCTAGGGGGTTTCTTAATCCATGATTTAATTATCTTTTTTTGGTCAAATAAAAAATCCACAAACCTCACATGATTTGTATGTTTTCAATTATGGAGGGCCCGAACCGACATGAACAAGGCCCATGCCCCATCACCATGGGTGTTATTTGTGGCCAAACTGTCAAAGAGACAACAAGGCTATTTTGAGACCATAATTGTGGAGTGGAAGATCCCCAAAAAATGTAGGCACATGTAGTACAAAGAATAGATCACCAGTATGGGCCTGGTGGACCACGAAAGAATTTCATGGCATGCCATTGGTAGACGTGGCCCACGGTAGTGGCCATGGGTTAGAGGATGTGCTCTATGATGGCACACCAAATGAAAGGTCATAGCCAGACCGAGCCATTATGTGGTAGGGGAAGCCGCTAGCCAAGATGATGGCAAGTGGGGGAGAACATGGTCGAATGACCACGTTAGTGGGAAGTAGAGGCGGCACAGAGCCAGGTACCACGTGACAGTTTGTGATCACTTCACCATGGAGGAGGAGCTGCCTTGCGGTGACCTAAAAGGAAATGTAGGGTCACATATATGGATCTTAGAAACATCCATTGAGGTGGACTGGTCTACCTCTTGCTGAATGAACACGGCAGAAACCCCCTAGTTAGTCGACCCCACTAGCCAGTGGGCTAAACCCGTGCCCAACAGGGCAGACCGTGCCAGCATGTTGGAAATGCATATAGTTGGTGGGACCCACACCAGAGGGTCTAATCTGAGAACACTTCAGGCTAGGACAAAGTAGGTCGGGTAACCAGGTGACCCGATCGGCTGGACCATCTACAAATCGGGTTGGGTCCAGTGAGGCCTATGGGCCTGGCCCACTAGCCAAGGTGGACCAGACCTACCCCAAACCACACAAGGCTAGGTTGGGTCCGTTTGAATAATCTGGGGTATGTGGAACCCTCATTCCATGCGGGTCTGGTTGATCTAAATGGGTCAGACTGAGCTGATCGCAATTGGTCCCCTAGTTACTAAATCACACGCATCTTGATAATATATCATCTGGTTGACGGGTCGTCTGTGGTGTTAAGACCCCCACGAGGAGGTGGATCTTTCAGAATTATTTGTTGTGAATTTAATGGATGTAGAGAAGAAATTAATGGATTGGTTAATGGTTTTATAAATCATGCTACGTACGGAACCCTTTGGTTGGTTGAGGCCTGAGGTCTACTCGATGATGGCCCAATGGGATTATGATCTGTGTGACCTAGCAATCCCATGGTGGTGAGCGACTATGTATTTCCTAGAAGTCCCATGATACTCGACATGTGGGGTACCTCAGTTTATCCAAGGTGGGATGTAGCTTTGTGTGACCTGAAAGGGAAATGGTGGGGAGCGGCTCTGTGTTACCCATCATATACACAGTAATAATCATGGATCATTACCACAATAGTTAAAGGTTAGTTGGAAGATGATTTGTGTGACCCGACTTGACTGTTGTACATGATAGAGGTGGATTTCTTTAGTGGCAGAGGGGTTTGACGTCTATGACTAATGATACTACTTATACACCCATAGAATGTGACTCGTGTGTTCTATCTTGTGTTTCGTGATTTCCATTATGGAATATTTGTGTGTTTTCTCCTTCTTTTTTGGGGTCCCTAATGAGTACTATGTTATTCACCACTACACAGGTTTCTCCCTCATGTAATTTCTTTGGAACAGATATCTAGTGTTACAATAGGGGTTCTCATGAAGACGGTACTGATGAACGCAATGAAATTGGACTTGGTGGACTAGGACTAGCTGGGGCCTAGTAGGACAATGTGGACTTGACACACTACTTCATTTCAGTTTTAAATTATGTAATCTTGTTTATGTGGTACTTTTTTCACATGTTCATTGTGTTGGGATGTGGTTGATTGTGTTTGTAAGTACATGTACTTAAGAAAATTCCTCTGACATGCATGTTTATTCTTTTGGCTGTAGTCATCATCCCTAGGCCTTCAGGAGGATGGTTTGGGGTAGTCACGACATGAGCCCCATTTCCCCTTTCCAGTGTATTGGGATTTGGTTGGGTGTGTTTGTACGTATAGTTACTCATTGAAATTCCTCCCACTTGCTGGTTGTTTCCTTTGGTGCTAGTCGCCACAACCTTTCCTTCGAGTGGCGGGTTTGGCATAGTCACAACACGGGCCCTAGGGAAGGGTCATGGCATGTAAAATAACCCATAAGTTGTTAATAATAAAATAAATTGGATCATGTTTTAAAAAATTGTAATGATATTTTAATTCCTAACAAAAATCATGGATCATGGTCTTATTTATTTTCTCAATTCCATTGGAAAACTTGTTTTTGAAAATGAATAATAGGTGCTAGAAAATATATTTATTAAAACACATATAATATATAAATTGTTTGAAAATATATATAAAATATAATCTTTGCATCATAAATATTATTTAGTTTCAATTAATTTTTCCATTTTAAGACATTTAATTTTAAATGTATCACACATTGGATGTTAAATTTTTTAAGATATAATTATTTTCAATGAGATGATGAAATTTTTCATTATTAATATAAAAATGAAATATAATTTCCTAAAATATTTTGATGTGATTATATTAATCTATTAAATTGACCTATGATTATTTTATGAAAAATAAATGTCGAGGTTTCTAAATAATTGGTAGTTTTTAAAATTTATAGATGGTAGAAAATGAAATTGCTGTTATTATTTTCCTTTGTGGGATATTTCAAGATATCCATAAATAGTTTCACATGAGATATATTAATTGAGTTATAAAATATGTGAAGGTAACAAAAATTCATTGATTGTTTTAAATTGGAAAAAAACTTTTATTTTAAATGGATATTCTAATTCATATTTTTTAGGATGTAAAATTCATATATTAAATACTAGTTGTATGTATTAATTTTTATGAAATTGTTTTATTTTATTGTGATTATGGGAACAATAATCAGTTGATTTTTCTATAGGATAACAAAAATACATTTATTTTTTAGGAAGTTGTGCTAATTAATTTTGGATTAAAAATAAATTATTTGATTTGATCTTCATTTTGATAATTTTCTTATTATTATGGATCATTAATTTAATATTTCTATAACTAATAAAACACTAAAAATAATATAATTAAATGTATTGATGTTATATTTAATTATATTAGTGATTTGAAAAAAATAGAGAAATTTATTTGGAATATGAATATGCTAATGATCAATTTGCCGATATCATTAATAAATCATTATATTTAGTTATGTTTATAAAATTTCAATATGGATGACTTTTGATGAATATGCAATTTAAATCAATTATATTTTGTGGGATTTAATGTTTACTATTACTTATGAATTACTAATTTTTATAGTTTCTCATTTGTATAATTTAATTTTTTTAATTTTTTTTAATACACACTCAATTATATATGAATAAAAAGTCCTTAATATTAATGATGTTAACATTGGTTTTATATTCATATTAACTCATAAAATTTATTAAATTATATGAAATATTATATAATAATTAAATAGTTTAATTTTATCTTTGTAATCTATTATACGATTATATTTAATTTTTTATCATAATTGGATTTATCTTATATATTTTAGTTACAAATGATTGTCCACTGGATAATTATTTCAGCAAGGCTGAGAATATGTTTTTTATTTTCAAAATGTGAGTGTTATAAATTTTCTAATTTTATTTAAATAATTTTTTTTTATTTTTTAAATGTGGTTACATGATTCAAATAACATATTTTAGAATTATAAAAACCACTAGGATGGTTATTGATTTTAGAGTAAATCTTAACACTTATTGTTTTGACTATTGATAATTTCAAACGATAATTTTACATTAAAAATAATAATTTTTTTAAATGTAAATAATTTTTGTTTGAAATTTTATGAATCTAAAGGCCAATTGTTATTCATTTTTTCATATTTATTCATTAGTAAATAATTTTTTATCTAGTTCTTTTTATATAATTGAATTATGTTTATAAGAATATCAAAATATAATAATATTTATGAATTAAAAATAATTTTTAATATTTTGTTAATGTTATTTTGATGTGATTTTATTTTATTAATAATATAATTGATGTCATAGGTTATTTGTTTTAATGTATAATAACAATCCATTATCAAGGTCTTCTAGGGTTTGAATGTCATAATAAATATTATTACATTTTTATGGCTAGTATGTTATATGAATAATAATGTATTATATAATTTAATGTTTTAAAGAGGAATTATATTTTATAACAATAAAATATTTCATACAGGAGAATAAATATAAATGCATATAAATATAATATTAAATTAAATGTCTTTAAATTTCATATAGGTGATTTATGATATTTAATGTCTTATGACATATTTAGTATAAAAAATATAATGATTCTTAGAACAACATATGCAATGATATACCATTTATTTTGAATGGTTTAGAAATCCTAATCAATTTTTAAAAAATAATATGCAATTTTTATGTCACATAAGAATCCAATTTATTTTCAAAAATTAAAAAATGTTTTATATATGAATTGACGGTCATATAAAAACATGTATGTATTTATAAATTTGTTAAATTTTGTAGAAATCAAGATTAATATATAGAATTTAATATCATACATGATTCAAAATAAAATGAATTTTTTATAATTTATATGAAATAAAATTATTATTTATAATTATATTATTTGGATTATTTCAACTAATAAAATTATGGAAATGATTTGGTAGAATCATTTAAAACAAAAAATCATTTTAGTTATCTATGATTTTTTTTCAAGGATATTAAATGTGTATTTGATGATTAATAAATGGATAATAACAGAATAATCATATTCTATCTACTAATATATTAATCGTTGTGATGATTACGAATGACAGTAATATTGTTTTAACCATGAAAATCACAATAACATGCATTGGAACGAAAAATCAAAATGGGTATAATATTTTATGATTTTTTATATAGGAATAAATTTATAAATGGATATTTATTGCGCCGTAACAATATATATGAAATAAAAGATGTCATAAATTTTAGACTTCCTATAAAAACATATGTAATATTTTTTGTTGTATAAAAATGTTTATATCTACACTATTAATGGGATGAAATTTTTACTCAACATTTTTATCACAATATGATTAAAAGATATCCTTTTTTTGTTTGTTGTGGAATCTTCATCTTTTTTCTTATGTGTTATGTTTCTTTTTTGATTTTTATTTCCTAATAAAGACCTATTATTGTTTTACCTCCATTGAACATTACATTTTTTCCACCATGTTAAAAAATATAGGGTTATTTTTGTTGATAATACAAGTTTAATATTGTATTACTCATTTGGTTGTATCACAATTTTGTAATGATTTTTGAAGCTCATTAATATGTCAGTTTTTTTATTTGGGTTTTCCTCCATTGGAAGATGGAGTTTTTAATTGGGTCGTTAATCCAATTTAAATGATTGAAAATTTATGATTTCAATTTTCTCTTGGATAGTGAGAAGTAAAGAGTACTTGTAGAATCACCTTATTTTTTACTATAATTAATGATGAATTTATAAATTTATCACATATGTTGTTATTTATTACTCATATTTTATCATTATATTTATATAAATTATTCAACATACCATTCTCTTAGCCATTTGGTCATCTCTCTAACATGGAATAGAAAAATCCAGAATATAGACCTGAATGAGTTGGGTATGGAAAAATAAATTTCAATTAACATATTAATATTATTGATTGTGAATGATATATTGTGGGATGGGTTATTGGTTGGTTATATGTTAATTATGATTAGGATATATGGACATACATGTCAATGTATGATATATTGATAGTATAATTAATTCATCCCATAAATGGTGGAATCGTTAAAATTTTGGATTTTGGGATTTTGGTGTATTCTAACCAGAATATCATGATTTATATATTCTATTAGAGGGTCTTAATAATTATTCATAAATGGTAAGACATGTGTCAAAATTATTTTAATTTCATGTCTACTTATTCTAATAGAATGTTATTTTTTATAATATTATGATTCGGATTAATATATATAATTTCTTGTATACAACCAATAGTGAGAATTGGGTCATAAAGAACATATAATTTCTAAAAGTAAAAAAAAGATAAATGGAGATTAATATTTATATAATTTCATAGATAATTAAACCCAAATCTTAAAAAAAAAATTGTGACCAATCGAATTAAATTTTTAGACAATGTATCAACAATGTTAGTGGGGATATAGATGGAACCCAAATCCAGATGACCCACGCTTAGGTGGTGGATTTACCCAATAGTGAGTTTTTGTTTAGGATCCTCAATTTTGTTATCTATCTTCATATTAACAAGATTCCATAAATTACAATTCTTACATATAGATAATTTACAACATTACAACTTGAGATAGGGAGGATAGTTAGATAATAATATTGAATTAGAAAAATTATCTGTACAAAAAATTATATATGAGATCCCCCATGGGATTATCCCCTAGATAGTGATGATATTGTTGATGTCCATTGTTAGGTTATGGTTCATGTGACTATGTGTGACACGATCATGTGGGATTCACATGACTAGAGATGGGTTTTCCTCCCTGGACATATCCAGATGTACACAGACATGTGTATGATGTTTTGATGTCATTGTATGAATAAGGAATGTTTCATAATTATTCCATATCAATTGGTTAAGGGTTGAAAATCAGTGATATGTAACCCCTCTTCGATGATAACCAATTATTGAGTATAGTTACGATAATTTTCATTATCGCACATTTAAAAAGGGTGAGGATCCAATTTTTTCATAATATTCATTTCAAGATTATCATATTAGATTTTATTCCATATGGTTGTAATTTCTATTCCCTCATTTATGTTTTCCCTTATTTATTTCACAATATATCATCCTTTATGTATAACTCATTTACATTTTTGATGGATTCCTAAATTAAAAAAATTGTGTAAGAATCATATTATGAATTTAAATGATTAACACCCTGAATGTCATTGGGTGGTTCTCAATTAATTTTTTGGTTTTATGGAATTAAATAATTTAATCATAATATATGATGTAATAACCAAATAATATATATGCACAAGAGTATATTTGATTTTTCCCTTTTCATTTAATTTATTGGAGTAGATACAAAAATGTTTTTCGGGGCATTAATAGGTTAATGTAATCATCATTGGGTAATAAAGAATATATTCTCTACTATTAGGAGTGTGAAATAAATAAATTTTTTACAAAATGGTTGAACTATTCCTTAAAAATGATCATAATAACCAAATTTGTGTTCTAAAAAAACACTATGTAATGGAAGAGTATGACAACATTCTTGGAGAGTGTTCATATTTACTATTGATATCAATTTTAAAAATTTAGTTGATTCATTTAATGAAATTATTTATATTAAATTAATTTAGAGTGATTGTAATTAATTATTAGATTACTATACTTATTTCTTAATGTTTCGTTGTCCACACTGAGTGGACTTGTTCCTTATCACCCACTAAAGAATATATAATTATTCATAATTACCCACTTAGATAATGTAATGTTAAAAAATAATATATCAAGTGTATTTTAGATGTGGTATATTTATTCCCCCTTGTAATTATTTTATTTTTTAATCATCCACCATACTTGTTTCCATCATGTTGTACCATCCACTTCAAAATTATATTTTAGTGGTATTTAATCCACCATAATTGTTATATTGATGGTGCATTATATATTTATTATAGTTTGATTTTTATTTAATAAAATAGATAGTTTTATCTTATCCATTTAGGAATTAATGAAAATGGTAATTCTCCCACATAAGGTCTTGGAGGGACATGTTCATCATCGACTTGTGATACATTGTATTATTGGAAGAAATTTAACCAGAACCTCGTGGTTTTGGTTTATCAACTATAGTATATTTTTTTCATCAAATTTTTTTAGTGATTAATTTTTTAAATAATTTTAAATTAGTGATAAATCATAAAACATTATTATATGTTATTTTCATAAATCATTCACCATGGGATCTATGAATGTGATTCCATAATGACTATGATTTGATATGGGGAATGATGTTTCTTTCATCCTTGAGTCATGAATGGAACATGAGTATGTTATCCCATTCTAGTATTGGATAAAACACATATGTTCGAATGTAGTAAAAATATGGAAAATTATATATGGAGACGGAATATTTATTAATTTATAAAAGATATTCTTTATGGAAAATGATCATTTATTTACTGAACATATTCGAGGAATCATTGTAGGTTGTCTAGACAGATTTACTAACACTATGGAGTGGAACCACAGTACTTTAGAAAGCATTATGTTGAATAAAATATGTATGTTACTGTGCCAGAATATTTTGGATAAATAATGTGGTGGGGTAATATTATATTTTGGAGAAGGGATGGTGCCTGGACATGAGGTATATTCTGTAATTATGGCTATTTATATTTATATTTAGACAATATTATATATAAAATTACAAAGGGAACATTTTATTATTATTTATGGATCACATAACATTTAAATTAGTACATCAACTTATATATTTTTCCATTATTTGTGATCGGATGTATTTTGGTAGTTATATCAATCATATTCTTTTGTTACATATAGTGACATTGATTTTCATTGAATAAGAAATAGATCACTTTGTATTTTTTATATAGTCAGGGACATCAATAGGTGAAAATTTTTAAACTCACCCTTATAGATAATATAACAAAAATAACTGATTTTGTTGATTTTAGTGAGTCATGTTTACCCTAAGGTGGAGTTTTGGTTAATTTACAAAAAAAATTATAGTACATTTTCTATTTAATATATAGATAAATAATTATAATAAGATCTTGATATTTACGAAAATATCATTGTTATGGATGATTGAAGAATGATAATACTTTTCAAATACATGGTTTGGTGAATTTATGAGTTTTTCATAGAAAATGGTGATTATTTAGAGCCTCAATAATGATATTATTGAAATATGATATATTTTTTTATTTTCCTATGATAAATTATAATGAAATTATTTTATATAATAATCATTTCATTATAGAGGAAAATTGAGTCCAATTTGGTTTAAAAAATAAGTGTTTTACCCTTAAAATGGTGTAATATGACTTCACATCTTAGGTTTGTGAGATATTCCATTATAGTTGTCATTTATTTTATATTATTATTTTACTGAAAATTTATGTTCATGAAAACTATAACATACCATTTTATCAATATTTATGGATCCTCGGAGGATTATCCATCCTTGTAATAGAGATAACCATAGATAATGTGATAGAGTTATATGTTATTAAATTTTAGTGGAATTGACATCAAATCGAGATAAGAAGGATCAAATCATGTGAAAATTATAAATTAAACCCCAACATTGATAATTATTCAATGAGAATCCATTCACTATCTATATAGGGCCTTGTTATACTTTAACCATTGTCATTTTCTATTCTTATGATATATTATTCAATTTTATTGAACTTAATTTTTTAATTTAATGTTTCCCACTATTAGATATCAAAAAAGTAGAATTGTTTTTAAAAAAACATTCGTATATGTCTTACCAAAACCAATAGTTTTGATGAAATATTTGTGTGGGTAAGGTATTGATAACATCTAACAAAATATCAACCAAAAAATCATTATAGTTCCCAATATTTTTGTTACCTATACAAAAATATTCCAGATTAGATGTATTGTAACACCCCAAGCTTCCAAAGTATGCTTCTCTTTGAATAATAAAGTAGTGTGTGTTGTACACAACTTCGAGTTCTAACACACACCACAACCAATCAAACTAGCCGTTATGAATAGTAATACCTACTTTTTGAAATTTTATAAATATTATCTTTCAAAATGGACTTCATTTTTGGATTTGTAATATTAAATTTTGCCTAGGGTGAAATTTTGGATCCTTTCGGATAACTTTTATATTTTGATGAATAGTGAAAATTACTAAAAAAAACTTTTTTAATAAAAATAATTAATAGTGATAAATTATATTATTGAGTGGTTTTAAGGTATAATTAGAATATATTTTTACAATTTTATCCAATTGTGGTCATTATAATTAACTTCACTTTGAAATTGGACATAAACAATTGTCAATCTTTTGATATATATAGTTTCTTAAAAACACGCTATTTGTTGTGACAGCGGGAAATAATTATTAAATTATTTAATTCAAATTATAAGTTTTTAATTTTTTAAAATAGACATAATTTTTGAATTAGGAATATCAAATATATCTTAGGGTGAATTTTGGGCATTGTTCTGAAAAACATCTATTTTTGATGAATATTGAAACCACTAAGTGGTAATTAAAAAACTGATTTTCCATTTAAATGAAACTTTTCCGCTTCTATGAATTGAATTTAAAAAATATGACATACATGGTTGTCATTAGGATGTAAAATGTGGTTCAATGGGTTTGAAATAATTTTTTGTTGAATAATATCTTTTATGTTTTATTAATCGTGATTAAAGGTAATTAGTGAAATTTAAGGTAAAAATGATATTATAAAAATATGAAAATAAATTTACACTTGTCCTAACCTTATAGGATGATTCATGCCGGACCATTAAAATCCATGGGTCAACTTGGGGACCCCAATGATCCACATGGGTAACAAAATGACATTAATAACTTTTTATTTAAAGTAAAAATAAAATTGTCCCAAACATGTGTTGTTTTACTAAACCAATTTTTAAATGAGGTTATATAAGTTAACTATTCGACTATAAAAATTAATTAAATATCTAATAAAATTTCATACATCATGGTAATTGTTTTATAATTTTTATACATTATATAAATTAAATTTTGTATGAAATCATGATGATGCATTGATTACCTCATTAATTAACGATTTAAATAAAATGAAAAGATAATGTAAAGTATAAGAATTAAACTTGTCAAAACCCTATTGTATTAGTATATTTATAACCCTTATCAACTTATCTTCGAAATATATAATTTTGGGACCTTTGAAATTTGAAAATCATTTCATAATAATTTAACATTTGATGACTTTCGAAGAGTGCCCCTCCACTCCTCTAATAAAAGGCCCCCAATACTACCACCTTATTCACACCTTCCAAGCCATTTGTCTCGGCCAAACTCTGCCCAAATACTCTCTAAACTTCCCTTTATTACTCATAGAAGCATCACTTTGGGCAGATGTCATCCCAAGGAATCCTTTGGATCAAATCGAAAAGAGTTACCCGATTTTAAGGTAATGTCTTCTCTTATGTTCTTTTGTATTATTTTGCTTCTCCAACCCATTAATATCTTTTTAATTCCTTTATTTTGTAACTAATCCAGTATATAAAATATACCAGTATGTATTCATGAGAAGGATTATATTTACACTTACACATACCTTCGTCTAATGGTGAATGAACATACTGTTTCTATGGGTGGCGAATTACTGCCTCTCGAAATGATGATTGTTCAATATTCTTTTAACACCTCTCATGGTGGCCATTATGATGACACTATTTTCATATAATATATATATATATTATGTTTATTTTTTAGTTATGCTTTTTTATTTCTCATGTATGGCATACCATTATGATTTCCATTATTGGTAAACGCGATAATTTCATTTTAGGAAGTGCGGACTACCACCCACTCAAAGTGATTTGATCGTTAAAGACATATGTGGGACATATAAAAGATGTGTTAAATGAAATTATTTATTATATTATACTGGAATTATAATACACCTTTATATCATTATGATTTCATTCAATTAAATACAAAATTTAATGGAAAGTAGTGTTCATGTGTATGTACTGCTTGCCGTCTTCATGAACGGTGCATTTTATTTCTTACCTCTAATTGTAACATAATATTATGAATGAATGTATATACTAGATATATATTATATATATGATATATAAGTCATTAATATAATTCTGTATATAATGGATATTTTACCACATGAACAACTTGTAATTATAAGAAGGTTATTTTTGACTCAAGTACCAAAGATTGACAAAACGACCGTCATTAACTTAAATAATTACATAATGTTCAGAACATGGTAATAAGTGATTTAAAAGGAATTATAAACTTGGAATAGGTTTTTAAGAAATTATAAATTAACTGTAGTTTATTATTCATGACGTTAAAGAACGATCGAGTCAAGTCGGACATGAGGTTAGGGAACTTCTTAACCCAATTTTTGTTCTTTGGGTTAATCTCCTACTTTCAAATTATGTCATTATATTATTATGTACTATCTTGTATTTGTAATTTCTTTATGTGGTCCTATAGTGAATACACATAATATATCTATTTTATTTAAAAAAATTATCATTGTAAGGGAACTTCTTAACCCAATTTTTGTTCTTTGGGTTAATCTCATACTTTTAAATTATGTCATGATATTATTATGTCCTATCTTATATATGTCCTTTCTTTATATATACTTCTATTGAATACACATAATAGATCTATTTCATTTAAAAATGATCTTTGTAATGGACTTCGTCTCAATCTTCTTTCATTGAGGCATAATTTTTTTATTATAAGACCTTAATTTATACGGTCTATAAACCGCTTTGACTTTTACAGTTATTCAAAAGGAATATGTTTTATACGAATAATTTTACTAAACTAAAAAAGGGAATTTTTTTGAAATATATATGTGGTGATAATGACTTCACCATCGTCATGACCATTATTTGAGTTTCGGCTTCCTGTACAAGCCATAACTTTTTCTTAAACTGAAAAATAAATATCAAGTTTTACATTTCTTTTTATTTTGGTATTGAAAATGGTTTTATTATATCAATGTGTTGTACTGATATCTTGTGATTGAAATGTGGGAATATTATGTTTTTACTTTATTTATGTTTTATGTGATATAATTATGTTTAGTTTATGATATGTTTAAACCTTTTCATATAAGGAATGCATTGGACTTAATAAGTGACGGGTGGAGCCCGCTATAGCTCCTCGATGCATCGGTAGGTCTCATGAGACAAACTAGTGTCTTGGCATGAGGCCTTGACAAAATCATATTTGTAGTCTTGGCATGAGGCCTTAAATATGTGGTTATGATTGTCTATAATTTTTGCATTCCATCATTAAGAATGTGGTTATTGATATTTCATGTGATTATTTGACTAGTAGAATATCCATGTGAATAAGTAAATGGCATTATATCATTTTATTTCTGCCATATTATGATGAAGTTAAATTTTAAAAAGATTTTGTTTTAGTTATATATTGCCTTAAATGTTTATGTTTATTTATGAAAGCTTTCGCTATATTTTTATCCTTACTAAGAATCTGAGCTCACCAATTCCAATGTTTTAATTTTTCCAGGATGTGAAGAAGTATATTATGAATGATTTGCATGGATTGTATAAGGGGATATGAAGAAAAGATGTTGTTGTAATTTTGTTTTACTTTATGATGTAATGTAACACTTATGAATGTATCTGGTGTTTCCAAGGCTACTAAACTAATCAGTCTTTTGAGACTTTATCTTTTGTGATCATGTCAATGTAATGAAATAATGTACCGACTCTGGGTAACTGGGGTCAGGGCGTTACAGTAGGTATCAGAGGAAATTTAGTACTAATCTTGGAAGCTAGATTTAGATAAACTCTGATTAGAGCACATAGCCCAAAGATAGACTTTGAGGATTAGTATAGAAGAACTTCCTAATATTTTGGTATTATAGAGAATTAAGAGTTTTCTGAGAAATACATCCATGTCTGGATATGAGCAGGTAGAGGTGGCTCTGGAACAGATCTACCAAGGGGTAAAACCCGAAAACACCGCTTTGAGCTAGACTCGACCAGGAACTGGTGCACGACAACGGGCCTTACTGAACTCTTGGTTATGACACTCCTGGGGTATATGATTAGGATAATTTTCATTTTCTATAAAAACCATTATGGAGGGTTTATGAGTATATACTTATTCAAAGAAAACATTTTTATTATTATAATTCAATTTATGTTTAGTGTTTTACAAATATGTAATTGTTTATTTTGATTCATAAACTAATCTAGTGTATGCCATTGTTTAGAAATGGTGCCTAGTGGAAGGAATGGAAACCGTATCAATGCACACACCCCATGTAGGGATTTCCCTCCTGCTCAAGATAATTATAGGGGAGCTGGTGATACAACTAGTGCTGATCAACTTATCACCATAGTTGGACAACTCAATCAGGTTATGAATAATAACCTTACTTGTATAGAGCACCCTGATCCGCAACGTGGAGGATCAATGTTAGACCGCCTCATGAGGTAACAACCACCAACATTTAATGGGGGTACAAATCCATTAGTAGCTGAGAAATGGATAAACTCCATAGAGAAAATATTCCACGCCTTGGAGAGTAGCGAAAGGGAGAAGGTTGTCATGGCAGTTTACCTCCTCACTACAGATGCCGATCAATGGTGGTCGCTGATTCAAAACACTAAAGATGATGAAGAAGTATCTAATATGGAATGGAGGGAGTTCAAAGAGCTTTTCAGAGAAAAATACTTCTCTCATGACCATAGAGCATATATGGAAAGGCAATTTCTGAGTCTAAGGCAGAAGAAAGATGAGAATGTTGCATAGTATGAGGATAAAATTACAAGGTTAGCGAGGCATGCTGCAGATTATATACGTAGCCCAAGAAGTAAGATTGATCGTTTCTTTGATGGGTTAAAACAATTTCTCCGTTGAGCATTAGTCTCACAATCGTTCTCATCATACGAAGATATTGTCTCGTGTGATATCAAGATGGAAAATGAATTCTCTGAGTCTTATGACAACAAAGTAAAGAAAGAGAAGAAGAGAACAGTAGATCAAGAGACAGATAAAAGTAAAAAGGGAATGAATAATTTCCAATTATGTGATAATGGTGGGAAGAATCACCCTGATACTTTCTAAAAGGAATTGGAGTTCGTTATAAATGTGGAGAAAAAGGTCACCAAGCTCATGATTGCAAGGGAAAGAAAGTGGCTATCAATGTTGAATGCTAAAATTGTTGGGAATTGGGGAATTATACAATTTAATGTCCTAAGTGTCAGGGAAACTTTCCTCAGAAAAGGCCAAGGGATCAAGGCCAATCTTATTCTGTTACTACAGATGAAGTGGAATAATTATTGTGTTGGTGCTTTTGGAGTCAAGGATTATATTCTGGTTATAAGAATAATGTGATATATATGAGTATTGTATTGAAGTAATTGTTTTTTTTCACTAAGGTTTTAATATGATGAAGGTAATCATATTTTTAGTATGTGACAACAAGAGAAACTTTACTTTGTTTGGGGAATCTGATGAATTGATTTTGGAATTTAGAGACCTCTTAGAGAATGTCTGGACAGAGGTATTTTGTATAACTATAAAGGTTGGAATGGATTATGTTTAACATTGGGTAGTATTTTTTATGTTTAAAACATTTCTGAAGATTATTTTTGGAATATTAAAATACTATAGTTTTATGAAAAGGACAACTTACAGGTTGGGGGATAACCAGTCGCGTCGAACAAAGGTGTAGGAATCGAACCCACAACCGTAGTGTGACATGACTTTATTACCTACCACTAGCCTATAGGAAGTCCCTGGTTTTTAAAAAATAGTATTCTTAATCTAAATGGTATGTGTTAATAATTGGAACCTTATACTACTAGGATAAATATAATATTTTTGAGTTCTACTATTTTTTTTGGGTGAAAGATGAGTTTGTAGTATAAATTAGTTGAAGGTTGAAACTCTACATGTCAAGAATATATATATATATCTACCTATTATTCTATGAATAAATTAATTCTTAATCTTTATGAAAGGGATATTAAAAAAAAGTGTTATCCTAATAACTTATGTTTTGTTGAACTGATGATACTTTCAATCACCATAGACTGAAGGCTTTGAGGCCCACAATTTTACACTTGTTTTTTATTGATGACCTCAATCACTCCATACAAATATTTATGTTTTTACTCCAATTATATGTCTCTAATTTCCACCAATGTTCTCCTATTTGAGATCATAATTTGGTGGTGACTTTTTCATTTCCCTTTCCCTCTTACTATGGAAAAAATTTATTAACCTTATTTCTGATGTGGGTTTTGCACAAAGGTATTTTCTACTTTAAACCTTTTATTTTCAAAGAAAAATTTCAAATTGAGAGATGCAATTTATTAATGGAGTGGAGAATGTAACACCCCAACCGTCCATTGTACGCTTCTCTTTGAATAATAGAATAGCGTGTGTTGTACACAACTTCAAATTCTAACACACACCACAACCAATCAAACTAGCCGTTATAAATAGTAATAACTACTTTCTTAAATATTATAAATTTTTTCTTTTAAAATGGATTTCATTTTTGGATTTGTAATATCAAATTTATCCTAGGGTGAAATTTTGAAACTTTTTGGATAACTTTTATATTTTGATGAATAGTGAAAATTAGTAAAATCAACTTTTTTAATAAAAATAATTAATAGTGATAAATTATACTATTGAGTGGTTTTAATGTATAATTAGAATATAATTTTACCATTTTATCTATTGGTGGTCATTATAATTAATTTCACGTTGAAATTGGACATAAACAATTTTCAATCTTTTGATATATATTGTTTCTTAAAAACACGCTATTTGTTGTGACAGCGGGAATTAATTATTAAATTAATTAACTCTACTTATATGTTTTGAATTTTGTAAAATTGATATCATTTTTTAAGTATGAATATAAAATATAGCTTAGAGTGAATTTTTGGCATTGTTCTGAAAAACATCAATTTTTGATGAATGGTGAAACCACTAAGTGGTAGTTAAAAACTGATTTATCATTAAAATGAAACAATACCACTTCAATGAATTGAATTTCAAATATCTGACTTACATGGTTTTCATTAGGATGTAAAATTTTTTTCAATGGGATTAAAATTTTTTTTGGTGAATAGTAACTTTTATGTTTAATTAATCGCGATTAAAGGTAATTATTGAAATTTAAGGTAAAAATGACATTATAAAAAATTGAAAATACCTTTAAACATGTCCTACCCTTATTGGATGAGTCATGTCCGACCAAGACAATCAATGGGTCAACTTGGGGACCACATGGAGAAACTTGGGTAAGAAAATGACATTAATAACTTTTTATTTAAAGTAAAAATAAAATTGTCACAAACATGTGTTGTTTTACTAAATGAATTATTAAATGGGGTTATATAAGTTAACATTTAGAATATAAATATTCATTATATATCTAAAAATATTTCCTACATCATGGTAATTTTTTATTATTTTTAGACATTAAATAAATTAAATTTTGTATGACATCATGATGATGCAGCAATTACCTCATTAATTAAGGATTTAAATAAAATGAAAAGATAATGTAAAATATAAGACATAAACTTGTCAAAAACCTATTGGATGAGTAGATCTCGAACCCTTATAACCTTTTATTCTAATTATATAATTGTGGGCCCTTTTAAATACGAAAATCATTTCATAATAATGTAACATTTCATGACTTTCCAAGAGTTCCCCTCCTCTACTCTTATAAAAGGCCCCCACCACTACAACCTTATTCACACCATCCAAGCCATTTGGATCGGCAAACATCTTCCCAAATACTCTCTCAACTTCCCTCTATTACTCCTAGAAGTTTCATTTTGGGTAGAAGTCATCCCAAGGAAGTCTTTTCTCAAATCAAAAAGAGTTACCCGATTCTAAGGTAATATCTTCTCTTATGTTCTTTTGTTTTATTTTGCTTCTCCAACCCCTTAAAATATTTTTAATTCAATTATTTTATAACAACAACAGTATTTAAAATATACTAGGATGTTTTAATGAGAACGATTTTCTTTACACTTACACATACTTTCATCTAATGGTTTAAGAACATACTGTTTCTGTGGGTGGTGAATTACTGCCTCACGAAACGATGATTGTTCAATCATCATTTAACACCTCTCATGGTGGAAATTATGATGAAACCATTTTCATATATGATATATATATTATGTTAATTTTTTCCTTATGCTTCTTTATTTCTCAATTATGGAATACCTTTATGATTTCCATAATGGGTAAACGCGATAATTTCATTTTAGGAAGTGCGGACTACCGCCCCCTCAATGTGATTTGAATCATTAAAGCCATATGTGGGACATATAAAGGATGGAGTAAATTATATTATATATTATATTATACTGTAATTATAATATACCTTTATATCATTATGATTTAATTCTATTAAATATGAAATAGAAATGAAAGTAGCATCCACGCGTACGTACGACTTACCGTCTCCATGAACGGTGCATCTTATTTCTTACCTCTAAATGTTACGTAATATTATCAATGAATGTATATAGAGGATATATATGATATCTAAATCATGAATATAATTCAGGATATAATGGATATTTTACCACATGAACAACTTGTAATTATAAGATGTTTATTTTTGACTCAAGTACCAAAGATCGACAAAATGACCGTTATTAACATAAATAATTACATAATGTTCATAACATTGTAATAAGTGATATAAAAGGAATAAAAAACTTGGAAAAGGTTCTTAAGAAATTATAAATTAACTCTAGTTTATTATTTAGGAGGTTAAAGAACTATCGAGTCATGTCGAACATGAGGTAAGGGAACATCTTAACCAAATTTTCGTTCTTTGGGTTAATCTCCTACTTTCAAATTATGTCATTATATTATAATGTCCTATCTTGTATTTTTACTTTCTTTATGTGTACCTATAGTGAATACACATAATATATCTATTTTATTTAAAAAATTATCTTTGTAAGGGAACTTCTTAACCCAATTTTCATTCTTTGGGTTAATCTCCTACTTTCAAATTATGTCATGATATTATTATGTCTTATCTTGTATTTGTACATTATTTATGTGTACTTTTAGTGAATACAGATAATAGATCTATTTTATTTAAAAATTATCTTTTTAAGGGACTTTGTCTCAATCTTCATTCATTGAGGCATATTTTGTTTTAATACAAGACTTTCTTTTATACGGTCTATATTCCGCTTTGACTTTTACAGTTATCCAAAAGGAATATTTTTTTTACGAAGCGTTTAACTAAATGACAAAAGGGAGTGTTTTTTTGTCATACGTATGCAGTGACAATGGCTTCTCTGTCACCATGATCATTATTTGAGTTTTTTCTTCCTCTACAAGCCATAACATTTTATAAAATGAAAAACAAATACCATGTTTTACTTTTCTTTTATTTTTGTATTGAAAATGGTTTTATTATATTAATGTGATGTATTAATGTCTTTTTATTGAAATGTGGGAATGTTAATTTCCTTTATACATGTTTTATGTGATACGATTATGTTATGGTTTATGATATTTTTAAACCTTTTCATATAAGGAATTCATTGGATTTAATGAGTGACGGGTGGAGCTAGCTATAGCTCCTCGATGCATCGGTAGGTCTCATTAGGAAAACCAGTGTCTTGGCACGAGGCCTTGAAAAAATATTATTTTTAGCATCAGAACAAGGCCATGGAAACGTGGTTATGATAGTCTAGAATTATTCATTCCATCATTATGAAAGTTTTTATTTATATTGCATGTGATTATTCGACTAGTAGAATATACATGTGAATAAGTAAATGGAATTATTTCATTTTATTTTTTCCATATTATGCTGATGTTCAAGTTTAAAAGGATTTTTTTTTAGTTATACATTGCCTTAAATGTTAATGTTTATTTATTAAAGATTCCACTATATTTTTATCCTTACTGAACATCTGAGCTCACCCCTTCTAATGTTTTAATTTTTCCAGGATGTGAAGAAGTATATTATGAATGACTTGTAGGGATAGTAAGAGGGGATATGAAGACAATATGTTGTTGTAGTTTTGTTTTACTTTATGATGCAATGTAAGACTTATGAATGTATCTAGTGTTTCCAAGGAAAATAAACTAATCCATCTATAGAGACTTGAACTTTTGTGATCATGCCAATGTTACGCAATAATGCACCGACTCTGGGTAACTGGGGTCGAGGCATTACATGTATAGAACTATACACATTGTATTTGTAATCCGTTGGTTTAGGTGACAAAATTTAATATTAATCCTTTTGTTAAAGAGCATTAAATACAATAATATTGAAATTAAATTTAAAAATTAATATATATATATATAAATCTAATTATGACGATAAAATTTATCTTAAAATGTTTTTATGTCATTTAAATATATTTACATGGAGTTGGGATGAAACAATTATATCCATATTTTTACATTAATCATTCTAATAGCTTTTGGAAATCATTGGTAAATAATTTTCATATTAAATACCTATAATTTGAACCATTATATTACACCACATAGGCCAATGGTGTTCCCAAAACCATTTTTGGATGTATATTACAATCCTAAATCACCATATGAGCCTTCAATCAATTGGTTTTGGATTTACAATTGGTTTATATAGATATTTCCAACCCATTTATATAGTATTTCATTGAGTACTGTGTTCAAATTTAGTTATTCGATAATACTAATTTCATTGTTGATAAATTATACTAAAATCTGTTATTAAATCATTTAATAATGAAACATAATTTAAATAATTTGTATATTTTATTCTAATAACAATAAAATTTATCTAGGTTTTCGAATTACTTGATATTAAATTAACAATATAGAGGTCATATTTTCTTCATGGTGTAATCTTTTTAATATGTTTAATAGAAATTACCATGAACTATTTTTTCTCATTATTCTATTTCATTTGAAAATTGTTGTTATTTTTATTAAATGTGTATTGAAAGGAGTTATTTTTGTGTTCAAGAATCCCATATTCCACCATCAGTCCATCATTTTATTCAGTTATTTAAAATATCATTCCACTTATAGATTGATAATGAAGGAAGGATCTCTATCATTCCACTAGACCTTATCCCTTCACGTGTATCTCTAACATATTTTTGAAATATCTCAATCTCTAGAAGTGGTAATCGAAATTAATGATCAAGAACACAATGCTTGGGAGGGGAAATTACAACAGGGTGTTTAGTTGATGGAATAAGTAATATTATATGTTGGTGTGGTTGTGTGGAAATATATCTTAGTGCAACATGATTACCGTAGTGGAGATGATATATAGTCACAATGGGTTTTATAGAGGAACCATAGATATACGTGGGGGTATATGGGATACTACAAGACATTTCCAGGAGCAATTGATAATATATTTGTGAGGTATGGGATGTATTAGTTAATGAGTGAGCATGATGTGTGTGAAAATATAAAAAAGTAAACAATTAATCATATTGAGATTATATTAAGAATAAAATTAATATAAATGTGAAAACATGAGAAGGGATTGAATAGAAAAAATAGTGACAAGGGAATACACATGAGACATTACCATATAAGCTAATATATTTATATTATGATCTAAAATGTCTTGGAATTGAGTTGGTGAAAAAATTATAACCAGAAAATGTTATTAAATTGATGTGATTTTGAAACATTCAACCATGAGGTGTAATGATCTATAAAAAAGTAGAAATAAAAAGGCATCATCATTGCATATTTAAAATATAAAAAATCTCTAATAACATTAGAAGTAGGTTAGGGTGTTCGATATATCTTAATCTTTTAGTAACATATATATCCTAGTAATATATGGTTTCCATATTATCTGAATCTAGTTCATTCATATCACAAATAACATAGTTTACAAAAACCATCTATAACATGAATCTATCATGACACCACATCAAGTGAATTGCTGATCCCCATATATTGGTGAATAGTTTCTGGACATAATGAACTGACATTATGTGAAAAAATATACATTTTAATAGATATTTCTAATGGATTAAAAAATACAGTGTTAATAATTACAATGGTTACTATTAATGGAATCATGATATTCTATGGGAATTTGTTAATAATTTAATATTGTATTATACATTGAGAATTCATAATTTCTAATTTAAACCATATAATTTAATTTCGTTTATTAATGAATGTGGGGTTTTGATTATGTTCTAATTATTTAGATTAAACGTTTAGATAGAAATATTGAACTCGGCGTAAAAATAGTATTATGGTATTGAGATATTTTGTTGACACAATGAAGAGTTTGATTAAACACACCTGATTATATTATGGATTATTATTGATACCTGTGGGATTTGGTGGTTTTAACTGGATGTTACATTGATAAATGTTTTTTTATCAATGTTATTGTTAATATGTATTTAAAATTTATTACTTTATGGTCTATATATGAGAATATTGTGTTATGATTATTTTTTTAGAACATCCTGCTTACTATGTGGCATTATATGTCACTAAAATACTATCAACATTTATTATATTGTTTAATTATAATAGTGTATTATTATCTAATACAACAACACATAAATTATACAATTTATTATTGTGAAACATTGAATTTACTATAGATAAATATTACTTCTAATGAAATATTGGATACCTGATTTAATTACTCATTCTATAAAATTAATTAGTTTTGATAAAGAATATAATTGTAGTAAGTGAAATGGATATGGATGTTTCATTTATGTTATGTATTTTTAGTACGGGTCATGGGTAAAAATTTATGAAAATTGGATATATAACTGAAAAAAATGTAATCATTAGTTTAATGATAATCTATGAAATAGGTAATTATTTATTTATATAAAGGGATAATAATAAAATTTTGTATTTTATTGATTATGATTATTAAATAAATTTACATCATGTGTTTATGATATGTTTTAAAAAAATATAATATATTACTTTTTTTGAAAGATTATGTTGACTATATATTTCCCTTTTGATATATATTGTATTGTTTCATCATAGTGGCATCTAATATATATAAATTTCAAATAAAATTTTATCCTTTAATGAATTATTCAAAAGTGATTATTATTTTTTTCTTAATAACTCTTCCAGAATTTTTATTTGATTTCTATAATATTCTATTATAATTCTTGAATGTTTAGATTAATTTTTGTTTGAGATAATACGAAATTGTTTATGTTGAATTTTTTGTGAGCTTTCAGATAATTACCACAATGAGTTTGTAATGATTTTTGTGGATTTTAAATAAGGATTATAATTTGTTATAATTTTTATTATGACGAATTTTCAGAATAATTTTTTGTGATACAATTCCAATAAAAACATTAATGTCTACATGAATAAGGGTTTCAAAATTCACATACATCTAAAAAAATTAATTCAACTTAACCACCACCGACAACTGGTCCAAATCCTATACGATATAGAAATAAAATTAATCTATTAGTCATGATGTTATCCAACATTTATGTTTATGAAAACTAAAACATTTAATCCATAAGAGAGATAATGATTGATCATGGGTCACATACACATAGATACATATAATGATTAAAAACATTTATATTTATCTATATAAAAAATAGAAAATTACTTAACTTTTGTGAATAATTATTTTATACAACGGAAACTATATTAAATGGTTCGTATACCATACAATAATTTTTATGGAAATCTCAAATCGCAAACTTGTATCTACTATTCCTTATCATTTTCCTTTTACTCCATCATTAATGGATATATCAATTAAATTCAAGATGTCTTATGAATAATCAAAAGAAAAACTAAAAAAATATGTAGAAATTATCTATAGATATAATTGTTTGTTGTATTGTAAAAATTTATATCCTTTCAAGAACATGAAATGAATAAATATATTGTTTATATTTGATATATTGATATTGTACAATAATAATTAAATCCCTAATTTATTTTCAACTTTATATTCTCGATATGTCACTTTACCCTAATTGATCACTGTCATTCATCATAATAAATAAGATTCATCATGTATTATCTCCATCATGGATCCATTCCTAATATTCCATATATATCAAGTTCATACTGTCACTTCTAATTCTTATATAATAATATATTTTCCTTTATCACTATGATTTTCTAATTTTTATGTAGAGTAATGAAATTTTCATACATTCTATATTAGTAAATAAATTTTAAACCTTAAATATTGTTCCTTAAAATCATTATATTTATATAATGATTCCAACACATCACAATATTGACCACACCGACTAAATTTTTTTAATGAATTTCTAAATAATCAGGACCTAACCTTATATATTTAAATATATTAAACTGTAATAAATTATAAGAAATATAATAATTATCATGTAATATATTATTTTATGATTTAATGAAGTTCATTATTATATAATACAATTGAATATCATATCTATTCTAGTATAACAGATTTATTGTTTTTTAATAACCATTTATTTTTTGATAACATGTAAAAAATATTCATATATATGTGTGTGTGTTTTTATGTGTGAATTTGTGTGTTTGTGTCTATATTTTTACAATGCGATGAATAATATTGATGTAAAAAATTCTATTATGTGTCAATCAAAATATATTTTTGATAAATAATTGTAAATCATTATATGTATCATGGTTTGTTTCTTCCAAAAAAATCATCCATCACTTCCCATCAAGATGGAAAATTGTTGAATTATTTATATTCCTCCAAATAATGGGTCCTTATGTTGCATAATCACTTCGGTATTGAAAATTTCTTGAATAACATATTTTTTTACTAATACTACATAACCAATATCATGATGAAATATATAATAAATTTTCTAGCATATATCGTAAACATAAAATGGCTTCATCCTATAGAGTTATATTATTACTTCAGAGCTATAGAAATATTAATAACAATTAAATACATACATAGTATATAATTGAAAGATATTATTATATTTATTCATAACTAAATAATATAACACTCAACACTTTTACAATACTATTTATTTCTCAATCCAACATACCATGTATCAGGGAATTTAATTTTCCCTTCATGTTACTTTTCATTTTACATCTGACAACATAATTTTCATGATTAAAATAATGGAGATAATATATTATTTCTTGTCTAAAATTCAATATTTATACCAAATATACTCCAAAAATCTAAAAATATACTATAATTTAAGTATGTATCATAAAATTCTTAAATAAAACATAATAATCACTTTTAATGACAGAATAAACACAATAAATCTATACATGTAAATTTACTCATTTAAGAGTGTCTTCAACATCAATTTTTTTTTATTTCTATAATAATCCCTTTATATTCCTTCAAACATCAATTTCAATAATTTCCAATAAAAATAAGATTTTATCATTATAATTAATAATGTGTCAATTCCTCTTCATTCTAAATTAATAACATGGTATATGTTATTCAATTGACATCTATTTGCATCTCATATGAAAATACCCCCTATAATACATCTAGTGATTATATATTAGTGGGAATATACTCAAGGTTTTAACATTTTCCTCTATTTAATGATGATAAAAGAACATAATTAATTTAAAAAACATGTATGATAAAAAAAATTAGTTTCCCCATTAGGACCATTTATATTCATAATTCTATTATTATGTAAAAAATCTTCCTAATAAATATCCATGTTCTCATGATTCTTCTATTCTTCCATCATTGATACTAAAAATACAAATTAACTACATGTTAAATTAACCCTTACAGATAAATAAAAATTCTATAAAAAAAATTAATTTACCTTCACCCATTTGATAATGAAGATTTTATACTAGTATATTATGATAAATATCAAAAAAATTCTTGTAAATACATAATCCACCAAATAATATACATACATGGAACCATAACCTATTACAAAAAAATTCTAATCATTATTTTTCATTAATAATATCTGATTGAAATACCTCTTACAATTCATTAATATTATTGATCCTTAATATATTGATGACACATACTTTCAAGTTTATATTTGACAATTTAAAACATTAATATTGATGAAAAAGTGTATTAATTAATAATATCATGTGATTGAACTATGAATTTTTAAATGATCTATCAAAAAAATCTACTTATGATTTAGTTTTAAAATATATACGATAAAAATGAAATTTTGTTAATAACATCAATATTATTCTGTTAAATCATATTATTTTATAATGTTTGTAACATGATTATTATCTCATTTCCAATATATTTTATTAAAATCTAGAACAAAATAATGAAAATATCAAAAAATAATTATGGTGTGATAAAATTTTATAGTTTTATAAATTTTGAAAAAATATTTGTATCTTACATAATGAATTTAAATTTTCTAAAAACTAGTTTAACATTCTTTAATTATTCAGAAACAAATCCTCTGAGTTCATTCAACTTTGACAGTTTCTGTCATAATGGTATTATTCATCGTTATTTGTTTTCATAAAAATATTTGAGGATCATAAATAATTGAAAATATAACATGTTGGTACCATGATGATAAATAATTCATAATTACATTTATTTTATTAGTCTCCATAATATAATTTCTATGATTTTTTTATGTTACACAATAACCGATTCCACATATAAACATATCAAAAATAATATTTTTTTCACTTCAACATAATTCATTGTGTTTGATGTATAAACCCATAAGCATATGAGGCATGGTTTACAGATGTTTTTTTTATAAAAATAATTTATATTTTTATTTTCTAGAATGTATGGAATTAGATGACTCTTATATTACCATTTATGGTGATAATATGATGTTTTTTAGCATCTACCCATTATAAAAAAATGTCACTAAGTTCCTGGAGGATTACTACCGAATACAAAGTCATGGTTGGATATGATCTTGAAGCACCATGTGGTATGCAAGGTGGCTGATGATTTGATAGTGGTTACCCGTTCGAGTACAATGATTCTGAATAAGTATATCCAAGTACTCAATATGAACCATTTAGGAATTATTTAATTGTAAATAATAATTTCTAATCAATTTATAAATTTGATAAAATTTGGTTTGTTCTTCATTGTTCTAATGTTTTTATATTGTATTGTTTATGCATTCACCATCATTTTTCTTCTTCTAGTGAATGAATATCCTCTATTTTTTCATATAATAATCCCCTTTATTGTAGAAATTTTATTTATGTAAGTTCTCTTTCTTATTATGTCAATTATAATTTTTTTATTGTTTTTCAGAATATAATTAGTTGTGTCAATTTTTTTTGTTGCTATCTTTCTTTATTTTAACCAATTAAGGATGGATCAAATATTGACATCCAATGAGTATAAATCTAAAATAATATTGTAGGATGTCCCATGAACTCCATTTTTAAAATATATTTCTTTTCCAATGGTCACATATAATAAGGAAAAATTTAAATATTTATTATCAACTTAACCAAATTTAAATTTATATCACAAAATTTCATCATGGTGAATGGGGACATGAAATACCGTGGTTGTTGTGTTGAAACACAGATGGTCACCGATATATATTTTTCATGTTGTTTAGTGTAGAACAAAGAAATTTTGTCACATAAATGGATACATAGGCATGATACATGATCTTAAGTGCCTATTATGGCTTCCTAACAATATTATATGTCAGGAAATAGTGTGGTAATGTGTTAGGATGTGGATATGTAACCATAGGTCTATTGATTTATGTAGTGGATTTTCATTTATTATGTAACCCTTATATCCATAAATGATCAATGGGTTATAATATGTGATGCATGAATTATTGTGAGAACTACATTATTGTTCATCATTCCCCAAAATAAAATTGGTTACATATCATCCATCTATGTATACGTGTGGATTTAGTTTAAACTATATCATTAATGTAAAGGGGGCCCTTCATCAAACTAAAATATGTTATTAGATGTGCCATTCCTAAATATTTTAGTGATGTAATTAGTTCATCTTCCAACTAAATAGTCTTATATATTTCATTCCATAATCAAAATTATATTTTATCCATGATGCATAATCAACATTGGGAGTCATTCTTCTGACACATCATTAACTTATGTTTATTTCCTTTTTGTTAATATTCATTTTTTATATTTGAATTGATTATATTAAATCAACCAATGAATCGATGATTATTGTAAATCATAAACATAAGTAATGGGATTTGATAGTGAATCAACCCATTATAGTTCATCATATTAGAGGTATATGATCCAAATTATATTTATAATGGTGGTATATTATCCACCTATATTTAATGACTCAATATTCACTGGGTAATCCTGTATTTGAAAATAATTATATATTGTTAATGGATTATTCACATTTTTAAATGATGGGGATCTATTGTTACAAATGAGATACATTAGGTTTATAACTTATTATATATGATTTTATATAATGATTGATAACATAATTCATCCAATATTTTGATTTGGACAAGGGAATATCATCCTATTTCAGCACTAGTTGAATAATGTATAGTTGTTCATAGTATTATTTATAATTTTTTTTAAATTTGTTAGATTAATTTTATATTTCCATATTATTATTAAATAATAAGTATAAAATTCTATTTACATTTAAATTTATCTATATTATTTTTGGTGGTCTAATAAATTGAACACAAACCAGGATATGGTTCCCTCATATCATTGAAGGATTAACGATTCATGTCCTTTGTAAGTGAAATGTTCATGTTGTTATTCATGGCTGGGCTAGTGGATCTCAGATAGAGTTCATTAAATGGATTGTACCATTTCTGTGTGTATCTCATTTATTATTTTTTTTATACTAAATTGTATGTAATATTATCATATATTATGGTTTTTATACTTGAGTTAATAATTTTCATGGAATGGTAGTTCATTTTTCATGTTGAATGATGTCATTATTTACTTTAAAATAACTAGTATTTTTGAGGAATATGTTATGGTGTTTTCATATTGGGATCAATATTTAATGATTTTTAATTCACATTTCATTATAATTTTCTATTCATAACTATATTGCATATGCATTAGAAAAAAATATGACATTCAGTTCTATTACGTATACTCTAGAATATGGAGAGGGACCCTTGATATGTGTGTCCCCCTAGTTGTATCATAATGGTGGTAAATTGTATTAATGAATATTAATCATTTAAGTAGGTATATCTTTCCCACCAATTTCAACCTATGAAATTTTACATAGCTGATTAGATATTTTAAATCATGGGATAGATCATATAATTGCATATAGTTAATGAAATAAGAGGTAATTACACATTACCAGTGATGAAAATATTGTACACCAATATATATTTTATATCTAATTGTGTGGTATTAGAGCATCTATGCATATATCATACACGGCACAGAACTCTCACAAGATATTAATATATTCTTCTTTTTTTGACATAATGGGTTTGATATATAGAAATATGTTTATTATTTAAACAAATATATATATATATTATATTATTTAATATAATCTATTTGAGTAATTAGATAAATATCCCAAAATTACTCACTAATGTTGTGTTATTAAATGAATATTATGTCATCTTATGTACAATTAAACATGATATGTTTGTCGATATGTATGGGTAGAATTAATCCTTTAATGGAGAAACATATATTATGTGGTGTTTTGGTTGGGTAGAGAGGAATGTGTGTGTTGTTGGTTACTCAAAAAAATATATCTAACATACGATATAATTTTAATCTAAATCATGATATATGAATTTTAGTGTTGTTTCATCATGAAGACTTCTATTTTATAACCTATAAGGATTAAAAAATCATTCTCCAAATGAATTATTTCTAAATATTCCAATTTTTTATTTTCCACTTCTTGATTAGAAACACAAACATAATTTCATTAGGTATTGGGGTTTATAATGAAAGCGTTATACATGGTTAATAAAAAAATTTAAATACATGAAATGTATGTTTAATAACCATTATCCAATAACATTTAAGGTTATGGTATAACACATACTGATGAATTATAGTAAGTGACTATAGAAGCCATCATCTATTATCTTCAGAAACCCATTGAGGAGTGGGTTATGATTTCCACCTTCCTAAAAGGTGGATTAGTTAAGAACATGTGGGTCATGTTGGTCTACAATTTTCCACATGTAGTGCTATCAAGGAAGGATTTATATATTCTATTTTCCAATATTAATTCTATGATACTCTAAAAAAATAATTGGTCTACGGAGTTCATAAATAAGGATAAGTAGGTATTTCAATAATGGATTTAATTTCATAATTTTATAATATTTTTAGGGTTTCCCCTATGATACTAGGTGATGATATTATAATGTAAAATCATCTTATGGATAAAATTTGGAATTAAATCCAATAATAACCGAACTTAATCCATTTTATATCCTCTAAAGAGGTTATGAATTTGACTCTAATTATGAAGCTAAAGAATACTGTGAGTAAATCCTTTAAATATTGTATATAATATATCATTCCCAATAGTGATTATTAGATTTATAAATGTGAGGTTTGAGTTTTCTCCCTAGGGTAGATCAATGAAATGCTTTCATGTCAGGTTTTCAACACTTCTTCAAAGAGGGGTACCCTCATTCAGTGATATTGTTGTCGTTATAAGGGTAATGATTGAATTTAGTTTTCTATATATCTACGGATAGACACACATGGTTTGAGATAGATCCCCTGCAATAATAATCTATTAAAAAATACATATCTGAATGTTCATGGTTCTTAATCGGACTACAGATTATTATTAATATTAAGATAAAAGTAGTAGTCTTGGTAATGGGGATTCACTAATATATTTAGTTTGTGAAGAGATCATGTTAGGTTGGGGTAGGGGAAAAAGAAGAAGTTAAATTTCCATCAGTATAGTAAGTTGACATGAATATACAGTTGGGGTTTTGGAATGATTATAGTAATCTAGATAAAACTTACCCTATATGGTAAAAATCCAT
This sequence comes from Viscum album, assembly GCA_963277665.1. Lineage (NCBI taxonomy): Eukaryota > Viridiplantae > Streptophyta > Magnoliopsida > Santalales > Viscaceae > Viscum > Viscum album. The sequence goes on from OY728121.1 coordinate 2,037,885,176, forward strand.
AAATAGTGAATGGGATAGTACTTATGGTATCATCGGTATCATATATTTTAATTTATATTGGTCTACACCACTCTTCAATATATGCGTACTTTTTTGAGATTTGGTATTATAAATGATACATTTTTTAAGGGTTGATGACTACTAACACACCCTTCAATTGATGGGTGATATGTTATCATGAAATTTCCTAATATCATCATCATGTATAGAGGGTTTATGATCCCCTAGGATATAATTTTTTTGATATGTAAGTTTTTATGTAATATTTTGGATTAATTATCTATCTAAAAATATATAATGAATATTATATATTAATCATTTGGTGTCTTTTATATCCTTGTATACTGTCATTTATATTTATTTTTGTGACTATGGTCATTATAATGGTTCTTATGTACATAGATAACAATCTCTTGATAAGATCATTGTCTAATTAGATACTATACCTCTGTGGTAGGGGTGTTTTTATTTTTTCTTATTCCACATATTGTCTATAAATTTTGGATGATTTTTTAGTTTTTTATTTATTAATACTCTACCAATGATGTTGAAAAATGTAATGATAAATCATATTTTACTCTTAGAAACTATATAAATATATATAATTAAAAAATTCATATTTATGTCCTTGATACCAAATTATATAACTTGATGATCAATAAGTAAATAGATTTTATACATAAAAACATCCACAGGGTTTGGTTCTATTTTTTTAAAAGAATATGGATATTTATTGTTTTTTTGGATTATGAGTGGCCTAAATTAGTAAAAACTAATAACTTGTTTTTTCTCTCTAATATTAATAACATATTTCAATAAATTGGTAAGTGATATTTTGTTATGTAATATAATAAATTTGTTAAGTAGTCACCATTTTATAGTGAGTCCTTCTGATTCACAATATACTATATTCTAGATTATATAAGACCAACATGAGTATCTAATTAAGTTGTTTGGTTTGAATAAAAAATTTATTGTGATTGAGGTCATAATAAAAATGGTGTTCCTAAAAAATATCGATTCAATCATTTCCACTATTAAGGATGATATTATAGTCTATTTTCCATAAAAGGGAGAACATAATCTCTACATAATTATCATAATGATCAGATTGATATAGAATTATATTTTTCATCATCTACTGAATTGTCAGTTTAGGATTATGGTTGTATGATTCTTAGGTAACATGGTATATTAGTCATGATTTTCATTAATACCTTGGAAGTGTAATGATTTTTTTATGGTGGAAACATAATATTATATTTCCGATTTTTATATTTATTGAGATCTGATACTTAATTAAAAAATATTATCAATTAATTTTCCCATTTCCCTATATTGATGAAGGCCTTTACCATGAAGGGATTTTCCTTTGAATTTAAATTTATTAAGAGAGTGTCTTTTTAGTGAATAAATTTATGTTTAAGTATACACCATGTATCTATCTTGAATGAGTTGGGTATGGACAAAAAAATCAATTAACATATTAAGATTATGGATTGTGAATGATATATTATTGTATGGGTGAGTGGTTGATTATATGTTAATTATTATAAGGTTATATGGACATATATGTCAATGTATGATATATTGATAGTATAATTAATTCATCCCATAAATGGTGGAATCGTTAAAATTTCGTATTTTGGGATTTTGGTGTATTCTAACCAGAATATCATGATTTATATATTCAATTAGAGGGTCTTAATAATTATACATAAATATTATGACATGTATCTAAATTATTTTTATTTCATGCCTATGTATTATAATAGAAATTTATTTTTTATAATATTATGAGTAGGAATAATATATATAATTTCTTGTATACAACCAATAGTGAGCATGTGATCATAAAGAACATATAATTTCAAAGAGTACATAAAGTCCAATGGAGATTAATATTTATATAATTTTATAGATAATTAATCCAAAATCATAAAAAAACTTCATGTGACCAATCGAATTAATTTTTTAGACAATGTATAAACAATGTTAGTGGGGATATAGATGGCACACAAATCCTGATGACCCATGCTTAGGTGGTGGATTTGTCCAATAGTGAGTTGTAGTTTAGGATCATCAAATCAGTTATGTATCTTCATATTAATGAGATTCCATAAATTAAAATTCTTACATATCGATATTTTACCACATTACAACTTGAGATGGGGAGGATAGATAGCTAATAATATTGTATTAGAAAAATTTTATTTACAACAAATTATATAGAGGATCCCCCACGAGATAGGTCCCTAGATGGTGATGAGATTGTTGATGTCCATTGTTAGGTTATGGTCCATCTGACTATGTGAGGCACAATAATGTGGGATTCACATGACTAGGGATGGGTTTTACTCCCTAGACCTATATAGATGTACAAAGACATGTTTATGAAGTTTTGTTGTCATTGTATTAATAAATAAAGTTTCATAATTATTCCATGTCAATTGGTTAAGGGATGAAAATCAGTGAAATGTAACCCCTCTTCTATAATAACCAATTCTTGAGTAAAATTACCATAATATTAATTATCACACATTTAAAAAGGGTGAAGATCCTATTTTTCATAATATTCATTTCTAGTTTATCATTTTATATTTTATTCCATATGGTTGTCATTTCTATTCCCTCATTCATGGTTTCCCTTATTTATTTCACCATATATCATCCTTTATGTATAATTCATTTACATTATTAATGGATTCCTAAATTAAAAAAATTGTGTATGAATCATATTATGAATTTAAATGATTAACACCTAGAATTTCATTGGGTGGTTCTCCATTAATTTTTTGGTTTTATGGAATTAAATACATTAATCATAAGATATGATGTAATAACCAAAAAATATATATTCACAAGAGTATATTTTATTTTTTCTCCTTCCATTTAATTTATTGGAGTAGACACAAAAATGTTTTTTGGGACATTAATAGGTTAATGTTAACATCATTGGGTAATTATGAATATTTTTTCAACTATTAGGAGTGTGAAATAAATAATTTTATTACAAAATGGTTGAACTATTCCTAAAAAATGATCATAATAACCATATTTGTTTTCTATAAAAACTATATGTAATGGAAGAGTATGAGAACATTCTTGGAGAGGGTTCATATTTACTATTGATATAAATTTTAAATATTTAGTTGATTTATTTAATGAAACTATTTATATTAAATTAATTCTGAGTGATTGTAATTAATTATTAGATTACTATACTTATCTCTTAATGTTTCTTTGTCCACACTATGTGGACTTGTTATTTATCACCCACTCAAGAATATATAATTATTTAAAATTACCCATTGATATAATATAATGTTAAAACATAATATATCTAGTGTATTTTATATGTGGTATATTTTTTACCCCTTGTAATTATTTTATTTTTTAATCATCCACCATACTGGTTTCCATCATGGTGTACCATCCACTTCGAGATGAGATTTAAGTGGTATTTAATCCACCATAAGTGTTATATTGATGGTGCAATATATATGTATTATAGTTTCATTTTTATTTAATACAATAGATAGTTTTGTCATATCCATTTAGGAATTAAAGAAAATGGGAAATCTCCCACATGAGGTCGTGGAGGGAGCTGCTCATCATCGACTTGTGATACATTGTTTTGTTTGAATATATGTAACATGACCCTTTTAGTTTTGGATTATTGACTATAGTATATTTTTTCATCTTATTTATTTAGTGATTAATTTTTAAAATAATTTTAAATTTGTGATAAATCATAAATCATCATTATATATTATTTTTATAATTCATTCACCATGGGATCTGTGATTGTGATACCATAATGACTATGATTTGATATGGGTAATGGTGTTTCTTTTATCCTTGATTCATGCTTGGAACATGAGTATGTCATCCCATTATAGTATTGGATAAAACACATATGTTCGAATGTAGTCCAGATATGGAAAATTCTATATGGAGATGGAATATTTATTATTTTTTAAAATACATTCTTTATGGATAAAGATCATTATTTGCTGAACATATTAGAAGAATCATTGTAGGTGGTCTAGATAGGTTACTAACACTATGGAGAGGCACCACGGTACTTGAGAATGCATTATGTTTTGTAAAATATGTATGTTACTGTGGCAGACAATTTTGGATAAATAATGCAGTGGAGAAATATTATATTTTGGAGAAGGGATGGTGACTTGACATGAGTTATATTCTGTAATTATGGTTATTTATATTTATATTTAGACAATATTATATATAAAATTACAAAGGGAACATTTTTTTAATATTTATGGATCACATAACATTTAAATTAGTACATCATCTTATATATTGTTTCCATTATTTGGGATCAGATGTGTTTTGGTAGTAATATCGATCATATTTTTTTGTTATATATAGTGACATTGATTATCATTGAATAAGAAATAGCTCAGTTTGTATTTTTAATATAGTCATGGACATCAATAGGTGAAATTTTTTAAATTCACCCCTATATATAATATAAAAAAATAATTGATTTCATTGATTTTAGTCAGTCATGTTTTCCCTAAGGTGGAGTTTTAGTGAATTCCCCAAGAAATATATTACATTTTCTATTTATTATATAGATAAATAATTATAATATGATCTTGATATTAATGAAACTATCATTTTTATGCATGATTGAATAATTATAATATTTTTAAAATACATGGTTTTGTGAATTTATGAGTTTTCAAAGAAAATGGTGATTATTTAGAGCCTCAATAATGATATTATTGAAATAAGATATATTTTTTTCATTTTTTATGTGAGAAATTATAATGAAATTTTTTTATATAATAATAATTTTATTAAAGAGGAAAATTGAGTCTAATGATGTTTAAAAAATAATGGTTTTACCCTTGAAATGGTATAACATGACTTCGCATCCTAGGTTTTTAAGATATTCCATTATAGTTATTATTTATTTTAAATTATTATTATACTGAAAATTTAAGTTCATGAAAACTATAAGATACCATTTTATCAATATTTATGGATCCTCATAGGATTATCCATCATTGTAATAGAGATAACCATAGAGAATGTGATAGAGTTATAAGTGATTAAATTTTAGTCGAATTGACATGAAATCGAGATAATAAGGATCAAATCATGTGAAAATTATAAATTAAACCCCATCATTGATAATTATTCAATGAGAATCCCTTAACTATCTATATAGGGCCTTGTTATATTTTAACCATTGTCATTTTCTATTCTTATGATATATTAGTCAATATTTTTGAACTTAATTTTTTAATTTCAAGTTTCTCACTAATAGATATCTAAAAATTAGAATTTTTTTAAAAAAAACATTCATATATGTCATACCAAAAACAATAGTTTTGAAGAAATATTTGTGTGGTTATGGTATTGTTAAAATCTACCAAAATATCAACTAAAAAATCATTATAGGTCCCAATATATTTGTTACCTATACAAAAATATTCCAGATTAGATGTATAGAACTATACACATTGTATTTGTAATCTTTTGGTTTAGGTGCCAAAATATAATATGAATCCTTTTGATAAAAAGCATTAAATACAATAATATTTAAAATAAATTTAAATATATATATATATTTATCTAATTATGACCATATAATATATCTTAAAATCTTTTTTAGGTCATTTAAGTATAATTACATGGAGTTAGGATGAAAACATTGTATTCATATTTTTACATTAATTATTCTGATAGCTTTTGGAATCCATTGGTATAGAATTTTCATATTAAATACCTATAATTTGAACCATTAGATTACATCACCTATTCCAATAGTGTTCCCAAAACCATTTGTGGAAGTATATAACAATCCTAAATCACCATATGAGCAGTTAATCAATTGGTTTTGGATTTAAAATTGGTTTATATAAATAATTCCAACCCATTTATATAGTATTCCTTTCAGAACTGTGTGTTCAAATTTAGATATTCTATAATACTGATTTCATTGTTGATAAATTATACAAAAATCTATTATTAAATCATTTAAGGATGAAACATAATTTATATATTTTATATATTTTATTCTAATAACAATAAAATTTCTCTAGGTTTTCGAATTACTTAATATTAAATTAACAACATAGAGGTCATATTTTCTTCATGGTGTATTTTTTTTAATATGTTTAATAGAAATTACCATGAACTATTTTATCTCATTATTCAATATTATTTGAAAATCATTGTTATTTTTATTAAATGTATATTGAAAGGAGTTTTTTTTTGTGTTCAGGAATCCCATCTTCCACCATCAGTCCATCATTTCATTCAGTTATTTAAAATAACATTCCCATTATAGATTGATAATTAAGGAAGGTTCTATAACATTCCCCAAGACCTTATACCTCCACGTCTGCCTCTCACGTATGGTTGAAATATCTCAATCCCTAGAAGTGGTCATCGAAATTAATGATCATGAACACAGTGTTTGGGAGGGAAAATTCCAACAGGGTGTTCAGTTAATGGAATATGTAATATGATATGTTGGTGTTGTTGTGTGGAAAAATATCTTAGTGCTATATGATTACCGTAGTGGAGATGAGATATAGTCACAATGGGTTTTATAGAGGAATCGTAGATATACATGGGGGTATATGGGATGCTACAAGACAATTCCAGGAGGAATTGATAATATATTTGTGAGGTGTGGGATGGATTAGTTAATGAGTGAGCATGATGTGTGTGAAAATATAAAAAAGTAAACAATTAATCATATTGAGATTATATTAAGAATAAAATTAATATAAATGAGAAAACATGAGAAGGGGTTGAATAGAAAAAATAGTGACAATGGAATACACATGAGACATTCCCATATGATCTAATATATATTTATTATGATCCAAAAAGTATTGCAATTGTGTTGGTGAAAAATTTCTAACCTGAAAGTTTTATTAATTTGATGTGATTTTGAAACATTCAACCATGAGGTGTAATTATATTTAACAAAGTAGAAATAAAAAGGCATCATCATTGGAGATTTAAAATATAAAAAATCTCTAATAACATTAGAAGTAGGTTAGGGTGTTAGATATATAATAATCTTTTAGTAACATATATATCCTAGTAATATATGGTTTCCATATTATCCCAATCTAGTTCATTCATATCACATATATCATAGTTTACAAAAACCGTCTACAACATGAATCTATTCTGACACCACATTAAGTTAATAGAAGATCCCCATAGAATGGTGGATAGTTTCTAGACATAATGAACTATTATTAGGAAATATATTTACCTAAATAACGTGAATGGAGGTTAAGATAAATAGAATAATATTTATTTCTATAAAATGTATATAAAAAATATGAATATTCATATTGGATAAACAAGTTTTATGATACATCAAACCAATTAATGAACTCAAAAACATCAGATAAAACAAACATGTGACATCATGTCACCTGCAAATGCTCATTTCCAACTTAAAAATAAACATGGAACATCCATATGATTCCATTTCATAACCTATATATATTATATAACAAGATTTAAAATTCATAAAATTGGATGGTGGGTGTTAGAAAATGACCATAAATAATCTGTCCATCTGTTTTATAAGAGAAAAAAATAAATTCTTCTGAATATGATCATGTTTGTAAACAAAATAAACAAGTTATAATTTAAATTAATGCATGGATAAAATAAAACATTAACAGTATAATAAAAAATTATATAAAAAGGTATCCAAATAACATCAATACACCCACATGTATTTTATTTTCAAATTTAAAATATTGAAATTAACCCATTAGAATAAAAAACTACAGTTTAATGGGGATACTTGTTCCATTACCTGATAAGTAGGCCACCTCGTGGGATCATTTCCCTAGCAGAATAGGTCTTGGTGGTGGGGGGTAATTTAACACTCTTGAGAGTTCTCCCTACACTAAATATGGAATTATTGGTCAAACATTATCCAAGAAAAACATGTCTAGGGGGAAAACATCATATTAAAGGATGATTCATTACCTCATTATCAATATCATTCATGTATATCAACAAAATTAGCTATCATTGGAATTTCATCTTGGAAGACATTAATTTAATCTATTCAGACACTTTTATCAAAAACATTAATCAATGAATTAGTTTTCAATAACATATTCATAACCATTATATTTTATTAATACCATTTTTATGACATTAACAAATATTAGAAATAAAATTTGAAGGGAATGATAGAATTTCATATAGAATTAAGTATAATCATGAATCCACCAACAACTAAATACATAGAATTAACAATATACATTGTACAAAACCATATATAATGAGTCAAATGTATGATAAATAAAAAAGGGATCCTACAAAAATAACATGAAATCATAAATCACTAAATTTAAATGTTTTATTGTGAATAAAAAACAAATTGATAACAAAACAAAATCTACCACTCAATACACAAAGGGGATTTATGATTAGTTCTTGACACATTATTTATGCAATAGACCGATTTATATATATATATATATTATAATTCTAAATAAAATAATTCCAATGAATTATGATGCCCATTGTTTTATATAAACTAGGTGAATTTGAATATTAAGGATATTAATGATAAAAATGTGATAAACTTGACATGAAATATCAATGGAATTTATTTTTACTTTATGAATGCAAATAATTGTGTAGATAAAGAAAACAAATACCCAAATATATTAGTCATGTAAAAATGATCATATAATAGTTGATGTAAAGCATCTAGATAGTTGATGGAAAGGGTCTAGATAGTTGGTTTCCATCATGAAGATCATCTAGATATATGTATATGTGTATATTCATAACAAACAATTTGAGATCCTAGATAACTCTAATATAATAAAAACAACCTACCCCATTACATTTCATAAAAAATGATCTCCAAAAAGTAAAACATACTAAAAAAAGTGATATATAAAAATAATAATATGAAATGTGTAGTATCTGTAATTGAAATGAGAATGTAACATTATCCCCAACATATTTTCTTCTCACCAAAGAGAAAAAATACTTTTTAAGGATGAGAATAGATGATTTATGGAATCTAATATCCAATCAATGAATCATGTTCTTGAGAGTTAGGATCATGCTACCACATTATAACCTGTGGTATATAATTTCCATGTAGAACCATCACCTTATTATCAAGGAACTAATATGGATTTTCATTCATAGATGTATGAGGTTATATGTCAAGTTCTTCTAATTTTAGAACACGGGATAGGTTTATTTCATAATTTCTGATTATGAATACAAGTGAAAAATTAGGTATAAATGATAAATATGGTAGAAATTCCATTGCATAATCCACCAACATATGTTTATTCCTGATATCAAATGGTCCGACAAAAGTAGGGGTTCTTTTTTCATACTATTTTAGATATTATTGACCTATATGGGTAGTGAATTTCAATATAACATTATCCAAAATTAAAATATATAGTGGTTTACAATGTTGATTGTAATAATTCATGTACAAACTATGATGTTTCAACAGACACTGATGAAATAGCTACATCTTTATCAATGTCTCCCAAAAACAAATTAGTTCAATGAAAGAATATTCTCCCCCATATTAATAAAAATTTTTAGAGATTCATGGAAAACCATATAAAGCCATGAATGTTTGTTTTTTATTTATTGATGGAAATTTTTATTATAAAAAATTAATATAGTCCCAAATGTTAGTTACAAGAAACTCAAAAGTCCCATACATATAAAAAAACTAGGACTTCTAAAATAAGAATATCAATTTATGTTTGATTATTCTTCTAAGGATCGTATTATATGCTCTTCCCAGCATGGGTTCCCATTCCCACCTTGTGGAACTCCAAATTTGTGACGTCAAATGAGAGTCCCTAACAATGAAAATCGCTATTGTATTCTCATGAATCCTTTTAATCTCATACAGATATATCTTTTAATGGATCTCCAAATTAATGGCCTAATTGTTTGACACTAAATATTATAATTTTGTCAACCAATCAACCACCACCAAAAATGTCTTATTACCATTGGATATTAGCGTATAAAAATAATGAAATCCATAGAAATTTCCTTCCACATAATTGTTCAAGTTAGAAGTGGCTGAATTAACCCAAAATGACTCAGTTTTTCATCCTTGATCAATTTTAATGTATAAAAATGAGATATAAATTTAGTAATATCTCAGTTTATACCAATACAGAAAAACTGATGATTCATGACATAGAACATATTTTTGGTATTATGGTGTACAACCCAAAAAATAATTGTTATATTCTTATAGAACTGAGTTTCATAAAAAATATGGCACAAAATATAATCATCTGAAGAAATGGATACCCACTTAGGAATAAGGACACTCACAAATGGTATCTCTATCATAGAAGGAGTCCATAATTCTTATAAACATATCACACTTATATTTCATCCAATGTATCATTTCGTGTAGATTGTTTTTCATGTTTACCCATGATAGAATATCAGCCAGCTTCTAATACCAAACTACCAATTGAATCTGAGAAAAATTCTGAATCATGTTTTACTCATGGTTTTCCTCTATCATATTAATAAAGGTAAAAATTTTATAAGAGGATCCAAAATAATAATACACTCCCTAGTATTGTAGGAAATGTTATTGTAAAATGACTACTGTTATTCGACCCATCATATCTACAAGAGATTCATGTAGTTTTTATAAAATTTAAGACCCAAAAATTTTATTGTATGTATAAATGGAAATGATTTCAAAAAAATTATTGTAAGATGGTTTTTGTTGAGAATTCACAACCAATTCATGTTTTATATCATTTTTTGGGTAATTTAGATCATGAAGAAAAACAAGATGATATCTATAAGATAACAAATTTTCCCCCTTAAAATGTATATAGTATAATCCTAAACCTAATGCATCATAATAAATCACATTTCCTAACTGTTACATTTAATAGTTAGTTTTTTTCTTATTCAAACTCAATTTTAGTTTATTAGTGGAGGTATGTAAATTTAAATACCTTAATAAAATCACCCATACATAGTGAGAGAAGTCAATGGTGATATATTCTGTTGTTTTTTTATTTATCACAGATAATATCCTAACAAAAATTCGAATCAATTTGTATTAAGGATATTAAATGATACTTCTGAGGAAATGAAAATTTTCACCTTTTCAGGATTAATAGTGATACAGTGTTATGAAATTAAGTGTGTGAATAACCTAACTTCCCCTATCAAAATTGGATAATTTATTTTTTATCATAATGATGTTAATAACAATAAATTAAAGAAAATGTACCGCAATTGACACTTTTCATATTCATCAAACTTATTATAAAAAAATAATTAATTGATAAATACAATTGAAAATATTTCAAGAACCTCATGAATGATTAAAATCCTCAATTATATAAAGAGAGTAGGACAAATAGCCAAAACATATTGAATTAAAATATACAAGAATGTTCCATTAAATTTCATAAAACATGTAATTGAATCATATATTTTATTTATTCTAATTTGTTGAAAATCTGTTTGAACAAAATAATAGAAAACTTATTATCCAAATTAATGTAGTATAATATATCATCAATGTGATGAAAATGAATTTTCTAGACCATTACTTGATTGATTTTTGGAAAATATATTCATAATACTAGAACATTATCATTATTCTTGGAAACAATTGGTGGCATCCAATTGTGAAAATATTAGGCATGTAAATCCCTTATACCACACATAACTCAAAAAAAATTTATTCTCCATGTTCCCATAAGGATGAATTTGGTATTATGTCATTGATATCAGTTGAGTTTTCAGATCTAAGACAATTTATAACTCCACCACCCACTCCATGGGAATACAAAAGAATATATTTAGATGTAATCCAGGAAAATGATTAATTATCAATGGAAGGATAAAACTAAAAAATTCTCATTACATAATAGATTCAAAAAAATATTACTCTCTATAAAAGAGGACCCAACCTGACTAGATATTAGATCTCATTATCCAGGTAAAACTTAAGTGATATCATTTGATGTTGTGAAGGAAACTCAAAGGTGGTAAAAATAAATATTATCATTTTTTTGTTAAATGAAATTATACTGATAATAACAATAATTATGTACAACTAGAAAACTAGTAAATCATAGAAAATATCTTGATAGTACAAAAAAATGATAATTACAAACAACATAAACAACACTGCAACTTATTTCAGGAGGAATTCACAACTCCGTTATAAGAGGAATGTGTTTATTTGATGTTTTTATGATAAAACACATCAGTTGAGGCAAATTAGTTTGATTATTATATATATAATAATATAGTTTTTATGGTATAAAAAAATAAATGGTACCTATATTTATTATATGATCAATTTCTACATCCACTGAAAAATCCTCAATTTTGTTTAACTATTTTTTTCTGGAGGCCAAACACTAGAAACCTGTAGTTTGTGGTGAATTTGGATATAAAAATAATCTAATTTTTTTACAAGGTTCTAACAGACTGACAATACTTTAGATTATTATAAAACATCATCATGTGTCCCAAACACCCACATAAGTTTCAATCCAATGAATGCATTATGAAAATGATTTTCAAGTGTCCCATTTGGGAACACTAGTAATATATTAGGATAGATTCCATTGATTATTGTGTATGATTACATATATTTGAATTACAACTATGGATTCTCCTAGGAATTTCATTAATATTACTATTAGCCTCTAAAAAGTACATTCGATCTACCAATAGAAGTAACAAAAACACCAGTCAATCTTGAGAAATTATCCATGTCCGGATCTTCCATTAATATCATATTCACATATTCAAAATATAAAGATAGTATTAATATGAATAAATATGATTGTATTTGAAAATTAATGACATTAGGAAAACCATGAACCCTCATCATCTTATTAGAAAGAAACACAAAATAAAACATTGAGATCTTGGAAATGTGATTACTGTACTCGACCACCAATGGATTCTCCTTAACATGATTATGAAACTCCACAAATATTACCATATTAATTGATTATATGTTGATTTTTTTTAAATATCCATGATTTTCTTCTACTCTAAGATGCCGAGATTATTTCACTGGACACCCAAGTCCCACAATATTCTAATTAAATCATGCATTTTGATGACATCACACATCACTATAACAAAATCTGATGTTTCTAATGATTCTAAGAACTTCTCAATATTTCCTAAAAAATTATATTGCCCCTAATAATCATTAAAACCTTTGGGAGATGATGAATTAATATAAATAAATCCAAGGGACCGAATCAAATCCACAACCGTTTGGGGTCCCGCATCTCTATTTTGACAATGGGAACGTACTCCACCATTTTTCATAGCTTATATCATGGACATCATCAATATAATAAGGTTATGTTAAAAAAGAGGATTTCACTTACATGTTTCTTCATCACCACCCACCCATTGAATCACTAGAAGTCCTCTCGAGGTCTTGGTACCTCATGTAAATATACAAAGAGTCACAAAGGCATAAGATTACTGAATCAATTATAATTTAGAATAATATAAATCAAATATAATTATCAAGATATAAGTAAAAAAATATAGGATTAATACTCAACAACCTGAATGTCTTAAATTCAAAATATATCATGGTAATATAAAGATCATCATTATATGATATGACCATGAAATAAAGGACAATGATTCTGTAATGTCCCATAAATACTATTACATATCTACAGAATGGTTCCCAAACTAATATAGATATTCATCCCTTAAATACATTTTTATCAAAAATAATTAAATATTAATCAAACAATATGTTACCTAATTCCATCATGACATGTCCCATTGTGAATTATTGATCCACACGATATAGAAAAAAGTTACTAATCATCAAGGATTACATTGGGATTTAATTTTCCACATATAAAAGAAAATGTGGAGATAAACATATATACTATATCTCCATAAAAATAATAATATATAAGATAATTATAATTTTTTGGAAAAATGAGTTCTAATATATGTCATTGAGACGAATGCACTCTAAAAACACAATGCGAAACTCAATGTGGAATTGTCCCAACTCAGTACTCTAACACCATACTAATGAAAATACAAAACACCTCCCTATAGTGCATTGACATTACATACATCAGATATAATAAGATATATATACACCAAACAATGTTTATAAATTTTGAGATATTGATCCTAGTAGGATACAACTATATGGTTTATAAGAATTCATTTCAAAATAATAAAATATGGTCATGTATGTAAATATAATGAATGTATAAAAAAATTAACATAATTAATTGATAAAACAAAGCGGAAATTAATTAAAAAATCATTCCAAAAATTTGGTTTTCAAATTATTTATGTACTGAAAATAGAAATTCATTTCTCTATAATATATTTAGAATAAATACCATTTTTAAAAATTATTAAATTATGTTGAGGATCTATAATGTAATATCATGATTAGTTTTCTACTTTGATTGAAAATTATCCTTGAAAAATAGGTCATCTGGATAAGACTACACTCATGACACCAATGCCTTTTCAAAACATAGGTAACCTAAAATAAACATTTACAAAGTATAAAATTTATTTTGGGGAATTATTTCCTCCTATATGATGGATCTATACATCACATCTATCATTATATGTTATTCCACAAAATTATTATTAAATGGAATCTAATCTATAAAATCATTCATATCCTACTTTTAAATTCATTTATATAAAAAACGAAGGGGATATTTCATTTTAGAATCCAAAATTAAAACCATAGTATTTATACAATACCATTATTTTTACTTTATCCAACATTATAAATATATGTATAAAACAATTAAAACAATCTTCATATCACAATACAAAATTATGAAACCACCTACCTTGAATTACACGAAATTAAAAATTTCCCTTGAAAAAAATTAGATAATGTGATGTTATTATGAATTTATAAGGGGTCCTATAAAGAAACTAAAAATCATAATTACCAAATTTAAATATAATTTAATGATAAAAACACAAATGAAGTCATACCACTACAATTCCTGGAAACCATTCCCTGGTAATAGAAGATCATATCCTGAAACCTCAATTCATTAATAGATATATAATGAAAACTATTAGAATCATGAAAACCAAAATTATAATATATTAAGAAGATGATCTATAGATAGTAAATAAGATGAATTGGAACCAGAATTAGATATGTTGTTAAAATTGATATAAACACTCCATGTGATTTCTCTTGGATATATCAAGACATAAATCCTCAAAATAATAGTCTTTAAAGATATAAAGACATCCATATAGAGTGTATTTGTTGAAAGGGTCATATTATGTATGATGGTTTTGAATTTTACTTATATGAATGTGGTTTCTGTAAAGGAAACCCAAAAAAACACATACCTCCAATATTTAAATCCCCACTGAGGGTAGTATTGCTGATTTTATAGAAATTTAGAAGCTACAAATAGATTATATACTTTTCAAAGTTTTCATAGAAATGCATGCACCACTTGACACTCCACTAGATGGTCATTCTTCTTCCATTGGTAAGCTGGTGATATATTTATTATAAATCCCTATTATTAATATTTGACAGTATGGCTGATTTACCTCTTATAGCTGTAGTATTTGGTTAAAATTTACACCAAAAACCTAGGAACAATGGGTCAAATCAGAAAAGAAACAATAAATCAGCACCCACATTTATTAAAATCCCTGACATACATTTTGAATATGAATAATGTGTTAAAATACAATTAGGGAATAAAAAATATGAACAAGAGAATTGTAGGACCTAGAAATGAAATGATAATGTTATAAGGTAGAATCACTGGCTCACCTATAGTAAAAACTATAAGTATGTATACTTCAATGGGTAGGTTAATATCCATTAATATAACTCATTTCCATAAGGTATCCAATATCATATACTGATTCTTAGTAATATAACCATCAATTAATGATATCAACCATCGAGTCAGATCTTGTATATGGTATATTATCCACCATCTATATTAAAAAAGTTATTAAGGGGTTTCCTAACATGAAGATCCTCTAATATCATGGGTATGAGCCCAAATCATAACAAATACAACCATAAATGCTATCATAACCACAAATTTATCTTCAGTAGGAATTGTCTAGTCAAATGGTGTCTCTAAGACATGTTGGAATTGTAAAAACAATGAGATCCAAATAAAATCATAGAACTACCAAGTACTCATTCAATAATTCTTAAACAAAACTACATCATATTGAAATTTTTACATCATTCATTTGTTATACCAGATCTAAAATTTTATGTTTTATTATTAGTGTCTGTATAATTATAGAAATGGTTAGAAAACTTTTATATGAATAATCAATTTTTTCATATTAATAATTCAGTAATTGAACATCCTCTCAAAAGTTTAATTTTTATAAAATATAAAATATTGTAAATGATTTATGTCATATTTATAAAATAAATGAAAAGAACCAGTTCAACACCTAAGAATAAAATAATCTAATAGTTGATATGTTATCTATTATTTAAATTAAATGTTCATTACTTCCATTCATAAAATATTAGTATAACATCATTCCAAATAGTGACATCATATATTCTCATTATATTTTGTATAGTATGACTCATCTTTATTGAAAATATGATAATTTTTTCTCAAGGAATACCATAAAATAAAAACAAAATCATCTTAATCAGAATATCATGAAACGAAAAAACTAAAATATTTCTAGAAGACCGTAAAAGGATTCAACTATTCATTCCACTATTATGTTCAAAAAATAAAAAAATATTTCAGATTCCCAAAAAAACTACTATAATTAACATTCCCCAAAATAAAATTTTATACTATTTTCAAATTGTGATACAATTATTGGTAATATTCAAAAAATAAGGACATTGAATTCATCAAAGTATATATCTTTCATTTTATATCTAGTTAAATTTATCATGTAATGTTCATCAATCTATATGTAAATTTCCTCCATGACATTATCCATAAATTAAAGGAATGAAATATTGATCTTTTTGATATCTAATATACGTTTATCATCATATAATGAGGAACAAATATCTATTTGAATGGATGTAGAGGTGTTTTTAAAAACCATATATGGAATAATTTCCATCCTAACAGTCTCTAAGACTCTAGTGAAAATAGTTCTCTCTAATTTAGATTAATTATTTTGGTTTCATGTCTTTAGAGGTGAGTAGTTTTAATGTTTTATTCATACACCAATTATTTTTCTAGTTCAAATAATTGAGTGTATGAAATATTATTCAGTTAGGATTTATCATTCATGGTATTTATGGGTAGATTCACTATATTAAATGTTATAGAAATGAGCCACCTTGTTTTTTGGGTTGTCAACCAAAATGATATAAAATAATCTAGACACAAAATCATCTCTATATAACTTCTATGAGTATGATATGAAGGGTAAAAATTTTCTCTATCTATAATATAATAGGAATCCATCAATTTTGTATCCTTGTTCTTAGTAACATAATGATCATTAATTCCAATGGAATTTACATGCATCCCATTATCGATCCATATTATTTTCTACCAAAAATGAGTTTGTGTAGTAATATCTATTGAGATCACCTAGTTATGTGACATAGACATGTAATAAAAATATTAAAAGTTAATATAGTAATATATTATATTCTATTAGATACCCATATCAAAAACTAATTTTCCCAATTCGGAATCCATATGAATGAGGGTAGTGGTAGAGAGATATTCATATCTTTTAAAATCATCATGATAGAATGTCATGAAAAGATAGAGGATCCTAAATTGAGATTAATATGTCTACCAGTAATATTACTGTTATAATAAAGATAATACAACTAGAAAATATGAATTGAGAAACATTGAAATAAAATTCAAATGAGACCAATATCATGTTTATATTATTTTCAAAAAATTTGATTCCAATTCATTAGATTCATACAACATCATGTAAATCGAATAATTTACCTAGGATGAACATATATACAAATCCTTCCACGATGAATAAAAAAAATGAAAAGTCATTAATTAAGAATCATAAAATGGAAAAATGAAAAAATGATATCTTAAAGTGTCCTCAAGATAATAATAATTAATGAATATTATTTTTTTCAATTAGCAATATGAAATTAATGAAAATATTAAAAAAATCACATTAATCCTTGAAAATAAAATATTCATTTTCCACTAATTCTAGAATTTAGATGAAAAACTCTTTGTTGAATAATTATCAACATTATTCATGAAGGATCTCGCTGAAACCATATCCCCAAATGTGCAATTAGGTTTAAAATAAGGATTTCCTCATCCATTGCATTATGGTAGAATACATTCTTGATTTACATGATTAATTATAAATCATAATTTTATTTGAACATTATATAAACCCACAGATCCATTTTATTTTTTTATTACATTTCTACATATACGTATATATGTTTATAATTATAATAAAAATAAAAAAATAATATTTATAGGGACATCATATCAACAATCTAACTAAAACATTGAGGCAGATTTATTAAGACCCATATTTGGTTCCTAAATATAAAATGTAGTTTTAGACCTAGGGACCTTCAAATATCATCCCTTATGTTTTTATATAGTAAAAATTCATTATTTTACTTTTGTAACCAATTTCAATAAATTTATTCTCTTTCATAAGTACATCTACATGTAAATTACAACTGCATGATTTGTATTCCAATATTAGTCTACTTATATAATGGGAGAATATAATTATATATTTTCATTATAGGGATTATTATGGATATCTATTGTGCTTTTATGTTTATTTTTATTATAAAGTGGCCTTTCTATGACACAATGCTTTTTTGGGATATTATTTAGTCTCATAATCCCTAGGTAGTCTAATTATTTCACCCACTTCAAAAATTGACTCTACATTTGAGTTTGAATTTCACCCATATATATAAATGGGCCTATGATCCCCTACCTAAACGATTATGTAAATTCACTATTTTTTCAATTATCGTGGGGAAGATCCTCTGTTGGTGGAGTTGGTTTTTAAATCATCTAAAGTGATCTGATGGGATTTATAACCTCTACTACTGTCGGTATTTCACCGATTATCATGGGACACAAATCCACCACTACAACTATATTATGGTTACTATGTATACCCCAATATTATTTAAGTATAGGTTATCCAATAAATATTTACTATAAATGTTCTAGAAGATTTACAATTTAGTTGACTATAAATCAAGAATCAATGATGAAAATGTTTTCTTTTTTGGGTTTTTGTTGTCTTATGGTTGTTTTATGTATGTAATGTATAGACTTATTTAGGTCACAATAATCCTCATAACCCTACTGGATGCCTTTATTATGTAGATTAATGATTTTCTCATTCTTGAATTTAGGACTTTACATCACCATTTTATGAGTAATGAGGATATGTGTTGTTAATTTGATTGAGACGTATCCATGAACATTGATTTTAATTAACTAATCTCAACATCATGATTTATATATATTTTTCTGCTATAGAATTTGGTTTTTACAGAGTTAATAGAACCATATCATTATTTGATATCATGTTTCCAATCCAATAATGGAAGATAACCGTATCATTTGGATATAAGGGATTAAATGGAGTCTTATACTGACATTTTCATATAGTTTGGAATACATATACTAGATGTTAATTCATGGATTAATCTTTTTTAGGGAATTTTTATTTATTAAGGGTTGATGTTTATTTATCTCAAAATCATGGTGGGGATGAAATATCAAGGATTTTATTTAATCACAATAACTAAGATTGGGATTAAATATGGATGATTAAATTTATATTGGGAAACTAAATCATGTATGTGTATGTGTTGATGCTTGTGTGTTTTTAATGGTGATACTAGACATGTTTTTTTGAAATTTTCTTTTTCTTATTGATAGATTTGATGATTATAGGGGAAGAAATTATGATTAATGGGGATGAGTTTTTGTAATACCACCTTTGTTTTATTCTCCTATGTTAGAATTGGTATATTCATAATAATAAGTGAAGAATAATATCGACAATTTGAGTCATTTAATTATAAATTTATTGTGTGAGTGTAGTTAATGTTAGATAATACATAAATCAATAACCATTTACATGAACCTATGAAGGACATTATTTATAACATTGTATTTATTGAATTGGATATGGGATGACCTATAGAGGATATACCTTTTGTAATACAAACAAATGTCGAAATTAGTGTACAACTCATAACCACTCTATATAGGCTCACATACTAGTCGATGTGAGAATATTATACTCATCATGTCTCTAATTTTCAAGATTTAGAGATACCCATAGAACCGTAGTCATGTAAATTAATTTCCATTGTTTAAAATTGTAATTCAATCAACTACTCTATTGAGGTAAAGTAATACATGGCAGTCAAATAATTCTTATTAGAGATTCTTCTTGGTCACGGAGGGTTGTGGTAGTACCAACCTCATTGTGAATTGTCCACATATAATAAATTATTGCGGATTCATATATTATGTGTATATAGTAGAAGTTATCTTCTTAGAAATATGATAGAATTCATGAATTATTCTGATGGGTGATATATATTTCACCCATGATGAGGGGTTGGTATACACCATGTATTTTTTTCAGTAAGGTGATAAATGTTGGGGAATGAGAGGATTAAATATACTATACATCTTATAGAAGATATGGTATGAACACTCCAATTAGATTACTCATTGTGTATATTGGGGTATTAATATATCTCCAATCGTTAGTATAGTGTATCGACTAAGAAGTATGATCCCACGGATTGAGTTCTATAATATTATAGAGATATTTATCTTCATAATAATTAATCCATGAATGAAAATGAAAGTAATTTGGATCATTAGTGGGTTGGTGTTTCGAATTATATATTTGGTAACCATGTATTTTGGAGTTGGTGGAGGTGTGTGAGTATTTAGTTATATTGTAGTTATTCTAATGTGTAAAGGCTGATGATACTAATAATGAATTTAATTTTTTGGTCCTATACACTTTTATGGTGTCATATAGGACAGTGACATTATTTATATATATTTCTTTATTCTATGTTACTATAATTCTTCAGATATTATATGATATTGTTTTCACTAAATATGAGGATCATTTCCCTCACATACTTAGTTAGTGTAGACCACTCCTTTATATAATGGTTCTCTTAAATTTTCACGAAATTATTCATTAATTGTTTACCTATTAGATAAAAATATTTATTACATGATTTTGGTGGAGTTCTTCTTGTGAATTAATGGTTTTGAGTTGCCCATGAAGGTGCTGACATGGTTTTTGGACCAGATTGTGCATGATAATCTAAACAGTAAGGACTATCCTATTTTTATTTTGGAATATTGGGACACACAATAGGTATCATTGTGATTTTGAATATTTTATGAGGTCAATTATGTGTTTAATATTCTTATAAGTATCATTTTGAAATGAAAAATGATTAAAACCTCTGTTTATGATCTAAATCATTTGTGACACTTTTCAAAATGGAGATGTGAATAGTGGATTTGTTCGATTATTGTCCTGGATATTCAGAAGAAGATATATATTTCACTTCTTACACTGTATATTTCAAATAGTTCTTATGAATTATTGGAAATTTTTGAGTGATGAGATGATCTAGATTTCAGTGATCATCTTAGATTGTAGTTGTTTGAAATTTGGAAAACCACAACATCTTGAGGTGTGGAGACGAAATATTTCATTCATAAGAAAACTATTAATTTTTTCACGAACAACCTCCAGTTTTCCTTGAATCAAAAACAAACATAAGAAACATGACAAGGATATATGGAAATTCCCAAGCCACATATGTTGGAATATGTTCCATCACACAAAGGAAGCAACACATGAAAATAATTTCACCGTAAAATTTGATTAAACCATGGAACATAAAACATACCAAAAATTTGAATGTGACATATATATATTATAAATCTATTCCAAATTAGATATGAATAAATAATTTATATTATAGAAAAATTATAAACAAAACAGAATAATGGTTGAATACATACACGCTCTAAACCCATGTCCCGCTACCCTTCAATGTAATAATTCCATCAAATATTACACCAGATTCCATTGCATTATCCACCAGTTGATATTATGATAATATATCTATAAAAGAAGTAAAATGTCATATATGGTCGATGATATAATCAAAAATATATAATAAAATGATTTGTATACCAGAAAAACTATCCCATATGTCCTCAAGATACTTTTCATCCAAATAGAAATAGCATTCCCTCAATGATCAATAATGTTATAAACCTGAAATAAATATTGATAGATAAAATTTATATTAAAAAATACCAGTAGGACACATTATGCATTACCAAATGAATTTTCAATTATTAAGGATAATTTTTTGGATATTTTAGACATATAATTTTTTATGTATGGTTATAGTTATTTTAGAAAAAAAATTACAACCCATTTAATGAATTAGTTTATTATATATATGAAATTTTATTTAAATTTAAAAAATGGGAAAGATCATGAGGCCCTAAATAAAATAAATAATTATGTCAAAATAATGGTAAAAAGTTGAAATGAAAATACATCATCTGAGGATGGATAATAGTATAGAAACACATGTCAGTGAAATATACTAATGGGATGTAGAAAAAAGAGATTTATATTATTCAAAACATGGATATGGAAGAAATTAAATAGTAAATTGAACAAGTAAAAATTAATGTATGAGTTAATAAAATGATGAACTATGAGAAGTCATGAGGGAAATGTGCTATGTTTATGTTATCCAAGGATCCTCAAAATTCAATTAGCAAAACCACAGATAAATTTTAATGTGTATGAGCCATTGGTGAGGTTAATGAAAATTTTAAAAATGATAACTAACAACATCACATCATAATACATCCTAATTAGGTAATTATCATGAACCATGGGTAGGTACGGTGTGTTGATTAACATTATACATGTCATATTCATTCCACATAAGTACTTTTGGAGTTTCCACGTTCCATGCCTATAACAAAAATATATTAGTTTCTTTTAATTGAAATATCAAAACACATAGATAGAGCAATGGAAAGAATACATACTACATCACCTCACCAACCTACACTACTAATGAAAATCTCATATCTTAGAATCACACTAATATTCAATTCAGACAATATACAAGTATAATAGATTCGTATATTTATTCTATTCCATTTGAGTGAATTATTTTTGAAAGGATTTATTTTGTATAGACTGAAACTATAAAATTTATTTTGAAATTAAATTTATGATGAGTTCAGGACAATTTTGGAAAACATGTTTTACATTCATAATTTTTTCCTTCCAAATTTTAATATGAATAATTACACACACACAGAGTCACTCATTTCAAAATACCATATCACAAAAATGCACATTTTTTCATGTGAGTATTTATACATTAATATATATATATATATGTGAGTGTGTGTGTTTATGTATTAATATGTATGTGTAAATTTCTATATGTGTATATAATTAGGATCATCATATACCTAAAAACACATTTTTTGCACATTGCATTTATCTCATCATAAACTACTGTTGGGATACAATATACATTGAAATATATATATATATATATATATATACTTCCAAAATAATTTTTTAAAAAATAATACAAAAGTGTTTTAAAATGAATTATAGATAAATAGAATAGGAATATTTATCTCCATATCCATTAAAAAGATTAATAAATTATATTAATTAATAAAAAATGGGAGAATTTAAAATACCCATTTTCACATTAAAACCCATAAAAATATTTTCTTAGGTAAATAAAGAACAATCCATTCTAAAAAGTGGAAAAAAAAAGAAAAATACATTTTAAAACAATGTTGAAACAAAATTTCACCCTTAGAAATTTCATAAACATTAATAAAAAATCAATGTAAATCCTGAATATTATTTTAAATTATATTTATTCATATGTACAAAAATTAAGAATACATTAATGTGGAAAACCTAAACTAATTAAATTATGAGTTTTAAAAAATTATGACTTCAGACTAATAAGGGAACATTAAACCCTTATGACATCGTAAAACCTTTAACCAAAAGAATATATATACAAAACCATACCATAGGGGTTTTCCATGGTGTTGGGTAGTTATAAATGGAAAAAATTTAAGAGATGATGATTCAAATAAATGGAAGGAATATTGTATAACATTACCAATAAAGATCACATGATATTAGAGGAAGATATTGGGGGGCTTATGATATATAACTACTATAGTGGGGGAGTTTGAGTGAGAGGATCCCCAATAGCTGGAGTTGAGAATAATGGTTGAGAGTGGGGGGAGTGGTGAGTGAATAAGTGTATTTAATAATAATAGGGATAAATTTTACAATTCAAAATTATAAGTACTAGGAATACCACATGGTTTTGGTTCATAATTTATAAAAAATTTCTCCAACTAGGAAACCCCATATTGGGTAAATTGGTGCATGCATTAGATGGTTATAGGAATTTAGGAACCATGATTCAACACTAAAAGTCATTGTGCCACATTGATATACATCACCACTAATATTTTATAGTTTTTGTTGATCTATTTATCCCAATCATTCGAATTTTAATAAATGTTAAAAAAAATTAAAAAAATTTAAAATTTAGAAACCTCAAAATAATTAATAGAAATAAATATATAAAATAATTAATAATACCATTGTTGATGTGTTAAATTTCTCCCCACTATGAACATTTTGAGGCTAATAAATCCATGTAACACATGATGGATGATTTAAAACAAAAAGAAATAATATTGGAAAGATAATAATTGGTTACATGAACAACAAACTCCAATCCAAGAAAATCTCAAAACTCACATTGTTGTAAAATTCACAAGTCTCAACTGATGTGTTCTATGAGAAGTAATAATGGATGGGAGACAAATTAAATCTCCTCAGCATTTAAGTGTTCATGTATATTGGGGGATCAACATTTAAGGGACACTCTAAGAGAATTGTTTCAACAATATACAAAAATTAAAAAACTATGTGGACTCATGATGAACATACAACCCAACAATATCACAAAACATCATTATAAAAACATTTATTATAATATATATTGTCCCATGGATCAAAACAAGTGAACCCGAAGGGAAATAGAATGTGACAAAAATATTGAAATAAATTAAAAAAAGAGATGTCATAAAAAATCTACCTAATGTTTACACTAGATTCAGATGACCTAAAGAACACTTTGATGATTTTATATAACAATAAACACCAATAAAATTATAGAAAAAAAATATTTCAGGAAAAATTGATGGTATGATTAAATAATGACCATGATTCTTCAAAACAACCAAGGTTCCACTTTTGTTTGGAAAATAAAACAAGGCAACTAAGGTCCAAAAATCTAAATATACAAATATGTTGATCTCCACCAATTTCCAATAAATACATCCAAATATAAAATGTACCAAGTGTCAAATCCAAAATATTCACAAAAAATATAATCAATGAGTTTCTAATCTACAATTACCCAAATTAAGAACTCACCACAAACTGCATCTTATAATATCTTCAAAAAGTACATCCCCACTACTGATTTGATGGAATAATCTTTAAGCATCAAATTTCATATGTCAAACTGAGGTGAGAACCAAAGGAACACAATAATTTAGGGAATACTATATAAATAAAATAAAAAATTAACCAAATACATTTTTAATTCCACATAATTCCCAAAAAAATCATATTAATCAAAACTGATGAAACAATTTGACCAAACAGAACATTCCATGAAGGACATGGGAGCCAGAACAAATATTCAAAGCCTATGAATAACATGAAATTTTTTGTTGATTATACCTACAAACTCAAATAAAACAGAAAATCATCATGTTCCACCCTGGACATCTGACAATGGAATATCCATGTTCACGAATGTGGAAATTTTAGTGCATAAAAGACTAGTATATGTGAATATTTCTTACTAAACAAATACAACAATAAATTAAATCATTCCGGCCACAAAGATTATGTTCCACAACCATTTACCTTTACTAAATATAAAATTAATCCCATTTCATCAGGGTAACATTCTAGAGGTCATATTGTTTACCTAGTACATATAAGATCCCTACTTCTTTAACAGTGTGCCAGACACGAAACCCACAATATATTGGATCTTGTGTAATATGTCCCCTATGTCCCCCATTCATGTGGTCCCATAAGGGGTTGTAAATTTCCATATAACATTAATACTAAAGAATTTTTTTTAAAAAATACCACTTTTATATACATGAATTGAACTTTAAAAAACTAAATTATGCTCCACAAACACTCATTTGCGTGCAATCCTCTAATCCTTAGTACATTCTCTCTTTGATGTCACATGGTTTTCCATTACGTTAATTCCCAGTGTTATATCCCCCTTTTCACTAACCCTTAACATATTTCATGCACCTCTATAACTCAGACCTTCATTTTTTATTATAGTGATGAATTGATCCATCATGAGGTATTAACTATTTAATAACCCTCCAAATTTCATTTTTGAATATATATGCTAATTGATGATTCTATTCTACAATGACATGATAATATGAATACCGCTATTGACCACTACTTTTCACCATACTCATATGGTTTTACCTATGCCTTTTCTACCCCATGTGATTGTGAGTGTTTGTTATGTAAGTCCACAATGTGAGGAGTGAGTCATCCCCATCCCTACTTTATAATGTAAATATAGATAGCTCCATCATCCTCAACATCAGATGTTAAACTATATTCTCCAAACTGTGCAATGAAAATAGGGTTCCATGCCTCTATCATTTTACACAACCTCTCTTCTTCATGGGAGTTATATCATTCTAATATGGAATTATATACTCCTCACATATTATGATATTCACCTCAGGAAACATTTCTTTATAATACCCACACCATATTTCACAGAGGCTTCTTTTGTGACATGACATTATAGTAAGCTAGTCCTTCTTGTTTCTTATACCGTGGATGAATCACATGGTCGAGGAGGTCTGTAGTGACTGTGAAACACATATCTAGCCTAAAGAGGATCCCTACAGGATCACGTCCCATTCCACTCATGACCTTCCTATTCATGATTTAACCCATGTATTAAAAATAGTATATGTTGGAAGCCTCTAAGTGTTTTAATTCGAACCACTAGTAAAACATTGTGCTTCCTCCTAGGGATGAACCCTTAAGGATTAGAATCTACTGATTGTGTGATGGATCTCCTTGGATATACCTTTATGGGGTTCTATAATCCAACCACTATCATCCAATTCATCTATCCTCTATCTTGATTTTACCCTAGGTGGGAACACCCTAGTAAGATCTTGACATTCATCCTCATCCTCAATTTCCATCTATGTCTCCCCCATAGGCTTAAGAATAAATCCAATAATTATGAACTATACACAAATTTATTCTAATCTAACCATGAAACATAGGAAACCTCTATGAGGTTGAATCCCAAAACCCATACAAATTCATCCACTCCCCACATTCCATCTCAACCCTTTATCCATATCAATCCTGATTTTTTCATGGGACTCCAAATACCCATAAATGCATTCCATTCATATCATTTTTCCAACATGTAATCCCCATAAACATCATTACATTACCAAATAGAACCAAGGTTTATAACCATACATTACCCCCACATCATCCTCCTTCTAACCATTATCATTCCTATTATGATGGGAAATTCAGAATAACAAATCCCCCCACCATCCCCTCTCGAAAAGTCTGAGTTTTGATCCCATTCATCTGAATTGTGAATGTAGGATTCCCATATAAGGTTACCTACATACCAATGGTTAACCGTAGTGTCCCCACTTTGGGGATAATTTCTATGATCCACCATCACCAGTTTCCATATCACCCTTCACATTGTCAAATCCACCCATCATGGTATATACAACCAATGGTCATCTCTGCTTTGGTGTTGTAACCCATAAATATAGAAACCATTATATGTATTACACCTATGTATGGGCCTCATAAATACACATATATAGTGAATGATGATATATTAAACTTTTTCTCGATAATGCAATAAACACATAAGTTACCCTGTGTTAAACATTGGATGCCAATGAAAAACCACAGAAGACATGCCTAGGGAATAAGACACCATGGGATCCCCATAGTACACATCCTGATACATGAACATGGGAAATCATGGGGATGAATACATGTGATAATTTTAATAGTTTCCATTCATGCCAGTGATGGCTAAAATTAATACTCACCATAAAGATGGATTTTACCCTATCAGGACCCATTGGGATGTCCATAAAGAGGAAACAAAATTAAGCAGCATCCAGGAAGGGATGGGAATAGAAATGAGTTTCATGAACACATATTAATTTTGGATATAGAAATATATTATTTGATGAATTTAGAGAATAAATACATGGACATAAGAATAAAAATCCCATCATCCCATTTTTATCATGGAGAAAACAAAACCAAGAATGTGATGAATGCCTACCAACAATGGAATGTGGGAATGAGTTGTAAAAAATTTGACACCATCATGCGATGAAAAAGAAGTTAGATTCCCCACGACCGATGAATTTGAATATAAAATGGTGAACCTAATGAACTCTTCTAATAAACATGTAGATTAGTGGAATTCAAGAAAATCCAAAGGTGGGCATGTCACTAGACCCAGAAATTAACCTCCAGACCCCCCTATGAAAATATTGAGACAGTAGTGGAGCTCAAAAAATTTAGGGTAGTTAATCATTGGGAATTTTAGTCCCTGAAATTGTTTGTGTGGAGCTCTCTTTGAGGCCATTGAAAATTGATTAATTTTGGTGAATTTGGAGTTTTTTTTTAAATATCTATACTAAGGTCTAAATCCACAGTCTTTTTTAGGATCTGAGCTGTAGGAAATCAATTAGACATCGCATGTAGATGTACTAGTCGTTGAATTAACAATGCATCAGCCCCACGTGACTCCACATGAACCATGAATTCTTCCAAGAAAATTCTAATGTGTTCCCACACCCTATCAACCCCATTAAAAAATATCCACATGAGGCTAATATACACCATTTATACCGATACGAGTATGATGTGGTCATTAACACAAGGGATATGTATCACTATGAACTAGGGTATTTTTTCCCCAATAACACCAACATCCCCAAGGGAAATGCATGGATCCATAGCTCCCCACTCTAATATTAAGTCGTATTGATATCCTCTCCACAAAGTGTTATTATGAAATTCTTCCCTAGGCCGAGGTGGTAGGGGATTCTCGAGTCACCCCAGCAATGACTACCATCGAGGTGCCACCATGGAGTGATCCCACAAGCCCTCATCTGTATAGCCAAAAATTCTTCACTCATGCTAAAGAGAATGTAGAATAAAGTCCTACTCCATTTTCCCCTTACTGAATTGCCCAATGCCAATGTTGACCCCGTGCACTAAAAAAATCTCTCTAGGGAGAATAAACTTCAACAGATCCCTTTACACATGCCTCAATCGCTGAATTCCACTAGATCATTACCACTACAGTGTAGTGACCCATCCGTGACCAATCAAAATATATACCCTAGAAAACTCAATTGTAGGTCGAGTTTACTCTTATGATCACTGGACCAAGAAATATCCATCATTGGAAGACCCCTAACCTAGAGACCTAGTATGGTGCCCTCAATGTTCCATCACCATCCAATGTGGTGTTCCTCCCCTCTCTCAATCCCAATATGGCTTCCATACACTTGTTTCCAGCACCGACCAAACTAGAGGTCCTCCCACCATATCCTATCCAGCACGTATTTCCTCTATGTGCACACAATTTATGATTCATAGGTCTCCCCTATGTCACATCCAACCAACATAAAGGTTCTCACCATGTATTTACTAGCTCAAGTGGAGGTCCTCCCCATAGTATCACTGACCATAGAAAAGGCCCACATCACTTCATCACTATCCTATAAAGAGGTCCTCCATATAATACATCTAACGAGAGTAAAGGTCCTCCATACTATTCTATATGTATGCGAAAGCATGTTATAATTCCCAATGTGAGTTCCTAATCTCTAGGGTCTAGAATAACTTCTTGGGAATCATTTAAAAATCACTGGGGAGTTGTTCCTCCCAAAAATTATAGTAATTAAAGTATAAGAATACTAATGAATATCCTATATGGACCATCCACATATAAAAAATTTATTCCAAATTAATTATTCATTAATAATATATCATGTAGTAAATACAATGAAAAAATACATTAATGAAGTAAACAAACACTTACTCACCCATAGTCGTCATCAACTAAAATGTATAGATGAACAAAAATCATCCACTGTAAGTATTTTCATGGGACACTAGAAAATATTTTCACCCTCAATATGACGAAATTTGTAAAATGGATTTCACGTTAGACAAGAAAAAAGAAACTAAAAATAAAACAATGATAAAACTAGATCTTAACGTCCCCAATGCCCCGAGGAAACTGTCTATCCAAAAAAAATCAATCTAATGGAGAAAACAGTCTAAAAATAAATATAAAATGATATATATTTTAATGATCATAAAATTTCATAATAGGTGGCCACTTTCCATTGATCAAACCTGCCCATTAATTTAAGAAACATTGTTTTTATAATTAAAGTACTTTTTGAAACCATGATTGAAAACAAATTTTAAATTATTCAATGATTCCTAGCCATTATTAAAATATAAAATCACACACAGAAAAAGTATATATATTTATACCTATGTCTATACATATATATTATTAAAAAAACATCATTATTATGATATCAATTTATACATATATATATATACCTTTTTATTCTTATTTTCATAAGATTAAAATTTATATACCTATAAATAAAATAGTGGTCCCTAAAATGTATCTCATTTTAAAAACATTATTGGTATAATTTATAAATTCATGAATATATATATGATTATGAAATGAAAATTATTAATATAAATGAGTTAAAAATAATATTTAGAAATAAATAAAATTCTACAACAGAATAAAAGCAATATAGACTAAATAAGTATTTATATAAAAATCATAAATGGTCTTATGATATATTAAAAATATAAATTCACTTTAAAAACATCACAAGTATTTTCATGGGAAAAGGAAAAAAATATTTTTTCAAAAGAAGATAAAACCCATTGAATAATATATTGAAAACCCATATTGAAAACATAATTAATCCTAATAAATTGAATAAACATCTATAAATATATAATTAAACATCACGAATAGTAATTTGAATGCTATGAGGATAAATTTCATAATATTAATGAGTTCAGAAAGAGTAAAACCAACCTCAAGATAATATGAAGAATAGAAAATCCTTGATTTCGGTAGAATTAAAGACCATGAAACTCATCACTCACCATTACATCGAGAATTTGAGGTGATTGAGGACTAATAACAAACCCTATGGTTTGACTAAGGACATTTTCAATGAATGTGGGAAGAAGAAAAGAAGAAAAGATGGCGAAAAGAAGAGGTTTATTTAGTGTAGAACAATATCATAGAGGATAAAAATAGATTATAGGGAGAGGGAGAAGTGATCCATATTGAAATAAAAGGGGGTTTTGTTCATGATTGGGTCCCCCTAGGATGAGTTGAGTTTATAGGGAGAGAGTGGTAAGATGGATTTGGGAAAATAATACCAAATTAAAATACCTAAACAAATGAAATGAAAATTGAAAAAAATAAATCATTAAATAAACCATTTAAAATAATCATGGTTATGGTTTGAAAAAATAATTCTCAAAGGTGGTGATATGGGATCTCCCCCCAATGCTGAACTTTCAAATAAAAAACTCATATATGATATTCAAAGTATTATGTAAATCATAATGTTAGATATGGAAAATATTTCAGGGATATAGATTTATTTTTGAGTAAAGAGGCTTGATAAGACTCAAAAGAGATAGATTTATGTTCACTATTATTTATGACATCAAGATACGATATAGTGTGTATCCTCAAGGATGAGTGGAGATGTTTTAGTCGTAGACTTTTATTTTTCATGTTCACATAGTACTCAGAACTTTATAGTAAATATAATTTCATGTGATGGTTTGTTGTTACCACATGAGGATGTTCATGAGTCCCATTGTTTGTAAACCCGATATATTTCCCATTATGTGATCTATTGTTTTCTAGATTGAAATATTTTGTGGCCATTATTTTTTAGGCCTTAAGATAACTCAATTTTGATTCATAATGGATTCAATGGACTTCCAAAAATCTGAAATTCTAAATTTTCTATATATTATGATCACATATAGATCTTTTAATGATTCTTTTGATCATGGAGAGTAGTGAGTACCCCTAGGTGGTGTTTTGGTGAATTCATTAGTAATTTGAATTTCATGATATATTTTATATTTATACATAAAATAATTATTATAAATTGATGTTCATGGGGATGAAATGATCATGTTTTTCACTATTGGTTCACTGAGATCATTATAATCATTCATTTTACGATGAATTGATTCTTTGGCACTGAAATATGAGAGCAATGGATCCTAAAAAGTACATAATAAATGTACTATATATTTTTTTTCTTTAAAACTTTTCATGTGTTTAAATATTTTTGTCTCCAATGTTTATTATGATTTTGGAAATATTATTCCATGATTACATACAAATTTTTTTGTTAACCCTAATCATTGAGCATGTTCTTCGTGATCCTTGGGTATATGAGATAAGTTGTCACATAATCCATTTATTTTATTATTATTATTAGTTTTATAATTAATATTATTAATGATTTTATTATGTTTCTAAATTTGAGTTGTTATTATGCTATATTTTCATATAAATATAATTTTCTAGGATCTCTCTTTGGTTAACAATTTTCTTCAACAATATAACCCTAGAAATATAGAGTGATATAGAATATACAGAATATGGTTCACATCCACATAAATTTTTGGGGAACAAAATAAATATTGAGGAATTGATGAAAAAAAGCTTGATATCAATAATATATTGAAGTGAAAAATATTATTTTTTAGATAGTATGATATTGTCTTTATTCTCCATAAATTATGATATTTTTAGTGGATTGATGAATTGAATTTATATTTCATTGTGAATTTTATGTATGTTCCTGTATCAAGATAAATTTAGTTTAAAATTTCTTCATGTCTAAATGCTTTAGGTGTTTTTTTCATAAACTTATTTTGATTAGTACAATATTTTATTCCCATAACCTTAATGAAAATCATCAATGTCGAGGTCATTGATGTAGAATAGACAAAATGGGGGTTGTTGTTTGTTAAGTGAAATATTTATTTTCAATTGTGTATAAAAGAAACTCCTTTGTGAAATTTTCCCTAATTACACATGCATTTTATAATATATACTTCCCCATTTAAAAGATATTTTAGTGACATAGTGGGGTGTTGGAACATCTTTTTATTCTAAATATTAAAATATATTCATGCAATTGAAATTGGAGGGAATTCTAAAGATGTGGTAAATTGAATGTGTCAAATGAAACTATTAATTGAATATTGATATTTATATAGGTAATTTTCAAACAGTTTCTCTGGGAAAAATTTCTAGTATATTCTAGGATTCACATTGTGAAAATTATCATGTTCACCAAAGGATAGATTCATCGGTTTTCATCAGAGTCCATTTTCAATTTTGGTGGTCATTTTGAGTGGACTGTTTTTATTGTCGGGGTTGTATTATAGAGTCCACTACATTTTAGATTTTTATTTATTTTTATTTTAATAATTTTTACAGATGAATGATTTCTATAATATTATTTTATATTTTTACATATTTGATTTTTGGTTAAATTTGGAATATTTTCAACCCCATAATATATGTTGAATTTTAAGGGGGTAGATAATTTTTGTTTTTTATTGAATCAAATAAATAAAATTGATATTGATTCTTTCTATGAAAATTTTACTAAAATTAAAAAATTAATTTATTATTGTAACACAATCATTAAAATTTTGTAAATCCTTTACTGAAACATTCCCTAGAACTAAATCATTCATTAATACTGTAACCCAAATTTTTATTGAAACTATAACTGAAAAATTCACTGGAAATATAATTATATTTATAAATATTATGTAAAAATAATAATTTTTATATGGGAATTGGTTAGAAATGTTATTTTTCTATAATTGTTTTTAAATAAATTACATATAAATAATTTTTTAATAGTATATATTCAGATTAAAAAGAATTTTTTTTTGTATTTCCATAATTTTTTTGGATACTCTTATGAATGACCTAATGGATTTTCCATGGACTATTACTTCCACTAGAATTTTCATAAGAACTTCTACTATAGACTCTTCTGTATAACTTAATGGATTTATAATTTTTATTCATATATATTTTATAAAAATATATTAAATATATATTATTAGTGATTTTAATATAAAATAAATTATATTCATTAATTAAAAAAAATATTTCAACATTTTATGTTTTTAAATAACATATTTCGACAATATATAAAATCAAATATAAAATTTATTTCGATAGATTACACAAATTTAATTGGTAAATTATTTTTTTTATAATTATTATGATTTAGATATAACTGAAATTTTATATAATTTTGTTAAATATAATTATATTTAATAAAATTTAATTTTTATTAATTTATTATTCAGTATTATAAATACATACTTTTATTGTATTGTTTAATTTAGTTGTAACTTTTGATGGAACATCCACTGGAATTATGGTTAGAACATATGGTGGAACATCCCGTAGAACTGTATCTAAATCTTCTTCTTTAATACTTAATGGATTAATAATTTTTATTTATATATATTTTATATAAATTAAATTCAATATGTATTTTAATTTCAATTATTAAAATTTTTATTTAGTTATTATTTCTATAATATATTTCAAATATATATATATATATTTTTAATTATTTATTTTTCCAAATATA
The DNA here is from genome assembly GCA_963277665.1 of Viscum album. Classification (NCBI taxonomy): domain Eukaryota; kingdom Viridiplantae; phylum Streptophyta; class Magnoliopsida; order Santalales; family Viscaceae; genus Viscum; species Viscum album. The sequence continues at coordinate 2,037,920,212 of OY728121.1, forward strand.
TAATATTTATATATTTATTTTTTTTAATTTATAATTGATAAAATATATTAATTTTAAAACATTAACTATTTAATGAAATATTTATTATTAATAATTATATTTTAATGTATATTAAATAAATATTAAATTTTAATAGTAGATTTTTTAGTTTCAAAAATATTTACATTTTTTGTATTGTGAAACATCTCATGGAATAAATGTTATAACAAATACTTAATTTATAATTTTTATATATACTTTTTTTTCAAATTTATTTTAAATATTTACTTTATAAAAATTATATTCATAAATATATAAATATTATTTATACTTTTATTTATATATTATATACATTTCTAAATTGTAAATTCTTGTCAATTTTATGAAAATTATTTAATGAATATAACAAATATATGTATTAATTAAATTTATTTGTATATATATTTATAAATTTTTTAATATATTATATTATTTTATAAATATATTCTTTTTCTTTATTATGGAACTTCAAATAGAATTTCCATAAGAACATCGATTGAATCATTCTAAAGAACATCCACTGGATCTTGTGATATAATTCTAAATAGATTTATTATTTTACTTTATAAATATTTTTTTAATAAATTATAAAACGTTTATTTGTATAAAATTTATGTTTATATAAATATTATTATTTTTATATTTTAATTAATTTATATATTTTTAGATGATAAATTATAGTATTTTTTTAAATAAAAATATATTACAAATTTAATACATTATGTTAACATAATTTTTATAGATATATTTATTTAAATCAAATTTTTATTTATATATTATGTTTTTTTATAAATATATACTTCAAATAATTTTGGGACATCTTCTAGAACATTGACTGTAACATCAATTTGATCTTCCAATGAAACAACCACTAGAAATTATATTGTTTCCCATAATGGATGTATAATTGTTAAATACATAATTTTTATTAATTATATTATATAATTATTTTTAAATGCTTATTTTCTTAGATATATACATGTTTTAAAATTTTTTCATCTATATATATATAAATTGAAAATTATACTATTTTTATATAAATTAAGGTACAAATAAAATAAATATTTTTTAAATTAATTTACCTATAAATTTATTTATTTATATTTAATTTGAAATGATTTATTTTGATGATTTATAAATATACACTATATTCATTATGGAACATCCATTGGAATGTTGTGGATGTTTTCTCTAGATCATTCACAAGATATTATAGTTGAACATAGAATTGATATTCCTAAAACATTTCCACATATGGATTTATAAATAACATTTACAGTGTTATTAAATAATATATATGAAAAATATTTTATATCTACAGTCTTTATGCTCAATGAACTAATGTTTCAATGTTTTCGGTTTCTCTGATGGTGGTTTTGTTGATGTTGCATATTCATCTATTGAGCCTATTTTAGGGGTAATTATATAATTAGATTAAGATGTACAAAGTTTCTATGTAACCAATTGGTGATTAAATGAGTTCTGTGTATATTAAAAATACTTTAAAAAATAATAATGGATAAATCAACAATCACATGATTCCATTATGCATGTATCAATTATGTCCATAGGAATTATGAAAAATAAGAAAACATGGTGATATTTACTTATCCTCAGACACATGTAGGTTTACTTGCACAAATGGGGGTAGAATTATATTCATGTGTGAGCAATGAATTAAATTTATTATCTAAAGGGAAAATCATCCCTAAAAAAATCCTAATAAAAATCATATGATGGGGACACATAGAAAAAATATCAATATTATCAGTTATATGTGTATACATGATATGTTATTAAACCAAATAATTCATTATCCTTGGTGAAAAATAGTATAGGGGGCTGATATGTTATTTGGACACACATGTGTTGACTAGTTGAAATTTTTTATTAACTAATCTATATATGGAATGGGTTCATGGTGACTCATGTTGAAGGTTAGTGTTCATAGAAATAATATTTCAGTATAATCCATCATTTTTCTGTAATATTTACTTTTACATGACATGGCAATTAATAATATTTTCTGGGAATAAACAATATATTTAGAAATTTTATGAGTTATTTAGAGATTTATATTTTGAAATCTATAAAATAACTAATAAAGAGTGCATTACCTTAGGTGTATTTGTGGGATTCCTTCATATTCTAGTGTGTATTATTTTTTGGTGAAGCATTCTTATATGATGAATCCATGAAATTTTTTAATAAGTTGTTTAAAAAAATTACAGGTGCATCACCTTTATAGACCACAAACTATATTAATAGATAATGAAACAGAAATGAGAAATTTATTTTTTGATGATTTAGTGGGACCAAGACATTTCATAGGTACATGAAATTTGATGAAAAAATGGAGTTAATCATTTAGCTAATTAGTTGAATAATGGATCAACATTTATTCAAAAATATATTAATTTCATGTTCCGAAAACATATTTAAAAAAAGACCATGAGTGGGATTCCTCATAGAAAAAAATTAGGGTTGAAGTCAGGGAGGTTATATGATTTATTCTTGTTTTTAGAATCATTGGTTTTTTTAAATATTCATTAAAATAATTTATTTTCATCACAAAATTACATAAATTTTTAATGGACTATATAATGATATTATTTATTAAATGTTAACTATTGTCGAATTCTATAAGTAGTTTGGGTGACTGTAAGGGAACGATGATATCATGAAACAAAAGATGAATTTCATATGTGGGTGTTGATTCAATCGATGTCACGACCCGTCCTCGGGGCCCGTGCGGTGACTACCCCAAGCCCAAATCCCATAGTCCAGGTGCTGGTGACTAGGACCAAAGGCGTAAATCCCGATAAAAGGGAAGGTATTCTCTTTATATAAGTAAAGAAACACAACATATTACACAAGTAAAGAAAGAACCAACTAAATACTGAATATAAAAAAGTAAGTGTTGAAAGGTAAGGGGCCAGAAATAAATGTCCATCAGTAAGTACAGTACAACTGAAAAGTTTGCACAACAGTAGTAAAGAAAAACAGCAACCACCAGGTCATCCACCGGGAATCCCACCTGAAGGGTGGGTGTAGATGGTCTCCTTATCACCTCGGGTTCGTCCATATGCTCTATTTATGTCTCATCAATTGGTCCACCTCTAGGTTACGTATAGCTCCACAAGTCTCCACAATGATTAGTGATGTCTGTCGTTTTCATCCAACACAACGTAGTACAGGAATAGCTCGTGCAGGGGTGAGAATAACGATACTAAATAGGGACCCCGAGACCCCCGATGGTCTCCTAGAATGCATGAAGGATAAAACACAAAATGAAAGATATAATAATGAAGTATCAACTAACTCTATATAGATATATTCCCATACATATACCTATGTTAACAATCTCAGTTCGGGTCCAACTCTCGAGCCCATGCACAACCCAGTACAAACAGAAAAGAAGTCAATCATATCATTGATAATGATTGAAAGTCAAGACTCAGCTCACACATTATAAATATTTCATAAAGTGATAAAGATTATTAGATGTAGTCACTAATTCATCTAAATTGTCGGACCCACGTAGGATACTAGACCAGCTATGCTATCAGACCAATGTAGAATACTAGACTAGCTACTCTTTCGGACCCACATAGGATACTAGAACAGAAGTCAAACTGTCGGACCTATGTAAGATACAGGAACAGTAATTGTCGTCATCGAACCCATGAAGGATTCCAGTACGGTTGTCATCATCACCAAACCCATGGAGGATTCTAGAATGGTAGTTTTCGTCACCGAACCCACAGAGGATTCCATTTCGGTAGTCATTGCAGTTGCAGCCAGCTCTAGTGTTCTTGTACACTGCACGCTCGATTCTGTGAGGGTCTGCTTCTTAGGAAAAGGGGGCGATACATCAACTTTCATCAATACCTTAGTTGATGTATCCTGAAGTTATGTATAATCAAAAGGAACCCAACATTATAGATGTAGCGTTAATTGGACACCCGATCTGAGAGTTATTGCATTTTCCGTTCCAAGGGGATGGTTGAATTTATGGTCGATCCAATCCCAGCCATTTTCCAAATTCATTCAAAACACACCCATAGTATCGCGAATGAACTACCATGTCTTGTGGATCTAAGTGCCACAAGAGTCATTTCGATCGGACATGCGGTCATCGAGTTATTCTCCATTAAGTGAAAACGGGCCTGGACAGTTAAGCCCAGTGGGATGGCTGGTCGGGTCAACCCTATTTTCCCCGGTCCGACCTGACAGAGGGTCGGACCGGCCCGATGAATCATGCGGCCAGGCTCGAGGGGTGCGGCACGGTCTGAGGGGAGAGGCACGGTCTGAGGGGCACGACCCGGTCCAAAGGGGTGTGGCCCGAGCCGAAGGGGCGCGGCCTGACCTACCAGGGCGTGGCCCGACCTGGCGGGGTGTGGCCTAGACCGGCATAGTGCGGCACGGCGCGGCGCGGCCCAGCAGGGCACGGCCAGACTGGCTGTGGCTCATCCTGGAGGGCCGAGCAGTCCGAGGGTGGGGGTCTCTTTCCCGAATCGGTAGCGCCAAGTGGCACCGCCCTCCCAACGGGCCGGCCGAAGCCGGACGGTCATCCTGGCGCAAGCTGCCAACTCAGGCGGGCTACGGTCCTATACAATGAGGCGCCCCTTGTGGCATCACTGTCTTCCTTTGGCTCAGCCATATTTAGGAGGCCGGTTCATCTTCGGCCGAACGGTCGAGGTTGCGGGCCGTGATTCTTCCTCATGCGGCCGGCACGTGGCCACCGCCATTGTTCATCGCCACCTTCCAAGAAGATCTCTATTGCAAATAAATGATACTACGAAGGTTCATTGGGTCATGTTCATTTGGCCCGCGCCCTCTGCGTTAGGCTGTATCAATTGTCCATGAACAACCATTCGTATTCAACAACGATAAGCGTATAATTTTAACAAAATAAATTTATATAATTCCCCTACCTCGATTTCAAGAGCAGAGTAATGGGATGAGGATATGCAGATGACGTTGGAGTGCATTCGAGGTGGAAGTGGCATCTACTAACTTATTGAGGAGAAGAGAATGGAAGCCACATCTTTGTTCTTCATGGAATCAGCATTCTTCGTCGAAGAGGGTGTCATTCATCATGGAATGAACACTTCTATCTAATCCTCTAGAGATTCTGCCTCAAAATATTTATCAAGCCAATATTATTTTAAATATTACCCTATTTTAATAAACTTTTAATGTATTTCAAAATGATTCAAATCCACCATAAGTAATTAGTTAATTTGTGGAGTTCAAAATAATTAATTCAAGGTGTTGTCATATTAATGACCAAGTTGGAGGTGGATAGTTTAACAATAAAAGAGGGGAGTTTGTCAATAATTAATACAAGGGGGTTTAGGGGGAGTTATGGGGAGATGAGAAGATTATGCGCATGTGGGCCCCACCTCACAAATATACTCTCATGGGAAGTTATGTGGGTGTGGGACCCACCTCTAACTCCCTTGAGAGGAATTAACCATCTTCCACCAAAAAAATTGTGTTCCACAAATTTTATTTATTTTATTCTAAATTCCCCAAAAAATAACTCTCAACCCACATAAAACGCATCTACGTTAATGGTACCCATAAGTGAATAAGGTGATACGAGTTCATCGGTGCCCTCAGATTTCAATTCCATGCACCGATTCAAAAGATAGAAAAACATGCATGTACGTTTACTGAACGTACGTGAACGAAAACTTAGAAATAGATTCCGGTCACACCGGGCCTCAGAATCAAGTGTCGTCAGAAACAACAGACTCGTAAAATTCAAAAGTATTTAAAAAAAAAATTTCTTGATATTTCCAGGTCTTTACAATACTCCCACCTCAGGTCTTTACTCCCCCGTAAAGTAACAACACACACTAGGGAACCATATGGTTGTACTGAGATCGTATCAGAGCCTCCCGCTCCCATGTGCTCTCCTAGATGTTCCTGTGCTACCAGAAAATGTGCACTAGAGGAATCGACTGCCCATGTAGGACTTACTCTTATCGACCCTCGATCTCCACCAGGACCTTTATGAATTTCACCTCGTCAACGATGTACTAAAACATGTGGTCGATGATGTGGGTTGGGTCATGCACGTATCTCCTCAGCTGAGATACATGGAAGATGTTATGCATCCTGTGCAACTGAGGTGGAAGGGCCAGGCAATAAGCCACCTCGCCTACACTGCTGAGGACATGTAATGGTCCGATGAATCGTGGAGATAACTTGTTGGCCCGGCCAAACATCTGTAGACCTCATCAATGTGAGTCCCATTAGAAGACGTGGTCACCATCCTCAATCTCTAGTGGTCTCCAACTTCTGGCAGCATAGGAATTATGTCTGCTCTGTGTAGTCTCCATCCACTCCTAGATGATCTGCACCTTCTCTGTCGGAGCCTGATCCATCTCTGGTCCTATGATTGTTGACTCCCTAGGGTCAGTACAACATAGTGGTGATCTTCAAGGTCGGTCATATAGTGCCTCGTATGGTTCCATCCCAATGGTGGAGTTGTAGTTGTGGTTGTACGCAAACTCCACCAAGGGTAGGTGATCCTCCCAGCTGTGACCAAGGTCAAGGACACATGCACGTAGCATTTCCTTGAAAGCCTGAATGGTCCTCTCTGTCTGGTCGTCCATCTGAGGAGGGATGGCGGTGCTCAGACATAGTTGTGTCCCAAAAGCCTCTTGTAACCCCATCCATAGTTGGGATGTAAATCAATAATCTCAATCAGAAACTATAGTCGATAGACCACCGTGAATCCATACGATCTTCTTAATGTAGAGGCATCCCAAGATCTCTACTGAGCCCTTCTCTCTGATCGGTAGGATGTGGGATAACTTGGTGATTCTGTCTATGATCACCTAGATGGAGTCATGTCCTCTGGAAGTATGTGGATTCCCTGTCACGAAATCAGTGGATATCATGTCCCACTTCCACTCCGGGACCTCTAAGGGTTGTACCAAGCCGAATGTACTCGGTGCTCTGCCTTCACTTACTGACATGTGAGGCATCATGAAACAAACTTTTCTATAACCCTCTTCATACATGTCAACAAGTGTTGTCTTATGAGGTCCTCGTACATATTTTCCACTCCTGTATGTACCGCTAGAGGGGATGTGTGAAACTCCTTCAGCACCTCCTCCTGTAGTGAAACTGGTACCATGGTGCGTGCCCTGAAGAGGTTGACGTGCTCCCCTCCATCAGAAAATCTATCAGGTGCCTACACTGTGGATATCTGAGCATGTCTCATCTCATAGTGAATGTCCCCACGTTGTGCCTCTCTGACTCGTTGAAGAAGTGGAGGAGTGACTCTGAGAGACTGAAGAAAGGCTTCTCCATCTCTATCGATAAAGATATCTACAATGTGGCTAGCTGAACCGTCACCTCTCCTAGTAATTGAATGCCTGATCTCTTGCTGATAGCATCAGCTACAAGGTTCCACATTCTAGGAGTATAGAATATCTCAAATTCATTGTCCTAGAGGAACTCGAGCCATCACCACTGTTTGAGGTGCAGGTCTTTCTATGAGAAGATGTGCCTGAGGCTCTGGTGGCCAAAGTAGACTGTAAAGCGCTCGCCCATCAGATTGTGCCGCCATCTCTTCAAGGTGAAGAACACTACTACTAAATCCAGTTCATGTGTAACGTAGTTCTTCTCATTCTACCTCAACTACTGTGAACCATAAGCGATCACTACTCGCTCATGCATCAGGAGACACATGAGTCTGGCCCCGGATGTGTCGCAGTAAATTATGTACCCAACGCCCACCTTCGGCAACCTCAAGATGGTTGCACTGGTCAAACACATCCTCAGCTCTTAAATGTTATACCGATATATATCTAACCACACAAAGGGTTTCCCCTTTATTTTCAAGGCTGAAACCGGGGTTGCAACTCTAGAGAAGTCAGGAACAAATCTCCGATAGTACCCAACCAAACCTAGAAACTCCGCACCTCCATCACACTCTTCGGTGGCTCCCAAGAAAAAACTGCCTTGATCGTTGTTGGATCCATTGTAACTCCCACCTCCGAGATGATGTGTACCAAGATGTTTACCTCTCTTATCTAGAACTGACACTTCGAGAACTTACTATAATGTTGGTGCTCTCAAAGTGTATCTAGTACAACACACAATTGGTAGGCGTGCTCCTTCTCAATATTTGAGTAAATCATTATTTCATCGATGTAGACTATGACAAAAATATTGAGGTAAGACTGAATGATCATGTTCATTAGACTCATTAACACTGCTGGTGTGTTTGTTATGCCGAAGGGCATAACCAACAACTCATAGTGGCCATACCGACACCTGAAGGTCGTCTTCTACACATCCTCATCTTGAACACTGAGCTGGTGATAGCCTTACCTGAGGTCTATCTTCAAGAATCAACGTGCTCCCTTGAGCTAATCAAAGAGGACTTCAATCCTCGGAACTAGGTTATTGTTTTTTACGGTCACCATATTCAGGCGACGGTAATCGACACACAGTCCCAAGCTCCCATCCGCCTTCTTGGCGAACAGAATTGGAGAAGCCTAGGGTGAAACGCTGGGTTAGATAAATCATTTACCCTGAAAGTCCTCTAGTTGTACTCGTAGTTCACGAAGCTCAGAATGATTCATCCGATATGCTGTAGTAGATATTAGTGATGTCTCGGGATACAGGTCAATGTATAATTCTACCTCTCTGTGAGGTGGTAGTCCTGGAACATCGTCCGGAAAAACATTTGCATACTAATCCACCACAACAGGAATACTCTGACTCCACACATCAACTACTCTAAGGATGAGACTAGCCAACTGATGTGTGATCGGATTCCCTATCCTCTGCGTAAGTACAACCTATGTTACTAAGGCTCTCTTCTCGCCAGTGAAAGTGAACCATCTCCCATCCGGGTGGATACACAACAGTTTGTGCCTAATGTAGTCAATCTGATAATGGATAGTAGACAACCAGTACATACCCAATATGACGTTGTAAGGCCTCGACGCCGCTAGAAGAAGATCCCAGCCAAATCTCTCCCCTCCTAGAGTAATCTCACACTGCCAGAACCAGTGTGTGATTGTCGATTCTGCTCCAAAAAGAGTCTCTAGGTGTAAGGATCGAGCCAACGGCTCAGCCGGAATATCAGAGCTCCGAACAAGGGCAGCCTCAATAAAATAATGACTCACACCTGTGTATATAAGTACTGCACCAAGGGTATAGTTGTCAAAATTAGTACATTGAATCATCATAGGTGCATTGTGGTTATAAGCCACCACTGCATGGAGCTGAGCCTGCCTCTTCCCACCAACTCCATGTGGTTGGGGGGGGGACCTCTTGGTGGTGGTGGTGGTGGTAGAGCCTCAAAACATCGTCCACCAGCCTCTCCTCGGCCAGCTCCTCTGCCTCGTCCGCCTGCTCCCTGCAGACCACCACGGTCGAACCTCTGCCTCAACTTGGGAGGTCCCTCCACTATTTGCTACACATCTACATGGAGGGTTGTGTAGTCTAGAGCCATGTGACCCTACACACTGCATGCATAGAACTGCCTGATCCCCGTATAGCTGGCTCTGTTTCGTGTGCCCGGACAACCAAACCTGTATTCTGAGGTCGCTCTCCTGATGGCCTAGTCCCCTTGGACCACTACAACATCTATCTATTGTTGGATACAGAAGACACTGCTACATGTCACCTTGTGGTGGGTCTCTCTACTGGTGTCGACTCAGCGAGAAAGCTATCTACAAGAAAATCTCGCTCCAGCACTCCCGCCTGCATCAGAATGCTGAGTGAGATCATCGAATCACTAATCTCTTTCCGCAGTCCCTGCTTAAAGGTCCAGGCCCTGAAGAATGGGTCTCATACCATGTATGTTGAGTAGCACGAGAGGTCAGTAAACCTCGCTGAGTACTGAGCTACTATCATGTTGCTCTGCTGCAGGTGAAGTAACTCCTGAATCTCCACCGCACGAAGGATGGCAGGAATAAAATCCGAGCGGAAGAGACGCTCGATGTCTGTCCAAGGAATATATTCTTTGTCCTTCACCTAGATCATCAAGCTCCACCATCTACCTTCTACTGTGTGCAGGAGACTCGCGACATGGATCACCATAAGGTAAGCTGGTGTCCCTACCAATCATAAGACTCTGACGATAGCCTCCAGCAAATCCTCAACTGCATGAGGGTCCGTCTCTCTGCAGAACCTGGGTGGCCTCTGTTGTTGAAACTCATGCAATGAACTCAGGTGGCATGCACTCTCTGCTGCTGGGGATAGTATTATCGGCGGCTCACCGGGTAGTGGTACCGCTGGTGCCTCCACTATGATTGGGCCCTGCACCGAGGTAGCATCACTCGATGGGCTACCATCTCACACATGACTCGGAACCCTAGATGGATACCTTTGTGGGGCCATCCTGAAAAGAACTAGGTTCCTAACGGTAAAACAGTAGACATGGTGAGTTGACACAAAGTATTAACAAAGAAAAAATTTCAAAGGAAACACACATGCAATCAGTTTTTTCATGTACTAAGTTGGAAATCAGAGGTCAGGGTCCTGGTGTATGGATACATCGGCTGACACACCAACACTAGAATCCCAAGACTGAAAACCACACTCAATACTCTTAACACTATTTCTTCATAGAAAAGAATAATCAGAGTCTTGAGTTATGTGGTTTAACTGACTTCTCTGATACCAATTTTTCACGACCCGTCCATGGGGCTCATGCCGTGACTACCCGAAACCCGCCTTCCATACGCCATGGGCTGGAGACTAGAACCATAGGCGTAAATCCTGATAAAAGGGAAGAAATTGCCATTATCGAAGCAAAAAAACAAAATAGAGTACACAAGTAAAGCAAGAACTATGTAAATACTCAATACAAAATGTAAGTGTTGAAAGGAAAGGGGCCAGAAATACATGCCCAACAGTAAGTACAATACAACTAAAAAGCTAGTGCAACAGTAGTAAAGTAAAACAGCAACCACCAAGTCGTCCTCTGTGAATCCCATCAGATGTGTGGGTATATATGGACTCCTCATCACCTCGGGTCCGTCCATCTTCTCCATGTATGTCTCATCAGGTGGTCTACCTCTGGGTACCATCCAGCTCCACAAGTCTCCACCACAATCAGTGTTGTCCATCATCTACATCCAACACAACATATTGTGGGCATAGCCCGTGCTGGGCTAAGTATAACGATACTTGGTAGGGGCACCAAGAGCCTCGAAGGTCTCCTATAATCCATAAAGGATAAACCACAAAAGGAATGATACAATCACTAAGTATCAACTAACTCTACTTTGGTATATTCCCATAAAAATACGTAAGTTGACAATCTCTGTTTGGCTCCAACATTCAAGCCCATGAACAACCCAGTCCTCACAAGAAACAAGTCAATCACATCATTGATAATTATTGAATATCATGACTCCACTCACATGGGGATACATCTTTCATAAAGTGATAAAGATGATCAGATGTAGTCAATGATTCATCTATAATGTGGGACCCACGTAAGATACTAGTCCAACTAAGCTGTCATACCCACGTTGGATACTTGACTAGCTATGCTGTCATACCCACGTAGGTTACTATAACAGAAGTCAAACTATCAGACCCATGTAGGATACAAGAACATTAACCATCACCATCGAACCCAAAGAGGATTCCAGTACGGTTGTCGTCATCATCGAACCCAAGGAGGATTCCAGTATGGTAGTTGTTGTCACCGAACCCACAGAGGATTCCAGTAAGGTTGGTGTCATCGTCGAACCCAAATAGGATTCCAGTACGGTAGTCATTGTAGTCACATCCATATATAGGGTTCCCGCACACAGCACGGTCGATGTCGGGAGGGTACACTCCTCGAGAAAAGGGGTTGATACATAAATTGTCACGAAGTCCTAAGTTGATGTATCCTGAGTTTACGTCTCATCAAAAGGAACCCAACTCGATAGATGGCACGTCAATTGGATTACCCAGTCTGAGAGTTATTGTCTTTTCCGTTAAGGGGACCGGTTGGATTTACGCTCGATCCAAACCCAACCATTTTCCAAAGACTTCCAAAACTCACTCAGAGTATCGAAAAAGAACCACCATGTCATGTGGGTCCCACTGTTGTATACGACGCGTCGATAGGATGCACGGGCTTCGATTTATTCAACATTAAGTGAAAATGAGACCGGCCCGTTAAGCCCAGTGGGCTGGCGGGTTGGGTCAACACGGTTTGGGTAGGTCCCACATGGCAGATGGTCGGACTAGCCCAATGAATCGTGTGGCCCAGTCCGAGGGGGTGTGGCTCGGCCCGGTACGGCGCGGTGCGGTTGGCCGCGGCTCGGTCGTTTGTCCGAGTGGTCCGAGGGGGGCGCTTTCCCATACCAGTGCCGTTGAGCGGCATCGCCCGCCCAACCGGCCGGCCTTCTTGGCGCAAGCGGCCCGCTTGGGCGGGCCGTGGTCTTGCTGCGTGGCACCTTCGGGTGCAGCGATTCCTTCACCTGGTCGGCTGATGAGGCTGCCGGTTCACCGCCGAAGCGGGCCGAAGAGCGCGGGCCGCGGTCCATCGAAGTGTGGTGCCCCTTGTGGTGTCACCAATTTCATTCAACCCAGCTGGCTTTAGCATGCTAGTTCTTCTTCAGCCGAGTGGCTGCGGTTACGGGTTGTGATTCTTCCGAATGTGGCCAGCACGTGGTCGCCGCCTTTGTTCGTCGCCACCTTCCCATGATGATCTCCATCACAAATAAAAGATACTACGGAGGGTCATTAGTCCGTGTGCATTCGGCCCACACCCTCCGCATTAGGTGGAATCAATTGTTCGTGAACAACCATTCACATTAAACAATGATATGCGAATAATTTTAGAAAACTAAAATTAAACAATACCCCTACCCCGGTTTCAAGAGATGTGTTGTAGGAAGAGGATTTGTAGACAACGTCGGGGTGCGTCTGAGGAGGAAGCGACGTCTACTCACTTGTTGTGGAGAAGGGAAAGGAATTGACGTCATCGTTCTTCGTGGAATCGGTGTTCTATGTCGATGAGGGTGTCGTTCTTCACGGAAGGAACAGTTCTTTGTAATCCTCCAGAGATTCCACCCCAAAATATTTGTCAAGCCAATATTATGTTAAGGATTCACCTATTTTAATAAACATTCAATGTATATTCAAAATGATTCAAATCCACCAAAAGTAATTAATTAATTTGTGGAATTAAAAATAATAAATTCAAGGTTCTGTCATATTAATGACCAAGTTGAATGTGGAGAGTTTAACAATTAAAGAGGTGAGTTTGTCAAGAATTAAAACGAGGGTTTAGGGGGAGTTATGGGGAGATGAAAAGATTAGGCTCTTGTGGGCCCCACCTCACAAATATCCTCTCATGGGAGTTTTTGTGGGTGTGGGACCAACCTCTAACTCCGCTTGAGAGTAATTAACCAACCCCCACAAATAAAATTGTGTTCCACAAATTTAATTTAATTTAATATAAATTCCCAAAAAAATAACTCTAAACCCATATAAAACGCATCTGCGGTAAAGGTCCCCTTAAGTGAATAACAATGATGCAAGTTCAACGGTGCCCTTGGATTTCAATTCTGATAACCGGTTCAAAAGATAGAAAAACCCACACGTACGTTTACTGAACGAACCCGAACCAAACTTCAAAAATTGATTTCGGGCACAGTAGGCCTCAGAATCAAGTGCCTTCAGAAACCTCAGTCTCGAAAAATTCCAATGTATTTAAGAAAAAAATTCCTTTAGATTTCCAGGTCATTACAATCGAATATTTACCCTTTAAATACATTAATGTTCTACTATTATAATTCATATACACATTATTTACATGACTTATTTTTACATTAATGTCAACTGAATGGGGATTATTTTCAGATATCATGTCTTAAATGAAAATTTCAATTTATTGATGTTATTGTATTTGTTGTCTCTAGAGATAAATTTTGGATATCATATGAGTAGTCAAATGATGTTATTCTCATTTCTTATAAAAATTCATAGTCTATGGGGTATCATTATTTTATTGTTTTATGAACTTTTGACACATATGATGTTGGATCAGGACTAATAAAATACATTTCTAATGGTGTATTGAATTAAATAGAAAAATTATGAAATATTAAAAAGTATTTATTAATTTAAATTTTGATATAAATTCATTTATAAAAAAAGTTATTAAATAATTTGAAATAATGATAAAAATGTTGACAGTCATTTTTTTAAATATAAATTTGTGTTATGTTCTATTTTTCCCAAATTTTTTTAAAAAAATTTAATGGAACAGACTCCTATAAATACATCCACATATATAGTATTTTGTTAGGATATTTTTGACACAATTTTAACATTGGATTTGTTTAAAAGAAACAAAATAATAATGGTCCTGATAGAATCAAAGTATTTCTTGAAAATAGAGACTGAATGTCCATACAATTGAGTAAACTAAGGACATTTCATGTATAATCACTTCTGGAAAATGGACCTAAGCCCACGTTTTCCCCCAAAACTGTGTGGATAGATACCCCTATACCCACGATTTTGGAAAACTGTGGGCATAGGTAAATTTTCAAGACCAATACACACGGTTTTCCAAAACCATTTGTATAGGGGGGTCTATCCCCATGGTAATCCAAAACAGTGGAGATTGGTCCTAAAAAGTCACATATACCCAAGATTATGGAAAACTATAGGGATAGGTCTGGGATAAAATACATATTCCCACCGTTATGAAAAACTGTTGGTATAGGTTTCCTGTTAGTGCATGGGAATATATTTTTTCCACGGGAAGGAAATTTTTTTTGGTGGAAGTCCTATGCCCACAGTTATTCCCTTTATACCCATGGTTTATATAAAAATATTTATCTAAATATATATATATATATATATATATATATATATACATAGGTGATGATAGAGTAGTGTTTAGATGCAGTTTCTGCAGCAAAGAGGTTGTGGGATCAAAACCTGCTACCTGCATTATATTAGGATCCATACCCATGGTTTTGAAAATGTGGGTAAAAGACATTGAAACTATTGGAAATTGGGTATGTTTCATTGAAACCGTGGTAGAACACCAATACCCACAGTTTTAGAAAACCGTGAGTATAGGCTCAGGACCTATACCGACGCTGTTCAGCCCACGGTTCCCAAAACTGTGGGTATTATAAAGACCCATAAAATTCAAGGAAATTATTTTCTAAATTTTCTTTGGAATTTTACAAGAACGCAGTTTCTGACAGCGCCTGATTCTGAGGCCCGGTGTGCCCAGAATCAATTTCCGAAGATTATCTCGGGTAAGTTCAGTGAACGAACGAGCTGGTTTTTCTAACTTTTAAACCGTTGCTCGGAATCGAATTCTGAGGGCACTGATTGAATTGTAGTGCCGATATATTCTTAGAAACACCTTTTCCAGAGTTGCGTTTACTCGGGTGTGATTTTTATTTTTTGGGGTTAAGTTAAAAAATAAAATAAAAGTGGTGGGGTACTTTATTTTATTTCACATAAAGTGGCTTAACCGAAGTTAAGCGGATAAGGTGCGACCCACCATATCCTACCCACATGGTAGGATATTTGTGAGGTGGGGCCTACACAAGACCCGCCATTTCATTCCTTCTATATAATGCACCCACAACCCACCTTTTTAATGAAAGTCAAACCATGAGTTTATTCTGGTTATGAAACGCCTCATTAATTTGGGCGGTTAAATCGTTTCAATTAATTCATTGAATTGATTATTTCTTTTTGTCTTTCAAAGGTTTACTCGTGCGTTAATAAAATAAGATTGTTCTTATTTTATTTCTGTTGGAACTTGTTGCATGGAGAGGATTTGGAGGCAAGCGTTCTTCTTCAACGGAGAACGTGAAGAACGCGAAGAACGCGAAAAACGCGAATAACGCACTAATCTCTGATGAAGAACGCCAAATCCTCGGAAATCAATGATGCTCCTTCCGCGACGTTTCTTACTCAACGATCCTTCTCTTCCACGATGATCCTCTTCTTCCGCGATGGTTAATTCTACGATGAACTCTCGTTCGACAACAACGTTGAGGTAGGGAATTATTAGAGAACGATTTTATTCCCTTGATTCTTTCATTATAAAGAAAACAAAGAAACACGGATCAGCTTATTATCTAGTTGATCCACGAACGTTTTCATTGCAGATTGGGAATTTTTGTTGTGGGATGTTATGGGGGTTTATTTTATTGTTGATCGTGTTCTCATCCGTCGCCTTTTTTGGTTTCAATTGGGCCACCTGTTATCAAAATAACGGGAGGAGGTCGGACCGTACGAACACGGTCGACCCTCCTCCTCCCCTCGTTTGTTTGAATTTGTTGCGGCACATGAAACGCAGTGTGGTGCTGTTTCACCGCGCGGAAATGAGAAAGAATGTGGCGAAGAAGCATGGCGTCGTTGCACCGCGCAGTTGAGGTCGAACGAAACCATGAGCGGAGTCGGGTCCACGGAGGCGATTCGAAGACCCCACAGTTAGTTGTCGAAGTGAGGATCGACGGATGATGGAGAGGCGATCCGAAAAGGCGTTGTCGAAAGCGACAAGCAAAACGGACCACAGGAGTGCGTCCAGTGGTTCTCGAAAGACTCCCCCGGCACGCCGCCGGGAAGGGGCCGCCACGGCCGGTGGTTGGTGGTCAGGCGGCTGCACGGGACCAGAGGGACACGGCATCGCACCGCGTCAGTTGATAGGGAGCAGCCACCGCGCGGGGGCTACAGTTTCGTCCAGGGGGGCGGTTCCCCCATGCGTGGCAGCTTGGCCAGCGCCATCGAGCCAGCGCGCCGGGCTGAGCTGCCCGGCCGGACCGCTAGCCTGGGCCACGCCAGCTGGGCAGGGATGCGCCCAGCCGGGTTGGACCCAGACCCGGGTCAGGTCGACTATGTTCGGGCCGACCGAGGGGATGATGGGCCGGGTCGGTCCGGGCCCAGACCCCCCGTTTTCGGACATCTTCGGTCTTTTTCCCATAACCTGGGGTGCGGACCTCCGATCGACGCGCTGTCAGTTGCGTAGCAATCCATGGATCGAGTCTGTCGTGTCGGTATATTACACTCAAGGTTTCGGAGAACTTTGTGTTCAGCCGGGTTGGTTCGGATACAAAACCAACCGGGCCCTCGGAGCGGAAACGCTTATATCATGAGTTCCGGATGTCTGATTGACGTGCTGTTGACTTTGTTGGTTTCCTCTTGATGAGACAGAACTTTTTGCATACATAGCCTGAGTTTTGGATGTTGTTAGAGTATGACTGGGTTGGATTGTACCTGAAATCAAACCGGGCCCCTGGAACAGAAAAGCTGATATTTTCAGACTGGACGTCCGTTTGACGAACCATCACCGACGTTGGTGATCATGTTGAGACACGGTCCCTATGAGTATACCATATGAGAGTTCATTGTATAGTTGAGATATGTCCGGGTTTGTTCGCACACGAAACCAACCGGGCCCCTCGAACGAGAAGGCTAATAACTCACAAACCGGGCGTCCGATTGACGTGCCGTCTGTTGCCTTCAGACCCCTATGACGAGGCGGTCCTTTGAGATATTTTCTTAATGGGACTTGTGATACATGGATTATCGACTTGTAGCTCATGGAGCGGACCCTCCCAGAGATGAGCATACAGAGTACGAAGACCGTGTATCTGGCTGTCACCGATGACTACTTGTCTGATTTGATCCAGAGTGACTAGCATAGCCCAGTGGGGAGAACTACTTTGTGAGGTGGCAGACCCATAGAAGAGGAGCACTAATGTGTGAGGTGGCATACCCATGGCAGAGGAGCACTACTATGTGAGGTGGCAGACCCGCGGTACTCGATAGGAGGAGTACCTCAACAGTCTTAGGTTAGTGAGCAGTACCTCAGAGTCGTGACAGGACCAGTGTACACTCCAGAGACGGGGCTCTTCAGCAGTTACAGTTTCGATAATGAAAAACCTGGTTTGAGCTGAGTCTGTGACCTTTGTGTTTACCTCTTGATTGAGATGGGTCACTTGATAACTTAGGTATATTTATGGGAATATACCTAAGTAAAGGTTATCTGTTGAGATCTTCATTGTGGTTATCCTTGTTGGTTATTAGTGAGACCTTGAGGGTCTCAGGGTCCCTAATCAGTATCGTTATACTCACCCATGCATGGGCTATGCCCACACCTCATTGTGTTGGTTGCAGACGACGGGAAGCGCTGACAGAGGTCGAGTATTCTAGGACTGGACGGTACCCAGAGGTGGACCACACGACGAGTTAGTATCCGGAGGTGGAATTCACGGCGAGACGACACTCATAGGAGGTTGATGGGCAAGAGCGTTGTGGAGGCTATCTGTACCTACCCTTCAGGTAGGATCTGTGGTGGACAATCCAGGAGCTACGCTATCTGTACCTACCCTTCAGGTAGGATCCGTTGTGGATGATCCAGGAGCTATGCTATCTGTACCTACCCTTCAGGTAGGATCCGAGAAGGACGACCCAAGAGCAGCTTCCTTTATTCCAGCTGCTTTTCTTTTTCTGTTGTACTTTCATTTAGTTGTAGCTGTACTTTCAGTTGGGTTTGTATTCTGGCCCATTTACTTTTCAGCACTTTCTTTGTACGTAGTTTTTTACTTCCTCTTGTACTCGGTGGTGTTTTGTTAATTTTATACAGGCAATGGCTTCACAGTTATCGGGATTTATGCCTTTGGTGCTAGTCGCCAGCCCCTGGCCTATGGATGGCGGGCTTGGGGTAGTCACTACACGGGCCCCGAGGACGGGTCGTGACAAATTGGTATCAGAGGAGTCAGTTCTACCACTGAACTAATAACTCTGATATTTTTTTTCTGTGAAGTGACAATGTTAAGAGTACCGAGTGTCGTTTATAGTTTAGGGAGTCTAGTGTTGGTGCGGGCAGCCGATGTATCCATACACTAGGACCCTGACAACTAATTTCCTACTTTGTGCATGAAAACACCGATTGCGTGTGTGTTTCCAGAAGTTTTTAAAAGTCAGATCAAACCAGGTCAGGTCACCTGGTATAAATCATTTAACCATGTCACGTATGTTTCATTCAGGATGCCTCCCCATAGACAACCAGCTAGT
This sequence comes from Viscum album, assembly GCA_963277665.1. Classification (NCBI taxonomy): domain Eukaryota; kingdom Viridiplantae; phylum Streptophyta; class Magnoliopsida; order Santalales; family Viscaceae; genus Viscum; species Viscum album. Next base: position 2,037,939,277 of record OY728121.1, read on the forward strand.
GCCCCGAGAGTTTTTCGTACTGACAGCCCACCGAGATACGTGGCCTCATTATAGGGCCCTATTCCAGTTGAGGCACCAGTGGTACTACTACCCATTGGGCCACCAATGCCAATAGCCCCAGAAGAAGAGGGTGCACGTCGCTTGAGCGCACTTCAAAAGTTCCAGTGCTAGAGGCCACCCAGGTTCAGGGGAGAGACGGACCCGCAGGCGGCTGAGGATAGGCTGGAGGCTGTGGTGAGAGTCTTCAGGCTAGTGGGGACGCCATCAGACTTCATGGTGATCCTTGCTTCCAGCCTTCTTCAGGATGCAGTAGGAAGATGGTGGAGCCTGATGCTCTAGATGCATGATGAGGTGACGCATCTTTGGGTAGTCTTCGAGAGCCTATTTCGGGAAGAGTTTGTACCAGCCACCCTTCGAGCGGTGCGTATACAAGAACAAATTCAGCTGCGGCAGGGCAGCATGATAGTGGCGCAGTATTCAGCGAGGTTCACAGACCTCTCGTGCTACTCCACAGATATGGTACGAGACTCGTTCTTCAGGGCCCGAAACTTCGAGCAGGGGCTCACGTGAGAGAGTAGAGCTTCTGTTGTTTCTCACAACATTCCAATGCAGACATGGGTGTTGGATCAAGCCCTCTATGTCGAGATTTTCCTTGCTGAGCAGCCTCTAGCAGCAGAACCCACCACTAGCCGGCATGCGGCAGAGTCTTCTGTAGCAGGCATTAGAAAAATGACGTAGAGGTCCAAGAGGACGAGACCTACAGGTGGTCGACCGCATGACTCAGGTTCGGTAGTGCAAGGAAACAAGGGGTATGGAAGATCTAGACCATCCATGCAGTGTTACTCCTACGGAGGGATTGGTCACATGGCACGTGACTGTCCGACCCGCCATGCAGATGAATAGTGTTAAATGAAGAACCTCCCAGGCAGTGGCAGAGGTTCGATCAAGGCAGACCGCTAGGAGCTGGAGGTGGACGATGCTTCGAGGTGTTTCCACCACCACCACCATGAGGGCCACCTCGACTGCAGGGAACATGTAGACATGGGAGAGCTCAGCATTAGGCAGGAGATGCTTATGACTATGGAGCTTCGGAAACGAGTGGACGGGAGTGGAAATAGTGGTGTATATCTACTTCCATGTTGTTTTTGTTACATTTGTGACCTTGTACCATGAGATACAATAATATAAAGACACTAACCTTTGTGGCATTTTCTTCCTTCCATTTTGAGTACTAAGAGGTTTCGATTTAAACTGTTGACTTGACCCTCACTTTCGACATTCCCTCTGGAAGAGACCTAGTGACCTCACGCTGATGCCGACAGTGTGACTCGACCCTTAGAGGTAAGAGTAATGGTTGGATCTCTTGGTAGTAACGTTGAGGGCTTACGACGTCATCCATCGGATAAATACATCATTCATGTCCGGATTGACTGTATTAGGCAAAAAACATGGTTAATCCAGGGGATGAGACTGGATTTATCTTATCGGCAAAGAGGAAATCTTAGTATCTCTTGTGGGACCAGAGAAGGTCCAATTCATCCAAGAGCGGATGAGGACAGCTCAGAGCTGACCGAAGCCTTTCACTGACAGGATACAGAGACCATAAGAGTTCGAGGATGGAGACCACGTTTTCTTACGGGTCTCACCTCAACATGGAATTACGGAGATGTGGCCGAGGCGTCAAGTTATCTCCGAGGTTCAACACATCTTTATAGGACCTCATTATGGTTGGCGAGGTGGTTTACCGCTTGACCCATCCACCTCAGTTGTACCGGGTGGACGACAACTTCCATTTATCTCAACTGAGGAGATACGTGCTCGACCCTTCGCATATCATCGACCATGGAAAGCTGGACATGGGTGTTGGGGTGACATTCTCGGAGGTTCTAGTGGGGACTGAGGATCAACAGAGGCGGATCCTATGGGGACGATCAATTCCTCAGGTGCACTTCCTTTGGAAGTATGGGAATCTCCAGGTAAGCACTTGGGAGCGGGAGTCTCAGATGCGTCCTCAGTACCCACTTTTGTTTCCCTTGTTTTTTATGTATCTTTATGGGGACGTAATGCCCTGAGGTGGGAGTGATGTAAAGACCCGTAAAATTCAAAGAAATATTTTTCAAAATTTTCTTTGGGATTTTAAAAGAACGCAGTTTCTGACGGCACCTGATTCTGAGGCCCGGTGTTCCCGGAATCAATTTCCAAAGTTTAGCTCGGGTACATTCAGTGAATGAACGAGCGAGTTTTTCTTACTTTTAAACCGTTGCTCGGAATCAAATTCCGAGGGCACCGATAGATTCGCAGAGCTGGTATTTGCTTAGAAACACCTTTTTTGGAGTTGCGTTTACTTGGGAGTGGTTTTTTTTGGGTTAAGTTAAGAAATAAAATAAAAGTGGTGCGACACTTTATTTTATTTCACTCAAAGCGGCATAACATATGTTAAGTGGATAAGGTGGGACCCACCATATCCTACCCACATGGTAGGATATTTGTGAGCTGGGGCCTTCACGAGCCCTGCCTTTTCATTCCTTCTAAGTAACGGACCCACAACCCCCTTTTTAATGGAAGTCGAACTGTGCGTTTATTCTGGTTATGAAACACCTCATTAATTTGGGCGGTTAAATTGTTACAATTAATTCATTGAATTGATTGTTTCTTTTTGAATTTCAAAGGTTGACTCGTGCATTAACAAAAAAGGATTGTTCTTATTTTATTTCTTCTGGAACTTATTGCGTGGAGAGGATTTGGAGGAATGCCTTGTTCTTCGACGAAGAACGCGAAAAATGTGAAGAACATGAAGAACTCGAAGAATGCACCGATCTCCAACGAAGAACACCAAATCCTCGAAAATCAACGACTCTCCATCCGCGACGTTTCTTTCTCGATGATCATTCTCTTCCGCGATGATCCTCTTCTTCCGCGACGGTTAATTCCGTGATGAACTCTCGTTCGATGACAACGTTGAGGTAGGGAATTATTTGAGAACGATTTTATTCCAATGATTGATTCATTATAAATAAAACAAAGAAACACAGATTATCTTATAATCTAGTTGATCCGTGAACGTTTTCCTTGTGGGTTGGGAATATTTGTTGGGGGAGATTATGGGGGTTTATTTTATTATTGATCGTGATCCCATCTGTCACCTTTCGTATTTTCAATTGGGCCACCTATTATCATAATAACGGGAGGAGGTTGGACCATACAAACACGGCCAACCCTCCTCCCCCCCTCGTTTGTTTGAATTTGTTACGGCATGTGAAATGTAGCGCGGTGCCGTTGCACCGCGCGGAAACGAGAAAGAACGCGGTGAAGTAGCGCGGCGCCGTCACGCCGCGCCGTTGAGGCCGAACAAAACCACAGGCGTAGTTAGGGCCGCGGAGGCGATTCAGACACCCCGCAGTTTTTTGTCGATGTGCGGATTGACGGACGATGGTGAGGCGATCTTCAAAGGAGATTTGAAGCCGCCACAGTAAAGTTCGGGTCCCGGGAGGACCATTGGAGAATGTGACGAGCAAAGCGGACCACTGGAGCACGTCCGGTGGTCCGCGGAAGACTCCCCCGGCGTGCCACGCCGGCACGGCGGTGCACGGCGTGCCGCTGGGAAGGGGCCGTCGCGGCTGAAGCCACGGCAGCGGGTGGCTAGTCCCACGAACATGCAGGACCAGAGGGAGGCGGCATCGCGCCACGTCCGTTGACAGGGAGCGGCCCCCGTGCGGGGCCCGCGGTTTCGTCCAGGGGGGTGGTGCCCCATTGCGCATCCGCTTGGCCAGCGCCAGCGCGCCGGGCCCCGCCCAGTCCGGGCCGGGCCGCCCACATCCGGGTCGGACCAGGGTCGGGTCGCCCCGGTTCGGGACGACCAATGGGGGGTTGGGCCGGGTCGGTCCTGGCCCAGACCCCGTGTTTTCGGACCTCTTCGGTCTTTTTCCCATAACATGGGGTACGAACCTCCAATTGACACGCCATCAATTGTGTATAAATCCTTGGATCGAGACGGTCGTTTCGGTATATTACACACAAGGTTTCGGATAACTTTGGGTTCGGCCGGGTTGGTTCGGATACGAAACCATCCGGGCCCTCGCAGCAGAAACACTTATATCTTGAGTTCCAGATGTCCGATTGACGTGCCGTCGACATTGATGGTTTCCTTTTGACGAGACGGAACTTTTGGCATACTTCTCCAATGTTTTGGAAGTAGTTAGAGTATGACTGGGTTGGATTTTACCCGAAATCCAACCGTGCCCCTAGAACGGAAAAGCTGATATCATTCAGACCGGACGTCCGTTTGACGAACTGTCTGTGGAATTGGTGATCACATTGAGAAACGGTCCCTATGAGTATACCGTATGAGAGTTCAGGTACATTTGTGATATGGCTGGGTTGGTTCGCACACAAAACCAACCGGGCCCCTGGAACGAAAAGTCTAATAACTCACAGACCGGCCGTCCGATTGACGCGCCCTCTGTTGCGTTGAGACCCTTATGACAAGGCGGTCCTTTGAGATATTTCTTTGTGGGACTTGTGATACTTGCAGTATATACCTCTAGCTTGTGGAGTGGACCCTCCCGGAGACGAACATACAGAGTACGGAGACCGTGTAGCTAGATTTGACCGATGACTGCTTGTCCAATTCGATTCAGAGTGACTAGCATAGCCCAGTGGGTAGAAATACTTCGTGAGGTTGTAGACCCATGACGGAGGAGCACTACTGTGTGAGGTGGCAGACCCACAGTACTCGACAGTAGGAGTACTTTTGTAGGCTATGAGGGGGAGCACTACTGTGTGAGGTGGCATATCAATGTCAAAGGATCACTACTGTGTGAGGTGGCAGACACGCGGTACTCGACAGGAGGAGTACCTCAGCAGTCTTGGGTTTGTGAGCGGTACCTCAAAGTCGTGACAGGACCACTGTACACTCTAGAGACGGGGCTCTTCACCAGTTGCAGTTTCTATAATGAAAATCCTGGTTTGAGCTGAGTCTATGACCTTTGTGTTTACCTCTTGATTGAGATGGGTCACTTGATAACATAGGTATATGTATGGGAATATACCTGGGTAGTGGTTATCCGATGATTTCATAATCTTGTGTTTCCTCATGATTGAGATGGGATACTTGATAACTTAGGTATATGTATGGGCATATACCTATGTAGAGGTTATCTATTGAGATCTTCTTTATGGTTCTCCTTGTTGGTTTTAGTGAGACCTTGAGGGTCTCGGGGTCCCTAATGAGTATCGTTATACTCAACCCTACACGGGCTATGCCCGCACCTCATTCTGTTGGTTACAGACGATGGGTAGTGCTGTCAGAGGCCGAATTTTCGAGGACTGGACGGTACCCGAAGGTAGACCACACGATGAGTCAGTATCCGGAGGTGGACTTCACGGCAAGACAACACTCAGAGGAGGTTGACGGGCGAGAGTGTTGTGGAGGCTATCTGTACCTACCCTTCAGGTAGGATCCGTGGTGGACGATCCAGGAGCTGCGCTATCTGTACCTACCCTTCTGGTAGGATCCCCGGTGGATGATCCAGGAGCTGTGCTATTTGTACCTACCCTTCAGGTAGGATCTGAGGAGGACGACCCAGGAGCTTCTTCCTTTAATCCAACTATTTGTCTTTTTCTGTTATAATTTCATTCAATTGTATTTTTACTTTCAATTGGGTTTGTATTCTGGCCCATTTACTTTTCACCACATTCGTTGTACTTAGTGTTTTACTTCCCCTTGTACTTTGTGGTGTTTTGTTACTTTTATAAAGCCAATGCCTTCCCAGTTATCGGGATTTACGCCTTTGGTGCTAGTCGCCAGCCCCAGGCCTATAAAAGGTGGGCTTGGGGTAGTCACGGCACGGGCCCCAAGGACGGGTCTTGACAGGTATAGCCTATACCTAGGGTTTTGGGGTCTATACCCACAGTTTTGAACTGTGGGTATAAGTCGTTTTCCAATAGTGAATGATGACGTTATTAATTATTTTTAGGAAACATTTAGTTAATAAGTGTAATGTTATAATGGTATTTTGTATCTGATATAATATTAAATTGCACACAGTGAATTGTCGATCAAGGAAGATTAGATATAGATGTTCCAACAAAAAAATTAACTATAAATATAAAATCATTAGTATATTTATCATTATCTATTTATAATATAATTATTTTTTCTCTATTAATGGAATAAAATATGTGAATTTTGATATTAAACTTTTGAGGAATACTATAATAGAATTTTATGGGAGGGGGAGAAATGTGTACATTATATAAAACATATTTCATAGGTTGAATCATGATTCCATCATATCATGTAGAAGATGTTTTGAAGTTTAATGAATCCACTAAAGTATTGATTTAATAGTAAGAAATTTAACGGATTGGGTCACCATTTTAAGAAACTATAGTGTTTATGAATGAGTGATATATGAAAATGTTTATGCATCTATAAACAAATTTTTCTAAAGCACCAAGATTGGTAGTTGAAAATATTTATACCAGTATCATGGTCAAATGATGAATGAACACTATAGAAAAAATTGAACCAATTATCCATATTGAATTGTTATGAAACCATTATAGTACATGAAACCACATAACTTATATTGAAACCTTTGAGTCATTAAAATTTTTGTTTTAAAAAAGTTATATTGTAACAAAAAATATGGAAATGAAATGGACCATACCACATATTCTGTTATTCATTCAAGATCCACCCAAAAAATGTGTTGTTAATTTTTTTAACTAGTCAATTTAATTACTAAATTAAATAGGAAAAATCCTTATAAAATATTATTCGACCCGCTATTGGAAGGTTAGACAAGGAAGTAATGAGGCGGATAAAGTGATAGGTCATTACCGAATTTTTTGTATGAATTCTTCTTATATGATTGATATTTTTCCATATCATTATTTCATAGTTCTTGATTTTATAACCCAATGTAGGATTATCTCTCAAAATTAACTAGGGAAATGTTTTTTTGCCTAACGAGGCAACAAATTCATGATGATTATTTCAATAAATTGTTTCTTCATGTTTTGAATGTTATAAATATTTAATTTTGTATGTTTAGTAATTTGGAAATGGATATCATGTCGAATTGAAGAAAATTTACTATTAATAATGCATATTTCTGATAAAAGTAATGTACACCCCCACCAACCCATGTAAGCATCATGTTATAGTGGACGATAAATTTTATTCCCACATAATAAAAAAGCAATGTCTAATGTACAAATTTTTGTATGATGTGAATTAATGTTTTTCTATATAAATATATTTAATAATTAATATAATAACTATGTACATATATATTATATTTAAATTTTCAATATAAATTATTCCTTATAAATTGTAATAATTTTACCGTCCAAAGCCCACTCTTCTGGACTCGGTGCTTGAAAAATGATGTGTAATTTTTTTTTTAAAATGAACTCGACAATTACACAACATGTTAAAAAAACATGGATCTTTTATCGGTATAGATTTAGGAGAAAATATTTATGTTTAAAAACATCAAAGTTATAGAAAAAATTGAAACGAAATGATAGATAAACTCTTATTCCATGAACGCCATAACAATGACTACCTACATAGGATTTCAAGGAATTCTGTGAAAAACATTTCGAAAACATAGCTTGAGCACAAAAGGTTCCCAATAAGTGTTTTTGAAAACCATTGATATACCCCATTAAAATATCTTTTTGAAAATTCATTTGGAAAATTCAACTAGAAATTCATTTGTAGAATAAATTTTTCAGAAATAATATAATGCATTGAAAATTAAATATATTTCAAAAATTATTTTAAAAATAATCCAATGATTTAGTTGAAAATTTTATGGAAGCTCTTCAAAATCTAACAACTAGGGCCACTCGATACATTGAAGGATATCTTGGGCCTTCTCACTTGAGGGTTGGATTCAATATCCTATTCCCTATTTTATTTACAAACGTCGAGTACCGGTTTTTATAAAACATTATTTTATTATCTTTCCTAATATACATATAATTTTCACCATTGTTTTTGTTTCGAAAATTTATTCATAATCTTTTCTGAAACAAATAAATAATAATATTTTATAAAAAATTTATATTCGACATTGTATGATCAGATCATATGATACATGACTTTGCATAAACACATGGAAGTTAAATCAACATCCATGCACTTGAAATTCCAAAAAACATATTTATAAAATTTCATTTATGCATGACGTTATAAACTGATCACAATAGTGAACATATAATTATCTCTTAGTTATATAATTCAATAAAAATGCATAATTATGTGTACGCACAAAAATTATCAAAGAAGCATTTCTTAAATAAAATCATCCTTTTATATTCAGTTAAGTTTTAAGGATCAATAATTTATGAAATACATAAATATATACAAAATCATAGATAATGTATTAGAAACAAAAAATCATGAATTTTAAATAGATTATTGTTAGTATATATATATGTTTTATTAGAATATACACATGAATCTCACACCCATAATTAAATACATGGATGGTTTAAACAAAGTGTAAAAAATAACACTTCAATATAAATCTATATATACACAAACATATATATATAATGAACTAACAAAATAATTTATATATGTTCATATAAATATATCATATCTGAACAAAACACAAACATATTCAATGGGTGAGTTAAATGTATTGATTTGTATTTCATAGAAGTATAAAACATGGAATTAAAATATTTAAACAATTACAAACCACAAAAATATGGATTACAATTTTCAAGGAGAAAACTCCCCTTACACCAATATAAAATTATATATTGGAAATAATTAAAAGATGAATACTGAAATATATATTATGGTTTCATATCATAAAACACAAATCATTTTAATAAAATGCTCTCTTACAAAAAAATCATAATGTTCAAAACTTTTTTCAATATAATATTTCTATCAAATTTAGATTTTAATAACATGTTAAAACAATATATTATATAATATAAACTAAAAAACAATAGATAGTATGTTGCATACAAAAATAAAATAGAATTGAATGTGTAAATAAAGTATGCAAAATATTAACCCCTTTTAAAAATAAAATAGAATGGGAGAGTGAGTATTTGAAAATAAATAGGCCCTTACACAAATATAATTTTAGGAATGGAAAATGAGTTTCCAAAAGAACTTTAAGAAATTTCTTAGTCTAACATAAATAAATTGTGAAGACCTTAAATGAAAAATGGTGAAAAACTATATTGAAATTAACTTTAAATGTAATGAAATCATATATGAAATAAATAATATGTTGCACAAATGTAATTTTTGTAGAAAAATAAGTTGACATAATAGATATAATAAATCCTTTATGAAAATAATATTTCAATATAATAAAAAGTAGGAAAATAAATATTTCCCCTTTACAAGTATGCGTAGAGTCATCTTCTACTTTGGTATACTATTCATACCCTAATTTCCGACTCTCCCATAGTATATTTTCTCTTAATACAATGTTTCTGAAAACAAAGGAATATATGGTTCAGACCTCTCCACTAAAACATTTTTTTCAATACTCTTACACACCATGTAATATAAAAAATAGAGACATGCTTCTATATATAGAAGATATCATACATAAAATTTAATTCAAATCATCTTGAAATTAAATGGAATTATCGTGGGTCTATTCAAACACAAAGAGGAAACCAAATTGTATTCATTGCATATTGATAAGAGTAGTAAATTGGATTTTTTTTTCTATCAAATGTTGATTTTCATAGCACAAACAACTTATTTGAAAAGGACTTATAACATATCTAATAGACTAATATTAATAAAGTAAGAAAGATTCTATCAATTTGTAACAAATTACAAATAATAGATAATTTTTGGGATAATATTAATAAAAAATCCAAGAAAATCTGTTGAAAATTGGGACATGAGAATTAAAATAAACACTATCAGGTTGTAGAAACATTCAGTATATCAATTAAAAGGGGACGGATGATGAAAAAATCCAATAAGATAAAGAATTAAACTGACAAATCAGTATTTATTACCCCCCTATAACGATTCTGAAATGAGAGTCAGATAATGAAAATTAATTTACTAACACCAACATACATATTTGTGAATCCGATAATAGGATGAAGATAATGGGGGGATCTCCAATCCACTCAATCCACATCCATCACTTAAAACCATAAACTGAGTTCAGACATGAAACCTCTACATTCAGTCGAATGTTGGATGATGGTTGGGCTTCAATTCAAGGTCGACGTAGCCCTACCGAACTCAAACTCCCATTCTCTTACTCCACATTCTGGATCGACCTTGGTTCACGTAGAAGAAGATGAAACCATATGAATTGGCCTCGACCTGGAACATCACTCGAACTCGACGAGGCCCATGGCTCTACTTTATCTCACACATCATCTCTCATGCAACCCTACTTCACGGTCACCTAATTCGTGCGACGGTAATCGACACACAGTCTCAAACTCACATCCACCTTCTTGGCGAACAGAATTGGAGAAGCCTAGGGTGAAATGTTGTGTCAGATAAATCCTTTCCCCTGAAAGTCCTCTAGTTGTACTCGTAGCTCATGAAGCTCAGCATGAGCCATCCAATATTCTTGAGTAGATATCAGGGATGTCCCGGGATACACGTCAATGTAGAAGTATACCTCTCTGTGAAGAGGTAGTCCTGGAATTTCGTCAGGAAAAAACATCTGCATACTGATCCACCACAACAGGAAAACTCAGACTCCGCACATCAACTTCTCCAAGGATGAGACTAGCCAACTGATTTGTGATTTCCTATCCTCTCCTCTACATAAGTCCAACATGCACAGCTAAGTTTCCCTTCTCGTCGGTGAAGGTGAAGCTGCTCCCATCGGGGCGGATACACCGCACTTTTCACAGAATGCAGTGGAGCTGAGCGTGGATTGTAGACAAACAGTCCATAACCAAGATGACGTTGTAAGGCCTCAACGCCACTACAAGAAGATCCCAGCCGAAGCTCTCGCCTCCTATAGTAAGCTCACACTGCTGGTACCAGTGTGTGATCGTCGATTCTGCTCCCATAAGAGTCTCTAGGCATAAGGATCGAGGCAACGACTCCGTCAGAATCTACGACCTCCGAACAAGGGCAGAAGCAATAAAATAATGACTCACACATGTGTCTATAAGTACTGCATTAAGGGTCTAGTGGACAAAAATAGTACCTCGAATCATCTCAGGTGCGTCGTGGTTGTAAGCAACCACTGCATAGTGCGGAGCCTGCCTCTGCCCACTAGCTCCATGTGGTCGGGGTGGACATCTTGGTGGTGGTGGTGGTAGAGCATCAAAACATCGTCCACCAACCACTCCTCAGCCAGCTCTTTTACCTCGTCCGCTTGATCCCTGCGGACCTCCACGGTCAAACCTCTTCCTTGGCTTGGGAGGCCCCTATACTATCTTCTTCTCATCTTCATGGTGAGTTTGGCAGTCTTGAGCCATGTGGCCCTGCCCGTCGCATGCATAGCACTGCCTGCTCCTCCTATAGCTGGCTCTGTTTCGTGTGCCCGCACAACCAAACCTGTATACTGAGGTCGCTCTACTGATATCCTGGTCTGCTTAGACCACTGCGACATTTGTCTGCTGCCGGCTGCAGAAGACTCTGCTACATGTCACCTTACGGTGGGTCTCACTGCTGGTGTCCACTTAGCGAGAATTCTCTCAACAAAACGGTCTCACTCGATCACTCCTGCCTATATCGGAATGCTGAGAGAGATCATCGAAGACCTGATCTCGGGCCTCAGTCCCTGCTCAAAGGACCAGGACTTGAAGAATGGGTCTCATACCATGTCCGTGGAGTAGAACGAGACGTCATTAAACCTCGCTAAGTACTGAGATACTATCTTGCTGCCCTGCTGTAGGTGAAGTATCTCCTGAATCTGCAACGCGCGATGGGTGACAGGAATAAAATCTGAGCGGAATAGACTCATGATGTTTGTCCAAGGTAGATATTCCTTGTCGTTCACCTGGAGCATCATGATCCTCCATCTACCTACTGCGGCGTGCAGGAGAATCACAACAAGGATCACCAAAAGGTTAGGTGGTGTCCCTACCAATCTGAAGAGTCTGACGATAGCCTCCAGCCAATCCTCAGCTACATGAGTGTCCGTCTCTCCGTGGAACCTGGGTGGCCTTGGTTGCTGAATCTTGTGCAACACACTCAGGTGGCATGCACTCTCTACTGCTGGGGCCAGTATTATCAATGGCTCAGCGGGTAGTGGTACAACTGGTGCCTCCACTGTGATTGGGCCCTACACCAAGGTCGCGTCGCTCGATGGGTTTCCATCTCGCACATGACTCGGATCCCCAGTTGGTTGCCTTTTTGGGGCCATGCTGAAAATAATTAGGTTCACCACGGTCATACAGTATACCTGGTGAGATGACACAAAGTATTCACAAAGAAAACTTTTCAAAGGAAACACACATGCAATCAGTGTTTTCATGTACTGAGTTGGAAATCAGAGGTCCGGGTCCTGGTGTATGGATACATAAGCCGCCACACCAACACTGGACTCTATTGACTGAAAACCACCCTAAATACACTTAACAATCTTTCTTCACAGAAAAGAATAATCAGAGTCCTATGTTCTGTAGTTGAACTAACTCCTCTAAGAACAATTTTTCACGACCCGTCCTTGGGGCCCATGTCGTGACTACCCCAAACCCACCTTGCATAGGCTAGGGGCTGGAGACTAGCACCAAAGGTGTAAATACCATTAAAATGGAAGACATTGCCTTTATAGAAGTAAACAAACACAACAAAGTACCAAAGAAAAGAAAGCATTATATAAATACTGAATACAAAAAGTATGTGCTGAAAGGAAAGGGGCCAGAAATACAAGCCCAACAGTAAGTACCGTACAACTGAAAAGCTAGTACAATAGTAGTAAAGTAAAACATCAACCACCAAGTCGTCCTCCGGGAATCCCAACTGAAAGGTGGGTAAAAATTGTCTCCTCATCACCTCGGGTCCGTCCGTCTTCTCCATGTTTCTCTCATCAAGTGTCCCACCTCCAGGTACCATCCAACTCCACAAGTCTCCACCACGTTCAGTGGTGTCCATCATCTCTATCCAACACAACATAGTGTGGGCATATCCCGTGTAGGGGTGAGTATAATGATACTCAGTAGGGACCCCTGGACCCCCGAAGGTCTCCCAGAATCCATGAATGATAATCTAAAAAAGGAATGATACAATCACGATGTATCAACTAACTCTACTTAGTTATATGCCCATACATATACCTAAGTTATCAATCTCAGTTTGGCTCCATCATTCGAGCCCATGAACAACCCAGTCCACATAGTAAAGAAGTCAATCACATGATTGATAATTATTGAAAGTCAAGACTCAGCTCACACAGGTATACATCTTTCATAAAGTGATAAAGATGATTAGATGTAGTAACTGATTAATATAAGTTGTCGGACCCACGTAAGATACTAGGCAAGCTAAGCTGTTGGACCCACGTTGTATACTAGACCAAGCTACTTTGTCGGACACACGTAGGATACTAGAACAAAAGTAAAACTATCAAACCCACATAGGATATAATAATTGTAACCATCATCGTCGAACCCACAGAGGATTCAGTACATTTGTCGTCATCGTCGAACCCAAGTAGTATTCCAGTATGGTAGTCGTCATCACCGAACCCACAGAGGATTCCAGTATGGTAGTCGTTGTCGTTGAACCCACGAAGGATTCCAGTATGGTAGTCATTGTAGTCACAGCCAGCTCTAGGGTTCCTGCACATAGCATGCTCGATTCCGGGAGGGCCCATTCCTTGAGCAAAGGGGGTGATACATCAACTATCACGAAGTCTTGAGTTGATTCATCCCAAATTTCAGTTGCATCAAAAGGAACCCACCACGACAGATTGCGTGTCAATTGGACGCCCCAGTCTGAGAGTTATTGGATTCCTTGTTCAGGGGCCCAGTTAGATTTACACTCGATCCAAACCCATAAATTTTCAAAATTCTTCCGAAACTCACTCAGAGTATCGAAAAACAAATTCCACCTCAAGTGGGTCCTAGTTCCATAGACGGCGCGTCGATAAGATGAGTGGTCCTTGAGTTATTCAACTTTATGTGAAAACAGGGCTAGCCCGTTAAGCACAGTGGGCTGGTGGGTTGGGTCAAACCGGTATTGGTGGGTCCCACACAGAAGATGGTCGGACCGGCACAATGAATCGCGTGCCCCAGTCCGCAGGGGCACGACCTGGCCCATTACGGTGCGACGCAGCTCGGTTGTTTGTCCGAGCGGTCCAAAGGGGGGGCGCTTTCCCGAACCAGCGCCATCGATCGACGCCACCCTCCCAACCAACCGGACTTCCTGGAATAAGTGTCCCGCTCAGGCGGGCTGCAGTCTTGTTGTGCGCCACCTTCGGGTGCAGCGGTTCCTTCACCTGGTCATCCGATGTGCTGGCTGATTCACCGTCGAAGCGGCCCGCAGAACGCAGGCCGTTGTCCTTCGCAGCGTGGCGCCCCTTGTGGCATCATAGATTTCCTTAATCCCGATGGGCTTTAGCCTGTCGATTCTTCTTCGGCTGAGTGGCCACGGTTGAGGGCCGTGATTCTTCCACATGTGGCTGGTACGCGACCACTGCCTTTGTTCGTCACCACCTCCCAAGATGAACTCCATAACAAATAAAATACTACGGAGGGTCGTCTATCTGTGTGCATTCGGCCCACGCCCTCCGCATTAGGCGGAATTAATTGTCTATGAACAACCATTCTAATTCAACATTGATATGCATATAATTTTATCAAACTATAATTATAAAATACCCTTACATCGGTTTCAAGAGAGGAGTTGCAGGAAGAGGATTTGTAGATGACGTCCGGGTGTGTCTGAGGAGGAAGCAGCGTCTACTCACTTGTTTTGTAAGAGATAAAGGAAGGAACTTCATCATTATTCATGGAATCAGTTTTGTTTGTCCAAGAGGGTGTCGTTCTTAATGGAAGGAAAAATTCTTTCTAATCCTCCAAAGATTCCGCCCCAAAATATTTGTCAAGCTAATATTATGTTATGTATTCCCCTATTTTAATAAACATGCCATGTATTTTAAAAATGATTCAAATCCCACAAAAGTAAGTAATTAATTTGTGGTGTTCTAAATAATTAATTCATGGTTTTCTCATATTAATGACCAAGTGGAATGTGGAGAGTTTAACAATTAAAGAGGTGAGTTTGTCAAGAATTTAAACAAGGAGGGTTTAGGGGGAGTTATAGGGAGATGAAAATATTAGGCTCATGTGGGCCCCACCTCACATATATCCTCTCATGGGAGGTTATGTGGGTGTGGGACCCACCTCAAACTCCCCTTGATAGGATATAACCAAATTCCACAAATAAAATTGTTTTCCACAATTTTAATTTATTTTATTCTAAATTCCCAAAAAAAAATAACTCTCAACCAACATAAAACGCATCTGCGGTAAAGGTCCCCTTAAGCAAATACCGATGCTGCGAGTTCATCAGTTCCATTGTATTTCAATTCTGAGAAGTGGTTCAAAAGATATAAAAACCAACACGTACGATTACTGAACGAACCCGAACCAAACTTCAGAAATTGATTCCTAGCACACCAGGCCTCGGAATCAAGTTCCTTCAGAAACCGAAGTCTCGTAAAATTCCAAAGTATTTATGACAAAAATTTCCTTGAAATTTACAGGGCTTTAAAATAAAATATTTACCCTTTATATAAATATATGTTTTAGGATTATAATTCATATTCACATTATTTACAAGATTTATTTCCACATTAATATCAATTGAATGGGGATTATTTTCAGATATCATGTATTGAATGAAAATTTCAATTTGTTGACGTTATTGTATTGGTTGTCTCTAAAGATAAATTTTGGATATCATATGAGTAGTCAAATGTTGTTATTCTCATTTCTTATTAAAAATCATAGTCTATTGGGTATCATTATTTTATTGTTTTATGAACTTTTGATCCAGATGATGTGGGATCAAGACTAAAAAAATACATTTCCAATAGTGGATTGAATTAAATAGAAATATTATGATATATTAAAAGGTATTTATTAATTTAAATTTTGATATAAATTCATTTATAATATTTTTAACAAATAATTGAAAATAATGGTAAAAATGTTGACAATCATTTTATTAAATATAAATTCGTGTTATGTTCTATCATTCCAAAATTTTAGAACATTTTCAATGGAACAGACTACTATAAATACATCCACATATATAGTATTTTTTCATTATTTTTGTCACCATTTTAACAATGGATTAGTTTAAAAGGAACAAAATAATAACGGTCCTGATAGAATCGATGTATATCTAGAAAATCAAGACTGAATGTCCATACAATTGAGTAATCTAAGGACATGTCATGTACAGTAACTACTGGACAATGGACCTATGCCCATTTTTCCCCCAAAACTGGGGGGATAGGTACCAATATACCCATGGTTTTGAAAAAATGTGGGCATAGGTAAATTTTCAAGACCTATACCCACGGTTTTCCAAAACTGTGTGTATAGGGGGGTCTATCCCCACGGTTTTCCAATACCGTGGGGATAGATCCTAAATATTCACCTATACCCACAGTTTTGGAAAACTATTGGGATAGGTTTGGGATAAAATACATATACCCACGATTATGATAAACCGTCGGTATAGGTTTCCCGTTAGTGCACGTGATTTTTTTTCCGCAGGAAGGATTTGTTTTTGCGGTAGTCCTATACCCACAGTTTTTCCCTTTACAACCACGATTTATATAACTATATTTAAAAAATATAAATACATATATACATAGGTGATGTTAGGGTAGTGGTTCGATGTAGTGTCTACAGCGAAGAGGTTGTGGGATTAAAACCCACTGCCTGCATTATTTTAGGATCTATAGCAACGGTTTTGAAACTGTGGGTAAAAGATGTTGACATTGTGGAAATTGGTTATGTTTCATTGACACAGTGGCAGAACACCAATACCCATGGTTTTGGAAAACCGTCGGTATAGGATTGGGACCTATACCGACACTGTTCCAGCCCATGGTTGCCAAAACCGTGGGTAAAGCCTATACCTAGGGTTTTGGGGTCTATAGCCACGGTTTTTAAATGTGGGTGTTGGCCATTTTTCAGTAGTGAATGATAATGTTACTATTTATTTTTATGAACCATTTAATTAATATGTTTAATATTATAATGGTATTTTGTATTTGATATAATATTACATTCCACATAGTGAAATGTTGATCAAGGAAGATTAGATATAGATGTTCCTACAAATAAATAACTAGAAATATAAAATTGTTAGTATATTTATCTTTATCTATTTATAATAATTTTTTTCTCTATTAATGGATGAACAATATGTTAATTTTAATATTAAACATTTGAGGTATAATTTTATAGATTTTTATGGGAGGGAGAGAAATTTTTACATTATATAAAACACGTTTCCTAGGTTGAATCATGATTCCATCATATCATGTAGAGGATGTTTTGAGGTTTAATGCTCCACTAAATTATTTATTGAATAGTAAAAAATTTAACGTATTGGTTCACCATTTCAAGGAACTATAGTGTGTATGAATCAGTGATATAAGAAAATGTTTATGAACCTATAAACAAATATTTCTAAAGCTCCCAGATTGGTAGTTGAAAATATTTATACCAGTATCATGTTCAAATGATGAATGATCATTATAGAAAAAAATGGAAAAATTTATCCATATTGAATTGTTATGAGACCATTATAGTACAAGAAACCACATAACTTATATTTAAACCACTTATTCATTATAATTTTTATTTTAAAAAATTTATACTGTAACAAAAAATATGGAAATGAAATGAACCATACCACATATTCTATTATTCAGTCAAGATACACCAACAAAAAGTGTTGTTAATTTTTTAACTAGTTAATTTAATTACTAAATCCAATAGGAAAAATCCTTATAAAATATTGTTTGACCTGCTATTGGAAGGTTCTAAAAGGATGTAATGAGATGGATAATGTGGTAGGTCATTATAGAATTTCTTGTATGGATTCTTCTTATATGATAGACTGTTTTCCATATTATTATTTCACATTGCATGATTTTATAACCCAATGTAGGATTATCTCTCAAAAATAATTAGGGAAATGTTTTTGTCTAATGAGGGATCAACATCATGATGATTATATAAATAAATGGTTTCTTCATGTTTTGATTGTTATAAATATTTAATTTTTTATGTTTGGTAATTTTAAAATGGATATCATGTCGAATAGAAGAAAATTTACTATCAATAATGCATCTTTCTGATAAAAGTGATGTATACCCCCACCAACCCACGCAATCATCATGTTATAGTGGATGATGAATTTTAGCTCTACATAATAAACAAGAAATGTCGAATGTACAAATTTTTGTATGATGTGTATTAATATTTTCCATATAAATATATTTAATAATTACGATAATAACAGTCTACATCTCTATTATATTTAAATTTTCCATAAAAATTATTCCTTATAAAATTTAATAATTATAACACCCCAATCCCGCTCTTCTGGAATCTGTGCTTGAAAAATGCTATTTAATTTTTTATATAAAAAGAACTCGACAATTACAAAACACGTTAAACAAACGTGGATCTTTTTACCAGTATAGAATTACAAGAAAATATTTATTCATAAAAAAACATCAGAGTTATAGAAAAAATTAAAACTAAATGATAGATCAACTCTTCTTCCACATACGCTACAACAAAGACTACCTACATTGGATTTCAAGGCATTCTATGAAAAACATTTTGAAAACGTAGGGTGCGTACAAAAGGTTCCCATTAAGGGTTTTTGAAACCTGTTGATATACCTCAATTAAAATATTTTTTTGAAAATGAGTTTGAAAAATTCAACTAGAAATTCATTTGTAGAATACATTTTTCAAAAATACTATAATTCATTGAAAATTATTTATATTTCGAAAATTATTTTAATAATAATCCAATGATTCATTTGAAAATTTTATGCAAGCTCTTAAAAATCAAACAATTGGGGCCACTCGAAACATTGAAAGCTATATTTGGCCTTCCCACTTGAGGGTTGGATTCACTATCAAATTCCCTATATTATTTACAACAGTCGAGTACCGGTTTTTATAAAATAATATTTTACTATCTTGGCATATATACATATAATTTTCACCAGTGTTTTAGTTTCGAATATATATTCATAATCATGTTTGGAACAAATGAATAATAATATTTACTAAAAATTATATATTTGACATTGTATGATCAGATCTTATGACACATGACTTAACATAAACACATGGAAGTTAAATCAACATCCACACAATTAAAATTCCAAAAAAACAATTATTTGTAAAATTTCATTTATGCATGACGTTATAAACTAATCACAATAGTGAACATATAATTCTCTATTAGTTATATCATTCAATAAAAATGGATAATTATGTGCGTGCAAAAAAATTATCAAATAAGAATTTCTTAAGTAAAATCATCATTTTATATTCACTTATGTTTAATGGAACAAAAATTTAAAAAATACATAAAAATATACCCAATCATAGAAAATGTATTAGAAACCAAAAATCATGAATGTTAAATAGATTATTATTTTTATATATATATGTTTGATTAGAATATACACATGTATCTCACACCCGTAATTAAATACATGGATGGTTTAAACAAAGTGTAAAAAATAACACTTCAATATAAATATACATATACATATTCATATATATATCATGCACTAACAAAATAATTTTTTTTATGTTCATATAAATATATCATGCATGAAAAAAACAAAAACATATTCAATGGGTGAGTTCAAAGTATTGATTTGGATTTCATTGAAGTGAAAAACATGGAATTAAAACATTTAAACAATTAGAAACCATAAAAATAGGGATTACAATTTTCAAGAAGAAAAATCCCCTTACACAAACATTAAAATTATATATTGGAAATAATTAAAATATGATTACTGAAATATATATTCGGGTTTCATATCATAAAACACAAATCATTTTAATAAAATGATCTCTTGAAAAAAATTTAATGTTCAAAACTACTTTCAATATTATATTTCTATCCAATTTGGATTTTCATCACTTAGGAAAACAGTATATTATAGAATATAAGTTGAAAAACAATAGATAGTTTGTCTCATACAAAAATAAAATAGAATTGAATGTTGTAAAGAAATTATGAAAAATAGTAACCCCTTATAAAAATAAAATAGAATAGGAGAGTGAGTATTTGAAAATAAATTGTACTTTACACAAATATAATTTTAGGAACAGAAAATGAGTTGCCAAAAGAACTTTTAGAAACTTATTAGTCAAACATAAATAATTTTTGATGACCTCAAATGAAAAATGGTGAAAATCTCCATTGAAATTAACTTTAAATGTAATGAAATCATATATGAAATAAATAATATGTTGCATAAATGTAATTCTTGTAGAAAAATAAGATGACAGAATAGATATAATAAATCCTTTATTGAAATAATATTTCAATATAATCAAAAGCATGATAATAAAATTTCCCCATTACATGTACGTGGAGATTCATCTTCTACTTTGGTATTCTATTCAGACCCTCATTTCCCACTCTCCCATAGTTGATTTTCTCTTAATAGAATATTTCAGAAAAAAGAGGAATATATGGATCAGACCTCTCCACTAAAACATTCATTTCAATACTCTTACACACCATGTAATATAAAAAATGGAGACATACTTCTTTATATATTAGTTATCATATATAAAATTTAATTCAAATCTTCTTGAAATTAAGTTGAATTATTGTGGGTCTATTCAAACACAAAGAGGAAACCAAACTGTATTCATTGCATATTGATAAGTGTATTAAAATGGTTTTTTGTTTTCATCAAATGTTGATTTGCACATCACAACAGACTTATAACACATTTAACAGACCAATATTAATCAAATAGAAAATGTTCTATCAATTTGTAACAAAATACAAATAATAAAATATTTTTTGTATAATATTAATAATAAATCCAAGAAAATTTGTTGAAAATTGGGACAGAAGAATTAAAATAAACACTACCAGGTTGTAGAAACATTCAGTGTATCAATTAAAAGGGGACTGAAGATGACAAAATCCAATTAGAGAAAGAATGAAATTGACAAATCAGAATTTATTACCCCCAATAACGATTCTGAAATGAGATTCAGATAATGAAGTTTAATTTAATGACACCTACTAGCATATTTGTGAATCCTATAATCAGATGAAGATAATGGGGGGATTTCCAATCCTCTCAATCCTCATCCATCACTTGAAACCCAAAACCAATTTCAGACATGAAACCTCTACATTCAATCGAACGCTGGATGATTCTCGGGCTTCAATCGAAGGTCGACGTAGTCCTACCGAACTCGAACTCCCATTCTCGGACTCCTCATTCTGGTTCGACCTCGATTCGCAAAGAATAATATGAAACCATATGGATTGTCCTTGACCTGGACTGTCGCTCAAACTTAGCAAGACCCATGGCTTTGCTTTATCTCACACAGAGTCTCTCATGCAACCCTACTTCAGTTTCCCCAAAATGACTTCCTCTCTTTTTTATTTTTTTAATTAGTTGTTTTTTTGTAATTATTCATTTTCATCATATATATATATATATATATCATTTTCATTTTTCCAATAATAATGATATTTTATTTAATAAAAATATTATAAAATATACTACATTATTTTTATAATTTAAAAGAATTTTTCAGATATAATAATCAAATATAAATGAAATTTGGTTTCCAACATAAATTTATAATAATATTAATATTATATAGTACTTATTATTAAAATAATACTTACATATATATATTACCCTAGAACTCATACTTTTAAATAATAAATTATTCCATTTGTTTTATGAAAATTTATTAATGTTGAAAACATTAAAATAAATCCACATTTAAATAATAAATATCATTTCTTGAAAATAATAATTTATATTCTAAAATATTTAAAATTTAAATAAAAGAATATCTGATGAGTTATAATTATAATTTTATATTGATTTCCATAATTTATAATTCAAAAATTATTCAATATTTTGTTTCATTAAAAATTAAATTTAATTGTTTTTTAATTGAAACAAAAAATATTATATAATAAAATATTATTTAATTATTATTTACAAAAACTCAAGATGTTACATTCTCCCCCCTTAAATGAATTTCACCCTCACAATTATTTTGATGGACATATGAAAATTATAAATTTCCATCTTGAGAATTAATGAATATATATGGTGACTTATCTTTCTAATGAAGCCTCTATCAAATAGATTTTTTTTTTCTACAAATGAAAACATATAATCTCCAAAGTTTCCTAGACTGTAACTCTGATACCAATTAAAATTTCTCAAGCCTGGTCTTCCGGACTCGGTTCAAGAAAATTGTTGTGTAATGTTTTTTATAAAAAGAACTTGTCACGACCCGTCCCCTGGGTCCCATGTCGTAACTACCCAAAGCCTGCCTTCCATAGGCCAGGTGCTGGCGACTAGCACCAAAGGTGTAATGCCCCTAAACTGGGAAGGCATTGCCTTTATAAAATGTAAACTCACAAAACCAGAGATCAGGAGAAAGAAAAAAATAAGTAAAGCTGTATAAAAAAGTGTGATGAAAATATTGAGGTTCTGGAAATACAATCCTAAAAAAAAGGTATAGCTACAACTGAAAGAAAGTAAAAATGAAAAGACAAACAGCTAGAAGCTGGAAGCAGATCATAGATTTTCCTCTGAGTTCTTACCTGAAGGGTAGATACAGATGTACTCCTCATCACTCTGCGTCTATCGGTCCACTCTGTGTGCGGTCATGCTGAGTGTCCACCTCCGGGTACCATCTAGTCCTCGTACACTTTGGCATGGTCAGCTCTGCCCGTCGTCTGCATCCAACAAAACGAGGTGTGGGCATTGCCCGAGGATGGGTGAGTATAAAGATTCTCATTAGGGACCCCGAGACCCTCAAGGTATTACTAAATCCAACAAGGATAAACCAAAAATAAAGATGTCCACAGATATCATTTACTTATTTATATTCCCATACATATACCTATGTTATCATGTAACCCATCTCAATCATGGGGAAAACACAAAGGTCACTAACTCAGGTCAAACCAGGATTTTCATTCACGATATCGAAACCATGGATGCTGGAGAAATCCTCCTCTGTCAAATACAATAGTCATGTCGTGATTCTGAGGTGCTACTCACTAACCATAGACTGGTGAGGTACTCCTCCTGTCGAGTACCGCAGGTATGTCACCCCAACACAGTAGCACTCCCCGACATGGACCTGCTGTCCCAACATAGTACCGCTCCCCCTAATAGCCTACAGAGGTACTCCTCTTGTCGAGTACTAGGGGTCTGCCTCCCCAACATGGTAGCGCTCCTCCGCCTTGGGTCTGTCGCCCCAACATAGTTGTGCTCCCCACTGAGCTATTCAAGTCACTACGAATTGAATCAGATAATCAGTCATCAGGTCTGAGCCAGCTAAAAGGTCTCCATACTCCGTACGCTCATCTCTGGGAGGATCCGCTCCATGAGCTATTGGTCGATACTTCCGACTGTCATGTAAACTCACGTGGAATTATCTCAAGGAACAACCTCATCATAGGGGTCTCAACACAATAGACGGTGCGTCAAACCGACACTCGGTCTGTGAGTCATTAGTATTTCCATTCTAGGGGCCCAGATGGATTTCGATTACAATAAAACCAAGACATACACCAATGACGTCCAAACCTCTTATGCAGTATGCCAAAAGAACCTTTTCATCAATAGAAATTCAACATAGTCAATGGCACATCAATCAGACGTCCAGTCCTTATGTTATAAGTATTTCCGCTCCGAGGGCCTGGTTGGAATTATGTTCATTCTAAACCCATCCATTTTCCAAAGTCATCCAAAACTCATATAGAGTATCGCAAAGGACCACCTCGTCGTAAGGGTCCCAGTTCCATATACGGTGCTTCGATCAGACGCACGGTCGGGAAGATATTCGCATTTAAGCATACGAGCCCAGTCGGTTTGGCCTAGTGGGATGGCAGGTCGGTCCTACTCGGTTTGGTGGGTCCAACCCAGCATGGGGTATTATCCCGGCGTACAGAAACGCGACCCAGCCTGGTAGCAGGCACGGATCGGCTTGAAGACAGGCGCTGCCCTGCCCAGACCGGCGTGGCGCGGCCTGGCCCAGTCCAGCGGGGCGCGGCGCGGCCGGCCGGGGCTCGGCCTGCCAGCTGAGCGGTCCGTGGCAAGGGGTGCGACCACTCGGCTTCCCGAACCAGTGGCACCAAACGGAACCACCCTCCCTAACAGGCCGACCTTCATGGCACAAGCGGCCCACACGGGCAGGCTACAGGTTCTCAAGCATAGCTCCCTTCGGGCACAACAGCTTTCCTCTTCCCGGCCTGCCAACACGCTGACCGGTTCTCCTGTGGAAGAGGCCTGTAAAGTGGGCCACGGTTCGTTCCGCCCAGTTGGCACGACGATGCCAGCTTCCTCCGATGTGCCCGGCCCTGGCTGCAGCTCAGCATCCCTAGCAGACGCGACGACACCATTCTTCCTCTGCCATGGCCTACTTGGTCGTGGCTTTTCATTATGTCTGCGACGACGTCCCTTGCACCGCTGACCACTTCCGCATTCCACATCCGGTCGCCGATTCCAAAAATAATCAAGATCTAGCGGAGGGTCATCGGGCTGTGTTTGTTTGGCCTTCACCCTCCGCGTTATGCGAATGAAATAGGCCTGGACAAAAAATAAATCAACGACGAACAAGGCACAATTTTAATCCTTTAAAATTGAACATAATCCCCCTACCGTGTAAAAGATTCGTGGTAGTCGAGCATCGTGGATGATGGTGTTGATTCCGTCGTCGTTGGAGTGCTCCTGAAGAAGAAGTGGTGTCTCATCTCTTATCATGGAGAAAAGAAAAGAAGGCACATAGCCATTTATATCGGAGTTGTTCGTCGTCGAAAGAAGAACGGTGTATTCTCCCAAGCCCATCAAAATAATATCAATACCTCAAAGAAAAAATAGACTCTCTATAATTATATTTGTTCCATGCAATTGAAAATATATCAAAATGAATCACGACACCACACATAATTATTTAATTGAGTAGCGAAACCCATTATTTACAAGATTTGGCATATTAATTAGGGATAGATGGAGGTGAGGGGTTTAAACATAATTAGTGGAAGGTGTTGTCAAAATTAATTAAAGGGGAAACGATGGGGAGTTGGCACATTAAAGGAATTGGAGTTAGTTAGGGGGGTTTGAAGAGAGTTATGGGAGATGAAAGGTTGGGGATCGTGTGGGCCCCACCTATCAAATATCCACACTTTGGATGTTATGTGGGTGTGGGCCCCACCAATAACATCCCATGGGAGAAATTAACTTCTGTTGAAATATAAAATTTTCTCCACAATTTTATTTTACTATTTCCAATTTCCCCCAAAATTAACTCTCAGCCCGCATAAAATGCAACTACGGTAAAGGTCCCCTTAACTAATTATTGGCACTGTGAGTTCATTGGTGTCCTCAAATTTCAATTCTGAGTACCAGTTTAAATTATAGAAAACCCCCCATGTACGTTTACTGAACGTACCCAAAAAACCATTGGAAATTGATTCGGGGCACACTAGGCCTCAGAATCAAGTGCTGTCAGAAGCAACATACTCGTAAAATTCCAATTAATTATGAAATATAATTTCCATGAAAATTACAGGTCTTTAAATAACTAAACAATCACACAACACTTTAAACAAAACGAGGATCTTTTACTAGTCTAGGTTCTGTATAAAAGATATATGCTTAAAATCATCAGAGTTACATAATAAATTAAAATGAAATGAATGATCAACTCTGCATCTAGGCGTGCTATAACAAAGAAGACCATCTCTAGATTTCAAGGCAACCTGTGAAAAACATTTAGAAAATGTATGGTGAGAAAAAATTTTTCCCATTAATGGGTTTTCAAAACCGTTTATAAAACCCATTAAAATATTCTTTTGTAAATGCATTTGGAAAATTCGTTTAGAAATACATCTCTACAATAACGATTTCAAAAATACTATAATGAATTGAAAATAAATTATATTTAAAAAACACTTTTAAAACTAATCCAGTGATTTTGTTGAAAATATTATGCAATATCTTAAAAACCAAAAAACTGAGACCACTCGAAACATTGAAGGATATATTGGTCCTTACCACTTGAGGGATGGATTCAATATCCAATTCCCTATCATTGTTACAATGTTTCCGTACTAGTTTTTATAAAACACTTTTTTATTACATTTCCTTATATATATATATACATATATATCACAGGTATAGTTTCAAAAATATATTCATAATCATGTCTGGAACAAATGAAAACTTATATTTACTAAAAATTATATATTTGACGTTGTATGATCAGATCTCATGATACATGACTTTTCATAAACACATGGAAGTCAAATCAATATCCACGCACATGAAATTTAAAAAAATATATTTATTAAATTACATTTTTTTCATGAAGGTATAACCATATAACAATAGTGAACATATAATTCTATCTTATTAAAATAAATAAATAACAATTGTAATTATGTGTGCGCACAAAAATTATCAAAGCCTCATTTCTAAAAAAAATCATCCTTTTATAAGCACTTATGTTTTAAGGAATAATAATTTAAGAACTACATAAAAATATACACAATCATAGAACTGGAATTAGAATACAATAATCTTGAACATTAAATAGATTATTATATATATGTGTGTGTGTTTTATTATAATATACACATGTATCTCACACCCATAATTAAATACATGGATGGTTTAAACAAAGGGTGAAAAATAACACTTCAATATATATATATATATTTATATCATTCATAAACATGATAATTTATATATGACCATATAAATATATCATGCATGAAAAAAACACAAACATATTCAATTTGTGTGTTCAAAGTATAGATTTTGATTTCATAGAAGTATAAAACACTGAATTAAAATATTTAAACAATTATAATCACAAAAATAAGGATTATAATTTTAAAGGAGAAAACTCACCTTACATTATCATATGATTATATTTTGGAAATAATTATAAGATGAATATTGAAATATATAATCTATTTTGATATCATAGAACACAATTAATTTTAATAAAAAGATCTATTATTAATAAATCGTAATGATATAAACTATATTCAAAATTATATTTCAACCAAATTGGGATATTAATCCATTAGTAAAACAATAAATTATAAAACATAACCTGAAAAACAATAGATAATATGTCTCTTACAAAGATAAAATGTATTTTAATTTGTAACGATTTTATCCAAAATAGTAACCCGTTACAAAGATAAAATAGAATAGCAGAGTGTGTATTTGAATATAAATTGTCTCTTATATAATTTTAATTTTATGAAAGAAAAATGAGTTTCCAAATGATCATTAAGAAATCCCTTACTCAAAATTAATTAACTTTTTAAAGACCTTAGATGAAAAATGGAGAAATAATCCATTTAAATCAACTTTGAATTTAATGAAATCAAATATTAAATAAATAATTTGTTGCAAAAATATAATTTGGGTATTAAAATATTTTGACAGACTAGATATAATAAATCCCCTATGAATATAATATTTCAAAATAATCAAAAGAATGAAAATAAATATTTCCACCATAAATGTATTAGTGGAGTCTACTTCTACTTTAGTATACTCTTCGGACCAAAATAGCATACTCTCCCATAGTGTATTTTCTATTAATAGAATATTTTAGAAAAAAAGGAACTCTTGGATCAAACCTCTCCTCTAAAACTTATTTTACAAACTCTTACTCTTCATGCAACAAAAAAAATGGAGACATGCTTCTTTATATAGTAGTTATCATACATCAAATTTATTTCAAATCATCATGAAATTAAATGTATGTATCGTGGTTCCATTCAAACAAAAACATGAAACCAAACTATATTCATTGATTATAGATAAGAGTAGTAAATTGGATTTTTTTTCATCAATCCTTGATTCTAACAAATTGAACAAACCAGCATTAAACAAATAAGAATGATTCTATCAATTTGGAACAAACGACAAATAATAGATAAGTGCTGGGATAAGATTCATAATAAATCCCAAAAAATTTGTTGCCATTTGGGACCTGAGAATTAAAATAAACACTATCGGGGGCATAAAAATTAAATTTATCAATTAGAAGGGGACATAAGATGACAAAATCCAATAATAGAAATGATGAAATGGAAAATCAGAATTTATTACCCCCTAAAACGATTCTGAAATGAGATTCGGATAAGGAAAATTAATTTACTCACCCCTACTTGTAGATTTGAGAATCTGGTAATATGAAGAATATAATGGGGGGGATCTCCAATATTCTCAATCTGCATCCATCACATGAAACAGTAAACCAAGTTCAGACGTGAAACCACTACATGCAATCGATTGCTAGACAATTCCTGATATTCAATCGAAAGTAGACATATCCCTATAGAACTCAAACTCTCATTCTGTAACTCCTCATTTAGGTTGGACCTCGATTCAAATTTATGAAGATGAACCCTAACTGATTAGCCTCAAACTAGATTGTTACTCGAACTCAACGAGACCCATGACTCCACTTCATCTCACGCAGAGACTCTCCCTAAACCCTACTTTTGTTTCCCCCAAATTGACTTCCACATTTCTAAATTATTTTTTTGTTATAATTTTGTTCCATCCTTTATATATATATATATATCGTTTTCATTTATATATTACAATAAAAATGAAATGATATTTAATAAAAATAATTTTAATATACTATATTAATTTTATAATTTAATAGAATATTTCAAATTTTATAATGGAAAAAAATTGGTTTCTCATATAAATTTATAATATTAATATTATTATAATGTACTTATAATTAAAATAATACGTATATGTATAGATATTACCTTATAATTAATACTTTGAAATGATAAATTATTCCCATTGTTTTATGAAAATTTATCCATGTTGAAAACATTAATATAAAACCACATTTATATATAAAATATCATTTCATGACAATATTGATTGATTTTCAAAATTATTTAAATTTTATCTAAAATAATATCTGATGAATTATCATTATAATTTATTAATTTATTTTCTTTAATTGAAAATTCACAACCTTGTCAATACTTTCTTTATTAAAAATAACACTGAATTGTTATTTATTTAAATCAAAAAATATTAATTAATAAATTATTTTTTTATTTATATTTTATTAATACTCAAGATATTACAATAACCATTGAAATATTATGAACCATTTCATTTGAAACCAAGATTATATAGATAATCATATGCTCACCATGGTAGAAATAGTATTAATTATCGATTTTTCTTGGACATTTCATGTTTTCATCTCCGTTTTTCACATTCATTTTATTGTATTAATATATTACATTATATAATTTAAAATAAATAGATAATATGTTGATAATTGAAAAGTAATTTATATTGTGATTGTCTTATTTCAAAACTCACTTTATTACACATTATTACTTTTATAGAGGAAAGAATATGTCATCCAATTCTACTGAATAGAAATTTCTCTCACATTATCATTCATATTCACTAAAAATTAATAATCATTATTTTTATGAACAAATTATCTTTTAAGGGTGTTTTAAAAAAAATAAAAATATGGAAGGATATTCCCTGTATTCATAAAAATATACAACATGTGATATTACAATATATTCTCCTCAAGGTCCTCTTTATTTATTTATTATAGTCATTGACCAATCTATTCCTATTATAATGTGATATAAATCCCTATAAATGACCATCATTGATCAAGAGTCCCTAAAATAATTGCTTAGTCAATGTTTTTTTATCGTGTA
Organism: Viscum album; assembly: GCA_963277665.1. Classification (NCBI taxonomy): domain Eukaryota; kingdom Viridiplantae; phylum Streptophyta; class Magnoliopsida; order Santalales; family Viscaceae; genus Viscum; species Viscum album. The sequence continues at coordinate 2,037,969,250 of OY728121.1, forward strand.
GATCTTCTATTGTTGTCGAGTGAGTTATTCTAGATGTTTTTATTCTTTTTCATGTTTAATTAACATACACTAAATCCAACTTATGTAAAAAAATTTCATGATTTTATATTTCTAATCAAAGATTGTGTTTAGTGATAATATGATTCTATATTTCTAATATATAATATCACTATGAGAGGTTTATTTTTTTATACAATGTTAACGTCGATTTCTACCACTTCTTGGATATTTTCTTCTTTGGGAACCACTATCCACTTTATCTCTAAAATAGAATTTCACCCTTCTTATACATATATTATAGGCTCTATTATTCCAACCACTTTCAATGGGATTTCAGTTGTCAATGAATTTAATTTTTCAAATTTTTTCTTGATTCCTATCATTGATTCTATAGAATATAGTTTTCATATCAATGATTCCTTTTATTTTTTATAAAACATTAAATCATTCCTTATTGTCCAAAATAAATTATTTTGTAAAAAAAATTCATTAGATGATATTTTCTCCCCAAAAACATATTCATGATTCCCAGTATATTATATTCCATTTTATATAACATATATTTTTGATAGAATTATTAAAAGAACATTAATTTGAAGACATAAACCACTTGATACATCTTGATAATTCATTAATTTCGTGATATTTGTAAAAAAATCAACCTAGATTCATTTCATGAATTGTGGATTTCCACTTTTTTCATATTAGCTCAATATAAAAAACTCAACAAAATCTAAATACTATAATAATAGTAATGGTATGATGACTAATTCAATGTATATGTGTAAATACATTTCAATACATACTAGTAATGAAACAACATCCCCTCTAATTGTTGATTTTATCTGGTGATATTACTTAATATAATCCATCAAATATTTTTAGACATGACATGAAAAAATAAGAGTTATCATTTTTATCAAACTATTCTTGTTTTTTATGAATCCCTAACTCAACTAAGAATCTGTATTAGGGAAAAACACAGTAGAGAATTTTTAAAACAGAATGAGATTTTGTGTGTGAACATGATACTCATATAAGTTACCAAAAAATGATATCAATGGAGATCTTTTTATGTTTTATTTTGTTTGTAATATGCCACATTTTCTAAAACTCTATATATATAATGCTTCCTTTTATGGCATGAATGAATAAGAAATTTCTATTTTTATTTTTCTATAAAAAATCCGAATCATTATATATACATCAGCTTTTCCAAAATTTCCATTCAAAAGCACTAAATTGGAAAATATTTTTTGGGAATAAAATCTATCACAAACATTTAGAAATTCATTATGAATTCATGAATTCTTATTTCAATACCTAGGTTTATATAAATGGTTAATGGTCTCCAAATATGGTCTTTCTCATATTGTAATTGTATAAATATATTCATTATATTGTTGGAATTGTTATAAACTATAAGTATGATTTAATATTTTACCTAATATTAATAATTGATTATTTGGAGTAAAAAAAATTAATTGGATTTATATAACATAAAATATGATTTTATGTTCTATTGGAAGATCCCTTTAAAATTATATTGCAATATAAACATGATGATATCATCTTGAAGTAATAGAAACATTACATTCAAAATCTTGTTACTATTTTATTTAAATATAGAAACACTTTTTAATTAAGTTTCCAAAAAATATATTTCCCGAATCATTGTATATAAAATTTAGCATGTATCTATAATTTTATTTAATAAGCATAAAATTTTGACATAATTTTCTAGTGGTTATTCCAATGGAATCGTTATTTGAGGTTCTAGTGGGGATAAAATAGAAAAATTACCTCATAATGTAAATAAAATTTTCAATCGTAATTTAGAAAAAATATTTTTTAGGTATTACAATATTTATACGATGTATTTAAATCAATATATATGATTATTTTACTGTATAATTAACTACTGTATGAATGGATGTTCTTGGGGAATCTCAAATATATGTTTCTTTGGGGAAAGCTAATAAAAATTCAATTATAAACTATATTAAAATTTTAATCCAATATTGAAAACAAGTGAGTTTCATGTTTTAGAAATGTATAGTACATATTTGAAACCACAAATAAGGTAGTTTAGAATTATAATTTTCAATAATGGGATAAGACATCCCATCAGATATTGTAGTGAATGCTTTAGTGGAAGATCCAATAGAATCGTTACTAAATGTTCTATTTATATCAATTGGAAAGAATATTGCATGATTATTTTGATGTTATAGTGGTGAAACAATATAAAAATCCTCCTTCCAAATCCTTCAAAAATTACAATGTAATAGAAAATAAATTTTCGTGTTAACTCGACAAATTAAAATAATGGATAATTTATCTAAATGGTAATCCTTTTATAATAGGACTCTATGTTTCACTAGATGTTCCAGAGTGAATTATATGTCAATTCATGTAATGTTGTACATATAGTTGACTGATATAGATAACATCAATTAGAATTATCATTATATTATTATGAAGAACTTTTATTTGAATAATGAATTGTATAGTCATCAGTAAAATAGTGAAAAGATAATTTTTTTCCATTCCCATGATATTTCATGTATATTAAAACATAATTGATGTTTTTACAATTGTGATATTATATACATAAATCATTGATAGAAAATTGTATATTTTAAATATGTATTTTAAAAACAATTTTAACAAGGTTATTTTTTTCCTAAAATTCAAATTTCATTTCTCCCCTAATAATGAATGTATATATTTCTTGAGTAAGAAAAATAAATAATCCACTATAAATAGATAATATATTAATACTTATTCAATAATTAATTCATATTTTATACTATAAATAATGTTATGAATGGAGACTGTGAAATACTAGATTCACTACACTTCTGATGGAGGACACATTGCACATTTGAATTTCAGTAGGCTAGGGGAAACACAACATAATTTCACTATGTTGTATTAGATCATTTAAATAGATTTATATATAAATACCATGATCATGTAGACTGTTTTATTGGTAATAATTTGATTGAGAATGGTCATTAAAATTATTGGAGTTTCAACAAGGATAACTCCCACCTTCTTATTTATTTTCTTATGGAAATAGTGAAATAGTTAACTGAAATGATGTTCATTATTTTTCAAAATGAAATGTGCAGAAATAAAAATTATTGGTGTTCATAGGAATCCATCTATCCTCAATCCGTTACTCAATTCATTTGAATAATTTTGGTTTTCATTATTATTGGGAGTCAACAATGAAATGGATTTATCACGTTTCTCTACAATCTAGGTCTCTTTCCCCCCACTATGGGACACAGTGGACTGGTTGTAGGGCATACTGATGGTCAGTGATAGTGTGGACTAGTATCATTCAGTATAGGAAGGGGATCAACATGAGTGTTAGGGAGTTGATGACATCATGGCATGTTATGCATTTTTTGAATTGTGGAGTGGTGACTTGATGTTGTGTGATCGTTGTTGTGTCGAAAGGTGGTGGCCATGATGGTGTACATAATGGAGCCTATGAGATGGGATACAATGTATGGTACTATACAGAATGGGACTCAGAGTGGTCAATGTTATATTGGTTTTGATGTTCCCTTAAAATATGAAAATATATTGATGGAAGAAAAAAGAAATGATATAATAATGATAATAAGGTATACAAAATGAAAGAGTTAAGGGAAGCGGTTTCGTGGAGAGATAACAAAGAAACCATCACAGGAATCATGATTTTGCATATTTGTATATATTAATAATAATAATCATGAAAACAACAACTATAATATTAATAACAATTTGATTAATATATTTTTCGAAGTTATTGATTTAGTTGTAACTATTTATCAACACATTGGATAATAAATAATCTTATAACATCCAATCATAGACATAATGATGATGGATTCAAGACCAATAATTTATAAATTTATATTTATCATGATATGACCCTTGTGCCACATCATATATCTTCACATTTTTTTAATATAAATAAATAAATAATTTCCATATCATTCCCATTCTCCATAAATGAATATCATATTCTAAATATGTTTCAACATATATTGAAATCCTTTGATCCATAGATCAATTAAAGTATGTTCATAGGAAGAGATAAGAGGGAAATGTATAATAGCTATATGACAAACACTATAGATTTGGTGTTTGTGGTATTTTTATTAGAAAACAAAAATTTTACGATGAATTATTTTTACATGATGATGGATCATATCAACATCTCTATGTTAGGTTGGTATTTTAAATATCCTGGAACGGAGACCTACACTGGGGTCACTATAATTCTAATATAGTTACAGGGTGTTTATCATCTACACATGGGATAAAATATAGGTTTTTTTTCAAAAAATATCATTGAAAAAATATCATGAATCTAGGGAGTCAAAATTTCTCTTATATAATGACCAAATAGGAGATTGAGATTGCCCATTGGTTCTAGTATTTCAAAAATTATCATTGATAATGAATCCTACATTAGTTAATTACAATATAAGGAAATTGGTTATTGTATTTTTTATTTCTAGTGATTTATTGATGATATAGTATTTATGGGATAGAGGATACTACACTCCATCAACTGGAGAACATCCAATCGAGATGAGCTTTCTCTTCCTTATTTATTCTTGTAAAGGAATGTGTACTGGATGCCACTACTGTAAAAAATTCATTTTTACATTTGATTCATCAATACCATAATATATAAATTCATGATTTTGTTCATATATCACAATTGACACTAGGCATATTTTTCCCTTTTGTATTCTGTACTTAATCATTTTATCACGAGGTTTATGTTTCGAGGGAATAATATGAGATGATTGATGCCATTGTTGTATCCATCATTATTCTGGATCCAGATTATATAAATATTATTCATCATTTAAATTAATATATAAAGAATACAGTATTGGGATCTTTGAGAATTCATGGTTATATGGTTTACCATTTTCCATCCACCTTGACATACCTCAATCTAAGAGTTGAGGTGAAATGTTACATTTGTCATCCATTATAATTATCTTGTTTCCATACTACATTTTTGTTTACTCACCCACGCAAATAAATGGTTCCCATAAATTTTATATCAATTGAAATGATGTACATTCTCAGGGTTAGTCTTATTAGATTTGTAACTCCCTTGGATTCTTTAATGTTTATATCTATTGATGCATGAAAATATAATATAGAGATTATCGGTATTTGATAATGGAAATGACCACATATTCCTTAGTGTAATCTATTAGTACATGCATTATGAATGATACTATTTGAAATTTTCATTCAAATGTCATATAATATGAACTAATCCACTTTTACTTACTTCATGATATGTTTTTGTAATAATTTTTCCTGTATGAATTATATATAGTAGATTTTGGTATATATATCCTGTGGGTATTTTATCAAATTTTTTAAAGGAGTTATATTTTTTATTATTATAGGATAATTCCTCCCATGATGTGAGATATGTCATGTCGATTCTAATCACCATTACCTGGACTATTAAAGATGGTCTTATGGTGGGACTCATGGCCTAATGTGGTCAAAGGATAGAACCTAGTGGGTCAGTACATTTCAATATAATGTGGTGATTATGTAATGATATTTTATAATATCTATTTTATTTCAATAAATTCTATAGATTATAGACTCCCCACTTTTCATTCATTGACCCTAACTAGTACTAAGTAGCTTGTTGTTTATAGTGAGTTCAGCATGATGTATTTATCATCTTTTTTGTCTCTATATATGTGAAAATGATTTAGGGAACATTGGTATCCATATCATTAATGATATTGATGCCACAAAATAAATTATTCACAAATAATATCGAATCATTGTATACTTATCGATTTATATTTCTCAATGTGAAACTAGTCCAACCAATTTTTTATTCATCCCTTATAGTATAAATTTTTAATCTTTTGATACATACTAGATGTTTATTCTCTTAATAATAAACAAGTACCATATGATATGTTATTATTTCGACATTTCAGCAATAATTTATGTACCACTCTTATAAGATTTTTTTTAATATTTATATCAAAAGATTCATATTACTTTTTAGTGAAATTATCTATGACAATATATCCATTGGTGTTTAGTGAAATAATTATTTCTTTTCATCTTCAATATTTTGAAATTAAACTGATATTCATTTTAAATTAAATGATTTCAATTACTTATAATAATAAAATCTTATTTACATGGTACACTTATCCATTATATCATTCCCCATAGACATTATACATGACACAATAATGATATATTAGTGAATGGATAACACACAATAAATATATCTTAAATAATTCATTCCTCATGTACTCATTTCACTGATGGGATATTAAAGAATCATTTCATCATTTAGGATATCATTGAAATTCATAGATTATTTCACTATATTGACCATATTTACATATTTTTAGAATCGAATTTCAACTAATAAATATTTATTTTACAACATAGATTTGTAAATTTGAAATATTTTACTCACTTGTTATTGTATAAAATAAATTACAACAAATAATTTATGTCTATAGGATGGGGTATCCGAAAATTCTTATTATATTTCATTGATTTTAGATCCATTTCACACTAATTGATTCTTAATACATTTGGATTAAACTAGTAAATGATATATTTTATTAAATAGTTAAATTATATACTATATCTTATCATTTATTTAATCAATTTTGTTAGATAGATAATGTAGGATTATTATTATATATACTTATACATTTATATATGAACCTTTTTCATGTTATCCATGTAAATAATTTTTCTCATTCATACATAAACTATATATAGAAATAAAAACATTTATTTCCATATCCAATTATTTTATCATTTTATTTTCAAGTCCCTATTATAATATATATAAAAAATGTACAACATGTTTGAATTCACTATATTGGTGTTATTTTTAAAGCCTATAGATATTCTGGATTACTAGAATAATAATATCCAAAGATCATATATTTTTTGAAAAACATCTATTCAATAGTATCAATACATTATTCCATCACTTATGTTATAGATATCTGTCTATATTTTATAATATAAGTCAAAATTGTGTTAGTCATATATAAGAATATTAAATCAATTCAATTCAACACAGTATTACTATTCATCACTTTTAATTAAAACCTCTTCAAATTCCCACTATTTTTAACTATTAATAAGATTAAATTATCTTTTAATTTATCTATGTGTAATGCATAGTTACTATATTTTCCTTCAATTAATTTATGATAAATAATAAAATAGTATTATATTTCAATTCTCTCCCATAGAATACATTTTCAATTTCTATTATCTATAATGTTAATGGACAATGAAGTATTATCTCAAATACGTCACTTGTTAAGCCAAAAAAATAAAATATTTAAGAATATACATAATTAAATATATCATTATGGCTACCAATGTGACTATAATGAATAATTTCCATGGTAAAATAATCTTTTTTTTAATATTTATAGTAAATAATTTCCTTGTTCAATGATTCATCAAAAGATCCAATAAATTGGCTACATCCAAATACAATACAAGGTTGTTAAAAAATAAAAATAATTTTTATATTATGTTCTAATTTTGATCCATTATTGTTTGGTTCAAATTATTGTGAACTAGAATATATGATATTGGACCCATGAATCCCGGGATGATTACTTTATAATTTGATCTATCTAATCATCTTCAAAAATTTGAATGAACCTAACAAAAACCTATCATTAGATTTTATAACGATTTAATGAATATAATTTTTAACCACTATTAATTCTATTCAAAGAAAATGTTATGAGAAATAGGTAATCAGAATAAATAAATTCATATGTATTTTTATTATATTTGTTACAATGGATTATATCTAAGGATCATCATTTTGGATCACTATTTGTCTTGTAAAAATTATAATCACACACTATTTGTTTGATACATATGTTAGGATGTGTTAACTCTATTAAAAAATTAATTTAACCTTATAATAATTTTTAATGTAGTCTCACTACTCACCTGTGGACAAAATATTATGATTCCAACACTATAAAATTCATCATTAAATATCTAATGAATTTATTAATATGTTACCATCATTATAATTTGTTTGAAAAATCAAGTAAACAATATCAATATAAGCTATATATAATGTGATTCTATAATCCATGATGTGGCCACCTTGTATATATTCCCAATAAAACAAATTCTATGTTGATGGTGTTGATAAAATTATATTCTTTAAGGCCATCACATAAAAAAATTCATCCTCTTGTATGTAGAATATCTCACTTTACCTACATGAATCACATGCCTTCATTATAATGATCACGTTTTAAGCCATACACTCACATTTTTATGATGTGTATATAATATATTGGATATGTTAAATATATAATTCTCATTTTCTTGCTTTAGTATTGTAGTTTTCTCAATACTTATCAAATTTGATATTTCATACATATTATAATTAAAACGTATTATAATAACCATGATCATATTAAATGGTTTAGAATAGATAATGTTTTAAGTTTTAATTATCTCATTATATATGTCTCTTATGTCAATATTGGATCAAAATTAGACTAGAATATCATGATTACTCACAAAATTACGATCCATGACCATTCATTCCATTAAGACATTTATGTTTCATTTTATTTGATTATTTCTTCTAAATTTTGTCATAAATGTGAATAATTTATTATAATTCCATAAAACGAATTATCATGAAAAAAATACAAGATTAATCAGTACTCTATATTCCTTTAATACTAACCAAATAACTCTATGAAAATATCTAGATTTGTGTATTATTTCATAGGGAATAATTACAATTTACAATTTCTTATTTTATATCAAGAAATTAATAATGTTTCTAGTATGACCCATGAACCGTAAAGAATTTACTTACAAACATCCTCTAGTAAATATTAACATTATACCCATTTAATGGTGGGATATATCTATGATTAATTATCAAAAAAATCACATGATTTATTATATTTTAATTAAAAAACAATATTCAATAGTATGAAAAACATATATAGATGCTAATAATATGATTCCAATATCATGCTAGAATATAAAATAATTTTTTCATGTTTTTTCTTTTCCCATATCATAAATTATTCTATGTATGTTCATTGCATCATGATTTTCATGGAATAATAAAAAACCTTACAGAATATTCCGTGTAAATAATTTTTCATTATTTCATGAATGTAACATTAAAGGTTAATGTTGGATCCCATATAGATGAGTATGTAATTTAATACATATTAGAAATCACCAAACCAGTCAATGAAAATATTATGACTCTAGACTCTAACAAAAATTGAAAGACAGTTAACTTTTTATCAAATAATATAATGATATTTATTCATTAGAATTTTTTATGCCCATTATCAATAAATATTCACTCTTTTGTTCTCAAAGATCTATCACATATATCATGGTGAAATTAGACGAACATGATTTTTTCAGGGGATATTTTTCCTTGTGATTTTTGTTTGATTAATTGGGGATGATAACTTTTTGGAGAAAAGAGTCTTTTTGGGGAAGGTTACTAATTTTTCATGGATTTCTATTTGATCAAATAAACCAATACATGGGTTGTAGGGGAAAATTATGAATGTATATGGGAATGCATTCATGAAGCATTTGAGAATTTTTATTTTAATTAAAATATTCCATATATATATTGGTCAGTGGTTAAAATGAGATCCTAGTATGTTGAAAACCATTTTGGGAGATTGGGTTTTAAAAAGGAAAGTGGTCAAAATAAATCTATCAAAAATAGTTACACACCATGTATCATTAATAAAAAACAAGTAATAATTTATATACTCATTTAATTAATGGTTACCAATCATGAACTGATTCATGAAATTTAGACAGTGGAAATCGTGTAATTATATTCCACATGTAATATTTTATCAGAATAAATAATAATTTTCTGGAACACATTTTTTAATGTATCTCTCTAAAAATAAATACAAAATGTATAACCATATTACATTTTGTGTAATTTCCAAAGAAGTATTTTAAATTTTTACTGAAGATGAATTTTTATTCACCCATTGTACTTATTTTATATTATCAATAATGTGAGATCATCTAGGTTCTTTTCAGCCCTTTAACAATGATTTTGGCATCCCATTTGTGCAATCTATTCCTGGATCCTTGTTGGAGTCATCTACGTCATTTTCTTGGTGGGTAATATTTTTGGAACAATATTTTGATCATCATTTGATGGTAGTGGTCAGAAACAAAACCTTGGGGTTTGATAGTCTTTATGTGTCTGACTTGTTTCCATTTCACCTACAGAACATATTCCATGAAAAAATAAAATATGAAATAGATTACACATTGGAGCCCCTTTGTATTGAATAGTATTTTGAAAAATCGTGTGGATACCTTTTGGCTGAATTAAACCTTTATTAAAAATGAATTATTTCATGGAATAATATTTTCTCATTGTGACATTGATTTTTTTTGTGATTTCACAATACATTTTCACCTTATTATGTATTCTTTAACAAGATAACATGTATGCTATTCTTTACGAACTGTTGATTTGTAGAATGTAAAATTTATTGATAAATAGAAATTTTTAAAATTAACCCATGAGTCTCATGATGTGATATTGTGAATTACTTGTTTTTATGACATGTGTTGTGAAAAAATTTAATTTTTATACTAGGCATTATATCAATTTGTTAAATTAAGAAATTAATATATAGCGGGTTGTACGCAGTGACACATTGTCACGTTCTTATATATTGTGTTAAGGCTTAAAACATTCTAAAATGCTTATATATAGGAATTTTATTGTGGAAAAATTTCCTAATTCTTATATATGTGGATTTTCCCTGATAAATGATGAAATGAATATGTAATAGTCTCAACCAAATTATTGGGTGGAATGATTATATAGTGGGTTCTAACCCAGTTTTTTGTAACTTGGGCCTTGGTTATAAGGATATTGTTGGCATGGTGGTGATACATGCTCAGAAAAATTATAACATGACACTGAGGTAGGATATGTTATTCTATGTATAAAATGGAATGGTTGGTATGGTTGTGAGACATGGTTAGATACATTACATCATTGTGATGTCTAAGGGTATGTTTTTCAATTATTATATGGGTATGGATTCTATGGTTGGAATATATGCTTATAGAAATTCCATCAGGATGACTAATAAGGTTTATGTGGAATTAATTTAATTTATTATTTAATTAATATGAATATTTATTTCATTATTGAATACACTTATACTTAGGCTATTTATATTGGGGCATGGTCGGTTCTAACAACTGATTTATACTCCCACCGAATTTGGGACACCATTTTGTAATAGAGAAGATTATATGGATCCATGTTTTGAAAAGGGGATGTGTCCTTACAGTTGAATGTATTTTCCGGATGGGATGGAGTATGGAGTTTGGGACTAATAAGGGGTTCGATACAGGGAATGATGATTAGTTACATTTTTCTTCCAGTATTTTATTTATATTATTACTATCATTGAATGCGGTTACATTCAAGAACCTAATTACATTATTACATTATTGTTTATTGTATTATTCATTTGGACTATACTATTCTTATTTTTAAATAGATATTATTTCCACTATATTTTATTTTTATTTTTATAGGATTTATATATTGATTTTACACTCTATATCGTGGGGATAGAGTCCATCCATATATATATTACACCACCGATTCTGGTTTGTAGTCTCCATAATACGAGGAGGAATTCTTGAGGTCTTATAACAAACCCATTCATTCTATGTGAGGGAGAGAGGAATCAGGGTATATTACAAATTTTTATTAGAGGTACATATTTCGTTTAAATTTCTTTTGGATTTGGGAAAGGTTTATAGGATAAATTTATGTTTTAGTACATGTTAATGATCTTGTTCATGTGAGTTACTTACATTTGTAAGGGAGAAAATCCATGTTCCTAGGGTTGGATTTTTTAAACTATTTTCATGTTAAAATTGTTCTTATTTCATAATGATTGTTCCACATGGTGTGTGATGTTATGGTATTTTGATGTTATTGGTTTTTTATATTTTCACTAATGGAATTATATGGAATGGGATTATAATGACTGAATCAAAATTGGAACTTAAGGATATATATTGGCACAAATTATTCATGAATGGGAAATAATTATTTTCATTTGATATATATTTTCATATTGAACTATGATATGATATACCTATTAAATTTGTGAAATGAAATTAATGAATTGTTATGTGATGAAACAAATACTTATAAGGCATGTTTAAGGAGACCATGAGTCTGTGGTTCACTATTTTGGTCCCCTTTTTAGGTGGAATATATTCTTATATTTAGTGCTCAAATGAAACATTATGTATTGTAGAGAAAAATCATCCTCACCATATTCAAGATGATATTTTGGAGAGTGGAAATCAAAAAACTCACATAGGAATAAAATTATAGATTCATATTATTTTTGCGGTTCAAATGGTTGCTTAAATTCTTGATCGGTTCTTGAGGATCAAGTTATTGATGGATGGATTGAATATTTTAACTATGCATTCAATGATTAATATGAGGAGAAAATTTCAACTATATAATTTTATTATGATAATTAGGGATGGAGATCACTAGGTATCCAGGTTCATTGATTTATTTAGTGCTGTCAATAATTATGTATTTTGAAGAACTCACATAAAGAAGGGTGGAGATTGCGGTATATATTCTTCATGGACCATCCATGAATTGGTGTTCAATTATACATTAGTCTAGGTATCATTTGTATCAATCATTAATGGGAATATATAAAATGTTTCCAAGACATTTTGTTTCCGATACAATTAGGGATGATAAGGCTTTTTAGTTCATGTACTTGTTATAGGATGTTATTTTAGCTTTGGACTACGTAGAATGTTTCACTTAAAATAAGTGATTTTTCCATCATCAGTGACTAATGAGATCTACTAATTGAGAAATTTTATGTATGGTATTCACTATGATGTTAGTTAGTAGGTAATCATGTTTTTTCAGAGTATTTTTCCATAATATATATTAATCCAGAACTCATCATGAATGGTAACATGATTGAGACCCTGAATAGGAGACAATATATTTTACCAAGGAAAACTATGAAACATTTTTTTAGTGTAAATAATAATTTATATCATAGTTTTTAGTAAATAATAATTGTTCAAAGTACTCTAGAATGTGGGATGTTGTCCTGGGTCTGCGTTCTGTTGCAGTTCAATTAGCATGGCGAGAAAGGCCATAAACAGACTTATTTTCCACACCACACCATCATGTATCCTTATTGTTATATATTAGGCCACCTAAAGAGGTTTTGACACTGTATAGAATAGAATAGTATTGGTTGAGGAACATGATATGTACCAGAGTCAGGGAAGGACTTAGCTACTCTTCTGCAATTAGATAGGTGGTGTTCCAACTGACATTATAGTAGATGTAGGTTTGTGGTACCATAGTTCATGAAATGAAGTACTTGGTAGAGGGTACAACATAAAGGAGTTAGGATGGAACCTAGGGAAGATGGGTTTTTTAGCTACATGTTATATATACTACTCCATATATTGTGGATTTAGTACTATCTACATTTAGGGGTGCAATTATTTTATCATCTAACATTTTTATTTTTTATATATACAAGGGAATCACATTCCTTTTTATATTATTTTTTTATAGAAGACATGGTATTTTTTGTGGGTACGTGTTTTAGAGTTTTGACAATCGACACCCCATTGGGAGTGAGATAATAAAATTTCTAATATTCCAAGGATTTTTATTTAAATATTGGTGGTTGTAATTTATTTTTTGGCCTTTTGTGCTGGATATGCAAGATACAATTTGATTCATTGTTTGGATTAGTTATCACTATATCATGTTCGTATCTCCTCTTACTAGAGGAGATTTATCAATTTTTTTCTCTAGATGGAGATATTTATTTTCAAGAAGGTTTGTGGGATCTTAAGGCATGTCATGCAAGACTAATTTAGTTTCGATTTGATTGTACCACAACTCAAATAGATGTTGTTAATCAATTTGATTTTTTAACGATGCGAGATTATTTTACTGTAATTGTAGAACTATTTTTATATATGTTTCCAAATTATTTCATAAATCTTACTTCACTTGTGATAGATTGATTTTTTGATTGATATGGTGTCAAGAGAAGAACTAGTTTTTATATCACCATATATAATCACACAAGTAGTTTATTAAGAACTGATGAAGTTTTAAAGACCAGGAATTTCCATGTCATTGTTTTAATTAAATGGAAATTTTACGAGTCCACGAAAATTGACGACGTGTGTTTCTGAGGACTGTAGTTCCAGGAATGAATTTCTGAACTTTTTTTTAGGTATGTTCAGTAAACATTTGAGTGGGTTTTTTATATCTTTGGAACCGGTACTCAGAATTGAAATTTGAGGGCACCGTTGAACTCGCAGTGCCTATATTCTCATAAGGATACCATCACCTCGACTATAGTAGGTTGAAGGTGGAAGTTAGTTTTTCACTTATTTGTGAATGAATAAAAATAAAATAAAATGGTGTGACATTTTATTTTATTTTATTTTTGAAACTCAAATGGGGTTGTTTCATTGTTCGAGACAACCTGAACTAAACCTACCATGAGTGGCTATGGTGGTGGGGACCACTCGAGTATAAACCCCAAATGAACTACCCTTTAATGGTATAATACCTCAAAATATCTTATTATATGTGGGGGAGCCTCTTCAATTACTCCAACATTTATTATGCCAACTCATTTAATTAATTAATTATTTCTGTATTTATGACAACGAACTAAATAGACTACATAATCTATTATGTTGGCTACTTTGCATTATTCTTTAATTGGGAGGAAGGAGCCTTGGGAGAATGCCCTCCAACGAATAATTATGACTTGGACTCTGACTAGTTCCATGGGACAATCATTTTCAAGGAACATCATCAATGTCAACGAACTGACAATCAAGGAAGCATTGATGTCTCTAACGTCCTTCTATTCCCAACGACATCGTCTCCTTCCCTGCAGACAATCTTCAACGAATTAAACAAAGGAGGTAGAGAGGGTTTTGGAATTATTTTCCACTACACATTCATGATATCCATGTTCTTATAGAGCCACTTTCTACAGCTATAATGTAGATGGTGTGGTCCAAACAAATGTGGCCCATCCCCTCCACCATTCTTCATAAATGATGTATCCTTCGTGATGATAGTAGATGACTTTGGTGATGGTGACCAGTGCCGACGATTGGCACTGGTGGAACTCGAGAACTACTGACGAAGGCACGACGCCTCGTAGAACCTACGGCCTATGCCATCCTAGCTGAGCCACCACAGCCGTGCTTCCCCAAGGCCTCCTCCCCCGGATGAACCTCCACAGATCAGCCACACAACAACATCCTCTATCCCGGATGAGCCACCCTGCAGCCTCCACCATCTTGACCAAGAAGCTCTGGCCGAGCTGCCCTGTGGCCTCATGCCGTAGCAGCACCCTAGCAGGCAAGTCGTCCTACCCCACTATGGCACACCCATGGCCACACCACCCCGCACCCTTGTGGCACCACTACGGCTGAGCTGCCCCTCCCCACTATGGCACCCCTATGGCCGAGCCTCCCTACCCCCTCGTGCCACACCCATGGCCGAGATGCCCAGCACCCCTATGGAACCACCATGGCCGAGCTGTCCTCATGGCATTCTGGGTCGGGCCGACCGAGTCAGACCAGACCTGGACGAGATACGACACTATACTTTTCTTGGGCCCCAACTTCGGCACCAGACGTCAATTTGACGAACCTTCAGCAGTGATAGAAACCTTGGAGTGAGATGGTACCATGGGTATACCCCATTGGTGTTTTCGATAATGATGTGTAATGGTTGGAATGGATCACTCATGAATCCAATCGGTCCCTCGGTTCAAAAAGGATAATAACTCATAGACCAGGCTTCCAAATGACGCACCATATATAGTGTTGAAACCCCAATGACGTGGTGGTCCTTTGAGAGACTTCTTCGTGGGACTATGTGGCAGTTTCAGTATCGACCAGTAGAATGTGAAGTAGATCCTCCTAGAGATGAGTAAGAATAGTGAAGAAACCCAGTAGCTGGTAGTGACATGAAAAACGAAGAGCGGTCTTGAGTGGATCATCACCCAGTGATCGTGTGTGGTTCAACACTGAGCGATCCTGGGTAGGTTAGCACCTTACGATCTTGTGTGGGTCAGCATAGAGAGATCTTGTGTGGGATAGCACCTAGGGATCTTGTGTGGGTCAGCATCAAGCGATCCTGTGTGGGTCAGCACCGAGCGATCATGTGTGGGTCATCACATAGCGATCTTGTGTGTGTTAGCACCGAGTGATCCTGTGTGGGTCAGCACCTAGTGATCCAATGTGGGTAATCACCAAGCGATCCTATGTGGGTCATCACCTAGTGATCCCGTGTGGGTTATCACGGAGGGGTCTTTCCTGGTTCAGCACATAGCGATATTGTGTGGGTCAGCAACTAGTGATCAAGTGTGCGTCAGCACCGATCGATCCTGTGTGGGTCAAAAACGAGCTATAATGTTTGGGTCAGCACCGATTGATCCTTTGTGGGTCAACACAAATCGATAATGTGTGGATCTACCTATTAAAAGAGCATGATTATTCTGTGGTTACATCTAATCATCTCTAAAACTATTCCTAAGTTATTCATGGTGTGATTTGTGTTTGTACATGAACGGTAAATTCCTTGTGGTAATACCTTGTAGGAATTCTTCTATGTGTCTTACCTATGTGTTACTTTCCTCCGTGGTATTCCTTCCTTTGTGGAATAGTTGATCTTTGGGCTTTTAGTTGGAATCTGTGTTTTTCTCAAGATAGAGATGGGTATACATGATGACTTAAGTATATGTATTTCCATATACTTAAGTTGGTTTTTTCAG
Source organism: Viscum album (assembly GCA_963277665.1). Taxonomy (NCBI): domain Eukaryota; kingdom Viridiplantae; phylum Streptophyta; class Magnoliopsida; order Santalales; family Viscaceae; genus Viscum; species Viscum album. The sequence continues at coordinate 2,037,986,214 of OY728121.1, forward strand.
TTGATTTTATGCATTATGGATTTCCTTTGTGGATTTGTGAAACCTTGAGGGTCTCGAGGTCCCTACTGAGTATCATTATACTGACCCCTGCACTGGCTATGCCCACACCTTGTTGTGTATGGTTCATACAACAGACAACACTAACTGATGACTTGAGTACCAGAAATGGAGGTAGCTCATAGTTGGACCTGAGATGAGGTGTACCATAGAGACAACCGATCGAGATCTATAACTACCCTTCTTGTAGGATCCATGGCGGTTGTTCACAGTAGCTGTTCCAGTTTACTTGTACCTTTAGTTTATTATACATTCTAGTTGGGCTTGTATTTCTGGCCCCTTTGCTTACTATACTCACTCTGTTTACTATTCATTTTACTTGAGTTCATATCTTGATGTGTACTTGGTTGTGGGTGTTAAAGGTAATATAGGAAATCCCTTCTCAGTTTTAGGGAGTACGACTTTGGTGCTAGTCGCCAGCCCCTGGCCTATTAAAGGCGGTCTTGGGGTAGTCGAGACAAGGGCCCCGAGGGATGGGTCTTGACAAATTGGTATCAGAGGGAGGTCCTACACAATAACATAGGACTATTATTTATTTATCAAAAATAGTTTTATTTGTAGTGAGTGTGGTTATCAGTTTAGGGAATACAATGTTGGTGCGGTGGCCGACGTATCTATACACCAAAACCCTAACTTCTGATTTCCGACTTAGTGCATGAAAACACTGATTGCTTGTGTGTTTTGAAGAGTTTTCATTGTTATATCATGGAGTCAGCACACCTGGTGTATCTTTTTTACCATGTCACACCTATTTCATTTCATTTTTCCTCCACGAAGATAACCAGATAGGGTTTTAATAGTTGTACATGCTGATAGCCCAACGAACAATGAGGCCTCGTTGTAGGGACCTCTTTTAGTAGAGGCACCCACAGAGGCACCATCAGTACCATTAACCATTAGTCCACTGATTCCACGAGTACAGTAGCAGAGGGTGCATGCCACTAGAGTGTGTTTCACGAGTTCCAAAGCTAGTGGGTACCCATGTTCCTGGGAGAGACAGGCCCACAGGCAGCTGAGGATTGGATAAAGGCCATGGTTAGAGTCTTCATACTAGTAGGGACAATAACCAATCTCATGATTATCCATGCCATCAGTCTTCTATAGGAAACAACATGTAGATGGTGGAGAATGATTCTTTAGGTTCATGATTATGTGACGCTTCTCTAGGAAGATATCGAGAGCCTCTTTTGGGAAGAGTTTCTCCCAGTGACTCTTCGTGCAGTGCGCAAATAGGTGCCTCTTCATCAATAGCAGGGAAGTAAGACTGTGACGCAGTACTAAATAAGGATATCTGACCTATCACGCTACTCTATATATTTGGTGCAAGACCCATTCTTCAGGGCCCAAACCTTCGAGCAGGGGCTCTGGTGGGAGATCAGGGCTGTGATGATATAACATAGAATCCCAACACGGTGGGGGTGATAGAGCGATCGCTTTTAGTGGATAGATTTCTTACTAAACAATCACTAGCAGTGAGACCCACAACTAGTCATCACGTACCCGTGTTTTATGTAGATGGATGCAGATATATGACATATAAGTATAAGAGGACAAGACCTACTAGTGGATGACCACATGATTCAGATTCGGTTGTGCAGGGAACTCGAGGGGGAGCCGGTCAGGCCAGGAGCAGGTGGTGTTACACATGCGGTGAGAAGGGTCACATGGCTCGTGACTGTCTGTCCCACCATACAGAAGTTCAGCTGACGGTCAACAAACCACCTAGGCAGAGACATACATTCGACCGAGGAGGTCTGCATGTAGTAGGTGGACATGGTAGAGGAGCTGGTTGTGCATTTGGAGGTGGGAGACGATTTGAGATGTTACTGCCACCACCACCAGGTTTCCCACCCCGACCACAGCGAGTAGGAGGACTATGGAGAGCTCAGCTCCAGGGAGCTGAGGCCTACTATCACAGCACTCTGGATATGATACGAGGTACGATCTATGTCTAATCCACTTTAACTACTATACTTATAGACACATGTGCAAGTCATTAATTTATTTCCACTTCCCTAGTTTAGATCTCGGAGATTCTGATGGATCTGTTGGCTCGATCCTTATGTCTAGAGAATCTTACTGATGTGGAATCGATGATTACACACTGTTTCCAGCAGTGCAAGCATAATCTATGAGGCGCGAGCATCGGATGTTATCTTCTAGTAGTGGTGTCTTGGCCTTATGACATCATATTGGGTATGGACTGGGTATATATAGTCCATGCCTAGATTGAATGTTTTAGGTGGAATTTGTGGTGTGTCCGGACGGATGAGACTAGGTTCACCATCACCGACAATAGGGAAGACATTGTATCATAGGATGGACTTACCCGGATGATTGTGCAGCCGATCACTAATTAGTTGGGTAGCCTTACCCTCAGAGCGGTTGATTTAGAGATTCTGAGTTGTCCTATAGTGTTGGACCAGTATACATATGTAATTCCTGATGATGTTTCGGGACTACCTCCTCACAGAGAGGTGGAGTTTCACATTGACTTGTACCCCAGGATAGTACTGCTATCTACACCAGTATATCGGATGGCTCCCTCGATGCTTCATGAGCTGCGGGTATAGCTGGAGGACTTATAGGGGAAAGGGTTCATGTGGACTATTCTTTCACCCTAGGCATCCCCGATTTTGTTTTCCACGAAGGTGGATTGGAGACTGAGGCATTTTGTTGACTATCAGCACCAGAACCTGGTGACTGTGATGAATAAGTACCCACATATGAGGATTGACGACCTCTTTGTTCAGCTAAATGTAGCATTTTGGTTCTCGAAGATAGACATCAGATTCGGCTATGACTGGCTCAGAGTAAGAGATGAGGATGTGCAGAAGAAGGATTTCAGATGTCGGTATGACCATTATGAGTTATTTTTTACACCATTTGGTGTAACCAAAGCTCCAGCAGTATTCATGGGACTCATGAATAGGATCTTTTAGCCATAACATCATCGCTTTATTCTAGTCTTTATCGACGACATTTTGATCTACTCAGATACTGAGGAGGCTCATGCCTACCATTTTCAGGTAGTACAAGACACACTCCGGGAGCACCATACTTATGGTAATCTCTCGATGTTCTAGTTTTGGATCCACGAGGTCCAATTTCTGGGACATGTCATATCGGAGGAAGGAGTTGTAATTGATCCAGTGAATATTGAGGAGGTACTTTCATGGAAGCCACCCTAGAGAGTGAGAGAGGTACAAAGTTTCATGGGTTTGGCTGGATACTAACAGAGGATTGTGCCAGATTAATCCAGAGTAGCATCACAACTATAAACCATGAACAATATGGGGGAACCCTTCGTGTGGTTGGAAAGATGCCAGTAGATTTTTCAGGTGCTGATGCAGAGGCAGACTAGTTTCCCCAATGCGAGGCTTCCAGAGGAGGGCGTAGGGTATGTAGTATACTACAAGGCATCAGGGACCAGACTCGAATGTGTCCTGATGATGGAGAGAGTAGTGATCTATTATGGTTCTCTACAGTTGAGACAGAATGAGACGAACTACTCTACCCATGACCTGCAGTTAGTAGTAGTGGTATTCTCCTCGAAGATGTGGACACATTACTTGATGGGAGAACATTTTACTGCGTATTCTGATCACAAGAGTCTTGAGTATATCTTCTCTCAGAAGGACCAGAACCAGATACAACAATGTTGGCTTGAGTTCCTCCAGGACTATGACTTTTAGATAGTCTATACTCCTTGGAAGTGGAACGTTGTAGCAGATGCACTCAGCATGAGGACTGGAATATAGCTCCTTTGCAAGATGATGGAGCAGCTGGAAACATGGCAGATATCCTTTGTGGATAATGATGGAGAAGCTTTTATTCAGTCTCTTACAGTCACTCCTCCACTTCATCAGTGGTTTTTGGTGGCATAGCGAGGGGACACGAACTACGAGACACGATGTGCTCAGATATCCATAGGACAGGCACATGATGGATTTTCTGAAGGTGGGGTGCATGTCATATTCTTCAGAGGTCGTACTACGGTACCAATGTCACCTCCAGATGATGTGATGAGCGATTTCTACACATCCCATCTATCGGTACATCCAGGAGTGGTGATGATGTACCAGGATCTCTAACAACAGCACAGGTGGATGGGAATGAAGAAAGTTGTAAAAGAGTTTGTATCTCAGTGCCTCACTTGACAGCAAGTGAAGGCGGAGAATCAGGTACCAGCAGGCTTGGTTCAGCCTTTAGAGGTCCCAGAGTGGATGTGAGATGGAATATCCATGGACTTCAAGAAAGGACTTCCAGTTACAACTAAGGGTCTCGACTCGAATTGGGTGATTGTCGACCGACTCACCTTATCGTCCAACATCCTATAGATTAGGGAGTATGGTTTAGTAGAGTACATGGGACACCACTATGTGAAGGAGATTTTGGGGCTACACAGAGTACCCTTAATAAATGTCTCTGATCGTGACACATGTTTTACATTCTGGCTATGAAAGGGGTTGCATGAGTCTTTTGGGATGCAACTTCGTTTGAGCAGTACCTTCCATCCTCATATGGATGGCTAGAATGAGCATACCATTTATAAGGTACATATCATATAGAAGTAGATAAATACTACATAGAGAAAGAAGAAGTCATATGCGGACAGGAGACGGAGACCTCTAGAGTTTGAGGATGGTGACCACGTCTTTATATGTGTCTCAACTAGATGTGGTATGCAGAGATTTGGCCAAGGTGGAATGTTATCTCTAAGGTTCAAAAAACCATTTTAGGTCCTCATCATAGTTGTTTAGGTGGCATACATCTTAGCTCTTCCACCCCAATTGCACCGGGTTCCTGACGACTTCCACATATCCCTCCTGAGGACATTCGCGCACGACCCTTCTCCCATCATCGAACATGGAGAGCAGGACGTCAACGATGGGGTGACATTTAAAGAGGTTCTAGTGGAGTTTGAGGATTGACTAGAGAGGGTCCTTTGTGGACTATCGGTAACTTTGGGGTACGTTCTCTGACAGCACAGGAACCTCCAGGAGAGAACATGGGAGTGGAAGGCTCAGAATTCTACTTAATACCCCCCAGATGTTCCCTTAGTTTAAGTTGTGGCCTACAGGGATGAAAAGACATGAGCTGGGGAGAATTTAATGAACGATAATTACCATGTAATATTTTTTAATTAAATGGGAATTTTAAGAGACCACAAATATTGACAGGGCATGATTCGCGGCCCGAAGTTCCCGAAATGAATTTCTGATCTTTCTTTTCTGGTACGTTTAGTTAAGGTACGAGTGGGTTTTATTTAACTATTTAACATGTACCTGAAATTGAAATATGAGGGAATTATTGAACTCACAACACCGGTATTCGCTTATGGAGACCGTATCCTCTACCACAGTAGGTTGAAGGTGGAAGTTTTTTTTAACTTATATGTGAAAGAATCAAAATAAAATAAAATGTTGTACATTTTTATATTCATTTAATTTTTGAAACAACAATGAGGATGTTTCACTGGTGAGGAACACAAGATCTAAACCTCTCTTGAATGGTTATGGTGGTGGGGACCACCCCAGTTTAAACCCCCATAAACTCCCCTTTATTGTGAGAAACCCTCAAACTTCTTATTAAATGTAGTGTGGCCTCTTCAACTACTCCAACATTTATTATGCCAACCCAGATTATTAATTAATCCTTTTTCAATTTATTACAACAAACTAAATAGACAAAATAATCTATTATGTTGTTTACATTGCATTTATGGTGGAATTGGGAGGAAGGAGCCTTCAGAGAATGCTCTGCAATAAAGAACGTCAACATCGATTTCAACTACTTCCACGAGACATTTGTGGGCAAGGAACATCTTCATTGTCAACGAACTGATGAATAGAGAAACAAAGATGTCCCCAAAATCTCTCTATTCCCAACAACATCATATCCTACCCCATAGACAATCTTCAAGGAATTAAATGAACATGGTAGGGAGGGTGTTTTAATTATTTTCCATTAACCGTTAATGATATCCTTGTTTATGTTGAGCCTCTTTCTACCGCTCTAATGTGGAGGGTGTGGGCCGAACAAACATAGCCTGACCCCTCCGTTGTTCTTATTAAATGGTATATCCTTTATGATGAAAGAAGGTGAAATTGATGATGGAGACTGGTGCTAGTGATTGGCACCGGTGGAACTCAAGAACCACCGACGGAGGCACGATGCCCCGCGGCACTTGTGGCCTCTGCCCTCCCGGCCCAGCCACCCCACGACATCCACCCTCCGAACCAAGCTGGCCCGGCCAAGCCACCCAGCCTGAGCCATGCCGGCCATGCCACCCCACAACCTCATTCCTCCTGGCCGCATCGCCCTGGCCAGGCCACCCAGCGCCTACGTGGAACCCCTATGGCCGAGCCTCCCCGAGCCTCCCCGAGCCCCCACGACACCTCCATCACTGAGATGCCCTGCAATCCCATGGCACTCCTGTGGCCTCTTGGACCTCATGGCATGCTGGATCTTGCCAGACCCAGCTGGTTGGGCTGGATTTACCCGAACCGGGTCGGTCCGACCTAGTCGGACCGGACCTGGACTAGATATGGCCCTATACTTTACATGGCCCATAGCATTGGCACCAGATGTACGTTTGATGAACATTCAGTGGATGTGAAAACCTTGGAGTGAGACCATCCCATTTTTATATCCCACTAGTGTTTTGGATAATGTTGGGTAACGGTCAGATTAGATCGAGCATGAAACCAAATGAGCCCTCTTGATAAAAAGGCTAATAACTCACAGATCGGTTGTCCAAATGACACATCGTCTTTTCCATTGAAACCCCCATGTCATGGTGGTACAATGAGATAATTTTTGCGGGACTTCGTGGAATTTGTAGTATCGACCAATAGATCATGGAAAAGATCCTCCAATAGATGAGCGAGCATAGTGTGGAAACATAATATCTAGTTGTGACGTGAAGAATGAAGAGTGATAATATTTGGGTCAGCACCTAGCGATCATGTCTTGGTTAACACTGAGCAATCCTGTGTGGGTAAGGACCTAGAGATCCTCTGTGGGTCAGCACCGAGTGATCCTCTCTGGGTCAGCACCTAGTGATCCTGTGTGGGTCAAGACTGAGCGATCTTTTGTTGGTAAGCACCAAGCGATCCTCTATGGGTCAGAACATAGCGATCGTGTGTGGGTCAGTACCGAGCAATTCTGTGTGGGTCAACACCAATCGATCCTCAATGGGTCCACACCGAGAAGTCCTTTGTGGGTCAGAACCTAGTGATCCATTGTGGGTCAGCACCGAGCGATCCTATGTGGGTTAGCACCAAGTGATTCTGTGTGGGTCAGCACCCAACGATCCTCTGTGGGTCAGCACCAAGCGATCCTATTTGGGTCAGCACCGAGCGATCAAGTGTTGGTCAACACCATGAGATATAGTGTGGGTCAGCAACGAGTGATCCTTTGTGGGTCTACCTTTTAATAGAGTAAGATGATCCAGTGGTTACATCTAACCATCTCTACTATTATACTTATTTTATACCTGGTGTGAGGTGAGTTCATACCTGAGCGGTACATTCCTTGTGGTAATACATTAGAGGTATTCATCTGTGCGGAGTATGTGTGTGGTACTATCCTTTGTAGTATTCCTTCCTTTGTGGAATAGTTGAGCATTGGTATTTGAGTTGGGCTCTGTATTATCCTCATGATTGAGATGGGTATACTTGATAACTTAGGTATATGTATGGACATATACCTATTTAGGATGGTCAGATGATTTCATGCTTTGTGGATTATCATTTGTGAATTTTTGAGAACATGAGGGTCTCATGGTCCCTACTAAGTATCGTAATACTCACCCCTACACAGGATATGCCCGCACGTCGTTGTGTTTGGTGCATACAATAGAAAACGATGACTGGGGACATGAGTATCGGAGCTAGAGGTAGCTCAGAGGTGGAACTTAGATGATGTGTACCATAAAGACGACTGATCAAGGGATTTACCTACCCTTCATGTAGGATCCTTGGTGGGATTTTATAGGAGGTGTTCCAGTTTAATTTTAATTTATGTTTCTTGTACTTTCTGGTTGGGCTTGTATTTTTGGCCCCTTTACAAACTGTACTAACTAGGTTTACTCTTCAGTTTACATGATTTTGTATATTGTTGTCTTCTTGGTTGATCTTGTTACATGTTTTATAGGCAATGCCTTCATTGTTTTAGGGAATAATCTTTCGGTGCTAGTTGCCAGCCCCTGGCCTATGGAAGGCGGGTTTAGGGTAGTACTACACGGGCCCCAGGGGAGGGGTCATGACATAAGTAGTTAGATTAAATGGGGAAAAAAGGATTCATACACACTATTACATAACCGTTCAGTTCATAAGTTCTATTATCTAATAATGATGAGAATAAATTCCATTTTCTATGAATTATGGAATATTGAACTAGATGATGCTCATGAAGTGGTATCCCCATCAATGCATCTATTATCATTTTGTTCAATTGAAAAGTGTTATGATCTCCTCCAAGATTTATTTTGTTATAGTATATCATTAGTTAATGTTGAAACCATTATAAATACTTCATTATAATTTTACTATCTTGTGTATATTGTATTATTTCATATGTTTCATATGGTTTGAAAATGCATAAGTGTTATTCATAGACTTGATGAATAAGACGTTTCATCCATTTATAGTAAATCATTTTTCTGATTTCTTCCAAAGAAATATTAGTGTGCACCAAATATATAGACAATAATACTAGTCATATCTACATTATATTAAGTGTATTTAGATAGGATCTAAAATATTCCTATCTAACAAAATTCATTTTCTGTATTGATAATGTTCACTTCATTAGTCGTGTAATCTCTAAGAGTGGAGTGTATGTGGACATAAAAAATTTGGAATCTATGTTATATTTATAGTATCAAATAATTTAGTCTATATTCATATATTTTTGGGATTAAATGTTTATTATATGTGCTATATCCCAGATATCACTTGTTTTGAAGAACCATTGTCAGGGATGACAATGAAGAGGGTGATGTTTGCTTCAGAAAATGCTTATTAGAGATATAAATTGGGGATGAAATGTAGGCTTAAATTAGAACCCATCATAACACTACCTTTATATGATAAATATTATATATTTTACTTTTATTAATCATGAGTTAGACTTAGAGTATTTTGGTTGCATGAGGATCATGTTGTTTGTTATGGGTCAAAACTATTATGACTGCAAGAGGGGAATTATCCCACTCATGATTTTTACATACAAGTAGTAGTAAAAGTGTTGATACAATGGTTTTAAAATATCAAGGTTAATAGCATTCTGGTAGAGCTTCAGGAATATCATTTCACAAGACTGCATGATCCTTTAGAAGACAAGATAAGTCGAGTATCTACAGTATTTTAACATCATGTAAGATAATAAATTTTTAATGGTAAATTATTACCTATGAATTAAGATAAAACACATAGGTAGAAGTAGTACATTAGTCTTGTGAATATAGGCTAGTGATATCCCTTTTTTAGACATGAATCTAGAATTTTAGTAGTGTTAGGAGCACATATCTTTTCTTCGATATCTATAATACCATTTATTTTGGACCATATCATGTTCAGTGGGATATATAGTCCAAAGGTATTAAAAAGTAGTGACATCTAATATGATATGGTGAAAATAGTTGGATTGTGTCTTAGAAGTTGAAATTCACATCTTTTCTGAGGCTATCTGCGTGTTCAAATGGGCTTGCATGAAGAGATAATGAAATATTATCATTATCCTATAGGGTAATTATATCTTATATTGGCCAATATGTATAATTATATTTGTATACTATACTAGTGTATGAAAATCAATAACATTGTAAATAGAATTTTGGCATGGTATTACATTTTTTTGCTGGTGAAAGCTGAGAATCAGAGGCCAGATCTAACTTTTCAACATTTTCCCATTCCGGGGCAGAAGTGGGATAATGTCACAATAGATTTTGTGAAAATATTACCGAGTACAAAACATAAAAATGATAGGTATGATTATTTTAAATTTATTGTGTAAGGATTCCCACTTATTACATATTAGGGAGATAATTCCAATTGATGATCATGGTTGTTCTTATGTGCATGAGTTAGTTTAGAAGCATGGTGCTCTGAGTATTATTGATTCTGATAGGGATAATTTTTTGACATCATGGTTCTATAAGTGAATTTATAAATTTTTGGGATCATTGTTTCTTTTCTGGTAAAACATATCATCCTCATTATAATTTCTTGTGTAAATAGACTATTCAAGATTTGGATGATTTGTTAAGAGCATGTACATTTTAATTTAGTGGCTCCTGGGAGTAGCATATTTAGAACCTTTAATTAAAATATATTGACAACATAAATTAATTAATACAGATATAAACTATTGTGAAATTATATTTCATAATAGTATTTTTACCTATTTGTTGTATGGAGGATGGTGAGGCTGTGTTGGTTGGGTCTAGTTTAATGTATGAGACATTTAAACATGTGTAGTTGATTAGAAATAGTTTTTGATAGTCTTGAAAAAGATTAAATCATATTATTACCATTAGATATGACCTCTATAGTTCATGGGTTGTCATCATGATTTCCATTTAGTGTCTCCCTAATTGGGGAATCAACATATTAGGAAATAGTTTAACCTATAACATAGGATAATTTGGCCCCTTGATATAGTGGATATTATCAGTCTAGTGGCTTATAAATTTTCTCTACCATAGTGATAAATTTATATTCATGAATTATTTGACATGGATCAATTATAGATATATTATTAAAGCCATTATAACATTATAGATTTAGCAGACATCCAGTGAAGTGTTTATGAATCCTTTTAGTATAATCTGATGCATAATGTGAAACCTAATAAAAAATATCTCATAGGATGAATGATTGATTTTGTTCAGGCGGAGTGGAAACATGGGAATGTTTATGATGAGAACTTGGAGAGAGAGTCTAATATGTGAGCATAGTGGCACGATATTTTCTCCATTACCCCACTATAATTTTTAGAGATGCTATGGGAAAATCCATTATATGATGGGAGGTTTTAATATCACATATTTTTTCTGGAATGTCCCACATTGTGTTTTTATTAATTAATGTATGGGGCTTATAATAATATGTATAGAATTTCATTGGGATAATGACTTAATCAACTTGGTTGTCTATTTTTTTAAATTAACATTGATATTGGTTATGAGGAAACATGAGAAACCCTAGTATGATCAAATAGCGGAGCATTTCAGTATTTATGTTTGAATAAATGGTATCCCGGTATAAATGTGAAAAGTGTTACCAATGGATCATGTTTTGTTGATATGAATTAAGTGGCGTGGGTTTTTATAAGGAAAATGTGATGAAAAACTATCGATAGAATATTTATACTTTGTGTAACTATAATACATTCCATATAATTGTTTCCAAAAGGATGTCATGAAGGTAACATGTAATGATCTAATTCAGTACATGAAGATTGTGGATGTCAAAAAATTATATTACCATGATATAATATTTTATTTAATTAAATAATAATATGTAGATAAATATTGTTTGGTGTATCCCTCAATAAATGAATACTTGATGTGTAACTATATTACATGACTTTTAATTTATTGTGAATGTTTTTAAATGTTTCGTGCTATTGATATTCCAATCACATAACAAAAATATATTCAACTATAAACCAAGGGTGATAATACCTAATATTTTGTTCCATGTCCATATATTTTAGAAGTCCCATTTTTTGGTCAATCGCCAAAACCATTTTCTAAAATTTTAATAGTTTTTCTGGTTTGTGATTCTTTTTTAAAGCATTAGTTGATCCCCAATTGTATGTTAAAGGTTAAACCATATATATTTGGTTGAAATAGTTCATGTATGTCCAATTTTGAAATTATTCAATCATAAATTCTTCCAGAATAAATTAAATGATGATTTCGATTATTTCTTGTAGTCCCTTTAGATCCATTAGACATTTTTCATGGCTTGAATCTACCATTTGTGTGATATAACCCTTGATTATAAATGAAATATTCAATTGATAATAATATTATTACCAAGTCATATAATTATAGTTATTTCTTGAAAAATATTCATCATGAATAAGATTATTTTTTATGATAACTTAAATTTTATTTATTATTTCTAATTAAGAGATAAAATATGTAATTGAATGAGAGGTAGTAATATTCATAATTAACTATTGTTCCAAATGATGTGATATTTTGAAATCATTATTTTTATGAAATGTGTTTTGATAAATGATGTAATTTTTATATGGTACATAAAACATGTTGATGAATGAAAACATTTATATATATTAGGCTATGCACAATAAAACAAGATGGAATTATTATATACTGGGCTACACCAAATGAAATTATGAAATGCTTATATAGCTAGATATGCCCAATAAAATGTGCAGATTTTTTTATGGGACATCCTCTAATAAATTTAAAATAAATAAAATATGGATCAAACATAATAGAATAATTAAATGATTGTGTTGATGTTCATCGAGATGATTTTTTTAATTACACATTGTTTATTTTTTTTATGGTTGGCGTTATTGTAAAGAATGCTGAGAGACATTATAGCATTCCACACCCCAACAATGTTTTATATTTTTGTGAACCATTTTTATGATTCTTTTTTGTTGAAATCGTGGATGAGTTCTCAACTTCAAATATTGATTTTTTAGTTTTTGGGAGATGTTTTGTCATACACACGATTTATGTGCATGGTTCTAGGGAAACCATGTGTGTGGTTATGAATAGAGTCATTTTTAGAACAATTTATTATGGAATGTTTTGAATTTAATAGTTTTAAAATGGATTTATCCATAAAAAGATAGAACTATGAGTAATTGTGTGGATTTCAATTGGATTCAGGGACAAGTCAAATGACATTCACACAATTTGAAGAAATTATTCCAAAAGGAAGACGGGGCCAAATTAATATTGGGAAGAGGTGATCATCTAGTTTGGAAGACATTGTCTGAAATTGTTTGGGTGTTTTCCCCTTCTAGTGAGCCTCAACATTGTTGGAATTCGGTTTGGTAAAATGTAAAACATTAAATTTTGATTTTAACACATCTTAAAAAATATTGATTTTATTATACTATCCTCACTCCATTTTACCCCAAAAAGTTCCCTGATACCTTTGGCTTATTGAACCACTCTCTGTTATGTTCTACTCCCTCTGTGGTTACTTCATCATGATTCCAAGTGAGTTTCCATTCGATTTAGTGCGTATTACTTTTATTTTGTCTTCTCTCATCGTTTTTTGGTTATCCATGGCTGGGTTATCTATTATAAAAACTCAATAATCTAGTTATGATGCGTGGATTATGATTCTTTGATGCTAAGTCATATAGATCATTCATCATCCTTATTTATTCTTTCTCAAACAATATTTTTCATGCACATTTTTTGAGGTAGTTGTTTCTATCTATTTCATTTATGGAATACTCATTTGGATTCTTCGTCATTGTTAAATGATTCCAAAATTTCATTCCCTTTCTTGTGAAGTGTTAACATAATTTTTTTGGAATATCCATTGTCCCTGATTATTTTAAATGGATTTTAAATGGATTTTTATCTTTGTTTTTATATTTGTTTATTTGTAATGAGTTTGATAAAATGTCAATTTTCAACTAATGAGAGAAATTACATGTGCTGGTTTATTTTTGTCATTTTTTGGTTCCTATTAAATAGTTTTAATTAATGATTGAGTTTTTTATGTGGCATGTGTGACCAATTATAGATTTATGAATTTTTGTAAACCATTGTGAGTGATTTTTGAGGATCCTTATGTTTCTTCAATTGTTACTCTTCAATCCATTATGGGTAACGATGGATAATCAATTGGATGATGGTATGACCAAGGGTGCATAGGATTCACTTATGGATAAGAACATAAATGAGTATGAACATTAATATAAATTTCATTTTCACCGTTTGATTTCAAAATATCATACCAATATTCCTCTTTTATTCCTTTAAACCTAATCCCATTAAATTCTATGAAAAATGATATTTTGGTTATTTTGATCTCAAATTATATTTTCAACTATGTTTTAAAAAGTGTTGTCCATTTTACAACCTAATTTGTGGTTAAATTTCATAATGTGGTAAAATTACATATTTCACTTTTGATCACGATGCATGTTTTCCTTTTGTTTGGAAATGTATTTGGATATGAAATGAAATAATTCCAGTTCATATTTTATAATCTTTAAGAAATTGGTTTTGAATTGTTAGTGAAGTAATATCTATGTTTTCATGTGTTCATTGGTTGTTGTGTGATGGGAAGTAAAATAGTGCATCCTTCGAAGAGTGAGTCATCATATACAAAATTTCATTGATTTTGATAGGAAATCATGGTCACTGATCATTATTAATATGATCCATTCAGTTGAGGACCCCTATTTATAAACTTTATCTAGTATGAGATTCCTAAGAATCATCTAGAGGGTCAGGTGATGTTTTCTTTTCAGCCTTTATTGGAGAGGTTGGTACACCCTAGATGTGTTGAGAGATTAGGATGGATGTTTCACTCTAAGGGTTAGTGTAGGGTGGCCAATATGTTACTGACCATTGAGTTTCCCTATATGCCAAAAGGTGTTTCTTAACTAATTATTCCTAGGTATTTTATCTAGTGATGATAGATAAATTACAATTATTAGTATCTTCATTTTTTTGTTTCATTCCACCTATTATACATGTATAACTATATTCTTCCTACATATGTCATTTTTTATTTTTAAAAATAGACCCTTAATGAAAACCCTTTTGATATACAATTTTTTTATGTTGAAACTATTTTCATTAAAATGGAAATCAATTCTAAATATAAGAAAATGAAATTTGTTGTTTTTAAAGGTTTAATATTTGTTAAGTGAATTAAAAGTAAAAAAGTATATTTTCTTAAAATATTTCAATATATTATTTATGGACTATATTGCGAAATGAAATTTTTTGGAATCCATTGTTATTACCTATGGATCTATTATGCTCACACCATTCTATTGACACATGAAATTGATTGAAAAATGATTATTTAAATGTTAATTATTCTGGTTTGGTGGCCTACAGAGAAGGATATTTCAATAGATAGTGTTAAAAAAAAGGTTTCATGTTGATCACATTATGTATCATTCTGGATGTGGTTTTTTCTGGTTTTCAGCATTGTGTAGTTTCATTTTTATGGGATTCAATTTTTTATTTATTGGTATTTAGTTGTTATTTTTCATGATGTGTTACCCATTATGTAATTTTATTTCTAATTATTTTCGATAAATCATTCCAACATTGAATATATTTAATGCATGACACAGGTCGCTAGTTAGGAATGATTTTAAATCCTTTCATGCCTAATTTTTATAGGGTCCAGTGTCTGTTCAGATGGAATCCACACTTGGTTCATTAAAAAATTGAATTAGATTAGCCCTTTATTTTTTAAGGAATCATATAGATTGGATGTTTGTTCCATTAGAAAATTATATTTTGGTATGGGAAGAATATCATGAACATTTTCTCTTCTAGAGCCTCATGATTTCAATTGTAGGTTTGAATTTTAATCTTAGTATTCATTTTTGATTGCATGGATGTTGAATAATAATGGAAGTGAGCCTTTTTAGTTTCATGGACTCATAGGGACTATTGACCCATTTGGATCTTGAGTGAATTGATAAGGATAATCCTAGTGTGTGGTTCATTCTTTGTGAATGGTCCAGAAACCATGTCACTTATGTTACAGTTTTTTTTGGAATGTGGCGTTCTTTTTTGTAGAGGATTGATTTTACATTGAATATGATTTTGTGTATTTATTTTTCTCAGAGTATGCATCCCAAAAATTATGAAATGATTTCTATGATTTGATAATGAGTAAATGGGAATTCATATACACTTATTATGGTGGAGGATTCCAAATCATCTCAGTTGTAATCCATTTTCCATAGTGATGAAGGTCCTTTTGAAATTGTGGATTGGCTTGAGAAACTCGAAAGTTAATTCAGGTTGTTGGGATCACTAAAATTCAAGACGATGTGAGCTATTTTGATTTTGTTTGAGGGTTTGGTATTTTATTAGTGGATGATGATCATACATCTAATGTAACAAGTGGATATGTCCTTTGAAGTGTGTTATGACACTTTTATCCATTGGTTTGTACATGATGGGGTGAATGTGAAGAATGTGGAAGAGTTGTTTGGTGTTCATCATGGTCAGTGGATGGTGAAGGGATATGATGACCATTTCATTGAGTGGTTTCCATTTTCACTAATGGTGGGGAGTTATGATTAGCTAAACTCTGCACTACTTGTTTGGGGATGTTGAATAGAGATCATGGAGTTGGACCTTTCATCTGGTATTGTTCAGTTCAAGATGTTTTTGGATGATTCAATATTAACTGAATTTGTTCATATAGTACATTCAACGGTGGATAATGAACATGTTTCTATTGGAGCATGTGGTTGTTACCCATATAATGATTAGTATGTGCCCATGGAACATGACCTTAAAGACTCTATATGATATTATTTATCTTCTTTCTCATCAATATTGTCATTCGTGTAATTCTACTATGTCTAGTTACGGGTTTCAAAGATGTCCTTTCACAATTAAATGAAGTATTTTTGGCAATGTTGTCATTTGGCTCATTTTGAGACATTTATGTGTAGATCTCTAAGTAGTGGAACTTCTGGTTAGAGGATGTGATAGTCCAACTATGGTGTAGTAGATTATTCATGTTATCAGGACTTCATCCCTAGGCCGAGGACTGATTCTCTCCATGCAATCATGATTTTTTTTATTCTAGTGGAGTTTTAGGCCCATCTATCATCTCCAATGTGGGTGTGGAGAAGGTTTTGGTTCACTGTTATAGATTCGTTTTTAATTTTATGATTTAATATATTATAACAATATTGGTGTATTTTCATTTTTAACTCTAGTGGTTGAATATTTCTGTGTGATCCCATGATTAGTCCCCCTTATTTTGTGTACTTTTCCATTTTTGCAGATTGGTTTTAGTTTATAGTCATACTCATGTGGGAGATTTTAATGTCACGGGGAAATGATGAATCATTGTTTAATACACTATTTGGGTTGAGTTTCATCGATATATTCTCTTTTTGATGAGTATATTAATTTGAACATTTAGTTTTTTTACCCCAAAGTGGGTATCCTTTTTCGGTGTTTTCATGTTTATTGTAGCGTGTCCAAGTTCTAGGCCATTATTGATTGTTTCTATTGGTGGGTATAACCCTCTCTTATTATAACAAATAGTATCCCCATTTTTGGTTCATAATAGGTCTGATCAGGTCATACATCTGGAGACAATGATCTCACCTCATTTCTTGGTTCCATTTAGATTCATTCATCTTTGAGAACGGGTTTAATTACTCAGTTTTTTGGGTGATTTTTTTGCGGGAATTAGGTTTTTTGGGAAATATTCACACCCCAACCGTATTTTCTCTTTTATTTAAGTGCATTTTTTTCTTATGTGTGGTTGAACATAAATTACTAGCATTATAATTTATGTATTTTATTATTTTTATGGTTTTTGATTGTATACACACTTATTAGAAATTGATTAAGGGGAAACATTGTGGTTATTTAAGGCTGGGAAAATTTTCAGTTGAATTTCTTCAACAATGGTTTGAATTCCATGGTTTGATTATTGTTATTTTAAAAACATATTAGGACTATGTGTAGCCCATCATCTTTTATTTTCTATTATGGGAAATGTAAACAATAGTCTCATGGTTTGGAGAAACTGTTATGCGAGTTTGTTAGACCATATACACATTCTGACATACTTTATTAGTACAGGTGGTGAGTGGTTTCCCAAAACATGTGGCCAACCCATGTGTGTTTCCAATTTCTTTAGTGAGGGTTTCAATGGTCGAAGATTTTTTTGAAAACCATGTGTTATTACATTGCGTGTGGACTATATATTTAAGACATCAAAAATTCATATACTAACCTTCCTCCTATTAAAAACAAAATATTTCCTTTACCCCGTTGTATTAATATCATGGTATTTCATTGCATCATCCAGTGTTTCGATTGATTCATTATTATCCTCCTTGAATGGGCCGGTTGGTAACCATTGATTTATTTGGTGTCCAGGTGAGACATGCTACGTGATTGGACTATTTTGAGTGGACAATTGGTTATTGACTGTCGAGTTGCACTATTTTATAGAATGTTAGTACGAACTAACTAAATGTGGGGAATGATTCTAGAGATATTTATGGAAAACCCATCCTTACTATAATTATTTTTGTTTTGTTTTGTTACACTAGTTATATGGTGTTGTTATCCTATTATGACATGTCATGTCTTCTTAATTTTTAGTGTGGAACATTTATGTTCACTTTTGTGAGTATTCATTTTTCTTTTGAGTTTGGAAATAATATTTTTTAAACAGAAACAAGTATTTGAAAATAGGAATGTAATATTTTTTGATTTGAAAGGGGGAATCTGTGTGGGGATCATTAAATGATACAATTTTTTTAATGTATTAAAAGATAGTATTTCTAGATTATTATGGGAATTAAAATGTATGGATGTTTTGAATAAAATCTATTAGGCTATTATTATCAAACCCTACTTATTTCTGATAATGTTGTCAGACCTAATATAATTTTAATGTTAATTTTTATCACATAGTTTCCTACATAATTTTCTGGTTTCATGGATGGTAGTTGCCAAGAGGTTACACAAATATCCCATTGGGTTTTAATTTTTTGTGTTTAGTTTTAGTTTTTAGTTTATTTCAATTGATTTTCTATAAGAATATATTTTTTATTTATTGAGATTTAGTTTATATTGGTTTTTTATGGATGACTAGTTTTGGATGTTTATTCAAAGATGTTTATTGGGTGAAATTATTCCCAATTGGTTTATATTCATTTCTCATTATTATCCTCTAACCCATGTGGATACTTAATTCTGTTTGGTCTATGTCTTAGACCGGGATGGGTGTTAGGTCAGATGGATGCCTTGCCTAGTTTGTAACATAACATGGTCCCATGGTAGGTCATGTTATACCATTGTTATAGGGGTATGGCTTTCATGGCTGTGGGACATGCATGGAGACATTTTGACTTGGATCTGAGGTAGGATATGTTTTACTATGAATAAATGTGTATTGTTTTCATGGATGAGAGACATGCTCTGATACATTATAGAATGATGTCAAATATACTTAATATGGGGTTACCATAATTTCATAATTAATTAATACACTTGTTTATTTAATTATTACACACACTTATTATCATACTGGTTATTTTTCAAAAGTGGTGGTGTTGACCTACTGACTTATACTAACAGATTACTTCAGTAGCTGTTTAGTACCCAATATGATTATATGGATGAATGTTTAGATAGGGGAATGAGAAATGATGTTTATTGCCTTTTATACATGGTTTGGAGTATGAATATAGGAATCACATGGCGATTAGGGCCAAGGATGTTGAGAAATTATTTGTAACTATTAGCCTTTTATTTTTGTTATTTTGTGAATAAAACATAGTTACATTCCATCACAACATTACATTACCATTATTATTTATTGGTTTTTTCAGTTGGATTTAATTATTATAATTCCATTATATTATTTTATTTACATTTTTAAGTAACTCATATATTTATCATTTTTATTGGAGTTTTATGCTATTTACTAACTCTATTACTATGGAGTATTTTATCCCTAAAATACATATCACACCCCCACTTCTAGTCAAAATCCTCTACCACAGAGGGGGATGCTTGAGTTCTCAAAACCAACCCACATTTCTGACATGAGAGAGTATTAGATCATGGTATTTTATAGTAATATTTTTCATTTATAATGTAATATTATACACCACCTCTATCAACAGTTTCGTCTAAAAAATCCTTGTGTAATTTTACTGGATATGGTGACTTTTTGGATTATAAAAATTAGAATAATGTATTCCATAGTTTATATCTAATTAAATATAAAAAAACATAATATATATGAATGACACTGTAATTATTTTCAATCAAATAAAAAAGTTATCAAATCAAATTATTAAATATAAACACTTAAATTATTCATCATATTATATAGTAACCCTTTTCATTTTTTTTATGGAATATCTAAAGCATCTCCATAACTTTTCCATGGAATCTATAGTAACTGTACTGACATTAATTTATGATACCTTTTTTCTCTATGCGTTGAATTATATAATTCTATATGATAATTAAATGTCATTTTAAATTTTATTCGTATCCTATATGGTTTAATGGTCTTCCCTTTTCAGTAGGTATGATTTTATATCCATTTTTAATCAATATTTTACATATTAATGAAAATAAATACACAGTGGAAGGATAGAACTTCCTTCACAATTAGTAAATAATTCACTCTTGATTAATAATATATCCCAAATATATCCAATAATTATTATTATTTTAATTGAAATGATCTGGTATTATAAAGATAATATGATGATGTATTCCATAAAAATTCTATGTTTTATGTAAACCCTTAAATGATTAATATAATTGTATATTGAGTAATAAATGTAGATTTTGGGAAATTGCCACACATTTGTGTAATTATTTTTCATATATTCTGAATATTTTTTTAATATTTATGATTAAATTATTATGATCATGTTATGAAGTTCTATTATTTATTTTATCACCAATAATTTGTGTAGTATATATGATTATATGGGTTTGCTGATTATATAGTTATTATATCAATTTTTAACAAGATCATTAACATGAAATATGGATTTAGATATTTTTTATTATACTAAACTAAAGTTGTGAAAAACTGTGAATGATAATTTTATTCAAATGTGTTTCTTTGTTGAAGTGGAATGTTTGGTACTATAAAGCTACATCATATTTGCATTGGAATACTTTTATATAATTGTAAAATGTTTTATGTGTTCATGTTGTAAATTGTATGGCTTGGAATGATATTTGTTAATTGGATTGAAAAAAATAAATTTATATTAATATTTCTTGGTGTTTTCTTATGATAATCATTTATATGAATAAACAATAATGGAAGGTATAATGGAATATTAGTTTATATCCATAAGTGAATTCTGTTTTAATTTTATTTTTGAAAACATGTTACCTTTATTTTTTAAACAATTACTTTTTATACGAATAAACAACAATGGAAGGTATTCAAAATACTAAATATTAATGTACACATAATAGTACTGTGAAAAATATAATAAAATTTAATTGAAAATTGCATAATAAAAACAATAATATATAGATTACCTTTAAATTAAATATATATTTGTTGTAAAATATATTTAAAAAATTATTTCAATTAGTTGTTTTTGGTTTTTACCCATGGAGATTTTGAATGAAAATAAACATTTTTTTAAAACATATTAAATTTATTTTTTATGCTCAGTGATTCTTCATATTTGTATAGAAAATCTAGAACTAGACTTGAAAAATGGAATAATAATATGACTCATATTTTTCATTTTGTCTTAGTATGTGTGAATATTTACTATTATTTTATATTTGTAGATAAATAATATTTTTATATAAATAAAATTTTTTACATAATTATTCCTTTATTCATATCTTCTTGAATAATTGACATGAATCCTATATGAATAATTCATTCATGAAAGAGGTTCTTACTATGTATGAGAAAAGGTGATCAAATATTGAAATATTCTAAGAATGAATATTGTTCCTTGATCTAATATCTATTATGAAATCAATAATAAATTATTAATTTAAAATATAATATTTCTAATCTAGTTTTAATAATTTCTTGAGAGACACATATAATTATGAATTGATAGTATATAAGTTAATTTAATTGTATTTTTACTATTATCTGATATAAATCAAGGATATTATATATATAAGTACTATACATATAAAATTGATCCTAATAGTATAAGAATTAAATAAAAAAATCATGACGCATCGTTTTTTTGTTTCTCTTTTTCTTGAGATGAATATTGTAATATACAAATGATTGATTTTTAAATTATAGTTTTTAATATTTTATAGATACATATAATTCATATTATATTTGTAATATTTATATATATATATATTAATTCATAATTATCAATAAAATAAGTAATATTAAATTATATTTTTTAAAAATTTACCCAAAATATATGAAAATTATTATAAAATTTATGATATGAGTGGTATTGATGAATTGATTTTACATGAATTTAAAATTCTACCAAACTTATTTTTAGTTATATAGTTTTTCTCAGGGGTCAATATAAAAATTTATATTATCCATAAAATATATATTTTGTTGAATATGTTAATTAGTTGGGTAACAATCACAGACACACGCACACACTCTCCCTCGTTATATGACTCCATATCTCCCCTTGTGCTTTTTATCATGTTAGATCTATGATATGGTCGCATTATAATTTTGATATAGAGGGGGTAATATTATTTAATGATCTGACTTTTGTCCCATATATTCAAGTAACTATATCATCCTACCTAGATTGTGTGAAACTATTTTATTGTTTATTGATATCACAGTCAACATGTCTGAGAATGTGAAATCTAATTAAAATACCATAATTTCATTGTAGGAAGGAATGAAATGGGGAATAAATAATTGAATGGAATGTTCAAGCATTCAACAGAAATTTTATTTAACAATGGATATTATCTTAAGGGGTGGTACATCTTTTTCATATTTTATTTCTCAATAGAGATATATATGGCACCACATGGTTGGTTTTAATGTGGGTAGACTCATTAAGGAAGATATAGAGAAATTGTTTTTGACAATGAATACTCCAATTTTCCCCTTATAATCTAATAATATAAATTGAAATATATTTTTTTCAAAGATTTTTTATAAATTAATATTAATTATTTATTTATACAATAACAACATATCTTGTGATAACAAAATAATAAATCATCTATAGACAAATTATTCTATTACTGTGATCAACATACAATAGTTTTATCATTGATTTATCATTCTAATAACATTATCTATTCATAATGTATTGATATATTATTGATAAAAATAAGGAGATTATTTTTGAATAATCTATAACTTAATAAATTTATATATTAATGCATTTAACTAATTAGAAAGAATTATGACCACATTAAGCAGGGATGAACTTCTTATATCTCTAAGGATTACTCATGGAGCGAAGAGCTTTAAAATGGTGACAACTATAATCATTAATGAATACATGCTAAACAAAATATTATGTATAAATATAATTATTATTGTGAATGTGATGTATTTGAATATCGATTATTTCAAATTATGATTACCTTGAAATGTCAATAATATATGATAGGTTACAGATGAAATATTATTATAATTAAATAAAAATATGATATTTAGATCACATAAGTGAGTAGAAATTATAAATAATTATATAGATTATATTATGATAAAATTTCATATTGATAAACAAATTTTAATATAAATATATATTGTTCTGTAGAATATGATAAAAAACTTCTCATTTAACATTTTAATGGTAAATTTAAAATAAATTTTTGTAATAATTATGACAGATTATGGATTATTATATTGAATTTTATATATGAATAATAGATTGATAATGATCAAGTAGTTTAAATTTATTAATGATAAAACATTATTATTTATGAGTTATTTTCATGTAATTTGAATAAATTGACAGTGATGTGTTGTAATTGTATTGAATCAAACATAATAATGTGGGAAAGAAATAGGATAAAATATATTTTTGTATCAATTCATATTATCTATCAAATTCATTCTCTATAACATGTTGATGATCCATTTTTATATATTATTATCATCCTAAAATAATTTTAATTTATTAAAGTTATTGGTTTAGAATAGTTTTAAAAACATTTCTATAATTTTTATTGGGGTTTATGTTCTTGATTATTTTACATGGGAATATGTTTATTCGATAACATTTCTATAACAGATTTAGTAAAAAAGTGGTTTAAATTTTTATTGATAATTTTTTTCATTTATGTATAATCATTATATAAGGGTTTTATGATGGTGATGTGATGTAATATAATTATTTTTTATGATATTATTGATTATTAATGCATTTTTATATGAATACCATTCTATTAAGATAATAATGAATTATAAAATATGATAAGGATATAATGTTAGGAATTTCTCAAATGATGTAGAATTCAAATAATTACCCCAATATGAGTGACCAATATAAAAATTCAGAAATGTTCTAACATCGTGAATTTTTAGTTTACTGTCCTAGAATGTACCATAATAAATTTATTTAATTATTTTTATTATGATATATAATTTATTTATTCATATAAATATATTTTAATTTAAAATGATTAATTTTGGTAATATAGGTGTGTCAAAATTATGAAATTAACTTTCAATATAGTTATGATATTATTTATCCATGGTTGTTGAGGATTTTGGAATATTTACCCATTATATACTAGTGTTTCCCATTTACCTAAGTAATTTATAGAAGAATCTTGTGGAAGACAGTACAGTTTTTTACAATGCCTCCCATTATATGTACCATTGTGTTTATAATATTATTTCAATATTTGTTTAGTATGTTTTACTGTGATTAGATTTAGAATGATAAGGACTGATGTGTGGTGATTTAGCCTTCATTCATGCTGACAAAAATATATTTTTCAATTTTAATACTATGTATTATTATGCACCACTATATAGATGAAAAAATAATAGAATCTCTAAAATTTATTTATTATTTTATTTCATGTGTTTAACATGGTTTTTTCAAATGGATATATTCATGGGTTTCTACATTATGTAATGTGAAATGGGGACTTGTTAAATACCTAAATTTTATATATGTAAATATTATGCTTGATTATTTATAATTTACTATTTATTCTAATTCGTTTATTTTTTATTGGACCATTTATCCATTAAATATTTATGATGTAGCATATATTAAAAATTACCATTATTTAAATTTCCAATTCTAAATAATTAGTTTCTATACCCTTCTACAATGGATCCAATATTGTGTTTTTTTTCATGTAATCTAGGATGATAAAGTTCTCATCTCCACAGATATTTAAGAGAGATAAATCAACCTTGGGAGTTAAATTGTTATTTTAGAAGTCAATAGGGGTCTGAATCATTAGAATAATGAACATAATAATTTTCAAAAGAACAACACTCTCTTAATACTATATATTTATGTGTATTTCTGATTGCATCACTATATTATAGGGAAATATGATTGTGATTTATTCCATGATGGAGGATTAAGAATTGATATTTTTGGTGGTAGTAGAAACTACATTTTTTATCAAAAATAATTTCTTAAAATTAATATAATTAGTAAAATCATTTTTATTAATATGACACTAAATCAAATTACTAAATTATATTTATAAATTTTAATGGATAATAGGAATTAAAAAATTATTGATTTATCAAATTAATTTTTTAAGGTAAGTATCTACCTCACTGGAAAAAAATATTGATCCATTTGAATTTTCTTTAGAAATAATTTTATTTTATGAAATCCATTCCAAAATACCCAAATACCACCCTTAAATTATTAATACATATACCCCCTATGTCGCACTGAGAAAATAAGACTAAAAAATGTGTTCATTATTTTATTCATTCATTGAGCATAGATGATTTTTGTAACACCCCTAGATTATATGATATATATTCTTTTAATTTATTTAATGACTTCTGTTGTATGCTACACCAATATCAGTTTTCACTATATGCAAAAATGTATTAGACTACAGTATAAGAAACACTATTCTTGGCATGTGTTACACACAATTTAATTTTCTTTTGGTAAAATTCATTTCATGCATGACTTGTTATATATATTTTTCAATTTATAAATGAAATAATTTAGAATTATGATATATGAAACACCAACATAATATTTCACTATGTAGAACAATGACTTGGCTTGCATTACATGCAAAAATGACCTTCCTCGATAGCATGTGTTGTATGCAATACTATGTTTTAAAAAACAATGTTATATTATTAAAATAGTAATATTTAATAGGATATAAACTAGCCTATATGAATAATATTAACCACGTTTTGAATTTTTTATAACATTATAATTCATCTTACGTCTTTTCTAGAACATTAAATAAAAAAAATTCAATATTTATTGATAAGAGAAATATTTTACAAAAAATGCAGGTTTTCCGAATATTAATGGAAAACACATTTTAAATAAATAGTTTTACCCTTTTATAAGTTAAATTTGGAAAAATAAACTTCTTCATTGGAACAAGGTCATACAAATTTACCTTTTAAAATATTTTGTTATTTTTCTGATAATATTCAAATTTTAATGAATAGTGAAAAATAATACATTTTAATCCCAAAATGATTTTTCAGATAACTAATTTATCTTGTGAGATTATATTTATAGTTTATTTTAATGTGTAATTGGATTATATATTCTTAATTTAATACTATGTCGGTCATTTGAAGTAATTTCACATTTAAATTGGACATAAACACATGACAATATTTTGATAAGTAGTTACTTCTATAAAACTAGAGTTTTGGTTTTGATAAATAGAATCAATTTAAAATTAATTTCTTCATATTATTTTTTTGTATTATAGAAAATGGAATGCATATTTATAATTAGTGGGAAAAACTATTTTTATTTTTTACATTTATTTATTGAATATTATGAATAGTAACTAATTTGTTTTTCATTTTCTACTGTGAAACGTAATCCGAGTAAATTAGGGTAACTAATAATATCATAAAGAAAATAAAATTATCCTTAAACATGCCAAAATCAGATTAGATGAAAAAAATTCTACCCATTACATATTTTTTTAGAAACATAGTCATTTAATGACAACATTACAATGAAAATGACATAGATATTAATAAAACCAATGAAAGTGACAAAATGACACAGTAAAATTTATTACTAACATAAAAATTTTAATATAAGGAAAACCGAGTGATGTATATGAAAATAAATTGTAAATGGAATGATAATATAATTACCTACATCATGGTAATTTTTTTTAATTTGTAGGAAATTTATAATTACATTAACATCTCATTCTTTGATAATATTAAAATTAATTAATTGATGATAAATAATTGAAATTTTTTTTATTCAAAACCTCTTAACCATGAAAATGTTCAAAAAAATGCCCAAATATTATTGGTATCGAACATATCAACCAAAATAAACAAAATTTCAAGCAAGTGACGATTTAGAGCCTTCTAATATATATTATTACCTTTAAATTATTTTATTTAATGTAATGTTATAGTTGTCACATTCATAATTTAATAAGTATAATAGTAATAATGTTTGATTTTATAGATTATATATTTTACCACAAATATTCGAAGGAAAAATAATAAATTTATCTTATTTTTTGTATTTTATTTTTATTTCTTACTCAACAAATATGTTTATTAAATAATTAAAAATAATAACTTTTTAAATTATCACATTAATTGGGATAACAAATAAATGTCATTAACTATATTAAAATAAATATATTTTGGGGTAATTTATATGTAAAATTAATTTTATAGATAACCATGAAATCATTGGAATATAATAAAATATTTTTTTTCTTGTTAACTTGTTATCATTTTACTTTTAAAAAACAACAAATTGAATATAGTCAAAATTGACACTATTGATTGTTTATCAAAATTGTATTTTACTAAATTATTAAAAAATTAAAAAAAAATTAAAAAACAATAGAATAATTATTATATGGACAAAAATGTTTTACATTATTTATTTATGATCTAATTGACATCAAAGTAGTAAATATATTACATTTTTAATATGGAAATTTGTGTTACCATTGTTAAAATGAAATAGAATAACTAAGTGTTGAAGTGAAAAGATATGGCTTTAATGGACATAGAAACATGTATAAAATTTATTATTTTATGATATTACAACCCTATATCATATATAATTAGAAATTGGGTCATTTTAGAGTTGTTTTAGTGGATTTTGAGTTTATTATAAATTAATAGTTTTGAGGCTTCCAAAAGTGCCCCTCACATCAATTATAAAAGGGCACATCCACCCTCACCACTACACTTTATTTGGGGCCTTAAAACTCGCACATCCCATGCCTAAATCCTGTATACGATTTCCTAGTAAAATTTTAAACATTATTATATTCATAAAAACCAAATCTAGTTCCATTAAGTAGAGATATAAAGAGACCACATCGAAGAAGAGGTAAACCTCTCTACTGATTCTTTCATGTTTTATTATACATCTACTTCTACATCATTAGTTCATTCATTATAGACTAATATCAACTATAGAAATTTTATACTGAAATGTTATTATAAATATTAAACAACAATATTCCACATTCTATCCATCCTATGAAAAATGATATCACCCCACGTGAATACGTACGACTTACCGTCTCCACGTCGTGGTATAATCTATTTTTTTTTCACCACCACCTTACTTGGTTGTGTATAAAAATAGATATTATAAATATATACAATTATGATAAAATTATATTTATTTATAAATATATTTCACTTTTCAATAAAATACATTTCATAAATTATGGGAATGATATCATCGCTTGTGCATACATACTACCTACAGTCTCCACAATGCGATGAGATTCATTTTCATGTAAACCATTCAAGAATGATTATAAATTATATATAATGAATAATAATTAAATATATGACATAAATGTTTTACTGGATTTATATATATATATATATCATTTACCTCTATTTAATTCAATATGGAAATAGAAACCACATTCCTATGTATGTACGACATACCCTCTACATGAATTGTGTCTTACATTTCATTTATCAATATATTATATTTATTTATATATATATAAACTGAATATATATGATATATTTATAATGTTTTACATTTTGGAAATATGTAAATCACGATCTAAGTAATAATGTCAACAATAATAAGTCAAAATACATACGATAAATAAAAGGATTATTACCCTAAAAATTACATTTAACATTGAATTGTTAAAATAACGGATAATAAAATGACATATGTGGATCATATATGATATAATAAATATTAATATGGTTCGATTAAAATTTAATTATATGTTTAAACGCACTATATAGTAGTTTTAGGCACATATAGATGAAATCAGATCAAAGGTAATGGAAAATTTTGCAATCTCCTTATTACATGAGATTGTCTATTCTTAAGTATTTATTAGGGTATATTTATCATCCACATCCATGATTCATAAATATAAAATATTATTTATATTCTTATATTGTTTTTTAATTTCTATATTACCCACTATGGATTTATATTAAATGGTACGAATGCATTCTTTTTTCTTATTCAGTACGATGTGCTTTTTGGGTTTCTGTTAAAAGTACAATTAAATTTTTTTTATCATATATGTAATGAATGGATTTTTACACTTTTATAACATATTATTTACGTGAACATTCCCTTACAATATTTCATGTTTAATCACTATTAAATAATTTTATTTTAAAATTTCACGACATTTTGATAAAAGAAAATGTTTCTGACAATGAATGGATATTTTCTTCATGAATTATGTCCATGTGTTTTATCCAAATTAAGTTCAATCTATAATGATTCTATTTAAATAGGGTTATGTTTCAATCCCTAATTTTCTTAATAGAAGAATTTTTTGTTGATGTATAGATATTTTATATGGATTATGGTATGATGGAATGATGTTTGTGAAGCCCATTTTACTTCTTTGGTTATGCTACAATGAATGATTTATAGTTTTGGGGATCATATAAGAATGATTTCTTTATTAGATTGAGGGACATATATCTTCCTCCAATGAAATGGTTAAGGATTTATATTTCATGAGACATAATTCCATGGATTCGAAATTAAATCATATTCAGTAATATAGGGATGGAATGTCAAGAAATTATGGTTCTATAATACAGTGCTCGAACGACAAGTAAACCAGGTTCAGTAATAAAATTTTTCCACAATTATGGTCCTGGATTCAATGCCCTAGATACTCTAGAAATCATATCATGTTATTATTTATTTTTAAAAATTTAATATTTTATTCCAATTCAATTTTATCATTGTTAATTTTTCTTTATGATCAATGCCTTATGAACTGCCATGATATATTCCATGACTTGGGATTTTGATATTCAAAATTTATGTTCATGTTTCCAAATTCTTATGTTTATGTTTTGTTTGAGGTTCTTTATTATTAAATTTCTAAATAATTCTATCTCCCCTTTTTTCGCCCACGATATAAGGTATTTTTTATGGAGGAAAAAAAATTGGGGAGATCGTTATGGGTGATATTGAAGATCATCCACCAAGTTAGAGGAATATGTTCCCTGTTTCCAAATACACTATACTAATACTATATTTTCGATTCTATTTGTGTCATGTATTACATATTATGAAACATTAATGTAATGTCCATATAATTCAATATTGGTTCTCTATAATTTTCAATTACCATGTGGATATTTGAAGGTGAAAAAGCAATAATATAAAAAATGTAATTTGATAATAATTGAGATTGTTTTATAGGATTTGATACAAGGTTCTGATGTAGTATATATATAGTTATCATCTTAATATTTATATCAAACAAAGGAATTTTTGTAACTCAATAGAAAGCATCATTTTATAAATAAAACAACTATGTAGTAATTTTATAATCTCAAACAATGTATTACTATGTGAAATTGTCACTACGCATCTGTAGATATTGTCAAACTAAAAATAAAACTATTTATTAAGATATTAAATCCCCAAATTGTGGGATATTATTTTAAATCCAAGTTATTTTATGTATGTGGGGTTATTTTACCTCTAAAATACATGTGGCTATATATCTGGAATGAATGAGTATTCATTAATTCTATAATTATAATGAATACAATAGCATTACCATTATTAATAATATATGTTAATACCATATTAAATGACATAATGCGTGTGTGACTATCACATGAAACATATTATTATTGAATTAATATCAATCATAGTAATTTCCATTACGTTCTATTTCAATATGTCAAATGATCCAATACTATGTGGTTTCATTTCCAGGAATTTTCACGACATGATGTAAATGGATTGAGTGGTGTTATTTTGTAAAGAATAATTACATGTTCATTATAAAATTTACAATAATTAATGGCTATTTTTATTCAAATAATTAGAATAAGTGGATAATGTCTTTATACATACTAGATAAATGAAATTATTTTCTTCTATTATACGTAATTTCCATAAGTGTAAACAATGTGATTAATTATTAAGTTAAGATGTATTTTATTATTATTTTTAAATCATCAAAAATATTGATGGCTATTTATTGTACCATGATACACTTAATTAAAATAATAATAATTCAATTAAATTTTTTATTAAAGGTAATATCAAAATATGTATAGAAAAGATTAAAATTATTGTATGGATTTATGTGTCCATATCATAATTCAATCGTATAGGATATAAAATAGTATATGATAATGGAGATAAAAAAATGTTTTTAGAGTCCAAGGTGAACAAGATAAATTCATGGATTTTTATAAAAAGGATAAAAATTATTTATGGAAAATAATTAATATTTTTATATAAGAATTAATTGTACAAAAATACTCTAAAATCAAAATAGAATGAATTTTATACAAATAGTGATAGGGAACTTGATTTTAAATTTTGATTATAAGGGTGATTTTCCATTATTTTATTTTAATTACATTATTATTATTTTTAGTACCTATAAGGTTGAAATAAATATAAGATAATTTTAAATATTTTTTTCATCTAATATCTAGAAGGTGGTTTCAACTTATTTATTTTAAACCAATTTACAATTGAAATAGTTTCCCTTTTCAAGTCATATTTTGATTTTTTATGTATTTTAATAATTTTTTCAATCAATATATAAATAAAAATTACAATGATGATAAAGCAATCAATGGAGACACAATATTATTTTTCACTATTAGAAAATAAAATATCAATATTGGAATAAAGTATCAAATTGTCAATTAAAATGGTATCTAGTAATATGGTCACATTCAATTAAAATAATTAAATAAATAAAATTTTAAATACTAAAATGTTGGGGCAAATATACTCACATAATTGATTTTTTGTTCTGATTTAGAATGAGTCAAAATTGTTTTAGTGGTTAAGTGTCAAAATTGGACTATTTATATTTTAATTTAGTGATTTTGTTATTTTTTATGGTTCATTGATATATTATCATCTATTCATGAATATTGATGAAAAACATATCATACCATATTATAATGAAAATTCATTATAAAAAAAGTATGATATATCATAATTAAGAAACTAGTATAAATCAAAGTGGGAAATTTTGGTAACATATTTTATCATCCCGTATGTCTCATATTTTTATTATTTTCATATGGTATAATATTATATCTAAACCATCCAATGATTGATAAAATTATTCAAAAAAGATAATTACATTTACATAATTCCAAAAATATTTGGAAAGAACATGGTTTCAATTTATATAATTACGAAAATACACATACAAAAACATTTAATATATGTAGGTTGGTTGGTCAGACAGATAGTATTGTTGGTGGTGGGTGAGTGTTTTAATCTTGACTAGTTTTTTTCTAATAAATGAGTTAAAATTAATATAACTAAATAGATGTATTGATATATATTACAAAATTTCCATCGCTTCGTTTGCCATGCGACGTATCCACATCAAATCGGTCGAGTGTTCGAATCTCAACTAGTTTTTTTCTAAAAAATGAGTTAAAATTAATATATATTAGTCTATGTATTGTTATATATTACAAAATTTATGTAGCTCCATTTGTCCGGTGATGTAACCTCATCAAATTGTTCATGTTTTTGTTTATCATCGTCATCATTTTTAGATATGCTGCATTATTAATATATTTATATAAATATATATTTATGTATTGAACGTGCAGTTGGCTCAGTTGGTCAAAGACGATGATCTATTAGTGGGGGGTATCATGGTCAAAACCGGGAGTCTACATTTTTTTAATATAAATCCCCACGGTTTGAAAGTTGCGAGGGAAGTGTTGTGCCACGCTGTACTGTGGTGTGCGACAATGTGACACACCTATACCTACAATTTGGAAAACCATGGGTATAGGATATGACCTATATTGCGACTCCTATCAACACCATGGATGACAAAATTGTGGGTATAGGTTATAACAATGGTTTTGGGGGCCACACACACGGTTTTTTACTGTGGGTATTGGTCATCTTTCCAGTAGAGATGAGGTATTTAAGACACAAAAATGTGGGAGCACAAAATTTCACCCTCAAACGGATGGTATGATAGAGCAGTCCATACAGACCATGGAAGGCATGCTTCATGCAGGTAGTCTTTTTTTGTCACATTTGGGAGGACCACCTTCTACTAGTAGAGTTTTCATACATCACAAAAATCACTCCCTCGCTGTCATGGAACTATTAGAAGAATTGTATTGGAATCCTTGCAGATCACCTATATGATAGAACGACCCTAGGGAGTCAACACTCTTGGGACCATAGTTTTTATGGGATACCATTGAGAAGGTGTTTATCTTCCATGAGTGAATGATAAATAAACATAGTAGGCCAAAATCATATAGGTATAACATACATAGGACCATGTAGTTCAATGAGGGAGACTATGTTTTAATTTGAGTATCAGCATTATGGGGATTAAATAGATTTGTTCATGGGGCATGTTAACTCTGAGGTTCACAATACATTTCTGGATTGATAGAATTATTTGTGAGGTGGTGTACTACCTTTCTCTCCCCCCACATATGCATTGGGTGGATTATGATTTCCACATGTCCTTGTTGAGGAGGTACGTGCATGATCCATAACATGGCATCAACTGTTTTGAGTTAGACATCGACTATGCTGTGACGTATACAGAGTTTCTAGTGGTGATAGAGGATTGATATGATTGGGAAATTCATGTATGGATAATTCCTCTAGTAATTTTTTTTTGGAAACACATGATTCTCCAAGAGATCTCATGGGAGTGGGAGGATTAGATTCATGCTCAATACCCACATTTGTTTCTTTAGCCATGTTTTGGCTTACTGAGACGTTAATCCCTAATTGTGGCGCAATATAATGTCCATCAATTCCAATGTAGTTTTTTTATTTATATGGAATTATATAGACACCAAATACAGAAAAAATGGGCGTTTTTAGGCCCAAAATACCTGGAATGATCAGTGAAACTTTTTTATTTTTTAAATAGATAATATGAGTGGTTTTACTATAATAGAGGAATACATCTCAATGGGGGACCATAAAAAAAATCAAAGGGAACTGTTTCATTTAGTATGGAATTTTTTCCCTAGGAGTGACATAAGTTTAGTTTGATCATGCCTCATGTCAGAAAACCATAAAACGGAATAACTGTAAATAAAATAATTAAATAAAATTATATTTGTTTTAAAATTCTTATAAATCATGAATATAGGTTAGGATTTTAAATATGATACCACTGTTGAGTTCATGAGGGTATGTTTTCCTTAGGCGGGCCATAATGTTGGCTGGAAAGGGCCAACTATAGAAGTTAGTTTTTGGATATATATAAAATAATTATGTTACAGTTATTTTATTTTCCAATCATTATACATCCATAGTAGTTCTCTGCATGGAAATATGAGTGTATCATTGGGCACTTGGATTCAAGTTTCCTTTAGGAGGAGCTTAACCTCGACTGATACAGTTTGAGGGAGAAGGATAGATTTTTTAAAAAAAATTAGAGAATTTATATGGAACCTGTGTGCAGTTTTGGAAACTTCTATATGGGTTCCCACATAAAAAATCTAAGGGAAATGTTGCATTCGGAAAGAAAAAATTACCTAAGAGTGGAATTTACCTCGACTAGAGTAGGTCATTGAATAAAATTAATTTTCAAACTTATCGAGAGAGAAAAAAAATTATGAAACTTTTTTATTTTCACTTACTCACTAGTGAGCGGTGGCATTCTAGCACATCGGTGTGCTGAAAAGTAGCTGATGGAACACTTTATTGATACTCTTTAACTGATTTGAAAAAAATTTCTGGTTTCATTAATGAAAATCATAATGAAAAAACATCACAAGGTAATAGAAACATTGCAACACCTTTCTCTAGAAATGAGGTAGATGGTTATAGAATCTGAAAGCGGATTTTCAATCCCAAACGATGAAGGTTTATTTCTCCAATGAAGCATACTAGTGAATCTATAGAGACATCGAAACACTTAGATAAATGGTACCGGTTCACAATGAATGCCAACGACTTAGAATAACAAAATTGGGATTCCCAAAGTTATGTCACTTCAATGACGAACTCCAATGAGGTAGGGGTTTGTTTTTGTTTTATATTTCCCTGTTCATTATTATAAAACGTCTAATGTGGATCAACCAACGAATTTATTGATCCACAGATCACTCATTCTTGAATGAGGTTAATTTCCTTGGGGTTTTCAATAAGATTAAATATTTTTGTTGGATAGAACATCAATCCAAATCCATCTCCGGTATTAAATATAATACATAGGGTACGGTCTGACATGAACAAGTCCCAAGACCCTTCGTCTTGTGTGTTCATCCTAGCAAAAAATTAGAAATATTGTTAAGATGGTTTTGAGGCCTCTATTGAAAAGCAGGTGCCCCATAGAGGATATAGGTATAAACAACGTGAATAAAGGACCACCTGTGTGATCTAGGTGGTCCATGACAAACCCACTGGTGGTGGCTGCAAGTGGGTGCCATCCCACTCCCACGTCCTACCGAAAGTTGTAGCCGCACCAGGCTTGAGCCCCGACGGGGCAAAAAGATATTTTAGAGCATGGGCCGGTGGGAGGAGGACCGTCATCATGGTGTACTTGTTGCATCATATTGGGCAGACAATTATAACAATCCATAGAACCCTACTGGAATGCGGTAGATGGACCATGGCCGGAACCCCAGTGCAGCCCGCTAAGTGGTCCACGGAGCACAAAACATGAGTCCCTTAGGTGTATGAACAAGAGGAGACATGGACCACACTTGCAGGATGAGAAGGAGGATCTGGCCTACCAGCTGCTAGTTAGACCAGGGCGTACCAACATGTCTATGTGGGACAGGGTTGCCGAGCGACCCTGTGGTCTGGACCCCCATCTGAATGGGGCCAGATCTAGCAAGGCCAAATTGGCCTGGCCAACTAGTTATGTCGTTCTAGGAAAGCCCAGACCCGAAGTAGGTCTGTTTGGGACAATCGTATCACACTAGGGAATGAGGGCCCCCAATACAGGTTGGTCGAGTCGGCTCGACTGGGTTCGACCGGGCATGGAGCCTACCGGCCCAGATTTACTAAAACACCAATAATTATCAAATTATGCACCCAATTAAGGAGATATTTGTGGAATTGGAACCCTCACAATGATTAAGAAACATTGGAATAATCTATGTTGTCTTTAATAGAATATTAAATACAAAAAATGGATTGTGTAACAGTTCTCTGGTATTTAAGATGACTATGTGCAGAGATCCTATGTCAGACTGAGTCCTAAAGACTACTAACAAGTGATCCATTGTTGACTAGCTACGATGGCCCCGTGGGAAGCTCAGTGTGACCCGGCAGGACCACAATGTGGGGAATATATGTGTTACCAAGTATACCCATGATAATTGATGAGGAGGAGTACCTCTGTCTGATGTCCAAGTGGGTAAGTGGCACTGTGTGACCTGGCATGCCACGGTAGGGATTGGCTCTGCGTGACCCACCATACACACGGCACTCCTCCGGGATGAGTAGCACGTCATTCTAAGGTTAATTTAAGGTAGATATTTGTAACCCACATAGACCATAGAGGGAAGCACCTATTTGTGAACCAGAATACCCATGATATCATTTGGTACGAGTACACTAGCAACCAAATATGTTCAGGGATACAAATTATGGTCATTCATTCTATACTCCAGATTATACATGCATGAGACGACCATACCATATTTGTTCATTATACAAGTGTACCTCAGTGGTTCTGAATGATCACGGACCAGAATGGTATAATAGATGAGTAGACCCCAGTGGCTAATCAGGGATGTGTCCCTCAACAGTACAAGATGATTCAGTTCTATGACTGATAAATTTTAGTTTCTATATTTTGAGTTATACCTGGTGTGAGCTATCCATTCTTTGTGGTTTTCTTGTGTAGTATTGTTTTAATGTTATTTAATTTGTGCATCAGGTTACATACTGAGTATTTTGATACTCACCCCAGCACGGGCTTCACCTGTATGTTTCGTGTTTGGTACAGGTGATTGCCTCTTCAACAGAGACCTTGGGGGTATGGGACCAGTTTGTGCTGAGTGAGACGGGATGAACAAGCATACATTTACATCTACAAGAAGCTACTTTTTTCCAACCCTTCATGTGGGGACTTCTGTGGGTGACTTACATAAATCATTTGTACATTATTATTTTTATTATGTCTTTTTTGGGTTTGTATAATGGTCCATTTGACAGGCAACTTGTTCCTTTTCTCAGTGGTAGTTTAGTGGAAATTTTTTTTCATTGCCAGTGATTTGGGTTTTGTGTGTGTGTGTGTGTGAGTATATTATATCAAGATGGGAAAGTATACATATTTATGAATATATTTTAATTATTGTACTAAATTATAGAAACACTCTTAAAATTTTCATTAACTAGTCGAAACAACATTAAGATAAATCCTTATTAAATGTTTTCAAAAGACGAAATCTTGGATCATTAATAATTATTAAATGTTTTGGAATGTATGGTTTTTCTATATATTTGCCCACTATATCTATTTGTTTAGGGAATCTATATAAACATCTTGATTGGATCTTATGCTTGTATATACTATGTGATGTAACAAGGGAGATCTGGTTCATCATCAAATTTCACATCAACCCTCCAGATAACCATACTGATTAGTTGTTTCCCACATTAGGGATTAAAATTTCACATATAAACATAAAAAATAAATAAAACCACATAAATAAGGTAATAACAATTTTAACACGACAACCCTAAATATGCAAAAAATAAAGACACCCAAATGAAAAATTACAAACTAGAATATCACCATGCACATATATAATGTTTTTATATTCCAATCTCTATACTAACATGATATACACTAAATAAAAAAGGTAATGTTATATAGTTTGTTCATGAACTATCCTTGTTCAACTAGTCATGATCCTAGGTTAACATATTGCGAGCCCCTTATGGCCTTCCGAATTCCCATGATTGGTCAGAAAATACCAGAAAATCAATTATAAAATATTTTTTTTTAATTCTCCACCAAAATATAATTTCTATGTAACACTAATTATTGAAAATATTCCACCAATGGAATCAACCCATTGGATGTATAATCACAATGAAATAAAATATATATAAACAAAATAAGGATGTAATGGGGTCATATAAAACATAATGAATCAACAAATTTATATCAACACGCTTAATAAAAAGAAAATTACATCGAACATGAATAGTCATTCTGGATGTGTATACTAATTAACCAACATAAAAAATTAAATTAAAAACAATAATTAAACCAAAATATGTCCTTTATATAATCGTAGTTTCTCACCACATTCCATATCAATATCACAGAAAATAAAAATGATATAAAATTTGTGAGATAAACATAAAACCCATAATTATGCTGGGAGTATAGTACCCAAATATTGATTATTTTATGTAGGATGTTAGATAATGGGCCATGTATAATCTCACCTTGGTTTCCATGTAATTCTTTTTGATATTTAGTTCATAAATTCATTTCAAAATAAATTTATAGAAAAAATATTTTTTGTTTCCTATTATATAAATGAAGATAAAAAAATTAATATAAATTAATAATATTATAATAAATTAGTATAGAAAACTATTCTTCAATTTTTAAGAAATAATGATTCATTCATTTTACTAAAAATAAAATAAATCCAATTCCTATGTCATGAACCCCTCTTACTTTCCTATACATTGTCAAATATAAATAACAATCCATTGAAAATAAAAATATAAAATCCTTATCAATATCAATTTTAGAGAAACTAACAAAACCATACAAAATGGAGATAAAACAAATTAAGCAGCACCATAAAAAAATAGCTATAAAAACATTAAAATGTAATGAAAATTGTTCCATAAGAAAATATGAATTAGCTGATTCATGTAACAAATGATGTATAAATATCATATTTATAACAACGTATTATGGAATAAAATTCATGGGCCATAATCTTGGTTATATTATTAAACAATCGAAACCACTAAATCAAAATGCATCCCCAAATGATGACCTATATTCATCCAAACCAAACCACCATCCATGTACTAGTACCACATAAACATACTTTGGGGAACCACATATCCAGAATGATGAATTATCAAAGGAATACTATCTAGGTTTTTATATAACTATTATATCATGAATCATGATCTCTCGCATAGTTTACCATGATTCCATGAATAATCCAATTTGTAGGTGACAATGAAATTAAAAAATTTATAATTTATCCATAAAAATAATAATAAATAAAGCTAAATTACTCTTAACACCCTCGTAGTAAATAACACATTTTAACTACTTGAAATCATAGCATAATAACATCTAAACCATAATAATGTTATGAAATAACAAGGCCAAATTAATTAGATTTCCACAATAATATACAATTTTATTATATGGTGAGAAAGAATAATTTTACAAAAACATGACTATATATTTCTTTCTAATGGTCATTTAATTTTATATGTCTGTATTTTAAACAATGATAAAATTAATTTAAATGATACACACAATTTACAATACCAAACAATATATATTCAACTATTGTTTCCTCCCATCAAATAAAATTACACAGATAAAACCACTCAATTTCAATCAATAATCATTTAAATGATCTTCATTATCGGGAACATAATTTCTTTTCTGGTGAACTGATTTCATTCATTGATAATACATGAAATTCTTAAAGAATATAATTTATACTATAAAAATATTTTTTTGGAAAAATTTTTTAATTCACAAATAGAATGATATATAAATATAATATAATAATAATTTATGTTAAAGACTGTATATTTTTATAATGGAATAAATAAGGGATCAGGAATAAGAATATACATAAAACAATATAAATTCCAATCACCTTGTATGGGGATCAATATTAATAGGAAGGAACTAGTTTTTGATATTTATAAATGAAGAATAAAATATTTTATAACCATTTAATAACTAAAAAAACAATTGGATAGGGTTACCTAGATAATGAATGATATAGAATCCCATAAAATGAAAGATATAATATGAGGGAAGGTTGAATAATAGAGTAAGGTATTTTCTTCAGGAAGTATTACTGATATCATCAAAGGGATTACAAATTAGTAGTGTGGGAATATGGAACTATCCCTAAATTAGTTAGATTTTAGCTAAACAACTGAGATGAAATAGGTGGATAAGAAGGTAAAAATTGATGAGTAAGAAGAGTAAATATTAAATTTAAAATAAATATGGGAACAATGCATGGGTCATCTTTATGTTTTTCAAATATATCCTCCCACCATTATAATTACTTTAAATATAACCTATAAAAATCCCATGGATTTGGTGGACAATTTTTCCTATCCTAGATCCAACGTTATTTTATATCCAAATACTCAAAATTATGTCACACTATTTCTTTTTCACCGCACATATTTTGATATCCCATACTTCAACCATGGAAAACCTCACTTGAACCAATTCTAATCACCTTATGTAGATTCTCAAGAAATCATAGGTTTTTTACTGGACTATGTGGTATTCCTAAAACATAAAAAAAGAAAATAATTAAATCTATAAATTAAGAATTTCTAAACGTAAAATATAACCCAATATTATATAACATTAAAAACTACAATAATATGATCATTATACATTGTGGAGTTTATAAAGTAATAACTTATTTAATATCATTTGGTAGTCCTAAAATATCATTAAATAGGAAAAACAATTTTTTAGTTGCATTTAACTACACCGAATAGAAATAAATCACATATTCTTTTATGATACTATATTTTTCATTGAGTGTAATATATATATATATATATATATATATTAAAAAAAACATGTATTATATGAAACATAACATTCTATACATACATTACACAATATTTTTCCTCATAATTACATTAATCTATATTATGGAACTCCCATTTATGTTCAATACAACATGGTTTTTTCAAATTTGGAATATTATATATGGTATAATATAATATAATAAATGAAATATTCATGTATATTCCTCACATATCAGAGATAACCAAAATTTTGGGATTTATTTTTCAATATTATATACCCATCAAGATTCATCTATATACTGACCATTTTATAATATTAACATCATAAATCATTAAAAACCTACATGATTTAGGTTATATGTATATCATTAATAATTTATAAATAAAATAATAAAGTATCATTATCAAACTCCAACAAATGATCACTTATTAAAATTTAGAACACCATAGAAATGGAATATAAATTTTATTACTTAATCGTATTCATGATAATGAAATTTTTTGAAATTTTTGTGATTTTTTAATATTCCAAAATACTCCAAAATATTTTCAATCCCATTCTAAAACTCATTCATCAAATCTATGAACTCTTCCTATGAGATCACTTCAATAATTATCTAATATTTCTAAAATATATCAGATATTCAAGTATAACTATTATCATTTCTAATATATTTTTAATATCATAACTAAAATTATTATCGAACATATAATAAATATATTTTGTACCTATAAAATGAAAAAAAATCTAATGAATTGGGTGAAGGGTATTGGATTAATTTTCTAAAACCATTTAATGATAATGTGTTATCAATGGAAATCATGAACGATTGCTTAATAAAATTATATGTCTTATATATACATCATGAAGATCTATGTACTAATTTTTTGTGATATTATATAACTAAATTATTTATAGTCATATGTGTAAAACATAGTGTATCTCTTACCTGTAATATATCCTCAAAAATAAATTTGAATCAATCAAAAATTGTTTTAGTTCACGAAAAAATAATTTATAAATTATTGATTTCATATTTTTTTAAATGAATTGGCTAAATAGAATCAATTCCAAAATTTTTTTAAAACAATATCATGTATAAACAATACTGTTTTTTCTCACATTATACCTCTCCCATTCCCACAACATTAAAAATTTTCATCATCATTTTCAAGATCATAGATATGTTGAATAAAATATTAAATGTCATATTTTAATTAATAATATTCAAAAAAAATTAGGATACCATTGATTATAACAAAATAATTTGATTTAAAATATTTTTAGATTTGATAAAATGAAAAAAAGTATAAGGAATTTAATTGATGAATTTATCACTTTTCATTTGAGTTATATATATGTATGAATATATCAATATAAAACAAACTTAATGATGTTGTGAATAATTTAAATAATTAGACAATGGATTAAATATTTTTATTCATTAATCCTTAAAAGTAAAAATTTTAATAGTCTATCCACATTCATATATAATCAAATGAAATTTATTTACATATTCTTGGTTACATTGAACCAGTTACAAAAAAAAATTCTCAAGGGGATCTTCCAGAAAATTTTTATATTTTTTCTATAAGGTGGAAACAAATCTTAAACTAATAAAACATGTCCTAATATATTTCCATTTTGATTCAAAAAAATGAAAATCATTTTTAAAATACAAAATCATCATAAAAAATATATAATGTTTTCACGTGGCCAATTGTAATTTTTTACTTAGTTGATTACCTTATTTTTAACATTTATATAAAATGTTTTTATATATTATAATATTTACCCTTTATGTAATATAAATATAGTCTTCATTGTATTTTATCTCAAAAAATAACGTTTGGATTAAAATATGATTCATTGAATAATTATATTTCTTTACAAAAATATTAATTTTTTAAAATAAACCTTAATTATTCAATAAATAAATAAAAAAAATTACATTGTAAAATTATAATTGTAATTACAAATTTTATAAATTATTTTGATAGCATTGATATTAATATTTTTTATCAGTAAAATATACCCCCATCATTTATAGGGTTATCCCCTAGAAGTTCTATTGATTATAAAAATTTACAAGTAACAGGTATTCATGAAATTAAATTTTTAGTAACATCATTTTGAGATTGATAAAATCACTTGTCATTAATTTTTCATTCTTCATAGAAAAAAGGGGGTTCCTCTTCA
Organism: Viscum album; assembly: GCA_963277665.1. Classification (NCBI taxonomy): domain Eukaryota; kingdom Viridiplantae; phylum Streptophyta; class Magnoliopsida; order Santalales; family Viscaceae; genus Viscum; species Viscum album. Next base: position 2,038,029,577 of record OY728121.1, read on the forward strand.
TTAAAAATATTTTTATCCCCATTATAATTTTTGGTTTTTTATTTAAAGACAATATTATATTCTTTTATAATCTGGTAATCATAGAATTATTTAGGTAAAATTAAATTAAAATAATATTCATATTAATATATTTATGTTCATTATTATATAGTTCATCACATGAGGAAAGAATTATTTTATAAAAAATATAAATATATGTCATTCAATTATTATCACATTATTAATTATCTCAACTCACACTATTAACATATTATTCAACCGTGTTATTATATTATATATATATTTGTATCATTTTACATAAGTTATTGGTAATTACTCTTGAGAGTAATTTAATATTGAAAAATTCCCTATAAATCATAGAGTTAAATTCAATGATTAAACATCATATTCATCATTTCACTCCTCTATGATAATTGAAATGTTATAATAAAATTGAAAAATATGTCAATATCTGAAAAATGTAAGGGGAATTATCTAATTATATTTCCCTTTGTGATTGAGAAAACTTATTGAATTCATGTATTAGAATTGGATATAAATTATTTCATCATTAATTTCACATGTTGAAAATTTATATTTCTTATCTATCATTCAACAACATCATGATCAAAATCATGTAATAAAAAATACCTTAATAATTATTTTACATAATATTTAAACCCTTATCTTTGACATTTTAAATGTAATTTATAAAGAAAGAAAAATATATATTCATCTCATTTCAAAAATCAGTTCTATATCACAAAAAATAAATAAAATAAAACTATTTTAATTTAATTATGAGTGTATTCTTATGAAATATTGGGTAATAAAGTACCTATAAAAATAAAATTACCAACCTGGAAGTCCAATTCACCCATAGGAATATATCATTAATTATTTATAATTCATTATATCATTATCACACACGAATTTCACTTTTGGGTACTTATATTATTTTATATCATCTGTCATTAATTATGAAAGTTTACAATTTTAATATAGGAATATATTGGCTATTTTGGAGTTTTTTGGTAATGTGAATAGTTTGTTCATGGTAAGGTAAAACTGTATGGGATTCCCTAGTAATTATGCTTCTTGTATGAATATACTACTTTTGAGTTCATAGTTATATCATGGTAATGATATATCATATTTTCCTTCTATATAAATTGTGTAGTATAGGAAGCATTTATTTGACATGCTTGGCGAATGGTTAATAATATCATGAAATGAAAGAATGTAACTTCTCCATTAACCTATAATGTGGAATATGGCCGGTCCATGATTTATCATACCATGTGGAAAATCTGTGAAAATGTAATTAACAAATTCAAAAATTAAACATGTGAACTGATAAATCCCTCATTTAATTTATTATTCATCAAAATACATAGGAAATTAACACTAAGGATATTTCATGGAGGTCTTTGATATCCTTGTCCTTCTAAAAAATTGATTACAGTATACCAAATTTCCTTAGATCTAGGAAACTAGATGTATTAATAAATTCCACATTGTTCATTATCATTTTCCAAAATCATATCTATTTTTATTGAATGCAATCTTATATTGAGGGTTCTGTAATCAAGTATATTTTTTCTTCCATGATCCCTTCTTGTAATGTAGATGTGATGTGGGGGTTTGAAACCCTAGTGATTTAGTTTGGTGGTTTGATATAAAGAATTATTTTTCAGAACAACTCATTATTTAAAATTTAAATATGATTTAAATACTATTGAAATTTAAGATTCATAATAATTAAGATGTTATAAATTTAAATACCTTTTTAAAATTTTGGTATTTTATCTTGTGGTGTGAATGAATTCATGGGTTCAATGAACCATATGATTGATACATGGAAGATTTCAAATCATCAAATTACTTTTAATTTTGAAATTTTAATTCCACTTATTATAGTTTCTAAAAAATGATTTATTTGGAAATAAAAAAAATTGTAGTCCCAAATGTGTGTTGTTGGATATTGTAACCTAGGGATCATATGAGGTGATATAATTTAAAAAAGTATTCTAATCATGGGTTGTATCATATAGAACAAATACATAATTACAACTCTAGATGAGAAATGTAACAGGAAGGTAGACACTTGTAAGACAAGAATATAACTTCCTATCCAACTTTTCCTTGGTTACTTTTTGCACTAGGTTCACTATAATATATGTTCTTGTATGAGGATCCTTGTTAAATTTAACATTTTGTATCAAAGGATTAATTTTCATTTTTTATCTAAATATGTAATGTTACCCTATATATGATTTGGATATTTCAAATAATAGAAATTATATTAAACTATGTCATTACATATTGATTCATGTGGATTCATTACATATTCTCTAAAAATTGGTTAATTAAAATTAAATAAAAACATTATTAAATTAGAAAATTTACATATTTTTTTATAAATTGAGAAAATGTATTTACATTCTGTATTTTTGGTAAAGGGGAGTAATGATTATATATTATATGTATTTATTTTGAAACACTAATTGGGTCCCCTTTATGTTTATTTCATGAAACCCTATAGATACCTTTGTGTGTGTGAGTGTGTGTGTCTATCTTGTTATATCTTATATGGTTAAAGGCATGGTTCTCATTGAGGTGGCATGTAACTGTGTTAGTGCGGTGTAAGATAATAGTTGTGACATGAAGGGACAATGATGCATGTATCAAATTCTGATAGATTGTAACTATTTTTAGTAAATTGTAATAAATTTATATTTAACTCGTGTTTTTCTTGTACAAATTTTACTTCCACATTTTTATCTATTTTGGAAGGTTAAAAAACAATTATATATTTCATTGTTTTCTAAATTAGTTATATAATTTTAATATTTACCATTACTAAATGTATTTATATAATCATAGGTTACTTTCCATAGACTGTAGATATCATGAATTCTTTATGGGCCTCCCAACGGGCCGAATTAGGATCCCTTATAGGGTTTTCCATAATCTGTTCGTAATAAAAAAAATTTAAACAATTGTTTTCATAAATTTTCATAATCCTAATTTTTACATAGTATTTTCGATATAAATTTAATTATAATGATATAATGGGTATTCTAATATCGATTTTCTTAAAATCCGTCATTTAATCATGCATTATTTTACGGAGTAATGTTTGCAATATTTTAGATCATATTGGATTTTGATCATATCTATGTTCCTTGATTTTGATATATTTACTAAAATATATATTTTCATTTTGAATGAAGGATTATTGCGTATATTTTATACCATAAAATTTCCCCGTGATGATTTTTTAGGTCACTCGATTTTGTTATGCAGATGATGTTCAAATAGAAAACATTCATGTCTATTTGAATCATGTTCAAATTGTTGTGTTAGTGGTACAATCCATCGAAGAAATTGTTTTATCTACCCCAACCCAAGCTAGTGAGGAACATCAATTAAAAAATATTATATTGATTGATATACAGATATTATCTTTGAGATATCACTATTCTTATATTAGTTTCATGATACTCATGAAGAATAAGACTTATTGGGTAAGATAGAATAAATTTTACACATTATATAAAATCAATATATTAATCTGTTAATTTGTGTAAACATGAAAATTTAGGGTTCAAGTAGAAGATGGTGCGTCAGAGAGGTTCAAAAACTGATTCTGTAAGGACCAGAGTGGAAATTAAAAAAATAAAATATTCATATAATAGTCATTTCTCAATAATTTATGATACCTTAATCTATGGAGTTCCTCACCTTCAAGTAGTGTTATTGGAATGTGGCTAAGTACGATAACAATTTATCTTAGTTATTGAATGCTTCTCTAAATATAATGTCAAATGATATGTTGATTGATTTGATATTTAATATTCTAAAATGTTTAGATATTTATTCTCATGTTTTGTACACATTATTACCACTTGTTATGAGTTGCTTGATATGAAACTAATGGAAGACATTGACCTAGTGGGATAGTAAGAAATGTATAAAATTATACTTCCAACTAGTAGATGTTTTAGTTGCTCATAATGAAATAATTGTAAGGGGATTAAAAATTAAAATGGATGTGATAGTGGTTGATAATATCAAGATCACTCCACAACTTTTTCTATTTCTAGTAGAGTTCCATGGACTTAATACTAATGTGGAAGGGTCGGGCACAGAACAAGTTTTTTCACCGCAACTATGAAGATATGTAATTCATGGGGATTCCAATGTAACATGAATAAACTATATCAGTCACCTTTTACTCCTCACTTTATATTTTTGTTTTCATCCAATAAAGAATCTATGGTGTATCTTGATTCTATAATTTTATAAGGGTTTAGTCACATACGTCTAAAATGATGCAGTTACATGTAGGGGAATAATATTTTTTTATTGTGTATTAGATCCATTAAAAATAATATGTTAAATCATTATCTCATCTAAAATATAAAATTATTTAGTTTATATTGGTTCCTCCCAACCTATTATATCAACATTCTATATGGATATTTCAAATCCTCCATTTGACAACATTAATTATGAAATGGATATGGTGACATAATTAATAACAATGAGAGAATATAGATTATATTGATCCTCATATTATATCTTGATGTCATATATTGATATACATTGAGATTTTATTTTTTAATACAGATAATAATTTTATTTTATTATCAATATTTTTAGTTTTCTCCACAATAAAGAAAGGATTGATTTCTATCATAACCAGTTTTCCATTATTTCCTATAATGGGAGCTCTCAATTATTTTTTGGAGAGTTTTATCTAAAGTCTATTCAAGTGTTAACTCATTATATACTACATATATTTGTTATATACTCATTAAGTACTGAAAACGTATATGAGTGCCCAATTTATGATCAAAAGTTTGGGTTAGATAATTTCCATTGTGCTTTCTTGATGATTTTTTGGTCTTTATCTAAAATCATAGGTGGATCTATATATCTAATGTGTTTTGAAGTCAACTGATATATTTTCCATTATATAACATATGATTCACTAGAATGGAAGAGTTGAAGACTCAATTTAATTATTCATTGGAATCATGATTCTTTCAAAGTATTGAATTTTTATGGGAGACCATAATAATTTTTTTCTATAAAATATTACAGAAAAATTCATTTTTACATTTAATAATATAATATTAACTCACTAATTATTTACAATAATTAATTGGTTCCCAGTGTGAATGACGTACATGACCCTTTTAATGTGTAAGCGTTTTTTTAAATCATCCACAAGTATGGATGATTCACCCCGAGTTTTTGTGGACAGTTTTTAAATAAATATTTTTCATTGATATATTCACCTGAACACTACACCAAGTTAATATTTTATTATTTGCAATAACAATATATCATTTCACTACCTGAAAAATATGCATGTATTTTTTTCCCACAACAATTAGTTTCTATAAAAGTCTATTTTATTATTATGATTATTATTAAAATGATATAGTAATAACATAACTATTGATCATAGTAATATGAATTGTAACAATTTTTTTTATATTTTTAAATAGTTTTATTTAAATTAAAAAATTTAATAGCAAATGAAAATAATTATATGAATACCTTTAACTGATTTTTAATTTTTTTTCTCAAAAGAATATCATTTTAATTCATTTTAATATTAATAGTAAAATTAATTTTATACAATATCAGAAAACTAAATTGATAAAATCAACCTTATTAAGGATTTTAAAATTTTAAAAATTATATTATAAATAGTTTTAATGATTTGTTATAAAAAGTAATATATTTTGGATGAAATCTGAAAATAAGGAATGTTTATTAAAATATATTTTTTGCATATAATTTTTTTATATAGTTAAATTTTATTTTAATTTATATTAATATTTTTATATGAAAATTTTTAAATTAATTAATTCAATGTACTTAATTTTATGAAATTAAATATTTATATTCCATATAGAATCAGATCAATCATTTTTAAAATTTTCGGTCAAACAAATTGTTTTTGCGAAATGTCTGTGGGATTATTTTAGGAATTATGTTAATCTAATTATATGTTTTGATTTTTTAAAAATTGGATTCAATATTTTTAATGAAGAAAATTTATTCTTTATAATATATTTAATATAGTTTTTTATAAAATTGTTAGGAAATGTAATTGAAATTACTTACAGCGATTAAGGTATAAATATGATTACTTAGTGGATATAAATTAATTTATTGTGTCTTATAACCTATTAACACTTCTAAAATTTATTTCATTGAAATATTTTTTTAGGTACCGTGTTTTGTATAAAAATTAACAATTATTTTAAGAACATGATGTAAGGTATATCTCTCAATAGTGTTAAAATATCATATTTATGAGAATGAAACTCCTCCACTATAAAGGGAACATACAACCTTACACTATCCCACCTATAAATCCCCATGGCTCATAAAAAGGATTCAAAATAACACCCGATGTATGGATCTGACCCTATTTTCCCAAATCTGGTGCCTTATTTGATTACGTTGGCATGCATACAAGGAATATGAATCCTGAAAGACTGAGTAGTTTAGTATTATTAGAAACATGTTACATACATAAGTTTATCATTACAACATGAATGGAAAAAAACACTATTTTATTCCACTAGAAACATCACGTATCCTAGATTACGCTTGCACGTCATTCATAAATTACTTCTTCATGACCTGATAAAATTAAAAAAAAGAAAGGGGTGAGCTTAAACGCTCATTAAGAATGAGCAATACAGTAAAAGATAATATAAAAAATAGACATGGTAAATAATTGAAAACACATGCCTTTAATAATAAAATTGAAACATATTATGTCCGGAATATAAGCTAAATAAATAATTCTATAATTAAACATAATCATGGGTATTATACTAGTAAAATAACCGCATTAAATTAAAATACTAACATCATAATGAAGGAAGTTAAAATTTCTGACGTCATAACCATACCGTCCAAGCCTTATGCTAGGACCATAAAATAATCATTTTGTCAAGGCCTCCTGCCAAGACCATAGTTTGTCTAATGAGACCTACCGATGCATCGAGGGGCTATAGCAGGCCCCAACCATTACATAATAAGTGCAATTCATTCCTCATATTAGTGGGGATAAAACTAAAAAATAGAAACATTTATATCGAAACTATAATATGAAATGTAACTATCATTCCCCAATCATTAAACATAAAACACTAACCATTCAGAATAATATGTTGAATGGTTTTAGGATAGATCATCAAAAATATATTTATTCATAAAAAATTAAATAAAATATGATATATTACATAATAATTTATTAATCCCAAAAATACATAATAATAAACAAGAGTATTGAATCAAACAAAATTACTCTTATAAAATCATTAAGCAATCTAGAGATAAATAATCTTTTATTTTGAAAAGAATAGTTCTTTTGGGAAAAATTTTGAATAAAATCATAATTGAAGTAAGCTGGTATTTTCATAATAAAACTTCTGTTTTTAGAAAAATAATGGTTTCTAAAAAAAGATTATAGATTTCCATTGAAAATAGATACGAATTTGAGAAATTAACTTGTATCTGGTTTGTATTTTTTGAAAGATTTTTGAGAGCTTCTTTTAAAATGTGTAACTATCCATAAAATAAAGAATGGTTTCTGGTTTGAAAACATATATATGACACTAACACAGAATATATGATGAGTACATAACAATACAAAATAATTTCATTAAGGTAATTATACGAACAAAGTAACCCGAATGAAAATGGATGTTCAGGTGAAAAACCCTTATCTTAAATCCGAATGTGTTCTTCTCTTGAACTTATGGTCCGGGAATGTGAAATTATAAATATAAATAACTTATTTCAGAACCATTTATACATGTATTTATTTTACCACAATTCTGGTTAGATCATTTATGTCTTTATTGATAAGTTATTGTATTGAATTTCTTTATTCTGGAGTGTTTGTTTCCTTTATTATCATATTTGGTTCACTTGTTTTAACGTAATGAAGTTGAATAGATTTAAATATTGAGAATTAAAATTAAATATTATTTATGAACATAAAGAATTATTAATGAAAATTTCTATCATTTGGTTACATGGAATGAGGTTGAATCATTAGATGACAACCACTTTGATTATTCGGTTATTCATGGATTATTATGAACTAGTTTTGTCATATAACTTATTTATATGTACATATTATGGTACATGGATATTAATTAGGTTATAAAAATTATATTATAGTATGGTTAGACAATAAATATGGTTTCATAACCAGTAATGAAGAAAAAATTGAAGAACAAAACTTCATCGTCCACAAAGGCTATAAATTATAACCTCAAGGGGATTGATTACATTTATAAAAATAAAAGGGAGGGAGTAAAAAATATATATGATGGTTCTTCAACTAAAATGATATAAATCCAGTATATAGATGTTTAATGGAGTTATTATGATAATTTAGACAGAGGATTTGAGGAAATAAGAAGATAATAATGTAATCATAAAATGAAAGAAAACTTGATAAATTTCTCACGAAAATTCGGAAGGCTAACGACGTATCTTAAAATTTCATAAAAATAGTTTGATGAGAGGAATGGAACATGTCATAATTTATACATAATATTGAAATTAAGAGGGAATATTTAATGGAATATCCCAAAACAATCCAAATATAATGGAAGAGAATAACATAAAATGAATGGAAAGAAGGAAAATAAAAGTGATTGTTGCCTCTTGATCTCTTCTCCTTGAGATCCTCCTTATGGGCTTTGGTTTTGGTCTTTTGGTGAGACTATAAGCTCTAGGAAGTTGGTAAGATGATTGGGGAGGGAATTTGGATTAATTTATACAATTCTCAAGGCTAGAGAGGTGTGGGAGGAAGAGGGGAGTGGAGGTGGTATTTATAGTGGAGGAGGGGGAGGTATTTTAGATTATTTTAATCATTATTATAATATTTTTATCAAGGCTATGAATAATATAAATGAAAGTGACCCTATATAGTAATAATATCATGTGAGTTCGAACCATGTGTCCTTGAATACCTTGTGATGTCATTAATAGTGTATTTAACTGATAATTTGTATATACGGTATTTTATCATATTTCACTATTCATAAAAAAATCTAAAATTTCAGAAAAATCCCAAAAATTCACCCCTATCATTCTTCGACGTGTATAATTCAAAAGTGAAATATATTTTTCAAAAATAATTTTTAAATATTATTAATTTAATTTTTAAATATGGTCATGGTTAATTCGAAAAATAACAATCTTTAAGTGAAATTAGTTTTATGTGACAGTGGAAAATTAATTAAGGTACCATTATCCTATTTCCTTAAGAAAATTAAATAATAATATTATTTAATATTCATGAGGTCATTTTACTATTCATAAGGGTATGGTACTATTCAGCAAAAATAATGTTTGTTCTATCATACTTCAAATGATTTACTGAACACAATTCTAGATGACCATTCCATGAAACTCCAAACATAGATGAGGATATAATATAAAATTGAATTCTATATTTATTTTCAAATCCACGGGGTGTTATATTCTCCCATCCTTACAAAAATTTCATCCTTGAAATTCATAGAATATTACCTAAAAAGATTCAGGTATGTCTTTAACATAAGATTCTCAGGTTCACATTAGCTTCATCCATCTTAGGATTCCTCCATAGAACCTTTACTAGATGATTCATCAAATTTCTCAATACTTATTCTCTAGTGTCAAGAATATTAATATCCTCTTCACAGTAAGATAGATCGGGCTGAAGTTCCACTTCTTCATAAGTGAGTACATGTGATGGGTCTGGCATGTACTTTCTTAACATTGACACATGGAACACATTTTGCACCTTGAAGAGACTTGGCAGAATTTCTAAACGGTAAGCTACAGCACTATTTTGGTCCAGAATTTCAAAAGGTCCGATGTACCTGTGACTTAATTTGCCCTTCTTACCGAATCGAAAAATACCCTTCCATGGAGATTCTGTTAAGAAAACGTGATCACCTTCTTGAAACTCCAAATCCTTCCTTCAGTTATCTGTATAATTCTTTTGCCTACTTTGAGGTATTTTAAAATGGTTCTGGATAATATTCACCATTTCCATTGTTTTTCCAACATGTTCTGGGCTCATGAGATTTCTTTCACCAACATCATCCTAGCAAGTTTTTGTACGACATCACCTCCCATATAGTGCTTCATAGGGTGCCATCTGTATATATAAATAGAAGCTATTGTTGTAGGAAAATTCTAAAATAGGTAAATACTGATCCCACATGCCTTGAAAAATAAGTGAACAAGACATCAACATGTCTTCCAATGTTTGAATAGTCCATTCTGATTGTCCATCATTTTTTGGGTGGTAGGTAGTTCTCAAATGAAGATTAGTATCTAGGGAATTCTGAAGAGTTTTCCAGAATCGTTCTGTAAAACATGGATCATAATCAGATACAATCGATAGGGTAACTCCATGAAGTCTCACAACTTCATTAATATATAGTCTTGTTAGATGTTCAAGTGGTAGATCTTCTCTTTTAGCAAGAAAATGTGCTGACATGGTAGGACAATCAACAATGACCCATATTGCATCATTACTTCAAGGAGTCTTTGGTAGTCCCATGACAAAGTCCATCGTGATATTATCCCATTTACACTCAGGTATGGTAAGAGGTTGCAATACTCCTCCAGGATGTTGCCTTCCAACTTTCACTTTTTGACAATCCATACATCTTGACACAAATTCATCAATCTCCCTCTTCATGTTGTCCCACAAAAAATGTTCCATAAAATCCCTATATATCTTAGTGCTCTCAGGGTGTATAGAGAAATTGGAAATATGGGCATTATCCAACAATTCCCTTTTTAGATCAGGTATATAAAGAACACAATGTCTCTTCCCAAATTTAAAAATTCTATTTTCATATACGAAGTCACTCAATCTCCCATCATTCACAACATTAATCTTCTTTTGAAACTCCTCATCATCAGCCTGCGAACATTTTATCCTTTTTAGTAAAGATGGTTTGGAAACCATTTTAAAAATCATCGATATTTCACCTTCCACAGTTATTCCCATATATATATTTACTAGATCCATGAAAATAGGATCCCCTTCAACTATCATCTTACTCAAAACTCCAGGATCCTTTCTTCTCAAGGCATCATCCAACTTATTTTCCTTCCCCGGGTGGTAGTGTATCGTGCAATCATAATCCTTGAGTAGTTGAAGCCATCTCCTTTGCCTCATGTTCTGTTCTTTCTATGAGAAAATATACTTTAAACTCTTGTGATTAGTATAGATCTCACAGTTTTCACCATAGAGATAATGTCTCCATAACATTAAATAAAATATTACAGCAGCTAACTCAAGATCATGAGTAGGATAGTTTTGATCATGAATTTTTATTTGTTGTGATGCATAAGAAATAACCCTATCATTTTTCATAAGGAAACAACTATGTCCTTTCTTTGAAGCATCACTATAAATAAAAACCCAACATTCCTCGATGGTAGAGTCAACATTAGAGCATTGACTACTCATCTCTTTAGTTCTTCGAAACATTATTCACAATCTTTTTTTGAAACAAATTAAACCCCTTTACATGTGAGCTTCGTTAGTTGGTTATCCAATTGAGAAAAATTCTATACGAAACACCAATAACAACCTGTTAAGAAAATAAAACTGTGTACCTCAGTTATGTTTGTTGGTGTGGGCCAATCTTGGATTTCCTTTGTCTTTGCAGGATCAACTTGGATTCCATCCTTAGAAAGAATATGGCCAAGAAAAGAAATATCATGAATCCAGAATACACACTTTCTAAATTTCCCATATAATTCATGTCTTCTTTGAGTCTTCAGGATAATGCGTAAGTGATTTTCAGGATCTTTGAATCTTTTGGAGTATACCAAGATATCATCAATAAATACTACTACAAAATCATCGAGATATTCCTTGATAACTATGTTCATTAGATCCATGATGACATATGGTGCATTTGTCATTCCATAAGGCATCACTGTAAACTCATAATGCCCATACCTGGGCCGAAATGCTGTCTTAGGAACATCTTCCTTCTTCAAACGCAACTGATGATATCTGGATCGAAGATCAATCTTCAAAAAGTATTGTGGTCCATGCAGTTGGAAAAATAAATCATCAATGCAAGGTAGGGGATACTTGTTCATTATTGTTATAGCATTGATATCACTGTAGTCGATACATAACCTCATAGATCCATCTTTTTTCTTAACAAAAAGGATTGGGGATCCCCATAGAGAAACACTGAGGAGGATAAATCCCTTGTTACTCAATTCCATTAGTTTTTTGTTTTGTTCCACTAGTTCCACAGTGTCCATTCTATAAGGGGTCTTCGATATGGGCCTCGAACCTGGAATTAAATAAATTGAAAACTCAATTTCTCATTCTGGAGGATGTCTATGTAAATCTTATGGAAACACATCAACATATTCTATCACAATAGGTACATCCTCTATTTGAACATTATTTTTCTCGCCCACAGTTATTTCATTCTCTTCCTCCCCAATAATTGAATTTAGTTGAGCTAGTAGGGGTGGATCTAGATAAGAATCAGGTGATGACGGTTCTGCTCTACAGATAAGGTGTTATTTATCATCATCATCAAAAATTGTAACCTCATTCTTCTTACAATAAATATTTTCATCATGGTCTGAAAGCCAACCTATACAGAGGTTTATATAAAATTCAGTCATGGGTATGATCATGAGATCAGCAAATAAAGAACATTTATATTCCCTAATGGGAATTGATTCAAAGAACATTGTAGTAATGATACTTCCCTTAGGAGTTTTGACTAACAACTCCCTTGTCAAATCAAATTGATAACATCTAATTTTCTTAGAAAATTGGGATGATATGAAACAATGCGATGATCCAGAATCATATAAAGAATTGTCTAAGCTTGAGGAAACGTTTTCTGTACCTGCCACCACATCACGCGGAACTCCAACCTCTGTAGTTGTGATTGCATTTTCTTTTCCATGATCCCTTGGCCTTCTCTGTTGCATATTTCCTTGACGTTTTGCACAATAATTAGCATAGTGTCCCATCTCACGATAATTATAGCATTGAACATCATTGGATTCCTTCTTCCCTTTGCAATCACAAGCATGATGGCCTTTCTGACCACATTTCTAGCATACTCATTTTCCTTTTAAGAATTCACCAATGTGTTTCATTCCACAATTGTAACATTATGGAAATTCCACTCTTTCCATCTTCCCTGTTTCCTTATTTCCTTCCCCAGGGTATTCAACAGCCATCTTTTTTTCTTGCTTTCCCTTAAAGTCATAAGACATAGAGAATTCATTTCTTTATTGATTGAAAATGAAACTATATTCTCATATGATGAAAAGATTTGCGAGACTGGTTCCCCCCGAAGGAATGGTTTTAGGCCATCAAATAATCAATCAATTTTTCTCCTTGGATTTCATATATAGTCCATAACATATCTTGCTAGCCTTGTGAAGTTGTCTTCATACTTGGAAACATTTTCATCCTCCTTCTGCCTCAGATTCAAGAATTATCTCTCTATATTTGCTCTTTCTTCACAAGGATTGTATTTCTCCAGGATGATTTCCTTAAAGTACCTCCAATCCATCTCCTCTATCTCTTCCTCCTCCTTTGTGTTTTGGATTAAAGAACACCACTGATCCGCATCTCCCGATAGGCGAAATACTGCCATGACAACCTTCCCTCTTTCATTACATCGCAATGAAAGAAATATCTTCTCGAGGGAATATAACTGTAACACCTGATACTTTTATGATATATAAGCTATCAAAGAAATATTTTTCTACACACAACACTTTCTTGGCTTTCTTTACATGAAATCGTGACCTTCCTCTATAGCTTGTGTCATACACAATACCGAGTTTCACTAAACAATGACATGCTAATAAAATATTATTAAAACTAGTCGTTATGAATAGTAATAACCACTTTTTGAAATTTGATAAATTTTATTTTTCAAAATGGACTTCATTTTTGGATTCGGAATATCGAAATTATCCTAGGGAGAAATATTGGCATTTTTCTAAAAACATTCAATTTTTGATGATTAGTGAAACCACTAAGCGGTAGTTAAAAAACTGAATTTTTCATAAAACTTAATTTTACCGCTTCTGTGAGTGGAATTTCAAAAATCTGAGAGACAAGGTTGATGTCAGTAAGTAAAATGTGGTTCAATGAGATGAAAATAATTTTTGGTGAATAGTATCTTTTTACTTTTATTTACCACGGTTAAAAGTAAATCGGGTAATTAAGGGTAAAAATGATATTATTATTACCTTAACACATGTCCTAATTCTATTGGATAAGTGTAATTCGACCAAAAACAATCTTAGGAATAACATATGACCATTTAGGCCCACATGGATTTGATTAGGACATTTATTATTAATTTATATAAAGAAGGGTTAAAATAGTTAAAATCAAAGTTTAATAAGTAAATAATTTTTAATATAAGGTTATATATAAGATAAATTAGACTATAAATATTCAGTAGAATGATAAAACGATTTCCTACATAATTGTATTTTTTTTTAATTTTTAGACATTATATAATTTAATTTATTTATGACACAATGATGATGGAGTAATTATCTTATTAATGAAATATTGACATAATTGAGGTTATAAATACCCAAATAAAAGTAATTTGAAACTTTATATGAATTACACTAATTTTAAAGGTCAATATGACATGTTATTAGTGATTTAATTAACCGTATCGAACTAATCATTCTGTTATGATTTTCACAAAAATCAATTACTAAATAAGGTCAAAATTGACATAAAATAATTTTTAAAACAAATATTATATTATTAATTGTTATTTTATTACTAAAAATCTACAGCTTAGCCAAATTACTTAGATAAGGTTATATATATTAATAATAAACAACTTGGGGTTCTTTTGTATTGTTATAGTATGTTTATTAACCTTATAGTGTAAGAACACATGAAGACACGGTAAAAGTAAAATTATTTAACATAATGTTAAATCTAAATGATAAGGTCAAATTAGGAACCTAAACTTGTCTAAATTCTATTTTATGAGAGTAATTTGACCCATACCCACCTTAGCTTCAAAATAAATCAATTTGGAGCTAAATAAAAATGAATTTGGCTTTATAATAAAATAATATTTTTAGTTATTCCAAAGGTGCCCCTCTCCTCCCTTATAAAAGGGCACCTCCTCCCTCTCTTCCTCACACCACTTTGAGCCTTAAAGCTCGGCCAACCCCTTCCACTTTCTCCTATACACTTCCCTAGAGACATACTAGAGGTATGTTTCTTCTTCAAAGACCAATTTTAGTGCCCTAAAAGGAGGCCTCAAAGAAGCACTTCAAAGAAGAGGTAATGTCTGTTACCGATTCTTTCATCTTTATTTCTTATTCAACTTCTACTTATTTAGTTGTTTCATTATGAAGTAATAACAACAGTATCACTCATATAATTATATGTTATTATAAGTATGAAACAACGCTATTTTACCATCTATCCATCCTACGGAAAATGAAATCACTGCGCCTGCGAACGTACAGAATATCATCTCCACGTCGTGGTGTAATCTACATTCCACCACCACCATAAATGGATGGGTATAATGGTGTAAATAATGACTATATATGATTATTGTAAAGTTATATTGATTCTGAAATAGTATACATACACTCCAATACAATTCCATGATCATGGGAACGATATCATCGCTCGTGCGTACGTACGGAATACCGTCTCCACGATGTGATGCGACTCATTCTACATGATCTTCATTTAATAATGATTATATAAACGAATTGAATGAATTAATATGATATATATTACTCTAATAAAATTCTGTAAATGAGGTATCTATAACCTAAGAAGAAGAATAAGAATTTATTAGGCAAAACACGTGTAATAACAAAAAGTAATAAACACCGGAATAACAAGTTGTAATGAAATATTACTAATTAGAAGCTAATAATATGACCATATATTATATCATAACAATAATTATGATTCTATAATAAGTAAATAACATTATTTAAATCATTATACAGTAGGTTTGGAAACTTACGAGGCAAATCGGACCTATGGTAAGGGAAATATCACAATCTCATTTTTATCCGAGATTGTTTATACTTTGGCATTTACTGGGGTGTATTTTATCATCCACATCCATGTTTTCTCAATATGTAATATTATTTCCATCCACCTACAATTGTTTAAATCCAATTTTACCCTTCTGCGAGTTTTTAGTAAAGGATATGAAAGGAATATTTTGTCGTTTTTCGTACGAGGTACTTTTTGACTTTTCCGACAAAAGTACGAAGAATGTTTTTTAACATATACAACATGAATGGATTTTTAAAACATTATTTCCACGAAGCTTACTTTTCAAGTTTTCAAGTTTTTTTAATCAACTTCTTTTGGTTTATAATTGTACGACATGTTAAGAAAGGAAAAGTGTTTTTGAAGCAGAAAGGATATTTTCCTCAAGAATGGAGTTCAAGTGTTTTATCAAAATTATTTTTCATTTAAGATAATAAAGGGTTCTGTTTTTATCCCTATTATTACATAGATTTGATTATGTTGTGATGGAATTATATTTTTATGAATTCCTTTATCTTATATGAGTTTTTTTATGATGTCACGATGTTTAAGATTCCCATTTTTATTACAATGGTTATGCTATGATGTATGGTTTTCTGATTTTGTGGAACACATAAGAATGGTATCATTATGGAATGGGTGGGACCTATATCTACCTCCAATTAATTGGGTAATGATTTTACATCTCATGAGATAGACATGGCTGGAACGGCCGGTTAAACTGGTTCAGTTAAACAGGACTGAAAAGAGGAGTGAACTCAGTTCAGAAATGGACTTTTTCCACTAAGATAGTCTTGGAAATGAGTCTTGACTAACAAGAAATTATTCTCTATGATCATTTGTGTATGACACAAAGTTTCATGTTTTATGTTATGATTATTGGGATTACATTTCACTACTATGATTTATCCCATGTTATGAAATTACGATTTCTTTTGCAGGTTATGATTTCCAAAAGTTATGTTCTTATGTATATGATGTGATTGATATTTCTTTTGTTTACCCTTACTGAGCATTTGAGCTCACCCTTTTGTATGTTTTATTTCCCCAGGTCAGGAAGAAGGTTATTAAGTAGGATATTCCAAAAAGGGACTCTAGATATGATGAAATAAATGGGAGGCAAAGTAGATGCTTTGTGAACCAGTTGTTTATGTTTCCCAGTTTCTAAAGACTCTATACCTATACGGTCCTTTCCTAGTTTTGTTATATGTTGTAATAAGTGTGCTTCAATTTTGATGTAATAACAATGTATGTAAAGAAAGGGTCATTATAGTTGGTATCAGAGGAAAGGTATAGTCAACCTTCGGGAACTAGGATGTGAAAGCCTTAGTAAGAACCCTAAGGATAATTATAAGCATAGAACACAATCTTAGTGTTTTAGAAATTACCAGGAATAACCTAGGATAAGACCTTAAGTGTGAAATTTTATTCTTGATTGTGTGGTTTTCCTATTATAACTAGTGTTTCTCACACTATTCTTCTTGGTTTTAGTCAATGGCTGGAACCCGAAGGAACCGTGTTAATGCGGAATGCGACAGGCAATGTAATGATTGTCCCCCGGAGCAACCAAACGTTATAGGAGCCGGAATGAAAAATCTTGTAGCCATGCTCACACAACTTTCTCAAGCTATGAATCATGCATGACTTCCAAAAGAGCAAAGGAAGGAGCAACATTCTGTTGAATCCTTCATGAGGTAGCGTCCACCTTCATTCAGCGGGTCTACTAATCCATTAGTTGCTGAACAATGGATTAGTACTACTGAAAATATATTTTCTGTTCTTCAATGTTCTGAACATGAAAATGTCATCCTAGCAGTGTATCGTTTGGAAGGAGATTCTGATCAATGGTGGAATCTTATTAAGAATACGAGTCAAAGGGATGAAATTGAGTCCATGGAATGGGATGAGTTCAAGAACATATTTTTCAATAAGTACTTCCCTCATATTCTCCGAACAAAGATGGAGAAAGAGTTTCTTGAACTGAAGAAAAAGGATGATGAATCTGTTGGTACTTATGAAGAAAATTTTACAAGACTTTCAAGGTATGATTCTGGTATTATTATCCAACCTGAGAGTAAGATCGATCGATTCTTTAGTGGCTTAAAACCAAGTCTTCGAAGGGCATTAGCCATAAGGGACTTCAATAGCTACGAGGAAATCGTTCGATGTGCTCTCAAAGTCGAGATGGAGATTGGATTAACCCATCAGTCATATGGGGTTGATAAGAAGGGGGAAAAGGAATTCAAAGGAAAATCTAAAGAGCACACTAAAAAAAAGATGAGATTTCCCTTATTCTCAATGTGTGGAAAGAAAAATGCGGGGAGTTGTCTTAAAGGGACAAGTAAATGTTTCAAATGTGGAAAGGAAGGTCATCAGGCATTTGAATGCCGAAATGATGGGAAGAAGATGTCTAATGATGGAAACAAAGGAAGGGATACATAGAATGACCCTACTACACTTCAATGTTTCAAGTGGAAGGAGATGGTGAATTATCCAATCAATGCCCAAATCCAAGGGTTGATGATAATGGTCGACATCAGCAAACTCTTAAGGCTAAAGACAAAGGAAAGTCACATGAAATTTCTATCAGCATTGGGGAGTACAATAACGATGTGGTGAAAGGTACACATACCATCCACTCTAATGTAGGAAAAGTTTAATTTGATTCTGGATCCACCCACTCCTTTATTTATAATGAATTTTCTAAGGATATCACCGTATTACCTCAACAGTTAGATGTTGAGTTATCTGTGACAACCCCTAATGGCACAACAGTCACATCAGAAGTTTATAATTCTTCTCCGATTGAAGTTTGTGGGAATTTGCTTCCTACAAATCTTGTGATCCTTCCTATAGTGGAATTTTATGTTATTATTGGCATGGATTGCCTTTCTCTACATGGAGCTCATATCAATTGCCAATGAAGGGAAGTCACATTTCATATTCCAGATCAATCTATGATCGTCTATTAATGCAAGGATGATTATAACCTTCCAGTGGAAATTTCTTCCATCTTATCGGTCTTGATTCCACTAAATGAAGGTTATTTATCTCAAATGGTTGGTTACAAACACATGATTAAGAATATGCCCATTGTACAGGAGTTTGATGATGTCTTTCTAGATGAATTATCGGGTCTTCCACCAAATCGTGAAGTTGAGTTTTCTATAGAACTCATAACGGATGCTTTGCCTATTTCAAATAAACCTTATAGAATGGCCCCAATTGAGTTCCAGGACTTGAAGAAGAAACTCCAAGAGAATATTGATAAGGGTTTCATACGCCCTAGTGCGTCACCTTGGGGAGCACCTATTCTGTTTGTTAAGAAGAAAGATGGATCAATGAGACTCTGCATTGATTATCGAGAACTTAACATGATCACTATCAAGAACAAATATCCTCTCCCGTGCATTGATGACCTATTTGACCAACTACTCGGAGCTCAATACTTTTCCAAGAATGATCTTCATTCAGGGTATCATCAATTAACGGTCCAAAGGGAGGATATACCAAAGTCGGATTTCCGTACAAGGTATGGACACTGTGAATTTATAGTGATGCCATTTGGTCTTACTATTTCCCCTGATATCTTCATGGATCTAATGAATAGAGTCTTTAGAGACTATATTGATCAATTTGTGGTAGTCTTTATAGATGATATTCTTGTCTATTCAAAGAGCTAGGAAGAAGATGAAGATCACTTGAGAATTATATTTAAGACCCTCAGAAAGGAGAATCTTTATTCCAAATTTACCAAGTGTGAATTTTGGCTTAAAAAGGTTTCATTTTGGGTCACATAATCTCAAAAGAGGGGATAACTGTGGATCCAACAAAAACAGAGGTTATCGAAAGATGGTCGAGACCAACAACAGTAACTGAGATCCGAAGATTTCTTGGTTTGGCTGCATATTATCGACGTTTTGTGAGTTATTTTTCAGGATTATCTAATCCTCTCACCAAGTTGTCTCGGAAAGGAGTTAAGTTTGTTTGGACGAAGGAATGTGAAGATAATTTCAAGGAGTTGAAAAGATGGTTATCCAGTGCACCTATGCTCACACTGCCTTGTAGTGGAGAATGGTTTGTGTTCTACAATGATGCATCCAAGAAGGGATTGGGGCGTGTTCTTATGTAAAATGATATAGTGATAGATTCTGCCTCACGACAGTTGAAAATACATGAGAAAAATTACCCAACTCATGATTTTGAGTTAGTTGTGGTAATCTTTGAATTAGTGATTTGGAGGCATTACCTTTATGGTGAAAGGTGTGATATTTATACTGATCATAAATGATTAAAGTATATTTTCACACAAAAGGAGCAGAATATGCACCAAAGAAGATGGTTGGAGCTGATTAAAGATTATGACTACTCAATTCATTACCACCCTGGGAAAGAAAACAAGGTGGCAGATGCATTAAGTCAACAAGACCATGCTAGTTTATCCATGATGAGGATCACAAAAGATCCAATATTTATGGATTTACAAAGTACGGATCTTGGAATTATAATGAAAGGGGAAATCGTATCTTTCTCAAATGAATGTTCCACCATCTATACATGTGAATATTAAAAGGCATAGAAAGAAGATGTCAAGTTACAAAAGATGGTGAGAAATGTTCCTGAATTCAACCTTGATTGTGTTGGGATAATAATGTTCAGGAATCGGGTTTGTGTTCCTCCCATCCCCGAATTAAAGAAGGAGCTGCTGGATGAGGCTCATAGTTCTTCATTATCTATTCATCCTGGAAGCACAAAGATGTATAGGGACGTGAAAGAGTACTTCTGGTGGGATGGCATAAAAAGGGATGTTGCTGAATATGTCTCTCGATGCTTGGTTTGTCAACATGTTAAAGCTGAGAGACAGAAGTCTAAGGGGATGTTACAACCATTACTCATACCCGAATGGAAATGGGAAAACATCACTATGTACTTTGTCATAGGACTTACTAAAACATCCAAAGGAAATAATGCTATCCGGGTCATAGTGGATCATCTTACAAAGTCTGCACACTTCATTGCTATTAGAGAGGATTTCACTCTCGATCAGCTTTCCAGGATATATGTAAAAGAAGTGGTAAGATTGCATAGAGTACCACTTTCTATTATATCTGATCGGGATCTGAGATTTACCTCGAAGTTCTAGTGAAGTCTTCATCATACACTGGATATAGAGTTGAGTTTCAGCACTGCTTATCATCCTTAGACAGATGGTCAGTCTGAGAGAACAATTCAAACTCTACAAGATATATTGAGAGATTTCTCTATGGATTTCAAAGTTGGTTGGGATCAACACCTACTTTTAATGGAATATTATTATAATAATAGCTTTCACTCCGGTATTCAGATGGATTCTTATGAAGGTCTCTATGGAAAGAAATTCAGGACACCAACTTGCTGGGATGAAGTTGGGGAAAGAAAGCTATTAGGACCTGATCTCATTGATGAAATGGCAGAAAAGGTCAGATCTATTCAACAACACATAAGAGCAGCTCAGAGTCGACAGAAAAGTTATGCTGACAACCGAAGAAATGACCTAGAGTTTGAAGTAGGTGATAAAGTGTTCGTATGAATATCTCTCAAGAATAGGGTCATGATATTTGGAAAGAAGGGGAAGTTGAGCCATTGATATATTGGTCCTTTCAAAATACTGGATCGTGTTGGGAAGGTAGCTTACCGATTGGTGCTTCCACCAAATATCTCTCAAGTTCACGATGTGTTCCATGTATCTCTCCTGAGAAAGTACATACCTGATCCTTCACATGTACTCAGCTCAGAAGTTGTACCGCTGGAGCAGGATCTTTCTTATAGAGAACAGCTGATAGAGATTCTGGATCATAGCAAAAAAGTCCTACGAAAAAAGACCACTCGATTGGTGAAAGTTTTATGGAGGAACCACCAATTAGAAGAAGCTACAAGGGAGCTTGAGGATATGATGAGGGATAGGTATCCTCATCTGTTTTTTACAAAGTGACGATTTTCGAGGGCGAAATTCATTTTAAGGGGGGTAGAATGTAACACCCATGACTTTTATTTAATATAAATCATCAAAGGAATCTTTTTCTACACACAACACTTGTTTGGATTACTTTACACGAAATTGCGACCTTCCTCGATAGCTTGCGTCGTACGCAATACCGAGTTTCACTAAACAATGATATGCTAATAAAATATTATTAAAAATAGCCGTTATGAATATTAAGAACCACTTTTTGAAATTTTATGAATTTTATATTTCTAAATGGGCTTCATTTTTGGATTCAGAATATCGAAATTATCCTAGGGTGAAATTTTGGTATTTTTCTGAAAACATTCAATTTTTGATGAATAGTGAAACAACTAAGCGGTTGTTAAAAAACTGAATTTTTAATAAAACATAATTTTACCGCATCTATGAGTGGAATTTCAAAAATCCGAGAGACACAGTTGATGCCAGTAAGTAAAATGTGGTTCAATGAGATGAAAATAATTTTTGGTGAATAGTATCTTTTTACTTTTATTTACCACGGTTAAAATTAAATACGGTAATTAAGGGTAAAATGATATTATTATTACCCTAACACATGTTGTTATTCTATTGGATAAGTTTAATTAGACCAAAAACAAACATATGAATAAAATATGACCATTTAGGCTCACTTGGATTAGATTTGGACATTTATTATTAATTTATTTAATAAAGGGTTAAAATAGTTAATATAAAAGTTTAATAAGTAAATAATTTTTAATATATGTTTATATATAAGATATATTCGACTATAAATATTAATTAGAAAGGTAAAAATATTTCCTACATAATTGTATTTTATTTTTAATTTTTAAACATTAAATAAATTAATTTAGTTATGACACAATGATGATACAGTAATTATCTTATTAATGAAATATTGAAAGAATTTATGTTATAAATAGCCAAATAAATGTAATATGAGACTTTTTATGAATTCCACTAATTTTATAGGTCAACATAACATGTTATTATTGATTTAATTAACTTTTTTCGAACTAATAATTCTGTTATAATTTTCACAAAAATCAATTACTAAATAGTGTCAAAATTGACATAAAATAGTTTTTAAAACAAATATTATATTATTAATTGTTATATTATTCCTAAAAATATATGGATCAGGAAAATGACTTAGATAAGGTTATATATATTAATAATAAACAGCTTGGTGTTCGTTTGGATTGTTATATTATGTTTATTAACCTTATAGTGTAAGAACACAAGAAGTCACGGTAAAAGTAAAATTATTTAACTTAATGATAATTCTAAATGATAAGGTCAAAATAGGAACCTAAACTTGTCTAAATTCTATTTTATGAGAGTATTTCGACCCATCCCCACCTTAGCTACGAAATAAATCAATTTTGAGAAATTTAAAACCGAATTTGTCTTTATAATAAAATATTACTATTAGTTATTGCAAAGGTGCCCCACTCCTCCCTTATAAAAGGGAACCTCCTCCCTCTCTTCCTCACACCACTTTGAGCCTTCAAGATCGTAAAAAACCTACCAATTTCTCTTCTACAATTCCCTAGAGACATCCAAGAGGTCCTTGTCTTCTTCATAGACCAATTTTAGTGCCCTAAAAGGAGGTCTCAAAGAAGCACTTCAAAGAAGAGGTAATGTATGTTACCGATTCATTCATCTTTATTTCTTCTTCCACATCTTCTTCTTTATTTTTTTCATTATGAAGTAATAACATCAGTATCAATAATATAATGATATGTTATTATAAGTATGAAACAACCCTATTTCACAATCTATCCAACCTACGGAAAATGAAATCACCGCGCGTGCATACGTACGAAATACCGTCTCCACGCTGTGGTGTAATCTACTTTCCACCACCACCTTACATGGATGGGTATAATGGTGTAAATAATGACTATATATGATTATTTTAAAGTGACATTGATTCTGAAATAGTATACATACACTCCAATACAACTCCATGATCATGGTAACGATATCATCGATCGTGCGAACGTACGGAATACCGTCTCCACGATGTGATGCGACTCGTTCTACATGATCTTCATTGCATAATGATTATATAAATGAATTTAATGAATTAATATGATATATATTACACTAATAAAATTCTGGAAATGAGGTATCTATAACCTAAAGAGAAGAATAAGAATTTATTCGACAAAACACGCATAAGAACAAAAAGTAATAAACACCCGAATAACAAGTTGTTTTGAAATATTACTAATATGAAGCTAAGAATATGACAATATATGATATAATAACAATAATTATGATTCTGGAATAAGTAAATAACATTATTTAAATCATTATATAGGAGGTTCAGACACTTATGAGGCAAATCGGACCTAAGGTATGGAAAATATCACAATCTCATTTTTATCCGAGATTGTTTATACTTTGGCATTTACTGGGGTGTATTTTATCATCCATGTCCATGTTTCCTCAATATGAAATATTATTTCCATCCACCTAAAATTTTTTAAATCCAATTTTACCCTTCTATGAGTTTTTAGTAAAGGATATGAAAGGAATCTTTTGTCATTTTTCATACGAGGTACTTTTTTACTTTTCTGACAAAAGTATGAAGAATGTTTTTTTTAACTTATACGGCATGAATGGATTTCTAAAACATTATTTCCAAGAAGTGTCCTTTACAAGTTTTCATATTTATTTTTAATCAACTTCTTCTAGTTTATAATTGTATGAAATGTTAAGAAAGGAAAAGTTTTTTTGAAGCAGAATGGATATTTTCCTCAAGAATGGAGTTCAAGTGTTTTTTTAAAATAATTTTCCATCTAAGATAATAAAAGGGTTCTGTTTTTATTCCTATTATTACATTTATTTGATTATGTTGTGATGGAATTATATTTTTATGAGTTCCTTGATCTTATATTAATTGTTTTATGATGTCACAATGTTTAAGATTCCCATTTTTATTACATGGGTTATGCTATGATGTATGGTTTTCAGATTATGTGGAACACATAAAAATGGTATCATTATGAGATGGGTGGGACATATATCTCCCTCCAATGCATTGGGTAAAGATTTTATATCTCATGAGATAGACATGGCTGGAAAGGTAGGTTAAACTGGTTCAGTGAAACAGGACTGAAACGAGGAGTGAACTCGGTTCAGAAATTGGCTTTGTCCACTAAGATAGTTTTGGCAATGAGTCTTGACTAACAAGAAATGTTTCTCTATGATTATGTGTGTATGCCAAAAAATTTCATTTTTTAATTTATAATTGTTCTGATTACATTTCACTACTATGATTTATCCCATGTTATGAAATTATGATTTCTTTTGCAGGTTAAGATTTCCAAAAGTTATGTTCTTATGTATATGATGTGATTGATATTTCTTTTGTTTACCCTTACTGAGCATTTGAGCTCACCCTTTTGTATGTTTTATTTCCCCAAGTCAGGAAGATGGTTATTAAGTAGGATATTCCAAAAGGGACTCTAGATATGATGAAATAAATGGGAGGCAAAGTAGATGATTTATGGACTAGTTGTTTATGTTTCCTAGTTTCTAAAGACTCCATACCTATACGGTCCTTTCCTGGTTTTGTTATATGTTGTAATAAGTGTGCTTCAATTTTGATGTAATAACAATTTATGTAAAGTATGGGTCGTTATTATAAAAACTTCTCTGCTACAAATGGGTTTGTAGTCACGTTGAATGATGGACGTTGTTGTCACATAAAGTGATCAATCATGGTTCCTCCACGTGGTGGATCCAGATGCTCCATATGAGTAAGGTTATTTTTTATAACCTGAGTATGTTCTCCCAGTATAGTTATGAGTTGGTCAGCACGAGTCACAGCACCAGAGCCAACATCATTATCTTAAGTTGGAGGAAAATCCCTACAGGGGACACTTTCATTCGAGCGATTTTCATTCCGTCCACTAAGTGCCATGTCTAGATAATGGAATACACTAGATTAGGTTATGAATCATAATGTATAATCTTAACATAACAAAATACCTTTAAAAAATTGAGATCCTACGAATGGCTAATCCCATATTCATAAATATGGTTTCTTTGAGGAGTATTTTATATTTCAATCCTTCATAATGGCTTTTAATGAAAATGTGAATTATACTAAGAATATCCCATGGGAGCTACATAACCAAGAGTACAGCAAGGCACATTGTCGTGCACCATTTCCCGTTCGAGTCTTGCTCAAAGCGGTGTTTTCAGGTTTTACCCCTACATACATCTATGCCAGAGCCGCCTCTACCTAGTCGTATCTAGGCAGAGATGTGTTGCTTGAAGTATCCACATAATCTATTACATACCAAAATACCAGGATGCTATTGTATGTATATCCTCAAAGACTAACATAGGAACTCTTCCCTTATTCTACGTCTTCTAGTTTCCAAGTATTCTACTAAAATTCCTCTGATACCAACTGTAAGGACCCTACCCCAATTGTCCAGATCCGGTGCCTTATTTGATTAAACAGGCATACATACAATGAATATGAATCCCAGAGACTGATTATTTTAGTATTATTGTAAACAAGTTACATACATAAGTTTATCATTACAACATGAAGGGAAACAGAACATTATTTTATTCCACTAGAAACATCATGTCTCCTAGATTATTATTGCACATCATTCATAAATTACAACTTCATGTCCTTAGAAAATTAAACATAAGAAAGGGGTGAGCTCAAACTCTTAGTAAGAGTGAGCAATACAGAGAAAGATAATATAAACATTAGACATGGTAAATAATTGAAAACACATTCCTTAATAATAAACTTGAAACATATTATGGCAGGAATATGAGCCAAGTAAATAATTCCATAATTAAACATAATCATGGGTATTCTACTAGTCGAATAACCAAATGAAATTAAAATAATATCATCATAATGAATGAAGTGAATATTCCAGACATCATAACCATACTGTCCAAGCCTCGTGCATGGACCATAAAATAATCATTTTGTCAAGGCTTCATGCCAAGACCATAGTTTGTCTCATGAGACCTACCAATGCATCGAGGGGCTATAGAAGGCCCCACCCATCACATAATAAGTCTAATTGATTAAAAATATGAGATGGAATCAACATAAACAACATTAACATTCATATTGAAACAATCATATAAAATTTATCTATCATTCCCAAATCATTAAACATAAAACAATAACCATTCGGAATAATATGTTGAATGGTTATAGGATACATCATCCACAATAGAGTTAGTCATGATCCATTCAATAAAATATGGTATATGACATCATAATTGATTAACCCCAACAATACATAAGAATTAACAAAAGTACTGAATCAAATGACAATACTCTTATAAAATCATTTTACAATCTGGAGATAAATACACTTATTTTAAAAAGAAGAGTTATTTTGGAAAAATATTTGCATAAAATCAGAAGTGAAGTAAGATGGTATTTTCATAATAAAACTAGTGTTTTCATAAAAATATAGGTTTCTAAAAAACAAATTATAGATTTCCCTTGAAAATACATATGAATTTGAGAAATTCCCTTGTATCGGGCTCGTATTTTTGGAAACAGTATTCAGAGTTTCTTTTAAAACATGTAAATATCCATAAAATAAGGATGGGTTCTGGTTTTTAAAAATATATGTGATACTAAAAAAGAATATATGATGATTAAATAACAATACATAATAATTTCATTGTGGT
Source organism: Viscum album (assembly GCA_963277665.1). Classification (NCBI taxonomy): domain Eukaryota; kingdom Viridiplantae; phylum Streptophyta; class Magnoliopsida; order Santalales; family Viscaceae; genus Viscum; species Viscum album. The sequence goes on from OY728121.1 coordinate 2,038,057,374, forward strand.
AATTAGACAATGAATGTAACCGGAATGAAAATTGATGTTCGGGTGAAAAACCTTTACCTTAATCACGAATGTGTTCTCCTATTGAATATAAGGTCCTGGAATGTGAAATTATACATATCAATAATTTATTTCAGAACCTATTAGAAATTTATTTAGTTTTCCATAATTCTAGTTAGTTCATTTATGTCTTTATTGATATGTTATTGTATTGAATTTCGTCATTCTGGAGTGTTCGTTTCCTTTATTTTCATATTTGGTTCACAAGTTTTTAAGTAATGAAGATGAATGGATGTAAATATCTAGAATTAAAATTAAATATTATTTATGACCATACATAATTTTTAATTCCCATTTCTATTATTTGGTTACATGGAATGTGGTTAAATCATTAGATGACAACCACTTCGATTATTCGGTGGTACTTGGATTATTTTGAAATAGTTTTTTCATATAACTTAATTATATGATAATATTCTGGTTCCTGAATATTAATTAGGTTAAAAAACATATATTATAGTCCGGTTTAACCATAAATATGGTTTCATGATCATTAATGAAGAATATATTGATGAACTAAACTTTGTCGTCCACGAAGACTATAAATTGAAACCTCATGGACGTTGATTTAGTTTATAAAAAAAGGGAAGGAGTAAAAAAGATTTATTATTTTTCTTCAATTCACATGATATAAATCCAGTATATCGATGTTTAATGGATTAATTATGATTATTTTTATAGATGAGGTGACAAAATTAGAAGAAAAGAATGGACTCTTAAAATGAAAGAAAACTTGATAAATTTCTCAAGGAAATTTGCCAGCCTAACAGCAAATCCTAAAATTTCATAAAAATAGTTTGATGAGAAGAAAAGAATATATCATCATCATACATAATATAGATAGTATGGTGGGATATGTAATGAAATATCAGAACAAAATCCAAAGGGAATGTAAGAGAATAACTTAAAATGAAAGAAAAGAAAGAAAACCAAAGAGGTTGTTTACCTTTTGATCTCTTCTCCTTGAGATCCTCCTTAAGGGCTTCGGTTTTGGTCTTTTGGAGAGACCAATAGATCTAGGACGTGGGGAAGTATATTTGGGTGGTAATTTGGAAGAATTTAAACAATGATCAAGGCTTAAGAGGTGTGGGAGGAAGAGGGGAGTGTGGGTGGTATTTATAGTGGAGGAGGGTGAAGTATTTTAGATTATTTTAATCATTATTATAATATTTTTCTCAAGACTATGAATAATATCAATTAAAGTGACCATAAATAGTAATAATATCATTTTAGTTCGAACCAAGTGGACTTGCATCACTTGTGATGTCATGAGTAGTGTAAATAAATGATAATTTTTATATATAATATTTTATCTTATTTCACTATTCATCAAAAATTCTAGAATTTCAGAAAAATCTCAAAAATTCACCCCTTCAATTTTTTGATGTGTAGAATTAAAAAGTGAAATACATATTTCAAAAATAATTTTCTAAATATTATTAATTTAATTTTAAAATAAGGTCACAATTAATTCGAAAAATAACAATCGTGAAGTGCAATTTGTTTTATGTGACATTGGAAAATTAATTAAGATCCCATTATCATATTTCCTTAAGAAAATATAATAATAATATTATTTACTATTCATGAGGTCATATTACTATTCATATTACTATTCATAAGGGTATGTTACTATTCACCAAAAATTATGTTTGTTCTATCAGACTCCAAATGACTTACTAAACTCAACTATAGATGACCATTTCTTGAAATTCAAAACATAGAATATGATAGATTATAAAATTGCATTCTATGTTTATTTTCAATACCTTTGGGTGTTAGATTCTCCCCTACATACAAAAAATTCATCCTAGAAGTTCATAGAATATTACCTAAAAAGATTCGGGTATGTCTTTAACATAAGCTCCTCAGGTTCCCATGTAACTTCCTCCATCTTATGATTCCTCCATAGAACCATTACTAGACGAGTCATCCAATTTCTCAATACTTGATTTCTAGTGTCAAGAATCTTGATAGGCTCTTCATAGTAAGATATATCGGGCTCAAGTTACAATTCTTCATAAGTGAGTACATGTGTTGGGTCAGGCATGTACTTTCTAAACATTGACACGTGGAACACATTATGCACCATGAAGAGAATTGGAAGCATTTCCAATCAGTAAGCTACTGCTCCAATTCGGTTCATACTTTCAAAATGTCCGATGTACCTGGGACTTAATTCTCCCTTCATACCGAATCGAATAATACCCTACCATGGAGATATATTTAAGAAACCGCTATCACCTTCTTGAAACTCCAAATCCGTCCTTCTGTTATCTGCATAGATCTTTTTCCTACTTTGAGCTATTTTAATATGGTTATGGATAATCTTCACCATTTCCATTGTTTCTTCAACATGTTCTAGGCCCACAAGATTTCATTCACCGACATCATCTTGGAATGTTGGTGTACGACATCGCCTCCCATAGAGTGCTTCATAGGGTGCCATCTGTATACTTGAATGGATGCTATTTTTTGTAGGAAAATTCTACAAGTGGTAAAAACTGATCCCACATGCATTGAAAATCATGTGAACAAAACCTCAACATGTCTTCAAATGTTTGAATAGTCCATTCTGATTGTCCATTAGTTTGTGGTTGGTAGGCAGTTCTCAAATAAAGATCTGTATCTAGGGCCTTCTGAAGACTTCTCCAGAATCATGATGTAAAACGTGGATCACGATAAGAAACAATCAATAGAGGTTCAAGTGGTAGATCTTTTCTTATAGAAAGAAAATGTGCTGACTTGGTAAGAAGTTCAACAATGACCAATATTGCATCGTTCCTTCTAGGAGTATTTGGTAGTCCCATGAAAAATCCCATCGTGATATTATCCCATTTCCACTCAGGTAAGGGAAGAGGTTGCAGTACTTCTCCAGGTTGTTTCCTTTCAGCTTTCACTTATTGGAAAACCATACATCTTGACACAAAATCAGAAATCTCCCTATTCATGTTGTCCCACCAAAAATGTTCCTTCAAATCTCTATACATATTAGTGCTACTAGGGTGTATATAGATATTGGAACTATGAGAATCACCCAATAATTTCCTTTTTAGATCAGGTATATCAGGAACACAAATTCTCTTCCAATATTTCAAAATTTCATCTTCATATACGAAGTCACTCAATCTCCCATCATTCACATCTTTAATGTTATTTTGAAACTCCTCATCATCATCCATAGAAATTTTTATCCTTTCTAGTAAAGATGGTTTGGAAACCATTTGAAAAGCATCAATGTTTCACCTTCTATGGTTATTCCCATATCCATCTTTACTAGATCCATGAAAATATGATCCCTTTCAACTATCATCTTTCTCAAAACTCCCTGATCCTTTCTGCTCATGGCATCAACCAACTTATTTTCTTTCCCCGGGTGGTAGTGTATCGTCCAATCATAATCCTTGAGTAGTTCAAGCCATCTCCTTTGCCTCATGTTGAGTTCTTTCTGTGAGAAAATATACGTCAAACTCTTGTGATCAGTATATATATCACATTTTTTCCAATATAGATCATGTCTCCATATCATTAAATCAAAATTTCCAGTATCCAACTCAAGATCATGAGTAAGATAGTTTTTCATATGATTTTTTAGTTCTTGTGATGCATAAGAAATAACCCTATCATTTTGCATAAGGACAAAACCAATTCCTTTCTTTGAAGCATCACTATAAATAACAAACCCATCAATCCCGGATGGTAGAGTCAATATATGATCATTGACTAATATTATCTTCAATTCTTTGAAAAATTCTTCATAATATTTTCTCCAATAAAATTTACCCCCTTTAAGTGTGAGCTTCGTTTTCTGGTTAGCCGGTCTGACAAAATTCTATACGAAACGACGATAATAACCTGCTAACCCAATAAAACTGTGTACCTCGGTTTTTTTTGTTGGCATGGGTGAATCTTGTATTTCCTTTGTCGTTGTAGGATCTACTAGGATTTCATCCTTAGAAAAAATATGGCCATGAAAATAAATCTCTTAAAGCCAGAATTCACACTTGCTAAACATCCCATATAAATCATGTCTTCTATGAGTATTCAAGATAATGAGCAAGTGATTTTCATGATCTTCACAGCATTGGGAGTATGCCAATATATAATCTATAAATACCACTACAAAATCATCAAGATATTCATGGGAAAATCTTTTCATTAGATCCATGAAGATAGAGGGTGAATTTTTCTGTCCAAAAGGCATCACTGTAAACTCATAACTCTTATACCTGGTCTGAAATGTGGTCTTAGGAACATCTTCCTTCCTCACATGCAACTACAGATATCTGAATCGAAGATCAATCTTCGAAAAGTATTGAGCTCCAATTATTTGGTCAAATAAATCATCAATGAGAAGTAGGGGATACTTGTTCTTTATTTTTATTGCATTGATATCACTGTAGTCGATACATAACCTCATAGATCCATCTTTTTCCTTAACAAAAAGCACACGGGCTCTCCATGGAGAAACACTGGGGTGGATAAATCCCTTATTACTAAATTCTGTTAGTTTTTTCTTCAGTTCCACTAGTTCCACCGTGGCCATTCTATAAGGGGTCTTCGATATGGGCATTGAACCAGGAATTAAATCAATGGAAAACTCAATTTCTCATTCTGGAGGATGTCTAGGTAAATCTTCTGGAATCACATCAACATATTCTCTCACAATAGGTACATACTCTTTTTGAACATTCTTTTTCTCACCCACAATTATTTCATTCTCTTCCTCCCAAATAATTATATTTAGTTTAGCTACTGGGTGTGGTTCTTGATAAGAATCAGGTGATGACGATTCTACTCTAAAGATAAGGTGTTCTTTATCATCATCATAAAAAATTGTAACCTCATTCTTCTTACTATAAATTTTTGAATTATGGTCCAAAAGCCAATCCATACTGAGGATTGTATCAAATTCAATCATGGTTATGATGATGATATCAGCTGATAATGAACATTTATATGCCCTAATGGGATCTGATTCAAAGAACATTGTAGAAATGATACTTCCCTTAGGAGTTTTGGCTGCCAACTCCCTTGTCAAATCAAATTGAAAATATCTAATTTTCTTAGCTAACTGGGAAGATATTAAACAATGTGATGATCCAGAATCAAATAATTAATTTTATAAGCTTGACGAATAGATTATTTTACATTCCACCACATCACGCGGAACATCAACCTCTGTAGTTGTGATTGAATAAGCTTTTCCATGATACCTTGGCCTTCTCTGTTGCATATTTCCTTGACGTTTTAGAAAATCATTACCATAGTGTCCCATATCCTGACGACTATAGCATTTAACATCATTGGATTCCTTCTTCCCTTTGCAGTCACCAGCTAAATGGCCTTTCTGACCACATTTGTAGCATACTCCTTTTCCTTTTAAGCATGAACCAGGGTGATTCTTTCCACAATTGTCATGTGGTGGAAATTCAACTCATCAATTCTTCCCTATTTCCTTATTTCCTTTCACAGGGTTTTCAGTAGCCCTATTTTTTTCTTGATTTCCCTTCAAGTCATAAGACATAGAGAATTATTTTTTTATCTTGATTGAACATGAAACTATTTCCTCATATGATGAAAAGCATTGGGATACCAGTGCCTACTGGAGGAATGGTTTTAGGCCATCAATGAATCGATCAATTTTGCTCCTTGGATTTCATATATAGTCTACCACATGTATTTCTAGCCTTGTGAAGTTGGATTCATACTTGGAAACATTTTCATCCTCCTTCTGCCTCAGATTCAATAATTGTCTCTCCATATCTGCTCTTTGATCACGAGGAATGTATTTTTCCAGGAATATTTCCTTAATTTCCCTCCACTATATCTCCTCTATCTCTTCCTCCTCCTTTCTATTTTGGATTAAAGACCCCCACAGATCTGCATCACCCGATAGATGATATACATCCATGAAAAACTTCTCTCTTTCATTACATCGCAAAGAAATAAATATCTTCACAAGGGAACATATCCACCGCTCTGATAAAAATGGGTTTATTGTCCGGATGAATGATGGAGGTTGTTGTCGCATAAAGCGATCAAGCATGGATCCTCCACGTGGTGGATCCAGATGCTCCATACGAGTAAGGTTATTATTCATAACCAAATTAAGTTATCCAAGTATAGTTATGAGTTTCTCAACACTAGTCACAGCACTAGAGCCAACATCATTATCTAGCGTTGAACGAAAATCCCTATTGGGGACACGTGCATTCAGGCGATTTCTATTCTGTCCACTAGGTGCCATATCTATATACTGTCATTGTGGAATATTTTACATTTCTATCATTCATAATGGCTTGTAATGAAAATGTGAATTAACCTAAGAATATGCCTTGGGAGTGTTGTTACCAAGAGTACAGAAAGGCCCGTTTTCGTGCACCAGTTCCAATTCGAGTCTAGCTCAAAGCTATGTTTTCGGGATTTACCCCAAGATACATCTGTGTCAGAGCCACCTCTTCCTGATCGTACCTAGACAGGGATGTATTTCATGAAAGATCCACATAATCTATTCCTTACCAAAATATCAGGATGTTATTGTATGTATATCCTCAAAGACAAACTTAGGGACTCTTCCCTAATTTTACATCTTCTAATTTCCATGTATTCTAATAATCTTCTTCTGATACCCACTGTAAGGACCCAACCCCACTTACCCAGAGCCGGTGCCTTATTTGATTTCGTTGGAATACATACAAGGAATACGAATCTCGAAAGACCGAGTAATTTAGTATTATTGGAAACAAGTTACATACATATGTTTAACATTACAACATTAAGGGAAATAAAACACTATTTTATTCCATGAGAAACATCACTTCTCCTTGATTATGCTTGCACGTCATTCATAAATTACATCTTCATGTCCTGAGAAAATTAAACATAAGAAAGGGATGAGCTCAAACCCTCAGTAAGAGTGAGCAATACAACAGAAGATAACATAGACATTACACATGGTAAATAATTGAAAACACATGCCTTTAATAATTAACATGAAACATATTATGGCAGGAACATGAGCTAAAAAAATAATTCCATAATTGAACATAATCATGGGTATTCTACTAGTCTAATAAGCATATGAAATTAAAATACTAGCATCATAATGACAGATGTGCATATGCCGGACATCATAACCATACCGTCCAAGCATCGTTCTAGGACCAGAAAATAATCATTTTGTCAGGGCCTCCTGCCAAGACCATAGTTTTCTTCATGAGACCTACCGATGCATCAAGGGTCTATAGGGGGCCCCACCCATCACATAATAAGTCCAATGCATTCCTCATATGGGCGGGGATCAACATAAACAACATAAACATTCATATTGAAACTATCATATGAAATGTAACTATCTTTCCCCAATCATTAAACATAAAACACTAGGATGTATTGAGAAATTGGAACTATCAGCATCATCCAACAATTCCATTTTTAGATCATGTATATAGGGAACAAAAACTCTTCCAAAATTTCGATATTTCATCTTCATATATGAAGTCAGTCAATCTCCCATCATTCACATCTTTAATATTCTTTTGAAACTCATCATCATCAGCCTATGAAATTTTTATCCTTTCTAGTAATGATGGTTTGGCAACCATTTGAAAAATCATAGATGTTTCACCTTTAATGGTTATTCCCATATCCATCTTTACTAGATCCATGAAAATAGGATCCCTTTCAACTATCATCTTGCTCAAAAATCCATGATCCTTTCTACTTAAGGAATCAATCAACTTATTTTCCTTCCCCGGGTGGTTATTTATCATCCAATCATAATTGTTGAGTAGTCAATCCATCACATTTGACTCATGTTGAGTTCTTTCTTTGAGAAAATATACTTTAAACTCTTGTGATCATTATAGATCTCACATTTTTCACCACAGAGATAATGTCTCCATATCTTTAAATCAAATATTATAGCAGCTAATTCAAGATCATGAGTAGGATAGTTTTGCTCATCAGTTATTAGTTCTTGTGATGCATAAGAAATAATCCAATCATTTTTCATAAGGAAACAACCAAGTCATTTCTTTGAAGCATCAATATAAATAACAAACCCATAAATCCCCGATTGTAGAGACAATATAGAAGCATTGAATAATATTCACTTATGTTCTTCAAAACATTATTCATAATCTATTTTCCAAACAAATTTAACCCCTTTACGTGTGAGCTTCGTTAACTGGTTATCCATTCTAGAAAAATTCTATACAAAACTCCGATAATAACCTACTAAACCAATAAAACTATGTACCTCAGTTATGTTTGTTGGCATGGGCCAATCATAGATTGCCTTTTTCTTTGCAGGATCGACTAGGATACTATCCTTTGAAATAATATGGCCATGAAACGAAATCTCCTAATGCCAGAATTCACACTTGCTAAACTTCCCATATAATTCATGTCTTCTATGAGTCTTTAGGATAATGCGCAAGTGATTTTCATGATCTTCGCAGCATTGGGTGTATACAAAGATATAATCAATAAATACCACTAAAAGATCATCGAGATATTCCTCGAATTTTTTTTCATTAGATCCATTAAGACAGAGGATGCATTTGTCAATCCAAAAGGAATCAGTGTAAACTCATAATGCTCATACCTGGTCCGAAATACTATCATAGGAACATCTTCCTTCCTCACACGCAACTGATGATATCTGAATCGAAGATCAATCTTCGAAAATTATTGATCTCCATGCAGTTGGTCAAATAAATCATCAATGAGAAGTAGTGGATACTTGTTCATTATTGTTATAGCATTGATATCACTGTAGTCAATACATAACCTCATAGATCCATCTCTTTTCTTAACAAAAAGCACAGGGGATCCCCATGGAGAAACACTAGGGAGGATAAATTCCTTATTACTCAATTCTGCTAGTTGTTTCATCAGTTCCACTAGTTCCACAGTGGCCATTCTGTAAGGGGTCATCGATATGGGCCTTGAACCAGGAATTAAATCAATGGAAATCTCAATTTCCCATTCTAGAGGATGTCCAGGTAAATCTTCTGGAAACACATCAAAATATTCACTCACAATAGGTACAGCCTCTATTTGAACATTCTTTTTCTCACCCACAATTATTTAATTCTCTTCCTCCCCAATAATTGTATTTAGTTTAGCTACTAGGTGTGGATCTAGATAAGAATCAGGTGATGATGATTCTACTCTGAAGATAAGGTGTTCTTTATCATCATCATAAAAAATTGTAACCTTATTCTTCTTACAATAAACTTTTTCATCATGGTCTGAAAGCCAATCCATACCGAGGATTATATCAAATTCAATCATGGGTATGATTATGAGATCATCTTATAAAGAACATTTATATTCCTTAATGGGAAATGATTCAAAAAACATTGTTTCAATGATACTTCCCTTAAGAGTTTTGACTGAAAACTCCTTTGTCAAATCAAATTGAAAATGTCTAATTTTCTTATCAGAGTGGGAAGATATGAAACAATGTGAAGATCCAGAATCAAATAATGAATTTTATAAGCTTGAGGAAACACTTAATTTACCTTCCACCACATCACGTGGAACTTCTACCTCTGTAGTTGTGATTGCATAAGCTTTTCCATGATCCCTTGTCCTTATCTGTTGCATATTTCCTTGATGTTTTGGAAAATCGTTACCATAGTGTCCCATATCCCAACAACAATGGAATTGAACAACATTGGATTCATTCTTACCTTTTCAATCACCATCAAGATGGATTTTCTAACCACATTTGTAGCATACTACATTTCCTTTTAATCATGCACCAGGGTGATTCTTTCCACAATTGTAACGTGGGGAAAATTCAACTCTTCCCTTCATCCCTATTTCCTTATTTCCTTTCACAGGGTTTTCAGTAGCCCTATTATTTTCATTATTTCCCTTAAATTCATTAGACTTACAGAATTCTTTTTCTATCATGATTGAACATGAAACTATACCCTCATATGATGAAAAGCTTTGGGGGGCCTGTTCCCACTAGAGGAAGGGTTTTTGGCCATCAATGAGTCGATCAATTTTTCTCCATGGATTTCATATATAGTCCACACCATGTATTGTTATCCTTGTGAAGTTGGATTCATACTTGGCAACATTTTCATCCTCCTTCTACCACAGATTCAACAATTTTCTCTCCATATCTTCTCTTTGATCACGTGGAAATTATTTCTCCATGAAGATTTCCTTAATGTCCCACCACTCCATTTCCTCTATCTCTTCCTCCTCCTTTGTGTTCTGGATTAAATACCACCACTGTTCTGAATCACCCGATAGATGATATACTTCCATGAAAACCTTCTCCCTTTCATTACATCCCAATGCGAGAAATATCTTCTCAAGGGAACATATCCACTGCTCTGATACAAATGGGTTTGTTGTCCTATTGAATTATGGTTTATGTTGTCCCATAAAGCGATCAAGCATGGATCCTCCACGTGGTGGATCCAGATGCTCTATACGAGTTAGGTTATTATTCATAATCTAAGTAAGTTGTCTCTGTATAGTTATGAGTTTCTCAGAACCAGTCACAGCACCAGAGCCAACATCATTATCTTGCATTGGAGGAAAATCCTTATAGGGGACACGTGCATTCGGGAAATTTACATTCCATCCACTAGGCACCATATCTAGATAATGGAATACACTAGATTAACTTGTGAATCATATTGTATAATTTTATCTTAAAAAAATAGTAAGAAAAAAATTGAGATCCTATGAATGGATAATCCAATATTCACAAATATGGTTTCATTGAGGAATATTTTACATTTCTATCATTTATAATGGATTGTAAAGAAAATGTTCCTTAACCTAATCATATCCCATAGGAGTGTTGTAACAAAGAGTGCAACAAACCATGTTGTCGTGCACTAGTTCCTGTTTGAGTCTAGCTCAATGCTGTGTTTTCGGGTTTTACCCCTAGATACATCTGTGCTAGAGCCACCTCTACCTGATCGTATCCAGACATGGATGTATTTATTGAAAGATCCACATAATCTATTCCTTACCAAAATACCATGATGTTATTGTATGTATATCCTCAAAGACTAAATTAGGGACTCTTCCCTAATTATACGTCTTTTACTTTCCAAGTATTCTACTAAACTTCCTCTGATACCAACAGTAAGGACCCGACCCCAGTTGCCCAGAGCGGGTGCTTTATTTGATTACGTTGGAATACATACAAGGAATAAAAATCCAGAATGGTCGGGTAATTTAGTATTATTGTAAACAAGTTAAATACATATGTTTATCAATAGAACATGAAGGGAAACTAAATATTATTTTATTCCACTAGAAACATCACTTCTCCTTGATTATGTTTGCACGTCATTCATAAATTACATCTTTATGTCCTGTGAAAATTAAACATAAGAAAGGGGTGAGCTCAAAGGCTCAGTAAGAGTGTTCAGTACAGCAGAAGATAATATAAAATTAGACATGGTAACTAATTGAAAACACATGCTTTTAATAATAAACATGAAACATATTATGGCAGGAATATGAGCTAAAAAAATATTTCCATAATTAAACATAATCATGGGTATTCTACTAGTCAAATAAACACATGAAATTAAAATACTATCATCATAATAAAATATGTGCAAATGACAGACATCATAACCATACCGTCCAGGCCTCGTGCTAGGACCATAAAATAATCATTTTGTCAAAGCCTCTTGCCAAGACTATAGTTTGTCTCATGAGACCTACTGATGCATAGAGGGGCTAAACGAGCCCCACCCGTCACATAATAAGTCCAATGCATTTCTCATATGAGTGGGGATCAACAAAAACAACATAAACATTCATATTTAAACTATCATATGAAATGTAACTATCATTCCCCAATCATTAAACATAAAACACTAACCATTCAGAATAATCTGTTGAATGGTTTTAGGATAGATCATCCAAAATAAATTTAGTCATAAAACATTAAACAAAATATAGTATATGACAATCATAATTTATTAGCCTTAAAAATACATAAGAATCAACAATAGTATTGAATCAAAGGAGAATAATCATATAAAATCATTAAGCAATCTGTAGATAAATACTCTTTTATTTTGAAAAGAAGAGTTTTTTTGGTAAAATATTTGCATAAAATTAGATGTGAAGTAAGATGGATTTTTTATAATAAATCTAGTGTTTTTAGAAAAATAATGGTTTCTAAAAAACAGATTTTAGATTTCCCTTGAAAATATATATGAATTTGAGAAATTCCCTTATATCGGGTTCATATTTTTGGAAACAGTTTTGAGAGATTCTTTTAAAAGATGTAACTATCCATAAAATAAGGAAGAGCTCTGATTTGTAAACATATATATGATACTCACACAGAATATATGATTAGTACATAAAAATACATAATAATTTCATTGAGGTAATTAGACAATGAATGTAACCCAAATAAAAATGGAAGTTCGGGTGGAAAACCCTTACCTTAAATCCGAATGAGTTCTCCTCTTGAACATAAGGTCCTGGAATGTGAAATTATACAAAAAAATAACTTATTTCAGAAGGTATTAAACATGTATTTAGTTTAACATAATTCTGGTTAATTCATTGATGTGTTTTTTGATAAGTTATTGTATAGAATTTCGTCATTCTGGAGTGTTCGTTTCCTTTATTTTCATATTTGGTTCACTTGTTTTAAAGTAATGAAGTTAAATGGATGTAGATATCCATAATTAAAATAAAATATTATTTAGGAACATACAGAATTGTTAATTTCCATTTATATCATTTGGTTACATGGAATGATGTTGAATCATTAGATGACAACCACTTTGATTATTCGGCTGTACATGGATTATTATGAACTTGTTTTGTCATATAACTTAATTATATGTACATATTCTGGTTCCTGAATATTAATTAGGTTATAAAACATATATTATAGTCTGGTTCAACCATAAATATGGTTTCATGAACAGTAATGAAGAAGAAATTGAAGAACAAAACATCGTCATCCACGAAGGCTATAAATTGGAACCTCATGGACGTTGATATAATTTATAAAAATAAAAGGGAGGGAGTAAAAAATAATTATGATGGTTCTTCAATTCAAATGATATAAATCCAGTATATAGATTTTTAATGGAGTTATTATGATCATTTAGTCAGAGGATGTGGGGAATGAAGAAGTTAAGAATGGAATCTTAAAATGAAAGAAAAATTGATAAATTTCTCATGAAAATTCGGCACCCTAACGACATCTCTTAAAATTTCATAAAAATAGTTTGATTAGAGGAATTTAATATCTCATCATTCATACATAATATAGATATTAAGGGGGATTATTTAATAAAATATCCTAACACAATCAAAAGGTAATCGAAGAGAATAACTTACAATTAAAGAAAATAAAGAAAATAAAAGCAGTTCTTTACCTCTTGATCACTTCTCCATGAGATCCTCCTTAAGGGATTTGGTTTTTGCCTTTTGGTGATACCAGAAGCTCTAGGACGTGGGCAGGAACATTGGGGAGGGAATTTTTCAAAATTTAAACAATTCTCAATGCTTGAGATGTGTGGGAGGAAGTGGGGAGTGAGGGTGGTATTTATAGTGGATGAGGGGGAGGTATTTTAGATTATTTTAATCATTATTATAATATTTTTATCAAGACTACTAATAATATCATTGAAAGTTACCATAAATAGAAATAATATCATGTTATGTTGAACCAAGTCGCCTTACATCACTCGTGATGTCATGAATAGTTTATTTAATTGATAATTTGTATATACGGTATTTTATCGTATTTCACTATTCATAAAAAATTCTAGAATTTCAGAAAAATTCCAAAAATTCACCACTACCATTTTTCGACGTGTAGAATTCAAAAGTGAATTCCATTTTTCAAAAATAATATTCAAATTATTATTAATTTAATCTTTAAATAAGGTCACAGTTAATTAGAAAAATAATAATCTTGAAGTGCAATTAGTTTTATGTGACATTAGGAAATTAATTAAGACCCCATTATCCTATTTCCTTTAGAAAATAAATTAATAATATTATTTACTATTCATGAGGTCATATTACTATTCATATTACAATTCATAAGTGTATGTTACTATTCACCAAAAATCAAGTTTGTTCTATCTGACTCCAAATTACTTACTGAACACAACTCTAGATGACCATTTCATGAAATTCAAAACATAGAAGAGGATAGATTATAAAATTCCATTCTATATTTATTTTCAAAACCATATCGTGTTACATCCAACATTACTCCAATAATCCTATAATCCTTTGTTCTGGATTAAATTGAACCATAGAATCCATTTGGTTCAAACCAAGATTACTTACCCAATTACGAGGTAACATACTTCCACAAACACTTTTTTTTTATTTTCGGTATTTTCAATATAAATTGTTATTATTAAAAGATAATGTAACAACCTATGTTTTATATATCTCAGGATATTTTTATGTTTTATTTTCTATACCTACAATTATAAAAAAATCCATGAAATGACCAATAAACTAATAATTTGTGTGTATGGAAGACTACTGCCTCGCGGAACGATGCCATTTGTTTTTTTTTGCATGACCACAACTCAAGGATGGTAATTAAAATGGAAATTATTGTTTTATATTATATATAATATTTTTATGATATTTTTATTCTTCATGAATTATAAAATAACACATATCTTCATTCCTTCCATTTTATGTAAATATGGTATGTTCATTTCTCGACTGGTGGATTCATGCCTCCTCAAAGTGATGTGAATCAGTCACATATTACATAGAATGTAATAAATAAAAGTTAATGAAAATATAAGATATATGTGAATTGTTAATTATAATATATTTATATATTTATATTTATATAAAATATAAACATTATTCCATTCAAAAAGACAATAAAATTGAAACATCAATAATCCATACATAGGACATACTATATCCATGAAAATTGTATTAAATTTTTTATTTTTAAACTATATATAATATTATAAATATTTATGTTTAAAAAATATTTTATATTTATGAACTATTTTACATTTAAAAAATATTTAAATCCTTATATATTTATGATTACAAATAATAACATTTAAAAACATGAATGGAAAGCAATGTGGTTGTCATATGAAATGAAATATCCACCTTAAATTATAAATAAACATGTAATAAATGGTTATAATAAAATAATATATGATATGATATAATTTATTATGGTTATTTAATTTATGTATAATATAATTATTTTAATTATATATATTTATTGAATGAGTACGACAATAATTAAGTCCTATGGTAATCGGATTTCAATTTACCTAGTTATTTTTTAAATTATTATGCCATGTTCACCATGTGTATCAATTGTGTGGTTTATATAAACTATATGAAATTAATCTATGAATATAATAGTAAATCATATTTGTATTTACATATAAATTTTATTATCTCTCTTTCATGGTGTTCATATTCTAAAGGTTACCAAATTGGAAAGTATTTTTCTCAACATGGATTTTTTGAGAAAGAATCCAGGTTATGAAACTATATTCTATTATGAGATGTATATAAAACCATTTCAAATGTTATATAATGAATATAATTATTTATATGATATTTAATATACAGTAAATGTTTATATTTCGAGATTATTATTTTTAGATGTTACCAAAGATGTAACATTTTATTTCTACAATCACATGATTTATTGAGATCGTTTGCGATTATACTTCCATTAAACAAATTATATGATATATATATCGTGAAAAATAATGAATTTTATTATCATATATTTATTAATCAAATTTTATTTTATTTGTATCATTTTATAGAATTTGGGACTTATAATAATTTATAAAATGTTTTCTAGAAAACATGACCAAACATTATTTTAGTCAGAAAAAATTTTTTATTCAAGAAAACTGTATTTCAATAAATGTTTTCAGATAATGTGATTAAATTGAAATATTATTATAATTTTCAGGTAAAATTTATTCTAAAAGGGTTTTATACTTTTCAAAACATCCATTATAAGTTTTACAACATATTTTCAAACAAAAAGGGGTTATAAACTATATAATTTCTAAAAAGATCATTTGAAAATTGAAAGTAAATATTTATCAAGAAATGTTATATAAAGAGAAATCCAAATAATTTTCCGTCTAAGATGACATATTTTTTAGTTATTTATTCAATTAAATGGAAATGAATCAATGGATCCATTCATTACATTTCTTCGAATGGTTTATGTTTAGATGGAATGATGTTTATGAAACATAATTATCATTCATGGGATATATGTTTATAAAAGCCCATTTCTTCATACTTTGTGATATGAGTAAATGAGTATTAAAAAATTCAGTTTTTTATATGTTATTATATGATAACATTTTAATTATAACTATTTCAGTTCATGTTTTATGATATGAATAATGATTTTGATCTACTGGAACACAAATGAATGATTTCATGTTGAGATTGGTGAGACCTATATCTCCCTCCAATTCATTAGGTAAATATTTATTTGTCATTAGATTGGATTAGATGGAATAGGTTCTGAAATAATATCATTCTAGTAATTTCTCGAATATAATGATCTTAGGAGTCAACCATGACCACTAACACTGTCATGGGAGTTATCCATGACTACCAAGATGGTATAGGTAATACACCCATACAAATAAGATGTCATTGGCTATAACAACCCAAAATATTATCAATGTGGACAAAATTATTATAAATATTCTATATTTTATAAATCACATAAAACTGCATATATAAAGTAAATAAAAATTTATGAATGATGATTGAATTAAATAAGATTAATATTTAGAAGTCAATGAACCTATTCCAGTGTAATAATAACTTGTTCATTGGAAATTTAATGTAAATAATTAAATATTAACCTCATTAATGAATTTGAAAGCACAATAAAGTTATTTTATGAATGTAAAAATGATAAATTTTGATCTTAGTATAATTAATTAAATGTTTTAAAAATGATAATTTATTTTCCGTATTTTTAAAAAACATTAATGTTTATTTAGAATTTTATAATTAATATATTTATATAAAAAACAATTTTTCACAAAATTTATTCATACATTAGTATTTTTTGACTTATAATAATAAGATAATTTATTGAGACCATAATTAGTTTCTCAATGTGTCATACAATCAATTATAATTTTAAAATATGTTTTTTGAATTAAAGATGATTGTCACAACTTGTCCTCGACACCCATGTGGTGACTACCCCAAGCCCGCCTTCCATTGGCCAAGGGATGGCGACTAGCACCAAAGGCGTAAATACCGATATAAGGGAAGTCATTGCCTTTATGTAAGAAAACAAACACCACAGAGTATGCAAGAAGAAGTAAACACTAAGTAAACTAAGAACAAAAGTAAATGTAGGAAAAGTAAATGGGATAGAATACAAACCCAAATGAAGTTAATTACAACTGAAAGGATTGTACAGTAGCATAAAAGTAAAGCAGCAACTCTGAGTCGTCCTCTGGTAATCCCACCGGAAGGGTGGGTACAGATAGTCCCCTCTGCTCCTCGGTTCCAACTGTCCTCTCTGAGTATGTCCCGTCCCGTGATCCATCTCCAGGTACCGTCCAGCACCATGGGCTCCCACCTCGATCAGTGATGTCCATCATCTGCATCCAACACAATGATGTCCGGGCATAGCCCGTGCAGGGATGAGTGTACACTACTATGTAGGGCCCCCGAGACCCCCAAAGGTCTCCCAAAATCCACGAAGGATAAAACACAAAGGAAAGACACAATCACGAAGCAACAACAAACTCTACTTAGGCATATGCCCATACATATACCTAAGTAACCACTTCCAGCTCGGCCCCAGTACACGAGCCCAAGATACAACTTAGTACACAAAGGAATAACATAACCCATTCCACATAGGAATTCACAGCCCAATCCACACAGGAAAGCAGAACCCAATCCACACAGGAATGCACAACAATCTTATCGATGATAATGATTGCAAGTAAAGACTCAACTCACACAGGTATACTTCTCTTTAAGATGATAGAGATGTTCAGATGTGGCCAATGATTCATCTAATCTGTCAGACCCACATAGGATACAAGACTAGCTAAGCTGTCGGACCCACACATGATACAAGACCAGCTACACTGCTGGACCCATGAAGGATACCAGTACAGAGTGAAATACTGCCGGACCCACATAGGATACAAGAAAAGTAGTCAAGAACTGCTGGAACCACACAAGATACAAGAACAGTAATCCTCGCCATTGAACCCATGGAGGATTTCAGTACGGTCGTCGTCGCTGCCAAACAAACAGAGGATTTCAATACAGTCGTCATCATCGTTGCAGTCACAACCAGCTCTAGGGTTCCTGCACACAGCATGCTCGATTCCGAGAGGGTCCACTCCATGATCCAAGGGGGTTGATACATCAACTGACATGAATTCCGGATTTGATGTATCCCAATATTTCGTATCATCAAAAGGAACTCAACGTGACAGATGACGCGTCAATCAGAAGCCCGATCTGAGAGTTATTGGTTTTTTGTCCTAGGGGCCCAGTTGGTGTTTAAGTAAAACCCAACCCGACTGTACTCCAACTACATATAAAACTCAAGTGGAGTATGCCAAAATAACTGCCTCACGAAGAGGAAACCAACAAAGTTGACGACACGTCAATCAAATGTTCGGAGCTCATGTTATAAGTGTTTCCGCTCCAAGGGCCCGATTGGTTTCGTGTTCGAACCAACCCATCCATAAAAAAATTTCCATGAAACCTTGAGTGTAATATACCGAAACGACCGTCTCGATCCAAGGATCTCTACCCAATTGACAGTGCATCAATCGTAGGTCTGTAGCCCATGTTATGGGCCTTTGAATGTAGTTGTCTGATTTTAGGGGGTTTTGGGCCCGAACCGACCCGGCCCAAAACCCCCATGGGATGGTCCGACCGGGTTTACTCAACCCGAGCCTGGGTCCGGGGCACTTGGGCGCGGCCTGGCTCGGGCGGCACGGCCCTGCGCGGGCGGCCCGGCCCTGCGCGAGTGGCCCGACTCGGTTGGGTGCTCGGTCTGTGAACAAGCATCGCAGAAGGGGGGGGGGTTGCGCTACCCCCTTGATTGATGAAAATGGCCCCCTTTAGGGGGGGGGGGCTCCTATTCCACCTGCTGGTGGTTATGACCCCCGGACATCCGAAATCTGGCCGGCCATAATGGTCGGCCGGTTGCTACCACGGGACCTACTGGTCCCGACCCCTAAAGCATAGGCGGCCGGAGGTCCGGTCGCCCTCCTCTGCACTATCAGAGCCCTTGTTAGATCGGCACAGCGCGGCGGCGCCGTGTCCCACTATTTCGGCCAACCATTGGTCGCAGCTTCCTTCACGTCCTTCGGCGTGGCGCGACGGCACCACGCCCCGTCGCCGCGATTTTCCTCATTCTCACGCGGTGTCATTGCACCGCGTCGCCTCTGCTGCAAGCCATGAAGAAAAACAACCACAAAGGGGAGGAGGGTCGGCCGTGTTCATACAGTGTGGTCTCCTTCTATTATACTAATAATAGGTATCCCAGAATGAGTAAACTCAATGACAAACAAAGTGTAAATTTAATTAATTAAAATTGAACTTTTCCCTTACCTCGAAAAAGATGATGAACGATGATAGTTGCGGGAAACAACGTCGTGAGGTGATGCTCTGTATGTGATGACGGAGAACATACAAGGATGAAACGTTGTTTCCCTTTCTTTGACGAGGGAAGAAGTTCTAAAGAGGGTGTGTCGTCATTCATCGGGAAAGGCGTCACACACCGGGTGTAGAGAAGGGAATGATCGGTACGTCGTCTGTCCTTAGTTCTCAAGCATTTTTCGCATTCTTCAATGAGGAAGATAAAGTTCTTCAAGACTAGATCTCTCTTCCTCCAATCCCCTTACAACAAAACCGACCCCAAATAAAATAAGGTTCATCCTTATTTTATTAACTGATGCCATGAATTCCAAAAAGAATTCAAAATTCAAACTCATAATTAAATAAATTGAATAAATTAAATCAATTAATTTAATGTGAGAGTTCACATGAAATTAATGAGGTTGAGATGATGAGTTACAAATTAAATGGGTGGGGGGGGGGGTTTACAACATTAAGAGGGTTAGAGGGGTCAGAGGAAATTGAAGGGGTGGGGCTCATGTGGGCCCCCCTCACTAATTTCCTAACTAGAGGTGTTGTGATATTCCATCACATGGAAGTTATTCTACATAGTGAAAAATAATGTTGTGACTCAAATTTATTTACTTAACACTTAAACCACTTTTTTAAACAACTCTTCCCGAGGAAACACAACTCCAGAAAAGATTTCCATAAGCATTTACCGGCACTGTGGTTTCATCAGAGCCATCAAATTTCTATTCCGAGCAACTGTTCAAAAGATAGATAAACCCACTTGTTTGTTCACTGAACGTACCTGAGATAAACTTTGGAAATTGATTTCAGGCACTCCAGGCCTCAGAATCAGTTGCCGTTAGAAACTTCATAAATGTAAAATCCCAAATAAAAATAAGGAAAAATTTTCCTTGAAATTTATGGGTCTTTACATTACTCCCACCTCAGGTATTTACGTCCCCGTAATGATACATCAAAAACTATGTGAGAAAATGGGGTTATTGAGAATGCATCTGAGCCTCCCGCTCCCATGAGCTCTCCTAGAGGTTCCCATGCTGCCACCTGATACGCAGTAGAGGAATCGACCACCCACGTAGGACCCGCTTCTGTCAATCCTCGATCTCCACTGGGACCTCCCCAAAAGTCACCTCATCATCAATTTATAGCTCCCCATGGTCGATGATATGCGGCGGGCCGTGCACGTATCTCCTCAGCTGAGAAACATGGAGGACGTTGTGTAGCCAATTCAACTGAGGTGGTAGAGCCATACGATAAGCCACCTCACCTATCCTGCCTAGAACCTAGAATGGTCTGATGAAACGCGGAGATAACTTGCCACCCCGACCAAATCTCCGTAACCCATGTTGAGTTGAGACCCATAAGAAATCGTGGTCGCCATCCTCAAACTCCAGTGGTCTCTGCCTCCTGTTAGCATAAGACTTCTGTCGGCTCTAAGTTATCCTCATCCGCTCCTGGATGACCTGAACCTTCTCTTTCATCGCCTGGACCATCTTTGGTCCCACAAGTGCTGACTCCCCAGGGTCTGTCCAGCATAGGGGTGATCTGTATGGTTGACTGTATAATTCCTCATATGGTGCCATCCTGATGGTGGAGTGGTAGTTGTGGTTGTATGCAAACTCCTCCAAGGGTAGGTGATCCTCCCAGCTGCGACCAAAGTCGAAGACACATGCACGGAGCATGTTCTCGAGAGTCTGAATGGTCCTCTCCGTCTGTCCATCCGTCTGAGGGTGAAAGGTGGTGCTCAGGCATAGCTCCATCCCAAATTCCTCCTATAACCACTTCCAAAGAAGGGAAGTAATGTGGGAATCTCGACCGGAGAGGATATATGATGGCACACTATGAAGCCGTACAATTTCCTAAACATAGAGGCATCCCAAGATCTCCAGTGAGCCCTACTCTCTGATGGGTAGAAAGTGGGCTGACATGGTGAGTCAATCGATGATCACCCAAATGGAGGCGTTTCCTCTGGAATTAAGTGGAAGTCCAGTCATGAAATCCATAGATATCATTTCCCACATCCACTCCAGGACTTTCAAGGGATGTACCAAGCATGCTGTTACTTGGTGCTCTGCCTTCACCTACTGGCAGGTGAGGCATCGAGAAACGAACACTGACAGAACATTCTTGATACCTGGTCACCAGTGTTGTCGTCTAAGATCCTGGTACATATTTTCCACTCATGGATGTACTGCTAAAGGGGAAGTGTGAAACTCTCTATGCACTTCCTCTTGTAATGTAGCTGGTACCATGGTACGTCCTCTGAAAAGGATGGCGTGCTCTCCTGCTATAGAGAATCCATCTGGTGCCTTTCCTGAGGATATCTTTGCATTCCGCGTCTCATAGTCAATGCCCCCCCATTGTGCCACTCTGACCCACCGAAGAAGTGAATGTGTGACTGTGAGAGACTGAAGAAAGGATGCCCCATCTTTATCTATGAAGGATATCTACAAAGCAACTAGCTATTCTCTCGCCTCTCCAAGTAGCTGAATGCTCGTCCTCCTGCTGAGAGCATTGGATAATACGTTCCCCTTTCTAGGAGTATAGAGTATCTCAAAGTCGTAGACCTGGAGGAACTCGAGCCACTGCCACTGTCTCAGGTTTAGGTCCTTCTACGATAAAATGTTCCTGAGACTCTGGTGGTCAGCGTAGACTGTAAAGCGTTCACCCATTAGATAGTGCTACCACATCTTCATAGAAAAGATCACTACTACTAACTCCAGGTCATGGGTAGCGTAGTTCTACTCATTCTACCTCAACTATCGTGATCCATAGGCAATAATTTCCAACTCCTGCATCAGGACACACCCGATTCTGGTCCCTAATGCATCACAGAATACTACGTACCCAACACCCACCTACGGTATCCTCAAGATGGGTGCACTGGTCAATCTCTGACTCAGCTTCTGAAAGCTCTTCTCACATCTATCTGACCACATGAATGGTCTACCATTCATCGTCAATGCTAAAAGTGGTGCCACAACTCTGGAGAAGTTTGGCACAAATCTTCAGTAGCACCCAGCCAAACCTAGGAAACTCAGCACCTATGTCACACTCCTGGGTGGCTCCCAAGCTAGGACTTCCTCGATCATCACAGGATCCACCGCAACTCCCGCCTCAGAGATGACGTGCCCCAAGAAGTGGAAATCATGTATCCATAACTGACACATTGAGAGATTACCATAAAGCTGGTGCTCTCAAAGTGTGACTAGTACAACACGTAAGTGGTAGGCATGATCCTCCTCAGTAGTCGAGTATATCAATATGTCTTCGATGAAGAGTATGACAAATCGATCGAGATAAGGTGAGAAGATAATGTTCTTGAGACTCATGAACACTGTGGGAGCAATGGTTATGCCAAAAGGAATAACCAAGAACTCATAGTGGCCATACTGACATCTATAAGCTGTTTTCTGCACATCCTCGTCTTGAACTCTGAGCTGATGATAAACTGACATGAAGTCTATCTTCAAGAACCATCGTTCTCCCTTGAGCTGATCAAAGAGGTCATGGATCCTCGAAATTGGATACATGTTCTTCACGTTCACCAGGTTCAGGCGTTCATAATCGACACACAGTTGCATGCTCTCATCCGCCTTCTTGGCAAACCAAATTGGGGAAGCCAAGGGTGAAACACTGGGTCGAATGAATCCCTTTCCCTGCAAGTCCTCTAGTTGTACCATTAGCTCTCGAAGCGCAGTGGGAGCCATAAGATATGCTGGAGTAGATATCGGCGCTATCCCAGGCTATAGTTAAATAAAGAATTCTACCTCTCTGTGAGGAGGTAGTCCTGGAATGTCATCAGGAAAAACGTACGCAAAAAAATCCACCACTAGAGGAAAACTCGGACTCCGCACGTCAACTGATCCTAGAATGATGCTTGCCAACTAATGAGTGATTCGTTGTCCTCTACCCTGCGTGAGTCCATCATGTGCTACAAAGGCTCCCTTCTCACCTGTGAAGGTGAAACTTCTCCCATTAGTGTGAACACATCGCACCATGCGCCTAATATAGTCAATCTGAGCATGAACTGTAGATAACCAATCCATTCCCAAGATGGCGTCATAAGGCCTAGACGTCGCTAAAAGAAGATCCCAGCCAAATCTATCTCCTCCTAGACTAATCTCATACTACCGACACTAGTGCGTAAGCATTGAGTCTACTCCCGTAGGAGTCTCTAGCCGTTAGGATCGAGCCCACAGCTCTGTCAGAATCTCCGAGCTCCGAACAAAGGCAAAGGCAATGAAAGAATGACCCCCTCCTGTGTCTATAAGAACTGATGCAAGGGTTGAGTAGACACAGATAGTACCTTGAATCAACACTGGTGATCCGTAGCCAA
This sequence comes from Viscum album, assembly GCA_963277665.1. Classification (NCBI taxonomy): domain Eukaryota; kingdom Viridiplantae; phylum Streptophyta; class Magnoliopsida; order Santalales; family Viscaceae; genus Viscum; species Viscum album. The sequence goes on from OY728121.1 coordinate 2,038,081,435, forward strand.
AGGCATCCACTTCCTAAAGTTGCACCTGCCTCTGTCCGCTAGCTCCCTGTGGTCGGGGTGGACCTCCTAGTGGTGGTGGTTGAAGACTCTCAAAGAGTCACCCACCACCTGCTGCTCGGCCAGCTCCTCTGCCTCATCCGCCTGCACCCTGCGGACCACCATGGGAAAACCTATGCCTCTACCTGGGTGGTCCCTCAACCATCTACTGCTCCTTGGCATGGCGATACGGGCAGTCACGAGCCATATGGCCCTGCCCGCCGCATGTATAGAACAGTCTACTCCACATAAGACTGGCTCTGCACCATGTGCCCCGCACCTCAGATCCAGTGTCTTGAGTTCATCCTACTGATGGTTTGGTCCGCTTGGACCCCTGTGACATCCGTCGACTACCAGCTACAGAAGACTCCACTAGGTGCCGCCCTGTGGTAGGTCTCGCTGCTGGTGTCTACTCAACTAGAAATCTCTCTACGAGAACGGCTCGTTCTAGTACTCCTTCCTGTGTCAGAATGCTGGGGGAGATCATCAATTCCCTGATCTCATGACTCAGTCCCTGCTATATGGTTTTGGCCCAGAAGAATGGGACTCGTACCATGTCTATGGAATAGCGTGAGAGATCGGTAAATTTTTCCAAGTACTGGGCTACATTCATGCTACCCTACAGCAGCTATAGTAGCTCCAACATGTGAACCGCACGGAGGGTGACTAGTATGAACTACGAGAAGAAGAGGTAATCGAAGTCTGACCAAAGAAGCGATTCCTCGTCGTGCACCTGGAGCATCAGACCTCACCATCTACCTACTGTATCATGCAGGAGACTCACTACAAGGATCAGCATGAGGTCAGTTGGTTTCCATAATAACCTGAAAATATGTACAATATCCTCCTGCCATTCCTAGGCTGCCTGAGGGTCCATCTCCCCACGGAACCTGGGTGGTATCTAATACTGAAACTCGTGTAGTGCACTAAGTCAACGTGCACTATCAGCGGCTGGGGATGGTGGCATTGGTGGCTCGGTGGGTAGAGGTACTGTCGGTGCCTCCGCTGTAATACGGCCCTGCACCGAGGCCTCGTCGCTCAGTGGGCTGTCGTCTCGCACAAAGCTCGGAACCCTAGCTGGATGCCATCGTGGGGCCATCCTAAAAAAGAGAGAGTTGTGCCACGGTCAAAACAGTATACTTGGTGAGCTGACACAAAGTAATCACAAAGAAAAATTTTGAAACACACATGAAATCAATTTTTTCATGCACTGAGTTGGAAATTAGAAGTCATGGTCTGGCTATATAGATACATCACCCTCCGCACCAACACTAGACTCCCTGGAATGATAATCACACTCAATAACCTTAACAATATTTCCCCACAAAGAAGAAAGATTAGATTCATGAGTTCTGCGGTAGAACCGAATTTCTCTGATACCAATTTTTCATGACCCATCCTCGGGACCTGTGTCGTGACTACCCTAATCCCGCCTTCCATAGGTCAGGGGCTGGCGACTTGCACCAATTTCTTAAATCCCGATTTTAGGGAAGAAATTTCATTTATGTAATAAAATAAACACCATAGAGTATGCAAGAAGAAGTAAACAATAAGTAAACTGAGTACAAAATTAAGGGATAAAAAAGTAAATGGGCCAGAATACAAACCCAACTGAAGTAAATTACAACTGAAAAGAAAGTACAGCAGCAGAAAATTAAAGCAGCAACTCTGAGCCATCCTCTGGTTATCCCACCTAAAGGGTTGGTACAAATAGTCCCCTCTGCTCCTTACCTCCAATCGTCCTCTCTGAGTACGTCCCGTCCAGTGATCCACCTCCAAGTACAGTCCAGCTCGACGTGCTCCCACCATGATCAGTCTTGTTCGTCATCTACATCCAACACAACGATTTGCAGGAATAGCCCATGAAAAGATGAGTATACGCTACTCAGTAGGGACCCCAAGACCCCTAATGGTCTGCCAGAATCCACGAAGGATAAACCACAAAGGACAGATACAATCATGAATAAACAACCTACTCTACTTAGGTATATGCCCATACATCTACCTAAGTCACCACTTCCAACTCGGCTTTAGAACACGAGCCTAAGACACAACCCAGTCCATAGAGGAATAACATAACCCATTCACCATTGGAATTCACAACCCAATCCACACAGGAAAGCACAACCCAATCCACACAAGAAAGCACAACAATTCTATCGATGATAATAATTGCAAGTCAAGACTACGCTCACACATGTATACTTATTCGTAAGCTAATAGAGATGATCAGATGTATCCACTGATTCATCTAAGTTGTCAGACCCTCATAGGATACAAGACCAGCTAAGCTGTCGAACCCACACATGATACAAGACCAGCTACTCTGCCGGACCCACGTAGGATACAAGTACATAGTCAAATACTGCCGGACCCACATAGGATACAAGAACAATAGTCAAGTACTACCAGACCCACACATGAAAAAAGAACAGAAATCATCTCCCTCGAACCCATGAAGGATTTCAGTATGTTCGTCGTCGCTGCCGAACCCACGAAAGATTTCAGTATAGTCATCATTGTCGATGTAGTTGCATCCAGTTCTAGGGTTCCCGCACACAGCATGCTCGATTCCGAGAGGGTTTTCTCCACAAACCCAGGGGGTTGATACATCAACTGACACGATGTCCAAAGTTGATGTTTCCCTACATTCCTTCTCATCAAAAGGAAGTCAACGTGACATACTACCCGTCAATCTGATGCCCGGTCTGAGAGTTATTTACTTTTTCATCCAAGGGGCCCGATTGGTTTTTAAGTCAAAACCAACCCAACCATACTCCAACTATGTCCAAACTTTGATCATAGTAATCCAAAAGAACCATATCACAAAGAGGAATACAACAAAGTCGATGAAACGTCAATAAGACGTCTGGAGCTCAAGTTATAATCATTTTCTCTTCAAGGGACCGGTTGGTTTCGTGTTCGAACCAACCCGGCCATACCAAAAGTTCTCTTAAACCATGAGTGTAATAAACCAAAAAGACCGTCTCGATCCAAGGATCGGTACGCAATTGTTGGTGCATCGATCTGAGGTTTGTAGCCCATGTTATGGGTCTTTGCACATGGCTATCCGATTTTAGGGTTTTTGGGCCCGGACCGACCCAGCCCAAGACCCCCTGGGTCGGCCCGAATGGGGTGAGCCGACCTAGGTCTGGGTCCAGCCCAGGGGTGTGGCCTGGCCCAACGGGCGTGGCCCCGCCCAGCGTAGGCGGCCCGACCCGGCCCAGCGCGAGCGGCCAGGCTCGGCTGGGCGCTCGGTCCGTGACCGAGCGGCACAAAAAGGGGAGGGGGCGCTTCCCCCCTTGATTGAATAAAAGGGACCCCTTTGGGGGGCCGTCTATGCCAACTACTGGGGGTTATAACCCTTGGACATCTAGAATCTGGCCGGCCGGTTGCTGCCGTGGGACCTGCTGGTCCCGCCCCCTGAAGCGTCGGCGGCCGGATGTCCGACCGCCCTCCTCTGAACCGCTGTGGCCTTAGGTCAGGGACCTTGATAGACAGGCATGATGCGACAGCACCGCACCCCTCCACTACGGCCCGCCTTTGGCTGCAGCTTCATTCGGGTCCTTCGGCGCAGTGCAATGGTGCCTCCCTCCTTCTCCGCGATATTCCTCGTTCCAGCGTGGTGTCGTTACATCATGTCGCTTCTGCTCCAATCCATGAATAAAAACAAAAATAAAGGGGAGGAGGTTTGGACATGTTTTTGCGGTCCAGACCCCTCCCATTATACCGATAACAGGCATCCAAGATGAGTAAAATCAACAATAAACAAAGCGCAAATTTAATTAATTAAATTTGAACTTATCCCCAACCTCGAAGAAGATGTCGAACGATGATCGTCGTGGGAAACAACGTTGCGAGGTGAAGCTCCGTATGTGATGACAGAGAACATCTGAGGAAGAAAAGGTGTTTCCCTTTCTTTGACGCGGGAAGAAGATCGAAAGAGGGCGCATCGTCATTCTTCGGGAAAGGCGTCACACACCGGCTGCAGAGATGGGAAAGATCGGTACATCATCTCTCCTTGGTGCTCCAGTGTTCTTCGTGTTCTTCAACGAGAAAGATGAAAATCTTAAAGACTAGAGCTTTCTTCCCCCAATCCTTTCACAAAAAACCAACCCCAAATAAAATAAGGTTCATCCTTATTTTATTAATGCATGCCATGAATTACAAAAAAAATTCAAAATTCAAAGTCATAATTAAATAAATCGAATAACATAAATCAATTAAATTAATGTGATATTTGGCATGCAATTAATGAGGGATAGAGGATGAGTTACAAATTAAATAGGGGGGTTTCCAACATTAAGAGGGTTAGAGGGGTTAGAGGAAATTGAAGGGGTGGGGCTTGTGTTGTCATGACCTCATTAATATCCTAACAGGAGGTGTTAGGATATTCCCTCACATGGAAGTTATTCCACATAGAGAAAAATAAAGTTGTGACATAACATTAATTACTTAACACTTAATCCACTTTTTTTTAAATAACTCTTCCCGAGAAAATGCAACTCTAGAAAAGGTCGTCCTAAACAATTACCGGCGATGTGGTTTCATCGGTGCCCTTGGATTTCGATTCTGAGCACCGGGTCAAAAGTTAGAATAACCCACTCATTCGTTCACTGAATTTACCCGAGATAAACTTTGGAAATTGATTCCGGGCACTCTGGCCCTCGGAATCATGTGCCGTCAGAAACTGTGTAAATGTAAAATCCCAAATGAAACTAAGAAAAAATTTTCGTTGAAATTTATTGACCTTTACATTACTCCCAACTCAGATATTTACGTCCCCGTAACGATACATCACAAACAAGGGGAAAAATGGGGGTACTGAGCACCCATCTGAGCCTCCCGCTCCCAAGTGCTCTCCCAGAGTTTGTCGTGATGCCACCTGATGCACACTAGGAAATCGACCACCCACGTAGGACCTGCTCATGTTGATCCTTGATCTCCACTAGGACCTCTGCAAAAGTCTCCCCGTCATCAATTTCCAGCTCTCCATGGTCGATGATATGCGTCAGGTCATGCACGTATCTCCTTAGCTGAGATACGTGGACGCTTTTGTGCACCTGGTGCAACTGAGGTGGTAGAGCCAAGCGATAAGCCACCTCACCTATCCTTCTGAGAACCTGGAATTGTACGAATAAGAATAGAGATAACTTGTCACCCCAGCCAAATCACCGTAACCCACATTGAGGTGAGACACGTAATAAAACATTGTCACCATCCTCAAACTCCAGTGGTCTCCGCCTCCTGTCAGTATAAGACTTCTGTCGGCTCTGAGATGTCCTCATCTACTCATGGATGACCTGAACCTTCTCTGTCGTGGTCTGGAACATATCTGGTCCCACAAGTGCTGAATCCCCAGAGCCTATCCAGCATAGAGGTGATCTGAAAGGTCGGTCATATAATTTCTCATATGGTTCCATCTCGATGGTGGAGTGGTAGTTTTTGTTGTACACAAACTCCACCAATGGTAGGTGATCCTCCCAGCTATGACCAAAATCTAGGACACATGCACGGATCATGTACTCAATAGTGTGAATCGTCCTCTCCATCTGTCCATCCATCTGAGGCTTAAAGATGGGGCTCAAGAGTAGCTTTATCCTGAATGCCTCCTACAACCTCTTCCAAAGCCAGGAAGTAAAGAGAGCATCTCGATAGTAGACGATAGATAATGGAACACCATTAAGTTGTACAATTTCATGAACATAGAGGAGTCTGAAGCTCTCCAATGAGCCCTGCTCTCTGATGGGTAGAAAGTGGGCTGACTCGGTGAGTCGGTAGACGATCACCCAAATGGATTCATGTCCTCTGAAAGTATGTGGAAGTACAGTCACGAAATCCATAGATATCCCATCCAACATCCACTCCGAGACCTCCATGGGATGTACCAAGCCTTATGGTACCTGGTGCTCTTCCTTCACCTACTGAGAGTTGAGGCATAGAGAAACTAACTCTACCACAACCTTCTTCATACCCGTCCACCAGTGCTGTCGTCTGAGATTTTGGTACATCTTCGCCAATCCTGGATGTACCGCTAAAGGGGAAGAGTTAAACTCTCTCAGAACTTCCTCCTGTAATGCAGCTGGTACCATGGTACGTCCTATGAAAAGGACGACGTGCTCTCCCCCTATAGAGAATCCATCAGGTTCCTATCCCGAGGAAATCTGTACACACCACGTCTCACAGTTAACATCTGCCTGTTGTGCCTCTCTGGCCCACTAAAGAAGTGGATGTGTGACTGTGAGAAATTGAAGAAAGGTTTCCCCATCTCTATCCACAAAGGATATCTGCAAAGAAGATAGCTAATCTGTCTCCTATCTAAGTAGTTGAATGCCCATCCTCCTACTGAGAGCATCGACTACTACATTCCCCTTTCCAGGAGTATAGACTCCCTCAAGGTCATAGTCCTGGAGGAGGCCGTGCCATCACCGCTGTCTCAAGTTCATGTCCTTCTATGAGAAGATGTACCTGATACTCTGGTGGTCAGAATAGACTGTAAAGAATTCACCCATTAGATAGTGCCGCCATATCATTAGAGCAAAGGCCACTGCTGCTAACTCCAGGTTATGGGTAGTGTAGTTCTTTCCATGTTGCCTCAACTATCATGATCCATTGGAGATCACTACCCGCTCCTGCATAAAGACACACCCGATTCTGGTCCCTGATGCATTGCAGTAGACTACGTACCCTACTCCCTCCATCGGTAGCCTCAAGATGGGTGCACTAGTCGATCTCTTCCTCAGCTCCTGGAACCTCTTCTGACATCTATCTGACCACAAGAATGGTATCCCCTTCTTTGTCAAAGCTGAAAGCGGTGCCGCAACTCTGGGGAATTTTGGAACAAATCTCTAGTAGAAACCAGTCAAACATACGAAACTCCTCACCTCTGTCACGCTCCTGGGTGGCTCCCAAGATAGCACTACCTAGACCTTTGCAGGATCCACCGCAACTCCTGTCTCAGAGATGACATGCCCCAAGAAGTGGACCTCACGTATCCAGAACTGACACTTCGAGAGCTTACCATAAAGCTGGTTCTCTTGGAATGTGTCCAGTACAACCCGCAAGTGGTAGGCATGCTCCTCCTCAGTAGTCGAGTATATCAATATGTTGTCAAAGAAGACTAAGACAAATCGACCCAGATAATGTAGGAATATCTTGTTCATGAGACTCATGAAAACTTCTAGAGCATTGGTTACACCGAAAGGAATATCCAAGAACTCATAGTGGCCATACCGACATATGAAAGCCGACTTTTTCACATCCTCATCTCGAACTCTGAGCTGATGATAACTTGACCTGAGGTCTATCTTCAAGAACCATCGTGATCCCTTGAGCTGATCGAAGAGTCCGTCGATCCTCTGAAGTGGATACTTGTTCTTCAAGGTAACCTAGTTCAGGCGATGGTAATCAACACACAGTCGCAAGCTCCCATCCGCCTTCTTGGCAAACAAAATCGGGGAAGCCCAAGGTGAAACACTGGGTCAAATGAATCGCTTTCCCTGCAAGTCCTCCAGATGTACTTGTTGCTCTCGAAGCTCAGCCGGATCCATTCGATCTGCTGGAGTAGATATCGGGGCTGGCACAGGGTATAGGTCAATATATAAGTCTACCTCTTTGTGAGGAGGTAGTCCTAGAACGTTTTCATGAAAATCGTACGCATACTGATCCACCACAACTGGAAAACTCAAACTCCGCATGTCAATTTCTCCTAGGATGAGGCTAGCCAACTGATGAGTGATCGGTTTTCCTCTCCTTTGTGTGAGTCCATCCTTTGATGCAGAGGGTCGGTTATTTCCGGTGATGGTTAACCTGCTCCCATTGGTGTGAACACATCGCACTTTGCGCCTAATACAGTCAATCTGATCATGAATTGTAGATAACCAATCCTTTCCCAAGATGACTTCGTAAGGCCTCGATGCCGCTACAAGAAGATCCCTACCGAAACACTCACCTCCTAGAGGAAGCTCACACTGCCGGCGCCAGTGCGTAATTGTCGACTCTACTCTCATAGGAGTCTCAAGCCGTAAGGATCGAGCCAACTGCTCCGTCAGAATCTCCGAGCTTCAAACAAGGGCAGCATCAATGAATTAAGTACTCACTCCTATGACTATAAGAACTGCATCAAGGGTAGAGTAGACACAGATAGTACCTCTAATCATCTCTCGTGTTCCATGGTTGTAGGCCTCCACTGCTTGAAGGTGCGCCTGCCTCTGTCAGACAGCTCCCTGTGGTCGGGGTGGACATCCTGGTGGTGGTTGTAGATCCTCAAAGCGTCGCCCACCACCAGATGCTCGGCCAGCTCCTCGGCCTCATTTTCTTTCTCCCTACAGACCGCCACGGTCGAACCTCTGCCTCTTCCTGGGTGGTCCCTCAACCATCTGCTTCTCCTCTGCATGGCGGGTCATGCAGTAACGATCAATGTGGCCCTTCCTAACGCATGAATAGCATTGTTTGCTCCTCGTAAGACTCGCTCTACGCCGTGTTCCCCACACCTCTAAGCCAGTGTCCTGAGGTCAACCGCTTGATGGTCTGGTAGGCTTGGAACCCTATGACATCCTTTGACTGCCAGCTGCAGAAGACTCTGCTATGTGCCTCCCATGTGTATGTCTCGCTGCTGGTGTCAACTCAGCTAGAAAGCTTTCTACAAGAAGGGATCACTCCAGTACTTCTGCCTACGTCAGAATGCTATGGGAGATCATCGATGACCTGATCTCATGCTTCAGTCCCTGCTTGTAGGTCCAGGCCCAGAAGAATGGGTCCCGTAAAATGTCCATGGAATAGCGCGAGAGATTGGTATATCTCGCCGAGTATTGGGCTACCATCATGCTTCCCTGCCACAGGGAGGGTGGCTGGTATGAACTCTGAGCAGAAGAGGCCCTCGAAGTCCGACCAAAGAAGAGATTCCTCGTCATTCTCCTGGAGCATCAGGCACCACCATCTACCTGATTCCGCGTGCATGATACTCGCTGCAAGGATCACCATGAGGCCAGCTAGGGTCCCTACTAACCTGAAAACTTGTACAACAACTTCTCGCCAATCCTCGGCTGTTTGAGGGTTTGTCTCCCTGCAGAACCTGGGTGATCTCTCGCGCTGAAACTCGTGCAGTGTACTAAGGCGACGTGCACTCTCAATAGTTGGGCCTGGAGGCATCGGTGGTTTGGCAGTAGAGGTACCGCCAGTGCCTCCTCTGTAATAGGGCCCTGCACCGAGGCCTCATCAGTCAGTGGGTTGTCATCTCGCACAGAGTTCAGACCCCTAGCTAGCTGCCGTCATGGGGCCATCCTAAAAAGAGACAGGTGTGGCACAGTACAAATAGTGTACCTGGTGAGCTGACACAACGTAATCACAAAGAATACTTTTGAAACACACATGGAATCAATGTTTTTGTGCATGGAGTCGAAAATAAGAAGTCATGGTCCTAGTATATGGATACATCGGTCGCCGCACCAACACTGGACTCCATGGACTAATAACCACACTCAATACCCTTAACACTATTTCCACATATAGAATAAAGATCAGATTCCTGAGTTCTACGGTAGAACTGAACTCCTCTGATACCAATTTGTCATGACCCGTCCTCAGGACCCGTTCCGTGACTACCCCATGCCCACCTTCCATAGTCCAGGGGCTCGCGACTAGCACCAAAGGCGTAAATCCCGATATAAGGGAAGGAATTTCCTATATGTAAGAAAACAAACACCATAGAGTATGAAAGCAGAAGTAAACACTCTGTAAACTGAGTATGAATGTAAGTGTTAGAAAAGTAAATGGGCCAGAATACAAACCCAACTAAAGAAAAGTACAACTAAAAAGAATTTACATCAGTATAAAAGTAATGTAGCAACTCCAAGTCGTCCTCTGGTAATCCCACCTGCAGGGTCGGTACAGATAGTCCCCTCTGCTCCTCGGCTCCAACTGTCCGCTCTGAGTACGTCCAGTTTAGTTATCCTCCTCCAGGTACCGTCCATCTCCACGAGCTCCCATCTCGATCAGCATTGTCCGTCGTCTGTATCCAACACAATGATGTGCGGGAATTTCCCATTAAGGGGTGAGTATATGCTACTCAGTAGGGTCCCCGATACCCCTGAAGTTCTTCCAGAATCCACGAAGGATAAACCACAAAGGAATGATACAATCACGAAGCAACTACCAACACTAATTAGTTATATGCCAATACATATACCTAAGTCACCACATAAAGCTTTATTCCAGCACACGAGCCCAAGATACAACCCAGTCCACACAGGAAGAACATAACCCGTTCCACATAGGAATTTACAACCGAATCCACACAGGAAAGAACAACCCAATCCACACACGAAAGCACGACAATCTTATCGATGATAATGATAGCAATTCAAGACTCATCTCACACATGAATAATTCTTTATAAGACGATACAGATGATCAGATGTATCCACTGATTCATCTAAGTTATCGGACCCACATAGGATACAAGACCGGCTAAGCTGTCAGACCCACACCGGATACAAGACCAGCTACTCTACCAGAACCTTGTAGGATACAAGTACATAGTCAAATAATACCGGACCCACGTAGGATACAAGAACAATAGTCAAGTACTGCTGGAACAACATAGGATACGAGAACATTAATCATCACCTTTGAACCCAAGGAGGATTTCAGTACGGTCGTCGTCGCTGCCGATCCCACGGAAGATTTCAATACAGTTGTCATTGTCGTTGCAGTCGAAACCAGCTCTAGGTTTCCCACACACAACATGCTCGATTCTGGGAGGGACCATTCCACTAGCCAAGGGGGTCGATACATCAATTGACATGAAGTCCAGAGTTGATGTATCCCAATGTTTCTTCTCGTCAAAAGGAACTCAACGTGACAGACGACACGTCAATCAGACTCCCAATCTAAGAGTTATTTGATTTTTCTTCCCAGGGGCCCGGTTGATTTTTAAGTCAAAAACAACATGTCCGTACTAAAATTACATCCAAACTTCGAGCAGTGTAAGCCAAAAGAACCGTCTCACTAAGAGGAATCCATCAAATTCGACAGCACAACAATCGGACGTCTGGATCTCAAGTTATAAGTGTTTCCGCTCTAAGGGTCTGGTTGGTTTCGTGTTCAAAGAAATCCGGACGTAGCCAAATTTTATTAAAACAATGAGTGTAATATACCCAAACTACTTCCTCGATCCAAGGATCGCAACACAACTGATAGTGCGTCGATCGGAGGTCCGTAGCCCATGTTATGGGTCATTGAATGTTGTTGTCCGATTTAGAGGGTTTTGGGCCCGGACCGACCCGTCCCTAGACCCCACTAGGTTGGCCCGAACGGGGTCGACACGCCCCGGTCTGGATCCGGCCCCCTTGGGAACGTCCTGGCCTGGTGCGGGTGGCCCGACCAAACGATGGTGGTCCGACTCGGCTGGGCGCTCGGTCCGTGACCGAGTGGCGGGAAAGGTGGGTGGGGCGCTTCCCCCCATGATTGAAGAAAACGGACCCCTTTGGGGGGTGGTGGGCCCGCCTATACCAACTTCTAAGGGTTAAGACCCCTAGACATCCGGAATTCCGCCGGCCATAATGGCCGGACGGTTGCTGTCCCGGGACCTGGTGGTCCCACCCCCCTGAAGCGCCGGTGGCCGGAGGTCCTACCGCCCTCTTCTGTACCGCCGCGACCTTAGGCCGCGGTCCTTGTCCGACTGGAAAGGCGCGACAGTGCCACACCCCTCCACCGCGGCCCACCATGGTGCTCCGGCGCGACGCGATGGCGCCGCGCCCCTCCGCTGTGGCTCAACCATGGTCGCGGCTTCCTTCGGGGCCTTCGGCGTGGCGTGGCGGCGCCACGCTCTTTCGCCGTGATACTCCTCATTCTCGTGCGGTGTCATTGAACCATGTCATCTCTACTCCAAGCCATAAAGAAAAAAACAACAAAGGGGAGGAGGGTCGGCCGTGTTCGTGCAGTCCAGCCTCCTACAGTTATACCGTTAGCAGCCATCGAAGAATATGTAAACTCAACAACAAATAAACTGTAGATTTGATTAATTAAATTTGAACTAATCCCCTACCTCGAAGATGATGTTGAACTATGATCATCGCAGGAAACAATGTCACGAGGTGAACCTCCATATTCTATGATGGAGAACGTCCGAGGAAGAAATGGGGTTTCCCATTCGTTGACGTGGGAAGAAGATCGAAAGGGTGCGTGTCTTCGTTCTTCAGGAAAGGCGTCACACACAAGCTGTAGAGATGGGAAAGATCGGTACATCGTCTCTCCTTGGGGCTCCGGTGTTCTTCGTGTTCTTCAATGAGAAAGATGAAGTTCTTCATGACTAGATCTTTCTTCCCCGAATCCTGTCACAACAAAACCAACCCCACATAAAATAAGGTTCTTCTTTATTTTATTAGCCCATGCCATGAATTCCAAAAAAATTCAAAACTCATACTCTTAATTATATAAATTGAATAACAAAAATCAATTAATTTAATGTGAGAGTTGGCATGCAATTAATGATGGAGAGAGGATGAGTTACAAATTAAATGGTGGGTTTCCAACATTATGAGGGTTAGAGGGGTTAGAGGAAATTGAAGGGGTGGGGCTTGTGTGGGACCCACCTCACTAATATCCTAACAAGAGGTGTTAGTATATTCCCTCACATGGATGTTATTCCACATAGAGAAAAATAAAGTTGTGACACAAATTTATTTACCTAACACTTAAACCAAATTTTTTAAACAACTCTTCCCGAGCAAACGCAACTCCAGAAAAAGTCTTCCTAAGCTATTACCGGTGTTGTGGTTTCATCGGTGCCATCAGATAACGATTCCGAGCACTGGTTCAAAAGATAGAAAAACCCACTCATTCGTTCACTGAACGCACCTGAGCTAAACTTCGGAAATTGATTTCGGGCTCTCTGGGCCTCAGAATCTGGTGCCATCAGATACTGCGGAAAGGTAAAATCCCAAATAAAACTCAGCAAATGTTTTCCTTGAAATTTACGGGTCTTTACAATTATATTAATGAAAAATTGGATTTAAAAAATTTATAATACCATATTCATAAAATAGAGTTAATTTATATGTTCAACAAAAGAAAAAATATTCACTGTGATATTTTTAATTTATTAAAACACCTAAATTTTAGAGAATAGTGAAATATGTTAATTTACCCTATATAAAATTATAATTTAAATTCACTATTTATCGACACATCACTAATTTAAAAAATATAATCTAAATCACTCCATTTTTTTTAATATTTTTAGTTATATGGTTCAACGTATTCATAATATTGATCCAAAATGATAAACTAATGGAAATAATAGTCAATACCACCCCTCCCCCACTATGAATACCACCTCATACCACAACTTCTCCCCACAAAATAAATAATTGAATTTTATCAAATTTCATACCAATAATCTTCCCAATCCCCTTTCTGATGTCCAGGATACATTTTTTCCAAAAAACATCAAATGCATTTTACATAATGATGTTTTTATGGAGGATAATTCATGGGGTAAACCCCCCTTTTAATTTATTTTAATTTATATTCCATTTTTTTAATCTCTTATAATATCCACTTAATAAAGTGGTATATTGTATCCAATGTATTATATATAAAATAATTTTATTATGTTAATTAAATTATCCATAAAAAATCCTCTTGTCCACTCCCTTTTGTTCTCAAAATTAATTCACCATCTATGATGTGTTTATTTTCCTCCATTGTGGATGATGCACATTCATTTTATTATACCAACTTGAAATCTAGTCATAAAACAATTAAAATAATTGGCATGTATTTAAAAATTTATATTGTAACATTTTTTTATTAAACTATCTTATATACATAATATTATATATTATAACAAAATGAGTTTGTTGTGGTCAAAAAAAGCCAAAATAATATTAATGTTTATAACTATGATTTTATGTAATTAGTCATCCTAATATCAGGAAAAAAATATTATCCAATTAAAATTTTAGATGGTCTCTAATAAAATATAATTTCAATCTTGGATAATTATCCTAATTTTACATGATCTTCCATACATGTAGACAAGTGAACTGATAATGAATATGATTATAAAAAACACTCCTGAATGATGAAATTGAGGTACACAACTCATCATAATGGTTAAAATGAAATTAATAAAATAACAATAAATAAAATAAATTTACAATATGTATTTTATTTATTAATTAAAAAATATAATTTTATTATCTGGGATGTTAATGTGCTCTAAGTATTCAAATATAAGTTAAGTGGATTCTCAAACCCAACTCTTTTTCATTGGGGTTTCCCACTTGCCATACATTTTCAGTGTGGATGTTCCATTAATGTTCCATATATATTATTTCATTTGCATTCAATTTTATCATTGTTAAACACTTTTTATGAAATCCAATTTCATGAATAACACAAAAAATATCTGGAATAACTCTTCTTTCCAATATACAATTTGACTCATCATTAGTGGTTTCTTCTTCACGAGAGAATGATGTCTCTTAAACACAATTTTTTTCACATTATCAATTGGTAACCCCCATATTTTTTCATAAACATAATATATATTAATTAATACCATTGTATTCTATTTGGTATTTTATGTCTAATATTTTATCCATTTTAAGTTATATTCATGAATTTATAAATGTTATGATGTGTTGGGTGAGCACAAAATTATATAGCACTCAGTCTCCATGGATAATGTGATATACATTTTGAAATAATGTGAAATTTTTTAAAAAATGATGTTACATTTTCACAATGAATATGTTATTATTAGTCACATGTTTTATGAATGAACATGATTATAACATTGTTCATAACTATGAGACAAATATGACCACAAAGGCATGATGAATGATTTTAATGTTTTTTCAAATTTCATTAAATTTAGTAATTCTACATATAATGATTGTTATCATGACAAAATTATTATTTTATGATAGTGGTGATTATTATCACCCCATGAATTATTGATTAATTTTCATATCTATCTTCATACATAGAATTTATCTCAATAATTTCTTTGATTTACATCCTCAGCTGATAACATTTATTATAGAGAACAAATGTCCACAATGAAGATATGGAATAATAAATTATGTAAATAATACTTTCTAAATTTAAATGTTATTTTGTTTCATAATTTTCCCATAAAATAGCCCTTTGGATCATATTTTGGTAATGATATTATATTTTTACCATTAAAATGATGTAACGGTAATTAATGAAGCTCAATGGTTTGAACAGTTGGTTTCATAGAATTGTTTTGTTAATGTCATAATTTGTATTTTATATCATTGGGGAAAACCCATAGTGTGAGACTAATCATATTAAATCACCCAGGAAGATTTGTTTTAGAAAATAGGAATACATTGGGATCCCAAAAAAATTTTATTTAAAGATAATTTCACAATGTAATAATTTATGTATTATTGAATATTTGATTCATGTTTTCTTCAAACAAATTATATTTGAAAATGGTGGGGATGATGATAATATAGGACAATAATAATTGTGAGGGATAATAAAAATATTTCATGACTGGAAACCCAAATGACATTATATGCGGAGTTAAAAAAATTTAATGTCATTGCTTACCATAATGTCTCCGGATATAACAATTAACAAAATAATGTGGAATGAAATACATATCATATGTGAGATAAACTGTTAATTGTTTTTTTATGTTTAAACACACAATATCATTTAGTGGATCTTATCATCCCATAATCGTAGAACAATGGGTATACTCAATGAAGCATATATTTTATTTTCATCAATGTTATATGATTGATTAGGTGACTCTATCCATATATAATTTATGATATAGAGGCTGATCAATGGTGGGTGTTGATTAAGAACATCATGTTGTGGGATGAAATTAATGATATTCATTTTGAAGCCTTTTAAAAAATATTACATAACAAGCGTTTCCCAAAACTCATTATATAAATATAGAGACTGAATTTATTGATCTAAATAGAAAGGAAGGTGAATCTTTCATGGATTATGAAGAAAAAATCACAATGATTACAATGTAATCCATTGGTTTTTTATAAATAATGACTTTAAAATATATAAGAACTTTAGTGGTTTAACACCACATATTTGAATGGACAAATATATTAGATATAATTGGAGATATGAACATGTTATTTGATGTTCTATAATGTGGATATGAAATTTGGGAAATGATTCCATGGATACATAGATAATAAATGATGGATAGAGTTCCCTGATAGAGGATATAATAGAATTGGTTGAATGCAATGTCAACCACAAAAAAATAAATAATATGGGTAGAAGAATCTTGGTAGGTTCCTAAATGGGATAGTGAAGTTATTATTATAAGGGAATGAAGTAAAAAATAATCATGAATGTCAAAGAGACATATGGAAGATGGAAAATGTGGTGGAAGAAAGGGGAGCACCACCTATTGTTCTATTCATCAAATATAGTGAACAAGGGAACTATACAATATAGTTCACTAAACAGAGAGTCATCAATGGTAATTAGTGTCAGTGGAAACCATATTTAAAAGGGAAATGGAACTATTAGGTCATCACTACTACTGACGTAAATAAAGTACCATTGTGAAAGTATTTTAAACAACGTTGTGTATTTTTTTAATTATCTATTTTTGTATAATAATATTATTTTAAAAAAGGAAAAATGAAGTTCTAATGTTATAATGATTGAAGTATCTAAAGATAAAATTAGTTTTTATTAAGAGGTATTTTTGTTTTTTGAAGAGTTTTCAAAGAAGTTTTTGATGAATATTGAGAAGTTAGATGACATAATGTTTTTCAAACCTTCTAAAAAATAATATGATGTGATTATAATAATGAATATTTTTCAAATCATGAAAAAAATCATCATAAAAGTCATTGGATAAATTGATTAGAGGTTTAATGAAATAAAAATCACTACAAAGAATAAAAAAATGTCATCCAGCATTAATGTTCTAAAAATCGGATCCATCATATTCCAAAAATCAGATCCTACACTATTGTTCTAAATATTGGTTCTGGGATTCTATGAAAATTAGAACCATGTTATTATAGAAATCAGAATAATAATTTTGACAAATTCATAAATTTTTTTTGGGAAAATTGAAAACAAGATTATATGACAATACAAAACTTGTTTATGATAAAACTAGAAAAATTCTACTGAGAAAATGAAGACTATAATTTTCATAAAATCAAAAAATGTTTTTTTGAGAAAATCAGAATCATATTTCGGAAAAAATTTGGGTCTAATATTATGATAAAATCTGATCAATGATGCTGAGTAAATTGGACCCTTATTTCTGAGAAAATTGAATTCATGATTTTAAAAAAAACTATATATAATATTCTGAGAAAATCAGATCCAGTTTTCTAGGAAAATTCTAACCAATATTCTATGAAAATTTGAACCAGTATTATGAGAATATCAGAAAAATGATTCTGTGAAAATAATAACAGATATCCAAATTATCATACTCATAAAATCCGAACCAAGGTCCAACATTATTGAAAGAATAAAAATAAGAAAAAATAATGATGTCAAAATTTAATTTCAGTTTTTCTTAAATCTCATATAAACAAAAGGTGGATTGAAGAAGTCAATTTTTTAAATATTTAATGCCAAAGGGTTTTGCAGATTTTATGATTTATGGAAGTGGGATCACTATTAGGTTTCCCTCCATTGGTTTTGGAGTTTCTTATAAATAATCCCTCAGATCATTCATTCAATTTAATCACTCACATACGCGTAAAATGCGGTGCACTAGAAAATTTAATGTGAAAATTTCTGACCTGGTCGAAGAACATTTGTGTTGAGTTTTTTAGAAAAGATAATTTTAAACAATCCTTAATATAATGAGTAGATCATATTCAGCCTAATTGGACAAAGTATTCAGACTGAGCATGTTTTAGGGAAAATTGAAGAAAGTCTTTATTTTTATAATATATATATTGTTTTATGTCAAAAAAAAATTAACTAATGGGATTCAGTATAATATTTCTTATTATGAGATAGAATGTGCCTAATTTTAGTTTTCATTAGTTGTATTATATTATTCATAATAGATGGTTTCTATAAACTAATTGTAGTGTCAATAGAAAGGATTTAGTTTCTCACACTATATCTAAACATTGTATATAAAGTGTTATTTTTTCCCTCCTACCTTTTTATGGATGATTTATTGTGAAATGTTGAAATGGTATAAATATTAATAGGTTTTAGGGGTTATGTTCTTAATTTTTTTGAATGTTATATCATGTGTAGAACTGATTCAAACCCCACCACTTATCAATTGTTATTTTTTCCTAGTAACCACAAATATAATTTGTGGGATGGTTCTCTTGATGAATCTGTATCATAAATAATATCAATCTTATCCATAGTAGAGGAATTTCTATATTAGATTTAAAAAAATTATCATGGATGGAAAAATATTATGATTCAATATCATTAGTTCTTAATGTGATGTATTTGATGCATCAACTGATGGTTTTACAACTATTAAGTAATATTCTACAATAAATATTTCCAACATGAGAAATATAGATGTTTATTGACAAGATGGAATTGAAATCCTTAGGTACTTATTGAAAAGCGATTATTATAAGGTGAAGGGTCTCCAAGTGTCAAAATTTATGTGGGATAAGCCGGAATGTGTTTTTGAAGGGAATAATAAAGGTAGGTATGAAAAGATACAAATCTAGGGTAGTAGTTATGAAGACATCATAATGAAGTATGAAGAAACAATTGATGAGTATCTCACCAGATTAAATGGATTTGTTATTACCACATCAGACGATTCAGATATTCCATAGAATATGAAACAATTCTAATTATATTTATGTGAAACATTATAGATAGATTTAATTCTAACAATTATTCTTTAGATGGTATGGATGATTTATCTCCTTATGAATTGCATAATGTTTTTATACCTTTTTATATCAGGGAATCCACAATGTTTACAAATAATATTAAGGACAAAATTTATATTTGTGAAATGAGAATGTTTAAAATACTTGATATTGAAGAAGAAAATTCATGTGACTATGAAGATAATGAGAATGATGTGATTAATGAAAAAAATCCATTCTCTTATATCTATGAACTATCAATGTGGAAGAGGAATGTAATTATTAAAACATCTTCATAAATATTTTTAGTGTGGTGGAATTGGAAACATTGTTATGAGTTCACCCAAGAACAATGTTGGGGAATATAGGGATCATTCCGATGAAAAACCAAAAATGATGATGTAGAACAAAAATAATATAAAAAAGTATTCCAAACCATACAATAAAATGTTAATTAGAATCAAAATAAGTATTTTGAGCAAGAAATTATAATTGTAATCAATGAAAAAAATTTCATCTGATGTTGAAGCATCAGAAATATTTATAACCATCATAAAAAAAGATGAGAAAACATAATATTCATCATACTATGAACACTTGGGTTAAGAGTATTATAGGGTGTTATAGCTCAATATTGAACTTGTTTTAGGACTTGAGAAAAAATTCAATCAGGAAATAAATTACAGTTATGAAAAATGATAATGAATAAGTTGTGAAGGGTGAAAAATTCCATATATAAGGGTGTGGAATTCATTCAGGAGATTTATTTGAAAGATATTGAATTATGGGACATGCAATGTTGATTGACGATCATTGTAAAAATCTTGAATCTAGTAATAAAAAAGTAAATAAAGAGACATTTTTATGATGATATAAATCATCAAAAAACCATTCAAGTTAAAGTATGAGACTTATAATGTTCTATAGAATACCCAATATGAGAATTAGGTGAAATATTACCATACCAAAAATAATGCTTCATCTAATTTATATAACATTTTCTACTGTGTAAAATGAGGTGGGGATTCTTAGGTGGACAAATGAGGTGACAAACCATTCAAATCTAAAAAAGTATAGAACTCACTAAAAATAAATGATAGTTCAAGTCCTGATCATGCTAGAGTTGAATGATGATACCAACCTCAAAAATGATTCTACAGAGAAACATCATCCTAGAATATAAAATCCAGATTTTATGGCTATTTCTATTGTTATAGAATCTAAATGTGCAAACTGTAAAATTATTGGCATGACATATCTTTAGAGTGAAGATGAATTGAGAAAAATGGAGGATATATTGAATATATATTGAGTAACTTTACAATCATAAAAGTAGTTGAAAAATTTACATTTTTAGATGTTAAAAACATATGAACAAAGATTCAACTTGAATATATGGAAGATTTTTTTGGAATATTTAACTAGTATGGTCATTATAACCAAAGGAAAATTAAAATCCATCTATATTAAGTTTCTTAATATATGAAATAAAAAAAATAATAACGTTAAGGAAATGGATTTTTTGTTGAGATAACTTTGAAAACGTGTAAGAGGAATAATCCATGGATACTTCAGGGTGGTTGTTCTTCACATAAGATAGGTGTAAAAAAATATTGAAACATTTTTAATGTCATGATGGAGGTGCCCTAACTTTTAGAAATTATAGATCCTTAAAATTGGATGAATCAAAACTTCATGGATTTAAGCAGAGAAATGGAAATGTATAGAATATTTATGTTTTTATGGGCTAAAACATAACATTCATAGTGTAATTTAACATTATGATTATAAAAAAGAAGTAATCATCATATAAGATTATTGTATAATCAATATTATGAATGATAGAAAACTAATTATAAAAGGATTAAGAACTAGTCGAAATCGCATTCAAATATGATCATTTAATAAATCCAGTTAGTTGAGTGATGATGATGAAAACTTGTTGTGGCTCCGAAAAATTGTCCACCTCGGGTAAAAAATAGGAATAAACATTCTAATGTTTATTCTATATATAATTTTCTTAACATTAACTGAAGAGACAAATATTTTTGAATCCCTTTCAATAAATTAATGATGTTTAAAAATATTCCAAAAAGTGATGAGATTCAATCTACTAGACCACATGAGCTTAATCATTCTGATTAATGTTGACTGATGAGAAAAAAATCAACAAAAGGAGACATATAATTTATCAATTTTATTATTGAATTTACATATAATAAAAACATCATGTACATGATGCACATGTAATATGATATTGAAATGGTCAAATTTATTATAAAATAAATTGATAATGAATTTAGGGTTTCCCTTTCTTTGACGTGGGAAGAAGATCGAAAGAGGGAGCGTCGTCATTCTTTGGGAAAGACGTCACACACCGGCTGTGGACAAGGGAATGATCGGTACATCATCTCTCCTTGGTGCTCTGGTGTTTTTTACATTCTTCAATGAGAAAGATAATGTTCTTCAAGACTAGATCTTTCTTCCTCCAATCCCCTCACAACAAATCCAAACCCAATTAAAATAAGGTTCATCCTTATTTTATTAACTTGTGACATGAATTCCATAAAAATATTCAAAATTCAAACTCTTAATTAAATAAATTGAATAACTTAAATCAATTAATTTAATGTGAGAGTTGGCATGCATTTAATGAGGGGGAGAGGATGAGTTACAAATTAAAAGGGGGGTTGCAAACATTAAGAGGGTTAGAGGGGTTAGAAGAAATTTAAGGGGTGGGGCTCGTGTGGGAACCACCTCACTAATATCCTAACAAGAGGTGTTAGGATATTCCCTCACATGGATGTTATTCAACATAGAGAAAAATAAAGTTGTGACACAACTTTATTTACTTAACACTAAAACCAATTTTTTAAACAACTCTTCCCAAGGAAACACAACTCCAGAAAAGGTTTTCCTAAGCATTTAACGGTGCTTTGGTATCATCGGAGCCCTCAGATTTCGATTCCGAGCACCGATTCAAAAGTTAGAAAAACCTGCTCGTTCGTTCACTGAACGTACCCAAGATAATCTTTGGAAATTGATTCTGGGCACTCCAGGCCTCAGAATCAGGTGCCGTTAGAAACTGTGTAAATGTAAAATCCCAAATAAAAATAAGAAAAAAATTTCCTTGATATTTATGGGTCTTTACATTACTCCCACCTTAGGGATTTACGTCCTTGTAATGATACATCACAAACTAGGGGACCAAATGGGGTTACTAAGCATGCTCTTGAGCCTCCCGCTACCAAGTGCTCTCCTGGAGATTCCAATTCTACCACCTGATGCGCACTAGAGGAATCAACCACCCACGTAGGACCCACTCCTATCAATCCTGGATCTCCCCTGGGACCTTCGCAAAAGTCACCTCATCATCAATTTCTAACTCCACATGGTTGATGATATGCATTGAGTCGTTCACGTATCTCCTTAGTAGAGATATGTGCAAAACATTATGCAGCTAGTGCAACTGAGGTGGTAGAGCCAGGCGATAAGCCACCTCGCATATCCTGTCGAGAACCTGGAATGGTCCGATGAAGCGTAGAGATAACTTTCCGCCCCAACCAAATCTTTGTAACCCATGTCGAGTTGAGAGCTGTAAGAAAACATGGTCTCCATCCTCAAGCTCCAGTGGTCTCCGCCTCCTGTCAGGATAAGACTTCTGTCAGCTCTGAGCTATCCTCATTCGCTCCTAGATGACATAAACCTTCTATGTCGTGGCCTGGACCATCTCTGGTCTCACAAGTACTGACTCCCCAGGGTCTGTCCAGTATAGAGGAGATCTGCATGGTCAACCATATAATGCCTCATATGGTGCCATCCTGATGGTGGAGTGGTAGCTGTGGTTGTACGCAAACCTCACCAAGGGTAGGTGATCCTCCAAGCTGTGACCAAAGTCGAGGACACATGCACGGACCATATCCATGAGAGTCTGAATGGTCCACTTCATCTGTCCATCCGTTTGAGGGTGAAAGGCGGTGCTCAGGCATAGCTCCGTCCTGAATGCCTCCTACAACCCCTTCCAAATAAGGGAAGTAAAGCGAGCATCATGACCGGAGAGGATATATTATGGCACACTATGAAGCAGTACAATTTCCTAAATGTAGAGGCGTCCCAAGATTTCCACTGAGCCCTACTCTTTGATGGGTAGAAAGTGGGCCGAATTGGTGAGTCGGTCGATGATCACCCAAATAGAGTCATGTCCTCTGAAAGTATGTGGATGTCCAGTCACGAAATCCATAGATATCCCATCCCACATCCACTCTGGGACCTCCAAGGGATGTAACAAGCCTGCTGCTACTTGGTACTCTGCCTTCACCTATTAGCAGGTGAAGCATCGAGAAATGAACTCTGCCACAACTTTCTTCAAACCCGGCCACCAGTGTTGTCATCTATGATCCTGTTACATCTTCACCACTCATGGATGTACCGCTAAAGGGAAAGTGTGAAACTCTCTTTACACGTCCTCCTGTAATGCAGCTAGTACCATGGTATGTCCTCTAAAAAGGACGACGTGCTCTCCCCCTATAGAGAATCCATCAGGTGCATGTCCTGAGGATATCTTTGCATGACACGTCTCATAGTCAATGTCCCCCCGATGTGCCTCTCTGACCCACAGAATAAGTGGAGGTGTGACTGTGAGAGACTGAAGAAAGGATTCCCCATCTCTATCCACGAAGGATATCTACAAAGAAGCTAGTTGTTCTGTCGCCTCTCCATGTAGCTGAATTCCCGTCCTCTTGCTGAGAGCATTGGCTACTATGTTCCCCTTTCCAGGAGTATAGACTATCTCAAAGTCATAGTCCTGGAGGAACTTGAGCCATCTCCACTGACTCAGGTTTAGGTCCTTATGTGAGAAAATGTTCCTGAGACTCCAGTGGTTAGCATAGACTGTAAAGTGTTCGCCCATTAAATAGTGCCACCACACCTTCAGAGCGAAGACCACAACTGTTAACTCCATGTCATGGTTAGTGTAGTTTTTCTCATGCTTCCTCAACTATCGTGATCCATAGGCAATCACTACCCGCTCCTGCATCAGGACACACCGGATTCTAGTCCCTGATGAATCACAGTAGACTACGTACCCAACTCCCTCCACCGGTAGCCTCAAGATGGGTGCACTGGTCAATCTCTACCGTAGCTTCTGGAAGCTCTTCTGACATCTATCTGAACACATGAATGGTCTCCCATTCTTCATCAATGCTAATAGCGGTGCCGCAACTCTGGAGAAGTCTGGCAGAAATCTCCAGTAGTACCCAGCCAAACCTAGGAACTCCGCAACTCTGTCACGCTCCTGGGTGGATCCCATGATAGCACTGCCTCGATCATCACAGGATCCACCACAAATCTCGCCTTAGAGATGACATGCCCCATTAATTGGACCTCATGTACCCATAACCGACACATCGAGAGATTACCATAAAGTTGGTGCTCTCGGAGTGTGTCCAGTACAAACTAAAAGTGGTAGGCATGATCCTCCTTAGTAGTCAAATATATCAATATGTCGTTGATGAAGACTACAAAAAATTGATCGATATTAGGCTAGAAGATCATGTTCATGAGACTCATGAGAACTGCAGGAGCAATGGTTACGCTGAAAGGCATAACCAAGAACTCATAGTGGCCATACCGACATCTGAAAGCCGTCTTATGCACATCCTCATCTTGAACTCTGAGCTGATGATAAACTGACAAGAGGTCTATCATCGAGAACCATCGTGCTCACTTGTGTTGATCGAAGTGTTCGTGGTTCCTCGGTAGTGGATACTTGTTCTTCACGGTCACCTGGTTCAGGCGACGATAATAGACACAAAGTCGGAAGCTCTCGTCCGCCTTCTTGGAAAACAAAATCGGAGAAGCCCAGGGTGAAACACTGGGTTGAATGAATCTCTTTCCCTGCATGTCCTCTAGTTGTACCCTTAGCTCTCGAAGCTCAGTGTGAGCCATCCGATATGCTAGAGTAGATTTCAGGGATGTCCCAGGGTATAGGTCAATATAGAAGTCTACCTCTCTATGAGGAGGTAGTCCTGGAACGTCGTCAGGAAAAATGTCCACATAAAAATACACCACTAGAGGAAAACTCGGACTCCGCATGTCAACTAATCCTAGGATGAGTCTAGACAACTGATGAGTGGTCGGTTGTCCTCTCCTCTGCGTGAGTTCATCCTGTGCTGTGAAGGCTCCTTTCTCACCGATGAAGGTGAACCTGCTCCCATTGGTGTGAACACATCGCACCATGCACCTAATACAGCCAATCTCAGCATGAAATGTAGATAACAAATCCATGCCAAAGATGATGTCATAAGGCCTCGACACCGCTACAGGAAGATCTCAGCCGAAGATCTCACCTACTAGAGTAAGCTCACACTGCCGGCACCAGTGCGTAATCGTCGAGTCTGCTCCCGTAGGAGTCTCTAGCCATAAGGATCGAGCCAACGGCTCTATCAGAATGTCCGAGCTCCGAAAAATGGCAGCAAAAAAGAAAGAAAGACTCCCTCTTGTGTCTATGAGAACTGATGATAGGGTGGAGTAGACACAGATATTACCTCGAATAATCTGTGGTCCTCCATGGTCATAGGCCTCCACTGCCTGAAGTTGCACCTGCCTTTGTCCGCCAGCTCCCTGTGGTCGGGGTGGACCTATTAGTGGTGGTGGTTAAAGAGCCTCAAAGTGTCACCCACCACCTGCTGCTCAGCCAGCTCCTCTGCCTGGTCCGCCTGCTCCCTACGACCACCACGGTCGAACATCTTCCTCTACCTGGGTGGTCCCTCAACCATCTTCTACTCCTCTGCATGGTGGGATGGGCAGTCACGAGCCATGTGGCCCTGCCCACCTCATGCATAGCACAGTCTTCTCCACGTAAGGCTGGCTCTGCGTCGTGTGCCATGCACCTCTGAGCTAGTGTCATGAGGTCGTCCGAATGATGGTCTGGTCCGCTTGAACCCTTGTGACATCCGACGACTGCCAACTATTGAAGACTCCGCTACGTTCCGCCCTGGGGTTGGTCTCGTTGCTAGTGTCAACGCAACTTGAAATCTCTCTATGATATGTGATTTCTCCAGTACTCATGCCTGCGTTAGAATGCTGAGGGAGATCATCGATGCCCTGATCTCATTCCCCAGTCCCTCTCGAAGGTCTGGGCCCTGAAGAATGGGTCTTATACCATGTCTTTAGAATAGCGTGAGAGATCAGTAAATCTTGTCGAGTACTGAGATACTTTCATGCTAAACTACAGCAGGTGTAGTGGCTCTTTCATGCGCACCGTACGAAGGGAGGCTAGTATGAACTCCGAGCAGATGAAGCCATCGAAGTCTGACCAAAGAAGAGACGCCTCGTCGTGCACCTGGAGCTTCAGGCTCCACCATCTACCTGATGCAGTGTGCATGAGACTCACTGAAAGGATCACCATAAGGTCAGCTAATGTCCCTACTAACTTGAAAACTTGTACAACAGACTCCATCCAATCCTTGGCTACTTGAGGGTCCATCTCCCCACGAAACCTGGGTGGTCTCTGACAATGAAACTCATGTAGTGCACTAAGGCAACGTGCACTCTCAGCGGCTGGGGCTGGTGGAATCGGTGGCTCGGTGGGTAGAGGTACAGTCGGTGCCTCCGCTATAATAGGGCCCTACACCGAGGCCTAGTCACTCGGTGGGCTATCATCTCACACAAAGCTCGGAACCCTAGCTGGATGCCATCGTGGGGCCATCCTAAAAAGAAACAGGTCTGCCATGGTCAAAACAATATACCTAGCGAGCTGACACAAAGTAGTAACAAATAAAACTTCTTAAACACACATACAATCTATGTTTTCGTGCCCTGAGTCAGAAATCAGATGTCAGGGTCCTGGTATATGGATACGTTGGCCTCCATACCAACACCGGACTCAATGGACTGATAACCACACTCAGTACCCTTAACACTATTTTCCCACATAGAAGAAAGATTAGATTCCTGAGTTCTGTGGTAGAACCGAACATCTCTGATACCAATTTTTCATGACCTGTCCTTGGGACCCGTGCCATGACTACCCCAAGCCCACCTTCCATAGGCCAAGGGCTGGTGACTAGAACCAAAGGCGTAAATCCCGATATAAGGGAAGGAATTAACTTTATGTAAGAAAACAAACACCACAGAGTATGCAAGCAAAAGTAAACACTAAGTAAACTGAGTACAAAAGTATGTGCTAGAAAAGTAAATGGGACAGAATACAAACCCAACTGAAGTAAACTACAACTGAAAAGAAAGTACAGTAGCAGAAAAGTAAAGCAGAAAATCCGAGCAGTCCCCTGGTTATCCCACCTGAAGGGTTGGTACAGATAGTATCCTATGCTCCTCGGCTCCAACCATCCTCTCTGAGTACGTCCCGTCCAGTTATCCACCTCCATGTACCGTCCAACTCCACGAGCTCCCACATCGATCAGCGTTGTTCGTCGTCTGCATCCAACACAACGATTTGTGGGAAGATCCCATGCAAAGGTGAGTATACTCTACTCAGTAGGGACCCCAAGACCCCCGAAGGTCTCCCAGAATCAATGAAGGATAAACCACAAAGGAATGATACAATCACGAAGAAACCACGTACTCTACTTAGGTATGTGCCCATACATATACCTAAGTCACCACTTCAAGCTCGGCTCTAGCACACGAACCTAAGATAAAACCTAGTCCACAGAGGAATAACATAACCCATTCCACATTGGAATTCACAACACAATCCACACAGGAAAGCACAACTCAATCCACACAGGAAAGCACAACAATCTTATCGATGATAATGATTGCAAGTCAAGACTCATCTCACACATGTATAATTATTCGTAAGAAGATACAGATGATCAGATGTAGCCACTGATTCATCTAAGCTGTAAGACCCACATATGATACAAGACCATCTAAGCTGTCAGACCCACATAGGATACAAGACCAGCTACTCTGCCGGACCCACGTAGGATACAAGTACATAGTCAAATACTACCGGACCCACATAGAATACAAGAACAGTAGTCAAGTACTGGAAGACCCACACAGGAAACAAGAAAACTAATCATCGCCATCGAACCCACAGAGGATTTCAGTACAGTCATCATCGCTGCAGAACACATGAAGGATTTCATTACAGTCGTCATCGTCGTTGAAGTCGCAGCCAGTTCTAGTGTTCTAGCACACATCATGCTCGATTCAGGGAGGGTCCACTCCACAAATGAAGGGTTTGATACATAAACTGACACGATATCCTGAGTTGATGTATCACAAAGTTCCATCTCCCCAAAAGGAACACAACGTGACAGATGGCGCGTCAATCCGATGCCCGGTTTGAGAGTTATGATTTTTTTCGTCCCAGGGGCCCGGTTGGTTTTTAAGTCAAAACCAACCCGACCGTACTCCAACTATGTCCAAACATCGATCGGAGTAATCCAAAAGAACTGTCTCACAAAGTGAAATCCAACAAAGTCAACGACACATCAATCAGACGTCTGGAGCTCATGTTATAAGCATTTCCGCTCCAAGGGCCCGGTTGGTTTCGTGTTCGAACCAACCCGGCCATACCCAAAGTTCTTTAAAACCTTGAGTATAATATATCAAAACGACTGTCTCGATCCAAGGATCGCTACGCAACTGACTATGCGTCGATCTGAGGTATGTATCCCATGTTATGGGCCTTTGAACGTATCTATCTGATTTTAGGGGGTTTGGGCCCAGACCAACCCAGCCCAAGACCCCCCTGGGTGTGCCCGAACTGGGCGACCCGACCTGGGTTTGGGTCCGTCCCAATGGCATGTCCTGGCCCAGCGGGCACGACCCATCCCCACGTGGGCGGCCAGCCCCAGCGCGGGCGGCCCGGCCCAGCGAGGGGGGCCCAGCTCGGCTCGGCTGGGTGCTCGGTCCGTGACTGAGTGGCACAGAGGGGGGGGGGGGCTACCCCCCTTGATTGAAGAAAACGGATACCTTGGTGGGGGAGTCTATACCACCTGCTGGGGGTTACAAACCCTGGACATCTGGAATCCGGCCGACCATAATGGCCGGCCGGTTGCTGCCGCGGA
This sequence comes from Viscum album, assembly GCA_963277665.1. Lineage (NCBI taxonomy): Eukaryota > Viridiplantae > Streptophyta > Magnoliopsida > Santalales > Viscaceae > Viscum > Viscum album. Next base: position 2,038,110,371 of record OY728121.1, read on the forward strand.
ACAGGATGGTCCTGCGCCCCTGAAGCGCCGGCGGCCGGAGGTCCGGCCATCCTCCTCTGCACCGTCGTGGCCATAGGTCACGACCCTTGTTATACCGGAATGGCAGGATGGCCATACACCCCTCCGCTATGGCCCGCCCTTGGATTCGGCTTCCTTCGGGTCCTTCGGCGCAGCACGATGGTGCCTCCCTCCTTCTCCGCAATATTCCTTATTATCGCGCGGTGCCGTTACAACGCGTTGCCTCTGCTCCAAGCCATGAATAAAAACAACAACAAAGGGGAGGAGGGTCGGTCGTGTTCGTGCGGTCGGGCCCCCTCCCATTATACCGATAGCAGGCGTCCAAGAACGAATAAACTCAACGACACACAAAGCGCAAATTTAATTCATTAAATTTGAACTTATCCCCATCCTCGAAGAAGATGTCCAACGATGATCATCACGGGAAACAACGTCGCGAGGTGAAGCTCTGTATGTGATGATAGAGAACATCTGAGGAAGAAAAGGTGTTTCACTTTCATTGATGTGGGAAGAATATTGAAAGATGGAGCATCATCATTCTTCGGGAAAGGCGTCACAAACCGGCTGCAGAGAAGGGAAAGATCGGTACGTCTTCTCTCCTTGGTTCTCCGGTTTTCATCACATTCTTCCACAAGAAAGATGAATTTTTTATAGACTAGAGCTTTCTTCCCCCAATCAGCTCACAACAAAACCAACCCAAAATAGAATAAGGTTCATCCTTATTTTATTAACCCATGCCATGATTTCCAAAAAAAATTCAAAATTCAAACTCATAATTAAATAAATTGAATAACTTAAATCAATTAATTTAATTTGAGAGTTGGAATACAATTAATGTGGGAGAGAGGATGAGTTACAAATTAAATGTTGGGGTTGACAACATTAAGAGGGTTATAGGGGTTAGAGCAAATTTAAGGGGTGGGGATTGTGTGGGCCTGACCTCATTAATATCCTAACAGGAGGTGTTAGGATATTCTCTCAAATGGAAGTTATTCCACAGAGAGAAAAATAATGTTGTCACATAACTTTATTTACTTAACACTTAATACACTTTCTTTAAACAACTCTTCCCGAGAAAACGCAACTCCATAAAAGGTCTTCCTAATAAATTAACGATGCTTTGGTTTCATCAGTGCCCTCGGATTTATATTCTGAGAATCGGGTCAAATGTTAGAATAACCCACTCTTTCATTCACTGAACGTACCTGAGCTAAACTTTGGAAATTGAATATGGGCACTCTGGCCTCCATAATCAAGTGTCGTCAGAAACTGCGTGAATGTAAAATACCAAATAAAACTATGAAAAAATTTTCCTTGAAATTTACAGGTCTTTACATTACACCCAACTCAGGTCTTTACATCCCTGTAAAGTTACATCACAAATTAGGGGAACAAATGGTGGTACTGAGCACGCATCTAAGCCTCCCACTCCCAAGTGCTCTTTTGGAGGTTCCCATGCTGCCACCTGATGCACACTAGAGGAATTGACCACCCTCATAGGACTTGCTCATGTCGATCCTCAATCTCCACCGGGACCTCCTCAAAAGTTGCCCCGTCATCAATGTCCAGCTCCCAATGGTCGATGATATGAATCAGGTCTTGAATGTATCTCCTCAGCTAAGATACGTGGAAGACGTCGTGAACCCGGTGTAGCTGAGGTAGAAGAGCCATGTGATAAGCCACCTCACCTATCCTTTTGAGAACATGGAATGGTCCGATTAAGGGAATAGATAACTTGCCGCCCAGGAAAAATCTTTGTAACCAACGTCGAGGTGAGACATGTAGGAAAACATTGTCGTCATCCTAAAACTCTAGTGGTCTCCGCCTCTTGTCAGTATATGACTTCTATCAACTCTCAGATGTCCTCATCCGCCCATGGATGACCTGATCCTTCTCTGTCGTGTCCTGGACCATATCTGGTCCCACAAGTACTGACTCCCCAGGGTCTGTCTAGCAGAGAAGTGATCTGCAAGGTTGGTCGTATAATACCTTGTATGGTGCCATCTCGATGGTGGAGTGGTAGCTGTTGTTGTACACAAACTCCACCAAGGGTAGGTGATCCTCCAGGCTATGACCAAAATCTAGGACACATCCACGGAGCATGTCCTCAAGAGTATGAATGGTCCTCTCCGTCTGTCCATCCGTGTGAGGGTGAAAGGCGGTGCTCTGGCATAGCTCCATCAAGAATGCCTCATGCAACCTTTTCCAAAGACAGTAAGTAAAGATAGCATCTCGAACGTAGATGATAGATAATGGAACACCATGAAGCCATAAAATTTCTTGAAGGTAGAGGAGTCCCAAGATCTCCACTGAGCCCTACTCTCTGATGGGTAGAAAGTGGGCCGACTCGGTGAGTCAGTCGACGATCACCCAAATGGAGTCATGTCCTTTGGAAGTACGTGGATGTCTAGTCACGAAATCCATAGATATCTGATCCCACATCCACTCCAGGACCTCCATGGGTTGTACCAAGCCTTCTGGTACTTGGTGCTCTTGCTGCACCTACTGGAAGGTGAGAAATCGAGAAAAAAACTCTGCCATGACCTTATTAATACCCGGCCACCGGTGCTGTTGTCTGAGATCCTGGTACATCTTCGCCACTCTTGGGTGTACCAGTAAAGGGGAAGTGTGATAATCTCTCACCAATTCCTCCTGTAATGCATCCGGTACCATGGTACGTCCTCTGAAAAGGATGATGTGCTCTCCCCCTATAGAGAATCCATCTGTTTCCTGTCCTGAGGAATTCTGTGTACACCGCGTCTCACAGTCAACTTCCCCCAGTTGTGCCTCTCTGACCCACTGAAGAAGTGGGGGTGTGATTGTGAGCAACTGAAGAATGTCTTCCCCATCTCTATCCAAAAAGGATATCTGTAAAGTGGATAGTTGTTCTATCGCCTCCCCAAGTAGATGAATTCTCGTCCTCCTACTGAGAGCATCAGATACTACGTTCCCCTTTCCAGGAGTATACACTATCTCAAAGTCATAGTCCTGGAGGAACTTGATCCATCACCACTATCTCAGGTTCATTTCCTTCTATGAGAATATGTACATGGGACTCTGGTGGTCAGAATAGACTGTAAAGCATTATCTCATTAGATAGTGCCGCCACATCTTCAGAGCAAAGACCACTGCTGCTATCTCCAGGTCATGGGTCGCGTAGTTCTATCCATGATGCCTCAACTATCATGATCCATTGGTGATCACTAACCACTCCTGCATTAGGAAACACCCGAGTCTGCTCCCTGATGCATTGCAGTAGACTACGTACCCTACTCCCTCCTCTGTTAGCCTCAAGATGGGTGCACTGGTCAATCTCTGCCTCAGCTCCTAGAAGCTCTACTGACATATATCTAACCACACGAATGGCCTCCCCTTCTTCGTCAAATCTGAAAGCGGTTCCACAACACTGGGGAAGCCTGGCACAAATCTCTAGTAGAAACCAGCCAAACCTAGGAATCTCCGCACCTCCGTCACGCTCCTGGGTGGCTCCCAAGATAGCACTACCTCGATCTTCGCAGGATACACCATAACTCCCGTCTCAGAGATGACGTGCCACAACAATTGGACCTCACGTATCCAGAACTGAAACTTCAAGAGCTTACCCTAAAGATGGTTCTCTTCGAGTGTGTCCAGTACAACCCATAAGTGGTAGGCATGCTCCTCCTCAGTAGTCGAGTATATCAATATGTCTTCAAAGAAGACTATGACAAATCGATTGAGATAAGGGTGGAATATCATATTCATGAGACTTATGAACACTGCTGAAGAGTTGGCTATGCCGAAAGGAATAACCAAGAACTGATAGTGGCCATACTGACATCTGGAAGCCATCTTCTGCACATCCTCATCTCGAACTCTGAGCTGATGACAACCTGACCTATGTTCTATCTTCAAGAACCATCGTGATCCCTTGAGGTGATCAAATAGTTCATCGATCCTCAGAAGTGGATACTTTTTCTTCATGGTAACCTGGTTCAGGCGATGGTAATCAACACATAGTCACAAGCTCTCGTCCACCTTCTTGGCGTACAAAATCGGGGAAGCCCAGGGTGAAACACTGGGTCAAATGAATCCCTTTCCCTGCAAGTCATCCAGATGTACCCATAGCTCTCAAAGCTCAGATGGATCCATCTATTATGCTGGAGAAGATATCGGGGTTGTCCCGGTGTATAGTTCAATATAGAAGTCTACCTCTATGCGAGGAGGTAGTCCTGGTACGTCATCAGGAAAAACATCTGCATACTGATCCACCACAACTTGAAAACTTAGACTTCGCATGTAAACTGATCCTAGGATGAGGCTAGCCAACTAATGAGTGATCGGTTGTACTCTCCTTTGCTTAAGTCCATCCTTTGATGCAAAGGCTCCCTTCTGGCTGGTGAAGGTGAAACTGCAACCATCGGTGCGAACAAATCGCACCTTGGGCCTAAACAGCCCATCTGAGCATGAATTATAGATAAAAAATCCTTTCCCAAGATGACGTCATAAGGCCTCGACGCCGCTAGAAGAAGATCCCAGCCGAAGCTCTCACATCCTAGGGTAAGCTCACACTGCCGGCACCAGTGTGTAATCATCGAGTCTGCTCTTGTAAAAGACTCTAGCCGTAAGGATCGAGCCAACGGCTCTGTCAGAATCTCCAAGCTCTGAACAAGGGCAACGACAATGAATGAATGACTCACTCCTGTGTCTATAAGAACTATAAAAAGGGTGGAGTAGACATAGATAGTACCTAGAATCATCTCTGGTGCGCCATGGTTGTTGGCCTCCACTGCCTGAAGCTGCGCTTGCCTCTGTCAGCCAGCTCCCTGTGGTCGGGGTGGACATCCTAGTGGTGGTGGTGGTAGATCCTCAAAGCGTCACCCACCAGCAGATGCTCGGAGATCTCCTCTGCCTCGTCCGCTTGCTCCCAGCAGACCACCACGGTCGAACCTCTTCCTCTGCCTAGGTGGGCCCTCAACCGTCTGCTGCTCCGAAGCATGGCGGGTCGGGCAGTCACGAGCCATGTGGCCCTTCCCACCGAATCAATATAACATTCTTCTCCTCGTAAGACTCGCTCTGTGCCATGTGCCCCACACGTCTGATCCAGTGTCCTGAGGTCGGCCGCATGATGGTCTGGTATTCTTGGACCCATGTGACATCCGTTAACTCTAGTTGTAGAAGACTCTGCTATGTGCCGCCCTTGGGTATGTCTCGCTGATGGTGTCGACTCAGCTAGAAATCTCTCTACGATAAGGGATCGCTCCAGTACTCCTTCCTGCTTTGGAATGCTAAGTGAGATCATCGAAGACCTGATCTCATGCCTCAGTCCCTGCTCGTAGGTCCAGGCCTAGAAGAATGGGTCCCGTACAATGTCCATGGAATAGCGTGAGAGATCGTTAAATCTTTCCGAGTACTGGGCTACCGTCATGCATCCCTGCCGCAGCTGTAGTAGCTCCTGAATTCGCACCGCACAGAGGGTGGATGGTATGAACTCTGAGCGGAAGAGTCCCTTGAAGTCTGACCAAAGAAGAGATGCCTCATTGTGCACCTGGAGCATGAGGCTCCACCATCTACCTGCTTCCGCGTGTAGGATACTCGCTACAAGGATCACCATGAGGTCAGCTGGGGTCCCTACTAACCTGAAAACTCGTAAAACAGATTTCATCCAATCCTCGGCTGCCTGAGGGACTGTCTCCCCGCAGAACCTAGGTGATCTCTGAAGCTGAAACTCGTGCAGTGCACTAAGGCGACATGCACTCTTAGCGGTTGGGGCTGGTGGCATTGGTGGCTCATCGGTAGAGGTACCGCCGGTGCCTCCTCTGTAATAGGGCCCTCCACCGTGGCCTCTTCGGTCGGTGGGTTGTCTTCTAGCACAAAGCTCGAACCCCTAGCTGGCTGCCGTCGTGGGGCCATCCTGAAAAGTGACTGGTGCACCATGATCCAAATAGTATACCTGGTGAGATGACACAATGTAATCACAAAGAAAACTTTTGAAACACACTTGCAATCAATGTTTTCATGCACTGAGTCGAAAATCAGAAGCCATGGTCCTGTTATATGGATATGTCGGCCGCCGCACCAACATTAGACTCCCTCGACTGATAACCACACTCAATACCCTTAAAAATATTACCCCACATAGAAGAAAGATCGGATTCCAGAGTTCCAAGGTAGAACTAAACTCCTCTGATACCAATTTTTCACGACCCATCCTTGGGACCCGTGGCATGACTACCCCATGCCCTCCTTCCATAGGCCAGGGGCTCGCAACTAGCACCAAAGGCGTAAATGCCGATATAAGGGAAGACATTTCCTTTATGTAACAAAACAAACACCACATAGTATGAAAGAAGAAGTAAACACTATGTAAACAATGTACAAAAGTAAGTGCTGGAAAAGTAAATGTGCCAGAATACAAACCCAACTGAAGTAATGTACAACTAAAAAGAAAGTAGAACAGCAGAAAAGTAATGTAGCAACTCCAAGCTGTTCTCTGTTAATCCCACCCGCAGGGTGGGTACAGATAGTCCCCTATGCTCCTCAGCTCCAAGTACATCCTGTCCAGTTATCCACCTTTAGGTATCGTCCATCTCCATCATCTCCCATCTTGATCAGCATTGTCCATCGTCTACATCCGACACAACGATGTGCGGGAATAACCCATGCAAGGGTGAGTATATTCTACTCAGTAGGGTCCCCGAGACCCCTAAAGGTCTCCCAGAATCCACGAAGGATAAACCACAAAGGGAAGATACAATCATGAAACAACTACCAACTCTACTTAGGTATATGCCGATACATATACCTAAGTCACCACTTCCAGCTTGGTTCCAATACACGAGCCCAAGATACAACCCAGTCCACACAGGAATAACATAACCCATTCCACATAGGAGTTCACAACCCAATCCACACATGAAAGCACAAACCAATCCACACACGAAAGCACAACAATCTTATCGATGATAATGATAGCAATTAAATACTTAGCTCACACATGTATAATTCTTCATAAGATGATATAGATGATCATATGTAGCCACATATTCATCTATGTTGTTGGACCCACAAATGATAAAAGACCAGCTAAGCCGTCAGACCCACAATGGATACAGGACCAGCAACTCTGCCAGACCCACGTAGGATACAAGTACAAAGTCAAATACTGCCAGACCCACATAGGATATAAGAACAGTAGTCAAGTACTGCCGGACCCACACAAGATACATGAACAGCAACCCTCACCATTGAACCCACGAAGAATTTTAGTACGGTCGTCGTCACTGCCAAACCCAAAGAGTATTTTAGTACGGTTGTCATTATCATTGCAGCCGCAACTACCTCTAGGTTTCCCGCACACAGTATGCTCGATTCCGGGAGGGTTCGCTCCACTAGCCAAGGGGGTCGATGCATCAAGTGACACGAAGTCTAGAGTTGATGTATCCCAATGTTCCGTATCATCAAAAGAAACTCAACGTGACAGACAGCGTGTCAATCGGACGCCCGATCTGAGAGTTATTGCCTTTTTCTTCCCAGCGGCCCGGTTGATTTTTATGTCAAAACCAACCCGGCCATAATCCAATTGCATCCAAAACTCGAGCTGAGTAAGCCAAAAGAACCGTCTCACTAAGAGGAATCCAAAAAATTCGACAACACATCAATCAAACGTCTGGATATCATGTTATAAGTGTTTCCGCTCCAAGGGTCTGGTTGGTTTCGTGTTCAAAGAAACCCGGCCATACCCAAATTTCTCTGAAACCATGAGTGTAATATACCGAAACGACCGTCTCGATCGAAGGATCGCAATACAATTGGCAGTACATTGATCGGAGGATCATAGACCATGTTATGGGTTATTGAACATCGCTGTCTGATTTTAGGGGGTTTTGGGCCCGGACCTACCCGGCCCTAGACCCCCCTGGGTCAGCTCGAACCGGGAGACCCGCCCCGGGTCTGGTTACGGCCCCCCTGGGCGTGGCCATGCCTAGTGTGGGCGGCCCGGCCCAGCGACGGCAGCCCAGCTCGGCTGTCCGCTCTGTGCGTGACCGAGTGGCGCCGAAGGGGGGGGGGGGTGGGGCACTGCCCCCCTTGATTGAATAAAACAGCCCCCTCTGGGGGGGACCGCCTATACCACCTTCCGGGGGTTATGACCCCTAGACATCTGGAATCTGGAAGGCCCTAATGGTCGGCCGGTTGCTGTCACGGGACCTGCTGGTCCCACCTCCCTAAAGCGCCGGTGGCCGGAGGTCCAGCCGCCCTCCTCTGCAGCGCTGCGGCCCTTGTCCGACCGAAACAGCGCGACGGCACCACGCCCCTCCGTCGCGGCCCTCTATTGAGCTTCGGCGTGTCGTGACAGCTCCGCGGCCCTCTGTTGTGGCTCGCCCTTGGCCAAATCTTCCTTCGGGTCCTTCGGCGAGGCGCGATGGCGCCACTCTCCTTCACCACGATACTCCTCATTCTTGCGCGGTGTCGTTGCACCGCATCATCGCTGCTCCAGGCCACGATGAAAAACAACAACAAAGGGGAGGAGGGTCTGCCATGTTCGTGCGGTCCAGCCTCCTACTATTATAACGATAGCAGGCAACCAAGAACTAGTATACTCAACGAAAAAAAAGCACAAATTTAATTAATTAAATTTTAACTTATCCCCTACATCGAAGAAGATGTTGACCGATGATCGTCATGGGAAACAATGTCGTGAGGTGTAACTCCATATGTGATGACGGAGAACATCCGAAGGAGAAAAGGTGTATCCCTTTCTTTGATGTGGGAAGAAGATCGAAAGTGGGTGCGTCGTCGTTATTCCGGAAAGGTGTCACACACTGGCTGTGGAGAAGGGAAAGGTCGGTACGACGTCTCACCTTTGTGCTCTGGTGTTATTCACTTTCATCAATGAGAAAGATAATGTTCTTCATGACTATATATTTCTTCCCCCAATCTTGTCACAAAAAAATCAATCCCACATAAAATAAGGTTCATCCTTATTTTATTAACCCATGCCATGAATTCCAAAAAAAATTCAAAAATCAAACTCTTAATTAAATAAATTGAATAAAATAAATAAATTAATTTAATGTGAGAGTTGGAATGCAATTAATGAGGGAGAGAGGATGAGTTACAAATTAAATGGAGGGTTTCCAACATTATGAGGGTTAGAGGGGTTAGAGTAAATTGAAGGGGTGGGGCTTGTGTGGGACCCATCTCACTAATATCCTAACAAGAGGTGTTAGTATATTCCCTCACGTGGATGTTATTCCATGTAGAGAAAAATAATTTTGTGAGATAACTTAATTTAAGTAACACTTAAACGAAATTTTTTAAAGAACTCTTCCCAAGCAAAAACAACTCCAGAAAAGGACTTCCTATGTAATTACCGGTGCTGTGGTTTCATCGGTGCCATCAGATTTCGATTCCGAGCACCGGTTCAAAAGATAGAAAAACCCACTTGTTCGTTCACTGAACGTACCCCAGCTAAACTTCAGAAATTGATTTCAGGCACTCCAGGCCTCGGAATCAGGTGCCATCAGAAACTACGTAAATGTAAAATCCCAAATAAAACTAAGAAAAAATTTTCCTTGAAATTTATGGGTCTTTACAATGATATTAATGGAAAATTGGATTTAAAAAAGTTATAATATCATATTCATAAAACAAGGTTATTTTATATGTTCTACAAGTGAAAAAATGTTCACTGTGATATTTTTAGTTTATTAAAACACCTTAATTTTAGATAATAGTGAAATATGTTAATTTACCGTATATAAAATTATAATTTAAATTCACTATTTATCGACAAATCACTAATTTAAAAAATATAATCTAAATCACCCCAAAATAATTTAATATTTTTAGTTATATGGATCAACGTAATCATAATATTGAGCCAAAATGATAAACTAATGAAAATAATAGTCAATACCACCCCTCCCCCACTATGAATACCACCTCATACCACGACTTCTCCCCACAACATAAATAATTGAATCTTAACAAATTTCATATCAATACTCTTCCCAATCCCCTTTCTGATGTCCAGGATACATTGTTTCCAAAAAACATCAAATCCATTTTACATAATGATGTTTTTAAGGAGGATAATTCAAGAGGTAAACCCCCTTTTATTGTATTTTAATTTATATTATATTTTTTAAATCTCTTATAATATCCACTTAATAAAGTGGTATGTTGTATCCAATATATTATATATACTATAATGTTGTTATGTTAATGGAATTATCCATAAAAAATCCTCATGTCCCCTCCCTTTTGTTCTCAAAATTAATTCACCATCTACGATGTGTTGATTTTCCTCCATCGTGGATGTTTTACATTCATTTTATTATACCAACGTGAAAGCTAGTCATAAAACCGTTAAAATTATTTACCTGTATTTAAAAATTTATATTGTAACATTCTTTGTTATTTAACTATCTTATATACAAAATATTATATATTATAACAAAATGAGTTTGTTGTGATCGAAAACAGCCAAAATAATCTAAATGTTTATAATTGTAGTTTTATGTAATTAGTCATCCTAATATCAGGAAAAAAATATTATCCAATTAAAATTTTAGATGGTCTTTAATAATATATAATTTCAATCATGGATAATTATCCTAATTTTAAATGATCTTCCATACATGTATACAAGCGAACTGATAATGAATATGATTATAACAAACACTACTGAATGATGAAATTGATGTATACAACTCATCATAATGGTCAAAATGAAATTAATAAAATAACAATAAATAAAAAAAATTTACAATAGGTGTTTTACTTATTAATTAATAAATATAATTTTATTATCTTGGATGTTAATGTGCTCTATGTATTCAAATATAAGTTAAGTGGATTCTCAATCCCAACTCTTTTTCATTGGGGTTTCCCACTTGCCATCCATTTTCAGTGCGGATGATCCATTAATGTTCCATATATATTATTTCTTTTTCTTTCAATTTTTTTCATTGTTAAACACTTTTTTTAATCTAATTTAATGAAAAATACAAAAAATTTCAGGAATAACTCTTCTCTCCAATATACATTTTGACTCATCATTAGTGGATTCTTCTTCATGTAAGAATGATGTCTCTTAAACACAATTTGTTTCACATTATCAATTGGTAACCCCCATATTTTTTTATAAATGTAATATATATTAAATTAATACCATTCTATTATATTGGGTATTTTATTTCTAATATTTTATCCATTTTAAGTTATATTCAAGAATTTATAAATGTTATGATGTGACGGGTGAGCACAAAATTATATAGAACTCAGTCTCCATGGATAATGTAATATACCTATTGAAATAATGTAAAATGTTTTAATAAATGATCGTAATTTTTCTCAATGAATATGTTATTATTAGTCACATGTGTTATGAATGATGATGATTATAATTTTGTTCATAACTATGAGACAAATCTGACCACAAAGACATGATGTGTGATTTTAATGTTTTTCCAAATTTCATTAAATTTTGTAGTTCTACATATAATGATTATTATCATGATAAAATTATTATGTTATGATAGTGGTGATTATTATCACCTCATGAATTATTGATTAATTTTTATATCTATCTTCATACATAGAATTTATCTCAATAATTTATTTGATTTACATCCTCAGTTGATAACATTTATTATAGAAACAAAATGTCCAAAATTAAGATATAGAATAATAAATTATGTATATATTACGTTTCAAAATTTAAAAGTTATTTTTTTCATAATTTTCCAAAAAAATATTAATTTGGATCATATTTTGGTCATGATATTATATTTTAACCATTAAAATGATTTAACGGTAATTAATGAAGCTCAAAGGTTTGAACAGTTGGTTTCATAGAATTGTTTTATTAATGCCATAATATGTACTTTATATCATTGGGGAAAACCCATAGTGTGAGACTAATAATATTAAATCTCCTTGGAAGATTTATTTTAGAAAATTGGAATACATTGGGATCCCAATATATTTTTATTTAAAGATAATTTCACAATGTAATAATTTTTGTATTAATGAATATTTGAGTCATGTTTTCTTCGAACAATTTCTATTTGAAAATGGTAGGAATGATGATAATCTAGGACAATAATAATTGTGAGGGATAATACAAATATTTCATGACCGGAAACCCAAATGACATTATATGCGGAGTTAAAAATTTCATGTCATTGCTTACCATATTGTTTCTGGTTATAACAATTACCAAAATAATGTAGAATGAACTCCATATCGTATGTGAGACAAAATGGAAATTGATTTTTTATGTTTAAACACCCAATATCATTTAATGGATCTTATCATCCTATAATCGTAGAATAATGGGTATACTCAATGAAGCATATATTTTATTTTCATCATTGTTATATGATAGATAATGTGAATCTATCCATATATAATTTATGATGCAGAGGCTAATCAATGATGGGTGTTTATTAAGAACATCATGTATAGCGATGAAATTAAAGACATGCATTTGGAAGCCATTTAAAAAATATTACTTAACACGCATTTCCCAAAACTCATTATATGAATATAGAGAGTAAATTTATAGATCTAAATAGAAAGGAAGGTGAATCTTTCATGGATTATGATTAAAAACTCACAATGATTACAATGTAATCCATTGGGTTTTTATAAATAATGACTTCAAAATATATAATAAATTTAGTGGTTTAACACCACATATTGGAATGGACAATTATATTAGATATAATTGGAGATATGTAAATGTTCTTTGATGTTCTATAATGTGGATATGAAATTTGGGAAATGATTACATGGATACATAGATAAGAAACGATAGATAGAGATCCCTAATAGAGGATATAATAGAATTGTTTGAATGCAATGTCAACCACAATCATGTAAATAATATGTGTATAAGAATCTTGGTACTCTACAATATGGGATAGTGAAGTTATTATTATATGGGAAAGAAGTCAAAAATGATCATGAATGTCAAAGAGACATGAGGAAGCAGGAAAATGTGGTTGAAGAAAGGGCAGAAACACATATTGTTCTATTCTTCAAATATAGTGAACAAGTGATCTATACAATATAGTTCACTAAACAGAGAGTCATAAATGGTAATTAGCGTCAGTGGACACCAAATTTAAAGGATAAATGGAAATATTTGGTCATGACTACTGCTGAGGTAAATAAAGTACCATTGTGAATGTATTTTAAACAACATTGTGTATTTTTTTAAATTATCATTTTTTTGTATTATAATATTATTTTAAAAATGGAAATATCAAGTTCCAATTTTATATTTATTGAAGTATCTAAAGATATAAGTTGTTTTTATGCAGAGGTATTTTTGTTGTTGATGTGTTTTCAAAGAAGATGTTGATGAATACTGAGCAGTTAGATGACATAATGTTTTTCAAACCCTCTAAATAAATAATATGATGTGATTATAATAATGGAGATCATTCAAATCATGAAAAAATTCATCATAAAGGTCATTGGGTAAATTGATTATAGGTTTAAAGAGATAAAAATCACTAGAAAGAATAAAAAATGTCATCCAGCATTAATGTTCTAAAAATCGGATCCAACATATTTCGAAAATCAGATGCTACACTATTCTTCTAAAAATTGGTTCTAGGATTCTATAAAAATTAGAACCATGTTATTATGGAAATCATAATAATGATTTTGAGAAATTCATAAATTTTTTAATGAAAAAATTGAAAACAAGATTATATGACAATACAAAACTTGTTTATGATAAAACCAGAAAAATGCTAGTGAGAAAATGAAGAATATAATTTTCATAAAATCAGAAAATGTTTTATGAGAAAATCAGAATCATATTTCAGAAAAAATTTGGGTCTAATATTCTGATAAAATCTGATCAATGATGCTAAGTAAATTGGCACCTTCTTCTTGAGAAAATTTGATCCATGATTTTGAGAAAACTATATCTAATATTCTGAGAAAATCAGATCCAGTTTTCTATGAAAATTATATCCATGATTCTATGAGAATTTGAACCAGTATTATGACCAAATTAGAAAAATGATTCTGTGAAAATCAAAACCGATATCCAAATTATCATACTCATAAAATCCGAACCAAGGTCCAACATTATTGAAAGAAGAAAAATAAGAAAAAACAATGATGTCAAAAATAAAATTTAATTTTTCTTAAATCTTAGATAAATATGAGGTGGATTGAAGAAGTGAATTTTTTAATATTTAATTCCAAATGGTTTTGGAGATTTTTGATTTAAGGAAGTGGGATCACTATTAGGTTTCCCTCCAAGGGTTTTTGAGTTGCTTATAAATAACCCCTCAGATCATTCGTTCAATTTAATCACTCACATACACGCAAAATGTGGAGCACTATAAAATTCAATGTGAAAAGTTCTGACCTATTTAAAGAACATTTTTGTTATGTTTTTTAGAAGAGAAAATTTTATACAATCTTTACTACAATGAGTATATCATATTCAGCCTAATTGGACAGAGTATTCAAACTGAGCATGTTGTAGGGAAAATTGAAGAAAGTCTTTATTTTTATAATGGATATATTGTTTTATGTGAAAAAAATTTAACTATTGGGATTCATTATAATATTTCTTATTATGAGATTGAATGTGCCTAATTTTAGTTTTCATTATTTTTATTATATTATTCATAATAGTTGGTTTCTATAATAAAATGGGAGTGGAAATGGAAAGGATTTAGTTTCTCACACTATGTATAAACATTCTATATAAAGTGTTCTTTTTTTCCTTCCTACCTTTTTATGGATGATTTATTATGAAAAGTTGAAATGATATAAATATTAATAGGTCTTAGGGGTTATGTTACTATTTTTTTGAATGTTATCTCATGTGTAGAACTGATTCAATCCCAACCACTTATCAATTGTTATTTGTTCCTAGGAACAAGAAATATAATTAGTGGGATGGTTCTCTTGATGAATCTGCATCATAGATAATGTCAATCTTATCCACAGTAGGTGAATTCCTATATTTGATTTAAAAAAATTATCATGCATGGAAAAATATTATGATTCCATATCTTTATTTCTTAATGTGAAGTATTTGATGCATCAACTGATGGTTTTTCACCTATTGAATAATATTCTACAATAAATATTTCCAACATGAGAAATATAGATGTTTATTGACAAGATGGAATTAAAATCCTTAGGTACTTATCGAAAAGAGATTATAATAAGGTGATGGGACTCCAAGTGTCAAAATTTATGTGGGATAAGCTGGAATGTGTTTTCAAAGGGAATAATAAAGTTAGGTATGAAAAGATACAAATCTTGGGTAGTAGTTATGAAGACATCATAATGAATGATGAAGAAACAATTGATGAGTATTTCACCAGATTAAATGGATTTCTTTTTACAACATCAGACGATTCAGATATTCCCTAGAATATGAAACAATTCTAATTATATTTATGTGAAACAATATAGATAGGTTTAATTATAACAATTATTCTTTAGATTTTGTGGATGATTTAGCTATTGATAAATTTCATAATGTTTTTATATATTTTTAAATCAGGGAATTCACATTGTTTAGAAATAATAATAAGGATAAAATTTATTTTTGTTAAATGCGAATGTTTAAAATCCTTGATATTGAAGAAGAAAATTCATGTGAGTCTGATGATAATGAAAATGATGTGATTAATGAAAAAAGTCAATTCTAATATATCCATGAACTATCAACGTGGAAGAGGAATGTAATGAGGTAAAAATTGTCTTAAATATATTTAGTGCGGTGGAATTGTAAACATTGTTATGAGTTCACCCAAGAACAACGTTGGGGAATATAGCGATCATTCCGATGAAAAAACAAAAAGGATGATGTTAAACAAAAATAACATAAAAAAATTATTCCAAATCATACAATAAAATGTTAATTGGAATCCAAATAAGTATTTTGAGGAAGAAATTTTAATTGAAATCAAATGATAAAAATTTCATCTAATGTTGAAACATCAGAAATTTTTATACCCATCATCAAAAAAGATGAGAAAACATAAGATTCCTCATACTATGAAGACTTTGGTTAAGAGTATTATAGAGTGTTATAGCTCAAAATCGAACTTGTTTTAGGACATAAGAAAAAATTCTATCATGAAAGAAATTACAGTAATGAAAAATGATAATGAAGAAGTTGTGAATGGTGAAAAATTCCATATAGCAGGGTGTGGAATTCATTTATGAGATTTTATTTGAATGAAATTGAATTATGGAACATGCAATATTGATTAAAGATCATTGTAAAAAGATTGAATCTAGTAATAAAAGGGTAAATAAAGAGACATTTTTATGTTGAAATAAATCACCAAAAACCATTCAAATTAAAATATGAGACTTATAATGTTCTATAGAATACCAAATATGAGAATTAGGTGAAATATTATCATACCAAAAATAATGCTTCATCTAATTTATCTAATAGTTTATGTTATGGAAAATTAATTGGGGATGCTTAGGTGGATAAATGAAGTGAGAAATCAATCAAATCTAAAAAAGTATAGAAATCACTAAAAATAAATGACATTTCAAGTCCTAATCATGATATAGTTGGATGAAGTTACCAACCTCAAAAATGATTTTACAGATAAACATCATCCTAGAATAGAAAATCTAGATTTTATGGCTATTGCTATTGTTATGGAATCTAAATGTGAAGACTGTAAAATTATTGGCACAAAATATCTTTAAAGTGATGAATTTTTGAGAAAAAATGGAGGATATATTGAATATAGATTGAGTAACTTCACTATCATACAAATAGTTGAAAAATTTTCTTTTCTAGATGTTAAAAACACATGAAAAAAGATTCAACATGAATATATGGAAGATTTTTTTTGGAATATGTGACTAGTATGGTCATTATAACCAAATGAAAATTAAAATCCATCTATATTATGATTCTTAATATAGGAAATAAAAAATGAAAAGAATAAGGTTAAGGAAAGGGATTTTTTGTTGAGGTAACTTTGAAAGCATGTAAGATAAATAATCTGTGGATACTTCAGGGTGGTCGTTCTTCACATATGATAGGTGACAAAAAATATTGAAACATTTTTAATGTCATGATGGAGGTGCACTAACTTTTAGAAATTATAGATCCTTAAAAATGGATGAATCAAAATTGTAGGGATTTAAGCAGAGAAATTGAAATGTATAGAGGATTTATGTTTTTATGGGCTAAAACATAACATACATAGTGTAATTAAACATTATGATGATAGAAAATAAGTAATCATCATATAATATTATTGTATCATCAATATTATAAATGATAGAAATATAAGAACTAGTCTAAATCTCATTCAAATATGATCATTCAATAACTCCTTTTACTTGAGTGATGAAGATGAAAACATGTGGTGGCTCCGAACAATTTTCTACCTTGGGTAAAAAACATGAATAAACATTCCAATGTTGATTCTATATATAATTTTCTTAACAATAAAACAAGAGACAAATATTTTTGAATCCCTTTGAATATATTAATGGTGTCTAAAAATATTCCAAAAAAGTGATGAGATTCAATATACTAGACCACATGAGCTTATTCATTCTGATTAATGTTGACTAATAAGACAAAAATCAACAAAATGAGACATATAATTTATCAATTTTATTAGTGATTTTACATATAAGAAAAACATCATGTACATGATGCACATGTAATAGGATATCAAAAAGGTCAAATTTATTAGAAAATATATTGATAATTAATTTGGGGTTTCCTTCATGATATTGAGAATAGATAATTGTATGGAAATCACTAATAATTATTTTAATGATAATATGAGAAAACATGGTATCAAACATCAGTACAATGCTCCATATACTCCACAACAAAATGGATTTGTAGAAAGTGATAATATAATCTTTTTGAAAACGAGACGACGTATGCTTGAAGAATAAAAATATTCAAAATTCTTTTAGAGATAAGATATTAGTACATCTATACATGAAAAAAATAGATTTGTGTTGATACTAGAAACCAACTTGACTAATTATAAATTGTCGTATAAAAAACCATCATTGAAACGTGCACACATTTTTGGAATTACATGTTTTTTAGGATAAAAAATCTGGATTTTTGAAGGATTAATGAGAAAGATGGGGAAGGAACATTCAAGGGTTATTTTCCAAATTTGAGAATTTATAAATTTTGGAACAAATGTATAAATATATGGTAGACTTATATTACATTATGGTGATTGAAAATTTATATTCCATAAAAATGGTGTCGAGAATGATGAGGTGGATAAATTTGAGATTTGCAACAATAGTTAATGTCATTCAAAACATTCTTCTCATGATTCGAGTGAATCATGTGATGAAGAAATTACAATTGGTAAAGAAATATTAAAATTTCCTACATTACAAAAACATGATAAATCTGAAAACATTAATTGAAATCCACAGGATCTAATTTAGATAATAACTATTTTGAGAATAGAAAATCTTACTTCACTTATCTCAAATATTTAACAAGATTCAGTTTTGAGCCTATTCAACATAAAGAATTGGTGGATTTTAATAATGTGTTGTTGGATCAGATTGAGAAAAATTAAACATGTAAATTGGTTCCAAGGCCATAAATTTTTTTATCATAACCTTGTGGGATTGTAGGATAAAATTGAAAGATAAATAAAAAATTTCACGAATAAAAGAATAAATTTTTAGAAATGGATATACATAGGCGGATGGTGATGATTTTGAGGAATCATTTACCCCAATTTTTAGGCTATAAACATTTCGAATGTTTCTTGTAGTGAATGCTCATTGTAATTTCAATTTTTTCATATGTATTTAATGGATGATTTATTAGATGTTTATATTGTGGAATAATTTTAAATAAATAATCCTTGTCAGTTTCTACTTGATGAGGATGAAAATAATGTTTTAAAATTGAACAATTCATTTTATGTGTTGGAAGAATATAAAGGTTCACAATTTTTGACGATTGAAAATTGACTAAGAATGATGGAATTTTCTAATGGAAAAGTTGATAGAAACATGTATAATAATTATGTTGACTACAAATCATTAATTGTACTTTTGTATGTGGATTATATCCTTTTTTGGGGATTAAGAAAATGTTTGTGAGGAGTTTTTTTTGATTAAATGATGATGAATTATAAAATGGAAATGATTGGATAATTAACATTATTCCATGTCTAACAAGTTTAAAAAAGGCAAGAATATATTTTCTTATTTCAAGAATATCATATCAGGGAATTGTGAAATATGTTTGGTATGGATGAATCCAAAGAATCTTTAACAACTATTTTAGTGAGCACAATGTTGAATAAATATGTATCCTAAATAAGTATGAATTAAATAGACATTCAAAGTCTAATATGATGTCTTATTTTTCATGTAGATTCATTTTTTTATATTGATTATATTGTGACATTATGTTCCTGATATCAATATAATTTGAAATAATCACATATGTTTTCCACAAAGAGGATTCTCTGATAGGTCAAAATAACATCTTCACATGTGATATCATACCTAAGAAAAAAATGAGATATTGTTTGATGGATATAGTGATCATGATTAAGAAAAATATTGTAATGATATGATTTCAACCCAACGATGATAATTATTTATTGGTGAGTGTTGTGTGAGTTCTAATAGTAAGAAACAATGCCACGTAACATTTATCACAACTAAATTCAAAGTTATTATAGCCACAAAATCTTGTACTCAATTTTCATTGATAATTATATAGTTTGAATAATTGAATGTAAATTTTTATAAATAATTGAAGATACCATTGGATAATAATATTGAAATTGATCTTTTTAATAACCCCATCCAACTTTTAAGATAAAAACACACTGATACAATACGATCAGTCAGACCCTAAAGTGCCTAAGGATCCCAATCAACTGAAATGTATAAAACATATTTTATTCACATGAATTAATACCCATAAGCATCCAAAAAAGTTCAATTATATTAATAAAATTCTACCATTTAATATTTGGGGTCTCACTTATTCAACAAAACGGTGGGCTAAAAAACCACTAAACTGTCACAAAAAAAATTAAAATTATCCACAACCTAACTAGGAGTCATTGAAATAGAAAAATTTTATAATTTCCACTAACATAAATCATTTTTGATAAAATTTAAATTTTATATCTACAACATGAAAGTAAGAACCAAAACACTTGTATGGATTTAACAATCCTTGATTCCCAAGAAATGTGTAAAATAAGAAAGATCACAGAGACCATTATTGATAAAAATACAATGTCCCAAATGACTTGAATAATGGATATAACATGGATATTCATGGTCAACGCATATGAATAGGAAAATTGAGAAATCCATATAATATTACATGGAAACCAATGTAGAAGAATGTGTAGAAAAACAGTTTTGGAGAAGGAATGTAAAAATATTCATCTAACCTCTCAATCGATTGCATGATTAGCATGACTATTTTTCAAATCCATGTGAAAATAGTGTGGCACATTTTTATTAGAATCCATTCCCCTAATAATTATCTCACATCGTTAGGCCAAACTACACCCTGATTCTACATGCTATAGTGAACATGTATATCCAATTAGGTACTATTCATGATGATTTCAAACAGTTTATCTTAACTGTGTGCAATCCATGTGAATTACCTATGGTAAAAATTGAAAATTTATTATAGGGAAATTGGACCCCACCTAAAGTGGATCTCAAATCAGGATCAGTAAAAAAATATGCCCACTATTTTCAAAAATATGCCAACGGCTAAATCTAAAACTATCCCCAAGACCGCAAATTACTAAAATATGTCATTTGGGCCTCTTAGGAAACGAAAACCCAATTGAACACTTGATGAATTTTCATAGATGATAATACAATTTAAAAACTAGGTTATATGTAAATGGAATACTATAAATTATGATCCAATCAATGAGTAAAGAGTTTTAATGTAAGCCAACATTTCAAAATATTAAACTCTCATGTAATTCAACCCGCTCCAATATCCCAGTTCTCCATAATCTCCTTAACTTAACATATATTTTCCTTAATATATAAAAAATGTTGATATAGTAATAAACATTCCTATAACATTAAAACGAATCTATAATACCCTGGTAAATAGGTACATTCCATCTACATGAAGTGGATATCTATTATATGAGATACCTACATTAGTCATATCTGGACACAAATCAAAATGAATATATATGGTCCACTACCCATCCCCAGACTGCTGGTCTTCCCCTTAAGCATCATCATTTTCACACCTCATTATGTCCTACATTTTCATATAGTACAACCATTAGAGTCAAAAAATGCACCAATTCACCCATTGTGACCATGTCATACATGTAACCCATGGGTTCCCACAACTCATGAAATGCTCAAATTAGTCTTTTTTACTCACACATAAACCAATAAAACATAGATAATATGTGTAGATGCAAATCAACCAAAAAAACAAATATATTTGATTCCCTGATGAAAATGAACATCAATAATCATGAATCCATTGATGCTCACCTATATGTCCTAGTGTCACACACCTCAAATATATAATGTGTGTTGTAACTGATTCAATAATAATAACTAGCAATTTTTCTATATATGGATACATCTTGTTCATAACACTCACAAATAAATGTTCAATCCTCTAAAAGTCATTTCTAATATTAGAAAATGCATCACGTATATTACTATGGCCAACCTATGGCCATCATCAGATCAATAAACTACCATGACTATGAAATATCCCCAACATGAATCTAGGATGAATCCTTAATATCAAAAGACTAAAATTCATGTCGTGTTACACCAACCACTAGACACAACCATAAAACTATGTCTCGATGTCTTTAGAACTCCCATTAGATGAAACTATTACTCATCTTCTTCAACAATTACTACTCCATACACGATCTCAAAAGCATGATTCTACTAGAGTCCTTAACTGTCAAATATCTAAGAGGGATTCATGTAGAACCTCTCAAGATTACTAACTCATCCACATTCAAAAAATGCATCTAGAGGGTGATCACACAATGTATAAACATGTAATGGATTTCAACACTAGTATCACGTCATCAATGATCCACTTTGGTATGGTATACTTGAGTCCTTTTCATGATTTCCATACTAGATCTTATCCCAGCCTTTCTTCTATCCATATGAAGAATCACAATAAAAGTCACCTTATGTCGTATCCGGTCTCGAGTATGACCAATCCATCAATGGTACACATTAAATGATTAGATGATTCAATACCTCTGTGAATGAGGCCTTCCTAAAGATGATAACCTACTCCCGAACAGGGAGAAATTAACCATTTCTGAAAGGGCCTGACCCACATCTTGTGTGCCCTCACCATACTAGTTGCTAGGACACTGAATTCAATGAACATCACATCATAGTCAATGACGGAGATGGGTTCCCTCTATATGATTGATATATCAAAATCTCTTTCTACCATCATCATATCATATAATAATTTATCAAAGATCAAAGCTTCAAATACCATATTGGATAGTCCCTCATGTCCACTGACATGAACCATTACATACCACCAGTGATTTTATGGCCCCTTAATGAAATATGGTGTTTTTCTTTATACTCCATGTATGATGAATCCCACACTCTTTGTTGATCATATGAATGGGATAAATATAGTTTTTAGCTGCCATTGGATGACCCACACACTGAAATATATGTTTGTGCGATGACTGGGTCTCCCACATAATATATTCCATTAGAGGATATTCTCCCGAATATCCCATATCATTCATAAGGATTACATGTATCAGGATCACTCTATGATACTTTTCAATCCATGAATTGAATTATATCAAATATGGGGGATGGCCCACCTACATTGGATCATGTACCTCATCCAGTACCTATAAATCATACTCTCCCTAACCCTCAAGGGTCTCAACAAATTACATTCTATTCAAAATCTCGTAATCACGCACATGACGCTCTATTAAATCATGTCCTAGTGGCCAAAAAACTAGATAACAATACCTGGGAATAAATCCCATATATCATATATATATATGTACGTATCATAGATATGGAATATATTAATTGATATAAAAAAACACTACCATTTCCCTTCACACTCCCAACCATGACCCATAACTCCTTGATTACATTGAGTCCTTATCATCCCACACCATATCCATTTACTACATATACACTATTACATTCAAATATTGAAAAATCTTATCATCTCAAACTGATAACTATGTTTAAAATCCTAGTGATCATCATCACCCCATCTCATCATCCCTTTATATTCGTATAGATCCAATTCCCTACACACACACAAAAAGACATATATATATATTTCACAAATCATAAACAAATTTCCTTTGGTCAACATGGCTATGTTTAATGACTATGATGATTCAAAAACGGGGAAAGGAAGAAAAATATGACATATCCTCCTACATTGGAAACTTTTGAAACCAAAACACTATTTGAGAAATCATGTACATCAATGAATATCACAAGCAATTAATATAACGGGAACATGAATATATATAATCGAAACATGTTATGTGCTTAATCTGAAACCTAAACATTCATAACATGAACCCATTTCCTTGCCAATACAAGGTTCCAAATATCCTTCATTGTCATACTAGACATCTTTCACATGAAATATTTGGTAGAAATAAAATTCTATATATACCACTAAAGTTTTAAATCATATCATCTATAAACTAATAAAACTAGATCATCCAGTCACATCCATTGAAACGTAGACTGTCCCATGTTCATGGGATAAAACCATTTTTAACATATTTCAAATCTCGAGCCTACCATTATACAAATACTAAGAACATGAAAGTGGGAAAAACTCTTGTGATTCTATTTTTAGAGACCTAACATGAATTTACACTGAAACAGTAGAATATGATGAGTTCCACATGGTTGTAATCATGCCACGCCTTATGCAAAATTCTAAAAACTAACAGTGAGGGATTATATAGGGTGTATTCTCCCTATAATAATCCATTTAAACCCTCACTTATGGTCTTAATTTGTTTGAATATGTTGATCTATTATTACGTCCTAGTGTAACTCTTCCCATTCTATTTCAGTTAATTTTTTTGTAGAGATACACCTTCGTAAATGAATATGATTAAATCATAGTTATAACCCTATGAACATGTATGAGGATATGTTTAGGGGTTACTAAGATTATTGTAATATTTCATTCAATTTTGGAAAAGGAATGAGAGTGTGTTTTTTTGGGAAATGCATCTCAATCTGCAAACTATAAGTTGATGTGTCTATTTCACATATGTACATCTATGTGACCACATAGAAAAGACATTATTAATCTAGGATCCAATGGCAATTGGTGCCTGATAGTGGGCCATATTTGACACCCATTTTGACCATATCATTGAATATTCATTAGTAATTAATATACTATTTGAAACACATCATGAATGATTTAAAAATATGTTGGCTATTAATACCCTTGTTTAAACCTATATTGTCATAAATTAAAAATGTTTTCATAATTTACACTTCCAATATGTGATTTTTCAGGATTTTTTTGTTCCCCCATATAATTATTGCTTATTTTCTTACATTTTGTGTTTTAAGAAAATATATGGACGTTGAATGAAATACATTAATGATATGTGTGACATGAAATTCAATTATTGTTCAAATGAGATTCTAGATGATATTGGGGATGAAATGAAAAATTATATTTATATGCTCACCAAACATTCACAAGCTATGAATCATGTTAATCATAAAAATAAGAAAAGAAAGGATAATAATTATATTGATTCCTTAAGGTGGAAAACCCAACATCCTTTTAGATGGACATCTGGTCTACTAATTGAAAAATATTGGATCAGGACTATAGTAATGATATTATCCATTCACAAGTGCTTAGAACATGATAATTTTATTCTAGAATATTAACATTTTGATGACAAAACAGACTAGTGGTGGAATCTAATCAAGTATATGAGGCTATAAGATGACACTAAATCCATGGATTGATATGAGGTCATGAAAATAATTTTCAATATTTCAATTCTACATATTCTTCATAAAGATATGTATAAATAGTTTCCAGGGTTAATGAATAGGGAAGATGAATCTACTGATACCTATTAGGATAATTTCACATGACACACATGGTACACTTATTGTATTATCATCAAACTCAAAAGTAATGTCTATTGGTTATTTATTGTATTAAAGACAATTATTAGATATGAGTTTCCCATAGGTGGTTTTAGTATCTGAGAATATATTTTTCGTTGTGAAATCAATGGTGAAATTGTGGTTTGACTTTAATATCAATCTCATTTTTCTGACATGAAAATGAAAATGGAATTAAAAAATCTAAAAACTATGAATAAATTATGATTATATTTACATTAATCTATTTCTGTGTTATGAAGCATTATTTAAATTATTTAAAATGGTATAATGAATTATTTTATTCTGTATTGTATGTTCAAGAGGAATTTATTTGCTAATGTGACGGTATTAAATAATTTAATAATGTGAATGGAGATAAAGCATCTCTCAATGAACCTCCCCCACATTAGTTCTACAAATGTTAGAATAATGGAAATTATGATAAAAATATCTCAAATAAGATGTTTAATAATGATTATTATCCTTAAAACCTCTTAATACATGACATAAGTGGAAATATCATGAAATCACACCTTCTAACAATGTTTTAGATAATGATGTGGTGAATGTTACACATACTATCCAATATAGAACTATTATTTTTTTATTTTATTCTATATGTAGGAACTTTTTAATATTTTAATAATTTTATAACGGTTTCATGATTCTAAAAATTATTATTAGATATGAAATAATCATTGAAAAAACCAAATGGTATGATGATTTCATCCCATGTCAATGATTTGTCTAGAGTTGAATTTTGTGGGAATGAGATTTATATAATCCACATCATTCGTCTACTGGTAGAATTTTATTAATTCATTTGGATGGATTTTATTTGACTTCATAAATTGAACATCAGTATTCATTGAAAGGAATTTATGTATAAAATTTTAAATCAACCTATGATTTTCTATATCTTTAATTATATATATGATGTCCCAATGACCATTACATCACGGGAATGGGTTTTAATTCCCATTCATAAGGGTTGTGTATCTGAAATGCATGGGTATATAATTTACACCAATTATATCACTATTAATTAAATGTTTATAGATATCTTTCTAGAATTGTTTCAGAGACATCCATTAAAACATGTTCATTAGATCTCGATAGAACTCATAATTGGTTCAAATAAAAATTAAAAAGACTCCATATAATATTAAACCAATTCATTTGTAGTATTTAATGAATAAGCTCAATGAAAGCCTTGCTTAGTGATTCAATCATGAAAGTGGGTACCTTGGGAGTCAAAATGTTCATTTTTTAAAATAGAATGATGGATCATTATGACTATTCATTGAATCCATAGTCATAAAAAATCAAGCACAAGAACAAGTATACTATTACCATTAATGGAGAAATGGCTCATCATTTGTGTGGGGATCAATACATTTCCCAAATTGACCTTCATTTTGGATATTATAAATTGAGAGTAAGAAATGATTTTATAATGAAGATGAAATTCTGTAAAAGTTATGGAAACTCTGAATATAAAAAGTAGCCTTTTGGTCATACTAATGCCTATGATTTAATCACAGAGTCGATGAATAGATTATTTAGTGAATTTCTCAATAATTTTGGTGTAGACATTATATATGATATTAGTATATAATAAATAATATAGTAAGAGCATGGGGACATCATGTTAATTGTACTAAATACCCCTAGGAATGAGAAACAATATAAAGAAATTAGAAAGACATAACTTTGAATGAAAAAGGTTTTGTTTTGGGACATATAATCACAAGAGTGTTTTTGATAGTGTTTGAATTAAATACATAATCTATTGAATCTTTTTATATACCAATTATGTTCCCTAATATGCATAGTCCTCTTGGATTTGTTTGTTATTAACTATAGTTTGGGAAAACTTATCCATAATAACTAATAATATTACCTTGTTAATGTTGTATGGAACCATATTCCTCTTGATAGATAAATGGGAGATAAATTCAAGGAACTAAATTGAATGCTAGTCAGTGAACATGTTCCTACATTACCTTATAGTGGGAAGGGGAATTACTCTATAATGATTCATCCAATAAAAGATTAATATGTTATCTTTTTTAGAATAACTAGGCTATAGACAATACTTCAGGAAAATATATGAGTCATGAGAAAAATTTCTCAAATTGTGATTTGAAGTTATCTATTGTAATCATTTATATTAATGATATGGAGACATTATGAATATGTGGAAAATTATGATATATATATATATATATATACACGCAGATCATAAAATTCAATAAATTAAATTCACAAAAAAATATATGAACATGCTCCATAAAAGATGGTTTCTGGTGATAATGGATTATGAATACTGATGAAGTTACCACCCTAGGAAAGAAAAAATGGTGGTGGATGCTCTAATTTGAAAAGATCAAGATAGCTTATCCATCCTTAGGATCACAAAGGATCCAATATTTATGAATTATAAAATAATGGATATATAAATAATGAAGGATGTGGAAAATATAATCTTTCTCAATTGAATGTTCAACACATCAACTATGTGAGTATTAAAGAGTCAAAAAAGGATGATGTTTCACTGTAAACGAGGGTTAGAAATTTTCCTTAGTTTTTTTGATCATGATGGAATAATAACGTTCTAGAATCATGTATATGCTATGTTCCTAACATATATTAATAATGAGATGTTGAGGAAATATCATATCTCTCCATTCATATTCTAACCATTGTGTTTAATGATGTATACATACATGAATGATAACGTATGGTGGTATGCAATGAAAAATGGTAGTACATAGTTTGAATCTCGTTTCTATGTATTCTATCATGTTAGAGATGAAACAAAATAGTATATGGCAATGTTTTTTCCATTACCCATCCTACAATGTATATGGGAGACCATCAGTAGGGATTTTTTTATCAAACTCCCAAAATTTTTTGATGGGAATAATTCAATACGGGTCAAAATTTATCTCCTTACTAATTCATCAAAATTAATTTATATGATTGAAGACTTATCTCTGGAACATATCTCTTGGACATACATTAATGAAGTATAATGGTTTCATATATTAGCATTTTCAATTATATTTAATAAGTATATTAGTTTTAGGTCCATGTTACTGAAATTTTTTCAACATGCCCATGATTTAGAATAACGTTTCATAACTACATATCAACCTCATTTATATGGTTATTATAAAATAAAAATTCAACTATAGATGATATCTTATGATGTTGTTTTCATGACATCTAAGGTGGTTGGTATTAAAAATATCTTACAATAGAGTTTTCATAATGTAATTGATTTCAATTAAATATTAAAATGTATCTTTATGAATTTCTTTTAAAAAAATGTAAACCTCTAATGATAAGGTTTGATTTTTTAGAAATAAAAAACGGGAATGAATATCACTAATGAAATGATCAACAAGGTTAGAACCATTTAGAGGAATATCAAGGAAGCTCATAGTCAGCTAAATTGATTAGATTGTAACAATTAGTGTGATCCGTAAATTAAATATGATGATAATGTGTAGCTATGAATCTCTTGGAAAAATATGGTTGTAATATTTGAGAATAAAAGAAAAAATATGATCTTGCTATACTATTCCCTTTGAATTCCTTGATAATATCAGGATTATTTCATATCATTTAAAACATCCTCCAAATATATCTTAATTCCATGAATGTGTTCGATATGTCAATATTGATGATGTATATACCCGAACCATCACATGTTCTGAACATAGAGGTCATACATCTCGAGAAATATGTTTCTTATGAGGAACTACCAATTGAAATTATGTATCGTACCAGGAAAATTTTAGGAAAAATATCACTTACCTTTTCATTACTTTTCATAGAACTCACTAGTTAGATGATCCTATGTAGGGTATTTAGGATATTATGAGGTAAATGTATTATCATTTTTTCAGATCAGAAAGATAGATTTTGAGGGATAAATTCATTTTTTGGGGGCTATAAGGTAACACTGAGTGTTATTTTATGCTTTTCCCAAATAAATTAATTTTATTTCGTTTCATTTATTTTAAAATACACCATGTTAAAATTTATTTTATTGAAACAACAAGTTTTTTATGTGAAACATGGAACACATTCATGGCTTGTGGTACATGGAACACTAATCATTTAATAAACAACAATTTTTAATATAATTATATAGCATCCTGCCTTTTTATCACATAAACTTTCATTACATTTTTCAAAACCGAGGATCATTAAGGTTTAGTGTCTTGGAAACCAGGAACATAAAACAGAAAACATGAAAACATAAAACATTATTTTTAAACACTTGAAAGGCTTCTCCTCATGTTCATCCTAGGTTCATTACTGCATCTCATAACCTGGGGACATAATCAAATGAAAGGGTGAGCAGAAGGCCCAGTAATGGAAACAAGGGAAACATTTAATATGTGAACTTGAGATACATCAACTATGTCATGAAAAAGAACTTTAAGGCATGAGAAAGAAATAATGTGGAATATCATAATAAAAATAACATTTTTCATAACTTTAGGATGTGGCTACATCATTTAACATAGAAAATAATGAAAATATCACCAAGGTCCATCCCCAAGGTGTCATCTGAAAATTCCCAAGGTTATTCACTATGATATCATGAAAATTGTAATCTCTAGTGGTTACATCATTATCCAATGCATTGTAGCACTATCAGGACACACCCTTCAATTTTCATTTATTATCATGTGAGCCACATATATCGTTATCATAAAATTCATAAATAACCCATATAGCATAAAATAAATTGGATTAATTTCATAATCATAACGTTTTAAAAACTGCTTTAAAGAAATGATCTTTACGTCACTTTAATCCCACGAAAGGAGAGAGTGGGTTTCGTGTATGTAAATCCCAGAATTTAAAATAGAACATTTTGATATATATGTGAATACCCCTGTAGAAATAAGATCCTTGAGTATTAACTTTATAACATAAAATAATTTTGAGAAAAGAGAGAGGCATTTTGAGATGAAAATTCTATAGCATAACGGCTATGTTTCGGGTTTTTAGAAAACATTGAAAAGATAGGATAAATGGGTAAAACATTCATAAATGACCCATATAACAGTATGGGAACAGAATATAAAGGATTTAAGAACATTTAAATGAAATTTCAAATACATACCATATGTAATGAAGAACATGAAAGGATGACAAAAATTAGATTTCTCTTATGAAAATTCGGCAGCCTAACGACATCACATAAACATCAACCAAAAGTGAATTGATGAGATAAAATACGGTCTCTCATAATATGAACATAAATTATCAGTATTACAGTAATAGAGATCATACCCCAAAAAAATAAAAAGGAAAATGCAAGACTTGATATGGAATTAGAACTTTGAAAAAGGAGAAAGGGGAAAGAACCACTTAAAATTCGGTAGCCTAACGACGCCACTTAGAACTTCAAAATATTGAATTGAAGAGATAAAATGGGGTCTATCATCATATGATAATAAATTATCAGTATTATAGATATATAGATAATACCCCAACATAATAAAAAGGAACATGAAAGACTTGACAAGAAAATAGAACTTGAATATGAGAAGGGTGAAAGAACAACTTAAAAATTCGACAGCCTAACGGCGCCACTTAAAACATCAAA
Source organism: Viscum album (assembly GCA_963277665.1). Classification (NCBI taxonomy): domain Eukaryota; kingdom Viridiplantae; phylum Streptophyta; class Magnoliopsida; order Santalales; family Viscaceae; genus Viscum; species Viscum album. The sequence goes on from OY728121.1 coordinate 2,038,141,206, forward strand.
ATACTGAATTGAATAGATCAAATGGGGTCTCTCATCATATGATCATAAAATATCATTATTATAGATATAACTATCATACCCCAACATAATAAAAAGGATCTTGAAATACTTGATAAGAAAATAGAACTTGAAAATGAGAAGGGTGAAAGAATCTGTGACAAAAATTTCGGCAGGCTAACGGTGCCACATAAACTTTCATAAAATGAAACGATGAGAGTAAGAGTGGTTCTATCATCATATGAACATAAAAAGGATAGTATACTGAATATCAAATAACATCCTCCAACAGAAGTTCATGGAGCATAAAAGAATTGACATAAAAGAGATCACTTGAAAAGAAAAAGAGGGGTCAGATCCCTTTCCTTAAAACGTAACTCGTAAAACTCAAAGGATGGGAGATTGAGGGCTTGGGGGAACCTTGTGAGGACTCCTTTGGAGGTAAAGAGACCATAACTTCATTGGGGGAGAGTGGGGAGTCGAAAGGATGAGAGGATTTCTTGGTATTTATAGAGAAAGTGAGTGGACAAGGCATTAATGGCCAAGGGACACCTCAAAAGTGGTTTTCTCAAAAGCATGGGCCCTCCCATGGTACTTCCCATAGAGTTAGGACACATGGGGACCCCCAAAAAATAATTCATACTCTATAGTCTACCATCCATTAAAATATCTCATGAAATCATCATGACACAATTATGATGTCATTAAACATACCGAAACCCTAAAACTGTATTTTTACAATTCACTGAAAATTCAACTTTCTCAGAAACAAAATCCCAAAATATAACATTAACCAAATATCAATGCTCTGATTTCAAAAATGAACTTCATTTTATTAAAATAATTTTCTAAATATTTTAATTTTTATTTTTAAATAAATACAGTATTCAATGAAAATTCATTTTTTTCTGAAAAATCCCCAAAAATTACCTTAACATAATATCGCTGATATGAGTTCAAAAATGAAATCCATTTTATAAAAATAATTTTCTTAATATTTTTAATTTAATTTTTATTTAAAAAACACTATTCACCCAAAAAAACTAATACTTGAATAATAATTTATGACACCGTTATTTAACCATTTTATTGAATCACATTACTTAATCAAGGTGACTAGATTATATTAATACTTTCATTAAGTGAGATTACTAATCCATTTGGACACATTACTAATACTAATCATAAAATCACTATTCATAATTTACTATTCATAAAAAATCAAGTTGATCATATTAGACTCTAAATTTCTTACTGAACATAATTGTAGAAGACCATTTTTTGAAAATCAATACACATTTTTAATTATTTAAGGTTTACATAAACATTTTTTAAAAATATCCATTCTCTTAAATTCATAAAAAATATGCATATTATATTTATCCGGACATTTGAAAAGTCATAAACATCATCATTGGAAGAAATCCCAATTTTTATTTAAAACAAAGTATTACACGACGCAGTTACGGTCTCCTTACATAGCCTCTTATAACACCAACATATGACCTAAGTGTAAGGTGTGCTAAGGTGAGAGAATCTGAGGGAGGCTCGACCAACATCGCACGAGTGGTAATTTCTATCAGTTTGAACTTATCGCGAAGTTGATTCCATTATAGCTTCACATGATGAAGTTCGGCTTGGGTTTGTGTAACACCCCAGGTAAATTAGGAATATGACATTTTCATATTTATCCATATTTGTGAATAAAATATTAATATGACTTTAAAGGGGACGCTATGCTCGATGGCGTACCCAACACGCAACAACGAGTTTCTTGGGAATATTACGTTGCACTCAAATAATAAAATAATATTATTCTAAATGGTAGTTAACATGTAGCCGTTGTAATGGCGGGAATGGATAGAAATAACTAAAATATGATTATATATGTTCTTAAATTTTTTTACATTTATACAATAAAAGATAATGGCTTAAAATACGGAAAGAATTCAATTTTAGGCGTATATGCCCTAGTTTTCACTAAAGGTTCACTTATCACCTTTTGATGGAGAACCATCATTAAATATAGTTTTGTTCACTCTTAAATATTCTTTTGGACCAAATAAAACTCTTATTAAGAATCGGGACATCAAAATTTACTTTGTGTAAATTTTTGGTATCTTTCCGATAAAGTTCTTTTTTTAATGAATAGTGTAAAATGTTGTATTTTAATTCAAAACCTCTTTTTAATATAATTTATTTATATGATTAGATTATATTTTGAATTGGTTTTAAAGTGAAATTAGAAAATATTTTTACCATTAAATCCAATAGTGGTCGTTGGAATCAATTTCACTTTGAAATCAGACTTAAACTAGTGTCAATCTTTTGATACTTATTGTGTCATAAAACACGCTATTTGTCTTGATAGCGGGATTTAATTATTAAATTAATTAATGTGAATTTTATGTTTTTAATTTTGTAAAACGGAATTCATTTTTGAATTCAGAATATCAAATATAGCTTAGGGTGAATTTTTGGGATTTTTCTGAAAAACTTCAATTTTTGATGAATAGTGAAACCACTAAGTGGTACTTATAAAAACTGATTTTCCGTTTAAGTGAAATTTTGCCATAATTGTGTTCTGATTTTCAAAAATCCGACATACATGGTTGTCATTAAGAAGTAAAATGTGGTTCAATGAGATTAAAATAATTTTTTGGTGAATAGTAACTTATTATGTTTTTAATCGCAATTAGTGGTAATTAGTGTGGTTTAAGGTAAAAATAATGCTTTAATAAAATGAGATGAGATTGACACATGTCTTACCCTCATTGTTTGTATCATGGCCGACCAAGACAAGCCATGGGTCATCTTGGGGACCCCATGGATCCACTTTGGTTGGGAAATGACATAAATAACATTTTATTTAATGTAAAAGTAAAATTGAGACAAACATGATATGTTTTACTAAAACAATTTTTAAGTGAGGTTATAAAAGTCATATTTTTTATTATAAATATTCATTGGGAAGATAAAAAGAGTTCCTACATCATAGTATATTTTTTTTATAGTTTTTAGACATTAAATAAATTAAATTATTTATGACATAATAATGATGCAGCGATGACATCATTATTTGACGATTTAAATAAAATGGAAAGATAATGTACAATATATGAACTACACATGTCCAAAACTTATTGGATGACTGGATTTATAAGCCTTATCACCTTATCCACGAATTATAACAATGTGGGACCTTTTGAAACCGAAACACATTTTCAAATAAAGTAATATTTCTTTACTTTCCAAAAGTGCCCCTCCTCTCCTCTTATAAAAGGCCCCCACCTCTACCTCATTTAACACACTCCTCAAGCCTTTCACTCGGCCAAACCCTGCCCATTTACTCTCTACACATCCTTCTCCTAATCCTAGAGGATTCCCTTTGGGCAGAATCCTTTCAAAGTAAGCCTTTAGGCTCAAATCAAAAGGAGTTACACTTTTAAAGGTAATTCACTCTCTCATGTTCATTTGTTTTATTTTGCCTCTCCAGCCCCCTAAACTCTTTTTATTTACTTATTTTGTAACAACACCAGTATATTCAATATACTAGGATGTTTTTATAAGATTTATTCGAGCTACACTCTCACAAAACTACATTAAATGGTTAAAGAACATACGGTTTCCATGGATGGTGAAATTCTGCCTCCCGAAACGATGATTGTTCAATACTCATTTAACACCTTCATAGGTGGACATTATGATGTCACTATTTTTATATATGATATATAATATGTTTAAGTTTTATTTACGCTTCGGTATTTTTCATTTTTGTCTTACCTTTATGGCTTCCATTATGGGTATACGCAATATCTTCATTTAAGGAAGTGCGGACTACCGCCCCCTCAAAGTGATTTGATTCGTTAAATACCATATGTGGTATGTATAAAGGATGGAACTATGATATTATATATGATATTATACTGTAATTATAATATACCTTTATATCATTATTATTCCATTCTATAAAATATGAAATAGAAATGAAAGTAGCGTTCATGCGTACGTACGGCTTACCGTCTCCATGAACGGTGCATTTCATTTATTACCTCTAAATGATTATGTAATGTTATAAATGCATGAATGTACTGGATATATATGACATATATGATATCCAAATCATTAATATTATTCTGGATATAATAAAAATTTGACCACACGAACAACATGTAATGGTAAGAAGTCCACTTTCGACCTAAGAACCAAATATAGACAAAACAAACATTATTAACTTAAATGTTTACATAATGTTTATAACATGGAAATAAGTGATATAATAGGAATAATGAACTAGAAAAAGGTTCTTAATAAAGTTTAAATTAACTCAAGTTTATTATTCAGGACGTTAAAGAACGATCGAGTCAAGTCGGACCCGAGGTAAGGGATCCTACTCCTCTCTTTCTTTTTAAGTACACTCTTTTATGTCATTCCTTTTAAAGCTCATATTTCTTGTTATTGGGATGATCTTTTATATTAATCCTACTGTAATTTTTATGTTCATGTGATGAGAGACCCTATTCTCTCTCATCAATCCATTTTGGAAGTTTTGATTGGCGCCGTTAGGCTGCCGAACTTTCGTAAGAGATCTAACTTCTCTCTTTCTTTTTAAGTACACTCCTTTATGTCACTTCTTTTAAGCTCCTATTTGTAGTGTTGGGGGATGTTCTTTTATATTCCTCTTTCAGTACATTATATTGTAATGTGATGAGATACCCTATTTGATCTCATCAATCCATATTCGGAAGTTTTATGTGGCGCCGTTAGGCTGCCGAGTTTTCGTGAGGGATTTTTCATCTCACTTTTATTCCCATGAGATTTATGCTACATTTGCCACAAATTCCATTGAGTGGTGTATGTACTGCCCATTATTCTACTCTTTGTGTAATATAATTTCGTTTATGAGTATTTACATCAATGACCTATTGTCTTTCTTTCATGGGGTGTATGTTTTGAAAGATACCCAAGTCGGTAAGGGAACCTTTCACCCTCCTCTTTTTTAAAAGACTTCTTTTATTGGGTCTTTTAATTTACATATTTTTATGTTGGGATATGTTCTCATACATCCTTATTGATGTAAATTTTAGGTCCAAGTGATGAGATACTCTTTTTATCTCTCATCAACTCATTTTGATGTGATGCCGTTAGGCTGTCAAGGGAACTTTTTAACCCAATTTCGATTTCTTTGGGTTCAACTTGTAGTCATTGAATATGTCATCCATTGAATATGTGTGAATTAACTTTTATTGTTTTACACTTAATATCCACTTATATTGGGTGTATATATATTTGTCACACATATTTTTTGAGATTTATTTGTCCTTAATTTAAGGATACCTTCTTTATAAGGGATTTCATCACATTTGACATTTCTATTGAGGGCTCATTGTTGTTATGCACCAATTCACTCTTATATGGTGTATATACTTTCCTTTGGAGTATTATATCATGAATCCTTTTATTCTCATGATATTATAAAATTCTGACTAAATGTTATTCCTCGATTATTGTATTCAAGTGTCTCTAATTTTGGTAAAACCCCTTTAACCAAAATATCATTTAAATGTTTTAATTATTTGTTCTTATTAATATCCATGTTTTCAAAATGGTTTTAAGGATTTATTTATATGGATATTAATGGTTTAAAATTTTACGCTTCAAGGTGGTATGGGACAATTTTATTCAAAAATCTCTTTTAAATGTTTTAAATGGTTTTGAAAATGGTTTTTTATGCATTCATTATTTCAATATCCTAAAATGTTATATTGTGATTGAAATGTCGAAATGTTATATTTCATTTATGCATGTTTTATGTGATACATTTATGTTATGGTTCTTGGGCATTGTTATGAAAACGGGTGGTTCCGTGATAAACTAAGGGCGGGTGAGCCCGATATAGCTCTCCAATGCATTGGGTAACGCGAAGGAGTGAAACGTTAAGGTTTCTCCGAAGAGATTTAGGGAATATACTGTGATGGGTATTCCAAACGTAACCAAGAGGGTTACTCCCTACGTAAGAATGTTATGAATGCCTCAAGTTACCTTTATGTATTATGTTTTCTATGATTTATTCATGATTTGATATGCCTATGTTTTATGGGTAAAGTATGATTTCATTCTTATGTATTTATGAACTCATGTTTCCTTTCCATATTTTTATAACCCTTACTGAGATTTTTATGCTCATCCAAAGTTTTTGAAATGTTTTCACAGGTCAAGGGAAAGGTACATGATGCGATGATAGTGTCAGGGAAGTGTCAAGAAAGAATCAGTGTTTTATTTTAAATAAGTTTCCATTGATGGGAAGAATGAATATTGTCTTTTATGTGACCACTTTGTATAAATGTGGAATGTAATGCAAGTTTCATGATCTAATTCTCTAAAACTCTAAACCTGAAAAGATCCTCAATGTGTAATCTTGTAATAACTCAAGATTAAGTAAGGTTTAAGGCTGGGGCCTTATAGTTGGTATCAGAGGTCGGTTTAGATAACTTTAGAGGTTAGGGTATTCTTTAAGCATAATTGACAATTACCATAATGGTTAGGATTTCAGAAAGAGTCTTAGTTTTAGATAAAGTGAATGAGTAAGTATATCTTATTGTCTATCTTCCTCATTAGTACATGATGGTTTTGTTGATATACTCACACTGAACTTTTTTGTTTTAGTAAATGGATGGATCTAGCAGGAACCAAAGTAACAGTGGATGTGAAGAAAACTGTGACATTTTTTTGAGCAAGCAACTGAATGATATGGGAGCTGCAATGAGAACTCTTTTGATTATCCTCAACCAACTATTTGTAGTCATGATTGACCACCTAAACCTTGGAGATTTCTTTAAGGCCCCATATATGCAAGAAAAAAATCCCTACGGAAGTACAGGTAATAATCATAAAGGTAAGTGTGTTCAGAAACCTATGTGTCAAAGATGCGGAAAGAAACACCTTGGAAAATGTTTCAAAGGGACAGAAATATGCTATAGATGTGGAAATGAAGGTCATAAAGCAAGAACCTGCCATGGAAAAAGGAAGCATCCAGTTGACTCGAGGAAAGGGAAAGAAGTTCTTTCTGAGGGATCAATTGAATGTTTTAAATGTGGTGTGCATGGTCATCATGAAAACACATGTCCTATGAAGATGTTTCGTGAATGGGGTCACCAAGAGCGTACCAATATTCGTTTACCAATACCTAATGCCATTCCAATTGAGGATGAAGAAACTGACAATGACCAATCAAAGGTATGTACTATTTCATGACTATTGTTTTCTTATTTTGGAATCTTAGGATATGATTCATGATTTTGTTTGTAGGAAAGAGGTATTTCGGAATAAGTTGGAAAGTAATGGATAATGGATCATGAAGAATGTTGAATGAGTAAGATGTCAACATATGAGGGCTTCAAGAGTTAGGGTGAAATTCTTAAGAGTATTAAGTCTCTTTTGATGATGGGGTTACATTAGAAGACTTTTTATATTATGTGTAACCCTGATGTTTAATATAGGCAAATTTTATTCAAGTAATAGTTATCTTTTCTTTTGTGGACATAGTTATAAAGAACCATTTGGGTTTATATGATCCTTACTTTTGAGGTAATTATGGGTTACCATATGTTATGATTGAAGTGAAAGGCATGAGATAAAATTGAGGTTAAATTATGTTATGGTTATTTTTGATGATTTCATCCCTTTTTGGGTAATGATTTGAGAATTATATAGTTTTGGAAAAAGGGCAACACGCAGACCGTGTGACAACCCGTCGCGTCGGACAATGCTGCGGGAATGGAACCCACAACCAAAGTGCGACTGGTATTTATCACCTACCACTGGACTACATGAAGCCCCTGGTTAGTTTGACAGATTCTTTTTTGTTATATGATTTTATGAATTAAGAGTAAGTTGATTTTGGAGGATATGTGATTAGGGTAATTACTTTTCAATGTGAGACTTTAGGAGCAACTGATGACGTTTGGAGATAAATGTTACAATTTAACTTGGAAGACTATGTGACTAAATCCTTCAAATATTTGGGTTTCAATCTTATATTGGTTTACTTTGAAGAATTTTATGGACAAATTGTTTATCGGATGGTCCTCGTTGAACTTTGGGTTTTGTTGGACAAATTTTGGAGATTAAGAATAGATTTTCTTTTTATAAGGGGTTATCTTTTTCTGGATTATCTGATCTTGTACTAACCTTTTTGGTTTTGGTTTTGGTTAAAGCCTAAAAACATGGGATGTATATAGTTCTCTTTTGGGGATTAGGTGATTCTCTAGAAGTTGATTATAGTACTCTTAATGCGAACAAGTCCCCCTAAATACTCGTCCTTTGGAAAAAATATGTGTTTGACTAAGGAATCTATTAAAAGTTGAAAGTCAACATGATAAGTGATTATGCTTACTTATGAATAAATTCCTCAATAAAAAGTAACATAAAACAAAAATGTTGTCTATTAACTTTTCCTACTGGGGAATCGAATACCGTTTAACCCATCAAATGTTTGTGATTTTCTCGTGGTTAACTTTCTCCTAAACATGTTTTCTATCACTCTCCATCAGAACATGACCCTTTTTTTTCCTCCATGTCCATATTTTCATACTTGGAATCCTAGTATGGGTTAACTCGGGTGACCTTTTTACTTATCTTTCTTTATTTTTAAAGTGATTTTTTTACCGACTCTTCTCCGATGTGGGACGTTCAAGGATGTTTCCAGGCGCAATTTTAAAATTGCGAGGATGCAATTCCCAAAAGGGGGGAAGGATGTAACACCCCAGGTAAATAAGGAATATGAAATTTTCATATTTATCCATATTTGTGAATAAAATATTAATATGACTTTAAAGGGGACGCTATGCTCGATGGCGTACCCAACACGCAACAACGAGTTTCTTGGGAATCTTACGTTTCACTCTAATAATAAAATAATATTATTCTAAATGGTAGTTAACATGTAGCTGTTGTAATGGCGGGAATGGATAGAAATAACTAAAATATGATTATATATGTTCTTAAATATTTTTACATTTATACAATAAAAGATAAAGGCTTAAAATACGGAAAGAATTCAATTTTAGGCGTATATGCCCTGGTTTTCACTAAAGGTTCACTTATCACCTTTTGATGGAGAACCGTCATTAAATATACTTTTGTTCACTCTTAAAAATTCTTTTGGACCAAATAAAACTCTTATTAAGAATCGGGACATCAAAATTTACTTTGTGTAAATTTTTGGTATCTTTCCGATAAAGTTCTTTTTTTAATGAATAGTGTAAAATGATGTATTTTAATTCAAACCCACTTTTTAATCTAATTTATTTATATGATTAGATTATATTTTGAATTGGTTTTAAAGTGAAATTAGAAAATATTTTTACCATTAAATCCAATAGTGGTCGTTGGAATCAATTTCACTTTGAAATTGGACTTAAACTAGTGTCAATCTTTTGATACTTATTGTTTCATAAAACACGTTATTTGTCATGATAGCGGGAATTAATTATTAAATTAATTAATGTGACTTAAATGTTTTGAATTTTGTAAAACGGACTTCATTTTTGAATTCAGAATATCAAATATAGATTAGGGTGATTTTTTGGGATTTTTCTGAAAAACTTCAATTTTTGATGAATAGTGAAACCACTAAGTGGTACTTATAAAAACTGATTTTCCGTTTAAGTGAAATTTTGCCATCATTGTGTTTTGATTTTCAAAAATCCGACATACATGGTTGTCATTAAGAAGTAAAATGTGGTTCAATGAGATTAAAATAATTTTTTGGTGAATAGTAACTTATTAAGTTTTTAATCGCGATTAGTGGTAATTAGTGTGGTTTAAGGTAAAAATAATTCTTTAATAAAATTAGATGATCTTGACACATGTCTTACCCTAATTAGTTGTATCATGGCCGACCAAGACAAGCCATGGGTCAACTTGGGGACCCCATGGATCCACTTTGGTTGGGAAATGACATAAATAACATTTTATTTAATGTAAAAGTAAAATTGACACCAACATGATATGTTTTACTAAAACAATTTTTAAGTGAGGTTATACAAGACATATTTTTTATTATAAATATTAATTGGGAAGATAAAAAGATTTCCTACATCATAGTATTTTTTTATAATTTTTAGACATTAAATAAATTAAATTATTTATGACATAATAATGATGCAGCGATGACATCATTATTTGACGATTTAAATAAAATGGAAAGATAATGTAAAATATATGAACTACACATGTCCAAAACTTATTTGATGAGTGGATTTCGAAGCCTTATCACCTTATCCACGAATTATATCAATGTGGGACCTTTTGAAACCGAAACACATTTTCAAATAAAGTAATATTTCTTTACTTTCCAAAAGTGCCCCTCCTCTCCTCTTATAAAAGGCCCCCACCTCTACCTCATTTAACACACTCCTCAAGCCTTTGGCTCGGCCAACCCCTTCCCATTTACTCTCTCCACATCCCTCTCCTCATCCTAGAGGATTACCTTTGGGAATAATCCTTTCAAAGGAAGCCTTTAGGCTCAAATCAAAAGGAGTTACACTTTTAAAGGTAATTCACTCTCTCATGTTCATTTGTTTTATTTTGTTTCTCCAACCCCCTAAACTCTTTTTATTTACTTATTTTGTAACAACACAAGTATATTCAATATACTAGGATGTTGTTATAAGATTTATTCAAGCTACACTCTCACACAACTACATCAAATGGTTAAAGAACATACGGTTTCCGTGGATGGTGAAATTCTGCCTCCCGAAACGATGATTGTTCAATACTCATTTAACACCTTAAAAGGTGTCCATTATGATGTCACTATTTTTATATATGATATATAATATGTTTATGTTTTATTTACTCTTCTGTATTTTTCATTTTTGTCTTACCTTTATGGCTTCCATTATTGGTATACACAATATCTTCATTTAAGGAAGTGCGGACTACCGCCCCCTCAAAGTGATTTGATTCGTTAAATACCATATGTGGGACGTATAAAGGATGGAACTATGATATTATATATGATATTATACTGTAATTATAATATACCTTTATATCATTATTATTCCATTCTATAAAATATTAAATAGAAATGAAAGTAGCGTTCATGCGTACGTACGGCTTACCGTCTCCATGAACGGTGCATTTCATTTCTTACCTCTAAATGATTATGTAATGTTATAAATGCATTCATGTACTGGATATATATAAAATATATGATATCCAAATCATGAATATTATTCTGGATATAATAAACATTTGACCACACGAACAACATGTAATGGTAAGAAGTCCACTTTCGACTTAAGAACCAAATATCGACAAAACAAACATTATTAACTTAAATGTTTACATAATGTTTATAACATGGAAATAAGTGATCTAATAGGAATAATAAACTAGAAAAAGTTTCTTAATAAAGTTTAAATTAACTCAAGTTTATTATTCAGGACGTTAAAGAACGATCGAGTCAAGTCAGACCCGAGGTAAGGGATCCTACTCCTCTCTTTCATTTTAAGTACACTCTTTTATGTCATTCCTTTTAAAGCTCATCTTTCTTGTTATTGGGATGATCTTTTATATTAATCCTACAGTAATTTTCATTTTCATGTGATGAGAGACCCTATTCTCTCTCATCAATCCATTTTGGAAGTTTTGATTAGCGCCGTTAGGCTGCCGAACTTTCGTAAGAGATCTAACTTCTCTCTTTCTTTTTAAGTACTCTCCTTTATGTCACTTATTTTAAGCTCCTATTTGTAATGTTGGGGGATGTTCTTTTATATTCCTCTTTCTGTACATTATATTTTAATGTGATGAGATACCCTATTTGATCTCATCAGTCCATATTCGGAAGTTTTATGTGGTGCCTTTAGGCTGCCGAGTTTTCGTGAGGGATTTTTCATCTCACTTTTATTCCCGTGAGATTTATGCTACATTTGCCACAAATTCCATTGAGTGGTGTATGTACTTCCCATTATTCTACTCTTTGTGTAATATAATTTCGTTTATTAGTATTTACATCAATGACCTATTGTCTTTCTTTCATGGGGTGTATGTTCTGAAAGATACCCAAGTCGGTAAGGGAACCTTTCACCCTCCTCTTTTTTAAAAGACTTCTTTTATTGGGTCTTTTAATTTACATATTTTTATGTTGGGATATGTTCTCATACATCCTTATTGATGTAAATTTTATGTCCAAGTGATGAGATACACTTTTTATCTCTCATCAACTCATTTTGATGTGATGCCGTTAGGCTGTCAAGGGAACTTTTTAACCCAATTTTGATTTCTTTGGGTTCAAATTGTAGTCATTGAATATGTCATCCATTGAATATGTGTGAATGACCTTTTATTGTTTTACACATAATATCCACTTATATTGGGTGTATATAAATTTTTCACACATATTTTTTGAGATTTATTTGTCCTTAATTTAAGGATACCTTCTTTATAAGGGATTTCATCACATTTGACATTTCTGTTGTGGGCTCATTGTTGTTATGCACCAATTCACTCTTATATGGTGTATATACTGTCCTTTGGAGTATTATATCATGAATCCTTTTATTCTCATGATATTATAAAATTCTGACTAAATGTTATTCCTCGATTATTGTATTCAAGTGTCTCTAATTTTGGTAAAACCCCTTTAACCAAAATATCGTTTTAAATGTTTTAATTATTTGTTCTTATTAATATCCATGTTTTAAAAATGGTTTTAAGGATTTATTTATATGGATATTAATGGTTTAAAATTTAAGCTTCAAGGTGGTATGGGGCACTTTGATTCAAAAATCTCTTTTAAATGTTTTAAAGGGTTTTGAAAATTGTTTTTTTATGGATTCATTATTTCAATATCCTAAAATGTTATATTGTGATTGAAATGTGGAAATGTTATATTTCCTTTATGCATGTTTTATGTGATACATTTATGTTATGGTTCTTGGGAATTGTTATGAAAACGGGTGGTTCCATGATAAACTAAGGGCGGGTGAGCCCGATATAGCTCTCCAATGCATTGGGTAACGCGAAGGAGTGAAACGTTAAGGTTTCTACGAAGAGATTTAGGAAATATATTGTGATGGGTATTCCAAACGTAACAAAGAGGGTTACTCCCTACGTAAGAATGTTATGAATTCCTCAAGTTACCTTTATGTCTTATGTTTTCTATGATTTATTCCTGATTTGATATGCCTATGTTTTATGGGTAAAGTATGATTTCATTCTTATGTATTTATGAACTCATGTTTCCTTTCCATATTTTTATAACCCTTACTGAGATTTTTATGCTCATCCCAAGTTTTTGAAATGTTTTTCACAGGTCAAGGGAAAGGTACATGATGTGATGATAGTGTCAAGGATGTGTCAAGAAAGAATCCGTGTTTTATTTTAAATAGGTTTCTGTTGATGGGAAGAATGAATATTGTCTTTTATGTAACCACTTTGTTTAAATGTGGAATGTAATGCAAGTATCATGATCTAATTCTCTAAAACTCTAAACCTGAAAAGATCATCAATGTGTAATCTTGTAATAACTCAAGATTAAGTAAGGTTTAAGGCTGGGGCCTTATAGTTTGGTCCAGAGCAAAGCCCAATGGTGCTACCTCTTTCCCTTGTTCTGTTAGATGGGATTCGATCGGTCCAAGACTATTGGGTGAGGCCATCGTATCTTCATTCTATAATTATTAACCTAGATTAATTGTATGTATAGACAATAATAAAAATGTTTAGTTTCCAGTGGTCATACTGACCAATGGTCATATAACAGTCAAAACCCAACGATCTCATTTTTAATTATACTCATGTTATTAAATGAAACATTTTTTTGAGTATAAAAATAAAATAACAAATAAAATTAGGAAACATGATTTATTCAAAATTTCGGGTCGTTACCATCTTCCCCCCATAAGAAATTGCGTCCTCGAAATTTTTAAAATTGGGTTTTGATATTTAATTGAAAGTCCCACATCAGAAAAGGAGTCAGTAAAACTATTACTTTAAAAGAATGAAAGGTAAGTACAAAGGTCACCCGAGTTAACCCACACTAGGATTCCATGTAGGAAAACATGGACATGGAGGAGAAAACAAAGGGTCATGTTCTGAGGGAGAGTGATAGAAAACATGATTCAGAGAAAGTTAACCATAATAAAATCCCAGAAATATGATGTGTGTAAACAGTCTTTTAATACCTAGTAGGAAACGTAAACCAACAACATTTTTGTTTTATGTTCATTTTCATAATTTTGAAGAATTTATTTACTACATTGAAAAAAAACATAAGAAAATATACCTACCACCATGTAGAGTTTCATCCTTTAATAATTTTCTACTAAAACTAATCATTTCTCCAAAATATGAGCATTCAAAACTACATGGTCTCATCAAAACACAAGAATCATCTTCTAGAGAATCACATAATCCACAAAAGATTGACTATCTATTTCATCTATCATTAAACATTATCCCAAAAATAGAAAGGGTAAGGTAAAAGAACTATTTAAAAAAGTAAGAATCCCACAATAATGGAAACTACTTTTAAATCATCAAAGTTACATGCTACTACCTAAAGTTCATCATAGACCATTCCATAAATAACGGTCCTTATGATTCCACAAAATAAACCAAACTAAGATTGAAACCCAAAAAAAAGAAGGATTTGATAACATAGTCTTTCAATATAAACTCCATTGTTCATCTCCAAACAACATCAACTAATCCTAACATCTTATAACAAAATTATCTAACCTAAACATATTTTACCCAAGATAGGTTAATCATTCCCATAAGTAACCTAAATTACTATAAGTCCACCTTAAATTCATCGATTCTTCAAAATATAAGTGAACCTTACTCCTCAATGAAAATACCATAGTAATATATTTACCTCGATCATATAGGGTCCCCAAAATAGTGAACGTCTTCCAAAATAATAATCATCTTTTAATCCCCTAATCATCTCTGTCATATTAATACGGAAATCATCGCACTTTCTATCACATTGGTTGTTGGGACATGTTCTTCCATTTCCCACCATTAACTAATAATAGAATGTTTAATTAGGGGCATAAATACTTAGCTAATAATCTTGAAAAGGAACTTAAAGCATATAAGGATAACATGTAGAAGAAAATTATACCCTAACGTGTGATCCCATAGGTTCCCATCTAGGTTATCTGTGATCATATATTCTTATGTGAATCTTTATTTTATTTTATCTTTATTCCTTTAACAATGGTTCATACTAAGCTTATGAATTTACCAAAGCATATCCCCCAGGAGTGTCTTAACCAAGAGAGAAGCAAGGCCCGTTGTCGTGTACCAGTTCCTGTTTGAGTCTAGCTCAAAGCGGTGTTTTCGGGTTTTACCCCTACGTACACCTGTTCCAGATCCACCTCTACCTGCTCGTATGCAGACAGGGATGTATCTTATTGGCAACCCATTACTCAATACTCACCAAAATAACAGGAAGATTTTTATATATAAACTTTTCTATTGGCTTCTTCCTAAAGTTTTCATATCCTAATTTCCACAAATAACTAAACCATCCTTTGATACCAACTATAGAATCCCGCCTTTTTATCACATAAAATTTCATTGCATTTTACAAAACTGAGGATCTTTAAGGTTTAGTGTCTTGGAAACCAGGAACATAAAACATGAAAACATAAAACATTCTTTTTAAACACTTGAAAGGCTTATCCTCATGTTCATCATAGGTTCATTACTGCATCTCATAACCTGGGGACATACATCAAATGAAAGGGTGAACAGAAGGCCCAGTAAGGGAAACAAGGGAAACATTTAACATGTGAACTTGAGATACATCAACTATGTCATGAAAAAGAACTTTAAGGCATGAGAAAGTAATCATGTGGAATATCATAATAAAAATAAAATTTTTCATAACATTAAGAAGTTACTTCATTATTTATCATAGAAAACCATGAACATATCACCAAGGTCCATCCCCAAGGTGTCAATTAATAATTACCAAGGTTATTCACCATGATATCGTGAAAATCGTAATCTATGGTGGTTACATCATTACCCAATGAATTGGAGCACTATCAGGGCACACCCTTGAATTTTACTTTATTATCATGTGAGCCACATATATAATCATCAGAAATTTCATAAATAACCCACATATCATAAAATAAATTGGATTAATTTCATAATCATAACTTTTTAAAAACTGCTTTAATGACATGATCTTTACGTCACTTTAAACCCACAAAAGGAGAGAGCGGGATTCATGTATGTAAATCCCAGAATTTAAAATAGAACATTTGGATATATATGTAAATAACCCTGTATAAATAAGATACTTGAGTATTCACTTTATAACATAAAATAATTTTTGAGAAAAGAGAGAGGCATTTTGAGACGAAAATTCTACAGGATAACGACTACGTTTCGGGGTTTTAGAAAACATTGAAATGATAGGGGACATGGGTAAAACATTCATAAATGACCCATATAACAGTATGGGAACAGAATATAAAGTATTTATGAACATGTTAATGAAATTTTAAAGACATACCTTATGTAATGAAGAACATGAAAGAAAGACAAAAATAAGATTTCTCTTATGAAAATTCGGCAGCCTAACGACGTCACATAAACTTCAACCAAAAATGAATTGGTGAGATCAAATAGGGTCTCTCATAATATGAACATAAACGATCAGTATTATAGTAATAGAGATCATACCCCAAAAAAATAAAAAGGAACTTTCAAGACATGACATGGAATTAGAACTATGAAAAAGGAGAAAGGGGAAAGAACCACTTAAAATTCGGCAGCCTAACGACGCCCCTTAAAACATCAAAATACTGAATTGAAGAGATAAAATGGGGACTATCATAATATGATCATAAAAGTTCAGTTTTATAGATAAAGATATCATACCCCAACATAATAAAAAATAACTTGAAAGACTTTACAAGAAAATAGAACCTGAAAATGAGAAGGATGAAAGAACCACTTAAAAATTTGACAGCCTAACGGCGCCACTTAAAACATCAAAATACTGAACTGAATAGATCAAATGGGGTTTATCATCATATGATCATAAATTATATGTATGATAGATATAGAGATCATACCCCAACATAATAAAAAAGAACATGAAAGACTTGATAAGAAAATAGAACTTGAAAATGAGAAGGGTGAAAGAATCCATTACAAAAATTTTGGCAGCCTAACGACGCCACTTAATCATTTATAAAATGAAACGATGAGAGTAAGAGGGTTCTCTAATAATATGAACATAAAAAGGAAAATATAACGAATATCAAATAACATCCTCCAACATAAGAACATGTAGAATAAAGTAATTGACATAAAAGAGATCACTTGAAAAGAAAGAGAGGGGTCAGATCCCTTACATTAAAATGTAACTCTTAAAACTCAATGGTTGGGACCTTGAGGGCTTGGGGGAACCATGGGAGGACTCCTTGGGAGGTAAAGAGACCAGAAGTTCATTTGGGGAGTTTGGGGAGTCGTAATTATGAGAGGATTTCTTGGTATTTATAGGGAAAGTGAGGGGACAAGGCATTAATGTCTAAGGGACACCTCAAAAGTGGTTTTCTCAAAGGCATGGGCCCTCCCATGGTACTTCCCATAGAGTTAGGCCACATGGGGACCCCCACAAAATAATTCATCCTCTTTAGTCGAACATCCATTAAAATATCTCATGACATCATCATGACACAGTTATGATTTCATTAAACATACCAAAACCCTAAAACTGTATTTTTACTATTCAATGAAAATTCAACATTCTCAGAAAAAATCCCAAAATTTCACATTAACCAAATATCAATGATATGATTTCAAAAATGAACTCCATTTTATAAAAATAATTTTCTAAATATTTTAATTTATATTTTTAAATAAATACACTATTCACCGAAAATTCATTTTTTTCAGAAAAATCCACAAAAATTACCTTAACATAATATCGATTCTATGAGTTCAAAAATGAAATCCATTTTTAAAAAATAATTTTCTAAATATTTTTAATTTAATTTTTATTTAAAAAACACTATTCACCAAAAAAACTAATACTTTAATAATAATTTATGAAACCATTATTTAACCATTTTATTGAATCACATTACTTAATCAAGGTGCCTAGATTATATTAATACTTTCTTTAAGTGAGATTACTAATCCATTTGGACACATTACTAATCCTAATCATAAAATCACTATTCATAATTTACTATTCATAAAAAATCATGTTGATCTTATTAGACTCTAAATTTCTTACTGAACATAATTGTAGAAGACCATTTTTTGAAAATCATTACACATTTTTAATTATTTAAGGTTTACATAAACATTTTTTAAAAATATCCATTATCTTAAATTCACCAAAAATATGCATACTATATTTATCCGAACATTTGAAAAGTCATAAACATCATCATTGGATGAAATCTCAATTTTTATTTAAAAAAGAAGTATTACACAAGGCAATTACGGTCTCCTTACATATCCCCTTATCACACCAGCATATGACCTAAGTGTAAGGTGTGTTAAGGTGAGAGAATTCGAGGGAGGCTCGGCCAACATCGCACGAGTAGTAATTTATATCAGTTTGAACTTATCAAGAAGTCAATTCCGTTCTAGCTTCAAATGATGAAGTTCGGCTTGGGTTTGGTCTAGAGAAAATCCCAATGGTGCTAACTATTTCCCAAGATCTGTTAGATGGGATTCGATCGGTCCAAGACTAATGGGTGAGGCCATCGTATCTTCTTTCTATAATTATTAACCAAGATTAATTGTATTTAGAGACAATAATCAAAATGTTTAGTTTCTAGCGGTAATATTGACCAATGGCCATATAACAGTCAAAACCCAACGGTCTCATTTTTAATTATACTCATGTTATTAAATGAAACATTTTTGTTAAGTATAAAAATAAAATAACACATAAAATTAGGAAACAAGATTTATTAAAAATTTTGGGTCATTACAAATTATTTATAAAAGATATTTATAAAATATTCATTAAAAATATTAATATTATTATTAATATTAATCATCAAATAATATATATAATTGCTATATGTAAGAAACATATTTATATTGAAACATATAATTTTCTGATAAGTCTTTATATGTTTTAAAAAATATAATTTTCTAAAATAAATTATATTTTATGTACTTATTTGAATAATAATGAAATTTATTTTAGAAAATCATATAAATTAATTTTTAAAAAACTAAATATCAGATATGACTTATTAATTTAAAATTTTTATTTTTTTGTGGTATTCTTCTTGGAAAACATCATTTATAGATGAATAGTGAAAATACTAAATTTTAATTCAAATTTGTGATTCAATATAAATTTAATATATAGATTAGTTATGTTATAATAATATTTAAATGTGAAATTCGATAATAATTACATAAATTAGTGACGTATATTTTGCTGTAAAAAACATTACATTGAAATTTTATATGAAAAAAATTAAATATGTTTGAGTTTTTCGTTTCAAAACCCCGATGTCATGAATAATTTTTATGATTATTATTGAATTAAATATGTATAATTATTAGTTTAAAATATGGAAAAATGTATTAAATATGTGTAATAATCATAATATAAAATTTCTAACATTGTAAAAATAGTTTTTTATAATGTATATTAGTCTGTGTAATTAAAATTAATAACTATGATTAAGGTAAAAATGAGATTAACAAGTAGTTAATAATTAATTTATGGTTCCAAATTGCCTATAAACATATCAAAATGATAATTTCATGAAATAGTTTTACGAATACCGTTTTAGATTGAAAATTGAAAATTATTCAAGGTAGATGATGTAATGGATACTTATCAGTAGTTTTTAAAACATTATATTTTCAAGAATGGCACTCCTACATAACAATAAATGTAAATGTACACCATAAATTCATCAATCCTCTAAAAAATTGTTTCAATTTAATTACATGTCCATATATACACAATCATACATAAATCCATAATTTAATCCCCCCTTGGTGCATAAATGCATTCGAGGATGCCTTTTGTAGCAAACTAAGAGGTGGTACCATAAAATGAGATATCATATTTCCATATAATATTTTATATTATTTTTTTCTCCACCACCTAATTTAAAAATATTAAAATAACTTATAAAAAATTTATCATAGTAAATATTAATATTTTTTTCTTAAGAATAAATAAATTCAATAAATGGATAAAGAACATACTGTTTTTTCATATGGTGAACTACTGCCTTACAAAATGATGTTTGTTTTTCAGTTACCATCTATCATTGATTGGATTTAAAATGGAAATAATAATGTGATTATATATATATATATGGTATTTACTATTTAATTATTATTATATAAGTATTATATTACACATACATTTATGGATTGAATTTCTGGTAAATATGATAAATTTTTTTTTGGGTGTATGGAAGACGACCTCCACAAATAAATTTGATTTAGTCACAATTAATATTGAATGTATTTAAGTATGGTTTAGCTAAATTAAATGATATAAATTAAATAATAATTATACAATACAAATTATATATTATACATATATTTCATTTACATTCTTTCTTTTGAAATAGAAATTATATGGAATCTGTGTTTATGAATACATACGACCTACCTTCTCCATCAATGGTGTTTTCATTTCATATTTCAAAATTCTATGGAATATTATAAATATTTTATATTGAATATTTAAGATATTTATATCATTTATAAAATTCTGTAAATATCTAAATCATGATCTATGTAACAAGATGATGAATATCACACCAAAACATGTATGGAAAACAATGTGTTTGTTAACGAAACCAAATATTCAATAAGACAATTTTAAAAAATGGGTGATAAAATATTATAAGATTATAATATATGATATGATATTATTGGGTATGGTTATTTAATAGATGTATAATAATCTTATATAATTTATAAATGATATTTTAATGAGAATGTTGAATGTCGAGACATAAGGTAATGAGATTTCTAACATAACATTTATTTATGAGATAATTATTCCATAGTTATAAATCATTTCATTTTTTTGGTTCATCTAAATTAAATGAATAAATTATATGAATATTATGCACATGTTCAGGGGTATTTAAATATAAAATTTATGGTCTCTCAGTCTTATGGTTTATGTTTCAAATCATACCCAATCAGTAATGTAATTTCATCTCAATGTCCCTTCACTGAGTAAAATTCTAGGTTATGCACCTATATTTTATTATGAGGAGTATATACAACTATTTGATGTGATATATCATTAATATATTTATTTTATTGTTATATTTATCACAATATAATGTTATTCATTCTAGAGTGTTTTGATTTTATGTTACCTAATTTGTAATGATTTATTTCTCTAATCTCACTATTTATCAAGAATTTTTATGATTAAGATTCTATTGATGAAATCATGTTCTTCCAATCCCAGAAAAATAAATTAAATATATTTTCCACTATTTATTAATGATATATTCAAGAAATTCCCCCATTTTAAAATGATTTATAACTAGTTTTAATTAATTAATTTCTCAATAAAACTAAGACTTATTTTTCTCATCGATCGAAATTATGTTTTGTTAAATATCATATTTTTAATAAAATATTTTCACAAAATGTTTTTAGAAAGATATTTTAGGACCATTTTAAAGAAAAATGATTTAATTTTTTTAGTTTCAAACAATTGTTTATAATTTATAGAAAATTATTTCCATGGAATATCATTTCAAAAATGTTTTGTGTATTAAAAATGTCTTTTTGAAAAGAGCTAATATTTTTTCTTTAACAAATTGATTTAAAATATCTTTCTCTTTTTTTTCAAATTATATGATATTTTTTTGTTACTTATTAATTTTTGTGTAAATAATAATAATGATACAATCATATTATTTCTAGTTATGAATTATGTTTTGGTGGAATGATGTTTTTTAATCCAATTTCTCTATCACGGTCTATATGTTTCTAAAATAAAATTATGTTTATAGCCAATTTATTGATGAAATGATTATAAAAAAATTCTTTATTTCATATGTTATTATATGATTAGTATATTATGATTCCTATTTAATTTAATGGATTATTATATGATTAATTTTTATTATATAGGAAATGAAATATGTATGATTTAATTATGAGAAGGTTGGGTCTAATATATTCTTCCAATACATATGTTAATGATTTATGTCTCATGTGATAGACATTGCTGCAATAGGGAATAATCTTAGTTTAGTAATTTACTCTATTCTACTAAGATGGTAATGCGAGTAAACCATAACAACTATGATTTTAATGAGATTGAACTATTCCTAAAAATATGTTACTAAGAGTGAATCCATTATACTAATATGGACTTGAAAATAATCCTTAAACACTATTGAAATCCTTTTGTATTTTTTGGAGTCTTCCAAAATTCCTTTTATAATTCATATTCTATGCATTGATAGCGTATTGTCTTGATTTTTTTTATGATACATGTTTTATGAGATGTGAAACTTATTTTCAATGAATCTTGTTTATAAACATTGATCTGAAGGGTACTATATTATAATGTTAAGATCATGATCTCATAGATTTATGGTAATTCTTATTCATACATTAGTTTTCTTTGTGACCATTACATAGAAGTTGTTATGACCAATTTTTATGCTTCTATACCCAAGGTTATGGATATATATATATTTATTATGATGTGTATATGAATGACGACAGTAATGAATAACCTAGTGGTATATAATATAGCACACCAATGTACATGTCCTTATGCTTCAATGATTTCAAAGGCACTGAACTGATAATATCATTAGGATTATGTGTAGGTAAATTATTATGAATTCATAAAATAATAATTTAATATAAATTTGTGTTAATAGGTTGTCTTTATAGTTTTCATTATAGAAATTGTTTAGTTTTTATTTGGTAACTTGGATGAGAAAACTATATTGAGAACCTTTCTGATATATCAACGGATGAAAATATGGAAGATGGAAATTATAAAAAAATGTACTATAGTTTTGGGAAATGATAGAGATACTGGATTCATATAAATACATCCTTTTCTGGATAATACAAGTGTATGTCTCACTAGAGTAGATTTATATAGGGGTTACATTTAAGAAAACAACATATTGTACTATAATCATTCAGTAACTGATGCATGACAACGTGACTTGCAATACACCTTGTTTGACAAATTTGGGGGATATGGATTGGGAATTCACAAAATACTCTCAAACCATCATGAAGGATATAAATTTATGTTCTATATGAATGAACATGTAAAAAACTAAGTAATCATTGATTAAACAAGTTTTAATAATTTGGCCATCCAAAAATTAGTCTGTCATTATTATGTCATTACATAATATGATTATTATTTCCTACTATATGATTTTTTTATTATTCAATTTATATAACTAGAAGGAACCACATTAATTCATAGTGTGATTTACAATGCAATAATTAATAGCCTAAAAAATGATATGGGAGATGAAATGAAAAATAACCCTATAATTCTCACCCAAAATTATCATGTTATGGACCATGATGGACTTCAAATGAGAAAAGGAGGGAACAATATTTTTATGATTCAATCAGGAGGAAACATCCACCATATATCAGTAAGTATTTTGATACACATTATTCTGAAAAATGTATAAGATCCTATAAAATAATATTCTCTATACATTATTGTTAAAATCATGAGAATATCATTCTGGATATTTATCAATTAGAAGAAAATGAAGACTAGTTGTGGACTCTAATAATATGTTAATACTACATGATGAAACTGAATCCATGGATTGGGATGAGTTCAAGAGGTTATTTAAACATTTAATTTCATAATATTTATTATATAATGATGGAAAATGAGTTTATTTAGTTAAATACCATGTATTTGGAATATTTTGGTACCTTTGAGTCTACTATCAGAAGTCTAGTGAGGTACACTTCTAGTATTATTGTCTAAAAATATTGTAAAATTGATAGGTTATTTAGTATATTAATTTCATGTCTGATATTGGTGTAGTAAATGATGGGACTATGGGGCATTGAAAAGATTGTGCATTATCATATAATGGTTGAATGGGAGGTTTTAGTTACATACCAATCTCATTGTTTTGATAAGAAAAGAAATATGGAGTTCAATGGAATAAACCATGCAGAAAATAAAATGAGATTTTTTTAATGAATTTTGTGTGGGAAAAAGCATGAAGGAAATTTTAGTATGGGTTATCATAAATATATTAATTGATAAAAGGATGGTAATCAAGTATTTTATTAACAATATATATATATAACAATGTGAATGGAGAAAATGTATCATATAATGAACACCCCCACGCATCATTACTACAATGGTAAGGAGAATTTTAATTATACCAAAATGTGTTGAAACTATAAGTAAAATGATGATGATCAATGTATGAAACGAATTAAGTAGTGGGAAAATAGGAAATCACATGGAATAATTGTTTTTAATGAGGGTGTCATAACAACATGTTGAAATGTACACATTGTTATACCCACTTCATTTCATGGGTTATGAAATGAGGATTGGTTATGATCTAGTGGTTTAATGTTTTAGGATTTCATAATGAGATGGGTGGGATCTATTTTACTGTTCACGGCATTGGGAAATGATTTATATCACATGATATAGGAATGGCTGGAACGAGGACTGAACATTGTTTAGTAAACAATGTTTTCCATGATTTTGGTCTTCAATGTGATCTGTGACAAATAGGATGCTCTTGGGAGTTTACCATGACTATCAAGATGGTATTGGGAGTTAACCCATACTACCAAAAATAGACTTTTACATAATCTTTGACTCCTATTAAAATTATTTTTTATTATTTTGTGTCTTCTAAAACTCCATCACGTTAACACAAGTTATATTTTCATTTCATATACACTTGATTCCCTTATGATTCATGTTTTGTAAATTACCAATAGTTTCTTCCAAGATTCTTGTTTATGAACATTGATATGTATGATATTATTTTTTAATGAAATGTTTACATTATCATACCCTTATACTCATGTTTATGCTTATATTTATCCAATTTTAACCATAATAAGAATCTGATATCACCAGTTTTTATGATTTCTTGCCAGGTTATACAGATATGTATTATGTTTGATGTGTCTAAGAACATTTCTATTTTATAATAACATAGTGGGAGATAATGTATCCCAATTATGTACTTGTGTGTGTGTTTCCATAATTCTAAAATCACTAAAATAAAAATGTCATTGGTTGTCTGTTTGGGTAATGTATTATTTATTCTGAAAAAATAATGTAATGTATATTCATTCCATGTGAGGGTACCTATAGTAGGTATTAGATAAAAAAATTTGTTCTCATTTGGGAACTAATATATCAAAACCATAGTGAGAACTATATGTACATGTATAAGGACAAGTATATGGATGAGTAATAGTATAAGAAAATTTACTGAAATTTTAATAATGGACTGAGAGTGTGATTTAATATAAATGATTCTCTATATTGTTACAAAAAGTGGATGTGGATATATAATAGTTATATATAGGTTTAACAACCCTATAAAACTACATTGGTCTACACATGACCGGTAACTAGTGAATCAAAATGGTCCTTGATAACTGCCTGATCTAACACTACCATTGGATATTCTTTTGGATTTCACCATCTCATCTTAATATATCATTATATATTTAAATATATGTAGGATATTAATAAACTATGATAATGATAATGTTTCATCTATTAAATAAGGTGTCAAATTTAGACATCCAATAAGTGGTTATTCCAAAATATATGGTTCCCATATATGATTACTATTTTTCACCCCATTTTTTTTGGTTTTAGTCAATGAATGGAACCCAAAGGAACCATTTTATTGTTAAGTGCTTTGGAAAAGGAAATTTTTTTTTCTACTTGAATCCATATTTTATTCGAGCTAGGATAAAAATTCTCACCACATTGATCACCAATCATTCTCAAGCAATGAATCTATCTTGACATCCAAATGAGAAAAAGAGGGATCAACATTCTATTAGGTTTCTCGTGAGGAAATTACTACCTTTTTAATGGGACTTTTGAATCACTTTTTATGGAGAATGGATCAGTATAATTGTAAATGTAATCTGAAATCATAAATTTTTAGAAAATTACTAATTCATTCTTATTGTTTATCAATTATAAGGGGATGCAAAATAGTGGTGGACTCTAATCCAGAATATGAATATACACTAATAAATTGAATACTTTGATTGTTACATGTTCAATAACTTTTTTCTAATCATTAATTTTGATATATTATTTATAAAATGATGGAGAATGAGTTCATTGATTTGATGACATGAGATGATAAATCTTTTGGTACCTATGAGGATAATTTCTAATTTCATGTGAGGAACTAATATTGTATTTTCATCCACCCCCATATATAAATTTAATTGGTTCTTAAGTTAATTACATCCAAATATCATAATAGAGTTTTCCATAAAAGACTATATTAGCTATGATTATATAGTGCATTTTGTAATCAAGGATGAAATGAAGAATGGTTTTACATAGAAATCTCAAGTTATTGAGTAGAAAATGAAAATTTTGGTCAAATGAAAATATAAAAGCTATGGTGAAAATAATATGATATTTCTATTACACTCTATGTGTGGATATAAGAAAGGTGGAAATTGACTTAGTGGTCAAATAATGGATTTATGTGTAGACGGGAAGGTCATTTGAATTATATTTCTAATGTAATGGGAAGAAATTATAAAACAATATGTATGGAGAAAATGTTACATTGGATTAAACTCCCCAACATTAGTGATAAAATGTGTCATGAGAATGTGAATTATTTGAAAAATTTCCCACAACATAACGATAATGATTAGGATCAATTTCAGTATCCGCTTAAGCCAATAGAGAAGAGGAAATATCTTGAAATTACTATTTCTATCAAGTGGTGTTACAATAATATTGTAAAATGTATAATTAGAATCTACTCAATAACTACATATGTCTTACATGATTCTGGATCTACCAAATCATCTATATGTAATGAATTTTAATGTTGAAATAAGATTCATCCAAAATGATTAGATGTTGAATTAGAAATAAAAACCCATAGTGGTGTTATTATTGATACTAAGGTCTATGAATAATCTCTAATCTAGGGTTGTGAGAATATAAATCCTATAAATGTATTCATTCATTCTATCATTGAATTTGTTGTAATGTTTATCCTCGATTGGATTTTTCTTTATATATACCACATTAATTTTATAGGAAGGGAAATTATGCAGCATTTTTAAAACAAAACTATGATTTTCAATCAATGTGACGAAACATATTAAATTCCTTCTGAGATTAAATATACAATATAATTTTTAATTCCGATTAATATTTTTTATTTCTCTCAAATGGGTGTGGATAAAATAAACAGTGACGATATGCCAATTTTTTAATAGTTTTTGGATATTTTTTAAAAATAATATCTTCGAATCTCCCCAAAATGTGAATATGTTCTCTTGATAAAAAAAATATATGGTTCCACAATATATTAATATACATGATATATAATGGAACCATTTGATTTATAATATTTTTAAAAGAAGCCCGAAGAAAACAATTATATGGGATTCATTTCGCAATGTCTGTTAACATAGTTTGAGTGTATTTTTTTTGTGAAAAATAATCATAGATCAATGTGACTCAACATAAATTAACAAGTTTTGTACAAGATAAAAATCATCAATATGTATTATATTACCCATATTGATGATTTTTTGATCATTTGGATAAAGGTAATTACATTTATAATATTGACTATCATTTGATATTTCATTCATTGATGTACAAGAAAGAGGATATACACAAGATGATATTAAAAATAGGGTCTGAAAAAGTTAAATATACATTTATTCGTTTTTGTATTAATATATACCATGAAATCTACATGGATTTATTAATCATGTATTTATATGTTACATCGATCTGTTTTTGGATGTCTTTATATATGATATTCATATCTATTCATATATAATGAATGAACATGAAGAACACATGTGAATTGAATATATGTCCCTATGGAAGGATATAATGTATGAAATATTTAGAATGTGTGATTTTATCATTAGAAGGATTAATTTTTTTCATAAAATCTCTTTAGACGACATAATAGTAGATTCATCAAATGCGTAATCTATTATATCTTGGACTACACTACAGATAGATGCATAAATCAGTTGTTTTATTGGATTATCTAGATAATATCAATTGTTTTTATTGAATTTATCATGATTATCTAATCTAATAAAGTTTTTATCTAGGATGGGTGTCAGATTATTATATAGAGATGAACGTGAGGAAAATTTAAAGGAACTAATGTGATGTTTATTCAATGAACATATGACTACACTACAATATAGCGGAGAGAGTTTTTTTAATATATATTGTCACATCCAATAAAATGGATTGGGATTTATTATTATGAAGTTAAATATTCTTATATACTATGGGTATTGAAAATTGATGGTTCATGAGAAAAATTATCCAACTCTTTGTTGGAGTTAGATGTTAATTGTTTGCATTATATATATAGATGCTTTATCGTTATTGAGAAATGTGTGATATTTATATTTAACAAAAAATTCTAAAATACATATCCATCATACAGAGTTGAACATTAACTAGAGATGATGGTTAGAGCCGATAAATTATTACAACCACTTATTATAATATCATCCTTTGGAAGTGAACAAGGTGGCTTATGCTTTGAGTTGAATGGATCAAGTTAGATTCTACATGTTGATAATCTCAAATGATCTAGTATTATTGGATTTGAAATGGTTGGATCAAGAAATCATGATGTATGTGGAAAAATCATATCCTTTTCAATGGAAGTTTCAAACACATGTCCATATAATTATTAAATTAGTGTAGAAGAGAGTTATGAGATACAAAAGAAGGGTAGAAATTATCCAAATTTTAAATATTATCACATAATAATGATATAGATTAGGAAAGTGTATATATTCCACCCATAACATATTTGAATATTGTTATTTTAGAGGAATCACATAACCCATCAATATTTATTCATCCTAGAAGTATTTTATATGTATAAATAGTTGAGAGAATACATAGAGTGGGATGTCATAAAGAGATATATCATAATGTTTGTATCTCAGTGATTAGTATGTTAGAATGATATGATTGAAATAAAAATTTATAAGGAGATTTTTCTTCAATTTCCCATACACTAATGAAAAAGGGAGAACATCCCTATGGATTTTTTTTGTTAGAGACCTCATGACTTATAAATGGAATAATGCTAAAAGGGTGGTAGTCCATCCCCTCTCTATGTAAAAACACTTAATTAAAATTATAGAATACTTATATGTAGATCATATTTCGATGATCTATATTAAATAATTGGTATTGTTTCATGGTGTACAACAAAATATTGTATCAAATCAATATATGATATTTTACTCTTGGGTATGTTGATATATTTAGCATGTAAATGATATGGGATTTTTTAGCTCTATTTATCATCAAAATATTGATTGTTAGTCTTAGAAAATGAATCTCTATATGATTTTTTATAAATTTTTATCTTCACTTAATGGTTTTTGGGATCAACACCTTCCTATTATTGTGTTTTCTTACATCAATATCATTTATTCCAGAATCCACATGTATCCTTATGAATCAATATTTCTGATGAACTGTAATGTTCCAACATTTACGGATGAATTTGTATAATTAATGCTATTGGGACATGTGATCTGTGATGAAATGGAAGAGAACATTAGAACAATTAAGTTGTACATCAATGTATCTCAATATTAAATGAATATTTTTGTTTCAAAAACTCAACAACATATATATATTTAAATTTTCAAGAAAGTTTTTCAACAACTATCTCCCTCATAGAATGTTAGGATATTTATGAAGAAGTTATAACTATGACCTATGTATATCTATCGCATTGAAATTATTGATTTTATGTGGTGGGAATCATATCAAAAGGAACATTCCCAAAATCATTATCAAGTCCATGAAATCTTCCTTGTGTCCTTCCATTGGAAATACATACCTGACCATTCACATGTACTAAATATAAATTTCTTACCACTAGAACATGATCATCAAAACATAGAAACGCTTTTTGATATTCTAGATCATATAGTTATTTTTTTACAAATAATTATCACTAAACTCGTCAGATATTTTTATAAAATCACCAGTTAGTGCATGATATGTGGGAAATTGATTATAGAACTTCTTTTTGAATAAATTTATTTTATTTGAGGTCATTCACTATATCATACACCATGATAAGTTGTCATTATATTCTAAAAAAATTTCTGTTTCTAGCGAGAAGGCTTCTAATGCGATGGTTCTAAGGAGCATTAGTTTGTGTCTGGTTTTACATGCTAAGGTAGTATGCTCGAGGACATGATAATGGTCTCTCTTTGAGAATTTTGAATTTTGAAATTTGAAACAGGTGATGTGTCAACATGATAATAGTGAGGTGTTGATGTTGGAACCCATTTGAATATTAAATCAAGGTGTAATATGTTAATTCCCGGTGTGGTGTTCGACTATTCTCTTTGATATTTTTGAATTTTGAAACCATTAATGCGATAAATGATACTCTTTTAATATTATTTAATTTTTTTATATAAATAAAACATATTGATAATGAAAATTATAATTTTAGGTAATATCATTATATGTTTTGTAAAATATTATTTTCTCAAACTAACAACTTTTTATTTATTTTATAAAGAATAATAAAAAGTAATTTTAGATACTTTCAAATGTTTAATATAATAAAATAATACTAATTTTTAATTTATAATGTCAAATCTATCTTAGGGAAATTGTTTTTTGGGTATTTTTGTTTAAATATTCATTTTTTTATGAATAGTGGAAATACAATATAGTAATTTATTACTGATTTATTGTATAAATAATTTAAATAGTAAAAATTTATTTTAATTTCATTCTCAAATGTAATTAGATCTATTTAATATATAATAATATAATTATAGTGAATTGGAACCAATTTATCCTTGGAATTGGAGATTGAAATATTTTATACTTTCGGAGTTTTTTCATATAATACTCCGACTCAGGATACATCTCTGGGATCTAGTTTTCATTAAATTTTTCAAATTATAAGATTAGACACATAGGATATCTTCTATGCTACGAATTACACGATCCTTCAATCTATCTATTTGCGGATGGTATGTTGTGGTCAACATTACATGATCTCCTGTTGCTTATTAAATAATCCACCAAAACCATTAGGTAAACATAATATCCCTATATCAAACAACATCATAAGGACTCACATGTAACCTCATAATCTCATGCACTTAATGCTTACCCAGATCATCAACATTAGTAGTGCCTTTAATTGAAATGAAATTAGCATACTTGGTCAAGTGATCAAAAACCGTCCGGATAGCATTTTTCTCACATGGTTTATGTGGTATTCCAAAAAAAATTCCATGGAAACCTCGAAAAACTTCTAAATTGGAACTGGAAGAAGATGAAGCAGTCTAAAATCATTCATGTGCTCTACCTTTATCCATTGGAATGTTTAAAGGTAGGGCACATGATCTGAAATATCATGCATTATACCGAGTCACAAGAACAATAATCTCATGTAATAATACATACTTGTAGGGTATAGATGAATGGCCAGTGATGGGCTATGTCAATTTTGAAATATTGAACTTGTCAGAGGTTTTGGGATGACAAGTTGCTTCCCTAAGAGATGTATACTATCTAAAGAAAGAGACCAACCATAAACAATCTTCCCACCATAAATGTTTTCCTAAATATTATGAAACTCATAATACTGTTGGTGACATTCTGTGATTGATGGCAAGAGAGATGAAGATTGATGAACACATTCCATAACCTTCCATGAAAAATATTCTAGAGCATCCATGGGAAACTGAGCGAAAGGTCAAATAATATTCCTCTCTACCATTGGTTCAAGAACAACATTTGATGGTGCCTTCATACATTAAACATCTTCATCCACAATCCCATTACTTGGGTTGTAATTGATGTCTATGTCAAGTTTATGATGGTATTCTACCCATCACATATGTCTGAGATTCAATCAATTCTAGGAAAACATATGGCATAGAATATTATGATCATAGAAGACTATGATCTTATCCCCAAAAATGTTGAACCACAATCATTTAGGAGAATTCATCACCTCATAATAATATAAATCATGAGCGGGGTACTTATTTTCATTTGGTTAGAGGTGATGATAGACAGAAGCTACCACATGATCATCATGTATCAGCATGAATCCAAAACTAGAACTTGATGAAATATAGACGACCACTTACCCCATACTGGTCTTCAATATGATCAAAATAGTTACGGATGATTTAAGTCATTTTAGTTCATCAAAAGAACACTAACACTTCACATCCCATTATAATTTCACTACCTTCATGGTAAGAGCGGTCAAAGGATACGCCATCATAGAGAAATCCATGATGAACGTTTAGTTGTACTAGAAATCCCATTGAATCTGTATATATCAAAGACATTATGTGCTTCCCTAATGGAAAATTCTTCTATTACATTATTGGGATCAACTTTTTAGCGATTCCCTTGAATTATGTGATCTAATGGCATCACATCCTAATCCTAAAACTTAATTTTGGAGGATTTCCGTACAGAATGTGATTTCTATGAATCTCTAGGACCAAACAGAGATACTTCACATGATCACAATCATACATTGAATAAAAAAGAATATCATCCACATACACAACCACAAAAGTGTCATTCTATTGGTTGAATGTCCAATTCATCAAGGCCACAACCACTATAAGGGGATTAGTCAGATGGAAAGGCATCACAATGTATTCTTAATGGAAAAACCTTCTCCTAAATGACATCATTATTATATTATAATCTTGGACTCTGATTTGATGAAAACCCAACCAATGATCAATATCATAAAACCACTTCTTCAACATCATCTTATCAAACAAATAATATACATATGGAATATGATATTTTTTCTTAATCATTACACAATTTAACTAAATATGGTCCACACATAACCAAAGTGAACAATCAGCTTTCTTCGAAAAGAGAATAGGGGATGCCCAGGATTAAATTTTAAGGAGAACAAAACCCCAATCTAATATGTCTTCCAAAAGAATCATGAGTTATTTAAACTATCATGGATCTATATGGTTTGATTTAATTGATAACAACTATGTACATTGAACCAGGACAATTGTGAACTCTACAAATCTCTCTTGAGGATGACGGGATAAGTCCTCAGGAAAATTTCAGGAAATTATTAGTCAACAATAGGAATATCCTCAGTAGAAGAAAAGTCACCAGGCTCAAACTCAACAGAAACAAAGAACCTCCTAAGCTCTATGCAGGATGGTCTTACATGACCTAGTGCTGAGTCCCACTCTCCCTAAAACACACTGGATCACCACTTCGTAGCATCAAACAAAACACAATGACGATATCATTAAAAGTCAACTCATTGTGCTAAAAACAATGCTTATCAATGATGTAATCATATAGATCTAGATCAAGAATGAAAAAATATATGACCAGCTTTGTGTCTGTTATCGTGAACAAATAAAAAGGAAACCAGAACCCCTTTTCTTTCCTCTTCCCTAGTGGTTCCACTAACTCCATTGTAAATGGAATAAGATTTGTTGTATATTTATGAATATAAAAAACATGAATATATAAATGAGTGGGGGATGTCAATATCAAACAAAGATGTAGCTAGTGTTTATTTAATAATGACCATACCACTATCTGTTTTGGTTCATGCATAAACTTCCACTAGACACTCATCTAATTCGTGTAAATGATTCATTCCTAAGGCATGTGGATGGATCCCAATAGTCATTGATGCTTTTGACTACAATGCATTAGTAATTGAAGAAAATGAATCCTGACCTTAATGAAGCATATTAATTTCATGATAGAAATTTTGAAGATGAAAAACATAACCACAACTATTTAAAATAATCACATGAATAGTAAAGGAGCATATGTTGTGAACCCCCTTGTAGAACTAGTTGCAAGTACGAGGAACAATGTCAGGTATAATTGATAGTGCAGAGGAGGCTCACTGCTGAGACCCACCTCCACCAATACTGCAATGGAATTGTCACTTCCTATTATTCCAACGTACACCACTGATTCTATCACCCGTTAAAAGATAAGAGGTTGTAATTCTAACCTTGTCATCCTTGTCCATATCTTCCATCAATGCCCTATCCACTATTTCCACAATGGTTGAAATCATCATCATGAACACATGTTATTTAATGTATAGTTGTAATGATGACATGTATTTATGTTCCTTCATTTAATCATTCATTACCAGTTCTGGGGAAAAACGTACATGCTCAGAAAATTGGTTGGTGTATAATGACTCTAAATTTTCTCGCTGATATAATGATAGAAAATACAATCATTTTTAAAATATCAGAGACTCTAAAAAACTGCTGAAATAATAGTGTTCTATACCCTTTATAATCCAGCCCCACATCTCTATCTGCTAGTACCCCAGACTTCCACCAAAGAATTCTAGAACCATCACGTCTGAATGCTGCAAACATCACCATGACATTATTAGGTGTCCCTAGGAAGTCAAATATTTGATTGGTCATGTCATTTAAATCATCCACCACATTTGGTTTAGTAATCCCTTTAATGGATGGTGGATTCTCACACAAAGACTCTCGAGATCAATCTCTTTCCCCCCATCTCATGGTTGATCCTCATCCATTGCATTCATAACTCATGGAACATCCTATCAATAGCATAGACTGCATATAAAATAGTCTTGATGAGATTCTGATCTATATGTTTAATTCATGGAGGAGAAAAAAATTGCACCTTCTTGCAGATCCTGGAGAACATGTCTCATATTCATATTGCTACACATAGAAACATAAAGATGATTATAAACCATACAAATCAATGTGCAAACTTGAAACCCCATTAGATGAAATTGAGACTTTAAAAAATAGAGACACATATCCCATCATCCCATGGAATCATGGGTATTGTTATGATAATAGATAATAAGGATCTTATATCTACATACCTCCTAAGTCTCGACAGTCCTATATCTAGGCTTAGAAAAGTCCCAAGGAAAAAATTCTTTAAGATTAAGCTCCTCTAATAACAAACTGTAATGAATAAACACATGTTTGCTGGAAACCTAGAACTAGACCTGATCAATCACATACCCAATGGGTGTTGATGATCCCCATGGGCTGGTGACAAGCACCAGGGTATCCTGTTAAATAATTAGGGATCAATTTCTCTCAACATGAATAAACGCACAAAATTTATATAAAAACTAAAAGAAACCAATAAATTATAACAAATATATATGTGATAACATTATGTAAAATACAAGAAATAGAGAATCTAAAGCAGTAGCTAAAAACTCTAAATTCCAAGTATTACTATAATTGACTCCAAAAAAAATATATACTCCAATGATTGAATTAGTGAACTCTAAAAATCTCACCATCATCTACCCATCCCAGTTGACATGAACCTTGTCTCCTCACTATGAAACCTTGTTATTCCCTGCACTAGAAGACAAACAATTGCCTAAACACATCCGAAATGGTGAGTAGGGTGTGAGCTAATAGAGTCTGTTGGATCCCACCTAGGTTCTCCATATAAATCCATCGTATAAAAATTCATGTATACATATTTAAAGAATAAAAGGTAGAATGATAATCAAAAAAGTATTTTTATTGAACACATGTTAAACATTATTTTTCTAGAGTTCAAATAAAATTAATGTATATCAGTTTGAAATATTATTTTCCATAACATTGTCAACAAGTATAAACATGTATATTCCTACTAACTTATAATTCCAAGAAATAAAAAATTGAAAAATAATAAAAATGAACTTTTAAACATAGTAGGGATCATCGAATAAGGGAAAGCATACCAGATCAAGGTAATAAGATGTTAAAAGAATTTTTCTCCATCAAAGATGACATATATTGGTGTTATTGACTCCATTTTGTAAAAATGATATCAATGTTTCATTCATATTATTTCTATGAATGGTTTATGATATGGTTTAATGGTGTCTATAAAACTAAAATTTATTTATTGGGTTATATGTCTATAAAACCTACTTCTTTTCATCGGTTATTCATTGATGAAATGATTCTAATCCTATCCCTTCTACAAATTTTATTATATGATTTCATTTTTATGATACCCATTTTAATTCATCGGTTATGATATGATTATTTTATATAATCTAGTCGATGTAATGTGTATGAATTTATTATGAGATTTATTGGACCTATATATCCCTCCAATTAATTGTGTAATGATTTACATCTCATGATATATACATGGATGGAATGGGGAGTGAACTTAGATCAATAAGATACTTTTTCAAATAATATGGTATTGAGAGTGAATATTGAAAATTAAGATGTTCATGGTAGTTATCCAAGATTACAAATATGTTATTGGTTGAGAACATATACTACTAAGGAGATTTTTGAAATATTCTTTGACTACTATTGAAATAATTTTATATTCTTTTTTATTAAGAACAATTCCATATCTTATTCTCATGTTATGATTTCTTGGATTATTCTCCTGTTTACCTAAGTATTTGTGTCCTATGAACCGCCAATATTTTTGAATTGAATCATTTTTATGAACATTTATATTTCGGGTGTGATCCTTTAATTTAAAATCCATATTTTCATACCCTTATAAAAATTTTATAAATAAATATATATCTTTGTGATCCTTATTAATAATTTTATCTTTCCCCTTTTTTTATTTCATTCCATAGGTTATTATGTTTTGTATTATATATCATGTGTCACGAAATTGTTCTAGTATGGAATTAAATAGCGAGATATAATGTTTCTCCCTTTTTTACATGTTCTTAGGTTTAGATTTCTCTAAATGAACTAAAATAATATGGTCTTTGGGTTCATATTTCTATCATGTAACATGTATTGAATAAAATGATGTAATTTATAATCTCATTAACTAAGGTTTTCTATACTAGATATCAAGTTCCTAGTTAAGGATTTAGATAATCTGAAGGATTATTTTAGTCATAGATATTCCCACTTATAAAATACTGGGATTTCATTTAGCCTAACAAACATTCCAATATTTATATTGGTTTAATGAAATCAATATTCCACTAGTAACTTGATATAATTGCTCAGTATTCATGGATGATAATCTAATTTAATTAAGATACAATTAATATGTTAAGGTTCACATTAAATATATTTTTTATATATTAACCGATAATATTCATTTTTGTAAATTATCTTAATCCCATTTCTGTATTATATATTTTACGATCATAATAAAGTGGATTTAGAATAACCAATGTCAATTGATTTTGAGAATATAATATTTATATATTCATTGGATAATCAACAACATAACTTTTATATTTTATGAATTATGGGTATGGTAATTAACCTTGAGAATTTTATTAAGGATTTATCATGAAATTCAACATTGATGACTTCTATTACCTAGAAAGGGGAGCAATTCTCTAGGAATTATATGTGATAGAAATCAATCGACTAATTGAAATGATTTCTACCATCAGTAAATATTTTTATCATTCTATATTTCATATAAGGATATAATGTTTATTCTTATGAAATAGACAAAATAATGGGATGTGTTATGATATAGGGATATCATATTATTGCATATGGATATTTCTAGCTTGGTACCAATGAGAGAAATTACCCCATTGATGATATTGAACATAAAAATGATATTTACACACATATAAATTCATTAAATTATCATTTTATTTAATTTTTCGAAGTCTATTTCCATCATATTATTCAATGTTATATTTTTCAGTTGAGGAAATGTATATCACGTATAGGTTATGGTGAATTAACATCATAATATTTACATTGAGATTTATTAAACATCGATAATGTGGAATGTTATTTATGAAACTATATATTGGAAGTTTCCTTCAAATGATATGGTGGAGTTAATGAATGAATGAGAACACATGGGTCTCTCTAATTTTATTCACCTGAATATGATAGAAGAGGATATGGGTATTGATCTATGTTGTACACAGATGATATCATAATTTATAGGGTCATTTCTTCAAATGTTAAAACAAGATGAAAAGTGTAGGTGTAACAAGAATTATATATATGGGGGAGACCATCATTAAATGGTATATCTCTTAGTAATGTGTTCTTGTATTAATGAGTATGTTATGGTTCCATTATCTATGAGAGTAGTAGATATATTGGGATTTTTTGTTCATGTATCATTATTAACATATGAAATACCATGATGTTTTATAACATGGTATTTTTGTTCTTGTGGATAGGTAGGAATTATGTTTTAATGTATTTTATGTTTCATTATAGTAAATTTAATTAAAAATGTCTGAGTATGGGCCCTCAGACCAAATTTTTTATACTTTATGATAAATAATAATCATTTTTCCTGAAATTTCTAAATTTCATACCACATCATTATTTATCTTCTGTGTAACATATTCTGTGATAATGTCCTAATTTTATTTTCTACAATTAATAGTTTAAGAATTTGATATCTATTATGAGAGCCTATAATTTTAACAATAGTACTTTTAAATTTAAGTTCAATATAATGATGTAATAATCTAAAGGTGATAAATAATACATTCACTTGGCGGTGGATACTCCTAGGATGTGTAGGTGCATTTTAATTATTTATTCATTTAATATTATTAAGTGTAGGATATTATTATAATCATTCCCACCAATTTTAAATCCACAATTAGATTTTTCCTTCAATGATCCAAGCTTGGTATGTGTTTATTGATCCTTATACATTATTATTATTATTAACAGTTATTATATATCTTTTAATTTGATATTTTGATTAAAAATATGATGGTATATGTTCAGGATGTGTTAGAAGTCATTGTTTGAGTCATTAGTAATATATTATTAATGAATAATGAGAGAAATGATTTGCAACTAATATTATTTACTAAAAGTTGATATCTATGACCCTTTTACAGAAGTTATATAGAATAAAATAAAAAATTTACTAGGTATTATATAGGCATATTCAATTTTAATAACATCACCAAAAAAGACATGTAGAAAATTGGTTGAATCACTAACATGCAAACTTCTTGATTATATAGATCTCCAAAGATGGATTATATTACATAGTAAGAATATGTATAACATATTCTTTTTGATGGAACTGAATTCATTATCTAAGAGTTCCTTGAAATATTGTTACCTTCTAATCTATTATATCAGGCTTCATCACCTAATTCCAATGAGAAAAAGTCCTACATAGTCACAAAATATTTGTATCCATAATTTAGGTTAAATAATATATAACTATATTTTTTTTATATTGAATAAATATTATTCCCACACTTTTTTTAAAAATTATTCATAGTTAATTTATCATAAAAATTCATTCACTAGTTACTTGAGAGAATATTATATGATAAAACTACTAAATAAATTTTTAATTTTGATTTTGTGAATATAATTTGTATTTATTTATTGTATAATAGTGAAGTGATTTTAATTTACTATATAAATATTAAACCACAATTAAAAAATAAATATTATGTATGAATATTGTCTAAATATAATGGACTAATGAGAAATAATATATATTTATTAATAATTTAATAGATAATATTTATAATATTCAACATTCTCTAGGAAAGTAAATAAATAAATAAAATATTTTTTCATTATAGACATGGGGTTTTTATGTGGATATAGAAGTAATAAGGGTACACATGAATTGTTTATTTTCTATCCACATTGATATATTAACCTAATAATATTATGTTTCTAAATATAATATTTTTTTTGTGGTAAATAATAAGATTAAGATAAAATCATCTAAAAGCACTTGAGAGTTCTCTATAGAAGAACACTATCTAGAATATAGATTGATCCTCCTCTGTTACCAGTATCATGTTTAGAGTATTTGAATATATACCTTTCTTAAAGCATTTTGTGACAGAATCCTAGGTGAAGGATAAAAACATTAGGGTCTACCATGCATTCACATAGAATTTACTATAGTGATGTTTGGGGGATTTTGGAAGATTTGAAGGTCACTGCTAGAGGGAATATATTATTGATTCATATGAAAAAATAGAATTATTATGATAAATTATAATAACAATAAAATAAAATAATTTATAGTAATTTAATTATTTAATTTTGTAAATAATTATATATAATATGTGGTAGTTCTCCAATTATGTTTGTCTATTTCACAATATTACAATTTCTTCGATTCTACAATATTAAACACATCATTTATCATCATTTAAATATTAGATTAATAATAAATCATGATAAAATTATTATATCCGAATGCCCCATCCATATGTTACACTACATAGGGAATCGACAAATGGTATTAGAGAGTTCACATATTTATTTATAAATATGTAATTATATATGACTGATTGATGAATTGTTTTATCAATTTTCAATTCCAGTTTTAACATTATATAATATAAATTATATGGTATTCATTAAACCTATTAATTTAAAAAATATATATTCAAATTAATTAATTTTATATATGAATTAAATATGATGTTATCATCTAGTGTTGATAAGGAGTCAATCCAGTCAACAGGAGGCATATTCCATGGGGTAGGAGGTACAAGCCATGTACTTCTATTTATTGGACCCTAATATAATTTGAAATAAAGTTATTTCATGTACATTTATTATATATGTTTAATTTTATTAAATACCCCCTTTTAACTATTCTAGCATGTAGCACATTTAGTCAAAGTTAATGTCACGTATCTTATAAACACGATTTGTAGTCCTTTAGTCACTGCCATGCTATTTATCTTCATACATATCACACATAACTAATAGCCATTTAACAAGGAGAAAACACATAGAGTATTCCATATATATTCCTTGTACTCAAATATTTTCAATGGAATTGTTACATGATGAGTCTCTATGCATATTCTATATATAGACAGTGTTAAATATACACTATATGTAGCTTCATGGTACACACTATTTATTTTTAAAAAATTACATATAATTTAAAATTAATTTGATGATAATACTCAAACCATACATACATATAGTTAGTATGTTGGCAATGTTTATTGTAAATTCAATGTTAAAGGATATAGATGTAAAAAAGATGAATTAATTGTAATGTAATGTTCAAATATTCTTTTATTTTATAAGTCATATTATTGTTTTTACATCAGATAAATTCAAGTACAATATTCTATTTAAATAAATGTTTCTTCATGTGGTCATTTTTTATAGCACAAGACATGAATTTACATGATAAGTCATTCAATCCATGTGTCATGACATTATACAATATACATTTATAATATAGGTTTGTTATTTCTGACGGGTAGTCACAATGTTTCCTCTAAGGTATATTATTTGTAAAATGTGAATTTTAAATAAATGTATTTAGATTTATTAAAATAAGATTTGATGAAAATATAAATAAATTTTTTATTATAATTAATATAATATTATTCATTAATTTAAAATTATAATTAATCTATCTAAAGATGATTTATCATTGATATGAACAAATAGAAATGAATTATAATTTTATTAAATGTGTAATTAATTCCATGAATGTGGACTATAAAAAGCATATTCATGAACATTCAATGTTATATGATTTGATTAATATATAATTAAAATAATATTTTTCACTTTATATCAACCCACAATTTCTTATATAATGACATGAATTCACATTGATTATTTTAGGTATACCACATAACTAATTCTTTGGTCCCCATAACATGCATGTTTATTATCTCATATGTAATGGATGAAGATCCCATGGAAGTGGAAGAAAATAAATATATGAACCCTGGAAAAATAATTCCAACATATTAATATAGGCCAATAAGTAGAAAGATTCTACAGAAATACTAAATTGATCATATAGTTTTTTCGCTTGGTTGATGGTTAGTTTTTCATCTTATAGATAAACTAACAATTACTACATGATCCTGTTAATAAAATATAATTATTTTTATTTCTATCAAGTCTCATGGTTACTTTTATTTGGAATTTTTTAATGATAAAATGAGCTGATTAATTAAAATGAAAGAGATATGAAACGAAAATATTCCATATTAGGTGTAATCCTTATCTATGTACTACATAATAAATTATATATATCCACACAATATTAACCAGAATATGATAACGATATTCACTTTAAGTTTACTAATAAAATATAAAATCCATATCTGAATGAATTTTCTTAACTAATATTAAATGGATGATGAAATCCAATTTAAGGATATTTGATTAGGGATTCCACTAAAAATATCACGGAAATAAGGGTTCATGCCATTGTAATTTCAATTATAAACCAGAGACATCAATTTTTTTAATTGATGGGAGATGGATTGATGAGAAGGGGAATATAGATTATATCCACTATAATTTACCAGAAAAATACATATTGAATACACTAGTGAGGGATATTTTGTTTTTATTTAATTGTGGAGATTAATAAATTTAATTTTTATTTATTTGTATTTATATATTAAAAAATGACCTAAAAACCAAATTTTTGTATTTATAGAAACAAAAACCAATAGTACAATAGAAATATCTTTATGAACCATACATTAGAAATAATATTTTCTCACAAAAAAATCATAAGAGTTGGAATTTTTCTTACACATTATACAAATCCATGAAATGAAACTATATGTGATAAATTAACTTGTTTTTATGAACATGCTTTTGATATAGGTGATGAAGATTTATCTCTTAATGAGGAACATTTGAAAGATTGTATATATTTTTAGTGTTTCATTCTTTATTCAAGAACTCTACAGATATAAGTATATACTAGAGAGATATGATATCACTAATGATCCATTCACAACTATTATTGGACGTTCAATACCTTCTAAGCCTA
Organism: Viscum album; assembly: GCA_963277665.1. Classification (NCBI taxonomy): domain Eukaryota; kingdom Viridiplantae; phylum Streptophyta; class Magnoliopsida; order Santalales; family Viscaceae; genus Viscum; species Viscum album. The sequence continues at coordinate 2,038,184,269 of OY728121.1, forward strand.
ATGAATTTGGTAAAATTTTCTTTGTTGTATAAATTTAATGATTAAACAACATTGGGATTCAAATCCAAGAAAATTTTCTCATAGACATCATACATTCCTTAGAAATGAAATTACTAAACCATTTTTATTACTGATTATTACATTAGAGAAAATGAAAGGAGGATTTTTTACATTATTATTTTGATTCTTGATGTGGCCGTGGACAAAGGTAATGAAAAAACCAAGTTCAATATATTGAATAATAAAAAGGGGAACATGGAGAAGGGGCCCATGAATCTAAAAAATCTAATGCTCATCAAAACTATTCTTTTAATAAGTGGAAAATATAGATATAGAGAAATTGAAGATGAAGTATTATATAATATATGTGGAATGAATGTCCACTGGGAGAGGAACCTCACAAAAAAGAAATTAGAGGATAATTGTGGATTTAATTTGAAGTGAAATCTATAAATATCAACAAATTTAGTTTTAGATATAGATCCTAGTGCTCACATTTATATCCTAATTAAACATCCTAGTAGAATCCAAAATATGTATAGAGTAGTTGTGGATTTTTGTGAATCCATTGCTCCAAGGCCAGATTCACTAGTAATTTATTAAAATAAAATTTTATTTTTCAATATAAATATATTGGTATTATTTTGTATTTATTATATACCGACTATTACCCAGAACATATTTTTTGTAAAATACATAGATACATATGGTTTTACTTTCATCATTGAAAAATATTATTTTTTTAAGAATACAACATAACATAGGGTGTGGTACATTAGAATAAATATATTTATGAAATATATGAAGAAAACTTATTATTGATAATATATAACAAATCATGATCTCATGACTCATATTACACCCAGACATTCCATCATTGTGTTGGTCAAGTAGACAAGAAGAACTATATAAATACATATTATGATGTTCATTTAGATTTTTTTGATAAAAAACCAATTGAATGATTTCATTGATTTTTTGAAATGAAATATATCCAAAACTTAATTAAATGGACATAGTGGTAGGGCCTCAGAGATATTATGATTTCTACATACTGATGTCTTTAGACCAATTCTACTAGAATGTTGAGGTGGGTATTCTTATATCTCAAATATTACTAATGACATGAGTAGATATTTTTATGTAAACATGATGAGATACAATTCCATGTACTTTTATAAGTTTAATAAATTAAATAATGAAGTACATAATCAAGTTTTTATAAAGATAGAGAATCATTGATCAGGTAAAAATGGTGAAAATCTAAACAAAGAGTTTATCGACATTCTTTGAGTGGTCAGGTTTCAACATAGTACACCTTACCAACCACATTGAAATTTGTCTGTCAGATGAGGAATTATACCTTTTTATATATGGTATAATTAATGATGATTAATTCACATATATTATTATTAATTTTTCAATATCCATTGAAAATGACAGAATATAATCTAAACAGAGTACCATATAAATATTTATATAATATTATCATTGGGTTGTGGATTGGAAAGAAACATGTTTAATCAATGTCATGTGTATGGGGTTGTGAAAAATAATATAAATCCCTAATAAAAAAAATATAAACTGAAGACACAATATGTATAATTATATGATATCCAACGAAAAAATGGAAACTACCTCAACAACCCATCAGACATGAATGTGACTATCTCAAGAAAATATTTTCTTCTTAATATGGAGAACACCGTTAAAAATATATCTTTGAGAAAAATTGACATCAATGATATTCATGGTCATGATACACCAAATATTGTACTATAATAGATTCTATAGGTCCCAATGAATGAAGTTTTCCCGAAACACCTTGTAGTACATATGAGAAATATGGAGTTAGTAGAGCTAGATAAATATTTGTTTCTATTCATTGAGTAGGGTGAATCATTATTAGTTGAATATGGTGAACATCCCTCCATCAAAGAGGAAAAAATTAGATGAGAAGATTCATTAGGGAATTAAGCCATGATTTTTGAAATGGATTCCATCATCATCATAATGATTGGGTTTTATTCTACGTACTGATTGATATAAAGTTTGTAGGGTGTAAATGGGTATTCATAAAAAAACATGAAATTGAAGATAAAATAAAATACCTATAAAACTAGGATAAAGTATAGAGTTTTTAAATGGAGTTAACAAATTGAATGAGATGAATCCTCTTCATGGATTTCCTTTTTAAATTCCCTCAAAATTATACTAACAATATCATCTTACCATTAATACAATATTTCTTTATATTGATGTAATGATATTGTTCCTTAATGGACACCTTGAGAATGTTGACTACATGTAACAACAAGAAGTGATAGTGAGTATAAGTTATGGGAAATGAATATGAAAGTTTTATAAATCTATTTATAGAGTGAATAAAATAACAAGATCCGGGAATATTCTATATGATGATTCTGTAAAAGAATTTTGTATTATTAATAAATAATAATTGACATGTGTTTATAAGGGGATTAGTGGGAATGTGTTGAAAATATAGTAGTGAATATTTATAGAATATTACATATGATAAATGATGTACTATTCTTACATTTTATCATGGAATGCATAATCTACTCTTGGTACATTGTTTTATTCGGTGAAGCATCCAATATTCTTGGGATCATGATCATTATTTATATATCATAATGGTATCTTAGAACACTAAAATGTGAATATATTGTCAATATAATAATGATATTCACTATCAATCAATATAAGAAGGTATTTGTTTCAATAACACATGTTATTCATCATTCAATGAATATTTTCACATAGAAACAATAAAACAAAGAGAAAATTAGTACGATCCCATAAACTCTAGTGATATAATCAATCATGTATTCCTTGTTGTATATTATAAATGATTTTGGGTAAGAATATAAAATAATTATTTGGGAGAACAATATTGGTGCACAATTAAGGATCTTCATAATTATATGAGAATATCTAAGGATATATTATTTGTGTATGGAAAATATGTGCAGATAGTCATCAAGGTTTATACTAATTATTGTTTTTATTGATATAAATGGTCTTTAGTAAATTTCTAAATAGTTTTTTGTCCCATATATGTAGATTTAATCTACAAGACTTCCATGAAACCAATATTCATTGATTCTATACTATATTCCATGTATATAAACGATTATTAAATAGGAAAAGAATCCATTTGGATATGAATCATTATTAGATATCTTAATTTGGCCTCAAGTTTTAATGATCCTTTAAAATTGTATTGTGATAATAAAATTGTGACATATCATGTAAATGATGTCATGAAAATTGAAAAATTTAAAAACTCTAAGTGTTTCATCTCTTGAGTTATTTTTATCTGTGGTTTGAAGTTATAGTATGTAGAGAAAAATAGAAAAAAACATGGTAGTTAACATTACAGAAGTAATATCTCATTGGATTCATGATTATCATGAGAGCTCTATCAGAATTAATGTTGTTAGTCATTGGCCTTATTTCACATCAGAGACTTATTGTGTTGGTTCTATAGAACCAATTACAGTGTAATTTATGATTACATATATCATTATTTTTTAATATTAATAAATTATGTATAATAATAGTACTATTGTAAAGACAAAAATATAATGTGATAATTTTATAAGAGTAGTTATTGTACATAAATATCATTATACTTCCATATTATGTTTGGAAACTAGTAGATACATGAAAATATTCATAAATATATGTTTTATCTATGAATGGAATAATTTTATGGAAAACATGATACATGATATAATGGTTGGAGACTCATATTACATTGACCCACCATCTCATGGTGTTTTCCCTAGGTAATATGCAGTGTAGGATATAATGGGAGTGAGACACAGCAGTTGGAAATCTATATTTATATGTGTCATTGGATGTTATTATAAAGAGAAACATGTCTTTATTCCTGTACATTTGGATAAATATTAATGATTTTTATTAGTTGTGAAAATTTATTTATTAATACAAATAATGATGAAATATGGTTATAATGAGGTAGTATAAATAGGTTATGTCAAAAGTATCAATAATAAATAATATGTGAAAGGATTTTTCATGTATATTTTTTTGTGAATTTTTATATCTTAGGCCCTTTGATGTAAATTATATATAATAAATTAATCCATATACATAGTGTTCAATAGGTAAGGTCAATTTTATGAAAATTATTGAAAGTGTCGTCAGGAATATAATAGGATTATTTAAGCATGGATCCTGCATGATTATAGATTTCATTATTAATTGAATATGATACACCATATTTATTTTTATGTGGTATTATATCATTTATTCTTGAACATCAAACAATATGGGTTACATAAAATATTTCTAGACTCTAACCATGAACATTTTGTTGTTTTTCCAAATGCAACCACAAAATATGCCTAAACAGTCAAATACTATGTGTGTACAAAATCATATTTAAATAATATATTTTTATTTAATATTTAATAAACTAGATAAATAATATTCTTGTGTGAGGTTTAATAATTTTTCATTATTTATTAGTTTAATATATTCTACCACGAGTTATTCGAAAGATCACACTGTGAGATGAATATTTAATAAATATTAACTTTCTATTTAATGAATATAATATTAATTTATTTATTAGAGAATATTGCTATGGTAATTATTTATCAAATAAATAGACATTATTCAATGATTTATTTTAATTTTGGTGGAATGGTGGAATTAGTTAAATGGTCATGTGGAGAATAATATATATTAAATATTATAGGAATACAAAATAATTAATTTCACTAAAATGTTTAGTGCATTCCATGATATAATAATAATAATAACAAAAATAATAATAATATATTTTTGGTTAAATATGGATTATATAAATAATAAGGAATTATTTGAAAATTTTACTTTCTTGTTGTACTATTATAGAATCCCAATTATATTATTTTTCTATAGAGCCAATTCAATTTTGTTATACATAGTGATATCATGAGATAATCCCCTAAAATTATTAGAGAGTTATCTTACTATGAAGACAGACATGAATAGTGATTCAATCTTCACCACCACCTCTCTCAACTCATGATAGATCAAGGAGATCCCATTTTTGTAGTGGTTCTTCATTTTAAAAAGTTTGTGCAATGCAATAGTTTGGGTCTTAAATTATAGATTAAGAAAATATATATGGTGACATTATGGGGGTCATGGATCATGTGTGGATAACTACATAATGGAATAAATTCATGATTCCTACAATGAAATAGTGTTTTTATGTATAGAAATTACTATAAAATCTTGGATGAATGGATTTATTGCACATAAATTCTTTAATAGTAAAAATAAATTATAAAAAATATTATATTATATGAAATAATGGTTCCATAGATTATATAGTATCTATTTTCATTGATTAAATTCCATTGATCATTATGTTTATCATCATGTAAATATTTTATTAATTATCAATCATGAGAAAACCCTTTTGTGGGTATTTCCCTATTTATTCTTATATAGTGCATGTATCATATGAATGAAGCTAGGCCAATAAATGACATTTGGTTTATTAAATCCCATTCAATGAATACATTATGAGTGTTGACATTTCCATTGATTTAATTGTAGTAATACCTTATAATACCTAATAAAATAATTCTGTTTTGGGGGTGATTGATTAGTTTACATGGTCATCCCAAATTATTTAGATTTGGTTAATTGTTGTGATTATTGATTGGGGAATGATTTATATTTATGTGATTATTATTATTCATGGGGTTTCACCATATATTAATTTAGATTGGGTCCATCTCTTTACCTCTCAGTTTCTTCAATGACTCTAGTAGGTGATATGTTATAAATTAATCTTGATAACAGTTTTATGTCCTCAGACATATTTTAATATTGAACATGTTATTCTTATTTTAGATGGTATTATCTATTCTTTCATCATGGAATATTTATTATCATTGTTTAACCACTTAGGGATGGCCATGTATTCATTTAATAATAGTTTCCAATCTTCCATTAAAATTAATCCCTTCGATAATATTTTTGGATTCCCATAGAAATAACATATTAACTAGCATGAAGAGGGTAAATATTTTCTTATCGATCTATATTCAATTAATATCATGTAAGGATCATTTTTTTAAATAGATGGTAAATACTAAAATTTAGTAGAAGTATTTTTTGATATTTTACATAATTCAATGGATTTCTTAGTAGGTTACGAGGTTTCATAAAAATGTCACCTAATTGTGTGAAAATAATCTTGGGAAATAGTGAAGGATAGTTCTTAGATATGTGGTGAAATTTTAAATCTTTTAGGAGATTGTAAAGGAATATTACCAGTTGTATTTTCATTCTATTATGATTTTTATCTACTGTATATTCCTTGTAACTTATCTTTAGATGTACCATCCTTGTGCATCATATGAAAACAATTGATTGATTCATGTTTTGAAATTATATATATATATATACATATATATGATATTAATAATCCGATCAAGAATATTGATTCTCAAGATAAATTATTAAATTCGAATTCTATTCCATAGGTCTATGTTTCATGACCGACATGATTTTTTTATAAAATCTAGGAATGTTATACGATGTTTAGTTAGTTTTGGAATAATCAATCATTCAATAATACTTATTGAAATTTAAATTCTTGGTATATAATTGTCTATTTTTGTGAGAATTTCCACCCCCACATTTCATTTTTACTTATATATATTATTTTATTTAAACCATCATTCATTGGATACAATCTTCTTCTTATTCTGGATGTTATTCCATGTTTATTGAATTATTTGGACATGTTCACATTTGGTACACATTTGTGGAATACCATAATGAATTTCAATGTAATATTTTTCTTGTTTTGATATCCTAATGGTGTGATTATTTTTTTTATGCTTCTGTGAAATGGTTATTACTTATACTAAAACCATAGAACAAGTCACAAAATTATTTCACATAATCAGTGTACTATTTTTTTATCCATGAATCAAAATAATGTGTCTCTTCAAGTAACTCAACAAATAGGAAAATATTATTACATGGGGTTTTAAACCATGTGTAAGTATTTTGTGATGAAAATTTCATATTCACAAAATTAGTTTAAACCCCAATACTTCCCTTATTGAAATTGTTCTTCCACCCATATACTTGGATATCAATCATTGGGATTTTTTATTGTTTTTTCTTATGTAAAACATATTAGTCAATAATTTTTAAAGATAAATTTGAAATTTATTTAGTAAACTCAATGTAAAAATATGTTTTTCATCGTTCTTCAACATTTTAATGTATCTCACCTCTTTTTGTTATTGTATTCTTAGATCTGATATTATATCTATTAGAACATGTTGACATGATTATCAAAATATCATCACAGTAATGAGACTTCTCAATATAACAAATTCCAAATACGATTATGGTTCATAGTTATAGAATATTTGGAAAAATATCAACTAAAAAAATTAATTCACTTTTTAATAAATGGAAATTTTAATACTATATAAGGAATTGAAAAATTTATAACAATTTTTCGACGACTTCTGATAGATATATACATAAGATACTCTTCTATAAATTTTATAAATTTTTATATTTATAGCCTAGTGAAATAAAATATATGAAATTTTGGAGATTATATTCTTTGTAAGGGTAATAATATGTGTTAATAATAAAAGATATTAAAAGATAATATGATAAACATATTTGTATAATCAGTATACATAGGAATCTTATCCCGTGAAAATCAATGACCATTAATCAGTGAATAATATAAGAATAATTCATAAAAAATTCATATTTCTTTTATATATGGAATAATATAGAATTGTGTTAGGTAGTTATGAATAAAAATAATAACACGGATGATCATGTATCACAACTTGATTAATATTTTAGAATTTACTTCAACCAGATATTTACCATAATTGATCATGCTTCAACCAAATGTTTCCCAAAGAGAATCAGAAATCAAAAAATGTTTCCTATTTTAGATGGATCATCACTCCTCGATTAACATTATATGATGAGATGTAAATTTATTCAAACTGAATTGGAAGTTAGTATATGGACCAACAACCATTTAATGATTAACAAAACACATTTTATCCACATTAATTATATAACAATGAAATCATTAATAATATATAATATAATGGTATTCCTACAATATACTAATGAATATCACTTTCATATTTTATCATAATGAACTGATGGAGTGAAATTTCTTTAATATCCTTTTGAAATTGATTCACATAATAAAAAAATTTATAATTAAATAAATAATCATAACATGATAATACAAATAAATATAAAATGGTATCTTATTTCATAAAGTGGCTTTCATTGTAATGAATATTCAATTAATATAATAAATAAAATTATATTTTAACCGTATATATAAAGGTTATAGTGTTTAAAAAATATTATCCACTAATTATTCAATTTATTTAAACTAGGTAAAATTTTACATTCATATAAACTAGAAAAATTCTTCCATAAGTGAAAAGAATTGGAATAAATTTTAGATATATACATATTAAATTTTTAGTTCATAGAATTGTAGTGATGGATATTTTTTATAAAATTTAATGAAAATGAAAAATATATATATATAATTAAGGTCAATTATTACATTTTATGGACATCCAATATCAAGAATATAATATACCTAATGATAATGAATTAGAAAAAAATAAATATTTTAGAATTTTGAAAAATTAACCATGGAGATAAAAAATATACCTGAAACTATGAAACCATTTCCGAATACATGATCTCCAAATATAACAGATTTCTTTTAAAACAATAATATGTTGATATAAATATTAAAATAAAACTAAGATGGTGGTAGAAATATTTATTTACAAGGAAAATGTTAACAGAATTTGATACCAATATATACATAAAATAGTGATGTTATAGGTCACATTTGAATATAATTTCTAAATTTGTAAAGTAATGTATTTGGGAAAACATTAACTTTAAAAATTAATCATCAATTAATCACTATATTAATAGAAATAATCATTATCAAGTAAAATTATTTGTCGATCAAAAAACATTTTAAGCTGAAGGGTTGTAAAATATTTCAAAACAGTTTCTTTTGAAAACACCTATTGTAATAATAGAGTTAGATATTAAGTTTAAAAAGAAATAAATAATATAAGGAGGTTTATTTAAAGTAACCCATATTAGATTTACGGAAAATACAGAACTTAATTGGTGAGAATAAATTTTTTTACATAGAATATATGACTACTAGGTAAGAATGAGGGTTATTTTTACCCAAGGTATATTTTCATTTTAGAAAAAATTTAAAAAAAATATGTAATTGATGATGTCAGGTAATTTTCAAAAAAATGAAAATACCATAGAAAATAGGATAATTGTATGATGATTTAAATATAGAAAAATACACCTAGGTACAAAATACTATAACCCCGTGTATTAGAAATATAGTTAACAAATCCCTTATGAGATTATAATATTTTTAATGATAACCTCATAAAAGATAAAAATTTAAATGAAAAATAAAATATAATGAATGATAATATAATCATGATACCAAATATTATAGGGTGTTTATTATACTATTATAAATAATACAATGTGTATAATATGAAGTATGTCTCATAGTGTGAAAATTTAATATATGTAACCCATAATAATTCATACATCATTAAACTTTTCTCTAACCATCATCATAAAAAAACATTGTTTATTAACAAAAAAAATTCATAACCATTTTTATATATTTAATATTTTGTAAATTTTATTTATAAATAGTCACTATAATTAAATTTATTATTCATTATCCATTTTAAGTATCAAGTATAGGTATTAATGATTGTTCTGAACATGATTCATAAGAGTTGTGTGGTTATACGTTATTATAAAATAATTAATAAATCTTACATCATAAAGCCTATTGGATTTTTTTTCAAAAATTATTTATAATTGGATAATTTTTTTAATGGATTTTGTTTGTCATTATCATCAATGTTAAAATCTTGTATGTGCATGTTTTAGTTATTTTTTACAAAAAAATAATGTTATCTCAAATAATGAGTTTAATATCAATATCACCATAAAATATCATCATTTAATTATTTATGTCATATATTAAAATAAATAAAATCTACAAATACATCTATGATATAAATTTAATGTATTATTCTAGTAAGTGGTTTTTTAAACTAAAATGATAACACTCCTTGTTTAATGGATGATTATGTATTGAGGTTTTTGTAGTATAAGTTTACAAATAGAATATTATTAATATTTAGTGATCATTACTATGTTATATTATAATTATAAGTATATATAATAACATGTAATTGATATAAAAATATTTCATAAAATGAATAACATGTTTCTTTATCTTAGTTCGCTTGTTTCAGAATGATAATTCTGTAAATACATTTTATCATTAATATCATTTATAGTATATTAAATATGTATTTGAAGAAAATATTAATATCATAAAAATAATTTGTATCTTCCAAAATAGTTCTAATAACATCCCATAAATGTTTGTAATGAATGATGGAATAAACCATTCCATGTACTCAGTTTTCGACATGTAGACATGGAAGAATATTTATTTTCCCAGAGATTTGGGGAAATGAGTAATATGGTTTATACATTATAATATAAAATATCTCATAAATAATATATATATATATATTTAATTACTCATAAAATTAATCTATATAAGTAGGTGAAGGACTATATTACACATTTTGCTATTAAGGCTGTAGTATTCCCAATCCAAGAACAATGGTTTCGATTATATTAATATTTAATTTGAAAGGTTGTTAATTATTATAAAAAAAGTATAATAACATAATGTCGTACAAATGGTATTGGTGTTATAATTTTAATATGATTTAATTGATATTTAGGAATAATAATTCAATGCGATGATATGGAAATTTGAACGTCTTGGTTAGTAATTTATACCTACGACCTTGGATTATCTTTTTCTCCGTGTTGGTTATGCAATTATATGTTGATATTTTAATTTGACTAGAACGCATTGAAAGAATATTTTACTTTTTCAATTTTATATGTAGGTATTTTGTTGAAATAAGATGTCTAGGTAATGAGGATATGTGGTCAGACGAGTTAAAATGTTTTATGTGAAAAGGGGTTCCATTTTTATAAATACCCACATCATTTTAATAATTTGATGTCACTATTAATGAATGTGGCCCCAAAATTAATAAATAAGGTATTGAGGATTAGATATGGTATTTCCATGACACATAGAATAAATTTCAATATTTTTTTAAAATATTTTTTGAACATGTTAGGAAAGTCACCTCTCAAGTTAAACATTTTTACAATTATGGTTTTCACTAAGGTAACAAATTTTTTTACAGAGGTAATTTGGACTATCAGAAAAAATGGAAATTATTTAATAATTTAGCCCTAATTATTTTAAAATAAAAATCCTTTGTTGTTTTAATAATTTTGAAAATGTGTTAAAAATTTATTTTATATTACTAAATAAATACTATATTATGATTTTTTGAGATATATAACATATGTTCTAAATAATTTAATGTCAGTTTAATAAAGGGAATTTCTATTTTTTAAAATTTCTAATATAACTCATTAAATGAATATTTTTTCAATAAATGTTTGTTTTAAAATTATAAATCAATATTATAAACTATTAACGGTATATAATTAAAAATATTTTTAAAAATAGGGTACTATAGGGTTATAATAAAAAAAAATTTAAGAAAAAAATCTCAAAAAATCATCCTATTATAATTCTATAATGAAATAAAAAAATATTATTTTTTTCAAATATAAATAATTTTATTGGTTGTGATTTTAATTAAAATGACATGTATATATGAAAACTAATTTTAATAAAAAATGTCCTTTTAACTACAAATGTATTAATGTATTAATTGTTACTCATTAGTGAATACTAAATATGAGAATTTTAAAATATTAATCATTTGGGATATTCCTTCTAATATAAAATCTTCTTCATCTCCGTAGGCTATATTATGTTACTAATATTTACTTAAAACATTAATCATTCAAAAAATGATGTACTATAGGTTTTGTATAGCTATATCACATATTCTATTTTAAAGGTAGTTTCCAAAACCATTTTAATCTTGACGGCATTATACCCATGAGAAGTTATATATTCTTTAAAAAATAATCTTAAATATTAAAACATTTATTCATAAATTCAGACACTATAATTATTATACCAGGTCCTAAAATAAGGATAAACCTAATAAAGTATCATTGATTACATTTTAATTAAAAAAATTCAAAGGCTAACAATAATATTTTACTCAATTTTCTTATCACGAAACAACCATTTAGAAATCTTATATAAACCAAATAATTATCCATACCTGAACATTATTTATATAATATTTATCCTTAAAAAATTCCATATAATTAAATTATTATGGTTCTTTCTACCATTGAATATATGGTTCCAAGTCATAAATTAGTAAATATTGAAGGGAAATATATTGACTTGTTACCTAATACACATGACCAATAAAATATTCTCTAATATAATTAGTAAATATTAACCTTTAATGAAAACTGTTAGAATTTTTAGAATTAATTTCTTTGACGAAATCAATTTCAATTGTGTAGGTAATACTAGGATACTATCACATTCCTTCAATACTTGAATATACTAGGATAATCGACCATTTTTGTATGATACTATAAGATCCAGAAATATTCTGTATTTGTCCCTAAATTTTTCATATGTAATATTAAACACTAGTTTTAGTGAATTTTTATATTTTTTACATTGGGTAGATTTGGGTTGAAATTGGAAACAATTTGAATGAAGAGGGGTTGGGCACAGTTGGTACATAATTTGAAAAAACTGTATGGCCAAGTCAGTAAACCATACCATCCCAAACAGAGGGTATTTCTATGAATTGAACAATATTTTTCAAATTTTTAGAAAATTTATTTCCAACCAAGTTACCCATAAGGGATTTTTTATAGATAGGTATATGATTAGATAATTCCTTTCAAACTGTAAAAGAAAACTGGACAAATGGAAAACGAAACCCCAAAAAATACATCAAAATATTCCTAAACCCCCTTAATTTATCTTGAATCATCCTAGATCATCCCAAATATATTTTCATTCATTATTTTGGGATCCAGTATGAATTACAAGGACTTTCATCCTCCTTTAATGAATAATTGGAGTCTATATTTATGATTTGAACCGTTCCATGTAAGATATTCTCACCCTGATTAGTTTCACATATCTATCCAATGTTTCTATCAATTTTTGAAGTGATAAATTTATATGTTGGAGGTGGTTTATATTTATTTTTTTGTATGTAATATATTTAATCATTAATATAAGATTTTGATATTGATCATATACTTTATTGGGAAAATGAACATCCCACTTCTATTTGGGGATATCTTGTTGGTGAAAATTTATCATCATTCATGAGTTAGATGGTTTAAATTGAGAAACTCATAGTCGTTATTTAATTATATTTATGTAAATTTTAAATTATATTTCACATGTTTGGGAAATTCTATTTGATTTTGAACTAATTCAATTCAATTTCCATGTGATATTGTCCTTAGGTAAAACTATGGAGATATGAAATTGTGAAGTTGGAATGATTAAATAATTAATAAATTAATTGAATGTTGTGATCAGGAATTGATTGAACATTTGGATTGTTAAATTGGTCAAATAATGTGATTAAAAATTAATTGAACAAGAGGTTAATGAGGTTTTTGAATTCATGTTAATGATTTAATTGGTTTATGATTTAAATAATGGAAAATGGTTTTTTTGGGAAATTTTTGTATTATACCTTGTGATTAAATTGAATAATAAGGTTTCCGGTTATAAATTATATTTCTATACCTCTATTTGATATAGTGATAATAGGGTTATTTTTGATTTACCTGGAATTATGTTATATAAGTGATATGATTGATTGATTGATGTATAATTGCAGATATAGACTGATACTCTAAATACCCATCTATTATTGACTGATATATGAGTCTGGGACATAGACTAATTCTCTACCTGACCATAAGTTATTGAATAATAAAATGTATCCCAAATATTTTTATTAGACTACGGTTCCATGTTTCCATGATTTAAATTTAAAATAAAATTGGAAAAAATCCCATGATATATGTAATTATGTACTAAACGTCCCAAAGTATAGATTCCAACATGGGATGAATATGGTGTTAAATTTTTTAGTGTCCACATTAACATAGTATTTATGAGGTTAAATAAAGAATAGTTTAATATCTAATCTATTTATCTTATTAACTATATTTTTATATAGAATTAAATATAATGTATTGACTGTATATTGTTTTAGATGACCTAGGTGGTGGCCAAATGAGTTGTACTCATACCCGACATGGGCCGCCTAATCGATGCCAAATGATACTTCATGTTTGTTGTTCCTGATAAGGGAATGATTCTTATATATGTTGGATTATATGGGATGTAAAAAGAATGTGGGATTGAGACATGGTATTTTCACCCACATGGGAATTTTTAGTGACATTATTTTAAAATTTTCATTTTACACATGGTGCAAATTTTTTTATTATATAAAAATTATTATTATTTTAGATATTTTATTCTTGATTTGGTCATCATATGATTCTAGTAATATTCTGGTTATATTTATATGATTTAGTTGTTGTTTACTTATATTTTATTGTTTTCCTACATTCATAACGAGGGTATAGTCTCCCAATAATCCATATAATACACTAATTTCCTTTCAGAAGCCTCTAGAATATAAGAATTCAAACAAGTGGTCAGGTATTATCGGTTCTTGAGGAACCGAAGTGTGGATCCCATGTCAAGTCATTACAATGTGGTATTAGATGAGTTTTATTTTTATTTCTTTTTTCATTAATGTTATGGAATGTTAGATAGTAGAATATTATGATTCAGGTCATGGTTAAGATGTCCCGAATGGGAGTAGCAAACCCATGTATGAGAATAAAATCTAGGTACTTAGGGTGGGAATTATATTATTGATGTGTGTTTTTACATTTTCATGTTCCAGTTTGAATGATGCCCTTGTTGCGTGATGCAATTATTTTTTCAATGTGTTATTTCATATTTATCAATTGTTATGGTATGAAATGAAAATTTCATTTGAATTATTCATCATCATATCTCTAGAATAATTTTACATGCATACATTTAGGCAAATTGTGGAATATAATGACTTTGGTATGTTTTTGAATGAAAATGATTTTCTTGGTTTGTGTAAAATTGAAATGAAAAAGTTGTCTGACATTGATAGAAAATATTATGTGATTAATGTCATGATAAATTGAAATGGAATCATTGTGTATAAAGACAAATAGGAATAATGAATATTTGTTTACCCATTGATATCTATTACTTGTACAAGGTGTAGTTAAGTGTTGTGATAGAACATTGGTTTTAACATCGTGGTGGGGTTTTATGGAAATAACTTATTATAGATTATTTTGAATACCTTATATATAAATTTCTTAATGTTTTGTAATATTTCTAGGATGTAGGTATAGAATTATATATTTATTCTTCTATAATGACACTTGTTGAGAGGACAACTAGAGAATATTGATTCAGATGAACAACAAGAAGAGGAACGTGAATAAAAAAATGTTTTTGGTGAGGAAGTCGAAGACTAGTTCCATGATAATATTCATTGATCTATGAAGATTATGGAAATAGTAATAGGGTGGGTTATAAAGAGTGTATTAGCCTTGTAAAATTAGATTTAATTTCATTGTCCATAAACATTTACTAGAGAGGGTGTACCTGATGTCTCATAGATCTACATTGATTATATCAAGACTATACATTACCACTTGGACACTTTTACTAAGAAAAGTGTCTAATTAGAAGCATACATGGAATGTGGTCAACAAATGTGTAGGTGGGAAATCAAAAATCAAGATGTACTAACATATAATAGGGAGTGGATGGAAATTAATGATATGTTATTGAAGAACATTTACACTAAGACGCATGGGAATTCTAGAGGAGATGAGTTTATGAGGTTGATTCATCGGAGCAATTCTATGATAGATAATGATGGCCACATTACAGACCTATATCAAATTGTTTTCTTGTTTTCATTGGATAGTGATGCGGTATGAAAAATTATTTAGGAAGTGATAAAACATGAAATTATGTCCCCACTAAATAACATTTAGGTGAATTTTTTTTGATGTTGTGAATAATGATCTAATTTCTAATGGAACTAGATTGAGGATTACTTTTGAAGAAATGTGGTTTCTACTTTAAATTCATGATGTATGACTTCTGAGGGAAATAGGATTTATTATGATAATGTTTCAAGAGTAGTTCAAAATATATTGGCCAATAGGAAGTACATGATTAATTGGATCTTTCTTGGGTGACCTCTCACTAGTGAGATAGGTGGGGTCACATTCAATGAATGTTCCCAAAACCACTGTTGGAGTGTCAATGATGTGGAAGAATTTGAAATATATAGAGGATATATAAGAAACCATTCATTTTTTATGAGGATCGAGTTCCTTTATAGAACTAGACTATGGGTAGGTGATCATATTCATCAAATCAGTATTGATATTATCATTCTATTATATGAAGAAGTCATGTTAGTGGAAAAGGTGATTCTAGGAATGATATATTATTTCTTCATAGTGGTGGAGATGAAGGAACTCATATAATATCAAAGGGATGACAGGAAGAATAGGTGCATGAATTTTAGAATACATCATTGGATAGAGAGGTTGGACCATCATTAGAAAACATACTAGGATTGTATATTATATTATGATGGTTACATATTTTATACTGTTTCCCCAATCCATTTATATATTCATAACAATTGAATAGATTGAAAATAGTTGTGTAGTTTTTGGGAAGGATTACGATGGTAGATAAACCTATATGAGTTTGTCAAGAGATATATAATTTTGTAAGGTTTATTCACTTGATGATTGGAAGTATCATTATAATTGGGAACATTATATCCTTCAATTTTCTGTCTTGGACATAATTATAGGTATGGAATAATAATTATCATCATGATTTCAAAATTATTTTTACATAAGATGAATGAATATTACGTTTTGAGAGGGTGACAATTATCTTCACTGTGGAGAGTAGGATATCATGGTTGATCGTGAAGAACGAATTCATAAAAAAATTATAGATCTCACCACCTTGTTCACAAGACTGTTGTTGGACGATGGAGTTCTATGGACTAATTTCCTTCTTCTTATAGTTTATAGGTTCTAGGAAATCTAACTGGAGGACTTCATCGGAGTTCTACCAGAGAGATATGAATAATTTATAATTTTGATCATGTCAAGGGTGACCTACTCTCTATTACCCCAAATAGCTTTTCACCAATAGAGTTTCACAATCTAAAGACTCAACATAAATATTTACTAGATATTGGGTTTAACCATTGGATTATGTCTTCTTTGGGATCAATAGTTTTTTATAATATTGTTTCCTTTGAATTGTTCTTAGTTTTTGATTACTAGATGTTGAACATAAAGACTATGAGGAATCCGTTTCCTCTTCCCGATATAGATGACCGCTTTGACCGATTTAGGGGAGGTTGTGTCTTCAAAATATTTAATTGATATCATTGAATCATCAGTTGATAGTTCTAACATATATTACACATTAGATTACTTTTATATGTAATTATAGACTATATGAGTTCATCAGGATTCCATTTGGGAAAATGAATTCGCCGGAAATGTTTTTTGCCTCGATGAAGAAAATAGTTTGATCGTACATGGATCGTCATGTGTTATTTTTTTTAAATGATATTTTTTGTACTCCATGACTCATGAATATCATTCTTAAATTCCGTATTTCATCCTCTGTACAATGAAATTACATCTACTATACACCATTCTTTCTAAATGTAAATTCTGGATCAATCAGGAACCCTTAATGAGTAATATCTTCTTGGAGGAAGATATGTTATTGCACCTATAAAAGGTTGATATAGTGTTTTTTTCATGCATCCCAAGAATTTTATTTATATCCATAGGATTTTTTATTGACGATCTATTATCGGAGGATTATTAAGGAATTTCCCTAATGGCATCATCTATTTTAGGATTAACAATTAAGGGGATAATATTCAATGGTACAGTATATGTTAGAATTACATCCAGTTGTTGATTATGAAAATTAAAATATCACCAATCATGATCATACATGTTTTAGTGGAGTAGTATTTGGTGTTTTCTTTTCCTTATTAGTTATTTCTGGGAGTATTCCTGTTGAAAGTGGATCTTATTGTGGAATATGTGACTCGGAATACGAGGACACATGAATGGGAATAACCTATGAATGACCTTGAATTAACTGAACTTGTTTAGGCCTTTATTTTTTGGGGGAATAAATTTTTTGGAGAATTTTTTTAATATTTACACTATTAATAATATCTTAATGTTTATCATTAGCTGACGAGATTTGAATCTCTATAAGGAGAGGTGTGTTGGGTATATTTATCAATTCAATATTGTTCCTTAATATATTTCATTGAAGGAAAACCATGTTGTTGATTCATCATGAATGAAAACATAGACTCTTGTTGTTCAGGAATCCATTATTAAGTGGGAAGTGATTAATATAATAGCCATGATGCATGTTGTGGTTCATGAGATAAGGGAGAATACGGATCTCCTTTTTGTTTTAGTGGAGTCTAAATATTTGATATGGACTGGGTTAATAAATTATGAATATATAGAGTGTTTATAAATGAGTTAATACCATGAAGGTTGAGGTAATCATTAAATTAGAGATTATATAATGATGATATTATATATGCCTAGAGTTGTGTTGTAGTGAATATGAGTTTTCCGGAGGATCTGATATGAAAATATCATTCCCTTATGTGGATAGTGCATCACTTTGTCACCAAAATGCAACATCACGTATTATGAATGTTTTGGGGTCTAGGAATGTAACTGTATATATTGGGGATGAAGACACAAATCTACACCATCCAATAGGAGATGACAGAGAAAAAAACACCAAGTTCCTTATTATAGTTGATTCCCATTCCAGAATGAAAGTCATATGACATTTATATGGACGTCATGGTGGGTCTCCCATGGACTCTTAATATGGATGATTATATTTTTGTGGTTGAGGAACGAATAATTAAAATAGGTCATTTAATTCATATACATGTTTGGTTCCCAATAGATCAGTTTAGATACATGTGGGTTTGATGGCTTTTCCTTATAAATGGGTGCGATAATGTATTTTTTTATGATTTAAATCATGCTCTACTTTATCTTATGTTGGGTCTTATAAAATGTGCTTGGTGTAAAGGTTTTATTAATATAGAAATTCCACCCACAAATAGATGGGGAGTCAGAATATGGTATTTTGGTATATGAGGATATGCATTGATACTGTGGTATTAACTTTGGTGGGTTTGGGAATAATCACTCTGATCTTTTTGAGTTCTCTAAAAACATTTTTTTATGAGAATCTTCATATTTCCCCATATGAGTGACTTTATTGTTCGTTATAGAGATTACCTCAACATTGGACGGTGTTTGGTGAATCAGAGTGGTTGGGATAGATTCCCATGCAGGGAATGTCAAATAAGGATTACATGATTCAACAATATATGGATGTGGATCATATTAGCAATACTTCTAATTAAAATAGAATTATCAGACCTCTACATTTCTCTATGAGTAAAGGTATTTTTCATTAGGTGTCACCAAGATTGGGTCACCATAGGATTCTGAAATAAGGATTAATGGATCCCATGATTGTACAATATTTTGAGTTAATGGATATAATGGACCACACAACATTCAAATTAGCTCATACACATAGTTATAGTTCAATGAATGATGTATTTCATGGGTCACAACATTGGTGGTGTCACCTTAATCCTTAATCTGTGATCGATGTGAATGATGTTGGGATTGAGACCAATGTATCCTTTGAGAGAATCTAATATGTATGTTTTATTTGAACGATTATGTGTTTTGTGGGAAGACCATGATGATAGTTCATGTTTTCTAGATACATTTTTTGGTTTTAGAATAATCATGGGACATAAAAGTGGATATTCATGCTCATTGGATAGATCTTTTTACCTCAGAATCATAGATATGATTAGAAAAATACCACAAGGATGAGATTTTCAAAGGGGTATATTATAAGAGCCACACCATTTCAGTAGATGTTTCAACATTTTATAAAGGAAATATTTTTATGATGGTTTTTTTTCATTTGGATGGGAATTTCATTTGGATTTTTTAGGTAATGTTATAGTATATTTGTTGGAAGAAGTGTAGTTCAATGTTGGTGGACTGTTGTCCCAAACAGTGCAGCTTGGCTAAAAAACTAAAAAATTAGAAATATATGGGAAATTCAAGGTTTTGAAATTGTTTTCCAAATCATTATGGATTATTTCATGTAAGTGGGTGACCCTTGAGGGGAAGTACACTATTAGAAGCACAAATATGGATAATCATTTTCCCCATACTGGAAATCGTAATCACACAATATTAAACTCCAAAAAAGTATTTAAAATATCCTTGAACACTTATCATCTCAAAAAAATTTATATTGGCCATAAAAAATTTTATCTCATTTTTAGGCTACTTGTGTGAATAAATTCCATTGAACTTGATTTATTAATAAATCAAATCATTCATGGAATATTTTTCCCTCTTGTAGTATGAAATTTTAATCTAGATTTTTTTCCTCTACCTCTCCCAACATTATCACATCATTTAAAGGGATATATTTCCTCTAGTGGATAAGGTTCAGATCATTTTTTCATGGATCTCATATATTTGATATTGTATATGGCTTTAATATTTCAATGTTATTCTTTATTGTGAAATTGATCGTTATGCTTCAATTTGGATACTTTTTTTGTGAGAGTTCATCATCTTTCATAACGTGGGTGTTATAAAATATGAATCCCATAATGTTGAATAGATTAAATATATCTAATTATAAAATATAAATTTCCAAAATATGGATAATTAATTTATGATAGAATTGATTTAATTTATTTAACATGTGCTAATGATTTGGTATAAAATTAGGGTAATGGGATATGGTGGAATTGGATTAATAAATTAGTCAATTATGTAATGGATTATTGTTATTGGTTATTTTATGGGTGAATTTGTGTAGTGTAATAAGTCAATTACTTTTATTATTAATTAATTTAGTATGTGGATTATTATATATTTTTCATAAAAATAACAGTTTAATGGGTTTTTGTTTGAAAAAATTTAAAATTGTTTAGTATTGAATTGCTTATATGATTCCATGTGATTAAATTGAGGAACCATGTTTATTATGATAATTTGTAATGGTATTCCATGATGTGAAGTGGTGATAGAAAGTGTTAATTTCGATTTACGTGGTATTATGTTTTTTTTAATAAATGTGTGATTTATCAATTTAGGAGTGTGAGACATAGACTAGCAATCCAAATACCAATATTTTATTTAAATTCATAAAATTGGGGGACATACACTAACGCTCCAAATAAAAATATGTTATTGGCAGGTAAATAGTGTGTGAGATAGTGATTTATTCACTAAATACCTTTAGTGTGGTGGAAATTGTGTTCTAGGCCCAAAATGTTGGCATTGGACAATGGTCCCTTATTTCAATGATAAAAACATAACATTAAATAGATACTAAAATCATATGATATAATTAATTTTCATTTCATATGTGGTTTGTTTTAGTCATGGTAACGTGCCAATGTAGGTATTGAGTTATTGAGTCCCCTGATGAACCCAGTGTTTATATCTTTAAAAAATATAAATTAAATATTTGAACCATTTAGCTTATTACTTGTAAATTATTATCTATAAAATCAAATACTCTATGTGGAAATTATATATCATTAAACGACATTGGTGGTGGCTTACTAAGTAGTACTAAAACATAATAATGCTTCTCGATCAGTACCAAAATATATATCATGTTTAAAATATAGTAAAAGGGATTGTGAACCCTACTATATGGCAACCCACCTTTTATTAAATAATTTTTCATAACATTTTACAAACATATTATAATTTAAGTCTAGTGTCTTTGATATCAGGAACATAAAACATGAAAAAATAAAACATTATTCTAATAAAATTGTTGGTATTTATATTTATATCTTCCTATGTACAATTAATGCATCTCATAACCTAGTGACATACATCACAGGAATGGGTGAGCAGAAGGCCCATTTTGGAAAGCAAGGGAATTAGTTTACATGTGAAATCAATAAGAACAAGATAAAAACATAATGACATGAGAAATAAAAGTAGAGGAATATTATAATAAAATGAACATGAATCATAACATGATTTTGTGGATTAAACATTTAATCTAGATATTCATGATCATATCTCCTCCATTCATCCCCACGGTGTCATAAAAATTACCGAGGTTATTCACCAAGGTATCATGAAACATGCCATCTATAGAGATTAAATTCATTACCCCGTGTATTGGAACACTATCTTGGTGAACCCATAATACTACTTTACATTTATTTGATCCACATATATAATAATCAAACAATTTATAAATACCCCAAATATAAAAAAATAAATGGGCTTCATTTCAAAATCACGACGTTTTAAAAGTTCTTAAAAATAAGATCATTATGTCATTTAAAATCCATTGAAATAGATTTAGGGTTATGTGTACATCAATTCCAAAAACAAATATATCATTTTTTTATTTATTAACCCCTATAAAAACGAAAATTTTCTGGGTATTCACATATATAAACAAGACAATATCATGAGATAAAGAGAGAAAATTTTTGTGACGAAATTTCTGCATCATAATGGCTATATAACTTGGTTTTAGAATACATTGAAAAGAGTGGGGACAAGAGTCACCCACTGATAAATAACTCATACTACTTTATGGTAACAGAAAAAATAAGATCATGGTTTGGATATTTGAATGAAATGTCATATGAAATTGAAACAATAAAGAAAAGAGAAGTTGAAATTTTTTAACGAAAAATCAGCTACCTTACCGCGTCACTTAAAAATTAAGAAAATCGATGGATCTAAGTGGAAATGGTAACTAATAATTTTTAAATGATATGGATAGTAATAAGGATATATATTAACATACCCCAACATAATAATTTTGAAACAAGAAGCCATAACATTAATGTAGTCATGACATAAAGGAGGAGGGTGATAGAATCTTTTACCATGAAGAGTAACTTTGAAAGCATGATGGTTTGGACCATGGGGGATTTGGGTAACCTTGATAGAACACCATGGGAGCTAAAATTACCAGATATCTGTTGAAGTTGATTTTGGAATGAAATAAATCGGGGAATGGTTTGGTATTTATTGGGAAAGAGAGGGAATATTTAATTAATATTCAAGGGGCACATCATCAGTGGTATTTGAAAAACCACAAGAATGCCCATGGGATTTACCAATGGAATTAGACACTAGGGATGCCTCATAACATATAATAATATTCACAAGTTGACCAAATTTATTATATCATTATTATATCACCAATGATGTCATTGAACACCTGAAACTCAAAACTTAATCTTTACTACTCACTGAAAATTCAACTGTTTCAGAAAAATCCCACAATTTTACCATAATATTATATCGATACTCTAAACTCCAAAATGAAATCCATTTTTTTAAAATAATTTTCTAAATATTATTAAAATAAATTTTAAATAAAATCATTATTTATTAAATAAAAAAACTATAAAAATATAACATATTTTGTAACACCATGAAAAAGTAATCAAGGCCCCATAAAATTATAATATGTCCAGAAGATAAAAAATTAACAATTTATGATTGCATTTTATGAAATTAAATTTTCATTTTAAATTATTAAATTAATTATGAAATTGTAAAAAAATATTTATGAAATAAAAATATATCAAAACTTATACTATGACCATTTTTTCACTTTTAAGATGTCTACCTTATATTTATACATTTATTGGATAAGATTATATTTTTTGGAGGATTTAATATTCATTTCTATTAATTACTATTCAAAATATTATATTACTATTCATACTTTACTATATACTAAAAATAAATTTGATCTTATTAGACTTTGAATTTCTAACTGATCACAATTGTAGAAGACCATTTTTGGAAAATGATTTCACATTATTAATTATTTAATGTATAAAAAAATGTTTTAAAAGACCCCTTTTTCCAAAATTCATCAACAATGTGGAACATCAACATATATTTTTCCAGACATTTAAAGATCTCAAAATTTCTCATTATAATAATTAACAATTTTATTTATACCAAAGGATTAAAAAATGTTTCTAAGGATTCGTTACATAGCCCCTTATAACACCTATATCAGAACTAAGTGTAAGAAGTACTATGGTGATAAAATCATAGAGAGGCTTAGATATCATTTTCCTAGTAGTGATTTTTATTAGATTGAACTTCTTCCATATGCGATTCCATTCAGGCTTTACATTTTGTAGCACTACACGGTCTTGTTCCAATGTAATTCCCAGAGATGCTACCTCCTTCCTATGATCTGACAAATGAGAGTTGTTTAGACCGAGTCTACTAGATGAGGCCTTCAACACTACATTCTATATTATTTAACCACGAACACATGTATTTATAAAAAATCATTGTAACGTTAAGGGTTTAGTTTCAAACTATCATATTGACCAAAGGTCATATAGAAGTTGAAACCCAATGGTATCACTTCATTAATTATAGGATATTTTTGTGGAATATAAAAGTAAATAACGCACAAATTTAGGAAATAGAAATTATAAAAATGATCAGGTCATTACATTCTTCCACCTTCAAGAAAATTCATTCAGGGAATTATAACTTCTACAATTAGAAGAGAAAGGTTGTGGGTATTTCTCCCTCGTAGACTCCTCAAGTTCACATATCTCTTCTTCAAACTTGTGGTTCCTCCAAAACACCATAACATGGTGGGTAGTCTTGTTGCGTAGAACCTTCAACCTATGATCCATGAACACCACCAGCTGCTCCTCATAAGAGAGGTCGTGTTCCAGTTGTACCACCACTGGTTTTAGTAGATGTGAAGGGTTAGGTATATACATCTTCAATAGGGATACATAGATGTAATCCTGAACATGAGCTAGATTTGGAGAAACTAAAAGATGATAGGCCACTACTCTTATGCATTCATGGATTTTAAAGCGAGCAATGTACCTTGGTCTGAGAATTCCTTTCTTCCCAAACCTCATGACCATCTTCCAATGTGAAATTTTAAGAATGAACATATCTCCAACATAAAACTACATGTCCCTTCAATAATTTTCGTCATAGTTATTTTTCCATCATTAGGCAGCCATAATGTGTTGCTGGATGGCGGGGACCTTTTCTATCATCCCTTGCACAAGATCAGGCCCATGAAGTTTGTCTCACCATCTTCATGCCAACAAGTAGGATTTATAAATCACTTACCATATAGAGCTTTACAGGGTTCCATTTGAATGCTCAATTTGATGCTATTGTTGTAAGAGAACTCAACAAATGTGTGAGGTTGATCACATAAACCTTTAAATTCCATTCACATTGTTCTCAACAGATCCTAAAGTGTTTGAATAGTTCTATAATATTGTCCATTAGTTTGGAGGTGATAGTCAGTAGTAAAATTAAATTTAGTTCTTATAGAATGTTGAAGACTTCTCACGAGTTTCGATGTGAACCATGGATCACGACAAGATATGATAGTAAGTGGATCTCCATGCAGCTTTACCTGTTTTTTATAGTAAATCCTATCAGGTTGATCATGAGGGAAATATTCTTGATTAGAGATAAAATGGGAACTCTTGGAGAGAAGATCCACAATAACAGATATCATATTGTTTACTTTGGAATTTCACAAGAGACTAGTGATGAATTCAAACGTGATATTCTCCCACTTCAATGATGGTACAGGTAGTGGTTTCCATTAACTTTTAAGAATTTGTCACACTACCTTTACATTCTAACATACCAGTAACTTTTATGTGTAACAAATAGTCTCCCTTTTAATATTATCCAACCTATAATGATCACGAACATCACTATACGTTTTTCAGCCTCGGGATGTTTAGAGAAAGTAGTTCTTTGAGCATCATCCATCATCTCTAACATTATATCTAGAATAGATGGAACACGTAGTATTGTTCAAAATATTAGTACACCTTATTGATCAATATTGATCTCAAGAAACTTTCCATCCTTTACTACCTCAATCATCATCTCTTACAAAGTATCATTATTCTTTTATTTCATGATCTTTTCTAGTAATGAAGGTTGATAAATAATTTGGGTGAGGGCTGATAATGTCCCATCCCATATAATTCCCATATCTATGTTTACAAGCTCATTGACCAAAGTATCTATTCGAATCCTCATCATGGAAATAACAACTGAGTCTTTCCTACATAATGCATCTCCAACATTGTTTTCTGTTCCAGGATGATAATTAACTGAACAATCACAGTCTTTCAGACATTCCTTGGAAGAGGGGGTGATGAAACCTTTGAACCTTCATCACAGATGAACCTTTGGAAAGGGGGGAAACAAGGCTTGGAAGGTGTTTTCATGGATTTCGATTTCCTTTGATCTTATAATCCCATTTTCCCATTTTCTTCTTATATGTTTTGGTAATTTTCCATTCTTTTTAATAGGTTCCCTCTTTCCTATTCATAAATGATGTTCTTTTCATTTTTTTCAAAAAAAGTTGGCTTCTACCCTAAACCTTTCAAAAAAGAAATTACTTTCTTTAAGAAGTTCAAATAATATCCTATGTCTCATGTTCAATTACTTTTGTGTGAAAATATACATCAAACATTTATTGTATGTGTATATATCACATTTCTACCCATATAGATTATGCCTCTATATAATCACTTCAAAAACTACTACATCCAACTCCAGATCATGCGTAGTATAGTTCTACTCATGAGTCTTCAATTGTCGTGATTCATAAGCAATGACTTAGACACTTTTTATGAATATTCTCCCAGCCCATTTTATCGATACATCACTAAAAATAACGAATACTTCATCACATGGGGGTAGAGTAAACATAGTTGCAGTATCCAATCTATTCTTCAACTTGTGGAAACATTCGTCAGAGTTATATGACCTGATAAACAACACCCATTTTTGAGTTACCTTGGTTAATGGATTAGAAATTCATGTAACATTTTTCACAATCCTCATATAATATCCCATAAATCAAAGGAATCTAGGAATCTTTGTTATTGTTGTAGGATGAGGACACTCCTCTACAAATTTTGTCTTTTCATGGTCAGTTGTGATTCCTTCATTGGTAACAATGTTCCCTAAGAAAGCAACTTATACTAAACAGAATTCACATTTACTGAAATTTCCAAAAAGAATTTCATTTAGTAGAGGTTTCAATATAACCCTTCGATGAGCCCCATGATCATCGGGGAATTTGGAATATATAAGAATATAATCAATGAAACCTATATCAATGTTAACATGGTAGTCCTAGATGAATCTATTCATCACATCCACAAAAATATCAGGTGCATTAGTCAGTCTTAAGGGAATAACAACAAACTCATAATGCCCATATCATTATTGGAAGGAAGTTTTCCAAATATCTTATTTGTCCACCCCCAATTATTGATAACTAGATCAAAGACTAATCATAGAGAATAATTGATCCCCACAAAGCTGGTCAAATAAGTCATTAATTCTTGGAATATGGTACTTGTTCATAACTGTGATCATGTTCAATTCTCTACAATTAATACAGAGCTGCATCGATCCATTCTTCTTTTTCACAATGTGAAGAGGTTCTCCCTAAGGAGACCCACATGGTTAGAAAACCCCCATTTCTAAAAATAGCATAGAGTTGTTTCTTTAAAAATTTTATCTCCACATTTTCCATCTTATAGGGGGTCTTAGATATCGGATGAGTCCCTGTAATGAGTTCAACGGAAAAATCTACTTATCCTTCTTGGGGAGGTCCTAGGAACTCCTCAAGAAATACATCAATGTATTCAAAGATGATGGGGACATTTTCTACACTCAAACTCTCATTTCCTTCTTCTACATCACCAATCAACTCCATAAAGAAGGACATATGAGGTTCTTCGTAAAAAAGATCAGGTTGAAATATCTCTCCTTGGAAGATAACTGTAGGTTTTTCCTTAATGACTTCTGAGAATTGATTTCTTCTACATTTAATCATAGCATTATACATTGATATCCAGTCCATCCCTAGTATAATGTTCAATTCTAGCATGGGAATGTCTACTAGATTTGAGAAAAGCTTTTCTTCACTAATGTAAATTCTATATTTTCTAAACACATATGATTCTTGGATAATCCCATAAGGAGTTGTGATTTACAATTATACTATTATTTATTTGGGGGTTTAATCTAAATTATTTTCAAACATGGTTGAAATAAATGAGTGCGTAGAACTGGAATAAAACAATTTACTTTCTAAAATTTATATAAAAACATGAGTACATACCACAATATAACATTTCACATCCACTTCAATCGTTGTGATGAATAAATCATGACCTCGCTCCCTTGGCGTGTGCCCAGGATGATAGTGATTCCCCTATACTGCCCTTTGATTTGGATAGTGATTGTAAAAGTTCACAAGTTTTTCAAAACTCTAAAATTGGACATAAGGTATGGCATGCACCATATAACCTTTTTCATTAGTGTAGGATTTTTTTTTCTTTCACCTTTGTACTATAATTCCATGTGATCATCTCTTTCATAGTTGTACCACATCCTCCTCTCGAGAAGATAGTTACTCGAATGCTTCTTCCCACATTTATTACACATGGTATGTGGTACTTGCATTCCTCCTCTCCCCTAATCTACGATCCTCCCTATTCTTGGCTCCATTTATCATTTATTATCATTATATTTATGAGACAATTCATTTCACCTAACTCATGTTTGATATTAATCACACTTCGCACAATCTCATCATTGCTATCATAATCTTGGTTGGCTTGATTATTCATAAGATAAGGTCTCAGTCAACTTAAAAGTATATCATCCTTACCATTTTGATACATCAAAAAGATAGATGTGTAATGTGGAATACTTGTGATGTTCATCACATAGATTCCCATCAATTTATTCTCTTTCTTCTTCAGCACGTGAAACTCCTACCCCATTATTGTTCCCATTGATGAAGGGAAATAATTGCTAAAGAAGATCCATGTTTACTCTTTCCAATCCATAACTTCAACCTCCACTCATGGCATTGGGTTTTAAATCAGTTCACACCAATAACTTGCTTCTACCTCTTTGAAATAAATATATAAGGTAACCTTCTCATGTTCAGATCAAAGGAGCACAAAAATGTTCTTCTCGACAAAGATGATCCATTGTATAGCAATCAATTGGTCAGTATTTCCACTGAATGTTGGTGGTCATTGATGCATAAATGATTCAATATAATGTTTTACATTTAGCGGTGAGATTGTTCTATCTGTTTGATTTATGTTATTTCTCATAACATGAGTCAGTTGGTTCATTATTCACATGAATTTTTTCATTCCTGCTTCAATTAGGGGGCCTTCCGCGAATGGTCCATTGCGGTCACTGTTTTCTGGGTTCCTCCCATGGACCACCATTTTCTAAAATAATAAAACCACAGTGGAAAATTTATTTGATTTAAGAGTCTTTTAACTGTAATGTGTTTTATTTCTTAAAACAATTTTCATTAAATAATTACATTTCTCTATTAATCCTCCATAATGAATCACAAATTTATTTTATTAACCCTACATATCCCCCAAGAGTGTCATAACAAAGAGTACAACAAGACCAATTTTTGTGTACTATAATACCCTGGGAAATGCCCAAAACTCCTTGTCATTGTTTTAACTTATAAGTACTTCTAAGCGAGAGCCGCGTCTACCTACTCGTATCCAGATAGGTATGTATTTGTTTGATAAACCACTTACTCAATAATCCCCAAAATTACAGGATTTTTTCCTAGACAGAAAAATTATAATATGGTTATTTATAATGTTTTATATCCTAATTTACATAAATAAAATTATATTTATTTGATACCATCTATGAAATCCCACCTTTTATTACATATTATTTCATTATACTTTACAAACAAAGGATCTTTACTATCTAGTGTCTTAGTAATCACGAAACATAAAACATGAAAACATAAAACATTATTCTAATAAACTATTAGGGAATCATAATATGTTATTAATATGTATAATTATTGCATCTCATAACCTGGAGACATTCATTAATGGAACAGGTGATAATATGGCCCAGTAAGGAAAGCAAGGGAATCAATTTTCTAGTGAAATAAATATGAACATGATAAAAAATATAAAGGAATGAGAAATGGAAGTAGAAGAATATAATAATAAAAAGAACATGAATCATAACTTGATTATGTTGTTGTAAATTTTAATTTAGACATTCACGAACATATCACAATGGTTCATCCCCAAGGTGTCATAAATTTACCAAGTTTATTTCCGAAGGTATCATGAAACATGTCATCTCTAGAGATTAAATTTTTTACACAATTCATTGAGGTGCTATAAAGGGAAACGTTTATACGTCTTTAATTTCATGTGATCCACATAGATAATAATAAAAAATTTCCTAAATAACAAAAATAGAAGAAAATATTTGGGCTTCTTTTCAAAATCATGACATTTTAAAAGTTCATAAGAATAATATCATTATGTCATTTAAAAACAAAGGAAAGGGAGTGAGGGTTATATTTATGTAAATTAATGAATAAAATATGTCATTTTTGTGTATTTATAAACACCATTATAAATGAAATTGGTATAGATATTCTCATAAAAAACAACACAATTTCATAAGATAAATAGAGTAAAATATTGAGATGAAATTTCTACAGCATAATGACTATAAAACATGGTTTAATTTTTTTAAAGAGTGGGGAATAGAGTCACCCACTCATAAATAAATCATAATATTGAACGGTTATAGAATAAAAAAAACACAATGAAATGGGTATTTGAAGGAAATACCATATTACGATGAAACATGAAGGAAAAGAGAAGATGTGATATTTTTTCGAAAATTCAGCAGCCTAATGCCGTAAAATAAAAATTCAACAAAACTTTTGATGCAATTGGAAATGGTATCTCATCATTTGGAATTGAAATTTGATCTAATAAGGATATATAAAAAAAATCCCAACATTATAAGATGTAATCTAGAATCCATAACATAAATGATTTAATGACTTAAAGGAGAAGGGTGAATGTATATCTTACCTTGAAGAGTAACTTTGAAAGCATGATGGTTGGGACCTTGGTGGCTTGAGAACAATATGGGAGGAATATTTGAAAGGTAAAAGACCAAATCTTCATTGAGGAGGGGTTTCGAATGAAATGAATGAGGGAATGGCTTGGCATTTATCATGAAAGAGAGAGAATATTTAATTAATTTATATGGGACACCTCATCAGTAGTATTTGAAAAACCATGGTCATTATCATTGTATTAGCCCATGGTATTGGCCATAAGGTAAACCTCATAACGTATCATACTATTCTCAAGTAAACCAAATTTATTATATCAACATTACATCATCAATGATATTATTAAACACCTGAAACTCAAAAATGTATTTTTACTATACACAGAAAATTCAACTATTAGAAAAAAAATCCCAATACATTACCAAAACCTACTATTGATGCTCTAAATACAAAAAATTACTATATTTTTTGAAAATAATTTTATAAATATTTATAATTTTATTTTTTAATAAAATCCATATTTATTCAACAAAAAACAACTATAAAACTATAAATTGTACTGTAACACCTTGAAAATGTAATCAAGGTTCCATAAAATTATAGTATAACAATAAGAAAATAAAGTAAAAATTTATTATTACATTTTATGAAAATACATTTCCATTTTAAATTAATATATTAATTATAAGATTTTAAATAAACTATTTATGACATTCAAAAATACCAAAATATATACTTTGATCATTTTCCCCTTTTAATAGGATTACCTTATATTTATAAACTCATCGGTGAAGTTTCTATTTTTATTGTCCGATTTACTATTAATTACTTTTTATAAGTGTATATTACTATTAATACTTTACTATTTACTAGAAATCATGTTGATCTTATATAACTCTAAATTTCATACTGATGACAACTTTAGAAGACTATTTTTTGAAAATCATTTCACATTATTAATTATTTAATGTATACAAAAAAATTTAAAATTACCCTCTTTCTAAAATTAATCAATAATATGGATCATTATCCTACATTTATTCGGAAATTAGAAATTCATAAAATTTACCATAATAAAAAATAACAATTATATTTATACCAAAGGATTAAAAAAAGTATCTAAGGACTCATTACATACTGCCATGTATAACTTGCATATTACCTAAGTGTAAGATGTGTTATAGTGATATAATCTTGGGGAGTCTTGGAAAACATTGCCCAAGTAGTGATTTATATCAGGTTGAACTTCTCCCATAGGCAATTCCATTCAAGAACCAAATGTGGAAGCGTAGTTTGGGCATAGTCCACAGAAAATCCCAAATATGATACCTCCTTCCCAAGAACTGACAGATGAGCAACGTACAACCCGAGTCTACTGGATGTGGCCATCATCTTTTCATTCTGTATTAACTAACCAAAATCACATGAATTTATAAACAATAATTGTAACATTAAGAGTTAAATTTCCAATAGTCATATTAACCAACTGTCATATAGCATTCGAAACCAAACAATATCACAAAATTAATTAAAGGATATTGTTTTATATAGTATAAAATGAAATAACACCAAAATTTAGGGAAAAAATATTATTTAAAAGTTTTGGTCATTACATGGTAGATAGATGATATGGGAAGGGTCATGATTTTGGAAATATGGATTGGTATCAGGACCCACTCAAGAATACCGAGTGTCTTTATTTTTAGGTCTTTATCAGACACTAAACCAATATTATTTTATGAAATATCATATTATTTTTTTGTTACTATTTTCAAATTTTATTCAACATGTGATATTGTTATTATTATAGATATATTTATATCATTAAGATATATTTTTTTTCAAATTTAATAAATATTTTATAGTCTCTACATGATTGATTTAAAATTCTCTCTATTTGTTGAAATCATCATTCACATTAGTAGGTGTACTAGAAGTCATATGACCAACTAACTCAGGGAACTAGTTTGTTGATATAGTGATAGGACAACACAACTCAAAAAAGAATATAAAATAATGGTTTCTAGAGATATAAATTTATCATCTTTATTTTCAAGACTCAGTTAATTTGAAATCTATATGAAATATTATTTGGATAATATAAAATAGTTTTAGAGTAAATTATCATAAAAATATAAAAATTGAATTCAAATATGTAATCTTAATGTACAAATTCATATCATCCTTTGATATTTTCAGTTCAATATATACTAATTTAAAATTGGATATCATTTACTTACTAAAAAATCCATCTATTTAAATTGGAAATAAATCCTTTATTGTTGTTGCTAATGAGAATGTGATTGACCGGATAATATCCCCAATGTGTGTCTCTCTAGGTATGTAGTTTGAGGTCTACAAATTGCACAATAGGTTGATGATCAAGGTAATTCTAAACCATCAATTTTTATATAATTATACATATTTTAATATATTTCATATCCTCATCTATATTTTAGAATCGACAAATGGATTCAATTTTAAGGAGAACCATGTAATATCTATAATCCAAGAAAACATATTTTATCATTTACAAAGACCAATCCCTATATTTATCACTAAATTTCATTAATCTACGTCTGAAAAATATTAACTATTCACTCAAATAAAATAAAGTGTTATCAATAAAAATGAAATTTTGATAAAACATTACTTATAAAAGATTGATAAATGTTCCAACAGTTAAATTATACTTTAATACTAACATTAAAATATCTATACTTATCTAATTGATGCTATCCATTAATGTATATCATCCCAATGATATTCCCAACAAATATTACTTGAAAAAATGATAATATATTTTTACCATACAATACCAAGGCCATTTGGTTTTAATGTTTATGGTAATTTTGATAAAACTTTTACGAAAAATCCCATGATTGTTTTAACCACATTACAATATTCAAACAATATAGGAAACCACATAATACATTATTATCCCTCAACATCTCCCACTAATTTCCCACATATACTACTATTATTAGTGTTTGAAACTTTTATCATCATCATAACACGTGAAAATGAAATCATATCAAAGAGGTGGTCAAGATAATCTGTATGGTTAAAAATAAATGATTATAATAAATGATATTATGTGATAAAATGATGATCATATGGGTATAAATGGGATACATAAGGAATTTATTCTAAAAAATTATAATTGTAAATAATAGAACACCATAAAAACAGATCAATATAATTCATTATATCAGGAAAATGAACACTTTATATTTTTAGTACATGCCTAAAATATTCATATCATAGTATACCATGTATCACAACCTATTTAAATTCATTGATTATACTTCACTCACATACTTCCCTTGGTGTATTAAGCATTAACCACTTAGTTCCCATTGAGGATTAATCATCATATATTGTATCTCATCTGGATCACACATCATTAAACATTTCATAATTATTTCTTGATATGTAAAGCATAACTTAATAAATTAGAGAGATATGTAGGACCCACTAATCACTTAATGATTAACAATACACATGTGCTCCATAGGAAAACATATATCCATAACAACGTTAAAAAATGTATATGTATGGATTACATAAAACATACCAATATATGTCATTCACTTTTAACAACATAAAAACACATGGAATAAAATGAGTATCATTTCGTAGTCAAATGGAGTCACATTATATAATCACTCATATTTCCATAATTAAATATAATTTGATCAACCCATGGATTTCATATTTATTTCTAATACCGTAGAGTATATTTCAAAGTAATCATCAATCAATAAATATTTTAAATTTTATGGTATAAAAAAATTGTAAAAAAATGTAATATGTTTAAGAAAATAAAATTTCCCCAATCAATCACTTTTTTGAATCTAGTAGTACACAAATTTGTAAAAGTAAAAAAATATATTCACAAATAAAATGAATTGGAATTTTTTTTTGATTGTTCAAAAAATAAAATTAGAGACGACAAAGGATGAGATGTATAATTTCCACCAAATACATATAATATACATTATACATCGACAATAATATGTTAGATGGAAAACAATGAAAAACATCTTCAATAAATCATAATATATATTAATATATAGTTAAATGGTTGAATAATATTTATATGTAGTTTTTTTAAATAAAAAATGAAATAAAAATTATTATTGATCATAATAAATCATGTAAAATGGGTAATGTTATAAATTATGTTGAAATGTAATTTTTTAGGATAAATTTCTACCAAATAAAAAATGTTTCCAATAAAATCACGATGTTGAAATATGAAATCGTACCTTATACAATATTAAAAGAGTATATATATAATATATTAATTATTTGATGATAATTTGAGTAAATTATAATCTACATTCTCAAAATTTATATGTAATAAAAATAGAAAAAAATTTATACATAGAAATAAATATTAATAAATGATATATCATGAATTCAAAAATGAATATGAAAATAATTGTATGTGGTAAAACAAATCTATTAATTTTTAATGAAAAAAAATAAATTAACTTTTGTTGAAACACAACATAGTTAAAATATTATTATATTTCCATTTTGATTATAGGTCAACATAATAATAAGTATCATATAATATAATCTACATAATATTTCCAAAAATGTGAAGAGAACATCAGTGGGAAATAAAAATATTGATTCAACGTAGAAACTTCCTTAGTAAGAATGGGATTTCTTCTTATTAATGCTATAATTTTATTTTGGAATATATATTATCTGTAATATTGTTATTGATTTTAAGAAATAATTTCATGGATAAATAATATAATAAAATATAATATCATGTATTTTTATGGGGAAATAATGGTTTAAAATTATACTCAACTTAAAAATATAATGAACCAAATTTATAAAACAATCAGCCAATGAAACCATAAAATTAATTTAAAATATTTAATAAACAACCATTAAAGGATACGATTTCAATTATGAAATAAAATATAATTATAAATGTGAACATAATGATAAAAATTTAAAATTTTAGAAGATAAACCATTTTAAAAAATACATGATATATAATATGTAATATTTAAAATGGTGTTTGAATTTTTGACAAGAAACTGTTACATTAAATATTTTTTTTTAAAATATTACCTAACTAAAGGCATTATAATAGTTTCATTCTTAATCACCCAATTCAAAAAAAATTACACTTTGTGATTTTGTGATATTTTTACAAATTAATATAATATGTTTATATTTTTTATTTCAGGAAAATCTATGAAGATCATATATTATATAAAATCCAAAAAGATTTGATTCTAGTATAGTCAACAAAAATATAATTTTTAGGCACACAAAACCCTTATATTATCCTTTTCATTATAAAATTCTTTTTTAGATTTGGTTACACATAATTTTAAATTATTTTGATAGCCTCTATAATGCTAAAAATATATTTTTACTAAGCCAAAATATAGTATTTATAATATTATTAAAATATTATTATAAAACCCACTTATCAATTTTAATGGGTTTTATGAATAAAATTAACTATATTTTGAAAATATTATTTAAAAATTTATATTATATTAATTCATTTTTTCTCAAATAGTATCAATGATTGAAAAAACTATTTTAAAATAATAAAATTACTTTTATAGGATAACTATTTTTCAATCTACATACCAAATTTTATATAAATTCATTAAACAAAATGAATTTTATTATTTTTTTATATAATATTTATATATTTTAATTTCAATAAATATTTTTTACATTCATCCTATATTTTTTATAGCTTTTAGACAAAAAGGAATCTAATTTTATTAATGAAACAATATATTTCCTAGAAGAGTAATATTACCGCCTTTTAATGGAGAACCCATTTTAAAAATAAATTTTGAAGGTTTATAATTTTAATTTTTAAAAATAAAAATCATTTTTAAAACCATAATATCAAAATTTTCATTATAAGTATTATTGTTTATTTTCATGAGAAGATTCATTTTTTAAATAGTGAATGAAAAATGACATTATATTTAAAACATCTTCGTTATCCAAATATTTTTTTGCATAAATTATATTATTGATGGTTTTAAATATTTATTATATTCATATAATATCAATTCAATCAATTTAATTAATTGTAATATATTAGAGAATAAATTTTGATATAAAAATATTACTATCTTTTAATATGTTTATTTTAAAGACTAGATTTGTCATCCTGTTTGAATGATTAATATTCAATAAATATCTTCCAATTCTATTTTTTGAATTTAGAAAAATAGATGCCATATATTAAATACATATAATTTATAATATCTAATATGGTCATTTATTTATTACTAAAATTAATAGTGAATGTAATTAACATTAATTACATTCATTAAGATGAAAATGTTGTATCATAACAGATAAACATTAAAATTTAGCATCATAATGATATATAAACTTGTATAAAATTAATTGAATATAAATATATAGTATATATAATTCCCTATCTATTTTGGAAAACTATTTCAGACACATCATATTATTACAACATTAGTGGAATTTCAATTTAACAATTTTATATGAATTCAACTCATCCTCCAATATAAAAAAACTCACCCATCCCATGTATTTAAATATATTATACCCAATTTCTCCTCCATAATCTATTAAAATATCCCCATTAAATCCTAAAATTTATCATTGAATCCAACCTATGGGAATAAATACATCTATATAATCCCATTGGTGCAAACCAAAAGAGTTATCTAATGAAGATGTAACATCTTTCATCAAGATCTCTTATTTTATTTTCATTATAAACCCTCTAAAGTATTAATATTTGATGATTATAAAATAGAATAGGTATGATAATTATACAGATACATTTTAATTCGATGGATTATAACTACATTTATTCAGATTTCTATCTAAGGGGTAACCAACTTACCATTCTTGTATATGGAGAACTACATCCCACAGAGACGATGTAGTTTATTTTTTATTTACAACATCTAGTTGATTCTAATTATGATAAAAAGTATTTATAAATAATTTATATATTACGTTCATGATTTATTTTTCTTGTGTAATATTTATATAACACATACAATTATTATTTTTATTTTGTGTTAATTCAGTAACATTTTTTATCGACGTTCCAACTACTGCCTCCTCATGCAATTTGATTCATTGAAACTCTACATTGAATTTATTATGTATAGTAATTTTATAAATATATTATATACATGAAATAATTATTTTATTCTAATTATAATATTATATATATACATATATGTAATTTTTTTGATTCAATATGATAATAAAACAAAACCATCGATCATACCTACATATGTCTTACTATCACTATGAACGGTGTATTTCATTTCGTATAACATTATTTTAAGTATTATTATAAATAATTATATAATTAATATATATGATATATAAATAATTTTTTAAATTTGGAAAATAATTAAGTCATATTATATGAATGAGAATCAATAATAACAAGTCAAAACATGTACGATAAAAATTGGTTATTACAAAAAAGCATTTCATTAACATAGAATTTTTAATAAAATGGTAATATGAAGACATAAGTGAGGAATATATGGAAGTATATATATATGTATCTATGTGTTTGTGTGAATGTGTGTATGTGATAACTATATAAAAAATTAAATCTATTATATGGTAGGTTTGAAATGTTATGATGAAAGTCATGTTTTATGGTAATGGTTTTTTCATATAACTTTTTATATTTTGTGATAGATAACTTATCAACCACTTATATAATTTGAGTGTTGTATATAATACACATGAATTTATTATATGATTCTTATATATAAATTTAGGGATACAAACATATCTATTTTTGGACAATTCATTCATGGGGTTTTTGGTTTATAAGTTACGAGATTTGAAATGTAATTTGTGTCTCATGTTTTTTCATTTGAGATACATGGAATGTTATGAAAATATTTTTTACAATGTGGATTATAAACTACATTTTGACATGTTATATATAGAATCTCCATATTTCATTATATTTTATTCATTGTGTAATTTATTATTTCTAGTAGAATATGGGTCAATGTTACCTCTATGGTACTACTGTATTTCTACAATCTAATCAGTTGTCATGTTTTATTTGTGACTATGTTTACATTGAAAAAATATTATTATCTATGACAATATAATAAAAATAATATTTCATCTAATTTTGTAATACATGTTATTTCCATGTATTGGTACAATATTTACAGTCTTTGGTACTTAGTATAATAACAAAAACATTATTAAGAAAATTCTACTTCATTTTCCCTTTTAATAATAAATATTTTTCCTTTCAAACCTATGTTTTGTAAAAATTATTTAATCATTTTTTTAATATTATAAAATTATTTTTAAAAGAAATTTTTATCATTGTTTTATCTTTTCACTTATTTTTTAATGTAATTATTTTATTATTTTCTTATTAATTTTCATTGTAAACATTTTATGGTTAAAATTTAAAATTTAGAATATACAGTCATAATAAATATCATGAAAATTATTTCATTTAACTTTTATTATAAATTTTACTTGTTTTTATTTAAAGGGAAAAATTCTAATATATTAATTTTTTTAATTGGTTGTCAAGGAAAATGTTTTTTAAATATACTTTATTTTTAAAAACAATTTTAAATTATTTTTAATGGAGTCATTATAATTTTTTAAAATTATATTATAAATGAAAATGATTTCAATGATTTAATTTTTTCATCATATGTCTTAAAAGAAAATATATAAAAAGGGATTCCAAAATGAATCTAGGAATTCATTTCATGTTTTTGAAGTATTATAAATGAAATTTTCATTAAAAATATTTGCAGGGAAATTCTGTTTGAAAATAATAATAAATAAAAAATAAACATTCTCCAATAAATGTTTAAAATTAATTTTCAAAACATTAATTATATGAAAAAAAATTGATGTGGTTTTATGAAATAGTTTTGCACATAAAACATATTTTCCTTAATAAATGTTCCAAGATATATAATGGAAATCTTTATCTATATAATTTGACATACATTGTTAAATATTAAACAATAGTGGGGATATGATATATGAATATGATAAATATTCCTTCTTCAATGTTTTTTATGGAATGATGTTTATGACACCTCTTTCTCTGCCATGGGTTATATGATTCTGAGACCTTCTTCTTTTCATGTGTTATGTTTTGAAGAAATTATAATTAGGCCAATATATTGTCCATATTTAATGATTTGATTAAATGTTTATGATACCCATTTAATTTCATGGTTTAAGATATGGTGATTTTTTAATCTAGTGTCATATGTATGTATTAATTAATAATGTGATAGGTGGGACCTATAACTCCCTCCAATTCATTGGTTGATGATGGACGACTCATGAATATAAATGTTATTTTCAAACCTAATTACATTATGAAAAGAAAATTGGGTAAACCTATTACATGTTAAAAATTTTATTCATATAGCTTGTAAGATTTATATATATTTTTGTGTGATCACGATTATATATTTTCAATTTTTTTGTAACCAAATTAGTTATTCAAAAAGTTATACGTGAACCTGATTAAACATTAATATTTTATTCATGGTCCTAGTATCACTTCCATATTTTTATGCACGATTCTTTTTATATTCTAACAACATTATTAGTGAACCAAATTACATGTTCATAACGTCATGCATGGAATTAGTTTAATATTATTAATTTTATGCGAGGGTCTGATCTCATGCCATTAACATATTGAGTTAACCTATTTATAAATATAATTTTTCATCGTGTTATAAGATAACATGGATAAAAAATTATATGTTTTATTTATATTTTATTATTTCATGTCTTTTTATATTTAATACATTTTAATTTTTTTATTAATAGTGAATTATAATTCCATGACTACTGATTATTATATTTAATATGAATGGAATGATCGTATAATGATAAGATTATGTTATTATAACCAAACGCTAATTATTATTCTTACATATCCCTATTTTTACCTTTACTAATAATCTAATCCAACATATTACTTATGTTTCTTTTCCCGAAGATATGATGAATGAATATTAAGTAAGAGAACAAAAGCATAATATCATTACAAAGATGCTGATGATCATTTACCATATTAGAAGAATGTGTTCCAATTTTACAAAGGCATTGAACAATTTGCTCCTCAGACATCTATTTTAGTAATGTGATGAATATTCATTTAAAATGACGTAATATCAGTATATTTTAATCCTCGGTCGCTATAGATTGTATCAATGGAAGCAGTTCATAAATATTTGGAAATAGGACTAGAAAACCATAGTAAAGATCCATTGTAATATTTCTAAGGATACGTCAAGGTATTTATCTATGGATAATCCTAATTTTTTATAGATTTGAATATAGGTGTCATGTTTTTGGAAATCCTATAATTAATTGTCCATGATTATTTGGAATTCTTATATAATATGTTTTTTGACCCTATGATTTATTGTCTTATCTGATAGAAGAAACCTGATAGAACTATGTTAACATTAAATGATTATTATATGAAAATAATGGGAAGTTTAAAATTTTTGACTTAAGTGTAAATATCCTA
Source organism: Viscum album (assembly GCA_963277665.1). Classification (NCBI taxonomy): domain Eukaryota; kingdom Viridiplantae; phylum Streptophyta; class Magnoliopsida; order Santalales; family Viscaceae; genus Viscum; species Viscum album. Next base: position 2,038,226,169 of record OY728121.1, read on the forward strand.
TAGATATTGCAGAAGCTGGTATGAGTATTTCTTATACTATTGAAGATAAAAAGACCGCAAATGAAATCTGGATTATATGGGATGTTCTTCCTTTTTTCATAAAGGTTGTGGCTAAAGCCAAATTTTTTATTAAATTAAAGAAAATACCTCTTTCAATTTAATAAGGATGAGATTATTTCGGTTAAGAAACATTAATGAACAATTTATTTTATATATTATAAGGAATATATTTTACAGAAAAAGATTATTATGCATGAGTAATGCTTTATGAATAATTGTTGATGATTGAAGTGTTTTTGTTTTGTAATTATATGATTATGTTATTTGAATCATTATCTAAATAATGAATGTTTATATATTTTTACATATGTAATTTTAATAATTGGTTATATGATATTGAAAAAATTAAAAAAACGATTTAATGTAAATGTTAAATAAATCGTTGGTGACTGTAAACATGTTCCCGAGGATAAGAAAATTATAATTTTATTATTAAGGAGAGGATAATAATTATAATGTAAATTGGCTAGTATTTATGACATCATAACTAATAAAAGATTTGTTAACAAGTGTAAAATTTTAACATGGATATGCCTTCATATATCTTGAGTTTATGGAGTATATCTTTTATTATTTGGAAAAATGAAGAATGAATTTCTTCAAAAAGGATATATGGTAATTTTTTTTATTAAAATTCTTGAAGAGTAAATATAATGAATGTATTCACATGTATAGAGTGTGAAAACCAGGAGATACATTATGATAGATTGGGGATCAATTTTATGATAATTTTTTCTCCTTGATTCTAATGTTTTATATATTCATCATTAGGAGGAGTTTTATGGTAAACCATTTTTTCAATGGATAATATTAAAAATTGGATGATGTTTTAGAGATTCATGTATTATCTCCACAGATTGGAATTCATTTATATTGTATAACATGATATTTTTTTTTTGTTTTTGGAAGATGGAGTGAAATATCATTCTTTGTATTTCATCTCATGATCTGTAAATGCTTCAGGAATGAAAATTTCACCTTCATTCTATGTAGTACTATATGAAGAGGTAACTATTCATATAAAATCCAAAGATTTTTAATGTGCATATTGAATGTAATGATGTTAATAATTAATATATTTTTGGTAAAAATTATTAATCTCTATTAAAATTATAATGAAAATAATAATATAAGTTTTGTTGAACTGATTGTCCTCTAATTCATCATAGATTTATGGTTTTAAGGCCTGTCGGTTTCTATTTATCATTCACTTGATGGTGAAAAACGATCATCAATTACAATATATTGTTATCTATTATTTTTATAAAATTTTAAATATTAACTAAAAACTATGTTATCAAATATTTAAACCCACTAATAATTTGCTTTTGGAAGCCTTTAAGATTCCAACATTATTATTGTACACTAGGTTGTAGAATTCATCTTTACTATTGGAGTTTCTACGATAAGAACTTTAAATAATTAAAAATAGGATAACCCAAAGAAATTTCTATGGAAAACATAATTTTAGGGGGTATATTGTAACAACATGATATTTTTTATTGTTTATAAATTACATTAATTTTTTTATATTTTTAATTTCACGTAATAATAAATAAAAATATTATACGTGAAAGAAAAATGTTTGATCAAAAAATATGAATAAAAAAGATAATATTTTGCTACAATAAATAGTTAAATTATATTATATTACAAAAAAAATCTATGTGTGTCTTATGTTACACACAATGGTGATTTCCCTTGATATTTTGGGTAACATGGAAGGTTAAGTTTTACCAATCTCTAATATACCATTAATGTGATTATTTAAATATTATTATAGCTACCATCTATCAATAATAATAGATGTCACAAATAAGGTTGAATAAATAGTGAAAATATTATTTAAACATGATTATAAATTGAATCATTTGGTTAACAATTAGCAAAAGATAATTAATGAAAAATTCTAATGCTATGAAATTAAATTTTAATGAAAATTATTTGTCATTCTATATTCATAATTTTATTTAAATAAAATAAAAATACTTTGTATTAAAATTTTAAATAAAATATATCTTTTATATCATCAATAAGTATTTTTAAACTAATCAAATAGATTTTATCTTAATAATAATACAATTAGAATAATTTTAATTATAAAAGATATATTTTTTGAATGGGTAATTTTTCTATATTTATGAAGTGATCCCATTTTATATAAAAATATTAAGAAAATTATTTTTATCCTATAGAAAATAAACATCATGATTCAATTTGTAATATAATTATTTAATTTGGTTGAGATTTTTGTATTTTTCTAAATAGATTCATTCAATAATGAATAATGAATGAACACCTAATTTTAATTCAAAATGGATTTCTATCTAAAATATATATAAGGAAAAATTATTTTTGTATGTTTATGTAAAAAAATAATTAGATAAATTTTACAGCAATTAATTACATTTAAGTAATTATAATCAATTCCACATTAAACTCTTATATAAATTAATTTCAACCAATTGGACATTTATACATTAAAAACCCTCATTATCGTCCTGTATGAATGATTAATTTTAATTAAATTTTTACTTGTTATATGATGAAAATTTGGAAAAAATGGATTCTGTATTATTAGTGAGCATAATTCATATAATCTAATAAGGTCAAATTATTTATTTAATGAAAATATTGGAGAATGTAAAAAAAATAATTATTGTTGTGAAGATTAAAATTCAGTTACTTAGTGATTATGGTTCAATATTATGACATTAAATCAACATGAAACATGTAAAAAATAAAATTGGTGGAAATATTTTGACTCTATAATTAATTGTATCTTATTTGGAACATTATTTTAGCAACATGTCTAGGGAAAAAGTATAATGGTTGTTCCATTTAAAACCATTCACGATTGCCACTCCTATTCCACAATAGAAGAGAACTCACCCCTCCCACGTATTCACACCTATGAAGCCATTTCTATAATAAAAATTATGACAAAAATAGTCCAAAATCCAATAATTCATCATATAATTATCCATTTGGTCATAAATGAATCCAATTATTCACATTGGTGAAAACTAAAAATGAGTTACACAAAGAAGAGGTAATATCCGTCCTCAGGCTCTTTTGTTTTAATTTCATTTTCCACCCATAAAATAATCTTCTTAAATCATTATATAATAAATTAAGTATCTAAATATAATTATATATTGGTATAATATGGTTTATACCTATATATACACCTTATTCCATCTTAATGGGAAATAAATTTACCGTTCTTTTGTACATTGAACTATGGCCTCACAATACGATGTCATTCATTTTTCCATTACCACCTATCATGGTTTTGAATTATGATCAATAAACTAATTTTTAGGATATATATTATATTATAATTTATTTATTCTTCTAATATCATTATGTTGCACATACATTCATTCTTTTTTGTTTTGTGTAAATATGATAACATCATTTGTGGATGTGTAGACTGTTGACTCCACAAAGCGATGCGATTTATTAAGACTATATTTTAAGAATGGGTTTATAAAAATAATATGATTAAATCAAATAGTTATTATGTTATAGTTATAATATATGAGTAAATAAATATATCTCATTAATTTCCTTTTTTTAATATATTTAAAAAATCGAAATGATTCTCTTACATATGTATGGATGATTGTCTCCATGAACTATATATTCTATTTCATATATCTATATTTTATATAATATAATTAATACATATATAATGAATATATATTATATATATTTTTTCAAATTAATGAAATATTTAAATAATTATATATTTAATAGGACAAATAATAACAAATAAAAAAAACTATAAACCAAGCGATTTTAAACCAAATTGTTTCTTTAACATGGGAATATTAATAAACATGCAGTATAATGTAATAAGATAATAATGTATTATATATATATATATTTAATTTATTGATTTATAACAAACCTATATTTATTATACAAGTGGATGTAATGGGTACAATAAAATTTAGGAGATAAGGTATGGGATTTTTTATCTCTCTTTTTGTATATTTGGAAAATATATATTATTAACCACTCATTTATTTTATATGGTGTATATAATACCAATGAATGTGTTTTATTATTTTTATACATTCATTTTTGGGTATATTCATTTCCATTTTATTATCATTCTTTCATGGGGTTTTTTTGGATCATTAGATACCAAAACTCTAAAGTAATTTATTTCTCAAGTTGCTTCCTTTGAGATTCATTCCATGTTATACACCTGTATTTTTCTATGGGTCCTATATACAACCCTTTGATAGTTGTATCATTAAACTAATTATTTAATGATATTTTACACTCCTTGAAATTTTATTGTCTCATCTACCGTGTGGGTCAATGTATCCAATGTGATAATTGTTCTTTTCTACAATGTCAGAATTTATATAGATTGTAAATAATTATTCATCTATTTAAAAAAATATTATGATCTATATATTAATAAATCTGTGGGATTTTTTTTTAATTTATTCTTTTTATATCCACGTAATGATAACATTTTTACACTCTTTTGTACATATGATAATTACTGAAATTTTGTTATTAATATCTAACTTTATATCTACTTTATGTCGGAAATTTGTGATCTTTGTATGCCATGTTTTATAAAAATTTCTTCCAAAACGTGTTACTATAATCCAATGATATTTAAAGGGATTTTTTATGTTATTTTCCTTTTTTAATATTTTCATTAAAAGGGTGATTATTATTTATTTTTTGATCAAGTCCATTGTTTAAAAATATTTATCTAAAAAGGAATGTTTGGCACATACTGAATAAACTGCCATCAAATTTTTCATATCTTTGAATATTCCTTTTAATGTATACAAGATATTTTTAAAATTTTTTTATAATATTGTAGAAATTTTATTAATTTAAAATTTATTTTAATGTAAATGGTCTTCAAAAATGTTTTACAATTATGATGGGTTTTAAATGATCATCGAATCATCTATTATAATATTTCAAAATGATAAGTTTAAATAAATTGATTTAAATTATTTAAATATTTCATTATATTTTTTCACATCCATACAATAGAAAAGTAGTTGCTAAATTATTTCAATCATAATTTTTTTCTTTCAACATATTTTAAAAGAAATTTAATTTAAAAATATTTTTATGTTTATATATATGTTTTTAAATTATTTTTAAAATAAAATGGGTTGACAATATTTTTTGTGTGTTAAAAATAGTGTTTAATGTTGAAATGAAATAACCAATTATTAAACAGTAATTTAAAATTTTTTATCCTTCTTTATATGAAACATAATTTTGTAATTTTTTAATGAAAAACGTTTTCAAATAAATTATATTTCAATTTATGAATATTCTTTGTGATCGTTGAAAATAATTATCCATCAAAGATGACATAACTTGTTTTAGTTTATGAATTAGTGTGGGTATAATCCTAGTATACCATTTTCTATATTTATTGAATGGTTTATGTTTTTATTGAGTTATGTTTATGTCAAAAATTTCAATTCCACAAGTTATATTATATTAAAACCCTCTTTTTTACATGTTATTCCATGGAGTAATGATTATGAGAGCCATATCATTTCCACATGTAATTATATGATGAAATATTTATGATACTCATTTAATATAAAGGGTTATGATATTATGTTTGTTTATAATCATGTGGACCATCAATTTATGATTTTTTGATGGGTGGAACCTATATCTAAATATAATTCATTGTGTAATGATGAAAGGATCATGATTATTGATGTTATATGTGAACCTAATTAAATGTTCAAAATGTTATGCATGGACATTATTACAGGTTCATAATGATAATTATGGACCCTATCACATGTCCATATGTTTATACATGAACCTTTTTATATTTTCAAAATTTTATAAGGGAAATAATTTATGTGTTCACAATTTTATATATTAACCAAATTAAAAGTACCTGATGTAATTAAAGGACCTTGTTTCATTTATATATGTTTATGTATCAATCTGAATGCTTGTCCAATAAGGTTATGTTTCAAATTAAATACATTTTAAAAATGTTATTCATTCTTTTTGTTTCATGTGAATATTTTTATATGAGACATCGATTTCTGGTAAATTACATTATGATTTAACTGAGTTATACTTATACAAGATCATAATGTTATTAGATGATGTTTATAACACAATTAAATGTCTTATTCCAATTTCATATTGTTATGGATTCTGATAACAATTTCATTATCATTCATTTATTTTGAACTAAAAATCAGTATTCCATGACTCTTGATTATTATTTTACATATAGAAGGTATCATATTATAATTATTCAATCATGTTCTCAGACCCTTTTTTTCATGATTAAGATTACTTATCTCCTTGTTCTCCCTAATTAATAATCCAAGATAACCCACTTCATATATTTATCATTCCTAGGGTTATAAATAATAATTTTTGGTATGTGAAAAAAATTGGATGATCCTTTCATAGATGTTTACGATCATTAATGAAATTAAAAGAATGTGTTCAATGTTTCAAAAAACAATATACTATTATAGTACTCAGTCGCAAAATTTTGTAATGTGTTGATATATATCGAATATGATGTAATATCCATGTATGTTAAGCTGGATTCTCTATAATATTCATATATATATATATGTATTAATAAATTTAGTTTATATATATTATTAATGTAACACCCTAGGTAAATAAAGAATATGATAATTTAATATTTATCCATATTTGTGAATAAAATATTAATATGAAATTAAAGGGGATTCTATTCTCGATGGCGTACCCAACACAAAACAATGAGTTTCTTGGGAATCTTACGTTTCACTCTAATAATAAAATAATATTATTTTAAATGGTAGTTAACGCCTAGCTGTTGTGATGGCAAGAATGAATATAACTACCTACAATAATTATTATATATGTTTGTCAAATATTTTTACTTTTTACAATAAATGTTAGAGGATTAGAAATACGAATGAATCCAATTTTAAGCGTAAACATTCTAATTAGATTTAAAAGGTCGATTAACTGCCTTTTGATGACGAACCACTTTTAAATCAACATTTTGACAATAGTAAGTGTCATATTTTACAAAATAAAATTCTTCTTTAGAATCGGGACATCAAAATTTACTTTGTGTAAATTTTTGGTATTTTTCCAAAAAAGTTCAATTTTTAATGAATAGTGAAAAATGTTGTATTTTAATTCAAAACCTCTTTTTAATCTAATTTATTTATATGATTAGATTATCTTTTGAATTGTTTTTAATGTTAAATTAGAATATATTTTTACCATCTAATCCAATTGTGGTCTTTGAAATTAATTTCACTTTGAAATCGGACTTAAACTAGTGTCAATCTTTTGATACATTTTGTTTCATAAAAACACGCTATTTGTTTTGACAGTGGGAATTAATTATTTAATTAATTAATGAAACTTATGTGTTTTGAATTTTTTAAAATAGAAATCAATTTTTAATTTGTAATATCAAATATACCTTAGGGTGAAGTTTTGGTAATTTTCTGAAAAACCTCAATTTTTTATGAATAGTGAAACCACTAAGTGGTACATATAAAAATTGATTTTTCCGTTTAAATGAAATTTTGTCATATTTGTGTCTTGAATTTCTAAAATAAGACATAAATGGTTGTCATTAAGAAGTAAAATGAGGTTCAATGGGATAAAAATAATTTTTTGGTGAATAGTAACTTATTATGTTTTTAATCGCGATTAGAGGTAATTAGTGTAGTTTAATGTAAGAATAATGTTTTAATAAAATGAAATGACCAAGAAAAGTGTCCTACCCTCATTTGATGTGTCATGGCCGACCAAGAAAATCCATGGGTCAACTTGGGGACCCCATGGATCCACTTTGGTTGGAAAAAGACATAAATATCTTTTTATTTAATGTTAAAGTAAAAAATGACACAAACATGAGATGTTTTACTAAAACAATTTTTAAATGGGGTAATATAAGTCAAATTTTTTACTATAAATAGTAATTGGAGAGATAAAAAGATTTCCTACATCATAGTATTTTTTATAATTTTTAGTCATTGAATAAATTAAATTATTTATGACATCATGATGATGTAGCGATGACCTCATTATTTAACGATTTAAATAAAATGGAAAGATAATGTAATATCTAAGACCTACACATGTCCAAAACAAATTGGATGAGTGGATTTAGAACCCTTATCATCTTATCCTCGAAAGACATCACTGTGGGACCTTTACAATCGGAAACTCTTTTGAAAATAATGTAACATTTTGTAACTTTACAATAGTGCCCCTCCTCTCCTCTTATAAAAGGCCCCCACCTCTACCTCCTTACCCACACTCCCAAAGCATTTTCCTCGGCCAAACTCTGCCCATTTTGTCTCTACACTTACCTCTCTTACTCCTTGAAGCCTCACTTTGGGTATAAGTCTTCCCAAGGAAGCCTTTGGCCTAAAACCAAATGGAGTTACCCGATTTTAAGGTAATGTCTTCACTTGAGTCCTTTTGTTTTATATTGCCTCTCCAACCCCATAAACTCTTTTTATTCATTTATTTTGTAACGGATATAGTATCTTCAATATACTAGGATGTTGTTATAAGAATGATTCGAGCTACACTTACACACATGTACATCTAATTGTTAAATAACATACTGTTTCCGTGGATGGAAAATTTCTGCCTCACGAAACGATGATTGTGCAACACTCATATAACACCTTCAAAGGTGGCCATTAAGATGTCACTATATTTATATATGATATATAATATGTTTATGTTTTACTTAAGCTTCTGTATTTTTCATTTATGGAATACCTTTATGGTTTCCATTATGGGTAAACGTGATATCTCTATTTAAGGAAGTGCGGACTACCGCCCCCTCAAAGTGATGTGATTCATTAATTCCATATGTGGGATGTATAAAGGATGTATTTAAAGTTATTATATATGATTTTATACTATAATTATAATATAACTCTATATAATTATTATTTCATTCCATTAATGTATGAGATATAAAAGAAAGTAGCGTTAATGCGTACGTACGGCTTACCGTCTCCATGAACGGTGCATTTAATTTCTTATCCCCAAATGTAATGTACTATTATAAGTACATATTTATAATGAATATATATAAGTTATGTTACATATAAATGATGAATATAATTATGTAATTAAAATATACATAACTCTCATTTATTTTTAATTCCACTAATATGACAAAGAAATTAATGTAGCATTCATGCGTACGTACGGCTTACCGTCTCCATGAACGGTGCATTTCATTTCATACCTCTAAATGAATATGTAGTATTATAAATACATGTATATGCTGGCTATATATTATATATATGATATACAAATCATGAATATCATTCTTGATATAATTAACCATTGACCACACGAACAACATGTAAATGCAAGAAGTCCACTTTTGACTAAAGAACCAAATATCGACAAAACAAACATTATTAACTTAAATGATTACATAATGTTTATAACGTGTCAATAATTGATATAAAAGGAATAATGAAATTGAAAAAGGATCTTAAGCATGTAGAAATTAACTCATGTTTATTTTTCAGGACGTTAAAGAACGATCGAGTCAAGTCGGACCTGAGGTAAGGGATCCTACTCACTTTATTTTTAAGTACGCTCTTTATGTCATTCCTTTTAAATCTCATATTTCTTGTTATTGGGATGTTCTTTTATATTAATATTACTGTAATTTTTATTATTCATATGACGTGAGACCCTATTTTCTGTCATCAATCCATTTTGGATGTTTTAAGTCTCGTCGTTAGGCTGCCGAGTTTTCGTAAAGGATTTTTCATCTCACTTTTATTCCCATGAGATTTATGTTACATTTCCCACATTTTTTTTAAGTGGTGTATGTACTTCCCATTATTCTACTATTTGTGTAATATAATTTCGTTTATGAGTATTTACATCAATGATGTATTGAACTTCTTTCATGGGTTGTATGTTTCGAAAGATACCCAAGTCGGTAAGGGAACCTTTCACCCTCCTCTTTATGAAAGACTTCTTTTGTTGGGTCTTTTAATTCATACATTGTTATTTGGGATATGTTCTCATATATCCTTATTGATGTAAATTTTAAGTGATGAGATACTTTTTTTTATCTCTCATCAACTCTTTTTCTGAATTTTGAAGTGACGCCGTTAGGATATCAAATTTTTGCAAGGGAACTTTTTAACCCAAATTTGATTCTTTGGGATAATCTTGTACTCCTTGAATATGTCGTTCTATGAATATGTGTGAATAACCTCTGATTGTTTTACACTTAATATCCCCTTATATTTGGTGTATTTGTTTGTCACACATAATTATTCAATTGGTTTATCCTTAAACAAAGGATACCATCTTTGTAAGGGTCTTCGTCTCAATCTCTATTCATTGAGGCATATTTTTTTATACACAACCTTCTTTTACACGGTGTATAAAACCCCTTTTACTTTTACTTTTATTCAAAAGGAATCTTTTTTCTACGAAGCGTTTTACTAAATGAAAAAATGGAATGTTTCTTTTACGTACGTGGTGACAATGACCTTTTCCGCCGCCGCGAGTATTATTTGATCTTTGGCTTCCTCAACAAGCCGTAATGTTTTTAAAATAAAATAAATACCATATAATTTTTTTGTATTTTGGTATTGAAAATGGTTTTGTAAAGGATTATATTATATCAATATATTTAAATGATATATTGTGATTGAAATGTGGAAATGTTATCCTTCCATTATGTTGGTTTTATGTGTTAAAATTTTATAATGGTACTTAGACATTTTATGGGTGGTTACGTGATAAACCATATGACGGGTGGTGCCATGAATACCAGGACGAGTGATTACGTTATAACCTCCAATGCATTGGGTATGGAAGTCGGCCGTATGGATATTCCATTAAGTATGTATGGAAGTTGGCCGAATGGCTATTCCATTAAGTGATATGTGTGGAAGGCGACCTTATGGTTATTCCACTTATGTATGTTTATGTCCCAAGTTACCTTTATATGTTATGTGACCTTTATATGGGTTTTATGGTAATCTTTTGGTTATAGAAGGGTATGTAATGAACTTTTATTCAGCGAAGAGTTTTTACTACTCCAAAAAGGTGAAAAGTATTACTTTGATAATGTATACATGGTTTACATGTTGTTTTGAAAAACTAGAAGTTTTCATTCTTTGTGCATCCCTTACTGAGCTTTTTATGCTCATCACAAGTTTTTGAAATGTTTTCCACAGGACTTAGCATGGAATAGGGTCAAGGATGGGTTCAAGGGAAAGTCATGCTACCTAAAAAATGGAACTAGACAAGTTTCTTTTTAAGAGTTTTTATTTTATGGAAATTTTAATAGAAGTGACTACTTTGTAATCTTTTGAAATGTAATAGTTATTTCCTAATTCTCTAATACTCTAAACATGAAATGATCCTCAATGTGAATTACTCATTTAATTCAATATTAAGTATGGTTTAAGGCTAGGTCCTTAATGTTTTTATCAAAGGTGGGATTAGATAACATTAGACTTTAGGGTATTTTTTAAGCATACGTGACATGACCATAATGGTTAGGATTTCAGAAAGAGTCATAGTTTTTAGGTAAAGTGAATGATTAAGTATATCTTAGTGTTTATCTCCTATTTAGTACATGATGGTTTTGTTGATATACTCACACTGACCTTCTTGGTTTTAGTAAATGGCTGGATCTAGAAGGCACCAAGGTAACGGTGGACGTGAAGGAAACTGTGACAGTTTTCTGAACGAGCAACTGAAATATATGGGAGCAGCAATGAGAACTCTTGTGTTTATCCTCAACCGACTATCTGGAGTCATGATTGACCACCTAAACCTTGGTGATTTCTATAAGTCATCATATATTCAAGAAACAAATCCCTACGGAACTACAGGTAATAATCATAAAGGTAAGTGTGTACAAAAACCTATGTGTCAAAGATGTGGAAAGAAACACCTAGGAAAATGATTCAAAGGGACAGAAATATGCTATAAATGTGGAAATGAAAATCATAAAGAAAGAACCTACCCTGGAAAATGGAAGCATCTAGTTGACTCGTGGAAAGGGAAAGAAGTTATTTCTGAGGGATCAATTGAATGTTTTAAATGTGGTGTGCATGGTCATTATGAAAACACATGTCCTATGAAGAAGTATCAGGAATGGTATCACCAAGATCGTACAAATATTCATTTACCAATACCTAATTCCATTCCGATTGAGGATGAAGAAACTGACAATGACCAATCAAAGGTATGTATTATTTCATGACTATTGTTTTCCTATTTTGGAATCATAGGATATGATTCATGATTTTGTTTGTAGGAAAGAGGTATTTCGGAATAAGTTGGAAAGGAATGGTTAATGTATCATGAAGAATGTTGAATGAGTAAGATGTCAACATATAAGGGCTTCAAGAGTTATGGTGAAATTCATAAGAGTATTAAGTCTCTTTTGATGATGGGGTTACATTAGAAGACTTTTTAAATTATGTGTAACCCTGATGTTTAATATATGAAAATTTTATTCAAGGAATAGTTTTCTTTTCTTTTGTGGACATAGTTATAAAGAACCATTTGTGTTTATATGATCCTTACTTTTGAGGTAATTATGGGATACTATATGTTATGATTCAAGTGAAAGGCATGAGATAAAATTGAGGTTAAATAATGTTATGGTTATTTTTGATGATTTTATAATTTTTTTGGGAATGTTTTGAGAATTATATAGTTTTGGAAAAAGGCCAACACGCAGACCATGTGACTACCTATCGCGTCGGACAAAGCACCGGGAATCGAACCCACAACCAAAGTGCGACTGGTATTTATCGCCTACCAGTGGACTACGTGAAGTCCCTGGTAAGTTTGACTGATTCTTTTTAGTAATATGATTTTATGAATTAAGAGTAAGTTGATTTTGGGTTATTTATGAAAATGATTAACCTATCATGGAGGATATGTGATTAGGTTAATTACTTTTCAATACAAGACTTTAGGAGCAACTGATATTTTTTGGAGATAAATGTTACGATTTAACTTGGAAGACTATGTGACTAAATCCATCAAATATTTGGGTTTCAATCTTAGATTGGTTTACATTGAAGAATTTTATTGAAATCTTTTTTATCAGATGGTCCTCATTGAACTGTGGGTTTTTTTGGAAAAATTTTGGAGATTAAGCATATATATTTTTTAAAGGGTTATCCTTTTCTGGATTATCTGATCTTGTACTAACCTTTTTGGTTTTTGTTTTGGTTAAAGCCTAAATACACGGGAAGTATATAGTTCTCTTTGGTGGATTAGGTGATTCTCTAGAAGTTGATTATAGTACTATTAATATGAACAAGTCTTCCTAAATACTCATCTTTTGGAGAAAATATAATTTTGTGTAAGGAATCTAATAAAAGTTGAAAGTCAACATGATAAGTGATTATGTTTCCTTATGAATAAATTCATCAATAAAAAGTAACTTAAAACTAAATTTTGTCTATTAACTTTTCCTACTGGGGAATCAAATACCGTTTAACCCATCAAAAGTTTGTTATTTTCTTATGGTTAACTTTTTCCTAGACATGTTTACTATCACTCTCCCTCAAGAACATGACCCTTTTATTTTTCTTCCATGTCCATGTTTTCCTACACGGAATCCTATTATGAGTTAACTCTGGTGACCTCTGTACTTATCTTTCTTTATTTTAAAGTGATTGTTTTACCGACTCTTGTTCAGATGTTGGACTTTTAAGGATGTTTTCAAGCTCAATTTAAAAATTGTGAGGATGCAATTCCCAAAAGGGGGGAAGGATGTAACACCCCAGGTAGATAAAGAATATGACAATTTAATATTTATCCATATTCATGAATAAAATATTAATATTACATTAAAGGGGATTCTATGCTCGATGGCGTACCCAACACACAACAACGAGTTTCTTGGGAATCTTACATTGCACTCTAATAATAAAATAATATTATTTTAAATGGTAGTTAATGCATAGCTGTTGTGATGGATGGAATGAATAGAACTAACTACAAAAGTATTATATATCTTTGTCAAATATTTTTACTTTTTACATAAATGTTAGAGGATTAAAAATGTGAATGAATCCAATTTTAAGAGTAAACATTCTAATATTCTTTAAAAGGTCGATTAACCACCTTTTGATGGCGAACCTCTTTTAAATCAACATTTTGACAATGGTATGTGTTATATCTGACAAAATAAAATCCTTCTTTAGAATCGGAACATCAAAATTTACTTTGTGTAAATTTTTGGTATTTTTCCAAAAAAGTTCAATTTTAATGAATAGTGAAAAATGTTGTATTTTAATTCAAAACCACATTTTAATCAAATTTATTTATATGATTAGAGTATCTTTTGAATTGGTTTTAATGTTAAATTAGAATATATTTTTACCATCTAATCCAATTGTGGTCTTTGGAATATATTTCACTTTGAAATTGGACTTAAACTAGTGTCAATATTTTGATACATTTTGTTTCATAAAAATACGCTATTTGTTTTGACAACGGGAATTAATTATTAAATTAATTAATGCAAATTATGTGTTTTTAATTTTTTAAAATAGACATCAATTTTTAATTCGGAATATCTAATATAGCTTAGGGTGAATTTTTGGTAATTTTCTGAAAAACCTCAATTTTTGATGAATAGTGAAACCACTAAGTGGTACTTATAAAAACTGATTTTTCCGTCTAAATGAAATTTTTTCATCTTTGTGTTTTGAATTTCAAAAATCCTACATACATGGTTGACATTAAGAAGTAAAATGTGGTTCAATGGGACAAAAATAATTTTTTTTGTGAATAGTAACTTATTAAGTTTTTAATTGCGATTAGAGGTAATTAGTGTAGTTTAAGGTAAGAATAATGTTTTAATAAAATAAATTACCTAGACACATGTCCTACCCTAATTAGATGTGTCATGGCGGACCAAGACAATCCATGGGTCAACTTGGGGACCCCATGGATCCACTTTGGTTGGAAAAAGACATAAATATCTTTTTATTTAATGTTAATGTAAAAATGACACAAACATGAACTGTTTTACTAAAACAATTTTACATGGGTATATACAAGTCATATTTTTGACTATAAATAGTCATTGGAAAGATAAAAAAATATAATACATCATAGTATTTTTTTTTTAAAAATTTTAAACATTAAATAAATTAAAATATTTATGTCATCATGATGATACAGCGATGACCTCATTATTTAACGATTTAAATAAAATGGAAAGATAATGTAATATCTAAGACCTAAACATTTCAAAAACCAATTGGATTTGTGGATTTAGAACCCTTATCACATTATCCTATAAATACCTCATTGTGGGACCTTTAAAATCCGAAAATCTTTTGAAAATAAAGTAACATTTTGTAACTTTACAAGAGTGCCCCTCCTCTCCCCTTATAAAAGGCCCCCACCTCTTCCTCCTTACCCACACTCCCAAAGCCTTTGGCTCGGCCAAACTCTGCCCATTTTCTCTCTCCACTTCACTATCTTACTAATTGAAGCCTAACATGGGGCAGAAGTCTTCCCAATGACGCCTTTGAGCTAAAACCAAAGGGAGTTACCCGATTTTAAGGTAATGTCGTCACTTGAGTCCTTTTGTTTTATTTTGACTCTCCAACCACCTAAACTCTTTTTATTCATTTCTTTTGTAAAAAATAAAGTATCTTAAATTTACTTGGATGTTTTTATAAGAAGGATTCGAGCTACACTTACACACACGTACAACTAATGATAAAGAACATATTGTTTTCGTGGATGGAGAATTTCTCCCTCACGAAACTATGATTGTTCAACACTCATATAACACCTTCAAAGGTGGCCATTAAGATGTAACTATATTTATATATGACATATAATATTTATATGTTTTACTTAAGCTTATGTATTTTTAATTTATGGAATACCATTATGGTTTCCATTATTGGTAAACGCGATATCTTCATTTAAGGAAGTGCGGACTACCGCCCCCTCAAAGTGGTGTGATTCGTTAATTCCATGTGTGGGATGTATAAAGGATGGATTTAAAGTTATTATATATGATGTTATACTGGAATTATAATATACCTCTATATCATTATTATTTCTTTCCATTAATGTATGAGATAGAAATGAAAGTAGCGTTCATGCGTACGTACGACTTACCGTCTCCATGAACGGTGCATTTAATTTTTTATCCCCAAATGTAATGTACTATTATAAGTACATATTTATAATGAATATATATAATGTATGTTACATATAAATGATGAATATAATTATGGAATTAATATATACATACCTCTCATTTAGTTTTAATTCCATTAATATGACAATGAAATGAAAGTAGTGTTCATGCGTATGTACGACTTACCGTCTCCATGAACGGTGCATTTCATTTCTTACCTCTAAATGATTATGTAATATTATAAATACCTGTATATGCTGGATAAATATGATATATATGATATTCAAATCTTGAATATCATTCTGGATATAATGAACCATTGACCACACAAACAACATGTAATTGTAAGAAGTCCACTTTTGACTTAAGAACCAAATATCGACAAAACAAATATTATTAACTTAAATGATTACATAATGTTTATAACATGTCAATAATTGATATAAAAGGAATAATATACTTTAAAAAGGCTCTTAAACAAGTATAAATTAACTCAAGTTTATTATTCAGGACGTTAAAGAACGATCGGGTCAATTCGGACTCGAGGTAAGGGATCCTACTCCTCTCTTTATTTTTAAGTACACTCTTTATGTCATTCCTTTTAAAGCTCATCTTTCTTGTTATTGGGATGTTATTTTATATTACTCTTACTGTAATTTTTATTGTCCATATGATTAGAGACCCTATTTTCTCTCATCAATCCATTTTGGATGTTTTAAGTGGCGCAGTTAGGCTGCCGAGTTTTCGTAAGGGATTTTTCATTTCAATTTTATTCCCGTGAGATTTATGCTACATTTCCCACAATTTCCGTTGAGTGGTGTATGTACATCAAATTATTCTACTCTTTGTGTAATATACTTTTGTTTATTAGTATTTACATCAATGATCTATTGACCTTCTTTCATGGGGTGTATGTTTCGAAAGATACCCAAGTCGGTAAGGGAACCTTTCACCCTCCTCATTGTAAAAGACTTCTTTTGTTGGGTCTTTTAATTCACATATTGTTATGTTGGGATATGTTCTCATATATCCTTATTGATGTAAATTTTAAGTGATGAGATACTTTTTTTATCTCTCATCAACTCTTTTTCTGAATTTTGTAGTGACGTCGTTAGGCTTTCAAATTTTTTCAAGGGAACTTTTTAACCCAAATTTGATTCTTTGGGATAAACTTGTACTCCATGAATATGTCGTTCTATGAATATGTGTGAATAACCTTTGATTGGTTTACACTTAATATCCACTTATATTTGGTGTATTTGTTTTTCACACATAATTATTCAAATAGTTTATCCTTAAACCAAGGATACCATCTTTTTAAGGGTCTTCATCTCAATCTCCATTCATTGAGGCATATTTTGTTTTATACACAACCTTATTTTATACGGTGTATAATCCCCGTTTACTTTTAGGTTTATTCAAAAGGAATCATTTTTCCATGAATCGTTTTAATAAACGACAAAATGGAATGTTTCTTTTATGTACGCGGTGACAACGACCTTTTCTGCCACCGCGAGTATTATTTCATCTTTGGCTTCCTCAACAAGCCGTAATGTTTTTAAAATAAAATAAATACCATATACTTTTTTTTGTATTTTGGTATTGAAATTTTTTTTGAAAATGAATTATATTATGTCAATATATTTAAATGATATATTGTGATTGAAATGTTGAAATGTTATCATTCCTTTATGTTGGTTTTATGTGTTATAATTTTATAATGGTACTTGGACATTTTATGGGTGGTTACGTGATAAACCATATGATGGGTGGTGCCGTGAATACCAGGATCAGTGGTTACGTTATAACCTCCAATGCATTGGGTATGGAAGTCGACCATATGGCTATTCCATTAAGTATGTCTGGAAGTTGGCCAAATGGATATTCCATTAAGTGATATGTGTGGAAGTCGACCTTATGGTTATTCCACTTAAGTATGTCTATGTCCCAAGTTACCTTTATATGTTATGTGATCTTTATATGGGTTTTATGGTAATCTTTTGGTTACAGAAGGGTATGTAATGAACTTTTATTCAGAGAAGAGTTTTTACTACTTCGAAAAGGTTAATATTATTACTTTGATAAAGTATACATGGTTTACTTGTTGTTTTGAAAAACTAGAAGTTTTCATTCTTTGTGTATCCCTTGCTGAGCTTTTTATGCTCATCCCATGTTTTTGAAATGTTTTTCACAGGACTTAGCGTGGAATAGGGTCAAGGATGGGTTGAAGGGAAAGTCATGATACTTAAAACATGGAACTAGACATGTTTCTTTTTAATAGTTTTTATTTTATTGAAATTTTAGTAGAAGCGACAACTTTGTAATCTTTTGAAATGTAATAGTTATGTCCTAATAATCTAAAACTCTAAACCTGAAAGGATCCTCAATGTAAATTACTCATTTAATTCAATATTATGTATGGTTTAAGGCTAGGGCCTTATAATTAATATGTATGTTAGTTATATATTATCTATTTTAAATATCATGTGAAAATAATCTTGACATTTGAAACTATTTTCATAATAGTGGTTTTATTATTCATTATTTTCATGATGTTCTTAAATCTCAAGTCATATATTTTGATGGAATTTATATTTTAAAATTATTTATAATGTTATAATTTCATTATAAGGTTTTTTTGAATAAAATCCTTAAATATTAAATTAAATATGGAAATGTTTTGATGATTTTAAATAAATAGTCATCTGTATCATAGTTAATGATTATCTTATTAATATTTTTATACTATAAGTAAAATAATAGAACTATTTTATTCATTAAAAAACAATAAATTAAAATATATTACCGTATTCATTCATAATATAAATATATATTATTATTGAAGTACGTGGTTACTCCATACCAAACATGACAATATAATGACTAAGGGATTATTATGTAGTGGTTTTTTTGTAAAATCACTATAATATAATTGTAATGATCATATCATGTTTCAATTATTATGATATATTATAATTTTTTTAATTATAAGATAAATTATTTGAAATAAAATCAATGGGAAAAAATAATAAACTATATAATTTTTATTTGTTAACATGTTTAGTAAGAAAAATATAAAAATGATGGTATATCATTTATATTATCAATAGTTTATTAAATTTGATTTACCAAAACCGTACTAACATCAAAAAAATTATTATCCTAAAATATGTTTTCATATCCATTCATGTATTTTGTTTATGAATGATAGAATACCCCATTCCATGGATTCATTAGTTCACACATGCACTTGAATAATGATTTATTTTTACCCATGGAATGGGTAAAATGAGCAATACAGTTTATCATTTTAGAATAAAAAATTATTTGAATTATATAATAATTATATCTATAATATCTGAGTATTAACATAATCTTAAAGAGGTGAATTGAAAATAAATATGTTGTTTTATGGAATCAATAGTCTGCACAATGAGTTAAGGAACTATATTTTTAATATTTAAGTGAAAAGTGAATAACTATTATAAAATAATTTATATATAATAACATTAAAATAATTATTATGGTGTTATAATTATAGTATGGTGAATGTAATTTTGATGAATATTAAGAAAACATAAGGAAAATGAAACGAAAAAGGAGATAATAGACATTTACCATCAATTCATGGATTACCACCATTGGAATGTTGTTTAATTTTTTTAGGGATGACCTTTTGATAATATAAGAACCTCTTAACTATTTATAGTAATGTTTAGGATGGGTTTGTGTTGAATTTGTTTGGATAATGTGGTTTTTCCTTGAGGGGATGTGGGTATTGGAGGACCCTTTTATAGGTGAAAATGAGTAGCATTTTTTAAATACCCAAATTCACTAAATAATAGGAAGTAAATCACAAGGAAAGTGTTTGTAAAATTAATAAATAAAAGATTGGGGATGATATAATGTTGTTATAAACCACAAGAAACTCAATTAAAACCCATTTTAAATATGTTATGTCATTTATATCATAGTTTACTATGTTTTACACACTTTTATATCTTCATGATAACTAGTTTTTACCTATGTAAATAATCGTTTTTTACCCTAAAATAATATTTATTATATAACATTGACATAATGTTTAGATCTTTTATATCCACTCATTTAATATTATTTTAAATTTTAATGAAATTACTTTTAAATTATATAATGTGTAATGTACTAATTTTTATTTTTCAAAAATATAAAATAAAATATAAAACATTGAATACCGTCTTGTAAACTAGAATAAATATTTTTAAAATTTTATTATATATCTTATGATAAATAATTCATTTTAAAAACAGTTTCATAAATTTTCAAATGATTTTTTATACTAATAATTCCATAAAATACATTATATATTTATAAAATATATATTTCATGAATCAAAAAAACTATATTTATCTATAAACATTTAAAAATTTCATCAGAATGTGATATAGAAATTTTTTATCCAAAAATCAAGTATTTATCAAAAATATAATTATAGTATTTAACAGAATTTTTTTAATTTCAAATAAATTATAAAAATAATTTTTATTTACTAATATGATCAGCATTTAAAATCATGTTCTTTTAATATTATTTAATATTGATTTATTAATAATTTATTACTGATATTTTGGATTTTAAATATAAGTATTTACAATTATAATGACCTTTAAACTATGAATAATTTAATAAAGAAAAATAAAATACCAATATTCTAAAATTTATCTTTGAAATAAACTATTTTTAAAATATTAATCGTTGAAAATAATAATCTTTAAAAATTTTAATTTATTGATATATTTTTATATACTAATGATTATATTATTTGTGTAATTAGTCACTGTTAATTACAATATAGTGTTACATTAGTTATGGGGTGTTTGTAACCATATATATGAGATTTAATTTAATATAATGGGCCCAAAATCTCATGTCGTAACATTATCAATAAATATAAGGATTGTGTCCTGATCTAGATTTATTATACTAAATACTTCAATTAAATGGGTCTTTATTTGTATATCATAATTAAATATGTTGTTATCTTCAAGAATAATAATTACAAGTAAATCTTTTCATTTAAATTATCTTATAAATCTATTGATCTTAAATACAATATTATTAATTAAAGTATTAGGGTTATTCTACAATTCCTAGCGCCCTATTTTCATCATGGTTTGTAGACCCTATGTTGGAAATTAAAAACTATTGGTTTTATGGATTTTATTTTCATATATATTACTTGTTTTATAAATTATGCATACATTATAATTGAATATTATTTTTAAAATTATTGAATAGAATGATAAATAATATTTTGGAAGTCATTATTTCATATTAGTTTGATATAGTTTATTGTTATCCATTAGTTTTTGAAATGAATTTTTGGTTTCAGGTAATCCATGGATTGTTTTTATACTGATGTGAAAAAATTATTTTTGTAGAATGTTGAAATTTGGATTCCCTATGTTATAGGTATTTTAAATAATTAATTTATTTGAAATGAAAAATCAAGAGATTCCCATGTGGGTTGGATAACAATAGAGCTTGGGGTACAAATGTGGGTGATGAAATTCATAAAATAATTCAAGGGAAAGTATTTTTTTATCATGTATACAAAATTACTATAGTAACTGTACAAGGTTAGTGGTAGGGACACACTTGAATGAGATAACGCTAACCCCCATGTCCTGTTATTCGTGTGAAATTTTTTAACTACATGTTAGTTCATCATTGAGATGCGTTGACTGTTCTTGATAATCAATACATTTTTATCCTATAATTTTGATTCCATGTTACTTTTCATTATGAAATTGGTTATACATAATATTTTTCATATTTAATTTTTTTTTAAAATACAAAATAATAGGTAAAGTAACAGTAAAAATATATATGCCTAATTAATTATCATATATTTATTTATATTTATTTTAACATAGTATAGTAATTTATCAATCATATGGAATAAATTGTTTATTTACAAAAAATTTAAAATCCTGAAAAATAGGGTTTTTAAAAACAAAATATTTTATAAATAATATAATAATTGTTTTGAAAAAATATTTCAATTTAATTTATGTTCGAAATAGTTATTTAAGGATGGGTTTCTGATATTATTTTAAATGATTTATTTTTCAAAAAAATAGTTAAATATAATGATTTTATTGAATTTTTTATTTTCATTTCATGCATTTAAAATGTTTAATTGTTGGTTGTGTTAGTATATTTTATATGATTAGCCTTTTCATCTCTCCATGAATCATTCCTTTCATTATTTATAAAATAAATTATCCATTTTTATGTCATCATTTTTTTATGGATAATAAATCATCAAATATGCATTATATAATATCAGTAGTGCCCATAAAATCCCATAAAAATACATATTTCAGCCACAGTAGTGGTTCTTATTCATTTAATTTTTTTTCCTTTAATGATCCATATAAATTCAATTTTATATGATCACATTCCACATGAATGTTAACGAAGACATCCAAAAGAAACATTTTCTAAACATTTTGTAAAATCTCTTCTTTCTTATATCACTAATAAAATCCATTGATAATATCCACATTTATCATTGATCTTTGAGTATGTGATGATAAAATTGATAAAAACTTTAATAAAATATCATGGATGCCTCTAAATACACTTTTTATCGAATCTATGGTGACTATAAGAGAATTAGTAAGTCCTTAGGTCATTACAAAGGGAAAATAATATACAAAACTTATACAAAAAGAAATATTCTGAATATCTTCCTTCTTAGTCTTTAGATAATTGTATCGACAACCGAGATCCACATTCGATAATAACTAGGATCCTCATAGCTGAGCTAATATGTCATAAATAATTATAAGTGGATAATATTTCATTATGGCCATCTAATTGTGATCAAAGAAAATGATACATTTTATTATTGATCTATCACTTTTCATATTCAATATCACTAGTGAACACCATCGTGATGCAGAAGAGAATATGAACCACTTGTCTAAATATTCCTCCATTAGTGGATTTAACTCCCTTGGTTAAATAGGTTCCATCATATAGTTTCATTTAGAGATATGAGTGGCACATGTTATATGTTCCATTATGTACTCTAATTCATGATGTATTTGAATTCATGTTATCTCTTTGTGGAATAAATCAATGTATTCCCTCCTAATGTGAATTTTTGTGAGGATAACAAGATTCATCTACTCAACCATTTTAGAGTGGTGTGATTCTTCACAAGACATCTATACCTACACCATTAAGGGATGTCCAAAGGATATTTATTGTATTACTAGAATTTGTAGAGCCACACGGGATTGTTTTTATTTTGAATGGATATGAAATTTTTTCGTTACATTATTTTTTATCTATATATATTGATCCAATCCATGGCCAATATAGCATAAAATAACTCTCTGAGAAGTATTATATGATTCTTAGGAAGAATATTAATACATATGCAAGTTAGAGAAGATTCTAACACTTGATATTCAATGATCACAACACTTTTTTATGATGGATAACAATACTTCATGGTGTCATTGATACTATAGGATAGTTATAGAAAAAAATCTAGATAAAAAAGTATAAAATTATAATCAAATAATAATTTTTAAATAATTAAGGGAATATGAATCTTACATTGTAAAAATTTATTTTTTGTACAATAAATTTGTATTATTGATGGAATAAGCATTCCCTTTCTCATTTTCATAGGTTTTTTTAGATTTTGAATACCCTCAAGGACCCATGGATTAGTGTACTAGAGGGAAAGGTCCCCTTGTTCCCTATAGTCGAGTCTTTGAGAAATAAATTGTGCTCTCTTTTCCTCCATTATGTTAGATGTATTATTTATGTAACATCTACATTTATGATCTTAATTCAATTATCTACAATACATGAAACATTTCCCCATTAATTTGAGGAAAATTCTGTAATAAATCATCACAAATCTGTGAAACATTTGTGTTTAGACACCCTTTCTTCCAATTTCCTTTGACCCACTAGTATTAAACTCTATCAATATATTCATATATCCAATACCATGGGACTACTATTATAAATCCATCTCTACTTTGAGATCACTTCAGACAAATACATCATTACATCCATATTCATGTATAGTTAGAGCCTTTTTTTGGTGTGTATTTTTCCACCAGGGAATCTATCATTTTTTCTATAATTGTTGATAAAAATTTGATTCATATCTTGAATACCTTCTGATATATTCTTTGAATTTTGTTAAATATTCAACATTCTATTATATATATCAAATAATTTCCATCATTGTGTGAACAGATTGAGAAAAATAATTCTTATGAAATATTATCAGAATATCATCCAACACTTTCTCTTTAACTTCATACATGGTAATTGGGTTCTTTATCAAAAAAAAAACTATTGATCGTCATGTCAATCGAAATAATATACCTCTATACTCAGTATCTCTTACTATGAATATGGTATCAAAAAATTATTCTACATTGAGTTATCCAAACAAATGATGGTGGTCATTTCTCTATACATGAATCAATACATAGTTTCTCCTTGTTGGTCAAAGGAAAAAGTTTCACATGGTTCACATAAATATTCACAGACTGAGGAAACTGGGTAATGATTTCCATGATTTTATGAACTCCAACACTTGTGGCATTATGGATGTCATACCATAAATCCTAGAATTTTACATCATATATGTTTTTTTAAGTTTCTCCTTATTGCCACAAATTTCCAAAATATAATATTTTTGGAAAAAATATAAGCCAACAATTTATGAATAAATAATTTATTCCTTTGTGAATTAATGTGTAAAGGATCAACGAATTTGATCTATATGTTTATAATTATTCAATAGAAATGATTCTTGTATGATCATATATATTTATTATTATCATACCAGCTTTCACAAACATTCATCAATCAAAATTACTAAATTTACTCAAACATTCTCAAAAATGCCAATTATAAACACCACACATTTCTTATGTGAATATTAAATTACTTTTATGATAAACAAAAAAAATATTGTTATGATCTACTATAAAAGGTTTTTTATCATTCCATAACTAATATCATATATTTGTTTTCAAATATATAAACTAATAATTTTTTTAAAATCATATTCTTTGTCCTCCTAAAGATCATGTAATCCTTTGTATGAAATGTCACGTGAAGATAAATATCATAGAAAATGGTTGAGAAAAAATCCTAGTAACAGATGAATAATTGGAATGAATAAATAGTTCAAGACTGTGATTAATCATCATCAACGTACATTAATTATAGGATAATCATAAAAATCAAGTGATAATCACTGTATAAGGGAATTGAATGTGAAATTAATAAAAATGAAACATCACACAATTGTGGAAAAATACAAAAATTAGATTTGTGGAATGATAGATTCATGTTCCCACGTAACATATGTGAATTATCATAAAATAATCATTGTGAAAATATAAAAAAAAAGTTCAAATATAATATATATATTATAAGGAGATAGATCGCATTACCCAATGAATTATAGGGATATATAATTTTGAGCCCACTTATCATATTAAAATATTTAAATAGTCATGAATTCCACATTGAACATATTACAATCATAGTCATTAATTAACCCATGGAACCAAATGCGATTCATAAGTATTTCATCAATAATTATTTATTCAATATTTTTGGAGGTGAAAATGGGAAAGGGAAATACATATTTTTTATGAATCGATATTCATGATGAAGAAACAAATAATTATGGCTCAAAATGTGTTTTTCAAACAAAATTTATTTTCTAAAGAATATATTTTTTTTTATAAAACCAATATAAAAGCACGTATATCACCAAAAAGAAAAAAATCATAATAATGAAATTATATTTATGTAATATTAATTGAACATAGACAGTAAAAAGTTTTCAATGTAGGGGGTTAACCCAAAAAAAGATTTAAGTTGGAGAATACCTTACACTATGTCTGAATGTTTTCTGCACTTCCATTTAATATACTTGATAATAAAATTACATTTTATAAATAAATAATTTTAAAAAATTAATATTTTTATTTGATTTATTATTATTTTATTACTCACATTTATGGGAATGTTTACTAGTTATTGTGTTCAATTTTTTTACTCATTTTGTGTTAATTTACATAGTTTAATGGTCAGTTAAATTGTGTTCAAATATGAATTACTTATGAAATGGAAATAATTATAGAGAAATAAAATTAATTTTAATTAAGAAAATAATAATATACTTTTTTTATCACATATCATTTGGTTTTATAATATGATATTGATTCATTTGATAAAAATTTAATGATAAAAGTATAGATTATTTTGGCAGGTTTTCAGACCATGATGAACTAGTTTTGTTTTATTAAATATTAACTATAATTTTTAATCAATAAAATGATAAAAAATTAATATATAGATATTAAATATATTTTAACTATCATAATGATTTATTAAAATGCTTGGTTTTCATTAATTGAATAAAAAAACTCATTATCCATGAAGGCAGTGAACTCACATATCATAGGCATTGTTTCTATTTTTAGAATAAATGAATGAGATAATATATTTGATGATAGATATTATATTAAAAGAATAACACTCTAGATTGTATATGATTATGGAATAATCATTACTATTTTTATTTTTGAGGTGTGAAGAGGATTATAAATTAAAATAGAAGGACTGAGGATTTTACACTGTGAATGTTGTCAACTGGAGAAACTCTTTCACTAAATTCGGTCTGTTCATATATTTTGACCAATATCTCTTAGACGTGGGTAATTGGCCTATGAATGGAAATTTATTGGATGTAGAAGAGCTACAATGCCTAGAATATGTTAGGAGAATAGGTGTAAGGGGGTTGGATTTATAGGGGTGAGTGGGCTATTTATTATTATTATCTTAATAGTTTTCTTATTTTTGCTCATTAATATCAATTGTGTCGATTACTATGACTAAATATAGAAACAATTGAAGGAAAATTGGAGATAATGGGTTCTTGCATCTTCCATAAATCAACAATGACTTCAATATTCATTATTTATAATATATCATCAATTATCTTAATTTCCTATTTACATTTTTTTCACAATATTATAAAAATCCAAAAGAATCACTCTATGAATTTTTCAATATGTGGATTTAAAAAATGGAAAAAAATTTGGAAAAAAATTATCTAAATATGAGAAATATAATTTCAAAATAATATCATCATTTATTATGAAAAAATAAATTTCAATAATATTATCTATTTTATGAATAGTATAAAATTTAATTATGGGCTCATAAAATTATATTAAAATTATTAGAAATTATTTAATCTATTTTCAAGTAATATTTTTTTCAAATTATTTAATATTTTTAAAATTGAAATAAAACATTTATGTGTCACAAATATATAAACAATAATTTAATAATTTTTAAAAATAATTATTTACATATATCATGAAATAATTTTATTATATTTTCATTTATAATATTTCTAAAATTATTTATACTTTTATTTTTGAAGATATTATTCTAATGACCAGATTTCAATTTATAATGGCCATATTACAAGGCCA
The DNA here is from genome assembly GCA_963277665.1 of Viscum album. NCBI lineage: Eukaryota > Viridiplantae > Streptophyta > Magnoliopsida > Santalales > Viscaceae > Viscum > Viscum album. The sequence continues at coordinate 2,038,253,979 of OY728121.1, forward strand.
ACATTATGATACTATTCAAATATTATAGCTTATCAAATTTCATTAAATTCATCATATTTCATATTTAATTATGAGTATAATTTTTTTATTGGATTCACTGTGTGAGGCCTTTTATAAGACATAAATATAAAAAGGGAAATTCAATTGATAAAAATTTGGGTCATGACACAAATCTATCTAAAGGATTTACTAGAACAATTATATGAATAACAAGTATTGATCACATACAATATATTTTGTAACTCCATGAATCCTTAAAACATTTTTACTTTTTATTTGTTAATAATAATAAATAGAAAAGTATTATATAATGTTAATGTAATATAAAAACTTTATATAGAGATTTACTAAAAAATATTTTTATTATGGACAATAGAATATTTTTGGGTTCTAATGAAAAAACAACGAAATCATTTTCCCATTTCAATTTTTATATGAGTAATTATTGTAACATCACCTTATACATAGATTCCTAATTCATATATTTATGATATACAACGTATTGAGAGACATGCTCTGTAATATATCACTTCATATTGTCCCAACAAATATACTCATTCAAATTTTTTAACGTCATTATAATTTCGTGTTGAATAGATAATGTTTAAATATAATCCTTATCAAGATCCTTCCCTAAATTTAGTATTTATTTTATGCATATAAATTTCCTGAAATTTATCATCCCAGTATAAAGAAGGTTGAAATTAGTAACATATTTCACCATCTTATATAGCTATACTTCTTTTGTATAATCCACATTAATAATACTTTGTACATATGGTTGAACATTCATTTGATAAAGAGTGTATTTCTCCCCTACATTAATGATTTAAAGATCCATGATTAAAAAATATTGAAATATTGGATATTTCATTACTCCTAAATATGGATAAGATAGCATTATCATTTCAACATGGATCATATCACTACTTATTCTATTTTCCGTGGTGGTAATCTATTGAACAATCAAAATCTTCAACAGGATCCTAAAAACATCATTGAACTATATTGAACATTATATGTGTTAATATATTATATTAAAATTTATGAGTAGTATATATATCATACCATTATCTGTAAAAAATTTCACTCATATAAATAATGAAAAAAATTAATATATCTAACATCAAATCTTCTATAATGTAATTTTACTTTGGAACCTTCAGTTTTTTTTAATCAAATGTTATCTCAATATCATTCAACAGGAGTACACATATATGTCCCTTTTTAAAAAATGAATCTATATTAAAAATCAGTATGGAATATAGGTTAATTTATGTGTAGGTTCACCATCAAACATTTTCTTCAAGTCCTTAAAATTTTCATCACTTTCATTAGTCAAAAGAACTTATCTCCCATTAATATATAATAGGTACGATCATTATAAATTCACGAAAAATTAAAAATCAGTTATAATTAATATCTATAGAATCGTAGAAAAAATCACATATCACTCAATGTTATTGTTATTGGGAAATTTTGACTTACTTCTGTATTTGTTTTATTAAATGATATAACCTCACTTTAGTTTAAATTAAAGATAAATGAAATCACTTGTTACCAAATTTCTCAGTTGTAATGTTTTCATATGTTTTAACACTTTATAAGGTCTTTAATAAAATCCTCCAGTAAATTTTTTGTTCTTCCGTTATAATTGAATATATAGGAATAATTTATATGAAGACTACAAAAAAATATTAAATGTAATCTATATATAATATTTTCATTAAATAGATGATGATAATGGAAGAATTGGTATGAACAAATGACATCAATATATAGATTCATAATGTTGATTCATTAAATAGAATTCTCTCTTGGGTATATCCCCATTCACGACCCTTAATTGATTATATCGTTAATGAAGATAAATCATGGAAATAAATTAAACATTGTTTAGTTGATCAAATAGGTAATCAATATTGGTTAAACTAAATTACTATCGGTGGTGATATTTATATGATTTCAATCCTCAATGTGATGTCATATTGATCAATCTATATTCATGATGAAAATTAGATCACCGAAAGATGTCACACATGGATGATTAAATAATATATCAATACTCTCCTGGATTATCAATTTAACTTCTTACAACTAAATCTGGGCCATTTTATTTGATTTATCTGATATAGTTGTATCACTAGGATTCAGTTATATTGAAAAATTATCTTCCAGATTTTGTATAAAAAAAATTCATCCAAAAAGATACAAAACTCATACACAATAAACACAACATTGATGTTTCATCTCACCCAACCATAAAAAATAAAAACTATATTGTAATAGTAATCAAACCCCATTCAATTGTCTTAATTTTGGATTGAAATTTCATAAGTTTTTGTCTAATGGATAAATGTGCATTAGTTAATTTATAATACAAAACATGAAAAACCATTCTCGTAATATATTTTGGATTTAAAAGGAGAAATATAATCTTACAAAAGATAACATAATATTCAAAAAAGGGATAATAAAAAGGCTTATTGATTTCACATACCAATAAAAATTAAAAATATAATAACAATAAACATAAAATGTGATCATAACAGAATCTGGGATTTTAACATTGATAATTCAACATATAATCATTTTTGTGGAATTTTGATACAGATATAAAATTATTTAGATATAAATGTGTAATAACCTAGACCAGGTGCAATATATCATTTCCTTAGTCGGTCCATCATATGACCTCAGGTGTGCCACTCTTTATGCATGTGGCTTCTAAAAAGAAGCGAGGGTCTAATATGAATGATGGGGAGAATATACCCTATAAATAAATAAATAACAACAGATGAAACAAATAACATATATCCAAATAATTATAAAATCACACAATGGTAATACCATAATAATTAACCACAACATAGAATATGATGAATCCAAAATAGTAATAGGTGACCATAAATAAATGAAGTTGATATATCATGGAAAATATGTGTCATGTTTCAAATAAAAACAAAAAATTAAGGCACACTAAAAATTCATAGGAGAGAACAGAAATCATGTAATTCCCTCACACATGTTGCACCCTATATCCCAACTCAGTCATCTAACATAAAGAACGATCTCATAACATCTCTTACAGATATGAATTCTATTCTGGTATTGATCAGGCATAACCTGTAGTGTTTGTGTATATCTCAATATGTCACCACAAATGACTTCTAAGAAAATATATTGTCTATAAATATATATTACTTTATAGAATAAATAATGAAAATAATAATAAAGTAAACAATTTTAAAAAATTATTATTTTTAATTAACATCATAATCTTGTAGGTTCAGGGTGACACCCTAACCAATCATATATTCAGCATTCCTTTCCCTAGTCTAAATAATCCCTCTATGGATATCAAATTTCATTCAATCATGGGTTACCATTAAACATTTAATATTTTATTTAAAATCCAAATAATGGGGGCCAAGAGTTGCATTACAGAACCCAATGGGTAGTTGTAGTAGTTTTTTATGACCTGCAAATAAAATATCACAAGTAATATATATATATATATATATTGTGTTCTAATAGTATTATTTTGGAACAATGTGGTTATTTTTGTGTAGTGGTCTCTATCCCACTACATAGTCTCCAATCTCACATATGAGTGTTCACAACAATATCTCATTTAACTATCTTCTAGAAAATCCATGATTCAATAAATTTCATAATTTCAAAAACCAACCACACATAAATAATTAATCATTATTTCAAATATACCAGCATAACCCATGGAATTATATCCATAATTTTCTCACAACACATAACAGTTCATATAGAAACCATGAAAGGTTTCATAATCTCAAGAAAATAAAATAACTAAATAAAATTAAAAATGAAAAATTTCATGTTTTAAATATAAATTTTACAATCACATACACTAATTTATAATAAAGACTATGTGAATTCATTATTAGACCATAAACCTCCATAATTTTCAAAATTATTCCAAAATTCAAAATCCATATTAGATGTGGATTTATTAAAATCATTATGGTTTGGATGATCTATGATCATTACCCATGACGACAATACAAATAAATGATGTTCATAAATACCGAGATCTATGACCATTTCCTATAGATCAAATAATCTTTCTAAAAGATGATTGAAATATGGGATAATGAAATGAAACAAAATAAGAAGATAACACATTCTCTAAGATGGTTATAATCCTAAAACTAGATCAATGATTCACCTATAAAGGGTTTCAAGGAGACCATGAATCCTCCTAAGAGTTTCCATGATCATAGGAATATGGGTTAGGTTGATGTCGAATGATTTGCGGTAAAATAAATTCAATGAGAATTTACCTCTAACAGTAGGTTTAAATACATGTTCACGATTTTATAGGTGGATGAACCCAATTTTTCAATCGTTTTACTTAATCATACTCCACTTCCCCTTTTGTTTATGGTTTATACTATATTTAGCATGATTTGATAATGAAATCACCCAAACTATGCCCCCATTGTTTGATGGGACACTATTTGAGGATGGGGTCACACAGTTTTGAGAAACCATGCTCCACGTCCTATGGATCCAAAAGGGATTCATGATTTCATCAAGAAAACAATGAAGTTTTTCCTAAAAATACAACAACCATGTAAATTACCATATGATTCTAAATTTATCAAATATCTCATATAACAATCAAAAAAATAATCTTACGAAGATATACCCATAGAATTGTAAAATATTACCTAATAAAGTGTATAATAAATGAATATAATGGTTTGGATCATACAAAATTCACCAGTAGATACAAAATCAAATAAGAGAATAAGATTTCATGTGTGAATGTTATTTCTACATTTCACCAATTTTTTATCATTCTCCATATCTCCAGTAGTGATATCATATTATTTATCCTTCTATCTAGTCTCATGTTTTTCGATGAAGATGACCATTATCATTAATGTTCATGTTTATGCATTGGTTAGATTAATACTCATACTTCATGAACGTGTAACACTATTGTGTAGGTTCTACTTCATGTGGATATTTCATTGTATTCTCATATTCTGATAAAATATAACGATTAAATTATTAATCAATTTCTTGATGGCCTTACAATCAAACATAATATATTTTTCATTCTATTCATTAAATTCCCACCAGTTCCCAATATATTGTTTTACCATAAGTGTTTTACTATTTTATTCTATCCATGGTTAATGGTATTTAAACTTAATTAAATCTTGCTTTCCAGGTAAAAACCATAAAATTTATGGGTAATGACAATATCTATTACCACTTTCATTAAAAAATTATATATTTATTTAAATCTTCAAATGTCCCATATAGGTAAATGCATTTAATGATTTATTTTTAATCCATTTTGGAATATATCAATGATGAATTCAGGTTGGATAATAATACAAAAAATATAAAACGAGTGACACATATAGTTTTCTCATCGATATGGAAATATTCATAATCAATATTTTTTATATCAAGGAGTTACATCAATATTTTCACATGAATATTATTATGGAATTAGTCATTAAAGAAATAAACACTTGAACTCATCCTACTTCATTTATTCAATATTTTTATGTTGACTCATATTCATGATAAGATCCAAAAATAATCCAAATAGCCTTTAAAATGATAGATATCCAAAATGAGTTTTTCATGATCATAACATTAGGGAATGTAAAATATCATTTAAATGATGTTGATCAATTTTTCAGCAAATAGTTGATCAATTGGACCATTATTACATGGTGGATGTTTTCTTTATAATGATTCAAAAGAACACTGTTACCTCTTTTTATTCATTATATTTTCGTCATGATTTATAACATAATAATGATATGTGATCGTACAAATGATATTTTACATTCTGGATCACATAAAAAAAAATTCACTGAAGGAAAATCATAGTGTTGTACATTGCATATGACATTAACAAGACACCATTCTGTAACAAAAATTCCCTAAATCAAAAAAGTATTGTATGATAAACAATAATCATATTGAATAACTAAATGATCAAGAAAACTTATTATGAAGATGTTTAAATAAATAAGAATTCATTTCAATTTATGGTTGATTTGGGTTTACGTTGGTTATCTCAGATCATTACTAAAACCATAGGATGTTATCTTATAAAAAGTATTATCCACATAGTTCATAAAAATGTTTTATCTCATTGTTTCCAAAGGAAAACAAAATATTGATCTAATACCAACTATATCAAATCATTAATGTCATAAATATATATTTAATCGTATTTATTAATATTAATTACATGTAATTATTAAATAAAAATAATAGTATAGGTATTTATCATATGAAACATGGACCAAAATTTACATGGTTATAAGAGTGTCCTATTGAGATAATAATAACGTTCAATATTCATTGAAATATTATTTCTAAAGAAAATTATTTATAACCAAGGGAATAGAATAATTAGAAATGGTGATATAAAAACATAATCAGCATAAAAAATAGTTATATAAATGATCACAAATGCATAAAATGATAATAAGTGATTCCAAACATGTTATTAGACATTTAATTCCAAATCCTATATATCATATATCATAATATTGAATAATGGAATTAATATTGGTAATTTATAAGATGTGAATTATAATGGACTAAAATAAAAAAATTAATAAGAGAATAACATTGACCAGAGACAAAAAATATGGTATAAACATAATCCTCATAAATACATTCCTTAGTATTCAAGGCTCACATCCATGAAAATCATTGTCAATTTAGTTCACTACCCAAAAAATATTACTAGTCACTTTTCACTCCATGGAAAAACATTGTATATTTTTCTTACTCCCTAAACCATCATGGGTTTCAATGTCCATTTAAATGAATATCATAGTGTCTAGAACCCATAATAAAATGGGATTACGACACATTATATTCATGTTTTTCTCATGTTATATAAATCATTAATAAATTTAATACATGAATATATAATTCCATGATCTCCCATCACATAATTAAAATATTACATGTATGTTTGGAAAAATAAAAACAAAATAATTATATAATTCTATAGAAAATAAATGGGTTCCATAAAAATTTCATTATTTCAATATACAAAATCCCATGGAGAAGGAAGGAGTGTCATAAATATATGTTTAAGAAAAATATTCCCATGAATGGGAAAGGATTTTTTCATGCAATCATATCACCAATAAATAATATATAAAATTAAATAATGTTATCATTGGTGAAATGTTTCATTAAATTATCTGTAGAATATTTCATTAATTAAATACCCAAATAATTGTGAAATCAATTATTTTATATGATAAAATATATTAATAAATACAGCCAATTATATTTCTTTGTAAAAAGTAAAAAAAATACATCATCCCAATAAAAAATCTCTTTAAAACATTTTTTAAAAATCAATTCATGGGTATAAATTATTTTTAAAAATCATAGTAGATTATTAAAATCAAATTTTGGGGCATTTGTTTTGAAAATATTTGACATGAATGTGAATTGTTTTCCTACAAAAGTGATAAATGAAATAATTTTTCTTCAAAACCATATTTCGATTAACCTTAGAACTTAAGGCGACTAAAATTAAATTAAAAAATATATTTTTAGTAAATAACTATATGATATCAAAATTTAATAGTTTATTTTTTTATCATATGTTTTCATTTTCAGAAACATTATAATAAATAATCAGGATAAATAGCTGGATTGTGGAATTAAATCCATATCACTTGTGTAACATTTGTATCGTATAACCCATGAAAGAATGAAAATTATATATATATATATATATATGTACCCATTAATTTCATAATTAAATTTATTATTTTATTTCATTGAAATTATGTAAAACACCTAAAATAAAAAATTGACGAAGTTTGAATCGGACTTATATAAATAAATGATCTATGAAAATCCATTAAATATGTTAGGAATTCCATCATATGTGTTTGAACATCCTATATAATGATATTATATTATACATATATTATTGAAACATAACCATATATATCGAACCATATCATATGATTTTTAATTATAATCATTTGGACCCATTTACGAACAAGTATTTATTAAACATTTTATTTCAGTTTATAACTAACTCATTTTTGGGTATGTTTTTATTTGGTAGTATAGATCATTGTACTATAGTCATAGATACAATATATAAAAATTATAATAGTGATATATATATATATTATATGAAAATATTTTTTTATATAAAATATTCATATATATATTTGAGTTACACCATTCAATTATATCGGTGGTTGTATGCACATATGAACGTTATTTTTAGTTTTATATTGAGGAAATTAAATAAAATTAAATAATTAATATCATTTATTGAGTAATTATTATATAATATATATAATATATAGTCATAAAATATTTTCTTATCTATTAAAATTAAAAAACAAATGAAAATGTAGAGCATTGCTTCATGAAGAAGGTAGTCCACATATAGAGATGGGAAACAGAATAATTTACCACTGCACTTGATGTTTAGTAGGTAGATATATATTATCACTCTAGAATGTAATATTATTTCATAAACATAATATAAAATATTTAAATCCATCATAATATCCTTCCAAGAACTAGGGTGATGAAAAATTAATTGCATCACTATGTGGATGTGGTAAGGAGTACCTACACACATGCGACACATTCCATTCACATTTGATTAAAATATAGTGAATATGTGGTTAAATAATTATAATAAAATATAATTAGACGTTATACACATTATGAAATATTCAGTATTAATATAAAATTTAAATTGTTCATCAAATAATAATTAAAAATAATGTGATCTTTTACGGTGATAAATTCATATTTGAAGAAACTCTTTTAGATCTCCATTTAAGGATTATACGGTGGGTATTTTTGGAATACTATAGCCTATAGAATGGGGATTAGTAATTTTCAAGGTATATTTCTGGGGAATGGTCGATATAAAAATCTCTATCTATGTGAATAAGAGATAGGAGATGGTTCTGTTTTATACTTGAGATGAAGAGCTCTTTTAGAATTTCATAAAGGATAAAAATATAGAAAAGCCATTCGAAAGCCAAATCCATAAAAAAATTTAGAGATTATAATATAAGATTGTATTGGGATTAAATAACTTTATTATATAAAAAATGTATTGAATTATGTATTTTTTAACAATTTATTTTGGTTTAAACCCCTCATTGAAAAATTTAAACATTAATCAATAAATCATCTTTTTCAATCTAAAAGTGAAAAATTTTAAGTATATGATGTTAATTGGATCAAAAATTTACATGGGAGAATATTATAAACCTGTATTATAATATGTACAGACATACTATATTATAATGTTTTTAATATTAATTTGAAATATTTTATTTTGAAAAAATATCATTAATGATAGCCTTTTCACTATTAAATTAATTAGACTTCAATTTCATAATGAAAAATATTTAATTAAAATATTATTTATTAACCAATCATTAATATGAAGAATTAACCTATAATTTTTTTAATATAAAATAATTAGTCAAATTTTTTTTATATTTTAATATCTTTTATTATCTTTTTTAAAAAACAAAAAACTATTGTATATGAATTTCATATTAATCTAATGTAAATATATAATTATTAAAAAATTATAAATATATATAATTTCAAAAAATAATTTTATAATTATACAAATAGACATTTATATTCATTCAAAACATTATTTTTCTCTATTTGGACACATAATAAATATTTAAAAAATTAGAGAGTCTTTCATTGTTACATTCTTTTCATTAAAATTTATACATCTAATTTTCATAGAAAAATGTGCATTGAATAAATAATTTTCCACCATAGGATTATTAGGGTCGAATTATATTAATACCATAAAAATTATTAAAAAAATTAAGACCTTATTAATTATATTTAAATATTATTTACATTATATACCCATTTCTAATGTAATAAATTATACCTCATAATTATACATGTTTAAAAAAGTGTCTTATTTTTAAAATACCATCTTTCAAATTCCAAATATGGAATAAATTATTCTATGATAAATTTATACATTTGACCTAAAATTATTATTAAATTAGAATGTAAAACACTACGAAACAACTTATTTTAATGAAATTTTTTCATATAAAATATTATTTACTATAATCCAATTATTTGAAGTAAAATAAAAATAATGTTAAAAAAAATACGTAATATATTATAAAAATATTCACTACAATAATTCACTAATTGTGATTAATGTGATTTTTCATGATTAAAAAACATTTTTTATATAATGTTTTTTAGAAAAACAACTTATTTTTTTTATTTTTTGATGTTATTTATTTTTATATATAATTAATTGATAAATAAATTAATTTATTTGATTCATATGTTAGCATATAATTTTAATAATTTAGTTTCCCCAAATTTACCCCTACAAACAAATTATTTGAATAAAACATTCACATTATAATATTATAATAGTATATTGCACACCATTTATACTCAGTGTTGCGTGTAATGAAAGATACAAGGGAACTAAAATTATTTAAAGAATAATAATTCGAACATATTTGGTTGTTAAAAATAAATAATGAGAATTAACCACAAAAATTCTCTTCATACAAAAATTATCTTAAATTAAACAACCCTACAATACGATGACTACTAAACAATATGAAAATATTTTTATATGTTTTGGTCCTATCAGTACACCACCTATAAATTTGTTAATCTAATTATAAAAGGATAAATTACATAGAGTTTGTTAATGTTATCAAATATAATTTTCACATTAATTTTTATTTTTAATATTCATAATCCACCAATTAATTTTAACTAAATATATTGAAATAAATATACCAAAATTATAATTGGAATGAAATGTTAAGAAGTTTATGGGATAACAATTTTCAAGAATCATTCCAATCATTTGAAAAATGAAAATACCATTTGTGATTCATATAGGCTACCACATCCATAGGAGATAATTAATATTTCATATCCTTTATAATTGAATGGTGAACATGGGGAATATAATGAATAATTATGATATTAAAAGATTAGTAATATTTTAAAACCAGGAACCAATTCCTTCATTGTGTATGTTGTTTAGAAAATTATAAGGATTCACATGTGTAATTATAGGATCATTCCTATAAAAAGTATCATAATATTTTTCTCATATATCATTTTATATTAGATTATATATAAAAAATAATTCACCTCATTATAATATATAAAAAATATAGGTTTTCTTATATAGTCATGATAGTATGCATAAATATTCAATTTCGTAACCATAATAAACAAAAAAAATAACAGTTTGTTGTTTGTATTGTTGAACCACATAATTTAACAATGCTATATTTTTTGTTATGGAATAATATGGAAACATTAATTTTTGTGTTATTATAAACATGTTTGAATATAAATTTTGGATAATGGTTATGATTTTTTTTGAAAAATTAACATAATATTATCTTACAGCACTTCTGTTCATTAGACCGTAGAGAAACAAGCATGACACAAACTCTATCATCCTAAATCAAAACCGAAATACATATTAATAGAAATTAAGACATAATAAATAATTATCTGAAAACTATTCTAGAATCTATAATGATCATTTAATAAAAAAATTATTTTATAAACATGAATTGATACTACCAATTCAGAAAGAGTTTTAAAAAACAGAAAACCTAATATCATATGATAATTAAATTTTAATATAAATTACTTATATATTTATTATAAACTATTATAATTTTTTTAAAATGTTTTTAAGTATTTATATAGTGAATAAAGGATATTAATGTAATTATTTATTTATACACGAGGATCCAGTGAATTATTCTATAGGGGATTATTGCTATGGTTTTCCATAACTCTAAACATATTTATTTTTTAGTGAATAATATTTGTTTACCTATCTAATATAATATGGTTTCCTTTATCTTATATTGGTATAAAATTATTAGTTCGACTTATTTTCTATTGATATGTAATTCTTTCTATTGAAGTTATTTCAGTGTTATTATTATATCTACCATTATGATATATATAATGGGTTTTTTATGACCCAACATCTTTTCTATAATTATTATTATTAATTAATTAATATTGTTTTATACTATGGTTTTATTATATTATAATATCATCCCATTAATTAATATATATATATATAAGGACTGTGACATTATTTATTCAAATAAATTAAATATAGTATTTTTTTCAAAGATTGTGTATCGTTGAAAAGATTAGTACTCATCCTACTCAATAATAAATTTTATTCCATTGACATTTTTCAACACCAATAAAATGATATCATTTTTAAATGGAAACAATATTATGTGTTAAATATTTTGACCTTAATATTTATCTTTCCATTTTTTATTGTAACTTTTAGTAACCATTTTTATAATGTCAGTTTTCAACTAAAGTATTTAAAAATATTAAAATTTGTTTCAAATCATGATCATATTTTTCTATATTAAATTCCATAATTCTCATAAAAGTACATATTCAATTTTTTTTTCAAGGCTCTAGAAATAATTAGTTTTTCTAAAATTAAAATAATTTAAATTTTTTAACTTCACTTTTTTAAAAATTACAGTTGAATGTTACCTAACACAACATCTTTTATAGATATGATAGATTTTTTTAAAAAAATAGTAATGGTTTTTATCAATATAATGAGAATAAAGAGTTAAATATACTCCCTTTGTTTTTTTGAAATGGATTTCAAAATGATATTAACACCGGGGGATTTTTAATTTAAAATGATATTTTTAATTATTTTTGTAAAGTACTATATTGATTCGTAAATAGAATTCATGAGGTTTTAAAGAGTTTTATATTCTATAATTTTATGAAATAATTAATTGATGACTTTCTGATTTTGTAGAGGTTGTTTGTAACAAAAGAGTAAAATTAGAAAAAATATTCATATTTTTTAGTCATGGTATAAAATGGATTTTTTTATAAATTTCATTGAATATAATTTAAAAAAACATTTATATTTTTTAAATACTTTTGAAATTTTTTTATTCCTCTTGTCTTTCTTGTGATTCATGTAGTTATCTAAAAAATTTATATATTATATGTGTCAATAATGTTATGGATAATTTTCTTTCATTGGTGATATTTTCTATCAACTACCAAAATTCATTTTCTAAAAGTATTATTGAATATTATGTGAATATTTTTTGTTAATCCCATCCCCTTACATTAGTTAATTATGATTTTCATGTATCAATGTTTTAATATTCTATTGCCATATGTTGGAGAAGAAAATTAATTTTTTATAGGTGGTTTCTATATGACACTAAAATTAAATTATATAACTCTAAATCTCCCTAGATAATAAATGGAAACTAATAGTGGTTCATATTCCAATATAGAAAACGTGTTTTTAGTCATAATATATTATTGGATTATTGTTTTTATTCCTAATCCCCATTGGGAAATAGGTTATTATAACTCATTCTCTAATGGAAATGAGTTTTCATTCATTATCCACTATGGTAAACATGTTGAATTTACAAATTTACTATATTAAATTGGATATGATTAATTATACACTAAAAGAAACATAAACTGATGACATGACCCCTATTTTATGATTCATATTATAATTAAATTACAATATTTCTAAAACTAAAATCCATTGTATATTATATATAGCTCTTATTTATTTTAACATAAAATTTTCATTCAATATTTTGTGATTTAATATTTCCTTTCATAATAACATTTTCGAAAACAACATTAAATGGTAAATTAAAATTTTAATAAGATATTTATCCATTTATCATGTTTTCTCATATGTAAATGTTCCCAAAATTGATCTTATATTGATTAGTATTCCCATTATTATGTTATTTAACTCATGGAATTATTTTGTTTCTATTCCCCACATTATAGATACTAGTATAATCTATGTGGATCCTAGAAGGAGGTCTAGTGTGGTTTGATCATCTATAAATATTCAAAAGTGTCATAATATTTGATTCATATGTAAAATATCCTACGTTAATATCATAATTACATTAACAGTATTTTGTGATCATTTTGGTGATGTGATGAGTACATGAATGAATTTTTTAAAAAATAAGTTTTTTGTTTTTGATAAATCTCCCTTTTGTATCTAATATAGCATTTAAATAATTTATTTTAATGAAATGATCTTAGATCATATGACAAGGGTATCTCATTAATGAATCTAAATAACCTAAAAAATTGAACTCACCTTTACAAAATTTTTGTAAGCAATGATTCATTAATTAATAATGCCTAATATTAAATTTTTTAATATTAATAATAACTAATTTTTTTTGGAAAAATATAAATAACATTATTTATTTTAGATATTATAAAAATATTCAACTAATTAAATAAATGGATTAATGAAATAGTTTTTCATAGTATATAATTTTAATTTATTTTCAATTTAACATAGAATATTTCAATTTTAATGATATAAAATTGAAAACTTAATAATATAATTTATATTAACTTTTTTGAAATAAAATCAAACCGTTCTAAATAATAAAATGTTATACTTAAAATAAATAATAATGTAATGGAAAAATTTATTATATATTGTTTAGAAATTATGTAAACTCACACATAATTCATTAAAACCATTTTACAACACCTGTGACTAAAATATCCCCAAAATTGTTAACATATGATTCCACAATTTTATCTAATGAAAATTATATACACAAAATACTTTTTGAACAACATAATGATGATAATAAAACATCCAATAATGAAGGAACATGTCCTAAAATAATAATTAATTCTCATAAAAATTCACACATACTATTCAAGTTATATTTTATATTTATCAATGAATTCCTCTTGTGAAAAAACTACCTCTCAACTATAGATTTATCATTATAGAAAATAGTAATAAATTTGAATAATGAAAGGAAAAATAATTATCCTTCCTTAAATATCAGATAAATAATAGCTAATGTATATAATTTAAATTTAGGGAAAGAATGTAGAATCCCCCTTGGGATAGAAATGTCAGTTAAGAGGGTTGGGTAAAAATTTGTTATATGATTGGGGAAAATCCAAAATAATTTACTTTATTGTAATATAGGAATATTCATTATTGTTTATAAAATAATATTCTTGACTATTTTTCTGATGTTTGTAATTTAATAAAACAAGATACATAATTTTTGACCCTATAACTTTATATTTCGACAAACAATAATTTTACTAATATTTTCCTCTTTAATTAACTTAAAACGGCATGATGAATAAAAATTAATATTTATAATTAATTTTGAAATTTATATATTATAAATGTAATAAAAATTAATACTATATTTCCATTATTTAAAATTTTATAATTTCTGTAAAAGTTTATCAATGAAATATTATTTTTTCATTTAGAATCATAATTTATTAATTATTGATCACATAGTGTGTTAGATTATCCCTTTCATAATCAATAGTCTTCGAAAAAGGAATCCAAAATAGAATTACTCAATCACATAAGCCACATCTAGTAAGATAATTAACTCATAACCTGAGATTTATTCTCACAATTCCCGTTAAAATATCAAATTATATCAAAAATATATCCCAATAACATTATAAATTAATTATTTCATGAAACCCATCTATTAAAAATACTATCTACCAAATTTATGTCTACTTAACACCTCAAATTGATCTACCCAATATAATTAATAACTCACCCATAGAGTAATTGTGTAAGTTCGTCATTGTGTGTTCCTTGGTGATATAAAGAAAAAAATAAAACTTGTTAACATATAACATCATTTTCTATTCATTCAAACCAAATTTTATTATTTTTGTTTAACAAAATTGAACTATTTATATTAGAAATAATTTCTAAAATGTTTATAATTGAATTTATAACCACTTAAAATAATTTGATTACTTGGTAAACATTTAACATTTTAAATTCATATTCTATCAATTTTCAAAGAATCCATCTTACGAGATGACCTTAGGAAACCCAAAATAATTCTATAAATTCCATTAAAAAATACTATAAAAAATTTAAAATAATAAAGTAAATCCCATTAAAAATGTAAAATGAAAAAAATAATAGGAAAATATACATTTCTTATATGATTGTCTTCTTAAAAGGTCGATAAATCAATGAATGTTTGTCTCACTCAAAATCTCAAGGACTAAACCTTTAGTGTTTTTATATCTAACAACTTGTACCTATATACTGTATTTTTATGATAATAAAAATAAATAAATTAAGATATATATATATATAATCTCTCTTGTGATCATGGGTTTTTACCATGATCATATTATATATTTATTCACATGGTGTAACTCTCCATATCTGATATCCTATATCTTGGATAAACACAATGAAATTCAAAACCGAATCATTATCTCAAATAATTTTTTAATGAAATTACAAGAGAAATATATGTTCTATGTTTAATATTCACTAAAAATTAGAATCCCACAACATTGGATTATGTGACAGGACTATTCTGAGGGGTTTATCTTATATCTATGAAGATACTAAACCATATTAAAAACCCATCATAATTAGTTTAATAATATATGAAAACTGTTAAAAGATATATATATATATATATATATATATCATACAAAATACACAATAAAAGGTAAAATATAAAAATAATCAAGAATTTATTATTTATTTACATCCTTATCATGAAATATATAATTATAAATAATATTATACATCTAATTTAGGATGTTATTAAAATATTATATAAAAATATAAAATGAATGGATATAGGATAGTATATATTAAATAAAAATAAAATGAAAATTTATGAAAAATAGGGAATATAATTTAAAATTAACCTTTTCTTTTTAGTAATCAACCACTAGAACACTACTTTCTATTTCATACGACCTTCATTCAAAAACATGAACTAGAATGTGAACATAAAAAATTATCAACCTATATTTGTTAGAATGAATAACATTTGAATGTTTAAAGGGTCAAAAATACAATTTAGTAGGATTTCATTTTCCCTAAATCAAACATAAGTGAATATTATATATATAGATATATGTGACTTTTTATGTTTTGACTAATAATTATTAGACAAAAAAATAAAAATATATAAATTTTTATTCATCATTTATATCAATTAATAACATCTTAAAAATATTTGATATATAAATGAAATAATAATTCATTCCAATTATGTATAACCACTTTAATGATCATTAACTCTATCAAAAAAATTTATATCGAGACTAATTTGTTAAGTATAAAAAATCACTTATACCAAGGAAATATATATTCATTAATTCAATGAAAGGAAAAAATATATGATATAAATGAATTGTATAAACCATGATCTAATAAAATGTGATATTTTAGATATCCAATTTTAGTGAAACTTCTTAATTAAGTTATTTAAATTATTTCCATTAATCAATTTTTAAAATAAAAATTATCTTGATCTTAGAAATCTAAAAAAATTTATTAATTAAATGACAACCCTATAGATAGCCACAGAGAAAAAAAACAAATTATAGATCTCAGATAATAATGGACACTCATATCCATCTCTTATATAAAAAATATAAACCCATAGAGATGTAAACAATTATATCTAATATGATCTCCTTATGTTATGACAATAAAATATATATATATATAATCATGGAGTAACATTACTAAACTCTATGTATATAATTAAATTCATAGAAAGGTCACATATATTATATAAAAGTATCATATAATTATTGAACACTACCAAAAAGGGGTAATCCACAAGAAATATTTTCTATACTGAGCAAAATATGATGAGGATATCTAATAACAAAAACAAATAAGTATTTTTTTTCAAAGTTATCCTTAGAGTAATAAATTCATAAATTCACCTGAAAATTGAACTCATAAAAATAGGTATATTTTTACCAAAACCTAAGATCCCAGACTGTGTTTAATAAAAATCCTTCCAATATCTTGAGGTAATAATAAATAAAGTTATACCACTGAAAAAATATTAGGAGGCAACCTAATCTACATAAATTTAATTGAAAAATATGTTTCCATTACGAAAATGGAAATTAATATTCAATTTTTTTGAAATATGTAAAATCAAAATCTATAATTCCAATACAAATATCATATATATACATAAAAGATTTGTTAACTAAAAAACACTTAAACTATAATATAATAAAATTAATTGTTATTTTTCCTCATATAAAAACACTAAAACATATCAATTTTATTCTTAATATTATCATTCATAATTAAAGAACCATGTATAAAAATATTGAACCATTTTATATAAATTGTTTCATAATTAAAAAACTATGTTATTGTAGAATTTAAATAATTATGCTCTAAATTTTTCATAACTCCCTCCACCCTAAAAAATAAAAGTGAAATTAGGATTTAACTAACTACAGAATCTATAAAATTGTATCAAACTAATAACAATTATTTGAAAATATATTTATTAGCATTATGAAATTTTTTCAAACAACCAAATAGTGGTTTTGTTAATGTATTCCAATTACAGGCTTATAAAAAATGATTTTAAAATTTTAATTTATGCTTATATGTGATTTATGAAATCATAATTCATAAATATCATGTCCAATACTAGGAAAAATAATAAATTTAAATTTCACACAATTAGATCTTTTTTATTTTATATTAAAAAGTATTTTAATCTAAAATGTCTTAAATGGTGATAAACAATTTCAATGATTTAATGTAGTTTTTTATTAAAAAAATCAACATTATTATAATTTTGAACACCATGTAAAACAGTTTTTTTAATTTAATATTATTCATTTATGATAATAATCATTAATTCTATTTTTTAAATATTTTAATAAACAAACTGCCAAAATAGTTATATAATTATTTTATAAAAACATCCACCGCTATTTTGTTTCAAAAAAATTTATGAAATTTATTATCATGAACCGAATTACTTATATTGATAGAAGGGATATCAAGGTGTCGAGATCTTCTTTTCATATGATGAAGATGATATAATGACCCTAGAGTCCCACCTCTAATAGGACACGAGGTGGTGACCAGCACCATGGGAATAGAAATATCACCAAAAAATTGGAGGCATTCCCCTTTTTACAGTAACCATGATCGATATATAAGATGTATAAATGTCAAAAAAACACTAAATAATATATATATATATATACCAAAATATATCCCAAATGTATATTTTATGTAAAAATACTATAAATACAAATAATTATCAAATGTATGTATCAAAATAATACTAAGAAGCGATATAGAAACCATAACCAACGTTCGAGATATAATGGTTTAGCACGGTCCACAAAATATCCTCAGAGACATAAAAATAGTTATATATATTTAGGGTTATCATATGATTTTACTCAGTAGGGAAAAAACAAATTAACTCATGAACAAGTTGGTGAATCATACAAACGTACCTGTGAGAAAACAACCAAAACTCACAAGAATATAACAAGGAATATTATCCACCCCAACCTCGCCAAGGTTAACTATCCCAATAATGAAATTGATGTAAATTAATTAGTATGAACACCGATATTTGGGTTCCCCTCACTACTTCATACTGTTTAACATCTCATCCCTAAAAGAGAATGTCCCGAAGCTACCATGCACTTCCACAATCTCGATTGTCACAACCTACCCACACACACCTAATCCAAAAACCACACATGTTATTCCCACATACACCTAGCCCAAAATCACCACACATATCTCTCGAAAAAACCTAGGTCTCATTTTGATGACACCATAGAATGAAACCACCACTAACCCAACTGATAACATAAATTTGGTAATAATCCAGAAGCAATTACAGCCCACCTGAAAAGTATTGGGAGATAATTACCTAAAAGTGGGAGCTAGGTAAAGGGAGTAATGATCCATAAATCATCCCACTGGATGTTTGGAATGATAGTAGTCCAATAATAATGGGTGTTTTCAACACTTAGTTCTCAACAAGGGTGGGGTGCATATTGAAATCATAAGGAACCACAAGTATATATATATATGTACCAAACTCCCAACCAAACATATATGTTATTATATAAATGACCGCCAATAAAAACTACACTTTTTCCCACCACTATATTCATGTACAACCATCATCAGTTGTCACATGACTGATGCATCACCACATGAACTAAATAAAATCATATAATATGCCAATTAATTAATAAAATTATCATTTTGCATTATCGAATAATCATTCATTTATTTCCCTCCATATCCATGAAATAACCAAACGGTGAAAAAATTTAAAGGTGGGGAAACAGTACCAACTACTACAGACACCAAATAAATAATTAATGGGAAATGGTAAAGTAGTCCATTATGAAACTCATCTTAGAAAAAATAGAAATAAAAGACATTAAAGTCCCATTAAAAACACTCTACATTACTACCACACTCTGCAACCATGATAGACAACAAAACCACACCCAGAGCAACCCATATAAATGAAATCATGAAACAACCCAATCCTGTAGCCTTAATACTGAACCACAGCCAAGATGAAGTCCCACTACATAACATGTCCATTGATTCCATAATCAACCAAACAGTCAGCATGAGAAACTGTCACATTTCATGTACTATTCTATACACACAACCATGTTTCCAGTCATAGTACCACACTTCAAAATTGGACACAAGGCCGAACAAAACCACACACAACACATAGCCACACCTCTAATGAAATATTTATTCATGTTAACAAAATACATGTTCTTAAATTAAACTTGATAAATAATTGGTGATCACATAATAGGTTCAATCCCAGGGAATACAATTATTTAAATAAATAGACGTGATTAATGATATTCAAATTCTTACAATAGTGATTCAAAAATCATAAAGGTGCACAAAAAGAGGCCACCAACGACCATGATTTCAAAATAACACAACTCATAATATTCACAAAATGGATCAAGTGTGCCATATAAAACAAAATGATAATCACTATCGTTCTCCCCACTCCGCATTTATTTATTCATTTTTCTTCAATAAATTTATTTTAGATTTACCCATATGGATACAAAAGAACACCGAAAATTCATGATAAAAAATTAAATGATTGATGATGCAAATCACTACTTGCAACAACAAGTGACATAAACTCCCCCGTTCACAAAAATAGGGGAGTCACACGAGTGGGTGACTCCAAGGAAAACCGATCATGGGGGGCTACAACACTAGATCCGTACAGCTCATCTGGGGATGAAACGTTCTCGACAATTAAAGGGAAAATGGAAGGGTTCAATGGAAGATATGACTCATCATTATAATGGCCAAATCCTAGAACTATGAGGAATAAAATTCAATGTTCATTATGGTAACATCATGACCATGACTGCATAGTTTAGGAGTCAATGGGAACATAATGTTTTTACAAGAAATATTCCATTTCAGACATCCCAAAAAATAATTAAATATGAAATTTAAATCATTTAAATTAAAATAATGTGTCAATGTGGACGAAATAGAAAAATTGGAAAAATTGTAATTGAGTCACTGAAATCATTCCACTAATATCCTTTCACAATGTAAAGATACCGATATCAGGCTACCCACTATAGGATACCGATGTTGATCCCCCGGTAGTGATGTAATGTAACTAAGCCATCGATGCAAACTACAAACACATGACACACAAACCCTCTATGTATCCAATTCTTTGTCTCACCGATTCCTTGATTCACTATCTCCCTGTCTCACTGATGCCCTGACATAATGACGTCTTTTAGATACTGAAGCCCTGACCTATCGATTCCCCAACCTAAAGACGTCTCGACCTACCAACACCTTGACCTAGTAATTCATTGAAAAAATGATGTCCTCGATCAGAAAACACCATATTATATTGATTCCATGACCTACTGATGCCTCAAACTACCTATGACCCAGATATATCGACTCCATGACATACCAACCCCTTGACCTATTAAAGCCCTCGACCAACCAATGCTTAACCTACCGACACAGTGACCTAAAAAAGCCGTATAACTACAGATGACATGACCTACCGATGCCTCTACCTTCCCACACCATTGACGTAACGTTTCCCTTAACTATTAACACCTCAACCTACCGACCCCTCAACCTATATATAGAAAAAAAGAAATTATAAATACTTTTAAAATGAGATTAATTGTCTCCCAAAACACCCCACACACTTGATTTTGACAATATAATAGACCACATTGGTCTGTTATATTACATTTATATACTAATAAATTCAAATTTCTTTATAAAAATATTTTCAAAACCCACATTCAATGATTTATAGCTTATAAGATGTTACAAATGTATAAAATTTATTAATAAAACATTTATATATTTATATTCCCATTGGCCATTCTACATTTTTTAATACATTACATATAAAAATATCATATAAATGACATTTTTATATAAATTAATATATTTTTTAATTGATTTTAATACACCTAAAACCCTTTCAATTTATGGGAATCTAATAAATTAATGTTTTAATAAAAATAAATATGTAATAAAAATATTTTAACTAACCCAAATTCTAATACATAATCGAAATGATAAAAAAATAATTTATAGGAGACCTATTTTATATCAAATTTATAAATTCATAAATGAAAAAATATGTCATCAACATAATAATATTAGACCAAAAAAAATAAATATCCCCATATTCCATCGATAATAAATCTTAAAAAACATGAGTATTTGTCAAATTTAATATTATTTTTGGGTGGTGCAACCAAACAAATAAATGTAAAAATGAAATTCTTTAAACATATATAATTATCTTAACAGATATATTAATTTTACCGCCATTCTTATAGTGGTTTTATCATTTTTATTAAAGCACATATTATAAAAAAAATTATTATAATATTTTTTTACCAAAATAATGAATTTCATGATTATAAATAGAGAGTAGAAAAATATGTAATTCTAGAGGATTTAAAAACGTAATAAAAAAGAAAAAATATTCATGAAAATGGATGAGAGGATATACCACATGGGTTAAGTGACATGATCATGGTTGGAGTGATCCAATATTTAGGGATTGAATATGAAAATGTCCAAAATAATTATAAATTTCGGCAATTTGAATTTTTATAGAATATTATTTAATGATGTATTTTAAATAATTATGATCCATTTTTTTGAACGATATCTCTATTATCATTTTTTATCATGAAATATAATTTTCACTTCCCCAAAATATGATTTTCATGATAATTTTCCTTAAAAAATTACAATTAACAGCATCACATATATATTTTTTAAAATAATATTATTTTATTATTTTGTGTACATTAAAATTTATTAAAATTATAATATATTTCCATAATGAAAATAATAATTAGTTTCATCTCAACATTCCTCATAGAAAAAAATACTAAATATCATATTCTATATAATTAGAAGGAATATTAATTAAGGCACCTATATTTCATAGTGTCATGGGATGAGGAAGTGAATACATTTTCAAATCAATTTTTTTTTATTTTTTTATAATATATAAATTTCAATCAAATATCCTATATAATAATCTATTTTCTAATTTTAATTTTCCACTTCTAAATATAAAGATATGGAATTGGAAAAAATTATTTAATTTTATGTTATAAATTTTCATGGTTCCACACTTATTTTATTAAAATAAATAATTATTAGGAATAGAATAACCCATTATCTATATTTTGACTATTATAATCTATTAATGAAAAATTAATTAATGATCATTCTCATATTTGAGGTCATTTTGAAATTCTATAACTAGATTTTGGAAAATATTCATGATTAAAGATCATATTAACATAATATCGTCTCATTATAGTAGAATTTAATTCGACGCATATTAAATTATATAATACATTTAAAACATTTAATAATTATATTGTCTCAATTATTAAATTTTAATAAAAAAATTTTAAGGATGTCTCGTGTCATGAAGGACAATGGTAACTTCTGAAGCAAGAATGACATTTAAATTAAATATGGTATGAATTTTGCATATGTTTCAAGTGTTAATAAATTATTTACCAAATGTAATTATCAAATAGTAAGTTATTTCCATTATTATATAATAATCTATTAGTTTTAAATTGTTTTCAGATAAAAGGTTGTTATTGTTGGAAAAATTGAATGGTTTTTTATTAAATGTGATTTAATTTAAAAAAAGAGTTGAATGGTCATTATTAATGATATTTAAGAAAATATTTCTTCCTATAATAATCCCTAGAAAATGTTTCATATATAATTTATTTAATATTGATTTTCTATAATGATAATTATCTTTAAAAAATTCAATGATTTTATATATGAAATTTGAAAACCATGTACAACATTACCTAGGGGGAATTAGTCTATTTTTGGAAACTCACACTCTAAATGGATAAAATGTTTTAAAAAGGGATAAAGGATTCTCCAAAATTTATTGAATATAAAGAATATGATGATCATGTTATATTGGATTCTTTTTTTTCTTTTTACTCAAAGGGGGGATAAAAATTTTGACCCATTTAAATAGTGAGTATGATATTAATAATAAAAAACCAACGACAATGGATTTTTACATTTACATACATCTAAATATAGGGGGAGAGAAAAATATGTATATGAACAATAATATTATTTTTATTACATCAAAAAATGTTGAAAATCATTGAGCCATAATTTAAATATTGTCTATAAATTAGAATGGGATATTGTATAACCATTACCCTATAAAAAACTAATACTTTATCAGAATTTTTTGGCGACTATTTAATAAAATGATTTTTTTAATTATTTAGTAGTTGTTTATTTAAAAATTCCATTATACTATTTAATTTATTTAAAACCTCACATGTTTCCCACAAACCCCATGACACTTCAACCATGACCCCCCATTACCCTAAACCCCTACCCGACAACCTGAAGCCTTACCTCCCATCATTGTCGGTCCTAACATATTAATTTGTCACCCTTTCCACATGTCCCAACATACCACCTCAAATCCCCTCAAAGAATGAGTGTTAAGTGAAATTGAGTATTAATATAGATATTTTTCATAAAAAAGTTATATTTACCAGGAATTTTTTTAATTACATCTTGATTTAAGGTTAATTCATGGGTATTTTGGTATGGTCTGATCTGATTTACAACTATTATTAGTAATTGGGAAAACATTTTATATGTTATCATTATTTAATTATGTACATATCAAATTATATGACTCGTGTTTATAGATACTACCTCCTAGATGTTTGAGTAGATATGTTATTCAATGAAGGATATATTTCTTGGTTTTTTGAGTTAGATTTCATTCGCCCAATTCTAATCATGAATGATTATTTGAATGATTTATGAATTAGGAAGGAGTTTAATCTAGAGGTTAGATTGAGGGTTCTTCATTTATTCTTAATAATCTATGCTAATATGGTGGAAAATGTGATAATATAAAAGAAAAAAATGGTATGATTCTGGTTTGTATTGTTCATCAATTATTATATGTGGAATTTATAGTTCTTCTTTATGTAAAAAGGATAGAGCAAGAAGAATCATAATGAGTTAGTATATATGGAGTGTAATTAGATTTCAATTCTATTCCCATGACACCATTAGGTTGTAGGCCATTGGTGGGATTCTAATATGGGAGTGTAGGTTTTACCAAACAACAATATCTGTAATCTCCCACGAGTTCACTAATGTTGGATCTTAGGTTATATGAATTATACAAAGTTTGAGTTTTGATGTCAATCCATATAATGATCACCTAGCATTTTTGAAAATTAATAATTAACTAGATAAACTAAAAAATGATGAATTTGGTATTAACAGACACCAACATAAACATAAAAACATATCAGAACAACCAATAAAATTTTCTATAAATAGCAACATGACAAGTTATGTTTTTGAGACAATAGGCCAACAAGACCATGATATATAATTAGACCATCCTCTAGATTTTGTATAGACTAATATAATAGAAAACATACCTGAGAATATATATGTGTTTAATTGTTTATCTTTCCATATAAATCAAGAGTTGTATAGTGGATGTTTGAATTATTCGAATCATTATTTTATATAGATGTTGTACCATATCAAATTCCTATGTAGAATTATAAATAATACAACTCCAAAGATATTGGAATTTTTTATATGATGTATTTCCTCAAAAAAATAACCATAATTATAATTATGTTAATAATTTTTTTGGAAATCTATGTATGACTTATAAAAAAATACATGTGTGTCCCAAAGATTTAATTCTATATTGGGAAGAGGATTCTAGCATACATGATTGCAAAAATGTTCATCTTCTAGATGGTAGTAACTAAAAGTTGTTGGAATATTGAATTAATATACAACCATGAAAAAGAAGAAAAGTAACACACCTAAAAAGGTTTTGAGATACATTATTTTATTTCCTCGATTACAATGATTATTCATGTCATAAAAAAATGAACACGAGAAATTTAATTTTTTAGATAATAATAATGATGGGATAATGTTGAATTCAATAGATTCACAAATTGGTAATAAATTTTTTTCATTACGTTTAAATTTCACATATGATCCTAGGAATATTTTACTAGGATTGGCTATTGTTGGGTTCAACCCATTTGGGACTTTTAGTACCATATATTGAATTTGTCCAATTATCATGATCCCTTACAATATTCTTCTATGGATGTATATGAAATAAATGTGTTTTATTATTTTGATAATTATTCATAAAAATACAATGCATATAAATGATATTGAAGTATACATTCAGCCACTAATTAATTAATTAAAGTGTTATTGATACATAGTGTTGAGATGTGTAATTCATCTTCTAGAATAATGTTCAAAATGGAAGCTTCCATAATGTGGACCATTAGTGACTTCACCAGATGAGGGAATTTATCTAGTTGGAATACATAAATGATTTTGGAATGTCTAATTTGTTAAATTGTTTTTGAGGTTGAACATATACATAAAAGTTGAAAATTAGGATTCTTGATTAATCCATGATATCTTGATGCATCCCATAGTATTTTATTGAACAAGTCATAATTCAATGGATTAAATAATCGTAGACCACCTCCAAATTTTTTAACAGGTTTTGAAATATTAGAAAAACATAAAAATGTTGAAACAGAATTTGGGGTGGTGTATCAATGGATTTTTACCAACAAATGAGTTCTAATATCATCATGAAGTGAAATTAGAAAAAAATAGAGTAAAAAACCTATATTATTAAAAAAATTATTTGGAATTAAATTCGTTTATGAATAATCATGATGTGAAGTATATTGAGGAAAATATTTTTAATAATATGACCATAAAATTGATTTATGAGAATGGTATGTCAAAGTAACATCTCAATTATCATAAATTCATACATGAAATGAACATAATTAGTGATCTATAGCCAGATGAGAGTGGAATGTATACACTGGAAATTTATTCAATGAAAATCATTGAAAATGATATATTATTTTAAATTTTAATCCATGGTCTTGTAATTGAATGGTATTAATGTTACATCTTATGTTATTTCTTTATATCATCATATGTTTCATTTATTGAAAAGCCATGATTGACATTCTTTTTTATAGTAGTTACAGCCAAAGGACTTCCCTACATTGTAACCTGAAAAGGTTAATACTGTTGTACACCAATTATGGTCACTTATTAGACTACTTTTTTAGAAAAATCTACATCTATTTGACATTGTCATCCTTCAATAGATATTTTTATTAACACTTTTTTCAATTGGGATTATCATTCCTCCGTCATTTTTTTCTATCATGATTCATTAAACCATTAATTTAGTTTGGGAAGATAAATTAGGATTCCTCGTACATTATTTAAGGATATATTTAAATGAATGGAAAATTATTTATATAGTTTTCATTAAAATAAACAATTATTAGAACTTCCGTAGATATATAATTTACTTTTTATATTATTTAACATATATCATGAGAAGTTGAAATCATAGGTTAATATAAGGCTCAACTGGAAGCCTCTATTTTTTATGGATATTTTTTAATGGAGTGTATTACCTTTTGTTATAGATACATGCATGCTATTGAGAATGGATTAAACAGTGTTATACATGTTGATGACACATTTTCTAAATCTGATCATTATTTCTATTGACCGATCTATTTGGAGGAGGTTAAATTTTATACTAACAAAAATGACATTAATATAGGCACATTGATATGTGCTGCTGAATATTGAAATTGAAGATCAATTTATTGAAGAGTTGAAGAAAAAAACAATGATATGAATGAAATAATTAATATGAAATGAGAATGATATAAAAAAAATGTATTAATAAAGATCATGTAAAAAGATTTATACGATGTGTATGTTCATAAATATTATAATCAATAATGGATATTAGGTTGATACAATATATGTTGTAAATAAAATAATGTATAATACTTTTTTAGATCATGAATACTAATACTCGAGTAGATTTTTTAGAAGTTGGGATGTTTCTTAAATGAGGTCCTCAATATTAATCTATAATTTTTCACCCTTACAATGTGAATTTCTTTAGATTCTTTACAGTCGATTGAGAATAGGGATTAAAATCATAGAATTGTTGCATGATTACATTGTCTAAAGTGTGATAATATTGAATTTTGAATATTTTTATCAATATAAACTACCATGGTCATTTTTATTTTTTTTAAATGTAGTTTGGTGGATATTATAAAGACAGTTAAATGTTATTCCTTGTAATTTACTTCTGTAAACTTATCTCACTTGATGGATGTTGGAGACCAGGAACAACTTGATTTGTATTATTTATTATCACAAGATAAAATGGTATATTATGTTAATGATGTCATGGATTATTGGTAGATTATTGATTCTCTTTTAAAAAAATATACATTTATAATATGTGGATGAAGTGGATGATTTGACCTCTGATGTAGAATCCCATCAATAGAAAGATGTAGACAAATATTTCCATCATGATATTTAAAATATTAGTCTTATAAGGGTGTATTATGAAAATGATGTAATGATAGAGAAGAAAACTAACATTATTGAAGGAGAAAATGATTTATTGTGTTGTTATCCCTTAAATAATGAACCACTCATGTCATTTGTGTAGTCATTCATTATCATTATTAATTATATATTTTTTTTATCAAAATGAATCTATGATAATTTATTTATTTTTGCATCATTTTGATGAATATATGTTTTTAACACACTTTTATTTTGTAACATCCCAGGTAATTAAAGAATAAAGAATTTTCATATTTATTAATATTTTCTAATTAAATATTAATTTTAATTAAAAGGGGTTTCTACGTTCGATAGCATACTGGATACGCAACGAAGAGTTTCTTTGAAAACTTACGTTGCACACAAGTAATAAAATAATATTATTTTAAATGTTAGTTAACAAGTAGCCATTTTACTAGCAGGAATGGATAGAAATAAATAATATATGATTATATATGTTTTTAAATGTTTTTACATTTACCCAATAAATGATAAAGGCTTAAAATACGGAAAGTGTTCAATTTTAGGCATTTATACCCTAATTTTCACTAAGGGTTCACTTATCACCTGTTGACGGTGAACCGTCATTAAATATAGTTTTGATCAATCTTATAAATTCTATTGGACCAAAAATAACTCTTCTTTAGAATCGGGACATCAAAATTTACTTTGTGTAAATTTTTGGTACCTTTTCGATAAAGTTCATTTTTTAATGAATAGTGTAAAATGTTGTATTTTAATAGAAAACCTCTTTTTAATCTAATTTATTTATATGATTGTATTATCTTTTTAATTGGTTTTAATGTGAAATTAAAATATATTTTTACCATTAAGTCCAATAGTGGTCTTTGGAATTAATTTCACTTTGAAATAGGACTTAAACTATTGTCAATCTTTTGATACTTATTGTTTCATAAAAACATGCTATTTGCTCTGACAGTGGGAATTAATTATTAAATTAATTAATGTGACTTATATGTTTTGAATTTTTTAAAATAGACTTCATTTTTTAATTCGTAATATCAAATATATCTTAGGGTGAATTTTTGGTAATTTTCTGAAAAACTTCAATTTTTAATGAATAGTGAAACCACTAAGTGGTACTTATAAAAACTGATTTTCCGTTTAAATGAAATTTTGCCATCATTGTGTTTTGATTTTCAAAAATCTGACATACATGGTTTTCATTAAGAATTAAAATGTGGTTGAATGAGATTAAAATAATAATTTTCATTAATAATGGTGTGTTTCAAAATTTATTAAGGCCTTTTAAATTTATTTCGCTAATATGTCACTATAGATCCTTAGGGACTTGTGTGGATGGAGTAGAATTGGGTATCATTCGATGGAATTTTATGGGGGTTCAAATTCTGGGGTTTTCTTTTATTAATTTAATATGGATTCATGGGATATATAACATGATCCAAATTTTAATGGGGTTTTAAATTAAATTTTTTAATAAATTACATTATATTGGGTAATAAAATATCTTTTTTTAAGGTATTGGGTCTATAGTGTCAATAGATGGTTTTTATTAGTAATCAACATGTAGCGGCAATTTAAACTACAGTTAAATATAGTTCATTTATAGAGGACGCTTAAACTGTCACTATATGTAGACATTTATTCATCAGATTTTTATAAAAAGACCACTAAAAATTAATCATGTACATTTATAAGCATTTATATTTGATTTAATGGCTATTACTATGATAAAAAAGAATATAATTTTCTGTGGTTTTAACCCCCACACAATGATTACAATATTTTCCATTTAAAAACCATCATTGTATATGATGTCTAAAACACATTACATAAAACCACCACAAAATGTAATAACCTAATTTATATTTCATGTCGAGTAGTATTAGTAACAGTTTTATAAAACCATCGCATAAATATATAGCAGTAGTTTAAACATCGACAATTATGTGATTTTTTTTAGTGTTATGGGATTTATTATTAATTTCCAAACAATAAAAATAATGTTTAACAAATGAATAATTACATAGAACATCTATGGATATTGATGAATTTATTATTAAATTTCAAAATAACTGGTCTACATGATTAGACACTTTGGATCTGTTGTTAAATAAATGGTTGTGTACATAATGTGTGGCATGAAATAATGATACATCTATTTAGAGATAAGTACATCTGGATTCATATAATAAATTTAATGATATAAAATGTTATAGATTTAAATAAATTTTATTTTTTAAAATAAATAGTTGAATCATTTTTGAATATAAATCTTTGAAATATGGCCAAGGAATGTGCAAAATCATTTTTGAAATGTTTGAGTAAATAGTTGATAGAGATAATATTTTCATCATATTTAATATTTATTTATATTATTTAAATTATCCACATTTATCAATTTGATATTATATTCATCAATTTATGAACTATGGTGTGTTATGTGGCTAATTTCGAATATTTCTTCTTTTTTGATTGTTTTTATATTTTAATCACAATGGTTTTCTGGAAATAACATATAAAATTTATTATAATTTTAGTGATATTTTATTTTTTTAATATTCATTGATTTATTGGTTTGAATGTTGTATATTAGACAAATATATGAATTTAAGTTGTAGATTCTTGAAAATAACATTTATGCTGGAAAAGAGTTCAAATGAAGAGAGTGGACCCCACTATTGAAATGAGGCATAAATCATGCTATATGAAACCATAAAAGATGATTAGATAAGGATATGAAAGGGAATTAATTTATTCATATCTCCAATAAATTTTATGCTATTATTCAGTCATTTAGGGGCCATTTGAATGCTCAACATTGAATAATGATTCATGTGGCAATCTGAATGAATAAAAACATGGATAATTTTATTATAACATCATCTACGTGAAGATTATTATGTTGGAATTCGGTGGATGGATTAAAAAATTATTTTAAAACATTAATGAAGAAATAATTCAATATATAGAAAAAATATGTAGAAACCATAGATAAACATTTTGTTAGAAAATTTGGGGACATAAATTTAATCCATTGACCACCATTATGTCCAAATAAATAAATGGACAGTAATGAAACCTCATGTCCTCCTCCATAATTATTAATAGGAGGATATGGGTGGGTTGAATTGGATATAAACCAGTTATAAGAACAATTGATGAAGACCTATTTTATATTTATGTCTCCCCTCTCTCGCATTATCTCATCTTCCCCATCCTAGGAGGGTTAGCTTCATTGAGTGATCGTGAAAGAGTATGGATAGATGTAAGTGATTATTTTATATATTGTGATCCAATATAATAATATCACTAATTCTTTCTAATTCAGGTTTTAATTCACATTTCGACATTTAATTCCTAATTTGTTAACATTAGGTTTTTTTAGTCTTCTAACAGAGATCCATATATCCCTCTACCAACCAATGTTTCTATATAGTGGGGAATAATATGGTTTGGTGGTGAGTGAATGGTGATATTTTATGTGTGTATAATATTTTATGTTGGAATATTGATTCATTAGGGATTAACAATCCCTGATCATAGATTTACCTAGTTAATCAATAAAATATACTGAATATATACACACATGGGAAGGAGGATACAAATACTCTATAATTTTGACAGAAACACTCTAATCATTATCATCTGGCCAAAGGAGAGAAACAACTCTATATATGAATCTCAATAATATTAATCAGTATTAGATAAAAAGACAGAACCTAGAAACCAGGATATCTCGACTGTTGGTCTATCCATACACTCTCTAATAACCATCATTTTCAATTTTTTATATCAATAAAATTAAACTTATTCATTATATATCGTTATTCAAAATTTATTAAAATAATAAATTTTTAGAAAACCATTGAAATGAGAAAACCTTTTTTTCTGAATTTATATTTTGGTGTTTTCTGAGAGTTAATTACTACACTATACTAATGTAATTTAACTTTTACTTTTCCACTCCCCTCAATAGGCATGAATAATTATTATTATTTTTTGCAGAAATTCTCTAATAATAATCCCAAATGAAATTCAATGACCAATTGTTCAAACAATTATTTAATTGAAATCGATCTTCAAATTGAATGAACAATAACCAAATGTGAAAAAAACGATTTGGGATATACATCTCATTGATTTAATTCACATGTTCAATGATCAATCTAAACAAACAAAAATGGGTATAAAGAGAATAAAAACCTAGAGTGATGTTTATTCCCTACATTTAACTAACAAATAATTATATTATCTTTTACTTCCTTAGAGAATGGATTTTTATTTCATGATAACATGAAATAAATTATACAAAAATTCCATATTCATTTAGTGTAACACATCAATAAATTTTTTTTTAAACTTTACAAAAGTGTTCTCTTTTTGAATAACTCGAGGAGTTGTGGAAGAATAGGTAAATTCGAGGGCTTTTTTCTTCCCACTTGAGGGAGAGGCAATGGAATAGTAGTATAGTTTACAACCTAGTGTCATCCATTAATAGGTATATGATTAATGATTATTCATGAAATTTTTCCCCTCATTTAAGAGAATGATTATCAATAAAAAGTTATATTTTACTCTTCAATCAACTGGGGATACTCTTTAGGATTACTTTGATCAATTCAGGATGCATTGCTCTAGCTACCCAAATCAAATTATGGAGGTACATGAATACTTTTTTTTAATATACCAAGGAATGAATGAAAATCAATGACACTTTTTAAATGCCTCATCTATAGGAGCCTTGATTGAAATGTCAATAATGGATTATAGAGGCCCGATTGAGATGATTGCACAAAAATCACAACAATTTGTCAATATAGTTGCAAAACTAATAGTTATCGATGAGGTAAGAAGATCTGATTCATACTCACGGATAATTGAATAAGAACTTTAGGAAATGACAAGTGAGGCAAGAAAACCTATGGTGAACTATGTAAAGGAAAAAAAATCACTAACTTATGTATAGAGTTTATTCAATGCTACACATCATTACACGAATCCACATCCATAAGAGTAAGGGACCAAATGTAGTTCTAATATGTATAAGAAATAAAATTTATAGTAAAATATACAATGTCAAACCCTTACATAGCTCATATTTATATTCCAACATAACTATGAATGGACACCATTTCAGTATCAATACCAGAATCTAACACTATTATAGAAACATCAATAATAGATACATCTACCATTCCAACAACTCTATTAATAACCATACAAACATATACAATGTGAAAATCCTTCAAAATTTTATAAGAGGAACAACCATGAAATTTATACT
Source organism: Viscum album (assembly GCA_963277665.1). NCBI lineage: Eukaryota > Viridiplantae > Streptophyta > Magnoliopsida > Santalales > Viscaceae > Viscum > Viscum album. The sequence continues at coordinate 2,038,288,253 of OY728121.1, forward strand.
GATGATATAATGAAGACATCTAAAAAATTTGTCAAACAAATTGACAAAATTTTACAAATTTTTCCCATGATTTTAGGGAATCCAAAGCACAAACAATTGTGAATCCAAAGAAAACATGAGAATTATTACCACATGAAGTGGAGAACATATCAATCCTCTTAAACAAATTGATGATGATGAATCTTAGAATCTATATGATGATAAACCCATCCATCCAATAGAATTGGTGTCAAAAAAATGATCAATAACCAGTTTTAGGTAGGAAACTCCAGAAGTAAATTTTAAAAACCATTAAAGGGAGAAAAATGACATCATATAACATTACAATAATTATTTTTTGGGAATAATAAGGTTGATGAATAATGGATTCAATTGAAGATGAATTAAACCATATATAAATTTGAGATAATCATCCCAATACTAGATGAAGTCTAAAAAATACTAATGAAAATATTCAAAATGATATGTGAACAAAAATAAGGAGTATTTATAGAAATCATAGAATCACCGTAAGAAGAACCATCTTAGAAATGACCACAAAATTGATAAAAATGTGGGAATATCAACAGATATTCCCTATTTATATCAACTAAATTATCACATAAATTCAAAAAACGATTTGCTTGGTGACATATTATATTAGTGATGGTAGGTGGTTATCATATTTACATTTATAAATAGAATAATTTTTTGTTCTATCTATTCTATGGAATCAAATTATTGAATCATAATTTCATGTTTTGATGTATGTGAATTTTTGCAGATTTATGATTAATATAATGGAAAACGGTTTATAAATAAATTATATAGAAATGTGATTTCAATAGGGATATGGTACTAAATATGTGTGCTCAGACATTATATTATAGTGAAATTTTTGAGGATATTAGTTATTAAGATAATGATTATTACCATAATAAATAGTGGTTATCAATAGTCGGGTATTTAAAAATGTAATAGTTTTTCAATGTGATAGGGTTGTTGATGATTGTGTTGGATTTCTCTGAGAACAGATTTTTCATCAATGAAATTTTATTCAAACTCATGTGAATTTTGGTTGGGATGTAAATATGAAGATAATTCAACTGTTCATTATAGATTTAGTGTTTTTTGGGTTTTCGATTGTGGTAAAGTGGAAATTAAAAAATAATATTATGATTGTGATTTTAATGATGCATTTTACTCATTTTAAATTTTGACCCGGATAGTTAGTGTTTATAAATATGTTATAGTTATTCTCAAAATGATAAATTTGTATTAAAAAAACTATTATCATGTTTAACATAACAAAAATATCACTATGAAAATGGTACCCTTTAATTTTTTATATAAACCATATTTGGTGCAACAAAATTGGAGGTTCTATAAGAGCGGTTATTAAATCCGGAAGAATAAGAAATTTGGGTATTAGTTAAAAAGGGTGTGTATATATTTTCATGAATTCTTTTAGGGATTCTAAAATAGATCTCATCACACTGTAATAATTACAGTTCATTTGAAATATTTGGTATTAACTGAAGCATGAATCTACAATATACCATGTTGTTTCAGGTACAAATTATTCATTTCAAAATTATTATGATCCCACCATAATACATGAAAAATAATATAATACATGTGTTTTTATATGGCTCTTAAAATGGTTATTTGTGCAACACTCATACTATAATTAAAAACATAAAAAAATACACTAATAATTACTTGGTATCATTATTTCAATTAATTACATGAAATTTTATTTTAGATGTTAAGGTACAATAAATTGTTTGAAATAGAAAATAACATTAAACTTAAAAAATTGAAGATTGTAGTGTAAAAAAACTAATAAAAGTGTTAATTGAAAAAACAGAGTCGAGAGAGAGTAGATAAAGAGCATAAAGGGATAGGGAGTGTATGTGTAAAGAACCAGAAATTATATGGAAATTTTTTTCATAAATTCATTGGATTTTTATGAGTCTTTGAAAATTTACGGCAATTGATTCCGAGTCCCGGTGTGCCCAGAATCAAATTCTGATTTTTGGCTTGGTTACATTCAGTAAACCTATGAGATGGATTTAATTAAATTTGATCTATTGCGCAGAATTAAAATCTGAGGGCACCATTGAGCTCACAACATCGGTGATTACATTGTGAGGCCTTCACCACAATTGTGTTCTAGTGAGAATTGAAGTTAGTTTTTGGAGTTTTTAGGAATACAGTTAAATAAAAAAAAGTGTGGTATATTTTCATTTTGGTGGTTAAAATCTCCATGTGGAGGTTGGGGGTGAGGTCCACCACACCATAACCACCCATGAGAGGTTATGGTGGTGAGTCCCACCTGTACATAACCTCCCTTGGGATGATAATTAATGTGGGGACCACATGGGAATTAACCCCTTATAACAGTTGGATTTCCCTGATAATTATGCCAACACTCTCTTCATTTATTTCTAACTCTACCACTAACCTATTCGAATTTTGAATCCTTTCCACCACAATTAATTAAATGAGTTGTCTAATTGAATTAAACACAACTCTTTTTGTTGTTGTGCCAATAAATAATAGACTTTTTCTTCTATTATTTTAGGTTGGAAATTTGTTTGAGCTTGGAGAACCAATGGAGAATTCTCTCAACGGAGAACCATACTTCCAATGATGAATGGGAAGAATGCGAAGAAAACGAAGAACTTTGTTGAACATCTTGTTCCTTCTTCAACCGGATCTTAGGAAGGATCCAACCACAAAGAACACTGACGACGCAACATTCTCGGTCTCCTATCCCAGACACATCCTGACAACAATGAATCGACGTCTGCCTTTCCACTTCATCCGCTGTCAATGAATGACAAGCAAGGTAGGGGGATTTGAGTTAATTTATATATAAGAATAAAACAATGTAATTCATCGTTACAATTTCTGAATTATGGTTTGTCATGACGAGAAGGGCTTTGACCGCATTAATAAAGCCCGACCCACCCCATTTGTTGTTATTGTTTGATTATGATTGTAGTGGTACACGAAGCAACCAGAAACGAGCCGGCCGCAAAGAAGCTAGAGGTGCAAGGCTGCTGGGTCGCCACAAGGTCATGTCACCGTCGTCCTTCCTAGAGAGCCAAGATGTGGCTAGGCAGACTGTGGTGGTGCCGGAGGGGCGTGGATCCATCGCACCACATCAGAAGGATGATCCGCAGCCAGGAGGGCTGCGGCGATCAGACGATGAGCGCAGAGCTGTTGCGCTATAGTGGAGGAACCAGGGCATCCAGTAGAGTCGGCCGGCGATGCGGGCTATAGGCAAGAACCATAGAGTCCCGTGGTTTAAGGAACTGGTGCCTAGTGTTGGTTCCTTTAGAAACCAGGGGATGCCGCTCCCCCCGCACCCCACGGCATGGCTAGCCGGGCCACGCGGCCAGCCGGCAGGGCTTCACGGTTGGCTAGCATACGGCCCACTGGCCGAGCCATGAAGCCAGCCCGCTAGGCCGTGGCTTCCAGTAGGGCTGTTCCATTGCCCAGGATGCCCTCGGCCGGGCCGTCCTAAGGCTGGGCCGCCCTTGGCTAGGCCTCCCATGGGTTGTGCCTCCCTCGAGTTGGGCTGCCAACGATCTGGGCTGCCCCTTCATGCTCAGCTGTTTCCCAGACTGTCTCAGACCCACGGACCAGGTTAGACCCCGGTTCAGACCCACTATAGCCCGATTACACCTTTTCGTCCATTTGATGGGCTACATGCGTCCTTTGGACAAACCGTCCATGGCACTGACATTCATGGAACAAAGTTTTCCCTTGATAATACACCATAGGAGTTCGGGGTGTAGTTGATATATGGTCAGTTTGGTTTGTACATGAATCCAACCGGGCCCCTGGGACTAAGAGGTTAATAACTCAAAGACTAGGCGTCTGATTGACGCGCCGTCTATTACGTTAAGACCCCTATGACGTTGTAGACCTTTGAGATACTTCTTCATGGAACTTCAGAACAGTTATATTATTTCCTAGTATATTGTGGAGTGGATCATTCTAGTGATGAGCGGACATAGTGCAGAGACCTAGTAGCCAACATACCTGACGACTGCTTGACCGATTCGACCCAGAGTGATACGACTAGACTAGTGGGGAGTGGATGGTACATGGTGGTAGACCCATGGTAGAGTAGCGCCTTGTATTAGTGGAAGACACATTGTACTCGATAGGAGGACTACCTCTACAGGCTATTAGGAGGACTGCCTCGTATTTGGCAGCAGACCCAAAATGGAGTAGTGCTGGGTAGTTGGTAGCAGACCCATGGTACTCGACAGGAGAAGTACTTCAGCAGTCCAAGGATAGTAAGAAGAGCCGTGGTGTCTCGACAGGTCCACTATTCTCAAAAAGGAAGGAGTTCTCCAATAATAGTGGTTTCAATAATGAAAATCTTGGTTTGAGCTTAGTCAACGAATTTTGTGTTTACCTCATGATTGAGAAGGGTTTCATGATAACTTAGGTATATGTATGGGGATATAACTAATTAATGCTTGTCTATTGAAATCATAATTTTTGGTTTATCCTTGTTTAATTTTGTGAGACCTTGAGGGTCATGGGGTCCCTAGTGACTATCATTATACTCACCCCTGCACGATCTATGCCTGCACCTCATTGTGTTGGATGCAGATGATGAACAGCTTTGATAGAGGATGAGAGCGCCAGCATTGGATAGTACCCAGAGGTGGACCTTTCAAAGAGTCGCTACATAAAGAAGTCTGGCGAATGTGGAGTGCTGAGGTGGCCATCTGTACCTACCCTTCAGCTAGAAAACCCGGAGGATGATCCAGGAGATTCTCTTTACTTTTTAGTCATTTTTTGTTTTTTCAGCTGTACTTCCATTCAGTTGTACTTTTACATTACAGTTGGGATTGTATTCTGGCCCCCTTTACTTTTAGCATAATTTTCATAAAGTTTTTACATAGTTTATTCTTCCGTTTGTACTCTAATTGTGTTTTTTAACTGTTATAAAAGCAATGCCTTCCCAGTTTTAGGGATTTACGCCTTTGGTGCTAGTCTCCAGCCCCTGGCCTATGGAAGGCAGACAAGGGGTAGTCATAATACGAGTCATGGGGATGGGTCGTGACAGTTTGATATAAATAAATGATGATAATTACGAAGTGTACACATGTGGTGTTTTGTGATTATAAAACATCTATTTTGGGTAAAGAGGCAAAAGGGTATAACCCTAATCAATTATGTAGAATTTTTTTGAATTTTTTTACATTATAATACCAATATAATATTTTATTCGATATGATAATATCATGTATTTTGGTTAACAAAATAACATTATTCATGGATGTTGTTAATGTACAAAACCAAAATTTTATTATTTAAAGACCACCGTGTTGATCTCCTATAAAATGATTCCATGTATAATACATTTTCTTTGTATCCACATGATGATTCAAATAAAGGATATTGTAGTATTTTTGGATGAGATAAAGAACATAGATACTGATATTGAGTTATCATGCATTTATATGAGGATTTTTATTTCGTTTTTATTTATTTCATTCATATTTTAGAAGATAAAAGGATTTTTATGAATTATAAAAAGATTAATCGATTTGTTTTACATGAAATATTATAATTGTAAATGTAACATTTTTTTAAATATTTTTGATTCATTTTAGTGAGTAAATGTCACACACATCTACTGATTTATATTATAATTTTGTTATTTATTGGAATTTAATCACAATGTTGGATTTTATATTAATCATGTTTTATATTCATAATTTTTTTGGTTTCATCATACATGATTTGATTATACATGGTTTTTAGAAAAAATAAATAAATATTCAACCCATGATTATATATTAGTTTTTCTATTCCATATGATCTAAGCAAGGTACCACAAAATATATATCCAAACCACATTGGAACCTTGTCTGTGCTTACTGAGAGTTTCACTATTTTTTCTATAATTTTTATATTGTGTGGGTTCTATGAAATGATCCAAATATTTTATAAAAAAATATTAATTACCCAACTACCAATTTCCCCCTATTACAACTTAATCACACAACATACCAATTCTCACTCCACTCAATTGATTGAATTAACAGGAATCTCAATTCACATTGCTATAATAATCCTCGTTCATTCCCACCACATAGTTCATGTGATTTAAAGAATAATTTATATACAATAGGATTTCTACCACACCTTTTTAACAATTTATTTATTTCTTTTTCACGTAATTGTCATCATTTTTCTTTAGCCTCACATTAGTGGGTATTTTTTTCTAAAAATTATAATGACTTATTTTGGATTTTAAATATTGGTAATGTTTTATCCGATTTTTTCCATTGATATGTATAATTTTAATGGTTTAAATTATCTTTTTGTGTTGAATGTCATAATTTCCATGGGTTTCTCAATTTTGTTTCAGACTATTCATACATGGGTTTTCTAAAAAATTATCCTCTGAACATTATTCATTATATCTAAGTTTTTTTAACTTTTTATAAGGTGTTTCAAAATTATTTATATCAACAAGGAGTTCCTTTAAATTTAATGTGATATAATAAAGAGGGTATCATGGATATTCATTGAAAATGATATATATGTGTGGTTTTTATTTATTCCAATTTGGATAAATAATTACTTACACACATTAACAATTTGGTAATTAAAATTTATTATGTATTAATTATTTGTGGTGTCTATATGTTACATTAGATTCAATGAAAGATACCTATTTACATTCAAATCTTCTACACTATATTTTTATAATTATATTATGTTCTGAAAAGAATGAAAAAATATATATCTCTCTCTAATTGTGAGTGTGTGAAAATCCATATTCAAAAATTGGTATATATATACATTTTTATTTAAACAGGCGTACATATGTTTTCCAAATTATATATAAAAAGATATTAATAAACACAATTGTTAATTTAAATAATTAATATTACATATATATATATATATATATTCTTATTGTTATTGGTTTTATCCCAAGGACTTTTTTTTACTTCAAAAATGGTATTTCAAATATGTATTGTTTAAAAACGTGTTTTTAAGAAATTATTTTATGATTAATGGTATATATATTTTGTTTTATGTTTTAATAAAATAAATTTATTATTTTAATAACAAAATGGTTTTTTCTAATAATTTTATTGATTCTTTAAATCATCATTGTAAACCACTGACATGGGTAGGTGATCATAGAGTGAGGTGATATTCATACAAAACAAGTTATACAAGTTTAAAATGTTTATTATTACCCTACACATTCTAGGTACTTGTTATTTGATATTATATCCTAATTGAATGCACAAAACATATTAGTTTTTATTCTTTTTTAGATTCCCATACCATAGAAATTTTATTATATCTATCACATGTTTAGTATTTTTTTATTTATTCTATAATTTCTGTTCCTATTTTTCCAATATTTAGGATGATTATTTATGTCTAATTTTTTCCTACATGGTGAATTTTTCTATAATACTACATCACTATATTATAGTTATTTCATGTTATTCCCCACTAGGTTTATGTTTATACATTTCTCTTATATTATGGTTATGGTTTTATAATTAGCTAGTAATTCTAAAAAACATTTAATGATTTGTTTATATGTTGTACTTTTATAAATGATTTTTAATTTTATTAAATTTTTTGAATTTGGATAAAAAAGGGGATGAGAGCATGAATATTATTTTTATGTTACTTTTTAGTTAAGTAATATAAATAAAATTTTACAAAATTATAAGAATGACATATTATATTTATATAACTTTTAATGAAAACTATTTTTTAATTTTATCATTTATTTATTATGGAATATTTTTAAAAATAAAACTTAATAGACTTTTTGGTTCATTCAACCTTGTTTTAAGTGATCACAACCAGTAAACCAATCAGTTTTATTAGATAGAGATTAATTTTACATATTTTTTTAGTTCCTATTTAATCCTATAGAAATATTATCTTTTAATGTATAATTACCCTAGGATACGTTGAATAGCTTGTCTATGTTTCTCATAATTAAATTTGAGGTCCATATTTTTCTTAGAAAAATAGGAAATAACTATTTTGAATTATATATTTCTTTGGTTGTGGTATATATATATATAAATGGTTCAAAATATTTTATGTTATTTTTCTATAGTGGGTTGTAGGGTTGAGGTAAGTGAATTTTTTTAATTAAAAAATGTAACTCAATATTTGTTTTAAATTTTTTGATTACAATTGGAAAAAAAAATTTGGAATGGGGAAATAATTCATAGTGTGGTAATTTTACTATATCTGTTGAAATTACACTATTTATTGAATATTATTTATCACATTAAATATTCTCTTATGAATAAATTTGACTCCAATGATGTTTTTAATCAACCAAGGGTGAATGAGGATACCTCTAATTTTTAGTGCAGGATGGATCCACATTTGGAGATGATGGGTATTTAGATTTGGATAGTTGAACTAATATATATAATATAGTCTATAATCTATTTTATTAATGTGGTCTACGATTCCTCCTAGTATTATTTGTTTTGGAATTTTTTTATAACTATGGTTATTTAAATCATTTTGTATTTTGTTAGTAAATCATTAATAATGGTGGAGGTTATATATTTTATTTTTAATGGTGATCTATGAATTTTAGTTTTTAATATATTTACCTATATAATAGATTGAATGATTATTTTTAATAATAAATACGTTCCACAATTTATTTGGAATATTATTAACATTTTTAATTAGAGAATTATACCTTACATTCATTCATTTTGTATAGATACTCTTCACATTGGGATTAATGGTTTAAATGTTTTTTCATCATAATTTTTTTTAAATCGTGAAGCTATAAAAAAGATAGTTTGTTAATAAGTCTGTGTTTGATTTATACACTATCCTATATTTTATATAAGTAATAAATAATGGTTTATGGGATGAATAATGTAAATTGATTTTAGATATAATATTGGTAATATTTTTATTGAAATATTGAACTGGAAGAATAATGTATTTATAGATTGATGTATGATGATATGAATATAAATTTAGAGACTTGTGGATTATTTTATTATAAGGGTCAATGAGGTGGTGTATATCATTACTATAGTTATTGATATTCAAAATGATAAACATGTAGTCTATAAGATACATTGATTCATATATATATATATAAGTTTATAAAAAATTATTCTATTTAATGAAATTTAATATTGTCATATTTATATATGATAATCTTAATAACATATTGGTCACATTTTATAAAAGAATAAAATAGTTTATTAAATAACAAAATCCATTTCAAATCCATTAATAAGAAATGGTTAAAAAATAAATATGACGATAAACATTATGGTGAAGATTAAATATTATATTTGGCTGATGATTGTTATGTGATGATTAATAAGATCATTTAACACATCTCATAATCTTCTCTAAGAAAAAAAATTAAATTTAATTTAATTCTTCATTTGATGTTTTCCAATTTTGAGGGAATTTCATATATTTAAGAGAATTTTCCATAGATGGGAGTTAATGAAGGAGGTGTAAAGGTTAATTCATCAACTGAATCATTATGGAAAAGTTTACTGAACATTGATTTTACTATTTTTTCATGAAAATGTTTTCATATTTTTTATAAATCAAAGAATATTTATTTATGTAATATTCAGGTTTTTTCAAGTGATTTATGTGGGACTGGACTTTACAGAGTGGTAGAGAATATAATTCATTCATTAGAATGTCATATATAATGTATCCTCATAATTAATATTAATAAAATAATGAATAATTATTTTCATCATGTAGAATCAAAGAGTTACATAAATCTCAACAGGTTTTCATATGAGTGAATAAAATGATAATTTAAATCTTAAATAATGGTTTTTTATCAAATAATACATGGTTTATAAAGACAATATCATGGTTGAGATAAATTTGCAAGGATAGATTAAAGGTGAAGAAAGATTAATTTGACATGAGAATTAAGGAAGTGAAAATATTTACCACTCTGAGGAAGAATAATATTTTTATGATAGAGTAATATGGTCTTTTAAGACTAAAATATATGTAATCCATCAATGTGGGGATATCTTAGTTAGAAAAATAAATGAAATGTTATAGATATATATTATTGAATTCCATGAATTTAATAGGGGATGGTGTGATGTAGAGGAATTATGTTGTGGTTTATGTGATATTCAAGTAATATTCAAATTGATAGGGTTATCATATAATGATTTATAAATTTAATATTATTATTAAATATATTAATTTATTCCAGTGTAATAATTGTAATGTTTTTAAATTCATATTATAGATGACAAGAAACTATTATTTATTTTCCAAAATCCACATACTAAAAAACAATATTCTTAGATGTTTGAAGAGATATGGTGTATAGAATGTATTAAATGAATAAAAGTATTTATACAATATTAAATATTTCTAATTTATAAAATATAATCCAAATAAATAGTAAATAGGTTTTTTAAGAGGAATAATGATCCCATATAAATAATTTGCAAAGAAGTGTGACAATTTAAAATATCTTTCTTCATAGTGTAGTTTGTATTGTTGTGATGATATGTTTGTTTTTCAGAGTAGTATCGTTTACATACATGTATATATATATATATATAATGGACTTATGAAATGAGATTCAACCATTGGATAAAAAGAATTTTGTGAAATATAATATTTAACCACTACATATATATATTTAAAGAATAAATATAAAAAAATAAGTTCATTTGAATATGATATTTGAAAAATGTAGTTTTATAGGAAATGTGTGGGGCATGATATTAATTATTTAGAAGATTCAATAACATTATACATTTTTTGAAAAATAGAAACAGAATAAATTGTTTGTTAAATTATTCCTCATATGTATAATATAAATTTTCTTGAAATAAGACAACGGATTATTTATTTCATGGGGGAGTATACACAGGAATATGGATAAATGATATTTATAATGAAAAAAATAATAATGAAATATAATTGAACACTATTTCTAACTTTTTGTATAATATTTTCAATGTTATTATAATAATTATGATACAAAGAGAAATATTTAGAGTTTTCCCTTATTATGAAATTTAATTTAATGGTAGAAAAAAAACTGTAAACCTCAAATGAAATGATTTTGGAAATATTTATTTTTTATAGATCTTTATAAAGGGTAAGGCTTTGAAATATATTAATTTGTAGTTTTATAATGTTAATTAGTCATACATGTAGTATTAAATTTTTATCACATAAAAGGATATATTTTATAACTCGATGAAGATTTATAAATGAGATGTTCATGTTGTATAATGAAGTGTATGTATGATTCTCCGTGGAATTATTAAATACTATAAATAATAGTTCTTTATTATATATTGATTATTATTACATGGAATATGTAGTATTTAATAATGATTTATTTATCTTTTTAATGGGTGTTTTGTGTTATAATTCTAAAAATATCTCATTACTAGAGAAAAATTCAAAGGGTAGTAATGTTTTGATTTTAATTTTATGGAATATTTCTAATGAAAGGAGTTGATTTGATGATTATTATTACTCCAAAGATGAATTTCTTCAATGGGAAATATTAATAATGTCAAGTAAATGTCAATGACTTATTTTAAATGACAATGTTATTATGTTTGTTTTATTGATAAATGTTGAGATATGGATTCTGTTTTGACATAATTTCAGCAGGTTGTTTCTATTGATGTTCAACTTATTACATTTTGGAGTGATTTCTATATGATTACAGTTGTCAATATTTCTTGAAAAGAATAGAGAAATAAAACCGAATTAATCGATGTGATGAATTAACAATGTACTATACATAATATATAATTACATAAATATATAATTATTCCCATTTCTATATTTATACATAGTTCATGATTTAATTCATTAATCTATATAATATTTATCATGTTTTATATAACATGATAAGAATAAAAAAATGATCATACATGATGATTCATATACCCATTATTTTTTGTGGTAATGTTGACTAAACCATTTTGTGAGATTGTTATGCCATAATGGATAATAATGAATCACAATTTTGAATTTGTGAAAACATTGATATATACAATTAGGGGAGTTTTATATATTACAAAAGATAGTGTAGTTTTTCTAGATATAATATTCCAAGATGTTCTGATGTTGTTAGTGAAAAAATTTAATGTCATACATTATTGTACCATGTTGTTCAACGACTATCATGGCCACCCAACATTAATTATAATCACCCTTTCATTAATGATGATTTCATCTTTAAGAAAATTTTCTATTATGGAAAAAAATAGTCTTTCATGGATTAAAAAATATATATAATTCAATCCCTCAAAAATTTCCTCAGTGAATTGATGTTATTTTCTGAATATCATTCTAGGAAATAAACAAGGCATGATAAATTTAATTTTGTGGTTTGAGATTAATTCTAAATTCCTATTATATTTATAATAATTGTATTCTACATGCGTATGGGAATATGAATTTGGTAAATTAATGAATGATATAGACTATAATGTATAATATAGTGGAGAAGGCAATTAAAAAGAACAGGGTGATTACACATATTTTTTATCACTAAACTTATATTCATTTATGAGGAAATAAAAGGGAACACATAAGTTCAATAACAATAATAACTATGGGATTGTATTAATATTTTTTGGTTATAGTAGAATCTCTTTATGAATTATAATTCCAACCTAACTAATGAATAATAAGAAACTACGAAACATGATCAATAATGGTAAAAACCCATCAACCAGTGTCATAAGATGTTTAGTTTTAATTAATGTAATAAAAGATCAAAGATATATTTTACATTCTATATACACAAGATTATTCTAGTAGAATATTAGATCAAGGGTTTTTTGGATCTTACCATGGACATGAGGATTCTTATTATGTAGTTTTAAGTTACAAAATCACCCTAATTGGGAGGTTATATTAGGATGTGACTATTATTTTATTTTTATAAAACTAATTTGTAAATTATCATGGATAGTGTTACCACTAATGTATGATCTTTTTTCTCATTAATTTCCACTCAAACATATTAAATTCCATGAATCTATAGTATTTATGAAAATTTACCAAGGACCCTTGTTTATTACATGGTTCACAAATAATGGGTATGTCTGAAGAGTATACAATCTGTAGATTATCAATACACTATATGTTCAGTAGATAGTATATGATGTGGTCACTCCACTCATAGTTTCAATGTCTATAGATGAATATTTTTGGTGAATCAAAATCAATCATGGATCACATAGCTTCATCATAATTTACACACAACTCTAGGAAATCACAAAGTTTTTACTAAATCTTCTTCATTATTTTTAAGAAAATCTAGGGGGTCTGTCTAACTATTTAAGGATATTTTAACAAAATGTAAAATGTCATGACATTTGTTTATGATTTTCCCACATTTTTTTCCATTTTATTTATCTTATTATTGGTCATTCACATGTGGTAAAAAATACTCTCAATGAAAATATTAATCTATAATAAATGATTCTTCATGGAAACATATATTGTATATGTTCTCTGGAATTAAATCAATAAAAAATTTCAGGCAACTCATATTAATTGAAAAATTGTTTATTCGGTATAATTTATATTTTATATCTTATACATCAGTGTACATGTTTATTGATAATGTTAAGAAAATACACCTCACATTATATCACTTATTTCGTAGATAAAAAATAAATGATCTTTAAAAAAACTCTCTCATCTTCATCCTTCATCCCTACTTATGTACGACCAGAAAATGTTCAATCTATATTACCATTTAAAAATTTCAAACATCAAGACCACCATTTTCCATTTGAACATGGTTGAATTGATAATTCCATTTTTTATTTATCATTTATCAATTTTACACAATGTTATGTGACACTATTGAATATTATATTCTAATTAAATCTCTTATTATCATATAAAAACACCTCACCAACGATCAGTTATGACATGAATTGTTAAATATACCACTTTCCAATTATTAAAACCTACACATCACCAAAATCATATAATATTATGTACTAATATGTGGTTGTACAAGATCCACCATATATATGATTCACAAATCCTTAAGCCATAGAAATTTGACCATAATTATATTATCAAATAGAAACAATTTTCTATTTCTAATTTGGCCAAATATTAACCTGGAATCATATTATTTTCTATATACATTTTTGATTTAAAATGTTTTTTTCTTTAATGCATTATTATATTATTGAATCACCCTCTTTAATATTTAATACAAATCATTGATCACTTTGAATTATCAATGTTATTTTAAAAATTTAAAAATTGTTCATTTATAATCTATATTTTTTGAAAATTTAGGAATATCATAAATATGATTATTAACTAACTCAGTATTTTATAGATTCATTATAAACTAACATCAATATATCTCTAATGAATGGCCCATGGGATTATCCATATTATTTATTTGTTGAACAACATGAGTGGTAACTAGTCCTTATAATTTCACAGAGTTATGTTGAATTCGTAGCCCATACTTCATGGTTAAACATATTATGGTTCTACAGATGAATGTTATTCAAATAATTATTATATATATTATCGTTAAATAGGTTTTGGTTATTATGGACTTTGTTTCATATGAATATTCCTTATAAATACCCATTAATACTATTGAATCAAACGAGTCAAGGGGAATGGAAAAAGAAAATTTAAATTATATAAGTATTTCATACTAGTTAACTCCAAGATTTCTCTTGATTATGAGTGATCAAAATATAATATTTTCACTTTTTACTAGTTTTCTGAAAATATTTGGTCATAATTTTTTGTATAATTTCATAAAATGATGATGTTTTATTTGATTGGTTATAAACAATTGGGAAATATTGTGATCATAGTGGGTATGGATAGACTAAGTGTTGTGATATAATTGCTTCAATGTTTTGTCCTTTTTTCATCCACTAACTAGTAATAAATATATTCATTTACTAATTCATATCTCTCCCATATATAAATGATTTGGATTAGAATATTCCTTTTTGAAACATTAGATTGGTCTACACACTATCCCATGTGAAGGGTGATGTAGTTTATTGTCTTGATTATTTATGAATATACTTGACCAGGAAACATTACTCCCAAATAAAGAAATATTACAACATAAAATATTGCATATGTTCTCAAAACATCAAGCACTCACCCCCCAAACCTAATCAATTTCATCGTATAAAAAATAATCATGTGTGTGGATATATGTGTCATCGACCAGAGAAATTTAAAAATAAAATCATCTAAACCCAACCAAATTGTATAAACAATTTAAATCTGAAATATGCATTGAAATTAGATTTATAATGAAGGGATCATATTATTTTGAATCACTTGAACTGAAGAAAAGAAAATATGAAAATTTTCCCCCATTCTTAATAATGCAATGAAACTAGCCCTCTATAGATGTGGATCCCAATATGATACAAGAGAGGGGATGCATTATAAATGAATTAAATGAAAAGAATATGAAACTAGAGGAATAAATATGTTGGAGTCCACCAGCTAATGAATCCCTCATAGATAAATATCGCCTTAAATCTACCCCAATACTATTATATATATTCCTGAATGAGATAATTGGGATTTATAAATGTCCATTTAATCTATTTTTTTGAATTATGTTCTTTAATGGATGAAATTTTGGTTCCATAATTTTTTATTCAAATGATTAAAAGTGTTTTACCGGTATTTTTCTCAAAGAATTAAATTTTTTATTCTATAACGATATTCTAAAATAATTTTTTAATTATTCGTATAATTTTTTTCTTAATCAACCATTTGTAAATGATGCAATAGAAAAATTACTCTATTTTTTATTCATAAAGAATGCGTCCGGATTTATCCTTCAATGGTGGGAGACAAACCCCCCCCCCTCATAATGGTTGAATAACAGCTTCAAAATAATTGTAGAAATGAGAAAATGTGTCAATGTTCAAATCCATAATTAATTACACTAATTATAGTTGTCATCATGATTTATGATACATTAATGGATTGGGGTCCACTCTATATTCAAAAAATATTTTTCAACATTCAATGATTTTTTTGGGACCTAAGGTCATCAAATCAGCTTTTAGTCATGATGAAGAAGTTGAATCCCATATATAATTAAATCATAATAAAATAAAACTCATATATAAATAATACTTATAATGTGATAAACAAATGGCCACTTTGAATTAAATCCGTTAAACTACCAAAAATAACAAATATTCACATTTTATCCCAAAACACACTATAATTCAATAAGTGATGCAAATAATAATAAATTGATAAATTAAAAGGATTTAAATAAATCCAATAAATATAAAAATTTATAAAATATTATCAATATTATTTCTTCAATATTATAACTATGAATTTCTTCATGCTTCAAATCTCAATAAAGTATTCAAGGGTCCCAAAGCTGTCAATATTCATATTTCGAGTAAATAAAATTAATCAATCGCAAATGTCGATGAATATTATCAAATTTTACAGGAAATATAAATTCAAATTCCCATTTTTCTACTAATTAATCAATTCATGTATCTTAAATTTCCCTTATAAATGATATGTCTCACAATCTATTAAGAAATATATTCATGAAAATTATGAAGTATTTCATCTATAAAAACTATTTGAAATGTGAAATACGATAAAAAAAATATGCACTCAATGAATGATTAGTAATAAAAATTATATTCTCTTTAATTTCATAAATTAAATTCCTGAAACAATATTTGGAAACATAATATACAAGAAGTAACTAATTCCAAATAATCATAGTTTGACATTTTAATATATATGATTTAAATTATGAATCCTATTTTTCATTTTACTAATTCAATTTATTTGATATTGAAGTCTATAATATAGAATAATATGATTTCTAAAAAAAATATGTATCTTAGATTTTTCAATTTATGACGAAATCAAAGTAACAACATCCAATTTTCATACAAATTTTAGGAATAAATTTTATCTTAAAAATATAGATAACTAAAAAGATATTGAATGTAAAAGAAAAAACCATTTAGAAATTATTATTCAGTTTGGTGGTGAATGTATTCAACCTATAGTATTTTTATTCAACACATTGTTGATGTGTGACATGTTCAGCTTCTCTAATTTCTTGAACATTTATATTGAAAGGATTTTTTACTCCTTCCTTTTTACTCTGTCTTTCACTAATGTTGTATAAATTAATAATATTAAGGGTTCATCCCATATAGAATGATTTTTACCAAGAATTTGTCTATATAAGGATTTATATAATAGCACATGATCTCCAGGGTTGATGGTTCCTCGTTGAATCAACATTTTATGGTTTATCATTTTTATCCATTTATATAACATTAAAATTTTGAAATATTCCACCTGATTTCCACTACATTCAATTACTATAGTTTTCTCTCGTTCCCATCATTATCAAGGTCCAGATTCATCAACCTTATTAATTATTATGAATTGTAAACCAATTCCATATAATGGTGGATACTTATTCCATAAATATGTCTATAGGTAATCCTCCTTATGGGTGTCTTTTAGGTAGTATGGTTTTCCCATAAGTTACCATCTAACATTTAGATCCAGTACTTCTAACAGGGTTTATTTGTATGATTTAAAATGATTTTGATTTTTTTAATATTTGAGACTTCTTTATGGGGATTGTTCTATTGATGGTATGGTTTTCACATTTAAGGACATACCTGATACTTTCAAAGAAATTCTATTATTTTCCTATTGAGTAAATTAATTTCATTATTGATGTTAATCTCTAATGTCACTCAAAAAAATATGTCCTCCAAAAACAAAAAATAATACATCCTTAGAGTCATATGTGATGATTCATTTCTCCCCCACCCCTTTTTAATCAATTCCAATGAATAAAATAATATTTTACATTTGAAATGACATTGGGAATGGTCCCATGAAATCGATTATCCATACATATAAATTTCACAAAATTTTTTATCTATATCCTTTCATTTTGGGATATTACAATAAAAATGTAATTTTTTTCATTTAAAAAAAATCATATACTTTTTTGAATATGGTGGGCCAAAAATTAAAAAATCTAGAAAATTCAATATCTTCTATAAGGTTCAAGGAATCCTTCTAGATATAATATTTGGTTAAAATCAAAAAGTAATTCCTTTTATTTCATTAAAAAATATTCATATGAATTAATCATGATTTATTTTTCATAGATTTTGGTCTTCCCAAGATAATAAGGATTCCAATTTAAAATCAGGTTATTTATGAGTTATTACATTAGAGTGTACATGATATGTAACCAAATTATTGAAATAATTTTCTTACCCTATTTCTTCACTATTTATGGAGATGTTTTTTTCTTCAATGATATCATTTTATGTGTTTTAATATTAAATTTCCACTATAGTAGTGTGGCGTAGTCCACATAGATGATCAACCACCATATTTTTAGTTCCCTTTTTTATCTATAATATGATAATTTAACTCTTGAAAATGTAGAATCCCTATCATGAATATTGTTTCGGGATCTTATTAATTAATTAAATACCCTATTGTTTAATGATTAAAAAATCAAAAAAAATATTCCAAAGATGATATAATTGGAATTTATCTACTGAAAATATGACTGGAATGTACCCTATCTTGGTGGTACTATTACTATTTGTGAGAACTCCAAGGCCCATGATGTAGAGAGATAACATGATTATTACTATCAAATATTTTTTATAGAGATTATCCCACCTATTTGTTAGATGTATCAAAATTTACATTAAATGGAACTCCCATTATGGTTTCTACACTATTTGAAATATGATCAAATGTTTATTTTATTTATCAAATGAATTCATGCATGTGTAATCAACCATAATGTCAAGATCCTTTAGAAGTAATCCTGAGAGAAAGAGATAAATCATATTAAAATATTTGAAGAATATTATATAAATTGACTATTATCCCTAAAAATATCAAACATGATTTTAAAAGATTGATATAGAATGGAATTTATTTCATCATCTTTTGATTTATCACCAGCGGTCATTTTTTGTGATATTATGCTCCCCAACAATTTTCACTTATCATACATGAAATGATATTTAATTAATTAAAAATTAGAAAATATTATTTTTAATTCATGATTTCAAATTATTATCCTAATATCAAATGCAATTATCAAATAAATTTCAGACAAAAATTAAATCATCGCAAAATATCTCCATGAGTACCTCAATGTGTTCAGAGGAAATAAGCACCATACATAGATGACCATTATCTAGATCATTCCAAAGCCCAAAAGGAATCCTTTTGTATGTAAATGTTCCAAATTGATAGGTGAAGGTTATCCCCTCTGGATCTTCAAGTACAATTCATAACAAGAAGTATCATGAGAATCTATATAAAAAATAGTAATGAAAATTCGATAAAATCATTATAGAATCTGATCGATTAATGGAATGGGATTGTGATATATTCTGGTATGTAGAATTAGCTTCATGTAATTTATAAAAAATTTATATTTGTTTTTTACACTCATTAGGATCAATTCCAGTATTTCATTTTCAATATTTTTCATGAAGGTGTTCATCAGGACTAAATGAATTGGTGGACCCAAAAAGATTTAGATGTCGGGTAATTGTTGGATGATACAATCATTCTCTCTATTTATATCATAATAAAATTCATTATTGGGAGATTGATTCATCTCTATGTTTTTAAAACTGGTTATTAATAACTTTATTAAAATATTCTATTATAGAATAACATGAGTATATTTCCATCAATATCTCTTCAATTACATCCTAAATAATCGTCACTTCTTTTGAGAAGGTCATTCATAGTTTTTTCTTGTGAATGGCATATGTTATTTCAATGATTACAAATTATTTCTCTGCTTTAAATATTTAATAATACCTCCAATCAAGTAGGAAAATATTATGATCTAGATATGAGGGTTGTTCATATGATGATATTGAAATTAGGTTTCTGATATCTAAAGGTGGAATATCTGGTATAATCATAATCAATTTTCAGAAATCAATGAAAATTCTTATTATACCTCTTCATGTAACTTGATTTTGTATTTTAAAGATCGTGGGAATTAAAACATTCAAATGT
The DNA here is from genome assembly GCA_963277665.1 of Viscum album. Classification (NCBI taxonomy): domain Eukaryota; kingdom Viridiplantae; phylum Streptophyta; class Magnoliopsida; order Santalales; family Viscaceae; genus Viscum; species Viscum album. Next base: position 2,038,308,389 of record OY728121.1, read on the forward strand.
TAAACGTTCTCCTAATGATATGAATTCACAAATCATATTATGGCTTCACTTAGTTCTATACCTTCATTATGGGATATTTCATAAAGTTAGTGATTACTAGTAGAATGATTCTTGCCCCATGAATGTTCAAGTGTACTATACTAACCCCAAGTTTAATTTTAAGGGATCCGTCATTTGAATTGATGATAATATGTAATATTTTCAATAAGGTCCTCCCCATGATGATTGTAGAGTGTCTTAGTTATCAATATTCATTATTTATATGGACATTAAAATATGAAAGAAATATCAATTACCTTACTCCCACATGTAAATCATATACAATTATACATGGTAAAATGGTAAATTTAATTTCCAATTGGGACACCACTTTAGTAGGTTTTACATATTCAATATATAAGGATGAAAATATTCAGTTAATACTATAATTAATTAAATATCTAGGAACACATAGTGTATCTTTAAATATTAATGACCTAATGGTGAAAGGAGTAGAGAATTCCACTAAATGTTTCCATTTTATCAATATTTGTGTATTGATAATTTATGAGATGATTCTTCCTATGATGATTCCCTTTTTTCATTCCATCCAACTTATTTTAGTGGATAAATCCTTTATAAATTTTTCCAATATAGGGATTTATCAAATTTAAACTAGAAGGGGGACGATGGTCTCATATTTCTAGAAGGTTTCCAGAATTTTCATTTGAGGTAATTTTTTCTTCAACCATCATAAAATTGACTAATATAAATAAAAATGGGGTTTTTATATCCTTTTCAACATTTTTATTATGAGAATAATTTTTTTCCTTTCCTTGAATAAACAAGTTCTTTCTCCTCTTATGTTATTTTCTACTCCATTTGGATACATGGTTTTAGCTTGAAATTTCATATCATAATCACCATCATCACATTTTTAGGTGGAGTGAGATCTTTTCAAATTTATGTTGTAATGATGCTCATATTTTTAATAGGATATATAACTACATTTATTGCTAATTTTCCTTGATTCCTAGTCATAAGGTCCTTAAGGCTATAAATTTTTTTATCAAAATGTTTAACTTTATTATTTAGATCTACAATCACTATTCCTGGGGTGTTCTTATAAGAACATATTGAAGGTTTTTTATATCATTTATCATTGTATCGTTGTATATTGGGTTATTGAAATGGTGGAGGGTACTAGTATGGATGCTACTCGAATAGAGGAATATTCTATTAATGATTCTGGAAAGGAGTCTAAAAATTTTCTATTTTATTCTATATCCTAATAGGGTATGGTATTTTCAGGGTTTATATGAATGTAATTTAAAGTTTGATAGGTTTTAGGAAAAAAATTATTCTCTAAAATAGTTAAAATTTAATCAGTGTAATGATATATAGAGGATCATAATCCACATGTCTATGTTTGAACATGTTCTTCCATTACATGGTATACAATATGTTTTCTCATCACTATAGTCATTTATTTGTGTTTTTATTCATGTAATGGAGTTGAATAATCATATTTTCATTCCTCATAGATGTCCCTAGTTCCTATACCTATAATTCTATATTGATTAAAGGTTTACATATTCTTCTAATTTAGTCATATGATACCTTCTAGGGACATGTCAATTATGTCTCTTCTGTATGAGGCATCTAGAATCACGTGATCATTTTCAATAAGTATATGATAGAATAATACATGTAAATGGGTCTCCCCTATAATTTGAGGTTGGAATATGGAAGATAGATTCTTGAATCTATCCTTGTACACATAATGTGTCTCACGAGTTGATTGGAGAATAACATTGATCTATTTCATGTGGGTTTAGTATTATAGTATATTTCTATGATTAATTATAGAAATACATGACCAGGGATTGTTATTCCATAATAAAAAACACTCCAATATACAATATTAAGTTTCTGATAATGACTATCTATTAATCAAAAAATAATCCTAATATTGTCTAACATATACAGAAATGAATTTTGTAGAGGTATATATAAATCATTAACCAATGAAATTAAAAATAACAGAATAAAAATATATTACAACTGCATTCAGAATTTAATTTTTATTTACATATTGATACATGATAAATAACGAATAAGGGATATTATTTAAATGAATCATATGAAATGATAAAAATGATATTGGTATTGCCTCCCCCTTTCTATATCATTAAATAAAACTTCCACGGTATGGATGAGGAAGGTGAGATGATGCTAGAGAAGGTAAAAAATTCAGGGTTATGAAAATAAAAGATGAAGAATGAAGAGAAAAAAATCTATAATATTCCATCATCTAATTATTCAATAATTAGAAAACATTATAGTCAATCCAACCCTATATAATATTTTATTCTCATTTCATTGTCCATTGGGTTTTCATAATGGACCATTAATTTTGTTTTTGTACATAATTGTGTTAATGTCTGAAATTTTGGTTAATTAATTTTGAAATCAAAGGATTGATCATGGTTTCCATTTTATTTTTAACAACTATTGAAATGTTATCTTCTAGAATGAGTTTTATTAGATACTTTTTTAATCAACCTCCAAATTTCTGGTAAATCATTATTGTGTAAATGATATTAAATCAAAATTCCTCTATATTTTTAATATATAATCATGCATCTACAATCAGTATATAATGTTCAGCATCTAGTTCCCCTCTAAATGAGTGAATAAATTCTTCAAATATAATGAAAAAATTACCCATTAATTCCTCTTTCAAATTCTTCATTAATAACATTAATTGGTAAAATATATTACTATTTTTGACTAATTTCATGAGTTGGGTCTACTATGTATGGCCAATTCATATCAAATTCAATGAATTTATTGGGTCTAAAGATTATTTAATCTTCTCTAGTTCTATAAGAATGTTTTGATTCCATAAATGAATAAATCATAAAAAGACCTCTAAAATTGGAATAATATTTTAGAATTTATGCCCAAATTAACAAAGTGATTTAAATTACATGCTATTCAAAAAATAATCAATTGTCATATTATAACACAAAAAACACCATTATTTAATAAGTGATGTAAATAAGAATAAATTATAAAATAATAGGATTTAAATAATTTAAATACATATTAAAAATGTGAAAAATATTAGCTCTATAAATTCATTAATAATTAAAAATTATTATCCTAAAGAAAAATATCTCGACACATAATTCATTGGACACTAATGAAAGTATTTTTCAAATTTTATGGAAGTAAAATTACAAAATCATAATTTTCAAACGAAATTATCAACTTCTATACAAAATATAATTTCAATTTTTCAATTTCAATGAATTAATAAATTCATGTATCTTACTTTTAACCATTGAAAAATAATGTAACTTATCCTTTAATTTATTCAAGCTCCTCGATTTATTATTATTAAATATGTACAATCTAAATCTACCTAACATTTGAATATTTTTATCACCTCACTCAGGATAAAACTAATGTGGTGTTACTCTCATACAATATGAACATGCTTCATATCCATAAGATTTTAAAGGAACTACTTTCTCTAGTATCTAATGTCAGAAGTCACAAATAATCACGGTGACCTTCATTAAAATTTAAATGACAATGAGGATTACAATTTTTTCAAATTGGAGTTGTATAATTGAAGTTCAATTAGGTAGTTTATCTCTTAATGACAATTTATGATGATGAATATAATTTTTATGTGAAATTATCCTATTCAGTGTAGAAACTAACACTTCCCCAAAACTCAAATTAAATGTTATTATCGTATATAGCATAATGAATGATTTATAAACCCTATTGATTTTTTCGATGATTATATAAATTTCATTCCATTTTAGTGAACATTTTCCTTTTTTCCTAGTTTGGAAAAGAAATTTAAATTATAATAAACCTCACATACACCAACACTCTACATGTGATAAGAATCTTTTTTTTTGTAATGTTTAATTTTTCGTTTTACAAAATCCAAATAACATTCTTAATTTTTTATTCTTTTTTAAATTTTTTTAATTCAAGAGTATATAAAATTTAAATTTCACGATTTAATGAACAAACATAATTTACCATATTATTCACACGAATGTTTTTTAACAATGTATTTCATCCCATTCACTATGACTCCATTCCTCCACACAATTAGGTTAAAATATCTTGAAAATAAAAAGAATATGGTATGAATGGATAAAAATTGATTCGAACATTGATTCTTACTATAATGTTATTCAGTTTCTCTATACGATAAAAATGTATTGATATAAACGAAGTAATTTAAGAAAAATTGGATTGACAAAAAATTCATCAATCAATTTCACTTTTTTTTGCACAGTCAAAACATTTACACATTCGAATGAAATGTCTAGAAGGTGAAATATCCCAAGATCACATAACAAAAATGATCATGAATAATTGGATTTACAGGGTCTATAAATCCTCTCAAAAATGAAAAATAAGATATTTTTTAATCACCCAAGGAATGATAATTCATATCCACTCGATTCCCATAAACGTCATAAATTCAATGAATCAATAATCACTAAAAATATCACTAACTTAAACAAAATAATTTCCTCAAAATAATGAGTAATTATTTTAATATCTATGAGTCTCCTTAAGAATACAATTTTCAATTTTAATCCTTAAACAACATTACCATTTATATCAAAAATATGGAATCATGGAATTTCTAAAAAACTCATATCTCCTAGATAAGTAAAATAAATCAAAATTCCATGTGTCTGCATGATTTTTTAAATTTCATGTTCATATTTGAAACAATAATATATGGAAATTAAAAATATATTGAACGTAAATTAATTTTCACTATGTAAATTCTTCTTCAGTTGTGTGGTGACTATATTGTTCCTTCAGTTCTAAAATGCAGCACATTCACGAAGTGTGTTTTATTCAATGTCTCATTTTTTGAGCCATGCATCACCAAGTTTAATTGAACTGAAAAATGTATATAGAAACCAATGATAGTGAATAACTATTCAATAATTTATGTATATGACTAAGGGGTAGAGTTAACTATAGAAAAAAAATGTTTCCAATAAAGAGTGGTTTTGTTATAGTTGTATGATTGGCAAAAAATTTGAAAAAAATTGAAAAATCATAGACTATGAGATTTCGTCCCCCATAATTAAAATCTATATCATGCTCAGTTAATTTAAATATATTTTTCATGTAATTATATTAAAAAATGGAAGTGAAACTTTTAATAATGTGTAATTGAATGATGCATCTTGGTAGGTCTACATTGGTAATCATGGTGATGGATTGTGATATCCTCCACTGGTTCATGAGGTACGATCTCATGAAAATTCATTAGCCTCTTCCCACTTATAGTAAAGAGGTCTTCTCTTCCTTTATTTTTTATATTAACCCCAACAAAATGTATATACATGAATAATTGTACTAGGACCTTCCATCATGGATCATTATTTCAATAAATAATTTTACATTTGGATTTTTATAAGAGCACTTGATCTCCAAGGTTGGAGGTTCTTATTTGAATCATGATTTCACTAGAACTTCATTTACCCAGTAGATTTTGTGCTCCATTTCGACATGAAGTGGGGATTCTTTATCCATATATTGATCTTTTAGGGCTCACATATAAGTGTGTATTGTAGTATATTTTATATGCCCATGTTGAATCACCTATAATTTGGCTCCAATCATTCCTGTTGGAATAAAAAATTGTTTTACATAATACCTCTGATTTCTCTATTACATGGATCTAAATGACCGTCTTTTTTTGGATGGTATGGTGGTGAAGTTTTATGATGTACCATATAATGTTTTTTTATTCATCCATTTTCCTATTATATAAATTATTTCACTTGTAGCTGATGATTTCTCATGGAACTATACACCTATATAATATGTTTTCCATGAAAAAATCACAAACAAAAATATCATCATCTATGTTGGTTTTTTTCATCCATCCATTTCAAAATGTAGTTTAAAACTAAATGAATATTTGAATTACCAGATGATATATAGAATGGTCCAAAATTTTATATTTTCCATAATTTATAAATTTCACAAACATTTAGTGTGTTTTCAAGAATATATTATGATTTTGTGTTATTTCAAGAAAACATGTAATTTTCAAATATTTTATAAAACTCCTACAAATTTTTGAAAAAGTGGGACCAAAAAATTCTAGATTCTAACACATTACACTATCATGTAACATCAATAGTATAATTAAATATATTATTTTAGATAGATAATAAACACTGATTTAATTTCATTTCCTTGTAAGCACATTCTTGTGAATTGATAATTATAAAATTTCCACATAAATTTGTCTTCCAAATAAAAAATATTGATTCAGATCTTTGTTTAGAATAATTATGGGAGCATAGATGAGTGAGTAGTGAAAATGATAGCAAATATTTGACAATGATGGAATACTATGGTACTTCACTATTTATGATGTATTTTTTTTAAGGATTCTCATAATTGTGTCTGTTCGGGTTTGGAACATCTTCTTTAGTGTTCTGGGGTAGTCAACATAGATGATCAGAAAACTAATTTTAAATTTAATATTTATATCTAATTTAAAAATTAATCTATGGTATGATCTTAATCAATCTAACCAACTATGGTTTCAAATCATACAATTCATTTAATACATGAGTTCTCCATGATGATAGAAAACAACATCATACTTCCACAGTAGATTTGATTAGAATTAAAATAGTTTAATGATGACGTAAATGAACTCCATCTCGAGGGTTTTGTAATTTTTTTTTGTATCATCCAAGGTTTCTAATGTATATTATGTGTCATAATTATTTCTTTAAATTTGTTATGATAGAGTGCCTTCCAATTCATGGTTGGATTCCGCACAATGTAACTCGAAAGGGTACTCCTAGTTGCGAGGAGGCATTATTAGAGGTGAGATCAACATTATCATCATTTAAAAAAATCTTATTTGAATAATCATTTCTATTTTTATATTTTTTTAGTATTAATCTTGGGATATGTATAGAAATATTATTAAAATCCTTGATGAATATTATACAAAATCATTCATGTCAAAAAATCGATTTAACTTGTTTTTTACATGTTGGATATGGTAAAGAATTTATTACATAAAATTTTGATTTATGAACCACAATCATTTTTTGCAGAATTATGTTTGAAAACACTATTACATTTTCCAGAATAAAATTACAATATTTTAAAATTTAATATAATAGTTTATTATGTACTTTTTTTTTGAATTTTTTTCTAAATGTCCTGTAAAATGATTAAATTGTTTTATGAAGATTATAAAATCAATGAGAAATGCCTTTCGGTAGTCTTCAATATGATCTAAGATAATAATCAATATAAATCATTGAAATTTACATGGGGAGATTGAAATTCCAGAATGGAATCCTATTATAGGAAAACATTCCAAAAGGACAGGTGACTGTTATATTCTCTTGGTATTTTGGTGTGATCGACACATACACATAACATGAAAATCCATATAAAAAATAATAAGGGGTTTTCCAACTAACCATTATTGAATTAGATAAATGAATTTATTGTGAATGTGTTATTTTCATGTAACTAGATTTATCTCCCTTAACCAATATACACTCTCCAACAATTTTTGAACATCAAGGGAATCATTTCATTTTTTTTCATTTTTAACACTGGTTAGTGTAGTTTTTGTTTGGATTTTATGAATGGGGATGAACCACTGAGAATGAAATATTTTTTAAATGATTTCATCTGTAAGAAATTTCTCTATTTATTTATTTTCAAACACTATGATGGATATATTGAGTCATCTTTAATGATGTCTAATTGGTCAAGTATCACACTCAAAAAAATTCTATGATTGATGTCGTTGGGATTAATTCAAGGTATATCACATAATTTCCATCCTACATCTTATATGTTTTTATGATTAGAAAAATCATTGTTTGTTATTTTTAATGGGATAGGTTATTGGCATTTATTATCAACAATTCTTATCCTTCTACAATGTAAAAATAAATTAAATCACTTGTAAATTTATCCTTTTTCCTAATCATGTTCATTATTTAAGGTATGAATTAAAATTTAGGGTTTATTTGTGTAATGATGGAATATCTAGTATAATATCATTATATATTATCAAATAATCCATAAAATAATAAATTACAACTGTAAAAAAACACGAGATCAAAATTGTCTGGTTCTTGGGAAATGAAAAATTAAATAATTTTTTTTAATTATTAGATGACAGCAAGTATGCATGTGATTTAAATGGGTTCTATACATTTATCATGGTATATCACATTACCTAAGAAATTACTTTGCAGATGTTTCATAACCTCAGTATTTTTGATGTCTAATATACTATCCCCATGTTTTATTATGAAGGTTAATTCAGGGAAATTGATTAAAGTACTCATATTTTTTTTAGGAAGGGTCTCCTATGGATGATGGTAGAGTGGCATGTTGCTCAATGTTATTTCATGGAAAGGGAATAATATAAAGGAAGTTTCCATACTCTTACTAAAAATATTAGATCATCTATAATTATTTTTGGGAAAATGATGGTTCTATATACTAATTATTCCACCACACAGTTAGGTTATATTTCCCCGATCTATAAGGATAAAAATACAATCATTATAATATTATTTTTGAAGATCCAAAATCACATAGTGAATTAGTTAAATTTAAAACCCCAATGATAGGGTTTTCAAAATTAATAAGTCATTGCATGTCTCATTATCTTATAATTCGTAAAATTTATCATTTATAATCAAAATATAAGAATCATGAAATTTATAGAATTCCATAATTATCAATCTAGACATTAATTTAATTCTACCAAACACAAACAGTCGTCCAATATTAATTCTATTAATATATTATACTATATTGATTACCAAGGTACTTATAAATCCAAATTCTTAATAAATTATATACTAAACAATATATTAATATAATTATAATGACCTGAAGAAAAAAAACACCATGAAACTAAAATCCATTGAAATCGAAAAAATATCATTGGTTCTGCTGTGACATCTCACACATTAATACTACAACATTTTTCCTTATAATTAAGAGCTATTTAAAAATAATCCATTAAAATTAAATATTAAAATCATTAATTGTATAAAAATAAATAAATTGTAACAAATAAATGAACATAATTTTAGATCATTCCAAAATTTAATAATCAAAATCCTTTTAAATTACTACAGATAGAAGAAGAACTCCATGAGAATGAAAAAATGTGTTAATAAACCTCCTAAAATAGTATAATTTTATAACCTGACCATAATTGTGGTATGTTAACTAAAAACAACATTGAGAATAACTCCCCCACAAAAAATGGGTTTTTAATTAAATTAGATGTTTGGTGGACAAAACATTTCTCATTATGGGAATATCAAACCCCTAAGACATTCAACATTCATTTTAGTGGTTTCAGAAGTTGTATAATTTAATACCAAATATTTGAAACGAAAAATTAAACAATGATTGTGTCATTAAAAAACATTTGGTGTTCCTACACACAATCCTTGTGTATCATGATAGAATCATGTGTTTAAAAAAAATATTATAGATACAATTCTCCATTTATAACAATGTTTTGAAAAAATAAATATCTATATTATTTTTTAACATGAGATTATAAAAATCGAACTCCAAATTAAAATTATCCATGTAATAAAATAATAAACACATTTCATAAAAAAAATAAAACTAAAGTGATTATACATACTTACATAATAATTATTCATACGATATGATTTTCAGGTATAAAAGATGAATTACTAATAAAATATTATATATAATAATAAATATATTTATCTCTTTATTCATATCTTAAAACACGTCATACTCTATTATCCTGATAACATATAAAAAAATTTCAATATTTTTAATCCCATAAAATGGTTCAACACATCCACCTACATGAAAATTAAGGGTTTCATGATAAAACTCATAATAACACCACCTTTTTTTCCCTTCAACTAATTACAACACTATACGTGTGGGTATATACTAAATATAATAACAATAAAGTGATAAAAATATATAGTTTACTATACTCATCATAAGTTTACCAGTCAACCATGAATCCTTCTCATGACATCATTGTCTAATACTTGTCAGTGATGTTATCCAATGTTGATGGAATATTGGAATCTTCATAATAATAGTATAATATTTAATCCTTTAATTTTAAAATGAGGTTAACTTTTAAGGATTGTAATAATCATATAAGATCCATTAGGAATTAATAATACACATTGTAGAAAATAACTCATTGGTCATCACCAAGTATTTAAATGAATATTTGGAGACATTTGAATAATGAATATGTAATAATAGTATTCCAACATTTTATACTAATAGTTTTTATTGTAATATATGAAAAAAAACCATTTTACCAAATTTATTGTAATATAAATTACAACATAATAATGTTGTTACCATAATAATGTAATACATAATGGGAATTAAGTTTTCATTTTAATAATGAAGAATGACTAATAATATCATAGCTATTAGGGAATAAAAATTTATTAAAACAATTAGGTAACCAAAAGAATGAATTTCACAAATTTAAAATTTATTCCATCAATATTTTTAGAAGTCATGAATCATCCCTTATCTCATTATAATATAATATTTATCTAAAAAATGAGTAGATTCTCAGAATCTGATCCACTTAGAGAAATAAAAATTTATAAAATAAAATGGAGATCCTATATTTTTTAGAACATATTTTCAATTGATAATGATTACAATTAGTTAAATTAATATAATAATTCCTCAACCATTGATAAAGAATAAATTTCTATCACACATAATAATATTATAAATAATAATAAATTTTCTTTTTAAAAAACCATAACCAATATTTAATTAAAATCAATCGAAAGTGTGAATATATAACTATTGAAATCATTTCATAATAGCGACCAAAAAATATTAGTATGATGGAAATACAACCCAAATCCCTACTCGATGGAAGTCTTTTTCTATGGAATAGCACTCATATATTATATCAACTAAAACGATTAAAATTTAGTATATTATAATTCATTAGTATTGTATTATATTGAATTTATTATTAAAAAATCTTTTATATTATATTCTTCCTTGAATCCAATTAATAATATCATTACCTCTATTTAATAGTATTAGAAAATGGATTATAATCGCTATTATATTAATCAAAATAATGCATAATTGGATTAATGACTTGATTCCAATATTGAAATAGTTGTTATTACCTTAGTACATGGAACCCATATATAGCATTTATATTAACATATATACAAACATATCCTATAATGTTGATTAAACCCAATAAAAACAGAACACTTGATTTTGGACTAATGATGACCTCGAATCATCTTAACTATCACATTGCTACCAAGAGTAGTTTACAGTAGTAATTCAGTGGTCATTTTATAACTTTTTTCCCAATAATTATCATTTATATTAAATGAATGAATCCTTATGTTTATACAACTATAAAATATATAAATTCACTTAATTACTTTTTTACATCAGAATAAATTCCATAATATCATGATAAAAAATATACACAACCTCATTGTCCATATTAGATATTACAAACATGAATATTCATATACTGAAACACCTTACATTACACCAATCCTTATATGAAGAGTATAATCCACTATAGTAATGATTAATCAATCATCTATTAGCAATAAAAATGAAAACATACCCATTACCAATCGTAATGTTTTTAAGAATTTAATAATAATTAAAAATTTCCAGATGTAATTTCATTAGTTTATTAACAATCCCCAAAAACAATAATAAATTAGGCATTTAATATAAGTATAAATAATTTGTTGATAATGATGTTAAATTCAAAAATAATTATTACTAAATCTATGTGTTCTCTTATTCTAGCATGATTTTTGTATAATTAAATGTTATTCCCAAAACAAAAACACATGGAACTATAATGACACATAAACATCAAAAAATAAGTTTTGATTGGAATAATGAAAATAAATTATGGGGTTTCCATACTATCAACTATATATATCTTTTATTTCATTGAAAATGATTATCATGTAAAAAAAGACTCATCGTGATGGATGATATGTTCGAGGGTGAAAGGTCAAATGATAAAACAATATTATAATTGATTAAAGTATCATGATTAGTTAAAACAAATAATATTATAATTTAAATTTAAATTATTTCGAAAAAATATATTGAACAATTTAATATACTAAAGGGTACCTGATGGGTCTTACTATGTACATAATATTCAATAGTTCAACCAAGTAGTTTCATCTATTATACATTGAAAATGATGGGATTTCTAGCCCTGGAAAAACTTCTTTATATTCTAGATATACCACCACTAGACATATTTTGGTACATGAAGAAATATTATAATATTAATAGTTTAATTTTTTATTTACTATCACACTATTAATTTATATTAATACATCATGATATATAAGTAATAATTTTCAAATGATAATCCATTAAATACAAATAGAATGTTAACCATAAAATTTAGAACAAAACAATATCCAAATTAAAAATAGTTAAAAAATACTAATTTTGAAAGAAATTACACTACTTAAAATTATCTTTCTGATTCCACATTCCATTTCATCTCTCATAGAGAATACCATCACACAAACAATCCAACTGATATAATGGACTAGATTTTTTCTGTAACCCCTATCCTTAACAAATATTTTCTATTAGTCATCTTCTGAATTATATACAATATAAAAATACAAATATCTTATTCAAGATAATGTGTTAAAACATTAGTTTCTACACCACTACATTTAATACCATGAAAAGAAAATAGATCACATAATATAGTAGTGGGTACCAATCCAAACATGGAACATACAAAATCAATTGAGATTTAATAATCAACATTTAATGATATCATATATTCAATCTTATACTATGGTTATATTAGTAATATAGAAACATAATTAAATAAATTGAATTGTTCACCCACATATAAAAAAACAACAACCTATCAATTGATTTGTTATAGGTAATCTATTTATATAATCACATTAAAATTATTTATAATCATTATACACAACACTAAAATTCATAGATTAATCATGTAATCTTTTATATTATTAAATATGGATAATTGTATCAATATATATAACTTAACAATGGAAACAATCCCAACATTATAATTGAATATTTTTATTACACACACCACCCTTAATGTTTTTATATTGTACCTTACTTGATCACAATTTCCTAAATGATATATATAATGAACCATCCTATAATATTATATACACTATTTTCCAATAAAAATTAGGAAAAATGTTCACTGATACACCAAAAAACAATATTTTTTATCCAAACTATAATATTTCCAAAAATATATACTACATAATAACCACTTACCCACATAAAAATTATGATAAATATATATAAAAAATGTAATTGAGTTATTCCTAATCATAAATATCTCAATTGTAATAATAGTTAATTACAAATCTCAATACAAGTTATGTGTAGTAAAATTTTTTTACGCAATGATCATGAAATATTGATTGAACAATATATACTATATGGATGTAATATATGATATAATAAATGTTAAAAACATTTAATAAGTATAAAAACCCAATTTTTTTCTATATCTAGAAATGTTGAAACATTAAATAGAATTACTACTATTTAATTGTGAATGTGATATAATTATTAACTGTCTCACAAAAAACATCATACAACTACTTATGAGGTAGTTTAACAATAATCACGATCATCAATTCATACCATAAAACCTAAAATATCTTTTCAATAAATACTAAAACAAAATTTTGTGTGACTGATAATTGACCCTTTTCATTAACTATATCAGTATAACAAATTGATTTCCATTCAAAATTGTCATAATGTAATAATTGATTTTAAATAATTTTTAATAAAATATAACAAGAAAACTTGTTTTTTCTACAAAAGATATTTTAATAACATATCATTGTGAAAAATATATAGAAACATAAATCATAAAATTGTTAATATAAATTGGTTATTCAAATGACATAATTCTATATTTAATCAAATCGAAATACCAAAATTCCAATGAATCGCTACTAAAAATTTTAATTATCAAGTCCCCATACATAATTTTTTTGTTACCATTTTTTTAAGAGGAATAAAATAGTGTTCAACTATTTTTGGAAATATTATGACCTTAAATGTAAGTTGATGATAGTAAAAATATTTTTACATTCTATAGTATTAAACTCATTCACATTCAAATTTTACTTGAATGATTCACTATCTTATTAAATGTTAGATGTTTTTTATCAAAAAAGATAAAAAATAGGCATTTTATAGTCTCAACATAAATTTCATCAAAAATAATTTTCCAAATTAGTAACATGTTTGTAAATGGAATGCATATTTATCCATGGAAAATTGGGGGAGTCCTTTTGAGTATTAATGTATATTTTGTGATGTGGTTCTTAAATAAAGAAAAATGGAGGTTTTAATATTTATACCCATTTTGAGTCATATGATATAAATTACACTTCAATTAAGTCGATGGTAGACCTTTCTACAATTTACATCAACTGTAAGAAATCTAGTTTTATAAACTAAAATATCTCATGAGGTTATAAATTTTGTCTTTATCAATATCTACACCACCTAATCAATTAAAAATCAATCTCTAAAAACACAGTGTTTATTGGAAGGAGTTTTGTATAATTAATATTCTTTTCAATATTCCTCCTTGATAAGGAACACCATTAATTAGTAGTAATCCATGAGTATTTTATGATATGGAACCATTAAATATACCATATTTATATATCCAAAATGCCTTATATTTAATATATTTAATTTCATAGTATCCTAGGAATTAGTTAGTTTGAACCCACACAATATTACTGGTGAATAGAGTTTGAGGGACATTGATAACTTCACACACATTCACATGAATCTATTTGGGACATCAGTGCTCTTGAAAAATCACTAAATTATGGCTATGATAGTCAAATTATTCAGATATTACACTAAAAAATTAAATAGAATATATGGTTTAGATATATATTCCTCATTTCAATTATCCATTTAGATAAACTTTAAATTAATATTAATGGAATTATCTACCATATTTTGAGGAATTATAGCCCCCACCCTTGAATATAGTGCTAAATAAAATTCATGAAAAACTAACTTCATTATAAAATGAGATAAAAAATATTAAATTTATGTTATTTACAAACATTATACATTAGATGTAATAAATATTCATATAATCCAAATAATATAATGTTTAGTTCCATTGAGGATTATCTCTATAAGAAAAAAATTGGTACCTTTGAAGATTTCCCAATAATATAGAAATAGAAGACTACCTTAAAAACTAAAGGAAATATATAATAAACTACATATCATTAGGATTCTTAACATAATAATGTATTAAGATTAAATGATCAATAATTGAAAAATAATTTGCAAGTTTTCAAGGGTTTGACAATGAGATTTTCACAGAACTTAATCATGATAATAATATATAACATAATATAATATGGAATAATATGAAATTCCCACAAGGAATAACATAATGAGTAGTTGTTTTAAATGATAAAACCAATTACTTTGTAAATGTGATAAAAATTTTAATCAAAAAACAAGATCCATTATTGTTTCAATTATGAATAACAAAAATAAATGTATCAATAAAAAATGAAAATGAAAAAATATCCTTGAGGAGAAAGAATTAATACATGAATATGATAACATGGTTTCCATGGGATAACATCCCATGTACCCTCTTGGGAATATGGTAACAACTTGTTGACCATACAGGTATATGGATACTACCAGTGTTCATTTTTAGTCATGGGATACTATACTTATAGACTCATTGTCTTCGTATAATCCCCATGTACCCAAATTTTCTTGGTATAACAAACAATGTATTGACGTATTCATAGTCTTACCACTAGTTTACTCTCATGTGAATTGGAACCTACTAGTCTACTATTTGGGTATTAATTGAAAAACTCATTTCTCCAATGTGGATTGACTGAAATACCATGCACACTTCTTGTCAGCATGAGATTTGAAATGTAATAAAATTAATTAGAGGGATGTATAGGGTACCAATCAATTATAATCAGTGAAACTTTTTTGTTCCATTATTAGATGGAAATAATCACATTTCTAGGATACCATAATTAAATCATGAAAAAATTATGTGTAACATGACATTTTTAATAACATATCATAATAAATAATGGAAAAGAAGGTGAATAGATGAATAAGAACATATCCACTATGTATCATAATTATCAGTAAGGATGTTGATATAGAGTACAAATTTACATTCCCATGTCAAAACGAAAAATACTTTTAAAATAATAGGAAAAAAGTCATTTCTTTTTAAAACCATTATGAATTAGGTTTATTTGGTATTATATTAAATAAAATTGAAATTATCAACCATTTAAATGAATTATATTAGTGGATAATATCTGATTTCACATGGAAAACATTTAATATCAATTTTATTAAAAATTCATATTATAAAAACTGAGATGTTTTTTCAGGTCACATTTAAAAAATATTTTCTAAATATTAATGTGATCATTTTTTATAATATTTTATTTTTAAAAAATAAACAACATGATGATAATCATGAAAAACAAATAATTAATTTCTAAATGATTAATTATGGGGATAATAATTAAATAATCATTGTAGATAGAACCTTTTAATATCTTAAATTAAATTCTTAAAATACAAAATAGTAAAATGGGTGATAAAAATTCTTTATAGAAATACGATAAGATAAATATTGAGGTCCTATGATAAAACATATAATTTTGTATCAAAATATAATGGATAAAATTTTAGGAATGTATAATAATGGTTTTATAAAAATAATTGTTGTTAATGTGAATGAGAATAATTAGATATAATTCCATAATTTTATGATTATAATATTTTTCAAGGATTAATATTTAAATAAAAAAACCATTTTAGAAAATGGGATGATAAATTTAAATATGAAATCAATGTTTTGAATAAACCATTAATATAATTAATAATTTAATGTCGAAATATTATTACTCACTGAAAGGATGTTTTAGGCATAAAAATCACATATGAATTTAAATTAACTTGAATAGAAAATACATTAAAATATAAAATGATATGGGTATATAAATCCTATTACATTAATTAATGGTATGATAAAATAACTCAATGGGTTGATGAAAAATAACAAAAAAAAACCATGTTGTGAATTAGAATGTTTTCTGATCATTGAATATTGTGGAAAAAATATCCTATAAGAAGCATATTTCACAATGTAGCTAACACTTGATACTAATTATTTTTTGAGAGAAATTAAAAAAAATATAAAAAATTGAACATTTAACATAATACAATCATATTATTGATCATAAAAAACCCATAAGAATCATTTTCAAAAAGATCAATTACAATATGATAAAAAAAATTGATTTAAAAACATTACCATTAATACCTTTTAGTCAACCATTATCTAAACTCATGTAAATAATAAACTATAATAATATTTATTTAAGACCCTTATTGATTTATATGTCAATTAACAAATTTATTAATAATAATTTATTTTGAAAAATAATAACTTTTTGTATTTTAGATTCACCGTGAAATGTTATTTTCATATGTATCTTGTTTAAAAATAGTTCCAAAATATTTATGTTTAAAATTTTATATAATTTAGAAATTAATAATAATGAAAATATTGTAGGTATTTTAATATATATTTTAAAATTATATATGTTGTTTTGATTTCAATTAATTTTTTTTGTTGATGGAGTTTGTGAAACACTTTATTGGGTAATTTTTTAATGAAAACATTACTGCTAAAAAATTAATAAGTAATAGAATTAAATAACCATTCAATAACCATAATGAAATTATTTCATAAAATTTATAATAACATTTATATTTATTTTTCATATTTATGAATGATTGAAATTTATTTTATTCTTTGTGTATGGTTAAATTAAACTAAAACAATGATCTATAATATATGTTTTAGTATATTAAATAAATATAGTTATTTTGATTAATATGATTATTAATTTTTCATAAAGATATTATATAAAATTTTTATATGGTGGTAAATCATATTTAGAGAAATATTTATAAGGAATAACAAGAGTTGATGAAAAATGGAACACTACAAATTCGTTTAGTCGGTTGTCCACATGCAAATAGGTTGAATGAATTCAAATTCATATAATGAGAGAAATATAGAGAATAATCTATATTGTATTAATATGTATAATCATATAAATTTCATATAAAACCATTAAATCGCTCTCTTTAATCATCCATTCATGGTAGTTTCAAAAAATTGATCAAGTTGCTTATGTTTGTGTTTGTCTGCATGTAAAAATTATGGAAATTTTTCTATCGGGAGATATTTGAATTGTTTTTGTAAATTATAAGTGGCATAATATGGGACTAAAAGTGTGGTGGTGATGGATACATTTATAATTAATGATATTGTCATTATTGTAACAACTCCTTGGTTTACAATAAAATCATAACACTATTCTATGTAAACGTCTACGAGATGAGAATAAATCATGATTGGGGCATGTTAATGTCCCTAATAATTTAAAACATTTATTGGAGAAATTATAATTTATTTATTTTAGAGTTACATCATTAATTATAGTATTTTACCAAAATTTACTTTTTCAAAGGTAACTCATTTTAAACCATGGTAATTAATTTAAGAAATGAAAAATAAAAATGGGCACATTAATAAAATTGAATTTTTTTTTGAAAAAAATAATATAATAATTTTAATAAATAAAATTTTAAATGGTGATAAAACAAAAAATTTATATTAGGTCACATAATACAAAAAAATAAATTTTTTAGAAAACATTTTTTTAAATTTTATAAATTATGTGTAGTATAAAACTATAATTTTTTTTACATAAACTGGATGATTATAAAATAATTTATTACTTATTTTTCTTACAAATAAATCCAAATTTATTTATTAGAAAAAAAATTATTTTATTAAAATAAATGATAAAAGCAATTTTATTTGGAAAATATTACGCACATCATTAATATGTGAGTTAACATTCATTTAAATTAATCATGTTAATTTTTAAATTTATTATTTTAATAATTAATTACATATTTGACAAATTGAAATGTTTCATGTAGTTTTACTACTTTATTATTTATGGAAAAAATTATAATTTTGGTAAAAAATGTATTTTTTAATAATTACATAAAAAAATTTATTATATAAAAAAATTAAAAAATACATAATATAATATATATATATATATATACATATATATTGAAAAGAATAATTATGTTTATTATATATACATGAATTCATAATATTTAAAATGTAGTATTTTAAATAAAAAATAAAATAAAAAAATTTATAAAGAAAATAAACTTTTAAACATTACGTTTTCTTAATATTATTTAATTCAAATGTATAATT
This sequence comes from Viscum album, assembly GCA_963277665.1. NCBI lineage: Eukaryota > Viridiplantae > Streptophyta > Magnoliopsida > Santalales > Viscaceae > Viscum > Viscum album. The sequence goes on from OY728121.1 coordinate 2,038,327,875, forward strand.
TAACTAAAATCAATAATTCAGGTAATATAATGATATAATATTATAAAATTATAAAATTTAATTAATTTAAAGGAATTGTGTATGAAAAAATATTTTAGCAAGATTTATCCATTTAAATATTTAATTGTATTAACTATTGATCAATTAAAGATATATAATTTTATTTGAGAATTATCAATTTATTTACAACTCCAAAAATTAATATTATATGTTTTTTATAATGTTCATTTAATATTCCATGGATCATTTTAGTTCAGTATTGCATGTGGATAACTATATCCAAAATTGTCTTAAACTATAGTAATATAAATTCTATTATTTTTAGTTCCTCGAATCTCCATGATTAAATAAATTGATTCTTAAAAATATTATCCACCACATACTGTTGAATACAGCTTTGTGTATCGAATATATAGACATAACTATTGATATAATTTTTAACACTGTAAATATATAATTTTCATATGACATGGATTATCCCTCATATTTATTTTTCTTCTCAAAAAATATCATCTCATGTGGTATTGTTATTCATTATTAAGACCCATATTATATGATGTTATTATGAAGGGTGTTAAAAATATAATTTCCATTGATAGACTATCATATGTTGATATAAAATTTAATTTCTGTAATCTTAAAAAAAATTCTCCCATATATAGAGGGAGGCATTCCTTTTAAAAAATCTTATTATATTCATGTTTAGGATGGATAATAATATTTTGAAAATGAACATTCTCATTAACATCAACTACAGATAATGTAATAATAAAAGTAACATTTTTATATGATAATTTAATTTAGTGTATTTGGAGTTCCAATATTTTTCTATAATGAAATATCATATATATATATATATATATTAAATTTGCCACATTAGAATATAGTATGACTGTTATAAATCTATGGGGAAGGATTTTTGTACCTATCACTCCTTAATTATTGTTATCCACTTATACAGTAGTTTATTAATAGTCTTGAAATTTATATATATGCTAAACTGTTTATTGAGGTTCATAATTCTATATAGAAGAATGATTAGAACATGGAATTTGATAAATAATAAAATAATAAAATTTTAATCATTGTAAAATATTATCATATATTTCATTATTTTTCATCTTTACCTTTAATTGATATTCATGATCATGCTGATAAATTCATCACACATTAAACAATTTCAAGTTCCATTAAATCATTCACCTAGTTTTTTCTTAAAATATTATTGACCCATAATGATTCTAATATCCATTCATCTATTTTCATTATTCCCATAACAAACATAATAGTGAATTCTTAAATTATTTTGTGTGTCCAATATAATTTTATGGTTCCCATTGTTATTCACACCTTATGATTGCTTGGTAATCATGAAAATATAAATACATCCCAATTCTATCTGATTTGGTTTTTAATTGGGGGAGAGACCATATTGGTAATTTATCATCTTGATTACATGGTTTTGATTGTATTCATCTATTAGTTAGATAATATAAATTCTAATAATGATATTATCTATAATAACAATTGTGATGGACAACGTACAAGTTTAAAATGAATAACCCATAAATTACCTATATCTACTAATTTAGAAATCACTTCACTAAAATATATATTAATTATTTTCATTTTATGTTAATGTTATCTACCACTAATATATTAATATCCCTTATAATTATTCATAAATATCATGTGAATTACCAAATCAAATCCCATGAGAATTTTTATCCATCTGTGATGCCTTAGCCCCACGCTCCATGAATTGAGTGATGATCTAGTTACTAATCAACATTACTTTTTCAAGGTTATTAATTATATTTTCAATATTTTGATAAATACAAGTACATTATAGTTTCCATACAGATATATATTTTCTGGAAACCACAAAATATAAACTTTACCATAAAATATGTATTTTATCATACAAATAGACTCTAATAAAATATTTTCAATACCGTTTTCTCAATAATACCCCCTTAAAAACTAAATTATTCCTAAAAAATAACTATACAGTTTTGGTATAATAATATGGAAAATTTATCAAAATATTTAGTTTGGATCTATAAAATAATTATTTAATTCGTGTATTTGATACAAAACAAGAATAAATAATATTATATTACATCATTTCCTTATGTTAAAACTAAATCACATACACATTAACACAATCAAAAGAACATAAGGCTTAGTGTTTTTGAGGGTCTACAATAGATGAATATTATTTTACAAACATGTGACAGTTTAACTATAATTTATCTACCCGAGACTCCTATCAATTCTTTAAATAAGTTTTAATCATCCTCATAACATGGGTAATGGTATAAAAAAGGCCGGAGTGAGATCAAATTATCAGTAGAGGGAAACTGAAAAACCTATCATGGTGTAATATATCATAAGAATATGATAAATCATTATAATTATACAAATATAAAATTAAAAATAATAGGTAAAAATAATCGTTTTTATAATTTTTTTGAAAATGACTTTTAGTATCAAATAAGAAATCGTATTCCCTAAAATAGGAGTTGAGAATCATAAAAAATAAATATAATAAATTATATCATATAATAAGAATATAAAAACTAAATTAATAATAGTAAAAATAATATGAAGGAATAAAATTACTGTGTACTGGACAAAGACAGAGCTACATGAATTTTTCCTTATAAATGATATATGTTTTATTATAAAGTATATTAGAAAAATACAAAATACAATATATAACTAAGGAACAATTAGTTTGTATGATCTAGAGGCTTAGAAAACCACATTCAAACAATGAATCATAGTTTCAAAATATCATTAAAAATTATATTATTTCATTTCTCTGCACTTCAACATTAACTGTCCATTGAACTTCTAATGAAGCTAGTGAAAAAATTAAAAAAAACATGGGATGAGGAATAAAAATCTCAGTATGGGATATAAAATAAAGTAAAGGAACCATTAGTCTATAAATAAATATAAAATATTTTATTATTAACCGAAAAATATTATAATTACATATAGAAACATGTGGTTCAAATAAAAGAATAAAAATAATATATTAAACAAATTAGTAACTTGGTGAAATAATTACTTAATATAGTAACCCTCATGAGAACTACATGATTTTTGACCCTCATGGCAACAATACAATTTAAACCTCGTCACTACGTTACAATGTGACCCTCATGACTATTATATGGTGGAACCATCACAGTTACGCATTGAGTAACCATTAAATCGACCTCCTGCATAATAATTCATAATGCATTAGAGTTATATAAAGGTCCCACCCATTATAATAAAAGAATTACCAATAAATAGAACATAATCATTAAACATATATAATTTCATATAAAAATTTATATTGAATTTCATAAAATATTACTTTAATATTATTTTGAAGGAAATGTCCCTTAAAATATCAAATAATTGATGTGAGAATTGATAGAATTAATGGAATTTTTGTACACATCATAAATAAACATAATCCAAAAATTATATAAACTAAATTCATTAATAAAAAAATAATAGTACCACATAATTAACGAAATATATTGATATCCAATAGAATGTAAATTTGGATATGAATTCCCAATGCTTTGGTTTGTCTTACATCAAACTTTCTTAAACATTGTCTTGGTCTCTTCTCCATGAGATACGACTTAAGGAATTTGGTTTGTACCTTTCCATGGGGAAATCGTTTTTTTGATTTTGGGATGAGCCTTGGTACAGGGATTGGGTATTACATAGGCAATTCACAAAGAATGAGAGGTGTGGGAGGAAGTTGGGTTTGATGTGGTATTTATAGTGGAGGGTATTATGGATTTTACATTATTTTAATCATTAGATAAATATTTTTTCTCATGGAAATAAATTGTATTGATTCATTTAACCATAAAAAGTAATAACTGCATTCACATTGGAACATATTCCCATTTACATCATCCATTACTCATGCGTGATGATGTAATTGTTTTATTTATCATATTTTGTAATTATTGAATTTTACTATTCAACAAAAATTCATGTATAACAAAGAAATACCAAAACATCACACAAACCATTAATTGACATGTAGATTTACAAATTGAACTCCATTTTTTAATTTATAAATTTCGAGATATTATTAATTTAATTTTTATATTAAATATTTTTTTTCTTTTAAAAAATAAAAAATTTATAACTATAAAAAAAATATCACCTTGAAAAATAAATCAAGACCCCATTATATAATAACCAAAAGAAAATAAGTTATTATTATGATTTACTATTCATAAGGGTCATGTTTCCTTTCATAATGGTATGTTACTATTCAAAAAAATTATGTTTATCCTCTCAGAATCCAAAAAACAAACTGATAGAAATTGTGAATAACCCATTTTCAAAATTAAAAAAACATAAGTGGAAAAAATATGTTTTATAGTTAGTTTATAAATGTTACATTGTATTTATTAGTTCACATTAGCACATAGTGTTACCTTTTAAAATATCTGGATATTAAATTCTCCTCCTTCCCTAAATGAATTGTGCCCTCGCAATTTGTTCATTTTACATCTAATTCGGAATTTACATGTTTATAAATAAGGAAAACTATTTTCTTATGTGTATATGTTCAAAATTAAATACTACTGCTAAATTAATTCTAAAATAATGATAACTTCTAATCTGCGAAGTTTACTAGACCGTTCCCGGATGACAACTATAAAAACTCGATCACAATATACTAGACTCAACCCTTACAAATGTTATGCATTATTTTATAAAAAGATAGAAGACACGTACAAAATATATTATACAATCAAGGACCTTTCCCTATCTACGTTCTATAGAATTAGACTACAACTTAAAAACATTTAATCAATGTCCACAAAAAATAATTACAAAATATCTAATCGTATTTAACTATATTTTCACAATATCATTCGTTTGAAAATATAATGAATTTGGTGAATTTTTTTAAAAAAACATGGGATGAGAACAAAAAATACATTATGGGACCTAAAATGATTTAAAATAACTAAAGTCTATAAATAATTTTAAATTTTTTATCTTTGAACTTAAAAACAATAACATTACTGATGAAAACTAGTGGTTCCTATAAAAGCATCAAGAGTATAAATAAAACATGTTGGTAACATGGGGAAATACATTATTAAACTTGTAACCATCTTCACTAATATATGATTTGTAACCCTCATGGCTACCTTATTATGTATCCCTTATAACTACATTACAATGTAACCCCCATGACTACCTTATGGTGTAACCATCACTGTTACATTTGGACTGACCGTACGACCGACCTCCAACATAATCATACCCAATGAATTGGAGGGAGATTTAGGTCACATCTATCATCATAAACATTCCACAATAAATATAATAAAATAATAAAACATGGATACTTTCATAAAAACATTATATTGTTATTACATAAAATTGAAATATAAAAATGTATTTTTAATGAAATGTCCCTTAAAAATGTGATATAATTTATGTTAGAATTGATAGATTCAAAGGAATATGTTTACATACTATAAATACATAAAAAAAACATAATATTAAATTATTAATTACACAAATTTTTATAGTACCACATAATTATTGAAATAGGATGTTGACCCCATGAATGGAAATTAGTTTATGAATTCCCTTAACTCAGGGTTGTCTTACTTAAAATGTGTTTAAACCCACTATTTATCTCTTTCCATTAATATCCTCCTTGAGGCATTTGGTTTTGAAAATTTTGTGAGGCCATAAGATCTAGGATGTGGGGATGATCGTTGGTAAGAGAATTCTGGAGAAAATACTCATTTAACCAATCTTTAGAGGTGTTAGAGGAAGAGGGGGTGGGGAGGGTGGTATTTATAGTTGAAGGGAAGAATATTTTTAAATTATTTTACTCATTAGTTTAATATTGTTTCTTAATAATATGTATAGTCTTTATTCATGTGACATAAATTATTAATAATTTCATGTGATTTCAACAAAATCTCCATTTACATTATCTATAACACAAACATGATTAAAAAATTCATTTATTTATCAAATTTCATAATAATCAAATATCATTATTGCCCAAAAAATCCTTTATTTAATAAAAATAATAAAAATACACCTCAAACATTATTTGATATGTATAATACAAAAATAATATCAATTTATTAAATATAGTTCTCAATATATGATTAATTTAATTTTTATATAAAATCATATTTCCTTCAAACAATTATTTGTTTTAAAACTAAGAAAGAGATTGTATCATCTTGAAAAATTAATCAAGATTTCAATATATTTTAGCCTTAAAAACATTAAAAAATAATTTGATGCTCTATTCATCATGTTCATATTAATATTTGTAATGGTATGTGACTATTCTCGAAAAATTATGTTTTTCCTATCAAACTTTGAAAAAAATTATGAAAATAGTCTATATCCATTTATCAAAAATAATGAAACAGAATAAGTAAAATTATGTTTCTTCTTTATTTTATAATGGTCACATAGTATTTAGTAGTTCAATAAAGAACATACTATTTCCTTTTTAAAAACATTATATTTTATATGTTTCTAGTAACTCTTTTTGGATTCTCAAAAATAATGGGCTTGGGACAAAACCACATTTAGTGTCATGGTCTTGGGGTAATAACTCTAACAACATATTTATCATGTTGGGATTGGGATACTATAAATATATAGTATTTAATATTTTATACTACTGTTGTAGCCTCCTATAGTATCTCTACTAACTTATTATAATCTTAGTATTGGGATAACGACTCATACACCCTCTTTTTATTGGAATAGAATCCCAATTTACACCATGTTTTTTAGATAATACATATGTACCCTCATTGGAATCAAAAAAACTTTTTACTGATATCCATCACAGATATCAACCTCATACATCCCTTGATTTCTTTTTAAGTGGTTGAATCCAAATTTATACCATTTATTTTGATGATATGTCACAATAATGATACTTTCATCATCTATAAGACACGATTGATATTCATTGCATAGAGATTCTCCCTTCGCAAGGTCTATAGCACAGTGCTCAGATGCTCCTACTAATCCTACATGGTTTTGGAATATATTATAATATCATCTATAAATACTGCCATAAATATTTTGAGGTAATATATAAACAATTTATTCTACATGTTTATGAATACTTCTAGAAAAGTTTTGAGTTGGAATGGCCTTACTATGAACTGAAAATGACTCTACATCATATACAAAGTAGTCTTGGGAATATCCACCTTCTTCACCCTCACATCATAATATCCTGACCACAATTCCACACTGGATAAGTATTGTTCTTGATTTAGTAAATCGAACATGTAATCAATTCTTTCTGGAAGGGTTATTTTTCTTTATCGTGATTGGGATGAGCCCACGATAATCAATGTAGAGGCACAATGACCAATCCATCTTCTTGATGAAGATGACTGGTACATGACAAAGTGAATCACATGGGCATATAAACCCTTTAGAATATGTTATTTTTGTGAAATCTAAATATATTCATTCATTTCGTATTTATATAAATAATGTTAGTAATGGTATAATAACATATCGATAGTGTATCATAAAAATAAATCATGATATTATTTGAGATGAAAAAAAATGTTTCGATTAATATTGCATAAATAATATTGACAAATAAAATGAGGTAGACCCTGTAATTTAAAAATCATTTAGAAATATGTATATTTATAAAAAAAATTCAATCATGGAATGAAACCTTCATTGAAACACATTATCATACCTGTGAAAAATTTTAATTATAAAAAACAATAAATAACATTTTATAAATAATTTTGGTAATTATCCTGAATAAAAAAATATATGTCTCACATTGAAATGAAATTTTTAAAAAATTAAATTTAAAATATTTGAAAAATGTCACTATGAAAAATTATCCTTCATTATTAGAACCTTGAAAATTAAAAATTTTAAATGTGGAGTGGAAGATGAACATAAATATCATGAATGGAAAATAAAATTTATTATTTTAAAGTACATTTATTAAAATACCACCTCACAAAAAGAATAATAATACTATATTTTTGAAATAAGATAAGTGAAATATGATTTTCACAAGAGATAAAAAATAATTTAGATAAAAATTTGTTATAGAACATGGTTGGGTATATGAAATATGTACAGAGATGAAAATTTGTTTTTATCATGAATTTGAATTATTCTTAATATTGTATTACTTTAATGTAGAAGGAATTCATAAAGTATAATTAATTTTGTAAAATGTTTTATTTTACCTATAGATTAATAAGATGTTTAATATAATATATTAGTTTTTTTGAAACCAATCATTGATTATAATGGTCAGGTCGAAGTAATATATCTTAGTGAAATGATTTTTGAATTTATAAACCCAAAAATAACTATAAAAACAAAAAACCAATACCATAGGGAAGTCAGACCTAAAATGTATCAGTGAAAAACTAGAATTTGAGGTAATTTATGATAGAAGAAACTCAAATGGATATAAATAGGAATATGATTAGGTTATCTTATATTTCATTTTTAGACCATTATATAGGATTTGGATATATAAATACTATGGTAGTAAAATGTTAAAACTATGGTTACATTATCTTAAAAGAATGTTTCATTGTATAGAAATAATATTAGTTATTTTTTAGTATTAGATGATTATAGATTACTATTTATCATACTATAATTGTCATTATAGTCAATGAATTGATCCAAAAGTATCATGTAAATATTGAATGCGATAGGCAATACAATGATTTTAATCATCACAAACAAAATGATATGGGGGTGGAATAATTGACATTTTGAATATTCTAAAAGAATATATAATTGTTTTATATTATACATATACATAGGTCAGTATCTGAATCAAAAAAATAAGAGAAGAACATAAAATTATCATAGTAATGGAGGAAATAAGATTAACCCTCATACATGATGATACTGGTGGAATAATCCTCCAGGTAAATACCTTAAATTAATGGGTTGAATTTATTCATATAAAAGATTTTCATAGAGAATGTAATTTATAGGTAAAATTAAATGTTCAATGGGGGGAAGTAAAATTCACCCCATTTTACCATTTATTATTTATTTCCTTATGTATGGTGAACATTGTCCTTATTCAAACTAATTCCCCAATCCAAGTGATAAATCCTAAACTAATGATTGTAATATTCTATATTAATATTTATAGTGTAAAAATAGATTTCTTTATGTATTATTATTTGAGAAATATATTTTATATGTGTTTTAATAATGATATTAAGCTTAAAATAGTTATTAAACATATATATATTTTTCCATAATAGTATTTCATTATGTGTTTTCAGTAATATATCAAATGGTACTAATATAAAATATATATAATATACTGGTAATGTGATAATATTTGAAAAAATGACTCTAGAATATATATAAAATATATCATGATTTATAATGAAATAATATCTTTATTTTTGTTAAGAGATTATTTATTTAGATAACGTAATTTAGATTCTTTTACAATAGTATTATATAAAATAAATTTTATGAAAATTTGATTTATTTTTTATAGGATGAATTTAATTACCTATTCAGATTTATAGAATATATTGGATATTTTTTTATTTTTTTGGAATTAAGATATACATTTGTTTTGGATGAATATATGTTTTCATTGAGGTTTTATACTGAATTTTTTTTGTTATCGTGTTTTTGTTGAATATATGATCAAGGTATTCACATGATTGATATGTTAAATTTGGAGCTACATTATGTTTTTTTTTGGGATTAATCATAAAATTAATTTTGAAATACTTTGAATTATGATAAATTTTTTAATATATTTCAAGTAATATATTGGAGGATTCTTAAGGAGAAATTTTTTTGGTTGATTTATTTTTATCTATGGGTGATATTTTTTATGGTTTATAAACATTAGTATTATTTAAAAATATGATGGTATATTCTTATTGAATAAATTTGACATACCATTTTGATATTGAAAATATCTACATACACAAAAACATTTATTTATTTTATTTAACTTATGATCCCTAAAAATTGTAATCTTAACTCTTGATAAATGGTAAATTATTATTTTCAGAATATATATGAAAAATTGTATAGTATATTTAAAACAAAAAATATGAAATTTAATTTATTTATTTAAAAAAATATGGTATGTATATTTTACCATAATCCATGAAAAAATACTTTTTCAACTACAGAAAATAAACCATTAAAATTATAATGTGTCCATTTCCTAGATATTTATAAGGAGATGATGGATGTTTTCACCACTCATTGATTTATAGTTTATTTTTCATTAGTTATCTCTTTTGAACATTTATATAAATCTATAATACTCTTCTTACATTATTATTCTCCCTCATGCCAATATTGTTTACTTTACACTAATGATCTGTTTATATAGTAACCTGATTAATTTTTATTTTATGTATCATTCATGTTACCGACATGCTATTTTCAAAATAATATTCATTGTCACTTGGTAATATGTGAATTTTTGAAATGTTACATTAAAATTATTATCCATAGAATTTCAAGATTAAAATTTCATGGGAACTATTTTATTATGGGGGGATAATTTAACTCCTTAATATATTAGAATATTTTTAATGTAAATAAATATTTTTTCATTAAAAACATACTCTCGAAACAACATTGAGTTCATATGTACCACTATATAGTAATCCATTGTATAATATCTATTAAATTATTATTTTTTTATATTTATATCAAAATAAGGAAAAAATGTATAATGTTTTTAGATAATTAATATGAAATTATTAATACAAAATAAATAAGTATGCAACATTCAATAAAATCATTTTTACATAAAAACTTTATTTTCATAAAAAATGTATATTATTGTATTTTACATGTATGAATATTTAAAAAATTTCCAAAATATTAAAATTAAATATCTGAATAAAATAATATTTTTAATATTATTTTAGAGTGATTTTATTTTTTATTTTTATAAAAAAAATTAATGATATTAGTTTGTAATGAAAAATAATGAATTATGTATTAATTAAATTTTATTTGTAAGGAAAAGAGCCATTATGTATTGCATATTATATAAAAGTTATTTATGAAGACATTAATAATAAATAATCGATTTAATTACATTATAGTAATCAAAATTCATGATTTTGGAAGATGTTTAATTTTTGGATTTAAGAAAATATTTTTCTAAAAAATTTTTTTTGAAGAAAATATTATTTTATTGTAATAAATTAAATTGATAAATATATACAAATGTTTGTAATGAAATTTATAGAATATATAATAATTTAAATTTTTGTTTATTTTTTTGGTTTTTACAATATACAGAATGTTTTGTAAATTATTATTTATTCATGAATAGTCAATTTTCCAAAATTGTTTTTTGTTGTCAGTTTCATGTATATTTAAATTTAAATTCATGAAATTATGAAAATTTTATCTAGAAAAATGTATTAAATATTTTGAATACTAATAAATAATATATATTATTTATGTTATAATTATTTTTGTTCATACGTAATAGTACCAATAGTAAAATTATATTACTATAGTTATTGATAATATAGGTTTACTGAGGTGTGTAAACAAATTAAAAAAGAGGATTTACACCACATCTAATTTATTTATTATTTTTTCAAAATATATATATGTTATATTTTTATACCTTCAAATACCTAAACATTTTAAGCCAATTTATATTGAATTTTTTCATATATAATTATATTTATTGAAGGAATTCCATAAATGTCCCTCAAATCACATATAAATGGTTAGTTATATTTATCATTTTTTCAAAGCAATATAGCCTTCTATCTCATCAAATGGATACTATTAATCCTAACATGAATCACAACAATCCTCATATGTCCTTTCTTCATGCACTAAAACCAATTCATCAATTATTAAGGTTTATGCTAAGGGATGTGTCTCAAAAATATGTAATGCCCCAGAACCAATTAAATCATATATAACCTAACATAGTTGTCCCAAAGGACTTAAGGGAGCCACCCCATATGTTATAGGTTTCTGACTAGTAGTGAGGGTCTTATGTGGTGCAATATCAAGAAAATACCCTAAAAATATAGTTTCGTAGTGGTATATTAATTTTATAAATAGTTAATGTATAACAATGATAATAGTGAATTGGATGTAATCCACCAAGATGATAATAATACATCAAGAATAAGTAGCTCCACAAAAAATGATGTGTATTTTATGGACCAATACAAAAATGAGCACACATGTACATACATGTATATTAGGGGAAACTAATAACAATTGATATCCATTAGCATCACATGTCAAGGCATGGTCTCATGATCCAGGATCTTATAATAAATCATTCATGAATACATAACCAGTCACCATCCCTTATCCCTACCTATATCCATGATGACTATCTATGTACGAAATAGAATCCTTAACATGATGTGTAATATACTCTTTTAGAAACCACCAATGGACTATAAAACTATATTTAATATACTTAAAAAATGAACAAGGTGGCTATATTATAATGGTAATTCAATAATATAAACTATTAAGGGTCATTTTTAGTTCCTAAGGGTCACTAGGATGAAACCACATAAGTCAACCTATGTCGTTAAAACCTCTCTACAGATGTCACCATAATCATTTACATATATATACATGAAATATATTTGTATTCACCTTTATATACATATATATATATATATAGTTCTAGGTAAGACCTAAGGTGTAACACAAGTGTCCATGTCTTGTAACTAGATTCACATAAGGTTATAGGGAATAACATGCTCGAGTGTCACATGTATATGAGATTCCATGACCGAGTATTATATCAGTAGGGATACCATTCAAAATAATCACATGTATATAGAATTCCAAGTATATTTATCAAAACATTAGAGAATCCATGTATGAGTATCATAATAGTAGGGAAAACATTCACATGTAAATCATCAATATGGGACACCACTTCCTTGTATCATATCAGTTGGTACTCCAATACCATCTATCATATTATTAGGGGATCCAATATGAATTATTATGTGAAAATTAATGCCCTATAATTCATTACAATTGAAAATTAAAAAATGTGTACCCATTTTTCATGTAAATTCAGTTGATGTGGTCATACCACTCACGTTCCATTTAAATATTTATAGTAATTTCAACTATATACCAAGATAAAAATTTTATAGGATGTGTCTTGGTCACATAATAATTTAAAAAAATAATGGGTAGTACCATAGGATAACCTCAAGGGGTGGAGTTTGTCAATGGGGACATATATCTTCAAAAATAAGTTCGATAATCTTCTTTTCAATCAATACTAACCAATAAAATATGTACTTTTTTTTATTTTTTAATAGAAATATATGTATAATATTGTGTGAGTAATGAAAATTCATTATATAAAGCTACATGACATGAAAATAATTCCTATACCACCATCATTATTCCTATAGTGTAAAACTCATTCAATATCAATTTTTAGTTTTGTCCATATCAGATCTATCAGGAAAAATATTTTGAAACCAATTGAAAAGGAAATATGATTTCACATAAAAATAGTTTCAAATTCATGTAAATAAATTATGAATGTATATAAATAGATTAATGTTCATACCAGTGATGATACAATATGACAAATGACACTCGAATCAGTTGTCTGATGTAGAAGAGGATTCAAATACTAGAAATTGGAGTTCAGATATCTACTTATTGTGCGGTCAAATAGAAACAAAAGAGAAACAAAAAAACATTATACTTATCTATGGATTTAGGGAAAATGGTAAATATGACCAATTTTTATGTGGTTCATGTTTTGGTTGCATGGTTGGGAAAACCATGCACCAACCATGCACTATATAATGTCCATGGATTGTACATTTTCAGGACTTGTGATCCAATTATATATACCAATGATATAATTCCACCCCTCTTTGGATTCCTCTAGCATCACAATAGGGTTTTTCCAAACAATGTGGGTTTAGGGGCATGGTTTGGGAAATTGCTACGCCTAGGCATTTCCTACATAACTCATAGCGATGATTTTTTATCATTCCCTACATTTCTCTGATAACATCTTTACTCCATGGGGAACATTTATATGGAAACAAATGTTATTAAATTTAAATTAATATGTACACAAAATCATATGAAAAGTCATGTTCTTATAGATGAAGTATTTATCTATTCCCATATCTAACAGTTTTTTTCTCCTTAATCATTACAAAAACATATTACATCCATTAAAAAGGTAATAAAGTATCATCAATATAATTATATGTTTTCATGATGATCAAATGTAATTTATTACTAATTACTAAGAAAATGGGTGATGAAATTGTCACTTTATGTACATATGAACTAATGCCTCCCAATAGAGATATAAATGATTTTCCATCACAACTATTAATGATTTATTATTATGATGTTTTTATTGGATAAATTTGATATTTCTTAAATATTTATGATTTATAAATTATAATTTAATATCTACATAGTTAACGTCTTGTCTATTGGTAAATGATAATGTCACTCCAACGTACATGCGGACTAACAGCTTCAGAAAGATATGTAATTATATTATCATATATTATTTACATTGATAGTAAATATGTTATATTTGATGAAAATATATCATATTTAATGTATTATAAAAACATTATAATGTTTATGTATTGTTAATATTTTTCATTTCATCTATTGAAAAGTGGAATCTTCATTCTTGTATACGCATAGATTACCATATACAAAAATTTACGTAATTTATTATTCAACACCTCATAATATGAATTGTAATATATATATATATATATATATAATGAAAATTTATGATATTTACATCAGGATTAACATTCTATATATTGTATTAACAGGATTAATGTGTATTTTTTTTAACAATCAAAATAAAACATACTTGAAATATAAACCAGTTAACACCTAAAATGATTTAATTAATAGATAACTGTTAATAAAATAAAAACAAATAGATATTATATTACTTCTAAACAAAATAGTTTAAATTTTTAAATTTTTTAAAAACATCTTCGTCTTTATTATATAATAACATTTTCATAAAATTTGAAGTTTGTATAGAAACTGGACTTTTCACTATTCAAATAATTTTAAATTAATTATGTAATATTTTAAAAACTGTAACTATTATAATTTTTTAATTCTGATTCAAAAAATATTTTTAATTTAACAAACATCATGTTAACAAATTTATAAATTTATCATTATTTTGAACTAAATTTTTAATTAAAATCATATAGTATAAATTATTGTTCTAGAAACATATATTCATAATATTATTTCATTTCTATTATTAATTTATTGGAATTAATATATTAGATCATACATTATTAATAAAATTAAATGTGATCAATTTAAATGATTTTGATAAAATATTGCATGCATAAAATAACAGTTATTTTATTAAGAATAATTAAATATCTATATTGAATCAAATTAATTATTTATACACTAAATTAATGTAATTGTAGTTTAAAAATGACTTCTTATATAATAGAGGATACATTAATCATAAAAATTTATGAATAATATTTATCTAATATATCATTATTACTTTTATTTTTGTTTTTTGTTTTCACTGACCTACCAAACATAATATTAAATATTAGTGTGATATGAGGCCTATCGATAGAGTCATATTGTGTAGAAATATTTTATCTCAAAAACACTCATGAATTTATGGAATTTGTAATAGTCTTGAAACTTTTCAATTTTTAATTAAATAGAATTATACTGGTTTAAATAATCAACTATTAGAAGGAAATAAATATTACAAGTATGGTTACAAATCTTTTATTATTATCAAATTACCATTATATAGTACCCCAATATCATTTTTCAACATATATGTTATAGGTTATACATTGTAATACATTCCTTTTTGAGGATGAAAATATATTCACTCTTTTTATATATGTAATCATTTTTACGTAAATAAATATTTGACCCTAATATATTAAATCTAATTAATTGAAATTAACATGGTTTATCATTTTATTCCCTATCCTATTAGATCAAAAAAAGGCCTTATGTACTATATGTTTCATATAATAACATGTATAAATTACTAAAAAATTCACCATTGTCATTATAAATTTATCTTTTTCTATCATATATCTATATAATTTCAACAATTATCATATGAGAATGATAAGTACTGCTAATATATATTTATAGTATGTATTATAACAACATTACACATTATTTATTATTTATTATATATTCATTACATAATATTATGCATAAAAAACACTATACATCTATATTTATACTGTATTTTCTAATTAGGTACATTAAATTCCAACTTATAAATATAAATTCTTCTTCTTTGTTAAAAAAATTACATAACATTCCCTAAATTAAAACATAATTTAATAACATGGAAAAAAATAGGGGAGATAGAAATCAATGAAGTCATAAAATGAAATAAGGTAACACATGATATGTAAGAGGAATATTGATGGGTAATATAAGGAATTAGAATAGTAAATATGAATAATGAGACGTTATACTTCAAGATAATAATAAAACAAACATGGGAAACGTGGAAACAACATAAAACACAACAACATATACATAGTTCAAGGATAACTACCCAGAAATCATGATTTAAAAAGACCCATAATGAATCAAGTACAGTCCATGCACCAGCATGTCATGTATTGAGATAAACAGCTCCTCATGCATTGAATTTATATATAATTTCTTCTACACCCATAATTTTCATTTCGTTATCATACTTTAGTGTGCCAAATAGATCGTTAAAACTGGATTCATTAACTGTGAAATTTTACTCCATCATCCAGGAGTATTTAATCCATAAATGATTTCACAAATTATTTAATTAAATTTTTATAATGTTTAACACCATTTATAAGAAATGTGTGTGGTATTCCTTACAAAAATATTTTATCCTGGGAAATCTTGGTAAAATTTTCCAGCATAATAATATCTCATATATATATATAAAATGGGTTGAAAAGAATTAAATGAGTCTCTCGTAATTTGAAATAATATTTTCAGTAATAGGTACATGTAAAATATTTCGAAACATTGGGAATTTGAAATTAAATGACAGAGATAATAATGAATCTTTAATCATGGAGATAATTAAAGTATCCCTTGTTTGAGTTTATGACTCCAAATACTATGGAAAGGGATATTAAGAGTTTTGGGGAAACATGGGAGGACACTAAATATGGGTGGTAAGAATATGTTCCTTCTCCGTGTATATTTAGTGATTTTAAATGGGAAGACGTGTAGGTAAATACTTGAAAAGAGCTTGTATTCCATTAATAATTATCATACATAGGTATTGGGGTCTACATAATAAAATATACAAAACCACATAATATCCCCAGGTTTCTTCACGTAGATTCTTCTTGATGGGATTTTATTTCTTTAATTTAAATTTTCTAATGGACTAAATTAATATAATAACACACATTGTCATTTAGAAATGAGTCAGACACTTAATGGATGTATTTTAAAATCATAAAATACATTAATGTTATTAGGGGATTAATAATTTATTTATTAAATTAGGAAAATGAAAATAAAATCATATAAATTTAAAGGAATGTATTTATTTGATCTTGCATAGCCTTTAATGTTTATACTAAATGGTTTTTTGGTCATTTTTATTCATAATGCACACTATAAATTGAAACATTCTTATGATTATAACTAAAAAATTGACAATCTCTAAAAATTAAATAATAATAATAATTTTATAATTTTGAAAATCTATTTCCAAAAATTATATTCAATTTTTTAAAACAGTTTTACAAATATGAAATTTTCTTAACTTTTTATATATAATTGACATTTAGGGAGAAATGTTGTGTTTTTGGACAATATAGGTTTTTTAACCCTAGGAAAAATTAAATTTAACATCATAAAAATAATATGATCATATATATTTGATAGAAATAATATAATAATAATATATTACTATAACATTATTTATTTACAAAATCCATTAATTTATAAAATATAATTCTCTATTGAAATTGAATAATATTTAAAAATACAATTTGTGTTTTATTTTATAAAAATAAATATAATTTTTTATGTTTTGATAAGAAGAAAATATGCAGAATATTAAACGTAAAAATAAAATATAAATATTAGTATTAGTATTTTGTTGATACATATCCCTTAAATACAGTAGAAAACTCCAAAAGGGAATGGTACATGATTTTGAGAGTTTCATGGTGGGGTTCAGTGTATGTGGTTTGTGTCGTGATATGATGAGCTGGAACTTGTCAGTTAAAGAGTTTCACCCAAGCTTGTGTTTATTGATCTCAAAACTGTAAGGTTTGATGGAATACACAATTATACTATCTATCTTGGATGTTGTGATTAATAGGTCTTACAGGGTAATATCATAGTATTTGTGGTCATCACTTCCATTCAATGAATAAATTTGAATTATTAAAATCATATTTTAAACTAATAATATGATCACCGTTGAATGAATATATTACCAAAAATATTGATTGTAATAATTATATTAATTATGATATGATATATTAATAAAGAATAAATGGATGTGTTTTTATAACCATATTAAATAATAAGATACTTAATTAAATCAATTAGGGAATATTATTAATAACAGTTCATGTCATTAAAATCATCCACCATTATGATATATCATCATCAATATTTTCATTTCCAATATTAAAATTGATAAAGGTAACTATGTTTTATCACCGCCCCTATCTCCCATGTCACTACTATAAACATGGGGTTTCTCCACTAACCTTATAAATAGTTCATTGTCCTATTATGTAGAACATTTTCTATATTATCTAAGTTCCTCATCATATCCTCATAATAGGATTGATCATTGTCTAATGGAGCCTCATGTATATTGAGTCCTTGTGGGTGTTATGGTATGTAAATTTTGAATAGGAATACATGGAATACAACATGTATATAAGAATGTTTTAGTGGCACTACTAGTCAATAGGCCACTGATATGATGTGATCAAGTATCTGAAATGGGACAATGTATCTTGGACCAAGATTTCCATTATTCCCAAATATCATCTAACTTTTTCATGTATATACTTGTTTAAAAACCATACATCTATTATCAAAATATAGGTCTTAATGAAAAATGTATTCAATGATATTATTTTCAGTTTTACCATCCATGATTTTTTAATTAATTATCACATCCTTTGCCTCAAATTCGTTTACCATTTCAAGAGCTAGAATAATTTTTCCCCAACATCATCCCAGTATGTATGTGTTTTATCCCTTAACATAATTGTATTAATATGGATTTATTTAAAAATCAGAGTGGAAAATATTGATATATCATTACTCAACCCCGGGTTTATGTTGGTCCCATCCAACCTTGAATTCCATTGAACATGGTTTCAACATGTCTACACATTTTTGAATTGGGTTATTAGAATGGACATCAATTTGAGGTTGATAAGTCATATTGATGTTCATATCAATTATTAAAACAAGTCAAAGACATTTCTATAACAATGGAGGTAAATATTAGATATTCATCGAACAAAATTGATAGCATTACTATATAATTCCACCAAAATAATTAAATTTATATACACGCTAGTTTGTTGAGTGAAAATTACAATAAAATTATTATAATTTGATGTGTATTTATATTATTCTCCACAACAGCCTATAAAGCATACTATCCTTTTTATATAATTGGAAATCAAATAAAAATTTTCATATAATTTTTTCCCATTTTTATGTTTTTATTGGTAATGATTATATCATCCACATGGAAATTTACCTTTCATCCTTCAAATGATGACATGCCTAATGATTTATATTCCTTGATCACTTTCTTCATTTTTACCAATATATAGTTCTATTGATTATCTAAATTAATCTTTTTTCCTTGGTTGAATAGAAAAGGTTGAAATATGTGCATTATTTAAAAAAGCTCTATATTCTACTCTTGATTGGATGGAAAAATGTGTAGGGACCCAAATATTTGGAATCCTTAAAAATTAGTATTGAAAAATAAGTATTTCACTTTTTTGACATATTCCAAAGTTTTTTTAATATCCACATCATCTCCTTTATCATTACATAGCTTTTCTAAAAGAGGCTGTTGAGAAATAATTCTTGATTGAAATGATGATGTTCTAACCATTATAATTTCAATGTTTGTGCTATTAGTGTATAATAAGATCAGAGAACTCTGAACTATAATAAATGATAGAAATTTTGTATCCTTTCTACTTAGAGCATCTCAAAATTTAATTTCCTTACCATCATGGTAATGGATTGATCCTTCATAGTCCTTGATATTATCTAAACAAATTTATTTGTTTATATTCATATATTTCTATGTGAATATATTTGGGGATCTTTATTATAAATATATAATTCAAAAATCACCCCAATGATGAATTTCATCTATTTTTTCAAAGAGAATATCACTTCAACAAACTCTAGATCCTATGTTGGAGTGTTTTTTTCTATACTATACATTGCCTTTATGCATACAAAATGACTATTTCTGTCTAAATTAACACATAGCCCATGTAATTATCATAATCAGAAATGATTACCATAAAACGCACTCCACCTGTGGGGTGTGTGAGTACATACAATGGGATATTCCACTTTCTCATCTCATTAAATCTCAATTCACATTAATCATTAAAAATAAACAAGTCTCCCATTAGAGTTTTCATGGTTAAGGGGTTTTAAAATAACCATAATATCCACAAAATTTAAATGGTAATAGCTATCATATCCATGGAATGTATATATATATCTATCACATATGATTTCCTTATCCATCCTTCAATTCCTTCTTTCTTGGAATAATATATAAATATCTCAGTTCTTGAGTTGATATTACCAAAGAATGCAACTTACATTAAAAAGACCAAAAATTATTATCTATGTAAAATCACATAAAAATATTATTTCATATATTTTACACCACATAAAATCCATTTGATAATTAATACAATCTTTATTAATAATTAATTAATAAAATAAAGGGAATTTATAGAAATTAAGAATCATATACTGAATTAATAGTAACTTAAACCATGGAACAATTACCAGAACATTAAAAATAATAATCTAGAAGATAAAATAATAACCTAATCTATGATTGTATAATAAATATTTTGGAAACATATAAATGAAAATATGATATAATTACACCATAGTATAAATCAAAAAATTATTTTAAAAAATATTTGTTATGAATTTGTATATTTATGAAATAGAAATTATTATTTATACATTTATAATTAATAATTTTTTAAAAATAACAAATATTTTCCTAATTTAAATTTATAAATTGATATTTTTATTAATATTATAATATTATTTTTTATACCGTAATTAATATTTCTAATTATTATAAAATCA
Source organism: Viscum album (assembly GCA_963277665.1). Classification (NCBI taxonomy): domain Eukaryota; kingdom Viridiplantae; phylum Streptophyta; class Magnoliopsida; order Santalales; family Viscaceae; genus Viscum; species Viscum album. The sequence continues at coordinate 2,038,349,319 of OY728121.1, forward strand.
TTTATTATATAAATATAATTATTCTAAAAATAATTGATGATTTTAATTAACAAATAAATTTCCCATATTTTGTAAATTGTATTCATAAATAGGTTTTTATTATTGAATTGAAAACCTCAAAAAAATTGTTAGGGTTACATCTTTGTATATTTCTAAAATGGATGATTTTTTGTGAAACGAAATATAAGAATATTTATAATGTAAGAAAAATACAAATATTATTGAGTAATAGATGATGTATATATTATGTAAATACAAAATATATAAATATCATTCACAATTTTTATATATTTCTTAATAATGTTCAATATATTCATTTTCATGAAGCAAAATAGAAAACAAGTGAATAAAATAATGGGAAAACACCCCTCTCCAATATAAATACTAATGCTCACCACATATTCTCCTCACATCTCCCAATGCATTAAGTATGAATAAATTATATTCATTTCTCTTACCAATCCCCTTCCTTGCAACTTGGATCTCTTGGTTTCATCAATAGTATAAATCCTTTTCCATGTAGAGGTTCTCTTGGAGGGAATATTCAATAGGTAAAACCTCCATTCTTTTTCAATTATATTATTTTTATTTTTATTTGTTATTTTTATCCTCTCCTCACCTCAACATATTCAAGTGTCGTGATATGTTATAAATTTTCTAAAAAGTACAATTTTATCATGTTAATGAAAAAAATATCTTTAAATATCTTCCTTTATATATTTATTATAAAAATGAAAATAGCATACATGGGGTGATGATTTACCTCTACCATGGATGAAATACCTTCATGTTCCATTAATATCATTTTATGGTTAACAATGTTGTATTATATGTATTATAAGTTATATAATTTTCGGGATGAAATATATAAACATGATATTATATATAAATGATATGAGTATGGGATAGTTGTAAAATCTAATAAATAAATTATATCATTTCCATTAACTATTTATCTAATGATTTTTCCTTTTACCATATAATAACTGATATATATGATCATTTTATATTGTAATACTTAATTAATAAAATAAAATTTCAATTATTGATAACTATTTAATTTTTACATCTTAATCCATATTCATATACAAGTTAACTAATCATGATAACCCTGAAAATGAACACTCCCAAACCAAGGAATTAAACACTATAACTCATTGAAAAGACCAAAAATCAATATAAAAAACAATGATGAATAATAATATTGTATAATATGGTTATTTATTTATTAATCAATTTATTTTATTTTATTATACAAGATTTAAATGAGGGGAAATCACTAAATCATATTGTATGTGGATTCCCGAACCCAACTCCATTTCCTTGGGTTTTCAATCTTCTTGGCAAATTTCATTAGGTATATTCGTGGTACAATCCATAAATATAATTTATTTATTATTGGAATTAATTTTATGGGTTATAAATTTTTTTACATTAGATTATGACAATGTCAAGTATTTCTAAAATAATACCTCTTTCTAAAATAACATCTCTTATTCCACTAGATATTTTTTCTTATTCCCTTAGGATTGATGATTCTTATATAAAATGTGTTATCCCTTATTTTATTTGGGAACCCCAAAGATTATTTATGAATATATTATTTATGATATAAAACCAATTCATTTCCATGAGTTATATTATGTCGAAATTTGATATAAATTTATAGTGGCTTGGATGATTATGTAAATGCTATGATGAGACTGGTACACACAGAATTATATAGAACATGAAACTATTTTGACATGTTTGGTGCACTCAAAATTATATACTGCTTCTATGAATTGGGTATTGTGACATATCTCATGAGGTAATTTCAAATATGAATGAACATGATACTATATTTGTTCACAACTATGTGTTGTAGTTCACCACTATGACATGAAATTTCATTTTTATGCATTGAATCCTTCAAATGAATTTATCTAATTCATCCTCATAGGATTATGATTATAATAATCTAATGAAGATAATTATCACCCCTGATTCATGTCCATTATTTATCCTCTTTGTAGACTTTTATATCACCCAATTATTTGAATTATCCTCATGTGATTACATGTAATAAGGAGAACACAAGGCTCACTTAATTGATAGAAAATAAATAATAAAATAAATATTTATGTGTTATTTCATAAATTTTATCTATGGTACTAATTTTACTAAGTCGCTAATCCTATTGATCCTGATTGTGTAATGCATTACGTTTTTTATCTTTAAATGATGTAATAATAATGATTGAAACATATGGCCTCTATAGTTTGTATCAGAGCACAATTTAGATAATTTGGGATTTTATATTAGAGAATATTAGCAAAACCCTATAATATAAGACTAATAAACTAATTAGTGTTCTTTTAGTAATATTATTAATGTAGAGATCCCACAATATAAGTATTTAGAATTAATTTAACACTGGAATAAATTACATAATCATGCTTTTAATGACATGTGTTTTGTTCTAACCTTATCAATTTTTGTAAATTGTGGGGACTAATATAAATTTGGATAACAACCCAAGTGAGGGAAAATGCATAGATTTCTCAAATGGATTCCCCAATTATTTGGGATATGGAGTTCAATATTTAATTGTTATTGTTACCCATCTATATCAGGTAATTAATAATAACAAGAATAATGTGGAATAAAATCCTTATACTAATATGGATAAACTATATAACTAGTGATTTATGTGGAAAAAAAATTTATGTTTGTTTTATCATTAGATTCAATAGTCATTTAATGGGGGGATAACACAATGGTGAAGGTATTTTCTATGCCTCACAATTCTAGGGTTGAGAAGGTGACAATTTCCATTTATCTACTATATAGAGAGGGAGATTAATGGTGATATTTGATTAAAAGTAGCTCATTTTAGGATGGAATGGAATTTGTGGAGTGGTAAGACATTAACATAATTTATTCCATGATTTATTTCACTCGAACACTTCATAGAAATATTAAAATATAAATTAAATAGTTGAGGAAAAATTATGGTGCATCTGTCATGACTGATGAAGAAATTTTCAAAATGACTTAATGGTATGCATTTTATATTTTTATCAACAATTATAGGAAAATTTATTAAATATTTATTTGTTTAATACCACAAAATCTAAATGTTATTTATTTTCTAGAAATTTTACGTTATGTAGAAGTTGTTAAATGTTCCCTCAAATGGGATATGGAGTTCATAGAATTTCCCAACAACTTTGAAGATAAGAAACAAAATATGGAGTTTCATGCTGGGGGGATCTATTGAATATGGTGTATTGAATACTCATCCTCTCACAAGAAAATTTTTTGGAATAATAATTAGGGGAACAACATCAATTTTACAGTGAAATTCAATAAGTGTGGAAGATATGGGAAAAATGTTCATTAATGTGAATTATACATAAAGAATATTGATGATATGATACTGAAAATAGGATCACGACATATGGTTCTATGAGTTAACAGTAGGGAGAAAGTGAACTATGCAAGGAGGTTCCTTAAATATTTAGTCATTTATGGTAAAAATAATTATCAACCACAAAATAATAAGAAATAAGGAAAGGATTATTCCACCACAATATTCAAATTTGAGCCCGAAAATGATATTATAATAGTTATGCTAATAATTCATTCATGATGAGTGAACATAATATTCTATTATGGATCAAAATATTCGTTCATATCCTATATGTATAGTAGAAAATCTATAATTCCTCATCAAAATATAGAGGGTGAGTTGTTTATCATATCAACAAAATGGGGAAATTATATCTTCCAAAGTATATAACTCCTACATAGTAAATTTGTCTTCAATGGTCATCCCAAATAATCTTATTTTTCGTCCATTGGTGGAGTTAGATTATATATTGTGAATGGAATGACTATATTTATAATAATAAAACATCGTCTATTGGGAAAAGGTATATCACTCTTCACATCTTGATGCATCCAATTTTTTTTACTACTGTAGGAAAGAGGATGAATCTCCTTCCAATTCATTATATCATGTGTAGAAATTATTTCCTTTGGATGATTCATATATAGTAAAAATGTTTAAGATAATAGATAGAATCACTCTTCAAGATATTCCCATGATAATGGACTATTGAAATGTTTCTCTTAAAGAATTCCATGGTCATCCTCCTAACTGAGAGGTTGAGTCCACAATTGAACATATTCTTATATATGTTCCAATTCCAATGTCTCAATATATAATGAACACCATTGAGTATGAGGAACTAAATAAGTTTTTTATATTAATTTGTAAAGGGTTTTATGTTTCCTAGTTCTTTACCATGGTTATCACTAGTTCTGTTTGTCATGAAAAATTATGATTCAATGAACCTATTTAATGATTAACATGAGATCAAAAAAATATTGATAATGAACAAGTATCTATTTACATGTTTAAATGATTTTTTCAATCAACTATATGGTTCCTTGTATTTATTTATGGTTGAAATTCAATAAGGATATCAAAAATTAATGTTAAGGATTGAAGAAATTCATAGTGTTTCATTTTGAACAAGGCATGGATACTATGAGTTAAAAGTTATTTCATCATTGATAAATAATTCTAAAACAATATTCATCTACATAATAAATATTTTAATTTATGATTACATAGAAAATTTGGTATAGTCTTAATTGATGATATTCTGATATGACCCATGAGAATGAAGGATCCTAAAGAAAATTTGAGTACTATGGTAAAGATTATGTGAAGGGAGAAACATTATGAGATTTTGAGAAAATAATAGATTTGGATGGAGAATGTATCGTTCACGTGGAATTTCGTCACAAGAAAATGAATATAAGTAGAGTATTCCAGGAAAATGGAAATCAAAAAGTTTCCTAAGCCATCACTTGGAACGAAGTTCAATAGTTTCAATACTCTAGCTGGGTATTACTCGTAATTTTCGGAAAACATATCCTGATTTTCAAACCCACTAACCACGATGACATGTTAGGGGGAAATGATTTTATAGACTAGTGATTGTGAATATATGTTCAAAATGATAAATAATAGGCTTATCACTGCTCCAATAGTAACATATATGAAAAGTGGGGAACTATTTGGGGTATATAATGATCCATTAATAAAGATTGTAGGATATTTTCTAGTGAATAATTATAAAGTGGTATCATACGCATCATGTATGTAGATCATTCATGAGGAAAAAATCCCATGAATGATCTGAGTTTTTTGTTGTGATATTTGAAATAAAAATATTCCATTATTATCTTCATGGGGAGAAGTATAATATATATATTGATCATAAGAGTCTCAAATATATATTCACACAGAATGAGAATAATATACACCAGTGAATATCATTAGATATCATAAAGGATTTTGACTACTCAATAAACTACTATCGTGGAAAAGTGAATAATGTTCATGACCCTATATATAGAATAGATCATAAAACATTATCAATAATGATAATTTATAAGTAACCAATATTGTTATAATTGAAAATTATGGACATGAGAATCATTAAGAATATATCTTTACAAATCCTTTATCAAATGATTTCTCATCAATCCCTAATGAAGATAATAAACGAAGACCAAATATATGATATGGGAATTCCAAAAAAAAGTGGAAGATATCAGAAAAGGTAAATCCTTGGAGTTAATAATAGATTATTAACGAGTTGTTGGATTTGGGTGATGAATATGTGTACCATATAATATAGAAAATTGAACGATCTAATGAATAAAAATTATAGATCAACCATTTATATCCATCTAGGGAGAATATATATATATATATATCAATATCTTCGAGGGAACTATTTGAGGGAAAATATGAATAATGATACTGCATAATATACATCAATGTGCCTAGTATGTCATCTTGATAATGTTAATAGAAAAAAATATAATGGGATGAAGAAAACATTACCCATTCCATCATGGAAATTGTATAACATTACCATGGTCATTATTATCGGGCATCAAAAGACATATAGATGATGTAAAGCTAATATATTATTCTAGATCATTTTATAAATATTTCTCACATTTTCACAATTTGATAGTACATATCACTATATAAAAATTCATGAATATACATTATGTACTTGATAAGTCTTCATCGAGTACCATAATCAATTTTATCCACCATGATATGAGATTCACCTAGATTATATAGAAAATTCCCTAACATGCACTAAATATTGATCTACACATCAATATGTCTTTTCAAACTCAAATTGATGGCCAATCTGAGTAGACTATTCTAACAAAAGAAAAAATGTTAAGTACATGATATATAGACATCAAAGGGGAATGGGAAAAAAATAAACTTGTAGTTGCGTTCACAAAAGACAAAAATTTCCAATTTAGAATATAAATGGATCTATATGAATCCTTTTATGGTTTAATATTCAAATCCTTATAATGTTTGAATAAATTCAATGAATGTAAGATTCCATGACCAGAAATGGTTGATAAAATGATGGAAAAGGTTAAAACAATTTAGTAGAACATAAAGCTATCACAATGTCATATGAAAATATATGCATAAAATCCTAAAAAATTCCTAGATCTTAAGTCTACAGAGATAGTATTCTTCCCTATATCTCAATGGAATAGGATCCAAGGATGTTTGAAGAATAGAATGTTGAGTCCCTGTTACATTTTCCCCATCATGATCCTTGATCATGTTGGAGCTATGGAATAATGAATTTCACATCCACCTAACACGAGTCATGTACACAATGTTTTTTCTGACCCTCCCAGAGGGGCTCGTTCCATGACTGATCCAATAATTCCTCTGATAGGCCATGTTCTACGGATTATCAATTAGTAATATCCAATAAAATGGTATAATTTCAATAAGAACACACACACACACACATATCATATATCAATAAAAATAAATATTAAAACACTCGGTAAAAATGTAGTAATACAGTAATACTCCAACCATAGAGTAAAATTGTAGTAAAATTAGAAAGAAAATAAGGAAAGAATGAAATCCCACAAAAATGTTGTGTTTGTCAATTGAATTTAGAATTTCATGAAAATCATATACAGAAAAATATACCTGAAGGTGTAGGTGTAGGAAAGTTGCGTAAAGTCTTAGAAGCAATACACTTCATTCTTATCCCTCTAAGAACCTCGTGGTCCAGGTCCACCTATATCTCCCTGCATGATTTTATCATTTTCAAAGGACAAGCCACATACTAGAAAATCCCATTTAGGTGTGAGTACAAAAATAATCAGTTGGATAGCCTAAAGCGATAAAGGAAATACCACTAATAATACAAAATTTATAACACAACAGAATCACATGATGTTCATCAGAAAGTGACAATATGATGTAAACGTAAAAGGAAACACACAATGTACACCAATAAATAAGCACAAAACGTATTGTCATCTCACACAAGTATAAGTCTAAATCATGCGGTGATTGGATTTCAGCTGTATTCCATAGATCTCCTAGTTTCCTTGACACATGGAGTGTCAAATATGCACAAAATATTGATGGTTCATGGAGAATAAATTTTGTATAGAGCATCGATGATGCACAGTGTGATGACAGAGCATAGAGTATCAATGCCACATGATGTGTTGATGGCACTCAGAGTGTCGATTGAACTGAAAGCATTAATGGCCTACTGAGTGTCCATGGCGCTTGGAGCCTCTATAGGGCCTAGGGAATCTATGGTGAATGGAGATTCATTGGAGAATGTATCAAAAATGGTGTTAGGAGAGTAAATGGAACACATAAAATAAGTTGCACAAGGAGCTACTATGGGTTAAGCAGCATTAATGTCGTGTAGTCACCAAGTCACTACTAGTCGCATGACTCTGTTTCTAATGTCGGTGTTCTAGTATAACTTTCACCTAGATGAATTAGGATGTAAAAAAACTATTAAAAAAACTCACATATAATATCTTAAGAAGATATCATCATCAAAAGGGTCAAAAAGAGGAACACGGTTTGTCAAACGAAAAAAAAGAATGATAGTTACAGTTGTTTTTCTAGAAAGGTCATATATATGTCTAGCTTAGGTCCAATCTAACCTGTCAGACCCATCCTAACCTGATTTATCTGGGACCAAACCAGATCGGATTGCTAGGCTCTACCCACTTGGAATTTCCCATTAGTATTGTTGGAACCCTCCCCGTTGGGATATTAGAATATAAAAATTAATCTTGTTCAGCCTAGAACATGTGGGTCGGTTTTTGGGCAGTGTATGTGTAACGCCCCGAGATTTTATGAAAAATATTCTATTACTTTCATTGATGTCTTCTATTATATAGCACACTATGTTTAGCTTGTATTATACGCAACACCGTATTAGCTTGTAGTATACGCAACACAATTCATGGATCGTGTTACACACAATTTCATGTTCGTTTTATAAAAGTCGTTCTACGCAACATTGAGTGTATGTGTGTGTGTGTGTATATATATATATTCAATGTATAAATGAAATATGGTTGGATTCATTAATATGAAACAATGAAGGATTCTTTCACAACACGGAACCCTGACTTGGCTTGCATTACACTAAATTGCGACCTTCCTCGATAGCATGTGTTGTACACAATACCGGGTTTTACTAAAAAACGATATATTATTATAATATTATTATGAACTAGCCATTATGAATAGTATTAACTAAATTTTGAATTGTATAACATTATTATTCATCTTACACATTTTCTAGAACATAGTATAGGAACAAAATAAATTTTTCGGGTAAAATTAATATTTTTCAAATTTTACTGTTTTTCCGCCTTTTGATAGAACACCCACTTTAAATCTAGTTTTTGACATGTTTATAAGTTCAATTTTACAAAATAAAATTATTATTTGGAATAAAGATATAAAATTTTACCTTGGATAAATTTTTCATATTATTCTGATAACTTTCATATTTTATTGAATAGTAAAAACACGCTATATTTTAATTAAAAACAAATTTTTTCATCGTAATAACTTATGTTTTTAAATAATATCATTGAATGGTTTTTAAGTATAAATAGAATATATTTTTACCATTTAATATAATGTATTTCATTATCCTTGATTTTACATTGAATTCGTAGGTTAAATAAATTCAATCTTTTGCAATGTTTTAAACAAAAACCCGTTTTCTTTCGACAATGGGATTAATTTTAATTTAATTTCTACAACTTTTTGTATTTAATTTGGAAAAATTGATTCCATATTTGGAATCAGTGGGTCCAAATTATATTAATAGGCTACTTTTTATTTTTGGATATTATGAATAGTAACTACGATAAATTTTATTTACCATAGTTAAAGGTAAATCGGGTAATTAAGGGTAAATATAATATTATAAAATTACACTAACACATGCCAAAATTCTATTGGATAGCTAAAAGTCGACACATATCACCTAAATGTCGGATTAGATTCATTTTATGGACTTTTGACCATGAAAATAATTTAATTATTATTAAAACCAAAGAAAGTGACAACATGTCACTCTCTTAAATCTTATAAGTATAATAATTTTAATTTAGTGATAAAAATCATACAACAACGAACATGAATAGTCTCTAGAAAGCTAATAAAATTATCTACATCATTATAATTTATTTAGAATTTTTAGGGATTAAATAATTGTCATTAATTGTGATTCATTAATGATGCAGAAATTATTTATTTATTGAAAAGCCAATAATATAGTATTTATTGAAATATTAATACATATCAAAAGGCCAAAAAATCTGAAAAAAACATTTTATTAGTGTATATATAAACCCTAATCATCCACTAGACGACTTTTTGACCATTTGGATTTTTATTAAGATGATTATGACACTTATATAGTTTTATTTGAAATGATGCCAAAGTTGTCACCTTCATAATTTAATAAATATAACAATTTAAATATTCCGATTTTAAGATGATAAATTCGAGTAAAAGTTTGTATTGTGAAAGTTAATATATTTATATTCATAATAGGATTTTATTTTTAATTTTTATGCAATATATAAGTATATTAAATAATTATTCAAAAATGTTGTAGTAATTATTTTATTAAGAGATAAACCAAATAAATGGTTTTAAAAATATTAAAATAAATATTATATTAACTATTTAATGTGATACACTAATTTTCTAGATACATATGACCTTTTATGAATCTATTAAAGATTTTAGTTCGAACATATCTTCTGTATATAATTTATTTAAATTTAAATAATTGAATAGTGTCAAATTTGACACTATTGTTATTATATAAAAATAACATATTATAAAATTGTTTAAAAATCACAAAAATATTTAAAAATTATAAATTTAAATTTATATGGTATAAAATGTTATAAAGTATAAAATTATGGTCAATTCACAACAAATAAGTAATTATTTTTTTAATTTAAAATTTATAATGTTATCACCACAAATAAAATTAAATTGATTAAATAAGGATAAATCAAGTTGATAATGTTGAAACTAAATTCCTAACTTGTCTAAATTTTATTGTTTGATGATATTACAACCCTATATCATCTTATATTCTAATATGAGTCATTTTTGGAGGGTTTTAAGTGGGGTTAGATTTATTATAAATTAATATTTTTAAGATTTCCAAAGGTGCCCCTCCCCTCCCTTATAAAAAGGAACCTCCTCCCTCTATTACTCACACCAATTTGAGCCTTCAATCTCGGCCAACCCCTGCCAAATTCTCTTCTCCACTTCCCTAGAAATATCCTAGAGGTCCTGGTCTTCTTCAAAGACCAATTTTAGTGCCCTAAGAGGAGGTCTCAAAGAGGCTCTTCAGAGAAGAGGTAATGTTTGTTACCGATTCTTTCAACTTTATTTCTTCTTCTATAATTTCTTATTTAGTAGTTTCATTATGAAGTAATAACATCAGTATCACTCATATACGGATATGTTATTATATGTATGAAACAACCCTATTTCACAATTTATCCATCCTACGGAAAATGAAATCACCGCGCGTGCGTACGTACGGAATACCGTCTCCATGCCGTGGTGTAATCTATTTTCCCCCACCACCTTACAGGGATTGGTATAATGGTGTAAATAATGACTATATATGATTATTGTAAAGTTATATTGATTCTTAAATATTATTCATGCACTTGAATAAATTTCCACGATCATGGGAATGATATCATTGCTCGTGCGTACGGACGGACTACCGTCTCCACGACGCGATGAGATTCATTCTCAATGATTAGCCATTCTTGAATGATTATAAAGTATATATAATAAGTAATCATGAAATATATGACATAATAATGATACTGGATTTATGTATATACATATTTATGACATCTACTTAATTCCATTAAATTCAATAAGGAAATGAAAATAGCGTTCAGGCGTACGTACGGCCTACCGTCTCCATGAACAGTGTATTTCTTTCCATTTATCGATATATTATATATATGTATATTCTGAATATATATTATATATAAATCATGTTTTAAATTCAGGATATAAGTAATCATGATCCAAGTAATCATATCATTAATTATAAGTTAAAACATGAACGAAAAATGAGACGATTTTATCCAAAACGCTACTTTAACACGAATTTACAAGAGAACGGGTAATATAAAGTCATAAGTGGACCATATATGATATAATAACAATTAATATGATTCTTTAATAAGTCAATAAAATTATTTGAGTAATTATACTGGGGTTTTAGATACATATGAAGCATATCGAACATAAGGTAATGGATAATTTTGCAAATCTCATTTTTATCTGAGATTGCTTATTTGTAATTATTTACTGGGGTTATTTTGATCATCCATGACCATGTTTTCTAAAAATAGTTTCATGTATGGTTAAAGTCATTTTTACCCACTTTTTACTTTTACTACATGGTATGTAAGTAATCTTTCTTTTTTTTACGTTACGAGATACTTTTTTGACTTTTCCAGAAAAAGTACGATAAGAATGTTTTTTTAATGTATACGGCATGAAAAGATTTTTATGGTTTTATGAAGCCTTATTTTCATGAATCTTCCTTCAAATTATTTCATAAATATTTTCAAAAAAATACTTTTCTTTTAAAATTAAATTGCATTTTGTGAAAAGAAAATTATTTTCAATATGAAAGGATATTTTTCTCAAGAATTCATTTCAAGTGATTTATCAAAACTATTTTCCATCTAAGATGACATTTTTTCATATGTGTATGTTTCAAGTATCATGTCTCTATGATTTACATGGTTTCACTTTTCTTATTATGAAATGATATCCATTTCTTTTATATGTATTATGTGATTATGGGATGATGTTTATGAAACCCATTTTATTTATTGGGTTATTATGAAGGATGTATGTTTATTTTGTGGCAAAAGTAAGAATGATTTCATTATGAGATGGGTGGGACCTATATCTACCTCTAATGCATTGGGTAAAGGTTTTATATCTCATGAGATAGACATGGATGGAACGGTATGTTAATCTCGTTCCGTGTTACAGGACTGAAACGAGGAGTGAACTCGATTCCGAAAGGGACTTTGTCCACTAAGATGGTCTTGGCAGCAATGCCTTGGCTACTATGTAAATCATTACATGTGCTGAATGGTTTCCATAATTACATGTTTTACTCCCATGCTATTTTATCATGCTTAATGTTTCTTTATGATCTATTCCTTATGTACTTCCATGTTTTATGTCATTCCTCAAGATTTTGATGTTTAAATATTATGTTCATGTTTATAAGCTCAAATGTATATGATTTGTTTTATTTTATCCATGCATACCCTTAATGAGCATTCGAGCTCACCATTTTTATGTTTTATTTTCCCCAAGAAATAATGAAAGGTTTTTGGTAAGGAAACAAAAAGGGGAAGATCTTTATGGGAGATGTTGAAGATGTTTCAACATGATTAGTTGTTTATATTCCGAGTTTCAAAAGACACTAAACTATTACAATCCTTGTGTGTCTTTTTTGTTATGTATTATGTATTCCGTAAAATTAATGTAATGTCCTTGTACGTCAAGCTTCGGGTCTCTACAGTTGGTATCAAAGGAAAGGTTTAGTCAACCTTTGGAAACTAGGATGCGAGAACTTTAGTGAGATCCCTAGAGCTATTTCTAACATATGTTTAGGGATGTCCCTAAGGTTAAGTATAAGTATAGGTTATAGTTCTAGAATTATGGTAACAATATTAGATTAAACCTAAGATGTTAGATATTGAAGTTACTCCCCCATTATTATGATTTTTTCCTCTCACACTATTCTTTTTGGGTTTTAGAAAATGGTTGGCTACAAGATGATTCACGATAATGGAGGATATGATGGATAATGGAATGATATTATTCATTAGAAACTAAATGAAATGGGATTTTGAAGTCCAAACATCATTATTTTGCCAAAGCAGCAATCTCATAATATTATCAACAAACTCAAATTTGGTAAGTTTCCTGACTTGGCTAATAAGAAAAATATGGAGTTTCATGATGATCATAGAGGAAAGAAAGTTCAATTTCCCCTATGTAAATCATGTGGGAATAGGCATCAGGGAGATTGTTTCAAAGGAACTGGAAGGTGATTTGGTTGTGGGAAAGAATGACACAAAGCCAGTATGTGTAAAGGAAAAGGTTCAGTTAACACCATGGATGCAGATAATGGTATTTCTATGACATCAAAAATGGTTAAATGTTTTAAATGTGGAATGTACGTGCATTATGTAAACCAATGCCCTAAGGGAAAGTCTCATGAAGAGAATCAGTATGGTCATATGGGTAATATTTATGTTGATGATGATGAAGAGACTATAAATGATATGTGAGATGAAAGAATTGTTGAATCTCGATCAATGGTTTAAGAAGGTAGTGGAATGATTACATGTTTATCAAGTGTAATGTTGAATAAGTAATCTCATGGTACAATGGAATAAAGAGACATCTAAGGATTGTTACACTGTTGTCTTTCCTTATGTTTTGAATTTGTGTGATGAATGGTACCAGTATTTTTGTAAAGTAGATGATATGCTCATAATAAAGGGATAAGAAGATAATGAGATGTTTGATTGTATTCATGAGCTCATGACTGATATAAGGACTAAGTGATATTATGGTTTGATTATATAGAAATTTTGGGATTTTGGTATGTGGAAAGTGTTAATTTTTGACAGCATTCATGTTTTCACTAAGGTTAAATGGGTATTCATTTTTCAAGAGAATATATGATTATGGTATTCATATGTTTGTAATTTGACCAACGAAATATATCTTATGATATTTGGGGGTTAAATGATGGCATTCACGTGATTTTTTTGTTACATTTCAAGTAATAATTTTCTTTATACTATGAGCTTGGACAGATTTATTTTGGATAAGCCTAAATATTGGAATGGATTATATTGGACAAAAGTTAGTATTGTTTAAGGATAGACCTTTTTTGATATTATTGATGGGATGTTATAGTAATTGAAAAAGGAAAACTTTCAGGACGGGTGACAACTCATCGCGTCGGACAAGGCTGTGGGAATCAAACCGACAACCGAAGTGAGACTGGCCTTTATCGCCTACCACTGGCCTAGAGGAAGTCCCTGGTTAGTATAATCTAGTTTTATTATATTAAATAGTATGATATATGAAGTATAAGTCCATTTTAGGAAACATATATGATTAATCTCACTATAGATCGACTTATGTATATTTAATAACTTTTACTAACCTTTTGTTTGAGACAGATGGAATTACCCATCATTCTATCACATGATCTACTAACACTTCATGAATAACAAATTCAACTTTATTTCTTTAAGAGATGAAGTGGAAATTGTTCAAGGCACGAACAACAGTGAGATTGTTCCAAAATAAAGTATGTATTTATTCTAATTCAAATTCTTCAACTTTTGGGAAATGATATTGAAAACCAAAAATTTTGTCCTAGTGCCCTTATATCTGATTAATCAGATGGTACCCTAGATCATCACAAATTTATGGCTTTGTGATTGTTGGCTTTTTCATAGCCATGTCCTCTACCACTCTCCATCAGAACATGATGGTTAGATTTTTCTTCCATGTCCATATTTTCACCTATGTTCTCCTATATGGAATCCCAATGATGAGTTACTTTGGGTAATCATTGCATTTCATACTTTAGTTTTTAAAATTAAGTTTTAGTATTCCTTTTTACGATGTGGGTTTCTATGAATAGTAAACGATTTATAACCCCGATGAATTTCGAGGGAAAAATTTATTTTAAGGGGGGTAGAATGTAACACCCCGAGATTTTATGACAAATATTCTTTTACTTTCATTGATGTCTTCTATTATACAACACACTATGTTTAGCTTGTACTATACGCAACACCGTATTAGCTTGCAGTATAGGAAACACTATTCTTGGAACGTGTTATACACAATTTCATGTTCGTTTTATAATAGTCATTCTACGCAACATTGAGTGTGTGTGGGTGTATATATATATATATTCAATGTATAAATGAAATATGGTTGGATTCTGTAATACGAAATAATGAAGGATTCTTTCACACCACGCAACCCTGACTTGGCTTGCATTACATGCAATCGCGACCTTCCTCGATAGCGTGTGTTGTACACAATACCAGGTTTTTCTAAACAACGATATATTATTATAATATTATTATGAACTAGACATTATGAATAGTATTAACTAAATTTTGAATTTTATAACATTATTATTCATCTTACACATTTTCTAGAACATAGTATAAGAACAAAATAAATTTTTCTGGTAAAATAAGTATTTTTCAAAATATACAGTTTTTCCTCCTTTTGATGGCACACCCACATTAAATCTAGTTCTTGACATGTTTATAAGTTCAATTTTACAAAATAAAATTATTATTTGGAATTAGGATATAAAATTTTACCTTGGATAAAATTTTCATATTATTCTGATAACTTTCATATTTTATTGAATAGTAAAAACACGCTATATTTTAATTAAAAACAACTTTTTTCATCGTAATAACTTATGTTGTTAAATAATAACATTTAATGGTTTTAAAGTATAAATAGAATATATTTTTACCATTTAATATAATGTATTTCATTAGCCTTGATTTTACATTGAATACGTAGGTTAAATAAATTCAATCTTCTGCAATGTTTTAAACAAAAACCCATTTTCTTTCGACAATGAGATTAATTTTAATTTAATTTATGCAAATTATGTCTATTGAATTTGTAAAAATGGATTCCATATTTAGAATCAGTGGGTCCAAATTATATTAATAGGCTACTTTTTATTTTTGGAAATTATGAATAGTAACTATGGTAAATTTTATTTACCATAGTTAAAGGTAAATCGGGTAATTAAGGGTAAATATAATATTATAAAATTACACTAACACATGAAAAAATTATATTAGATGGCTAAAAGTCAACCCATATCACCTAAGTGTCGTATTAGATTCTTTTTATGGACTTTTGACCATGAAAATAATTTAATTATTATTAAAACCAAAGAAAGTGACAAAATGTCACTCTCTTAAATCTTATAAGTATAATAATTTCAATTTAGTGATAAACATCATAAAACATCGAACATGAATAGTCTCCAGAAATCTAATAAAATTATCTATATAATGATAATTTATTTAGAATTTTTAGGGATTACATTATTGTCATTGATGGTGATACATTAATGATGCAGAAATTATTTATTTAGTGAAAAATCAATAATATAGTTTTTATTGAAATATTAATGCATATCAAAAGGCGCAAAAATATGAAACAAACTTATTATTAGTGTATATATAAACCCAGTCATCCAATATCTTACTTTTGGTCCATTTGGATCTTTATTAAGATGATTATGACACTTATATTATTTTATTTTAAATGATGCCAAAGTTGTCACCTTAATAATTTAACAAAAATAACAATTTAAATATTCTGATTTTAAGATGATAAATTCGAATAAAAGTATTATTGTGAAATTTGATAGATTTATCTTCATCATAGAATTTTTTTTTAATTTTTATGCAACATATAATTATATTAAATAATTATACAAAAATGTTGTAGTAATTCTTTTATTAAGAGATAAACCAAATAAATGGTTTTAAAAATAATAAAATAAATATTATATGAACTATTTAATGTAATCCACTAATTTTATAGATATATATGACCTTTTATGAATCTATGAAAGATTTTAGTTCGAACATATATTCTGTATATAATTTATTTAAATTCAAATTAATGAATAGTGTCATATTTGACACTATTGTTATTATATAAAAATAACATATTATAAAATTGTTTAAAAATCACAGAAAATATTTAAAAATTAAAAATTTAAAATTATATGGTGTAAAATGTTATAAAGTATCCAATTATGGATAGTTCACAACAAATAATAAATTATTTTTTTAATTTAAAATTTATAATGTTATTACCACAAATAAAATTAAATTCATTAAATAAGGATAAATAACGTTGATAATGTTGAAAATAAATTCCTAACTTGTCTAAATTTTATTGGTTGATTATATTACAACCCAATATCATCTAATATTATAACATGAGTCATTTTTGGAGGTTTTTAAGTGGGGTTAGATTTATTATAAATTGATATTTTTAAGATTTCCAAAGGTGCCCCTCCCCTCCCTTATAAAAGGGAACCTCCTCCCTCTCTTCCTCACACCAATTTGAGCCTTCAATCTCGGAAAAACCCTACCAAATTCTCTTCTCCACTTCCCTAGAAACATCCTAGAGGTCCTGGTATTCTTCAAAGACCAATTTTAGTGCCCTAAGAGGAGGTCTCAAAGAGGCGCTTCAAAGAAGAGGTAATGTTCGTTACCGATTCATTCAACTTTATATCTTCTTCCAATTATTCTTATTTAGTTGTTTAATTATGAAATAATAACATCAGTATCACTCATATACTGATATTTTATTATATGTATGAAACAACCCTATTTCACAATTTATCCATCCGACGAAAAATGAAATCACCGCACGTGCGTACGTACGGAATACCGTCTCCACGCCGTGGTGTAATCTATATTCCCCCACCATCTTACTTGGATGGGTATAATGGTGTAAATAATGACTATATATGATTATTGTAAAGTGATATTGATTCTTAAATATTATACATACACTTGAATACAATTCCACGATCATGGGAATTATATCATTGCTCGTGCGTACGTACGGACTACCGTCTCCACGACGCGATGAGATTCATTCTCAATGATTAACCATTCTTGAATGATAATAAGGTATATGTAATAAGTAATCATGAAATATATGAAATTATAATGATACTGGATTTATGTATATACATATGTATGTCATCTAATTAATTCCATTCAATTCAACAGGGAAATGAAAACAGCGTTCATGCATATGTACGGCCTACCGTCTCCATGAACGGTGTATTTCATTCCATTTATCGATATATTATATATATGTATATTCTGAGTATATATTATATATAAATTATGTTTTAAATTCTGGATATAACTAATCATGATCCAAGTAATCATATTAATAATTACAAGTTAAAACACGAACGACAAATGAAACGATTTTACACAAAACGCTACTTTAACATAAATTTACAAAAGAACGGGTAATATAAAGTCATAAGTGGACCATATATGATATAATATCAATGAATATGATTCTGTAATAAGTCAATAACATTATTTAAATCATTATACAGGGGTTTCAGATACGTACGAAGCATATCAGACCTAAGGTAAGGGATAATTTTGCAAATCCCATTTTTATCCGAGATTGCTTAATTGTAATTATTTACTGGTGTTATTGTTATCATCCATGTCCATGTTTTCTAAAAATGATTTCATGTATTGTTAAAGTCCTTTTTACCCACTTTTGACTTTTACTACATGGCATGTAAGGAATCTTTCTTTTGTTTACGTTACGAGTGACTTTTTTGACTTTTCTGGAAAAAGTATAATAAGAATGTTTTTTTAACGTATACGACATGAAAGGATTTTTATGGTTTTATAAAGCCTTATTTTCATGAAGCTTCCTTAAAATGATTTCATGAATATTTTCAATAGAATCCTTTTCTTTTAAAATTAAATTTCATTTTGTGAAAAGAAAATGATTTTCAAGATGAAAGGATATTTTCCTCAAGAATTCAGTTCAAGTGATTTATCAAAACCATTTTCCATCTAAGATGACATTCTTTCATATGTGTATGTTTCAAGTATCATGTCTCTATGAATTAATTGGTTTCATTTTTCTTATTATGAAATGATATCCACTTCATTTATATGTATTATGTTATGATGGTATGATGTTTATGAAACCACTTTTATTTATTGGGTTATTATAAATGATTTATGTTTATTTTGTGGCACAAGTAAGAATGATTTCATTATGAGATGGGTGGGAACTATAACTCCCTCCATTGAATTGGGTAAAGATTTTATATCTCAAGAGATAGACATGTCTAGAACAGTATGTTAATCCGGTTCAGTGTTACAGGACTGAAACGAGGAATGAACTCGATTCAGAAAGGGACTTTGTCCACTAAGATGGTCTTGGCAGCAATTCCTTGGATACTATAGAAATCATGACATGTACTGAATGGTTTCCACAATTACATGTTTTACTCCTATGATATTTTATCATGCTTGATGTTTCATTATGATCTATGCCTTACGTACTTCCATGTTTTATGTCATTGCTCAAGATTTTGATGTTTAATCATTATGTTCATGTTTTTTAGCTCAAATGTATATGATTTGTATTATTTTATCCATGTTTACCCTTACTGAGAATTCGAGCTCACCCTTTTTATGTTTCATTTTCCCCAGGAAATAAAGAAATGTTTTAGGTAAGGAAACAAAAAGGGGAAGATCGTTATGGGAGATGTTGAAGATCTTTCAACATGATTAGTTGTTTATATTCCGAGTTTCCAAAGACATTAAACTATTATGATCCTTGTGTGTCTTTTTTGTTATGTATTAAGTATTCCGCAAAAGTAATGTAATGTCCATGTACGTCATGCTTCAGGTATCTACAGTATGTGGCCTACCCTAGTAGTTTCCCTCTAGTCCACATAGATCCATGATGCATTTCTTCTGGATGTACAGTCTTTTCTACCTGGTCACACAACCTCACCACTTTCATGGGCTCTATCCAACATGGCACTAAAATGTATCCCAACTCATATTCATGGCCCCAGTTCACCACCTCCATCATTATCCTCCATGCCACCACAGCTATGTCCCACCTAGAACACATTCTACTTCCACCTCTAGTTGCACTTCCAGTGGCTCATCCTGTCATACTCTAACTGGTCCAAACATTTCTATCGGGAAACTTCTGCCCCCCCTGCCCGCCACGCTGCCAGTACTGTCCCCCTATCGACACATACTCCTCATCGACTAACACCCACACTCCTGATCTATATGGAGTTACCACCTCTGATTTCCTCCACCATAAGCTAAAATTTCCTTGCACTACCATCACACATCCATAATGTCATCTTAGGATCAGTTTTTGATTCATATTTCTTATATGTTTTCATAGGGAACTAAAGGATAAGAACATGTGATGAATGTGAGTAATCGAGGGGGATGTTTTAAAGCTCATGGAAAGAAAAATAATGGATCTTGTCCTTGTTCATGATGGCCTCAAACCATTCATTTTAGATGAATAATAAAGAAAAAATCATTACATATATCCAATCACCAGTGAATCCCCAAAAGAATAACACTCATCTAGAATGATATCAAATCATCGATCAACTTTTTCTTTGATTGGTCCACGTTCAAAGTTGGATCTAAAAATGGGAATGGAAATCCCAATGAAAAGTTAACATCTTAATATGAGATGGGATTATTTGTGGATTAATAATAGAGGTTTATGTCATCATTGATCCTTGTTCCACTACTATTATTGATCGAGTGTGTTTCATTTGACACATTATAGTAATTACAAGGTGATACTAATAAACAGTAGTTTATGAAAAATCATTCTTTAAAAATAAAAACTCTAATACATCTGATAAACTATTTTTATGACAAAATTTTTTTTGACAATTGAATCCAAATTCTAAAATTCACAGTCGACCTTCATCTGTCGATGTTTGGCTCTAGATAAGGTAATGTCACTTCTCTGAACACAATTCATTCCACTGATTTCTAATCAGGGAACCCGTTTAGATGGTATTAAAATTATAATGAAAAACCACCCACACTCTTTTTTAAAAGCCTACAATTTATCATCATATCTTTATGGGAACAAATGGCCATTAAATCTCAAGCTTTATAATAGTTTTTTCATAGAATTTTCCAAATAAATTAATTAATATAAAACCAGAGAATATACGAGTCATTACATTATTCCCACAAAAGGATTTTATGTTTGTAAAAGAAAACTCAAGGGATAATGAACAAAAATATGATGGTAATAAGAATGAACATGAGCCTCCCACTCCCATGTTTTCTACTAGTGATTCTCATGCGACCACCAAATGTGCACTAGAGGAATCGACCACCCATGATTGATCCAGTCCAATCAATTCTCGATCTCTATAGGGAACTCATCAAAAGACTCCCCATAATCATTTTCCAGCTCACACATGTCTATGATGTGTGATGGATCAGGCACATACATCATCTAATACGACACGTTGAAGACATTATGCAACAGTTTCAATTGTGGGGGTAGATCATGGAGGTACACCACCTTACTAGCTATACTCAGAATCTTAAAGGGGTTGATGTATCTCACAGAAAACATTTCACCCCAGTCAAATATTCATAATTAACATTGAGGTGAGAATTGATAGAACTTATGGTATCCCTTATCAAACTCTAGAGGCCTCTGTATATTATCAGTATACGAATTTTTCTAGCTCTGCATAGTCCACATCCACACCAAGATGATCTGCACCTTCTTGGTGGTATCATGTACCAACTCTACACCCACGAGTGCTAACTCCCCGGGTTCTGGATATCATAGTGGTGACCTTCTTAGACGCATGAATGAGGCCGCTAATGGTTATATACCAATGGTGTAGTTATATAAGTTATTTTACACAAACACCACAAGGGGTACGTTATCCTCCCAAATTTGGAAAAAATATATTATTTAAGCTCATAACAAGTCCTCCCAAACCTGGATGGTCCTCTCCATTTATCCATCTATATGGAAATGAAATGTCATTATCTAGCACAAATAGGTCCTGGTAAACTCATACAATCTCTTCCACAACTAGGATTTGAAACATGAATTATGATTTGAAATGATAATTGATGACTCTTAATGAAGATGAACTATATCTTCCAGGTAGAGGCGTACCAATATCTCTAAAAATATATGATAACAGAACAGCAGGAAATGGGATGAATTGGTGGTTTGTTAAATGATCACCCATATGGTATCAAATCCCATTGAAAGGCACGGTAAACCCATCATGATTTCAATCAAAATTCAATCACAGATCCAATCTAGAACTTCAATTAGTTGGTTCAACACTACTAGAACCTGGTGTGTATCCATCACTTATTAATATTTTGCTTTGATAAATATGTATTTACACTTCCTTCTCCATCCTTGACCACCAAAAATGCCATCAATTGTCCAGGTAAATCCTAACCACACCTAGATATACCAGAAAATGGGATGTGTGTTATTCACTCACAACCTCGTCCTCCATTATCAGTGGTATAACATTGCACCCTCTAAAATGAATGACATGCTATATACCATTGGAATATCCACCAGGGGCATGCCTTATAGAAATATGAGCATGTAATGTTTCATAGTCGATATCACCATGTTCTTTATCCATAAATCACTTTAAAAGAGGATGGTTGACCACTATAGATTGTAGGTATGATTCCACATATCCAACAATGAAGGATATCTTTAACGTGGCCAACTCATCTAATGCCCCAGTCATCTACTATAAGCTGGATCTCATATTGAGAGCATCATATACTACATTCCCCATCTCAAGAGTATATAAAATATAAATTTTACAGACCTAGATGAACATTACTCATCATGTCTGTCTCATGATTAGATCCATCCCTGAGAAGATAAACATGATACTCTTGTGGTCAGATTAGAACATAAACTAATCACCCATAATGTAGTGTCTCCACACCTTCATTGGGTAGACTACAACTAAAAGTTTAAGATCATTGGTTGTGTATTTATTCTCATGTTTCCTCAACATTCTTGAAACATATGTAATCACCACTTTACCCTACATTTGAGCACAACAATGCCCGGTCCTTGATGCATCACAAAACAATATATACCTCCCACCCTCCTTTGGTAGTCTCAAGATGGTAGTGCTAATCAAACTCTTCCTCAACACCTGAATGAAATACAGGCACATCATTGTCAATAATAAAGGATGACCATTCTATGTCATGGCCATAAAGGGTGTATGAAATCTATAAAAGACAGGTAAAAACATCAAAAAATACCAAAAAATCATAGGAAACTCTATACCTTGTAACACAGATGGTTGGATACCAAAAAATCACTATGACAATATTTAATGGATATACATAAACTCTAGCCTCTGAAATTTTGTCTCATTTAAGGTGGACGTCATGAATTAAGAATTGACACATCTCGGGCATCCCATAAAGATGGATCTCTTGGCGTGTTTCAAAGACCATCCTTATGTGTATTGTGTGCTTCTCCTCAGATTACATGTACAATAGGTTTTCAATAATGAAGACCATAGGGAAATAGTCTATGTTAGGATGGAGTATTGTGTTCATGATTACCATGAACACAACTTGTTAATTTTTCAGGAAAAATGGAATCACCATGTACTCATTGTTGTTGTAACGACATCTGATGTATGTATTCTATACATCCACATACCATACAGGAAGATAGTGATATCCATAACTATGTTCATCCTTCCAGATCCACACCACAATATTCAATTTTTTGGTTACATATTCTTCACATTTACCTGGTTTAGGCACCGAATTCTCACACATAATCTCATGCTCTGGTTTTCCTTCATGGATAATAGAACTGGGGAAACCTAAAGTAAAACATTGGGTCTCATGAAGTCATTCTTCTATAAACCATCCAGCTATAACCTATACACACCAAGATATATAGGATCTATCTAATATTCAGGTGTAGATATTTGTGTTGTTCTAGGGTAATGGTCAATGTTTATGTCTACCTCCCTGTAGGTAGGTAATCATGGGACATCAATATGAAATATGTCCTCATTGTATGCAACCACTAAAAGAAATGGTGGACTCATATCATCCAATATAACAAGGGTAAGGCTTGAAAAATTGTGATAAATAAGTCAAACCCTCCTATACATGAGTTATTCTTTCACAACAGGACTTCTCTTTTCCCAAATAAAGGAACACATTGTCCCATCTCCATAGACACTCAACACTCTGTGTCGAAAATAGTCAATCTTGGAGTGATCTTCCGATAACCAGTCTTTACCAAGAATGAGGTCATATGGCCATGACAATGACAACAAGATATCCCAACCAAAACATCTTCACCTAAAGAATTTCAAAAAATCTTTGGTACCAACATGTGGTTGGGGAATCGTCCCCTGTTGTAGTTTCTATGAGTAGGGATTGATTCAATGGTTCCACTGGAATCTCCATGTCTCAAACAATGGTCTGGTAGAAATAAGAGTGACTAACATCTATGTTTATTAAAACTACAGCTATTTTGGAAAATTCATAAATCGTACCTCTAATCATATCTAGATAATCCTAGTCGTAAGCCTTTATCACTTCAAGCTAGCCACATCCTTGTCCACCAGATCCATGAGACCGTGGGGGACCACATTGTTGTGGTTATGGTAGTACATTTAATCTCTTCCCACTAACATATACTCCACTAACTCCACTGCTATTCATGGTACCATATGGTCCCATATACCCCTGTATCCTTTGATTCTTTGGTCACTTGACCATCTAATTATCACACACATGGAGTGTTTGGAAATTGCGAGATAGATGTCCCCAACTGTCTCACGAGTAACACAACATATCCTTTATATGTCAGCTCATCACTGGGATCCCCGCACTACTGATAAAAAATATTTTACTCATCCCCTATAGTTCTTGACCATGTTGGGTCCCAATGTCTATTGTCGACTCCATACCACGGAAGACTCTGCTACCTGGTGCTTGGTTGTAGCTCCCACTGCTAGTGTGTGTTCTACAAAAAATCCCTCCAATAGAAGTGAATTATATAGTATCACAACATATTTAGGGATAATAAGGGATATCCTAGATGTATTGATATCCTATCATGGGCCATGCTCAAATGTCTAGGAACTGAAACATAGGTCTCACACCATATATGTGGAGTAGTGGAAATTTTCAATTAATCTCATCGTGTTCTCCTCTATTGTTTGAATTCCCTGTTATAGATAAAATAGCTCCTATATGCACACTGAGTGTAACATAGCTAGAAATAACTCATCCATGATGAGGTGCTATAATTATTACCTTGTGAGATTGTTTTCGTCATGTATCTGAATTCCAATGGTCCACCATCAACCTGAAGTTCCCTAAAAGTATTAACAACTAGAACTGTCATTTGGTCAAAAGGCATCATCATATGTTGGAAGAAACATATAAAATCATCCATCCAATCCAAAATTATATAGGTGTATTTATCACCCCTAAACCGAAGAATTTCTTTACCTATATAACACATTCAATGCAATCGGCTTGTGTGCAACCCATATGACTAACGATGTAAGTAATTACTACTCTCTAGGTGGCGGTCTCATTGGTACAACACTAAGATGTTCCCTCTCTGGTACTAGTACTTTTATCGATGCCTCATATATAAGATTATCATCCTCATTTTCACAAAATTGAATTCTGTAAGGCTATATACATGGATGAATCCTGAAATATTTCATGATTTTCCACAGTCAATAGAGTTTAGGTTGAGAGTTGTCACAATAAAGACATAAAAACAAACATAATTCCAAAATGATGTATGTACATTTAATTTCCATGAAAAAATTATTGTTATGTACTGAGTTAAGATGAATAATTTAGTGTCCTGGTGTATAGATATATCAACCTCCACACCAACACTTGATTACCTAGACTAAATGCCAAACTCAAAACACTTTACACTATTTGCCTCATACCATTATCAAAGTCTCTCTGTCCTTAAGTAAAAATGATCCCCATTGATACCACTCTATCATGAATCATCCCATAGAGTCATACTCCATGACTACCCCTTATCCACCTCTGATAGGATAGGGTCTATCGACTATCATCGATTATGAATATCCCCATGATGGTAGGCATTTTCAATGGTACATATACACACACTCACAGAAATATCCTTTCCCAATATGCTTAAACATAAAAACACTATGTAAACAATGCATGCCTATAATAATATTCTAATTTTTTTTTTGATATTATAAAAAATAGAATTTAAATACGGCCATAATTACAATCACACAAAAATTAATTTTGTGTCAATTGAATATAAATGTTCCTGAATCTCATCTATTGAAAACTCTGCCTGAAGGGGTAGGTGTAAGATAACTCCCTGAAGTCATAGAAGACAAAGATCTCTATATGATCACTCAGAGGAACTCATGGTCCATCTCCACCAATTACTCATTCAATGTGTCAATCTTCTACCAAAGATGTGACACATGTTAGAATATACCATGTAGGGGTTAGAGAAAAAATAATCCTTTGGACACTGAAAACCACAATCTAAATACCACAAATAAAATAAAGATGTATTCCAAAAAGCAAACACATGGAGTACACCACCCAGGTAACACACTAATTAATCCACAATGAAATCCCATGTCATAAACTACAAAGGTTACACACAAACTATACACATATAATAGTTGTATAAGTCTAATTCATGAAGATAAGGATTTTGAGTTATAGTCCACATATGTTGGAGATTCCATGAAAAATAGAGTGTGGATGAAGAGCAATGTATAGATGAATAATGTATCACTGATATGGCAATGAATTTCAATGTCACATAAGAGAAAAATAATAGAGCATTGAATGTTCTCATAGCATTGAAGGAGCTCAGAGTGTTGATGTCACACAAAGTGTCGAGGGATATTTGTGTGTCAACAGTGAATTGAGTGTCATTACCACATAGACTGTCAGTGGTTCATGAAGTGTCGAAGTATCACAGAGCTTCAGTGGAACACAGTTTGTTGATGGGTCGTGAATCCCCTATGTAGTTTAGACACCATGTCAAAGACATCCATATTATTCTCCTCAATCGCACTTGTTCCGGGGGAAAAATTCTAAAGTCATTAAGTCATGAATAAAAATCCAAAAAAACACATTTCTATAATATCAAAAATAAAATGTCTTATAAAGGGACAAAATTACCCAAACGACTCGCCAAATAGACACATGGATTGAATGTTACATGTGTTTTTCTGAAATGGGTGGACCAATGTCTGGTCTACGAATGATCATACCTGATGGATTAAGCCCAACATGAACCTGTCTGGTTTACCTGACCTGATGTGGTTCAGTTGAGGCAACCTTGAATGACACAGTTGGGCCTGACTCAATCTAGGTCTTCCCTCTATGCCTGCTTCACAAAACTTGCTAGGCTGGTGGGTGCATCCAGTCGGGCCCCTGCAGCGGCCCAACTCATCTCGTCCATCCCTCCTCTTCCATGTCGGTTTGAGTGTGTGGGATGATTCCCACATTGGCCTCACACCTCTGGTCAATGCCGAGCTGTGTCGCATTTCTCATGGTTATCCCACCTCGTCAACCTTGTCCTACAACTTCCCCTTCACCGTAGGCTCCCTTCGACATGGCTCAGAGATATGTCTTTGCTCACCACCACAACCTCTTATTGGGCCCCCAGGTTGTCCCCTGCTGGCCCAACCACCTCCAGATCCTTCCATCATGGAGAATATTTTACCATGTTTTGTTCCCCAAACATTCCTCCCTTTTTGGCCCATTATTCTATGCTTCGCATAGCCCATCCTCCCATGCTGTGCCACTACTTCCACTCACACCAACCACCTAGTCAGTTCCCTCTCCTTGAAACCATGTCAACTTCATGGACTGGTTCCTCCCTGCTAGAATTGGCTAGATTTATCATCTTCGACTGCCACCACATTTTACTTTTTCCTCCATGCATTGTCATCTCATCTTCATAACAGTGCCACATGTACAATTTTCAGATCGGATTTTTCATAGGGATTTAAAGTGAAGGGATATTATTTTGAACGCGTGAAGAAAGGAAGATATTGACGAGGTTGGATGAATGAACAATAATACACTAACTATATATTATTGAATTGATCATGTTTTCCCTTATTCTTTCATGTTAATATAATATCAATGACTAAATAAATACACAAATATAATCCCTAATCCCACCACACATGAATATCTCTCATCCCAAAAGGGATCGAAATGTGGATCAATGAGTTCATTAGTTTGTATTTATTCATATTTGGATCTAAATTAGAAAAATTTAAATTAGTTTGAAAAATAAACATCAAACCCCATGGTTGGGTAAATAATTGACAAAAAATGTAGGTATGTGTCGTCATTGATCCTTGATCATCATGCATTCATATTCGAGAGAGATTCCATCCACATCCCATTGGATTTCAATATATATGGCTATATCAATGAATTACATATAATGGTTTTATTAAAATTAATCACACAGGATTCAATAGTTATGGTGTTAACCCTTTATTCCTAGTTGATTTTAGTCACCGCCTAAGGTAATTTCGCTGTATTAAATGCAATAGTGCCCATGGATTTCTATTCTAAGAATCCATTTGAATGTTATCTTCATTTGAATGAAATGTCTCCCGCATAATTTATGAAAAACATAATATTTTTCATTATATCATCTGGGAACCCGGGGATTCAGAATCTCACACCATCGTAGTTTCTAGTCTTTGAATTTATCCAATTAATTTATGAAAATAAAAATAGAGAAAATCTAAGACATTACAATTTATTCCATGATTACATCATGAAGAAAAAAATATCACATCCCTAACATGTACCGATTCAAGAGGATGTACATTTTTAAAATGTTCTTTCTTATAATTTGTATTTGTTGATGTTAATGGAAAAAAGATATTAGATAATACCCAACCATACTAGTCATCTGTTAAATATACTATAGAGAAACCATAAGTAAAAAGTGGAAATATGGGAACCATAGGGAGTGATGAAGGATAACTGTGCTCACTTTTTATCAGCAAATTATGGAAAATAATGGATGGAGATATTCCATATTGGGGGAAGAATGTAAATATAAAAATGTTTATCAATTGAAATTTCCTTCATATATTTATTTAATATTTCATAAACTACATTAAATTACATTTATAACATAATACAAATATTATAAATAAATAAATAATGAAATAAGATGAATTTATCGAAATTATGTAACCTAACATGATGCAATAGTGACATTACAATTAGAATAGATACATGACAATTTGGAAGAATAATTTGGACAAAAAAATGGTAACATCATATATGCAATTATAATTAATATTTAGTAATCATATAAATGATAAAATGAAATAATTATATCATTGTATAAGTAAATAAATATTTCAAAAAATATTAGTTTAGTGTTTATTGTTTTATGAAACAAAAAAAATTAATATTTTTTTTAATAATATACTTATTGCAATGAAAAATTATTTTCATATAATAAATCCATTAATTAAAATTCATCAATATTATAATTATAAGATAATATTATGATCCCTAAATTAATGTTTCCATGTGTAATAAAATCAATCATAATTTGAAATTTTGTATTTTACAAATAAATTATTATTTTAATTAAAATTATAATTTCTCTAATTATTCAAATTATTGTAATACTATGGAGTTAATTTTTTAGTTTTAATCTTAGAAAATATTTAGGGTGACTTTTTGGGATTTCTATAAAATACATTAATTATTAGTGAATCCAAAAATATTGTAATTTACTATAAAACATAATTTACTGAATTTTTGAGTCATTAATGAATCATTGAAGAAGAAAGACATAAATATAGAAATATCCATAATTATTTTAATTCATTAACTGATAAGGTCCAAACTATTCATTTTTTGGATCAAAAAGAACAAACTAATGAATAAAATAATGGGAAAACACATATCTCATCGCCTATAAATACTACCGCACATCATAACTTATCATCACACATAAAACCCAATAAATATTGAATATATTGTCAAAAATACCCACCCCAACATTCTCTGCCATGTTTAAGAGATCTTGTGTTATCAAATGGACAAACTATTTTCCATATGGAGGTTCTGAATAATGAGTATGTGAAGAGGTAAAATAATATTTTATTCTCTTTTAAATTTGTTTAAATTTCATTTAATTTATAATCCTTGACTAAATTAAAATATCCAAGATGAATTATAGATTCATTATCCCTTATATAATGTAATTTTAATATGTTAACAGAATAATTCATCTTTAAATCCATTCCCTTTTCATTTTATTCTAAAAATGAATACATTATCCAAGGGTTATCGATTTACCCCTACTGTGGATGATGCATTTTCATTTTCTATTAATGCCTCCATGGATATTCATAATTCAATTATTATGGTTAAATACGATTTCATTTTACATATTATATTTTATATTATTTTCTTGAATCAATATATAAACATACTTTTATATAAAATGAGACAATTTTGTGATGGTCATAATATCATCCAAATAAACAAAATAATTTTGATTACATATTCATTTAATTACTCAACCACATACCATATAACCAAATGATAAATATGATTATTTAATCCTCTTGATAGTCATTAATAAATTACTATTTTAATTCGTTATAACTATTCATATTTTACATGAACTTCTATATTCTTATACAATATTACAAATCATGAAAACGAAGAAAAATAACACTCTCAATTGATGAAATTAAACTCTATAACTCATTAGAAATAAAATTGATGAAATATAAAACACAATAATGAATGATATTCATGTGAAAAGTGTTTATTTATTTATTATATAAAAAATTTAATTTCATCATCACAGACATTAATGAATTGAATGAACATCGACATAACGTACATGGATTCATAAATCCACCTCGATTTCCATAGGTTTTCCCTTTGTCACACCCATTTCACAATTTATATTCATTTGATTATCCTTAAATATCTTGAATATTATGTATAATTTCTTTTTCAAGTATATACATGCCTTATTCATTTTTATAGGAAATTCAAAATATTTTATAAAACAAGTCTTCTTTATAATGAATAAACTATTTATTTATATTGATATTAATAGTTCTTCACTCAAGATTGATGATTCTTATATGAAGTGAGTTATTCTATCATTATGTTTTGAACCCTTTTTTTATTAATATATTCACGATGAAATGAAAACAATTCCTTTCAATGTTTTTTATTTGTTCTATTATTGATATATGTTCTATATGGAATGAATTATCACGCAAGGTTATGATGTGAATGGAAAACTAGGAATTATATATCACATATATCTATTTTTATTTTAATTGTGTTCCCAAAAATATATAACGCCCCATTTCATTTGTTAATGTTATGTTCCCCATGAGATAATGTCAAATATGTGTGAATGTGTTGTTATCTTTGTTCAAATATTTTTGTAGTAGTTCACTGTTAAAAGATGATGTTTAATTTTTATGCATTTCCACGTACCATGCCATTATCTAATGCTTCTACTCATTATTATTATTATTATTATTATTATTATTATTTTATGATTTTATGATGATTTATATTATAAACCATATATCCCTCCTCTTTTTCATCATCTAAATATTATTTTACCTAACACATTTTTTTGATATACATCCTTAGGTTATTATGTGTAAAATGGAGAATAAAAGATCTAATAAGAAGTTAATAACAAAGAAATGGAAGAATTAATTATGTTTCATTATTGTAAATGTTATTTATGGTCTTAATTTTCCTAGGAAACTATACATTTGGTTCTTGATTGTGTAAAGCATTATTAATTTTTTCAGTAAAATTATGTAACAATCTTGAAAGAAAACTTGGGCCACTATGTCCTCTAACTATAACTCACATTTGACTTAAATTTCATAAGAATTGTATTTTCATATGTTTTTTAGTATAATTTATAGATTTACCATTGATCATATTTTCTATTGGAGTATATTATAATATCATCAATTAAGACTAATTTTTTTTGAGGTAATCTCTAAAGACACTAATGATCATGTACATAATGATTTATGGAGAATTAACATGTCTAAATAGAATGACAATGAACTCATAGTTCCCATACATTGTAAAAAAATTATTATTGGGGATATCCCCATTCATAACCATAAAATGATAATATCCTATCCATATATTGACTTCGTTGAAGTATTATGATCCACATAGATGATAAATTGTTTTTCATAAGTACTGACAAGGATAATGTTTCATTTTTGTTATATTGTTTATCTTAGGATAATATGTAACACTGAGAGACATTATAATATTTTTATTTCTAAATAAATTAAATATCTTTTCTTTATTTCATTTTTTTCCACTACATGTTAATCTAAAAATACCCACAATAATGATTTGATTTGTGTTACATGTAAGTCACAATTTAACAGAACATTAATATATTTTTAAAATATTATTATTTAATATAATATATAACATATCCAATAAATTATTTGTTATGAATATTTTTAAACAAGTTATAAAATTTTTATATTTCATTTATGTTTAATATTCATCTCTTGTATTTTCTATGCATTATATAAGAAAAAAAATCATTTTTTTATAAAAGAATTATTTTGAAAAATTACGGTTTTCTAACATATAATTGAAAACCCATTTTGAATTAAATATCTTATAAATATATCTATTATATTTTCCACAATAAAATTCCAATTTGAAATTAGAAAGTAATATTTTTAATTCGTTCAATGTTTTCTATTTTTTCTAATATGTTTTATTATTTAATGAATAATAAAAATATAATAAATTTTAATTGAAAATAAAATTTTTAAAAAAAATAATTTATTATGTCGATAAATTAATGTATTGATTTTTTAAATATAATACATTATATTTTTACCAGTTAATATATTTTTGGTTATTTTAATTAATTTTACCATGTATTTCGATGTAAAAATATTTTTATCTTTAAAAATGTTTTATCTTTTAAAAACCCATTTTTCATTCGGACAATGTAACATATTTAAATTTACATAATTAATTATTATTATTATTATATTGATAAATGGATTTTTTTTTGAATCTTTGGGTCTCAGTTATTTAAATAGCTTCCATTTATTTTTTGGCATTATGAATAATAATTTTAGTAATTTTTGTTAAGGTGGTTAAGGGTAAATTAAGTAATTAAAGGTAAAAATAAAATTATAATAATTACCCAAAATACTATAAAAATTATATTAGATGACTAAATCCAAAACATATCATCTAATTTTATAAATGGAATCATTTAGTAGACCCCTTTCCATGAATATGACAAAAATATTATTAAACATAATGAATGTGACAAAATATCAAACTCTCATTTTTTATAATTATAATAATTTTAAAATAGAGATATATAAAATATATCAAATATTATAAATATTAAATTGGAAGATAAAATAATTAACTAACTCATGTTAATTTACTTATTATTTTTTCATTTAAATTAATTACTATTAATGATGACACAATAGTGAAGTTGATTTTATTATATCAATTGAAATATCAAATAAATGATATTAAAAATATTAAAATATAAATAATTTATCACAATTATTGATGTAAAATAGTTTTATAGACATAATATATATGTTAATGAAATATTTTATATATGTTTTTGATTTTATCATGTTTTTTTGATATTTTATAATTTGAAATTATTGAATATTATTTAAATGAAAATAAATATTATTTTATTAAATGATATAATAGTCATAAAAAATATGGATTAGAAACATATCTGGATAATATAATATATTCCCTAAATTATAGCATTTGGTTTCATTTGTAATTTTATAGTAACGATATTAACTTTATAGTGGAAAAATTCAACAATAAACGTTAAAGGTTATTCTTTTAAACAAAGGGTAATATCCAAAAGACAAGGATGGTTTTATGATCTATACATGTCTAATATTAATTTTTTCAGGGTATTTCGATCCATCCTCATATATTAAAATAATAAATCCCTTTGGATATTTTTCAAATAGTATATTAATTTTTAAAAAACTATTCTTTTATGAACATCCTAATGTGCCCCTCACCTCTCTTATAAAAGGGAACTTCTCTTTCTCTTTAATTCACGCATCCAAATATATTATTTGGACAAACCCTACATAATACTCATATTAAGATAACTATATTAACCCATGAAACTATAATTTATTCATAAATCTATCCTAGTGGGTCCTTTTGTGAAAATAAAAATGAGATACTCCAAAAAGAGGTAATTGTTTTACCATTTCAATACAATTTATTTTCATATTCTACTTCCTCTTGATAAAATGAATACCCAAAAAGTAATAAATATAGTATAATATAAATTCCTAAATGTAATAATAATTATTATTCAATAATATTCCTCCTTTTATCTATCTTATAATAATAATTTCACCGTGCTTGTATATGTATGACTTACAATCTCCACGCTGTGGAGTAATTTGTCATTCAGAACAACTTTTTTATGGCTATACTAATGAGAATAATATATATAAATAGTTAATAGAAAATGAAAATATTTATGTACACTAAATATACCATCCAAATACATACCATTTTAGCATAAAGAAAATGATATCGTCTCTCGTACATACGTACGACCAACTGGCTCCACGATTTGGTGAGATTCACTATCCACATAAACCATTAAAAATTATTATAAAAATTATGTGATGAGTAATATTAATAAATGTGAACATAATATCCTCATCGATATGAATAAAATAAATCCTATGAATAATAAATATTAAATACATAACAAATCATGCATAGTAAAATAAATTATTTAATATCCGATACAATTGTAATACTGAAATATTATTATAAAAATGTTAAAATAAGATAATATATGATATCATAAATATGAATATGGTCTTGGTATAATTTTAAAACAATTTTTAACCATTATTAAGGAGGTTAACGCACCCTCAACTAATGGTAATATAACATCAGGTGTTAATTACTCAATCTCATTACTATCTCAAATTGTTAAATGATAGTATATATTGAGACATATAATCCATGTCAATGTTTAATACAAACGAATTTAAAATTTTATTTATATTATAATAAAATATTTTAATTTCATTTAAACCAATAATTTTCATTTTATAAATCAATTTTCAAAGAATCGTTCATTCATTTTCCAAACGATGTACATTTCATCCTTTATGAGTAATCAAGAAATAAAGTGTTTTTTAACTTATATGGTGTGAACAAATATTATCAACTGTTATGATGCCTTAAAATTTTGAAACATCCCTTAATAGATTATAAGGTTATTTTCAAAATAATTTTTTTTTAAAATTTTTGATGTTTTTTAATGTTTTCAATGTTAAAAGTATATCCCCTCAATGATTTCTCATGATTTTATTAGATAAATATATATATTTCAACATCATTATTGAATTTTATTCTTAATTGAGGTTTATTTGTTATGATACCATCTTAAGTGAAGTATTGAAGATTTTATGATATATTTTACTATGGACGTTCTATTTTGATACCATTCATCATTTTTAGTTATTTTATTAACACATCATAATCTTATATTAATACAAATATTTATGTTATGTTTTAACACTATTAAAAGAGTAATTATGTTGAATTAGTAAAGTATGGGTGGGGACTACTATCATGACCTGTCCATGGGGCCCCTGGTGTGACTACCCCAAGCCCGCATTCCATAGGCCAGGGGCTGGAGACTAGAACCAAAGGCATAAATCCCGATAAAAGGGAATAAATTTTCTTTATAAAATTAATGAACACAACTGAAGTAAGCACGAAGTAATCTGAGTACAAAATTATGTGTTTAATGGTAAATGGTCCATAATACAAACCCAATTGAAAGTCTAGTACAACAGCAGTAAAGTAATGCAGCAACCACCGATTCATCCTATGGGGATCCCACCTGATGGGTGGGTACATATAGTCTCCCCAGCGCAACGGGTCCGTCCGTCTGCTCTATTTACATCTCACAATGTTTTGAACCTCCGAGTGTCATCCAGCTCTACAATCCTCCCCCACGATCAGTGTTGTCCATCGTCTGCATCCAACACAACATAGTACGGGCATTTCTCATGCAGGGGTGAGTATAATGATACTCAGTAGGGACCCTGAGACCTCCAAAAGTCTCCCAAAATCCATGAAGGATAAACCACAATGAAAAGTTACAATCATGAATTATCAACTGTATCTTCTTAGGTATATGCACATATATATAACTAAGTCATTAGTCTCAGTTCGTCTCCAACTCTCGAGCCAAATAACAACCCAGTCCACACATGAAAGAATTCAATCACATAGATGATAATAATTGAAAGTCAAAACTCAGCTCACAGAGTTATATTTTTTTTCATATAGCGATAGAGATGATCAGATGTAGTCACTGATTCATCTACGATTTCAGAACCACACAGGATACAAGACCAGCTCTACTGTCAGACCCACACAGAATATAAGACCAGCTACTCTGTTTGACCCACACAGGATAGAAGTAAAGAGGTCAAAGTGCCAGACCCACACATGATACAAGAACAATAGTCATCTCCATCAAACCCAAGTAAGATTCTATTATGGTAATCATCGCTGTCAAACCCATGGAGGATTCTAGTACAGTAGTCGATGCAGTAGCAGCCAGCTCTAGGGTTATCGCACACAGCACACTCGATTTCGGGAGGGTCTACTCCTCGAGGCAAGGGGTCGATACATAAAGTGTCACCAATTCTAGATTTGATATATCCCGAAGTTCTGTCTCATCAAAAGGAACCTGACGCGATAGACTGCATGTCAATTAGACGCCCGGTCTGAAAGATATTGTATTTTCTGTTCCAGGGGCCTGGATGGAAATAAGCACGCTCCAAACCCGGACGTTTTCCAAGTCATCCAAAAATCACATATAGTATCATAAATGTACCTCCTCGTTACAAGGGTCCCAGTTCCGCAGACGACGCGTCGATCAGACATGCAGTCTTCAAGATATTCACCTTTAAGTGGAAACAGGCAAGACCCGTTAACCCCAGTGGGCCGACGGGTTGGGTCACCCAGGTCTTGGACGGTCCGACCCGACAGAGGGTCAGACCGGCCCAATGAATCGCACGGCCCGACCTGATGGGGTGCGGCCCAACCCGAGGGGGCGCAGCCCGGTGGGGCATGGCGCGACCCTTCTGGTTGACCGAGCGGCTCAACCCGATTGCCAAGCGGTCCGTAGGGGTAGCCCCCCCGCCTTACCGAACTAGAGGTGCCATTTGGCGCCACCCTCCCAAACCCGCCGGACAAAGCCGGACAGCCTTCCCAGCAAAAGTGGCCCGCTCGAGTGGGCCGCAGTTCCTCCAATATAGCGCCCTTCTGGCGCCGTGGTTCTTCTCTGCCCGGACAGCCGCCTGCCTTCCGTTTTTTCCGCTGAGCGGCCTGCAGAATGCGACCTGTGGTCTTCCGCATCGCGGTGCTACTTTTGGCGCTGTGGTCCACCTTTGTCCTGGTCAGCTTTTGCCCGCTGGTTCTCCTTCGGCCGAACGGCCCGCGTTTCCGGACCGCGGTTCGTCTGCACGTGGATGTTGCGCGGCCGCTGCCTTCGATCATCGCTGCTTCCTGATTACAAATAAAATAAGAGACGACAGAGGGTCATCGGGCTGTTTTTGTTCGACCTGCGCCCTCCGCATTAGGCGGTAACAATTGGCCAATGAATATTCATAAAATTAACAAGGAATGGGGTTCAATTTATTCACTCAAAGAATATAAGAAATCCCTACCACACAAAGGTCTTCGAATGACATCGATCCGTGAAAGAAGAGCATCACGGTAGAACAGTGTCGTTCCGTCAATGATGTCGGAAGATTCATTGTCTTAGGTGACGTAGACTCTTTAAGATTGAGGAGCATCTGAGGATGAAGCATTTTTGGAATAGGTCCTTCACATTTTTTATCGGGAATGTTCTTTGTTGAAGAACAGAGTTCTTCGTCGAAGAAGGTTCACCCCTCTTTTAATTATCCAGAGCCTTTCCCCAAAATATATTTACCCACAAAAAAATAAATAAGTCCCTCCAATTAATAGAATTGCCATGAAATTTATATTATTTCAAAATAGGCATCAATTAATTAACGCTGATATTAAATAGATTTGTGGTCACATTTAAAGGGGCCGGAGGTGGAGAGGCTCCACCATAATAAATATGAGGACTTGTCAAGAAAAACA
Source organism: Viscum album (assembly GCA_963277665.1). Classification (NCBI taxonomy): domain Eukaryota; kingdom Viridiplantae; phylum Streptophyta; class Magnoliopsida; order Santalales; family Viscaceae; genus Viscum; species Viscum album. The sequence continues at coordinate 2,038,387,752 of OY728121.1, forward strand.
ATAGGTAATTAATTGGATGATGAGGGGTGGTGGATGGGTTCGGGTTCATGTGGGTCCCACAACACTAAATCCTCTCTGGGTGGTTATGTGGGGTGTGGGACCACCATTAACATAATCTTGTAAGTTATAACTACCAAAAATAAATAAAATTGTGTACACCAATTTTATTTAATTTATTCTATATCCCTAATAATTAACTTTCAACCCGCATAAAACACAACTACGATGAAGGTCCTCTTAAGCGAAAACTGGCGCTGCGAGTTCATCTCTGTCCTCAGATTTCATTTCCATGCACCAGTTCAAAAGATAGAAAAACCCGCTCATATGTTTACTGATCATACCCAAATAAAACATCAAAAATTGATTTAGGGTACACCGGACCTCAGAATAAAGTGTCGTAAGAAACTGAAGACTCGTAAAATGACAAAGTATTTAAGAAAAAAATTCCTTGAAATTTCCGGGTCTTTACATTACCCCCAACTCCGGGCTTTACATCCCCCTAAATATACAACAGACACTTGGGGACCAAATGGGGGTACTGAGCATGCATCTGAGTCTTCCTCTCCCATGTGTTATCCTGGAGGTTCCCTTGCTGCCAGTGAATGTCAACTAGGGGAATCGACCATCCACGTAGGACTCGCTTTTGTTGATCCTCAATTTCTACCAGGACCTTTGTGAATTTCACCCCTTCATCAATGTCCAGCTCAATGTGATCGATGATGTGGGTTGGGTTGTGCACGTATTTCCTCTTCTGCGATATATTGAAGATGTCGTGCAACCTGATGCAACTGAGGTGGAAGGGCCAGGCAGTAAGCCACCTCCCCTACTCTGCTAAGGCATTGGAATGGTCTGATTAATCGTGGAGATAACTTACTGCCCCATCCAAATCTCCATAGACCTCGTTGAGGTGAGACTCATAGGAAAACGTGGTCTCCATCTGAACCATCTATGGTCCTATGAGTGCTTACTTTCCAGGGTCAGTCTAGCACAGAGGTGATATGCATGGTGGGCCGTACAGTGCCTCGTATGGTGCCATCCCGATGGAGGAGTGGTATTTTTTGTTGTACGCAAACTCCACCAAGGGTAAGTGATCCTCCCAAATGTGACCAAAGTCGAGGACACATGCACGGAGCATGTCCCCAAAAGTCGAAATGGTCCTCTCAGTCTAGCCATCCATTTGAGGATGGAAGTCGTTTCTCAGACGTAGCTGCATCCCTAATGCCTCATGCAACCCCTTCCAAATCCGGGATGTAAAGCGTGCAACCTGATCAGAGACGGTCGTTGATGTCACACCATGAAGTTGTATGATCTCCTATACATAGAGTCAACCCAAGATCAATACAAATCCCTTCTCTCTTATCGGTAGGAAGTGGGCCGACTTGGTGAGTCGGTCTACGATCACCCAGCTAGAGTCATGTCCTCTAGATGTATGTGGAAGCCCCATCATGAAATCTACGGAGATCCTGTCCCACTTCCACTCTGGGACCTCTAAGGTCTATACCAAGCCTGCTTGTACCTGGTGCTCCACCTTCACTTTCTTACAAGTGTGTCTTCTAGAAACGAACTCTACTACAACCTTATTCATAACCAGCAACCAGTGCTATCATCTGAGTTTCTTATACATCTTCGCCACTCCTGTGTGTACTGTAAGGGGGGATGTGTGGAAATCCCTCAGAACCAACTCCTATAGTTCAACTGGTACCATCATACATCCCCTGTAGAGGATGACGTGGTCCCCTCCTTCAAAAACTCCATCTGGTGTCAGCCCTGAGGATATCTGAGCACGTCATGTCTCACAGTTAGTGTATCCTCGTTTTGCCTCTCTAAATCCCTAAATAAGTGGAGGAGTGACTGTGAGAGACTAATGAAAGGATTCTCCATCAGTATCCACAACGGATATCTACAACATGGCTAGCTGCTCTATCGCCTCTCCTAGAAGCTGAATTCCTAATCTCCAGCTGTGATCATCAGCTACATCATTCTCTTTCCCAATAGTATAGACTATCTCAAAGTCATAGTACTTGAGGAACTCGAGCCATCGCCACTGTATCAGGTTCAGGTCCTTCTACGAAAATATGTACTTGAGACTCTGGTGGTTAGAGTAGACTGTAAAGCGCTCGCCCATCAGATATTGCTGCCACATCTTTAAGGAGAAGACCACTCCTACTAACTCCAGGTCATGGGTAGTGTAGTCCTTCTCGTGTTGTATCAACTGCCACAAACCATAAGTGATCACTGCTCGCTCCTGCATTAAGACACACTTGACTTCGGTCCCTTATGTGTTGCAGGAAACTATGTACCCAAAGCCCTCCTATGGTAGCATCAAGATGGGCACACTGGTCAATCTCTGTCTCAGCTCTTGAAAGCTCTTCGGGCATCTATCTGACCACATGAATGGTTTCCCCTTCTTCTCCAAAGCTGAAAGAAGCGCTGCAACTCTGGAGATGTCTTGAAAAAACCTCCAATAGTATCCAGCCAGACCCAGGATACTTCAAACCTCCATCACACTCCTGGGTGGCTCCCCAGCAAGCACTACCTCGATCATTACTGGATCCACTGCTACACCACCTCCGAGAAGACGTGTCCCAAGAAGTGAACCTATCGAATCCAGAACTAGCAATATGAATCTTACCATAAAGATGGTGCTCTCAGAGTGTATCCAGTACGTCCCGCAATTGGTAGGCATGTTCCTCCTCAGTAGTCGAGTAAATTAGTATGTTGTCGATGAAGAATACAACAAAATGATCGAGGTAAGGCTATTAGATCATGTTCATGAGACTCATGAACACTTCTGGAGTGTTGGTTACATCGAAGGGCATAACCAAGAACTCATAGTGGCCATACCGACACCTGAATTCCGTCATCTTGCATATCCTCATCTCGAACTTTGAGATGGTGATAACCTGGCCTGAGTTCTATCTACAAGAACCATTGTTCCCCCTTGAGTTGATCAAAGAGGTCATCAATTGTCGAAAGTGGGTACTTGTTACTTTCTCTCACCTGATTCAAGCAATGGTAGTAGACACAAAGTCGCAAGCTCCCATCCGCCTTCTTGGTGAACAAAATCAGAGAAGCCCAGGGTGAAACACTGGGTCGGATGAATCCCCTTCCCTACAAGTCCTCCAACTATACTCGTAACTCAAGAATCTTAGTGGGATCCATCTGATATGCTTAAGTAGATATTGGTGTTGTCTGGGGGTACAATTCAATGTAAAATTCTACCTCTATATGAGGAGGTAGTCCCTGAACTTCGTCAGGAAAAACCTCCGCATACTGATCCACCACAATAGGAAAACTCGGTCTCCGCAGATCAACCGCAACGAGGATGAGACTAGCCAAAAGATGTGTGATTGGCTGCCGTCTCCTCTGTGTAATCCCATCTAGCAGTACAGAGGATCTCTTCATGCCGGTGAAGGTGAACCAACTCCCATCTATACGGATACACCGCACCTTATTCCTAATACAGTTGATCTTAGCATGTGCTGTAGATAACCGGTCCATACCAAAGATGACGTCGTAAGGCCTCGACGATGCTACAAGAAGATCTGAGCCCAAAATATCACCTCCTAGAGTAAGCTCACACTGCCAGCACCAATTTGTAATCATTTATTCTTCTCTCATAGGAGTTTCTGTCCATAAGGATTGATCCAACGGCTCTGTCAGAATATATGAGATCTGAACAAGGGAAACAACAATAAGATAATGACTCAGACCTGTGTTTATAAGAACTGCAGCAAGGGTGGAGTAGACACATATAGTACCTCGAATCATATCAGGTGTGTCATGGTCATAGTCCTCAACTACCTCATGTTATTCCCGCCACTATCTTCTAGCTCTCGGTGTTCGGGGTGGGTCTCTTGGTGGTGGTGGTGGTAGAGTCTATAAATTTCATCCACCACCCGCTGCTCGGCCCACTCCTCTTCCTCGTCCACCCACTCCCAGTGGACCACCACAGTCAAACCCCTGACTCTGCCTGGGAGGTCCCTCTACTGTCATCTTCTCATCTGTATGGTGGTCGAGTAGTCACGAGCCATGTGGACCTACCCTCCACATGCATAGCACTGCCTGCTCCTTGTAAGGCTGGCTCTGTTTTGGGTGCCACGCCCAACCGAAATTGTATCCTGAGGTCGCACTCTTGATGGCCTGGTCCACTTGGACCTCTGCGACATCTGTCTACTGCCAGTTGTAGAAGACTCTGCTACATGTCTCCCTGCGGTGTGTCTCGTTGCATGTGACTTCTCAGTGAGAAAGATCTCCACTTGAAGGGCTCACTCCAGAACCCCAGCCTGCATCGGGATGCTGATGGGAATCGTCAATTCCTTAATCTCATGCCTTAGTCCCTGCTCAAAGGTTTGGTCCCTATAGAATGGTTCTCAAACCGTATTCGTGTAATAGAATAAGAGGTTAGTAAACCTCACTGAGTACTGAGCAACTATCATCCTACCCTACTACAGATGTAGTAACTCCTGAATCTGCACCGCACGTAGGGTGGCTGGAACAAACTCCGAGCAGAAGAGACTATCGATGTCGGCCAAAAGTAAAGATGCCTCATCATTAACCTGGAGCATCAACCTCCACCATCAACATGCGGTTTCATGTAGGAGAATCGTGGCAAGGATCACCATAAGTTCGGCTGGTGTGTCTACCAATCTAAGGACTCTGATGGTAGCCTCCAACCAATCCTATGCTTCATGAGGGTCCGTCTCTCCATGGAACATAGGTGGCCTCTGTCGCTGAAACTCATGAAATGCACTCAGGCGGCATGCACTCTTTGCTACTGGGGATGGTAGTATCGGCGGCTCAGCAGGTAGTGGTACTGCTGGTGCATCCACTATGATGGGGCCCTGCACCGAGGCCTTCTCACTCCATGGGCTGCCATCTCATATGCGACTCGGAACCCTAGCTGGCTGCCTTCATTGGGCCATCCTGAAAAGAAAAAGGTGATCCACGTTCAAAACAATATACCTGGTGAGCTCACACAAATTAATTACAAAGAAAATGTTTAAATCACACATGTAATATGTGTTTTCATGCACTATGTCGGAAATCGGGGGTCAGTGTCCTGGTGTATGGATACGTCAGCTGCCGCACCAACACTGGACTCCCTGGACTAAAATCCACACTCAATACTCTTAACATTGTTTCTTCACAGAAAGGAATAATTAGAGTCATGATTTCTGCGATAGAACTGACTCCTCTGATACCAATTTTTCATGACCTGTCCTCAGGGCCCGTGCAACGACTACCCCAAGCCCGACTTCCATAGGCCAGAGGCTGGTGACTAGAACGAATGGCATAAATCCCGATAAAAGGAAAATAATTTCCTTTATAAAAGTAATGAACACAACAGAGTACACAACTTATGTAAGCACAAAGTAAACTAAGTACAAAAGTAAGTGATGAAAGGTAAATGGGCCAGAATACAAACCCAACTGAAAGTACAGTACAACTGATTGTTAAGAACAACAGTAGTAATGTAATGCAGCAACCACCGAGTCATCCTCCAGGAATCCCACATGAATGGTTGGTACAGATAGTATCCCCACCACCATGGGTACATTTGTATGTTGTGTGTATGTATCACCAAGTGGTCCACCTCCGAGTACCATCAAACTATAAAAGCCTCCCCTATGATCAGCTAAGTTTGTCGTCTACATCCAACCTAACTTAGTACAGGCATTGCCAGTGCAGGGGTGACTATAACGATACTCAATAGGGACCCTGAGACCCTAGAAAGTCTACCAGAATCCACAAAGTATAAACAACAATGAAAAGATACAATGATGAAGTCTCAACCAACTCATCTTAGGTATGTTCCCATACATATTCCTAAGTCATCAATCTCAGTTCATCTCCAACTCTCAAGCCAAAGCACAACCTAGTCCAGAGAGGAAAGAAGTCAATCACATCAATTATAATAATTGAAATTCAAGACTCAGCTCACACAGGTATATATTTTTCGTATAGCTATATAGATGATAAGATGTATTCACTGAATCATCTAAGATATCGAACCCACACAGGATACAAGACCAGCTAAGCTGTTAGACCCACACAGGATACAAGACCAGCTACTCTACTGGACCCACACAGGATAAAAGAATAGTATTCATCATAATTGAACCCAAAGAGGATTCTAGTACGGTAGTCGTCGTTTTCTAACCCATGAAGGATTCTCGTATAGTAGTGGACACAATAGAAGCCACCTATAGGGTTCCCGCACACAACACACTCGATTCCGGGAGGGTCCGATCCTCGGGCAAAGTGGTCGATACATCTACATTCACTATTTCTAGCATTAATGTATCTCGATGATATGTCTTGTCAAAAAGAACCCAACGCGATAGATGGCATGCCAATTGTAAACCCATTCTAAAAGATATTGGCTTTTCTGTTCCATGGGACTTGTAGGAAATAAGAACAATCCAAACATGGCCATTTTCCAATTCGTCCAAAACTAACTTCGAGTATCATAAAAGTACCTCCTCGTTTCAAGGATCACAGTGTCGTAGACAGAGTGTCGATCGAACGTGTGGTCTTCATGATATTCATCTTTAAGTGGAAACGGGCCCGACCCGTTAAGCACAGTGGGGCAACGGGTCAGGTCAACCCGGTCTTGCCAGGTCCGATCCGACAGAGGGTCGGACCGGCCAAATGAATCACGCGGCCCAGCCTGAAGGGGCGCAACCTGACCCGAGGTGGCGTGGCACAACTCGGCGGGGCGGGCCCGACCCAGCACGGCGCGACCCAACTGGTCGAGCGGTCTGAGGGGGGGACCACTTTACCGAAATGGTAGTGCCATGTGGCTCCTCCCTCCCAAAGTGGTCGACCTAAGCATGTTGGTAGTCCCAACAAAAGTGTCCCCCTTGAGCGGTCTGTGGTTCCTCCAGTGCAGTGCCCTTCTAGTAACGTGGTTCTTCTCAGCCCAGTCAGCTACCTGCCAGCCGGTTCACCGGCAGAGCAGCCAGCGGAACGTGGGATACGGTCTTCCTGAGTGCGGCACCCCTTCTGGAACCACGTTTCTCCATCTGCCCAGCCGGCTTTACTTGGAAGATTCTCCTTCGGCCAACTAGCCCGCGGTTGTGGGCAGCTGTTCCTCCGCACGCGACCGCCACTTTCGATCATCGCTTCTTCCCAATTTCAAATAAAACAAGAAACGACGGAGGGTCTTCAGGCCATGTTTTTTTGGCACGCACCCTCCGTATTAGGTGGTAACAATTGGATAATGTCGATTCAAAAAATTAACAAGGAATGGGGTCCAATTTATTCACTAAAAAAATATACAAAACCCCTACCTGGAAAAAGACGTCATACGTCGTCGAGCCACGGAATACCATCGTCGTGATAGAATGGTGTATTTCATTCAATTATGGTAGAAGAGTGGTTTTTGTATGTGACATAGACTCCTTGATGTTGATGTGTTTCTGAGGAATAAGGTTCATTGTAATAAGTCCTTTGCGTTCTTCTTCGGGAATCTTTTTCATTGAACAATGGTGTTCTTCATCGAAGAAGTATCACCCATCTTTTAATTCTACATAGCCTTTACCCAAAATATATTTTCCCACACAAAAATAAATAAGGCCGTCCAATTAATAGAAGTTTCATGAAAGTCATATTAATTAAAAAGATGCATCAATTAATTAACGTTGATATTAAATAGATGGGTTGGCAGATTTAATGGGGCAGGAGGTGGAGAGGCTCCCCCATAATAAATATCTGGAGTTTTCAAGACAAACAGCAGGGAATTAATGGGATGTTGAGGGGAGGTGGAAGGGTTTGGGTTCGTGTGGGTCCCACCACACTAAATCATCTCAAGCAAGGTTATGTGGGGTGTGGGCTAAACCTTAACTTCTTCTTGTAGGTTATAACTACCAAAAAATAAAAAAAAATTGTGTACAATAATTTTATTTAATTTATTCAAAATCCCCATTAATCAACTTTCAACCCGCATAAAATGCAACTCCGGTAAAGGTCGCCTTTAGAGAAAACTGGTGTTGCGAGTTCATCAGTGTCCTCAAAATTAAATTCTGAGCATCGGTCCAAATGATAGAAAAACCCGCTCGAAAGTTTACTGATCATACCAAAGGAAAAGTAAAAAAATTGATTCCAGGCACGCCGAGCCTCAGAATCAAGTTCCTTCAAAAACCTCAAACTCGTAAAATTCCAAATAAATAATGAAAAAAAATCCATTGAAATTTCCAGGTCATTACACCAACTACATCCCCAAGATGCATCAGTAGGTGTAATAAGACATTCTAGTTATAGAATTGGCCAAGTCCTTTCCAACTTATTTTTAGATATGCATTTGGATGAGGCATTAACCATCTATTTTCAGATTTCATTCACGAGGCCATGACGATATGTCCCAGATGTATGGACTTTTCCATTACCTCATTATGAGATTAGTTATTGATATTATATGTTATTATATGAAAAATATATTATACATTTGAATGTTTAAATGGAATTATTTGATTTATACTTCCCATATTATACACAATATTATGTTTATAAGGTTTGAGATTTAGTTTTATACTTTCCATAACATTTATTATTATTTATGAGAGATTATAATTTATTGTTTAACCATACAAACCATATAATATCATCCCATTATTATGATTTATATTCCAAATATTCCGAAATATTTTTTAGGATAGATATGTAGAGATAAGTTAGGATGATAACGACATTCTCAAATAATTGTCTTAAGCTTTGTATTGTAAAATGATGTTCATGTATGTAATAAATTTTCCAAGACTGCTAAATGATTGGCCCTTCAGGATTTGATTCCTTGTAATTATACTGAATTATAAAATAATTACCCAACTCTGGACATTAGGGATAAGGCGTTATTGTAGTTATCATAGTATGTTTAGCAACAACCGTGGAAGAAAGATTTAAAAAACATAGATCATTGACAAAAAATCTATGATTGACATTGAGGATTAGTATTTAATAATGTTATAGTATTTTTTATGGAGGATGTTAGGTATTTATTAATATAATTGACATAAATTTCTATATACTACAAGTTGACATGGTTTTTGCACAGATGTACCTAGGAGTAATGAATTTGACAAGTAGTTTCGAGATAGATTTGTGGCGACCTAGCACACGACAATGGGCCTTACTTCGCATCTAGTATGACACACCCAAGAGATATGCATATGATAATTCACCATTACATTACACACCAGTATAAATTATTTGTTTCTAAATATGTCCCCACATAAAACATTTTCAGGATCATTAGATTATATGTTCATAAATTTTTCAATTTATGTTATTTTTTTTACTTGATTAAAATCATGAATTCTAATTTATAGCATAAACTAATGTGTTCCATGTTTTAGAAATTGATCCTTTTGGAGGAAATGGATATCATATCAATGAATGTAATCCATTTCGGTATATCCCTCTAACGAAGGATAATGATGTGGGAGTATGAGATGAAACTTTTAAGGAAAATATTTTAACTATTTTGGGACAGCTGACTCATGTCATGAATAATAAACTTGACTGTATGTATCTCCTGGATCCACATTGTAGACAAAAAATCATAGACTTCTTCAGGATACAAAAACATCCAACATTCATTGGGAAAAATAATCCATTTTTTATGAGTAGTAGTTAAGTACCATTGAGAAGTTTTTTCTTTCATTGTGGAGTAATGAAAGCGGAAAAGTATTCATGGAGGTTTATCATCATTAATGAGTTGTAGATCAATTATGGGAATTATTTTTAAACATGAAGGAGGATGAAGAATTTTAAAAAAAGGAATTGATGAATATTAATGAAATTTTATTATAAAAATATATTCTTCCTAAATAGTGAGATTATATAGAGAGACAATTAATGTGTATGAGGCTGATGGGGGATGAGAATTTGTAAATGTATGAACCAAAATTCATAAGGTTAAAAAGGCATGACACATACTACCTATGTGACCCATAGAGTAAGATTTAACATTTATTTGTTGTGATAAATCCATTACTATGAAAGGCATTGGTCTCCTAAACAATATTATCATATGAAGATATAGTCTCATGTGTTATCAAGATTGGGAAATAATTTTTTTAATTCTTATAACTTTAAAGTAATGAAATATATGAAAATAATTGTAGAGAAGCAAAATAATAAATGGAATAAGGGATAGAAGGATTTTTTCACATGTGTAAATTGGGTAAGGAAACAACCTAATGCGTACTTAAAAGGAAAACAATTTTTCTTCATGTGCGGTGAGAATGACCATCAAGCTCATGATTATAAGGGATAGAAAGAAGAAAAAAATATGAAATGTCATAATTGTAATGAGGTGGGACATTATGAAAATTATTATCCAAACAATCAACAAAATATGGATTAGATAAAGAAAATGGATCAAGGTCAAGATTATTTTAATACCACATTTGATGTCGGATAATTAATGTAATTTTCATTTTGGATTCATGAATTATATTATTATATTTACGTTTTATGAATAAAATGAAATATACAGATTCTACTATATTACTATTCTTGAAAGATTTGGAGGAATATGTGTCTTCATTTAGGATTTAAATGTGATAAAATATTTGTAGTATGATAATAATATCAACATTATGTTGTTTGGGGAATTTGATGATATAATTATTTTCGGAAATAATGATAATTTTTTGGATACTAAATATGGATGGAAGTATTTCATAAAATTCGAAAGGATTGAAAATTTTAATTTAAAAATTGGGTATTATAATTTGAGGATAAAACACTACTTAATGTAATTTTTGGATTGTTATAATAATATTTTTTTATAAAAAAGAAAAATAGTATGTCTGGTGACCACCCTTTTCATTCAGCACACCCACTAGACCTTAACACAAAACATAATGGAGAAAATGGTTCATCACCTACCACTAGCCTACGTAATGTCATGGATTGTATAACATTGTTTTAGTTATTTAAATGTATGACATCTGATGTAAAACATCATTTTTTTTTAATTTTTTTAATTAAGATATATAGATTTGTTTTTAATTTTATTATATTTTTTTGAGAATGATGTGATTTTCATAGAATTTATTTAAATGATGGAAATATAATTGTCCTTTATGTATGATTCCTTATGATCTACTCCATGAATTAAATAAATTAAAAAACTCGAGGGAAAATATCATATAGACAACAAAGATTATAATACATTATTTTACACTTAATCAAATTTACCCTTGGATAATCCCATATTTATATCTTTGTAATTATTGATTATCACATAATAATGTTCTTTATCGCTCTCTATAATGACATGATGGTTACACTTTTCTTTTATATTCATTTTTTCCTACAAATAACCCTACTGTTGGCCCGTAGATATTGTTGGCCTCTATCTCTAACAATAATGATTTTAATTATGAAAAGTCATTTCAGATATTGATATATATGATAAATCATGTTAGATCCTAAATTATGTAAAATAATTATCCTGAAAAACATATCATTTAAATCATTTAACTTTTTTTGTGTGTTTAATTAAAAATTTTCATATAAATGATTATCTATGTGTAATTATGGGTATTAAAACTCTCTAAAATTACTAAACTTTATGTCATATAGAACATATAAATTTATCTATGTAAGAGTCCCTAAAACTGACTAACAGAATACACACCGACAGACAGATGACTAACTCATAGATATATTATTCTATGATAGATAGTTTATATAGGAATATGTTTTATGTTTGCAAAACAACACCATTAGAAAGAAAAACATTGGAAAGACTCACTTTGTATGGACACACCATTGGAAGGACTCACCATTTCATAGAACACACAGATGCTGGAAACTTACATTCAGTCCAAGTGACCTTCCTTTGAAAGGTGCTACCGATGCAAGGACTCACTGTCCGATGAAATGAGTCATTGATAGATCAACTGTCTCCCTGACAGAAGGAAGGAATTGCTATTGAATCAACTCATAAATGTAATGAGTCACTGACGTATGGAATGACTGATATAATGACACACTGTTGTGATGAGTCACTGATAGGAGACACCAGAAGATGATTCACTGATAGACTATTTAAATTTGCATTCGTTAATATTATTTATAATGGTCACATTTTTATCATTTAATGATATTGTCGTATTTTATAATCATTAGTAGGAAATTTTGTAGAGAGTATGAGGTATGTTGAACTTTTTCACATGAAATGAATATTATATTTGCCATCCATCAAAAATAAGAAGTATTATTAAAATAGAGAAGGATGTGTGAATACCTATGTGTGATGTATGAGAGAGAAATCCTATAGAAGGTTTTTAACTATCGTTTAACCAGTGTGAACTCATGAATAAAAGAATAACACATGAGGTGATCTCAATGAATCATCACATTTAATTGAAAAAGTTGTTTAGAATATCAATGAATGAAAAGATCATACCTGTAGAACAATACATGAAACTAGAAACCAAAATGTTCCACTCTTTTTTGGTGTCAACATCCAATATAGGAATCATAATTCTTATCATATACATCTGAAGTGTCAATAGCTACATCCCAAGACACACTGGTCCTTATAAATCTATTCTCATAGTTTTTTCTCAGTGGTTTTCATTTTTACAAACTGTTCAGTAGTTTCTATATCAGTACATTAATCACACACTTTTTAATGTATAAAACTGAAGGATACAAGAAAAACTCCCAATCATACCTTATTACACATTTTAACTCCCACATATATGTTTAGAAGTGGTCTTTCTATGTCCTAGTTGTTTGTTCCCATGAGGAACATTGTTAAGGGTCGTGTGACCAAGATAGCATATGTACTATTGCGTACCCCGATCTAGGGTTTGTAACATTATTTTTAGTAATTTATAATGTTTGTTTGTATGTGATAACCATGTTGAGTGAATTATGTCTCTTTCTGAGACTAAAAACCTTGTATAGTTTCTACACTAATTATATGTTTTAATTTTACTCTGCTTTATCTCATATTTTTTAAATTAAATTCATCTCTGATAGATAGTCTTAGAATGTGTTTATAGCAGTATTGAAATATTAAGTTAGTTGCAAAAGTCTTATTAATTATAATATTTATACAAATGAGGACTAATAATCCTTTTGGAAAATTAATCAAAAAGTTATGGTATTATAAATTCACTACTGGTTAACAGTGCACCTAAATTTTAAATATTGGATTCACAAAAAATTATACATTTTAATGAGAAATTTTTATAGATTCTCAATTCAGTCCCTCTTGATTTCACTACACTGACAAATATTTGGTAACATAGGTTTTAGAATTTTTTGTTTTAAAATCATTGTCAACAATTTTCAACTGTGATTTTAGTTATATTTTAAATATCATAAAATTTATATTAATACAAAATTTTTTAACTATTTAAAATCATTTTCTAAAATTTTATTATGGATAATATAATGGAAGGTTATTTTACCAGGAGAACTCATTTCATTAGGGGAAAAAAATTTCACAATTGAATATTAAAATCAAATACATATAAAATATATGGTTTTTGAAATTTGGACTTTAATTGTAAATGAAAATATGATTTTCTCTAATAATATAACTACATGATATTCCCCAATAATGAATTCTTATAATATTGATTTTAAAACCAAGAATTCCATATAATGTTCTTTTGGATTCTATGAATATAAAATAATTTTTTGGATGTAAAACATCCCATGAAATTAGGGAAACATTGTCTGTTTCACATGAATGAACATCTATTTATAAAGAAAGGAGACATAACACATATACATTTAAATATGAAAATATTAAAATGAGTCTTGGAGACCCTATCTCTTACATGTGTGACATTTTTAATGAAATATTTAAATGTATGATCTCTCTAGGAAGAGTTGTAACATCCAAAGAACAAATTATGAGGATCCTCATATGCTTACCTAATAGGCTAAGAGGGAATTCAATATCAATTAGAGAATCATGTGACATCAGAAAATAACATGTCAATGTACTCATGGGAAAACTGATAATGTGTGAGGAAAATTTGAAAGTCAAAAACAAAAAAGTGGATGAACCTATTAGAAATATTTCATCCTTCCACACTAAAACCACTATGAATAAGGAAAAAGAGAATGTGCTAGCCTCAGTTAACAAATCTAGTAATGAGGAATAATCATTATATAGTGATAAAGAGATGGATCATGTGGCCATACCATTCATGATATTCTAATGGATGGAAAAGTTCTTGAGGAAGCCCATTTATAAATGGAGGTATGATAACAAGGGATAAAGGAAAAAAATTGGAAAGGAATTGAAAATTATAGGAGATTTTGTACAATGAATAAAAGAGTAGAGTACATTTAAAAGATAAATATCCAAAATTAAAATACTAAATGAAGTTTGAAAAAAGATATAATAAGTATAAGAATGATATGAAGGCCACTTCAGGTGCCTCTGAGGATAGATATAGTGGATTTTCATCATATCATGATAAAAATATGACATGGAAAAGATTTTTATTATGACAAACACATCTGTGGTAACCATATATTATCCTTCACAAAATTCTTATTATTTTTAAAATCAGTGTGAATCTAAAAAAATTACATGTGATTAAATATTTTATTACTGTAATGAGTTGGATGACACTTTTAATAGACTAAAATATAAATATAAATATTTAGTGAAAAACATGCTGTTACTATACCTATCAGGTCTGAACATACTACAAAGAAGGAAAATAATTATCAACTAGTCAATGAAAACAATGAATTAAAACATTATACTGAGCAATTAAGGAAGGATCCTGAAAAGTTTACCAGTGAAAAAATACCCTTAAACAAATCCTTGGTAAATAGATAGCTCCTTTGTATTCCTCTGGTATTATATATTAGCATGTATAAAGAAACCTATCAAAAATAGATTTTGTAACTAAATCTTGAAAATATGTTCTTCTACCAAAAAATCAAAATTCAACTGCTACTACCAGTTCTAAAAATATATATCACTACCTCTAGTAATTCTGAACTAAATAGAGTCTATTTTTCAAATATGTTACATAGTGCTTATAGAAAACCCATAAATCATATCGAGGTAACTAAATCATTTATTATTAATGTAACTAGACCCAATCAACTATGGGTAAAAAATCTATATTTGGTAGATTATAATGATGGAAAGCAGGTTGAAGAGCTCCTACAAAGTCAGTGGTACATGGAAAGTGGTTGTTCAATGCACATTACAATAGATTATTCCAACATAAATAACATAATTAAGATTGATGGTTGATAATTCACCTTTGGGGATATTGATAAAGAACATATAATTGGCCTAGTCTAGATTGGAAGCTCTAACTCGGTTTTAATTTCTAATGTAATTTTTTGATGAATTGACATGTAATCTGCTATGTATTTTCACTATTATGTGATGATGGATTTCATGTTAATGAGATAATTTTTCTTGTAATGTTTTTTACTCGATTTTTATTATTTTCAAATTTTTTTCAATTAAAATCAATATTTTGTTAACATAGATACTTTAATTTATCAAAAATTCTCTTGTTTATGTTCATTTCTTAAAGATTCATTGATTTAGAATATGAGATTAGAACATTGTACTATAAAATATCTTTGAAATCATACTTGAAATATTGTTGTCAAGGATTTTCCCAAAAATGAGTTACCAAATGAAAAAGTCTGTAATCCTTGTCAAAAGTGTAAGCATAACAAAAATCAGTCAAACAAAAGAAATATGTTTCAAGTTCTCCTCCGTTATAGTTGGTTCACATGGACTTGTTTGGATCCTCTTGAATTTCATGTTTAATTTGGAAGCACATTTATTATATTCCCATTGATGACTATTTTAGGAATGCATGGACTTATTTCATATCTCAAAATGTTAAGAATGTACTTACATTACTAAGATTGATAAAATAATGGAAAATATATGTAAAGACCCGAAGCCTGATGTACATGGACATTACATTACTTTTTCAGAAAACGTAACTCATAACAAAAACAAACACACAAGGATTGTAATAGTTTAGTGTCTTTGGAAACTTGGAACGTAATATTCTAATTGTGGTGAACGATCTTCCACATCTCCAATAAAGATCTTCCACTTTTTGTTTCCTTACCTAAAACCTTTCTTTTGATCCTGGGGGAAAATAAAACATAAAAAGGGTGAGCTCAAATTCTCAGTAATGGTAAGCATGGATAAAATAAAACATACAATATACATTTGAACATAAAAACATGAACATAATGTTTAAACATCAAAATCTTGAGCAACGACATAAAACATGGAAGTACATAAGGCATAGATCATAATGGAACATAAACAATGATAAAATAGCATGGGAATAAAACAAATAATTGTGGCATCCCTTAAGCACTTGTAATGATTTCCATAGTAGCCATGGCATTGCTGCCAAGACCATCTTAGTGGACAAAGTCACATTCTGAATCGAGTTCACTCCTCATTTCAGTCATGTAACACTGAACCGGATTAACATACCGTTCGAGCCATGTCTATATCATGAGATATAAAATCATTACCCAATGCATTTGAGGTAGATATAGGTCCCACCCATCTCTTAATGATACCATTCTTATGTGTGCCACAAAATCATAAACCATACATCATAGCATAACCCATGTAATAAAAATGGGAATATTAAACATCGTGACATCATAAAACAATTCATATAAGATAAACTAATTCATAAAAATAATTCCATCACAACATAATCAAATCAATGTAATAATAGTGATAGAAACAGAACCCTTTATTATCTTAGATGGAATATAATTTTGATAAAACACTTGAACTCCATTCTTGAGGAAAATTTCCTTTCTACTTCAAAAATAATTTTCCTTTCTTAACATGTCATAAAATTTTAAACTAAAATAAGTTGATTAAAAATAAACTTGAAAACTTGAAAAGGAACCTTCTTGGAAATGATGTTTTAAAAATCCATTCATTCCATATAAGTTAAAAAAACATTCTTCCTGTACTTTTGTCAAAAAAGTTAAAAAAGTACATCGTAGGGTAAACAAAAAAATGATTCCTTCCATACCATGGGATAAAAGTCAAAATGGGTATAAAAGGACTTTAAACATACACTAATACACTTTTATAAAACATGGACATGTATGATAGCAATAATCCTAGTAAATACTTACGAATAAGTAATCTAGGATAAAAATGAGATTTGCACAATTATCCATTACATTAGGTCCGATTTGCTTCGTAAGTGTCTGAACCTCCTGTATATTGATTTAGATAATGTCATTGACTTATTCCAGAATCATACTCATTTTCATTATATCATATATGGTTCACTTATGACTTTATATTACCAGTTCTTTTGTAAATTACATGTTAAAGAGCGTTTTGGATAAAATCGTTTCATTTGTCATCCGTGTTTTGACTTGTAATTATTCATATGATTAATTAGATAGTGATTACTTAATTCCATAATATAAAACATGATTTATATATAATATATATTCAGAATATACATATATATAATAGATCAGTAAAAGGAAAGAAATACACCGTTCATGGAGACGGTAGGCCGTACGTACGCATGAACGCTGTTTTCGTTTCCTTATTGAGTTGAATGAAATTAAGTAGACAACATACATATATATACACATAAATAAAGTATCATTATTATTTCATATATTTCATGATTACTTATTATATATACTTTATAATCATTCATTAATGGTTAATGTGGAGAATGAATCTCATCGCGTCGTGGAGACGGTAGTCCGTATGCACGAGCGATGATATCATTCTAATGATCGTGGAATTGTATTGGAGTGTATGTATACTATTTCAGAATCAATATCACTTTATAATAATCATATATAGTTATTATTTACACCATTATACCAATCCAATTAAGGTGGTGGTGTAAAATATATTACACCACGGCGTGGAGACGGTATTCTGTACGTATGCACGCGTGGTGATTTCATTTTCCGTAGGATGGATAGATGGTGAAATAGGGTTGTTTAATACATATAATAACATATCAGTATATGAGTGATACATATGTTTTCAATTCATAATGAAACAACCAAATAAGAAGAAGTGGAAGAATAAATAAAGTTGAAAGAATCGGTAACGGACATTACCTCTTCTTTGAAGCACCTCTTTCAGTCCTTCTCTTAGGGCACTAAAATTGGCCTTTGAAGAAGACCAAGACCTCTAGGATGTTTATAGGGAAGTGGATAAGAAAATTTGGCAGGGTTTTTCCGTGCATGAATGATCAAAGTGGTGTGAGGAAGAGAGGGAGGATGTGCCCTTTTATAAGGGAGGGGAGGGGCACCTTTGGAATAACTAAAAATATTATTTTATTATAAAGACAAATTCGGTTTTATATAGCTCCAAATTAATTTATTTAGAATATAAGGTGGGGATGGGTCAAAATACTCTCATCAAATATAATTTAACAAGTTTAGGTTCCTATTTTAACCATATCATTTAGATTTAACATTAAGTTAGTTAATTTTACTTTTACCGGGTCTTTTTGTGTTCTTACACTATAAGGTTAATAAACTTACTATATGAAGCCAATCGAACCCCTAGTTTATTATTATTAATATATATAACCTTATCTATGTCATTTGGCCGAACCATATGTTTTTAGGAATAAAATAACAATTAATAATATAATATTTGTTTTAGAAACTATTTTATGTCAATTTTGACACTATTTATTAATTGAATTTTTTAAAAATCATAATAGAATGATTAGTTCGAAAAAAGTTAATTAAATCAATACTAACATGTAATATTAACCTAATGAATTATTGGAATTCATAAAAAGTCTCAGATTACATTTATTTTGGTATTTATAACATCAATTATGTAAGTATTTCATTAATAAGATAATTACTGCATCATCTTTGTGTCATAAAAAAATTAAGTTATTTAATGTCTAAAAATTACAAATAAAATACAATTATGTAAGAAATATTTTATCTTTCTAATGAAAATTTATATTCGAATTTATCATATGTATAACCCTATATTAAAAATTATATACTTATGAAACTTTGAATTTAACTATTTTAACCCTTCTTTAAATAAATTAATAATAAATGTCCTAATCTAATCCAAGTGGGCCTAAATGGTCATATTTTATTCCTAAGGTTGTTTTTGGTCGAATTTAACTTATCCAATATAATTAGGATATGTTTTAGGGTAATAATAATATTATTCTTTCCCTTAATTGCCCTATTTACTTTTAACGGTGGTAAAAAAAAGTAAACAGTTACTATTCACCAAAAATTATTTTCATCTCATTGAACCACATTTTACTTACTGAAATCAACTGTGTTTCTTGGATTTTTAAAATTACACTTACAAAAGTGGTAAAATTATGTTTTATGGAAAATTCATTTTTTTAACTACCACTTAGTGGATTCAATGTTCATCAAAAAATAATGTTTTCCATAAAAATACCAAAAATTAGGCCTAAGATATATATGATATTCTGAACTAAAAAATGATGTCTATTTTACCAAATTCACAACATATTAGTTTCATTACATAATTTAAAATTTTATTCTCGTTGTCAAAACAAATAGCGTGTTCTTATTAGATAATAACTATCAAAAGATTGACACTTGTTTATGTCTGGTTTAAATGTAAAATTACATCCAATGACCAACATTGTATTAAATTGTAAAAATATATTATAAATATACTTTAAAACCACTCAAATTAATAATATTTCACTATTAATTATTTCGATTAAAAAGGTTATTTTTAATTAAAACTTAGTAATTTTCACTATTCATCATAAAATGAAATTTACCGAAAAGTACTAAAATTTCACCGTAAGCTAATTTCGATATTCCGAATCCAAAAATGAATTCCATTTTGAAAAATAAATTTTCAAAATTTCAAAAACTGCTTATTACTATTCATAACGGCTAGTTTTAATAATATATCGTTGTTTAGTAAAACCCGGTATTGCGTACAACACACGCTATCGAGAAAGGTCACGATTGTGTGTAATGCATGCCAAGTCAGGGTTGCGTGTTGGGAAAGAATCCTTCATTGTTTCATATAATAGAATCCAGCCATATTTCATTTATACATTAAATATAAATATATATATATATATACTCAATGTTTCGTAGAATAACTATTATCAAAATTGTGTGTAACACGATCCAAGAATAGTGTTGCGTATACTGAAAGCTAATACGGTGTTGCGTATAGAGCATGGTAATATTGTTGTAGCATACAAAACATGACATTAATGAAATTAAAAGTATATTTTTCATAAAAACTCGGGGCGTTACATTATACCCCCTTAAAATGAATTTCGCCCTCGAAATTCGTCGGGGTTATAAATGGTTTACTACTCAAAAGTTTGTTTAATAGAAACCGACATCGTAAAAAGGAATACCAAAACATGGCTATAAAAACTAAAGTATGAAATGTAACGGTTACCCAAATTAACTCATCACTGGGTTTCCATGTAGGAGAACATTGGTCAAAATATGGATATGGAATAAAAATATAACCATCAAGTTCTGATGGAGAGTGGTAGAGAACATGGCTATGAAAAAACCAACAATCAAAAAGCTATATATTTGTGATGATCTAAGGTACCATCTAATTAATCGGATATAAGGGAACTAGGACAACATTTTTGGTTTTCAAGATCATTTACCAAAAGTTGATGAATTTAAAGAAAAACTTACATGATTTTGGTACAATCTCACTGTTGTTCATGAATTGAACAATTTCCACTTCATCCCTTAAAGAAATTAAGTTGAATTTGTTATTCATGATGTGTTAGTAGATATTGTGATAGAATGATGGGTCATTCCATCTCGTTCAAACAAAATGTTAGAAAAAGATATAAGTCCATCTTATGGTTAGATTAATCATATATGGTTGCAAAAATGAACTTATACTTCATATATCATACTGCTTAATAAAATAAAACTAGTTTCTACTAACTAGGGACTTCCTGTTGGCCAGTGGTAGGCGATAAATGCCAGTCGCACTTTGGTTGTAGGGTTCGATTCCCACAGCCTTGTCCAACGCGATGGGCTATCGCCCGTCCTGCATGTTGCCTTTTTCTAAAACTATATTACTATAACATCCCATCAATAATATCAAAAACACTTCTATCCTTAAACAATACTAACTTATGTCCAACATAATCCATTTCAATCTTTAGTCTTATACATAATACTGCACTCCACTCTCATAATATAGTGAAAATGATTACTAGAGATTCAATACCATTGTTGATCCCCATATATCATAAGATATGTCTTGTTGGTGACATTCCAAACATTCGAATGTATTCTCTTGAAAAATGAATACCCATTGAACCTTAGTGAAAACATGAATGCAGTTAAAAGATAACACTTTGAACATACCAAAATCCTCAAAATTCTATATACTCAAACCATGATATCACTTAGTCCTTATATCAATCATGAGCTCATGAATACAATCAGACATGTCATTATCTTCTTATTCCTTCATTATGAACATATAATCTACTTTACAAAAATATCTGAATAACCTTCCATGGTTACTAGTACCATTCAACATATACTTTCAAATACTTTTAGGAAAAACAATAGTGTAACAATCCTTAGATGATTCTTTATTCCATAGTACCAATAACTATACAACATAACTCCCGATAAACGTACAATCATTCCACTACATTCTAAAACAACTGACTGAGCTTCAACAATTCTTTCAGCTCATATATCATTTGTAGTCTCCTCATCATTATCCACATAAATACTACCCATATGACCATGATTATTGTCTTCATGAGATTTTCTATTAGGGCATTGATTTTCATAATTCTTGTACATTCCACATTTAAAACATATAATCATTTTTGATGTCGTAGCAATACCATTATCCTTGTCCATGGTGTTAACTGAACCTTTTCCTTTGCACTTACTGTCTTTGTGTCCTTCTTTTCCACTCCCAAAGCATCTTCCAGTTCCTTTGAAACAATCTCCCTGATGCCTCTTCCCACAAGATTTACATAGGGGAAATTGAACTTTCTTTCCTCTTTGATTATCATGAAACTCCATCTTTATTTTATTAGCAGTGTCTGGAAACTTAACAAATTTGAGTTTATTGATCATATTATGAGATTAATGATTAGGCATAATAACGATTTTTGGACTTCCAGATCCCGTTTCATTTGGTTTCTCATGAAGAAAATCATTCCATTGTCTATCATATCCTCCATTATCATGAATCTTCATGTTTCCAGCCATTTTCTAGAACCCAAAAAGAATACTGTGAGAGGAAAAAATCATGCTAGGGAAAAGAACATAGTAAAGGGGGAGTATCCTCAATATCTAAAATTTTAGGTTAAATTCTATGATCGTTACCATAGTTCTAGGACTATATCCTATACGTATACTTATCCTCAGGGACTTCTCTAGAAATTCCTTAGAAATATCTCTAGGGATCTCACTAACATTTTCGTATCCTAGTTTACAAATGTTGACTAAACCTCCCTCTGATACCAACTATAGAGACCTGAAGCTTGATTTACATTGACATTACATTACTTTTGCGGACAAATTAATATATAAAAAAAATATACACAAAAGGACCGTAATAGTATAGTGTCTTTGGAAACTTGGAACGTAATCTTCTAATCGTGGTGAAAGATCTTCCCCATCTCCCATAAAGATCTTCCAATTTTTGTTTCCTTACCTAAAACCTTTTTTTTGATCCTGGGGGAAAATAAAACATAAAAAGGGTGAGCTCAAATTCTCAGTAAGGTTAAGAATGGATAAAATAAAACATACCATATACATTTGAACTTAAAAACATGAACATAATGTTTAAACATCAAAACCATGAGCAACGACATAAAACATGGAAGTACATAAGGAATATATCATAATGGAACATAAACCATGATAAAATAGCATGGGAATTAAAAATGTAATTGTGGAATCCCTTAAGCACATGTAATGATTTCCATAGTAGCCAAGGCATTGCTTCCTAGACCATCTTAGTGGACAATGTCCCATTATGAATCGAGTTCACTCCTCGTTTCAGTCCTGTAACACTGAACCGGATTAACTTACTGTTCTATCCATGTCTATCTCATGAGATATAAAATCTTTACCTAATTCATTGGAGGGAGATATAGGTCCCACCCATCTCTTAATGATACCATTCTTATGTGTGCCACAAAATCATAAACCATACATCATAGCATAACCCATGTAATAAAAATGGGAATCTTAAACATCATGACATAATAAAATAATTCATATAAGATAAAGGAATTCATAAAAATTATTCCATCACAACATAATAAAATCAATGTAATAATAGGGATAGAAACAGAACCCTTTATTATCTTAGATGGAAAATAATTTTGATAAAACACTTGAACTCCATTCTTGTGGAAAATATCCTATCTACTACAAAAACAATTTTCCTTTCTTAACATGTCATACAATTTTAAACTAAAAGAAGTTTATTAAAAATAAACTTGAAAACTTGTGAAGGAAGATTCTTGGATATAATGTTTTAAAAATCCATTCATGCCGTATAAGATAAAAAACATTCTTCTTGTACTTTTGTCGGAAAAGTTAACAAAGTACCTCATAGGGTAAACAAAAGAATGATTCCTTCCATACCATGGGGTAAAATTCAAAATGGTTATAAAAGGACTTTAAACATACATGAATACACTTTTATAAAACATGGACATGGATGATAGGAATAACCCCAGTAAATACTTACAAATAAGTAATCTCGGATAAAAATGAGATTTGCACAATTATCCCTTACCTTAGGTCTGATTTGCTTCGTAAGTGTCCGAACCTCCTGTATAATGAATTAAATAATGTTATTGACTTATTCTAGAATCATAATCATAGTTATGATATCATATATGGTTCACTTATGACTTTATATTACCTGTTCTTTTGTAAATTCCATGTTAAAGGGCGTTTTGGGTAAAATCGTTTCATTTGTAGTCCGTGTTTTGACTTGTAATTATTGATATGATTACTTAGATCATGATTACTTGATTCCTAAATATAAAAAATGATTTATATTTATTATATAGTCAGAATATACATATATATAATAGATCCGTAAATGGAAAGAAATACACCGTTCATGGAGACGGTAGGTCGTACGTACGCATGAATGTTGTTTTCATTTCCTTATTGAGTTGAATGGAATTAAGTAGACGAAATATATATATATATATATATAAATACAGTATCATTATTATGTCATATATTTCATGATTACTTATTATATATACTCTATTATCATTCATGAATGGTTAATGTGAACAATGAATCTCATCGCGTCGTGGAGACGGTAGTCCGTACGTATGCATGAGCGATGATATCGTTCTCATGATCGTGGAATTGTATTGGAGTGTATGTATACTATTTCAGAATCAACATCACTTTATTATAATCATATATAGTTATTGTGTACACTATTATACCCATCCAAGTAAGGTGGTGGTGGAAGATAGATTACACCACGGCGTGGAGACGGTATTCCGTACGTATGCACGCGCGGTGATTTCATTTTCCGTAGGATGGATAGATGGTGAAATAGGGTTTTTTAATCCTTATAATAACATATCAGTATATTATTGATACTGATGTTATTACTTCATAATTAAACAACCTAAGAAGAAGAAGTGGAAGAAGAAATAAAGTTTAAAGAATCAGTAACAGACATTACCTCTTCTTTGAAGCACCTCTTTGAGTCCTCCTCTTAGGGAACTAAATTTGTTATTTTAAGAGGACCAGGACCTCTAGTATGTTTATAGGGAAGTGGAGAAGAGAATTTTTCAGGGGTTGGCCGAGCATGAGGGCTCAATGTGGTGTGAGGAAGAGAGGGAAGAGGTGCCCTTTTATAAGAGAGGAGAGGGGCACCTTTGGAATAACTAAAAATATTATTTTATTATAAAGCCAAATTCGGTTTTAAATAGCTCCAAATTGATTTACTTCGAAGCTAAGGTGGGTATGGGTCGAAATACTCTCTTACAATAGAATTTAGACATGTTTAGCTTCCTATTGTAACCTTATCATTTAGATTTAACATTAAGTTAGATAATATTACTTTTACCGTGTCTTTTTGTGTTCTTACACTATAAGGTTAATAAACATAATATAAGAAGACAAACGAACCCCAAGTTGTTTGTTATTAATATATATAACCTTATATAAGTCATTTTGCCGAACCTTATATTTTTAGAAATAAAATAACAACTAATAATATAATATTTGTTTTAAAAACTATTTTATGTCAATTTTGACACAATTTAGTAATTGTTTTTTGTAAAACTCATAAAAGAATGATTAGTTCGAAAACATTTAATTAAATAAATAATAACCTATCATATTAACCTAGAAAATTAGTTTAATACATAAAATGTCTCAAATTACATTTCTTTTTGTATTTATAACATCAATTATGTCAATATTTCATTAATAAGATAATTACTGCATCATCTTTGTGTCATAATTAAATTAAATTATTTAATGTCTATAAATAAAAAATAAAATACCATTATGTTGGAAATCTTTTTAACTTTCTAATGAATATTTATAGTCGAATTTATCTTATGAATATCCCTATATTAAATATGATATACTTATTAAACTTTGATTTTATCTATTTGAACACTTCTTTAAATAAATTAATAATAAATGTCCCAATCTAATCCAAGTGGGCCTAAATGGTCATATTTTATTCCTAAGGTTGTTTTTGGTCGAATTACACTTATCCAATAGAATTATTAAATGTGTTAGGGTAATAATAATATCATTTTTACCCTTAATTACCCTATTTACTTTTAACCGTGGTAAAAAAAAGGAAAAAGTTATTATTCACCAAAAATTATTTTCATCTCATTGAACCACATTTTACTTACTGACATCAACAGTGTCTCTCAGATTTTTGAAATTCCACTCACAGAAATAGTAAAATTAAGTTTTATGAAAAATTAATTTTTTTTAACTACCACTTAGTGGTTTCACTATTCATCAAAAAATGAATGTTTCCATAAATACACCAATAATTAGGCCTAAGATATATTTGATATTATGAACTGAAAAATGATGTCTATCTTACAAAATTAAAAACATATCTGTTGCATTACTTAATTTAAAAATTAATTCCCGACGGCAAAACAAATAGCATGTTCTTAAGAGATAATAAGTATCAATAGATTGACACTTGTTTATGTCTGGTTTAAATGTGAAATTACATCCAATGAAAAACATTGTATTAAATTAAAAAAATATATTCTAAATATACTTTAAAACCACTCAAATTAATAATTTATCACTATTATTTATTTCGAATAAAAAGGTTGTTTTTAATAAAAATTCAGTAATTTTCACTATTCATCAGAAAATAAAAGTTATCTGAAAAGTACCAAAATTTCACTGTAAGATAATTTCGATATTCCAAATCCTAAAATGAAGTCCATTTTGAAAAATAAAATTTACCAAATTTCAAAAGGTGGTTATTACTATTCATAATGGCTATTTTTAATAATATTTTAATCATATATCATTGTTTAGTAAAACCCGATATTGCGTACAACACACGCTATCGAGGAAGGTCGTGATTGCGTGTAATGCAAGCCAAGTCAGGGTTGCGTGTTGTGAAAGAATCATTCGTTGTTTCATATAACAGAATCCAACCATAATTCATTTATACATTGAATATATATATATATATATATGTACTCAATGTTTCGTAGAATAACTATTATCAAAATTGTGTGTAACACGATCCATGAATAGTGTTGCGCATACTGCAATCTAATATGGTGTTGCGTATAGCGCAAGGTAATCTTGGTGTATCATACAACACAAGACATTAATGAAATTAAATGAATATTTTTCATAAAATCTCTGGGCATTACAATATAAGTTGAGTTTTTAATAAAATCATTAATAAGTGATCATGGTCATGAGTTTGAAAATAAATACTTTGATAATTTTTTATCAAAAAATGGATAGAGTAATAAATTTTTTACCCCAAGGATACCTCATCAAAATAGATTTGTAGAAAGGAGAAATAGAACCTTACAATAATTTTCCAAAACAAGCATAATGAATATGTTTTACTTGTTTACATTTTTTTGAGGTTTTAAATACAACTTTCTACATAATTAAGAGAGTCTTAGTTAGACCTATCTTTATGAATATTATTCATGAGTTGTGGAACAATACAAAACCCATAGTTAGTTATTTAATTTTTTTACAATGTAAATATTAATAATGCTTAGGATAATCTTGAAAAATTCGTATCCTAATGTGTTGAAGGAAACATCCTCGGTTACTCATACTCAAGTAAAGCCTATAGAGCCTTAATATTATAAACTAGTGTATGGAAGATTACAAGAATATCAATTTTTAGGAAACAAATACACATGAACCTAAGATCTCCCTATTCATCCTTGAAGATGAAATGTAAAACCGACACATATATGAAAACACTTATAATCCACATGTCTAGTAATTTATTAAGGAAAATAGTTCTGGAAATTCATAAGAATTGTAAAATGATGAAACTGAACCTATATATAAACCTGATGTTACTAGCCCCTCATTTTCTAGAATGTCTAGAACTCTCAAGAACCATCCTTTAGATACATTTCATGTACACCTATAGTAAAAAAACACACTATATCTTCTCTTTGAAATAATGTTGAACATCAAGCCTTTTTATCTAAGCTTGAACCTAAAAACGTCAATAATGAAATTTAAGATGATATTTAGGTGATGGCTATGCAATTTGAACATAATCAATTTAAATAAAATAATATGTGGAAGCTTGTAGATAGTCCCAACGACACCTTGACCATATCCACCGAATGGTAGTTTAGGAACAAAGTACATGAATCTAGAAATATTGTTTTAAATAAATCTAGATTGGTAGTAGAAGGATATCTTAAAAAAATCATTGACTATGAGGAATCATTTGACGTTGTAACTATACTTGAAGACCTCAGAATCCAATATGATTATGTTGGTCATCATAATTTAAAACATTATCAATTATTTGTGAAAATTTCATTAAAAAATGGGTATATATTTGAGGTATTGTTTTGTTGAAAACCCCCATGGTTTTACAAACCCTTACTTTTAAAATCATGTTATGAAATTATAAAAAAAAAATATGCTATAAAAAATGCAATAAGAGTTTGGTATGATAGACTATGTAGTTTTCTTATTTCTAAAGTTTTTTCAAATGGAATTGTTGATCCTAATCTTTTTGCGAAACAATTTTGTAAAGATATTGTAGTTGTTCATATATATGTTGAAGATATATTTTTGGATCATCATGAAATTCTTTTTGTATGGAGTTTTCAAATATGATGAAAAATGAATTTTAAATGAGTTTGATTGATGAACTAAATTTATTTCATGGATTTCAGATTATTCAATATAAATAAGGTATCATCTTAAATCAATGATAATAAACAAAAGTACATTTAAAATCGTATGGATTTTATAGCATTAAAATTAGTAACACATAAATGAGTACTACTTGTATGTTGGAACTTGATAAAGAGGGTAAATCTGTTGAAAAAATAACATATAGAGGAATGATTGGATATTTTCCCTACTAGAATACTAGTAGGACAAATTTAATGTTTAGTGTTTGTATGTGTACCAATTTTCATGATAATTCCATAGAATCTAAAATAAATGTTGTTAAAATAATTTTTAAATATATCACTAATAATATAAATTTCTGTTTGATTTACCCTAATGGATAATCCTTTGATATTCCGAGTTATTATCATGCTGATTTCAGTGGATGGATGTTAGATAGAAATAGAACCTCTTGGATATGTCTCTTTTTGGGAATGTATTTGGTTACATAGTGTAGTAAGGAATAAAATTATGTTGAATTATCCACTTTTGATGATGAATATATAGCTACTAGTAGCAATTGTCCACAAATATTATTGATGAAACACACTCTTCTAGACTATGGATATCAATTTAGACAATTATCTATAAGTTGTCAGAATACAAGTGCTATTAACATGTATAACGAAATAGTTTTTCATTCTTGATCAAAACATATTGATTTAATACATCACTTTTTGAGAGATCATTATCAAAAAGGTGAT
Source organism: Viscum album (assembly GCA_963277665.1). NCBI lineage: Eukaryota > Viridiplantae > Streptophyta > Magnoliopsida > Santalales > Viscaceae > Viscum > Viscum album. Next base: position 2,038,416,899 of record OY728121.1, read on the forward strand.
ATCAAATTAAAATTTATTGGCATATAATTTCATCTTACTGACATATTCACTATTCCATAGAACATAGAATGAATTAATTACATCAAACATCGGTTAGGAATATAAATCAATAAGACCTTGTGTTGCATTGCTTTTGATACTTTTATGTGAATTTTTCATGATGACACTGACACTGTTGTCATGCATACATTGACACCATTGTCAGGCCAACACTGTTAATTTTTAGCAAAATAGGACATAGTAACACAAATGAATCACGATTTTTATATGCATTATGTTTTTACCAAAATGACATTGTTTAATTAATTATGTTTATCCCAGTTCATAATTACACGATTTTATAATTAAATAATCCCTAAATGTTTTAAATACGAATCGATCTACTATACGTGTTTACTAAAACTCTCTTTCGGCTACTTCTCTCTATCTCTCTTTACCCCTAACCTTTCACCTATTGACCTCCAAACTGAACAAATTAGAATAGTGTGTGTGACGTGATCTCTTGAAGATAGAGAGTCTCATACTTATACAAAACAGAAAGGTTAATCGGGTAGATCTTTATATTATTTAAATATTTGTCTAGAAACCCATGTTGTAACCTTAGAAAAAGAAGTATTTGTGGAATGTCACTTTAAGAGAAATTCATTTTTGTTAACTGTGATGCAATATCATGGATGACTTGACTAGTTTGCAAACAATCATAGAGTCTTTTACCTGAAGTTGGTACATAAATTTTACATGAATATGGAACATCTATTAGAAGGAAGTGACATTTCCAGGGTCAAGGTGACAATTAAAGGATGGTTAATTTTCTTCTCATCAAGACATTGGGATGAAGGTCTTATGTTCATCCCAATAGAATGTTTAATGATTATAAAGGTACCTCTCCTCACTAAATTGAATTCCTTTGTTATGAGACATTTCTAAATGATCTCACCAGAAATTAGGAATATAGGATACCCATTGCATCAGAACTAAATGGTGAGTGAAGAATTTCATGGATGTTTATTCAACAACAGATTATTCCCGGAAAAGGGGACTTTTCGTCACTCAAAAATCAGGATGTATACTTGTTTTATTTTCTACAGAAAAGAGTTAAATTGAATATGTGCAGATATCTGATGGTTCAAATAAATGAGATGGTAATACCATGTCGTATGTCAAATTCTCTATTCCAATAAAGAATTATTTCAGTAGAGCTAAAGGGGAAATGCTTTGTAAGTGTAGTTAAAGATGTTTTTGTTTGTGAATGTTGTCGAATATTCATGAGATCTTACATAAGTAAGAGAATGATAGTAACACCCCGACCCTATTTGTCCAATGTTGGCGTATTATTAAATAACAATGGAATGATCACAAGTAATCAAATCTCGAAAGGCCAACCTGTTTAGTAGCCTTAGAAGCACTAGATACCATCAGAATTGTTAAATAACATCATGAGATAAAAAAACAAAAAATATTTGTTCCCTTTGAACTGAGTAATATCCCTTAACCAATCCGAATAGGTCGACCATAAAATACTTCTTCACATTATTGTAAAAATAAACCAAAAAAATGTGTGTGCTCAAATTCATAGTAAGTATAACAATATAGCGGATACATTCAAAAATAATCATAAATATTTAAGGTAATGAATAAGACTGAAAAATATACTTTCTAAACATAATATTCAGTATAATACAGAAAATATAAATAAAATAATGTCATTTACTTATTCACATGGATTTTATACTAGTCGAATAATCACTAGAAATATCAATTCCCAATTTCATAATTATTGAATGCATAATTCCAGACTTCAGAACCACATAGTCAAGGCCTCGTGAAAAGACTAGAAATAAGATTTTGTCAAATAATTGTTCCAAGACACTAGTTTGTCTAATGAGACCTACCCAGGCATCGAAGAGCTATAGTGGGCTCCACCCATCACTTACTAAGTCCAATACATTCCTCTTATGAAAAGGATGAAACATAACATAAACATTCATATTAAAAATAGCATTCAAAAATTTTACACATTAACCATAACCATGAATTATATAAAAATAAAATATATATATTCAAACATATAAAAATTCGTCAAAATAATATGTAATTTTTCTATCATAAAAAGTCAACTTCAAACATGTGTACAATCCATCAAAGTATGTTGACATTGATGAAATCAAAATATTTGACTGAAATATCTCTCTCTATTTTGAAATAATTTAAAATTCACATAATTTTAAAAGAAAACATTTATTTTAAAAATATTATTATAATCTTATAATGGATGTTTCAAAGATGTTATAATGTTGGAAAATAGCCGCACCCGCCGTATATTTTAAAAAAGTCATTCTTACCTTAATTTGTCAAAAAGGTCATTTAGTACATTGTTTGGAAAATGAGGTCATGATTCATTTATAAAGCATTTATAAAAATTCAAACAAGTGTATAACTTAATTTAACCCATTGTGTATGAAATTGTAAATTTTTTTTGAAATACATTAGTAAGAAACCAGTATGTGGATGATAATGTGGTACACGTAGATACTCATGTATAAACAACCCCGGGTAATGAAGAGATTATTGAATAAAACCATACCTTTTACGTTTCCGTGATCGATGGTATGTTAAACATCGGTATAATGGATTAATAACTATTATTATACATGAACCACATATATAAATTTGAAATCATATATGATCTTCTATTATTTCTTTGTTAATAATATTTCGGTAGTATCATTGTTTCATTGGTTAACTGATTCATTATCCTTTATATGCATAGTTATGTAAGCCATGTTTGTTATGGATATGATGTATTTCATTCATATCTATAATTAAATTAAGATCTTAATATTTATTTTTAATCATAAAATGAAAATTATTCTTGAATGGTTATGATGGGAAAAGAATTTCATCGCGTTTGTGGGGAAGATAATCCATACGTACGCACAAGAGGAAATATTATTCTATTGATGGTGAAATACTATGTAATTGGATGTTATATCATATATAAAGAATAATTAACATGTCATATTTATTAATTACATATGTTATACTCATTATTATATACCTCCAGATAATGAAGTGTTTGATTAACAGACTACGCCACGACATGGAGAAGGTAAGTTGTATAGACGCCCATTTGGTGACTTGTGATTCATAGGATGGATAGAATAATGAATATAGATTTACCATATTTATAATTACATAAATGTTTATATAAGGTACATGAGTTATTATTTTTCCAAAGAAACAACATAGAAAGAGTGTGTGGATAATGAAAAGAACATTGAAAGAGGTGGTGAAATTATTACCTATTCTTCAGGTGTTTTCATTTGAGTTGTTCAAAAGGGCTCCTAAGTATAGAATTCTGATCAATGTAATTCTTTTAGGTCGAAGTGAGGGTAGTTGGGAGGATATTTACCCAGGTTTTGGCTGAGTGAAATGGCTTTGGAGGTGTGAAGATAAGATAAGGGGAAGTTGTATTTTATAAGATTGGTGAGGGTCACTTTAGGAAAACCTTAAAATATTATTTTATTATAACATCAAATTCAGATTATAATGGATAAAAAAAATTATTTCTCAGAAAAGGAGGTGATCTGTCGAAAAACTATCAACCAATAGCTTTTAGATATATTTATTTCGTTATATTACCCATATAGTTTTGATTAACCTCTTGGTTAAATAGTATAACATTTACAAAGTCTCCTTGTATTTTTATATTATATGGTTCATTAACATAATATAAAATGTCAAAATAACCACAAGTGGTAAATTAATGACATATATATTATTATAAAAGACATATATGTCCAAACTAGAGATTTTTTGGACTATTATATCATTTAATAATACAGTATTTATTTTAAAAACGCTTATATGTAAATTTGGACACTATTTAGTATTTGATTATTTTAAATTCATAACAACATGATTACTTCAAAAAAATTCATTTAATTGACCCCAACATGTCAAATCATCCAATAAATATTTTTAATTTCATCAAAAGTATCAATTTATATTTATTTGGATATTTATAATATCAATTATTTTAATCATTCATTAATAAGGTAATTACTACATCATAATTATGACATAAAGAAATTTAATTATTTAATTAGTAAATTTTATAAATAAAAGAAATTTTTTTAGTAAATTTATTTATCTTTATAATGAATATTTACTGTCGAATTTATCTTAGGATTAACAATATGATAAAAAATCTTTAGTTATGAAAATTATAATTTTACTCTTTTCACTCTTATTTAAGTAAAATATTAATAAATGTATTAATATAATCGAAGTGGATAAAAAGGATCATATTTTATTTCTAAGGTAGTTTATTATCGAAATACAGTAATACAATAGAGTTAGGACATGTGTTAGGGTAATAATAATATAATTTTTACCTATAATTACATTATTTACATTTAACCATGGAAAATAAAAGTCAAAAGTTACTATTCACCAAAATTTATTTTCATCTTATTGAACCACATTATCCAATTATGATATCAACTGTGTATCTCAGATTTTTGAAATTCTATTCCCAGAAGCGGTAAATTTATTTTTTATGCAAATTTGTAAATCCGCCTAGAAGGTGGGTAAAAGATGTTAAAACGTGGAATTATATTTAATATGTCTCATATTATTATAAAATGACTTTAATAAATTACATTGAACATATATAGGTATTATGTATCTATTTTGACATAAAATAAATTTAAATAAAATAATTAATTAATTAAATAGAATTTCGGTTTTAAAAAATAATAGTGTTTTTTTACTATTCATCAAATATTGAATGTTTTCAGAAAAATGACAAAAAATTAATCCTAAATTTTTTTGATATTACGAGCCCAAAAAAGAAGTCCATTTTGAAAAATATAATTTATAAAAATTAAAAATGTCGGTATTAGTATTCAAAATAGCTAGTTTGATTTTTCGTGGTGTGACAAAACTCCATGTTGCGTACTGCGCAAGCTATTGCATTATTCAAAGGGAAACATACCATGGATGCTTTCATTGTTACATTATTCCCTCCTTAAAATTATATCATCCTCAAAATATCTAGAATATTACTATACAAAATGATTTGGGGGGTTCTTCATCATATGTTTCTTAGGTTCCCATGTTGCCTCTTCCATCATATACTTTCTCCATAGGACATTCACCAGACGAGTCATCAAGTTTCTCTATCCTTGTTCTTTGTTATAATGAATTATGACCAGATCTTCCCAATAAGACAAATTGGGTTCCAGTTCTATTACATAATAAGTGGGAACATGTGTTTTGTCATGCATGTATTTTCTCAACAATGATATGTGGAGCACATCATGAACTTTGGAGAGACATTGCGGCATTGCTAAACTATAAGCTAAATATCTAATTCATTCTAGAATTTCGAAAGGTCTGATTTACTTTGTTCTTACTTTTCCATTCTTAGAGAATCGTATAACATCCTTCCATAGAGATACTTTCATGAAAACATGATCTCTTACATGAAATTACAAATCATTTCTTCGGTCATCGGTATAACTCTTTTTCCTACATTTACCTACTTTGATGTGGGTTTGGATAACCTTCACATTTCAATTGTTTCCTCACCATGTTCTGGGCCTACGATTTTTCATTCAAAAACATCATCTCATCAAGTTGGTTTGTGACATCTACTTCTATATAATGTTTATATGGTGCTATACAAATACTTTAATGGAAGCTATTGCTATAGGAAAAATCTACCACAGATAATTATTGATCACACATACCTTGAATGTCAATGAGAAAGATCTTAACATATCTTATATGTTTTGAATAGTTCATTTATATTGTCCATGAGTTTCAGGGTGGTAGGAAGTTCTGAAATGAAGTTCAGTATCTAGGTAATTCTAAAGACTTTTCCATAATCATGATGTAAAATGGTGATAATGACCAGAAACTATTGATAGGGGTACACCCTAAAGTCTTACAACTTCATTAATATATAGTATTTCCAAATGTTCAAGTTGTAAATATTCTATTATAGAAGGAAAATGTATGACTAGGTAAGACAATAAAAAATGAACCATATTTAATCATTCATTCTTGGAGACTTTGGTAGCATCATGACAATGTTCATCGTAATAACATCCCATTTCCACTCAGATATTTGAAGAGGTTTCCTGAATCCTATATGAATTATTCTTCTAGAATTTATGAATTGATAAACAATACATCTTGACAAAAAATCATAAATCTCCCTCTCCATGTGGTCCCCCCAAAAAACTTTCTTTTAAAACATCTATACATCTTAGTGAGACCTTGGTTTATAGTGAAATTGGATTCCTGAGTATCATCAAACAATTCAATTTTTAGATCAGGTACATCAGGAACACAATGTCTCTTCCCAAATTCCAAAATTCCATCTTAATATAGGTAATCAATAAATCTCCCATCATTCAAAGCTTTGATTTTCTTTTTAAACTCTTCTTCATCACTCTGAGAACACTTAATCATTTCTAGTAAATATTTTTTTGGAAACCATTGGAAATATATTCGATATTTCACCTTCCAAGGTTAATCCCATATCTAAAATACTATATCCATGAAATTATGATCCCTTTAAACTCTCATATTGTTAAAAAATCCATTATCCTTTATGATCAAGGCATATGCCACATTATTTTCCTTCCTCAGGTGGCATTGTTTGGTGTAATCACAATCCTTACGTAGTTCGAGCCATCTACTTTGTCTCATGTTGAGTTCATTTTGTTAGAAAATATACTTCAAGAACCTGTGATTGATATATATATGAACTTTTTCACCATATAAATATTGTATCCATATCATAAAAGTGATTATTATAGCTACAAACTCAATATCCTGAGTGGTATAGTTTTGTTCATGAGTATTTAGTTATCATGATGCAGAAAAAATAACACTATCATTCTGAATAAGAAAATGACCAAGTCCTTTCTTTGATGCATCACTATAAATAACAAATCCATAATTCCCCAATAGTAGAGTAATGATATGAGCATTGAATAATATTTTCATAAGTTCTACAAAACATTCATCACACTCCTCTATCCAATCAAATTTATCTCATTTACATGTGACCATGGTTAATGGGTTTTCCAATCAGGTAGAATTTTGGATGAAACACCTATAATAAACTACTATACCAATAAAACTATATAACTCAGTTATACTAGACAACGTTGGACATTCATGGATTGATTTGTTCAAAGAGGGATCGAGTGATATTCCATACTTAGAGTCAATATGGCTAAGAAAATAAATTTCTTAAAGCCAGAATTCAAACATTCTAAACTTCCCATATAATTCATTTTTCTGAGGGTTTTCAGAATAGAGTGCATGCGATTTTAATGATCTTCAAATATTTTTGAGTAAACTAAGATATTATATATAAATATCACTACAAAGTCATCATTATATTCCTTGAAATCTCTATTCCTAAAATTCGTGAAAACCTAGGGTGTATTAGTCAGTCCAAAAGACACTTCTATAAACTCGTAATTCCCATACCTAGTTCAAAATGTTGTCTTTGGAATTTCTTCCTTATACACACACTACTGATAATATCTAGATCGGAGGTCAATCTTTGAAAAATATGGAGCTCCATGAAGTTGGTTGAATAAACTATCATTACGAGGTAGGGTATACTTGTTCTATATTTTTATAGTAATGATCTCCATGTAGTCATTCCACAACCTCATAGATCCATATTTCATCTTAACAAAAAAATATGGGCTCCCCATAGAGAAACACTATTGTGAATAAATCCTTTATTACTCTATTTCTCTAGTTGATTATTTAGTTCAACTAATTCCACTATGGCCATTCTAAAAGGGGTCTTCGATATGGTCATTGAACCAAGGATTAAATCAATAGAAAACTCAATTTCTCGTTCTAGAGGATGTCTAGTTGAATCCTATAGTAACACATCAACATATTCTTGTACAAAAGGTAGGTCCTCTATTTGATTATTCTTCTCCTTACCAATAGTTATTTCATTCTATTCCTCCCCAATAATTGAATATAGTAGGGCTACTATGGGTGAATCTTGAAACGAATCTGGTGGTGAAGTTTCTTCTATGAGGATAAGGTACTCCTTATCATCATTGGAAATTGTACACTCCATCTTTTTAGAATATATTTTTGCATCATGGTCTGAAATCAAATCCATACACATTATTGTTTGAAATTAAAAAAATTGGTATGATGATGATATCAGAAGATAATGAACATTTATATTCCCTAATGGGAATGGATTCACAAAACTTTTCTACAATGATACATCTCGTTGGATTTTTGAAGGACAACTCACAAGTAAAATTAAAATGGAAATAATTATATTAATTAAGAAACTGGGAATCTATGAATCAATATAATGATCTAGAATCAAATAAAGCATTGGTTAAATTTGAGGAAACCATTAAATTACATGCCACTTCGTCTTCCGGTGCTTCAACCTCAGTAGTAGTGATCACAAATGCTTAACATTTCTCCCTTGGCCTTTTCTGATATAAGTTTCCAGGGAACTTAGGAAATTCATTTGAATAATGACCATTTTATCTACAATTGTATCATTCAATAATTAAATCCTCTTTCATTCCATTATAATCATGATCATGGTGGATTTTTTCACCACACTTGTTATAGGCTCCCATTCCCTTCTAGAAAGTACCAGTGTCACGAACCAACCTGGGTCGACCCTGAACCGCTCACCTGAGTCGGTTCACGACATGGCCCGAGAGGCGTTCCCGATCCTCCCGGGCTGGCGACAAGCGCCAGGGCGTCAACAGAGGCTATGGGAATGATTTTTCCCAATATAAGTAAATAATACAGTGAAAAATAATACAGAGCAACGCAGAAAGGATAAACCAAATAAGGTGACTAAACAGGAACAAACAAGAATCAAACTAACCAAACACGGCGTCCGAACAATCTCCGTGCGACCTCGTGGGTCTCTCTCCGACTCAACGATCAATCGTCGCCCTGGGTGAGTGCACTCAAGCTATAGCCTGCACGAACACTAAAAACAGAAAATAACTATAGGTGTGAGTATTAAAACTCAGTAGGCTAGCCCAATATCTATTCCCAATGAACTACCTAAAAAATAAAAGAAACATCATTTCAAGGTTGAACTAAAATTTATAAAAGTATGTTTTTATAAATATATTACTTAAAAACAATGTACGAACCATTTCCCTTATCCATTTCCAAATTCGGGTTCATTTCATTAGTTTCAATGATATTTCAGGAAAGGGGAAAGTGATGTTTAAATTTTCAAATTTGTACAAAGGGGATTAAACACTTCCTTTTGAAAACAATTTTTAGAAACCTAATCAAGAGAAATTTATCACTTTCCAAGGAAAATAATACACTAGAATGCACAAAGTAAAACACACAGCAAGGGAAATGTAGGTATACATGTGAGCATCATAATCAGTACTGCAAGCAACAAAAGCTGAATAGACATGGGTGAACCTAGGAGATCGAGAATAAACCAGTAGACACCAATACATGAGAAATCATCCTTATTGACATGTCACGATGAAATAAAAATGCACAATACTCTCGACCATCCACTCACGGGCAGGTCAAAGGAAAATCCCATGGTAATAAACCCAAAATATCCACCTACTATGGGCCACTGGTCAGTACCATAACCTACCAGTGCAGCAATCATTCATAGAATATTATCTCAATATTCCAGATTCACATGTCTCAAGTGTTGAAAAAGGGGTGAGTCAACTGATGCCAACCGAGCATCCAATCATATACATATATATATATAAAGCACAACAAGCATCACCTAAGCCACTCTGTGGAACAACCTCATGCCTTTAAACTACTCACGTACCTGGGAGCTACTAAGCGCGGCCTCCCAAACAATCAATTGGGACCAAGGCATGAGAGTCTTCCTAAGAGGGTTTTTATCAAAACATTTTCATCCCTTTCCATAAAGTGCCAAACGTGCATTTAATACATTTCACAAACGCTACTCAAAGAAAGGTACAACTTCTTTATGAGACAAAACCCAGTTTAAAACCATTTAAAGAACCCCAATAAAACACTACGTCACAGGCTGACAATATTTTTATAAACCAAACCAAACCAAAACATTTTATTTTATTCCAAATAACCTTTAAAATCCAACTATACAACTTCTTTAAAGAACCAATGTACTTGTTCACGCTTCAAAAGAAATCATTTCTCATTAAACCAGAACTCTATTTTATATTCCGTAAATTATGTTTAAAATCCAAATGGGAATTGTTTCATTATTGGGTGTCCACTCGTCAAGAGGATGTTTCATGTGTCGTGTATAAAATAGACGGCTCCTTTTTACACTAAATAACCATTTTAAAATTAACTATCTTATATGAAAAATTATTTATCGTATATTATCTCATATTTATTAAAATTAATAAAATTTTTATTTTGAAAAATTAGGGTGTGAAAGCAGCATGAAATAATATAACTTAAATTTTAAAAGCAGTGAAAAGGGAACCTACCTCAAGATCAAGGGCGACGACAAAACAACGTTGGAAGCAAGGCGCGATGAAACAACGTGTGTCCGAAACCAGGTGATAAAGTCCAACACTCTGTATAAACAATATCGAGGACTCAGAGACATACAAAAACTCACTAGAGCATCCGAAACCAAGTGGCGGGAATAAAATCTCACCTTGAAACTAAAGTGTGGTGACAACGGAACCTCGGAAACAAGGTGCAGCAGTGGCGCTCACTTGGAAACGCCCTGCGCGGGTCCTAAAAATCCCAAACCAACAATTAAAAACTCACCATCAATTAAAACCCAAAATCCAACAAGAGTATGATGTTAATAATAAAAATAATGATAATAATAATAATAATAATACTAATAATAATAATAATAATAGTAATAATAATAAAAAAATAATAGTAATATTAATAATAATAATGACAATAATAATATGAATGATAAGAATAATAAGAATAATAATATGAATAATAATAATAATAATGATAATAGTAACAATAAAAATTAATAATAATAACATTAATATTAATAATAATAAAAATAAAAATAAAAATAAAAATAATAATAATAATAACATAAACATTATTAATCATAATAAGATAAAACAAAATAAATAAATAAAAGGAAAAAAGAACACCTGGCCGGGGGGAAAGGTTGTGCGGGCTAGAGCAAGCAGGGCAAGGGCGGCCGCTTCTGTGGAGCAGGGGGAAACAGGTGTGTCGGGTGTGTTGGGTGCGTGATGGCAGAAGGCGGAGGCAGTAGAGGGTGCCGGAAACAACCAAAGAGCTGGAGGGAGTTGGATCGAGGATGGAGGGCGCAAGCTGGATCGCCGGTGCATGGAAGGGAGGCCGGGATGGGTGTGGGGTGCGGGAGACGGCCGAGCTCCAGAGGAGGGAGGCTAGACGGAAGGCTCGACGGAAGGCCGGAGGAGGGAGGCCGGCGGTCGGGAGATAGAGGGACGAGGAGACCGGGCTTGTCCGGAAGGTAGCTGCGTGGGGGAGGCCGGGACGCCGGCTGGGTCTTGTCCAGGAGGCAGCCGCGCGGAGGATGCCGGGAGGCCGGCTGGGAGGAGGCGCGGCCGGAGGGAACACCGCCGGAAGGAACGCCGCCGGAGGAGCCGAAAGGGAGAGTGTTGCGAAGAGGGAGAAGGGAGAAAGAGAGAAGAGGGAGAGAAAATAGGGGGGGTGGCGGTGCGACGGAAAAGGATAGAGGGAGGTGGGGTTAGAAATAATAAAAATAAATAAATAATTAAAAAGAATAAAAGAAAATAAATAGAAATAAATAAAATAAAAGAAAAAAAAGATAAGAAAAATGAGAATAAAATAAAAGGAATAATAAAATTAAATCAAAACAAAACAAAATAATTTAACTTAATAATAATACTAGTAATAAATTTGTTAATTAATTATAATGGCAATAGTTATTATAAATATACATACACATATTTACATATATCTAAACATATATAAAACATGTTGATAATAATAATATTAATAACAATTATTATTATTATAATTACAAACATATATACATATATATATATATATGTATAACAATATATATATAAACCCACATGAACTAATTTTTAAACATACATATATGAACATACATGACCTATTATAAACATATATGCCTATATATACTCATATGCATAAACACATTTATGCATAAACATATAATGTTAAGAAATATATATTCATCAGCATACGTGTATATATACACCTATAAACATACATATATTCACATTACGTTAATAATAATAATAATAATAATAATAACAATAATAATAATAATGTATAATCATATAAACCCATATACATACACATATATACTCATATATATATGTATGTATATATATATATATTAATCCACTCAACGAGCGAATTTAATAATGTTAAAACTAAATGACCGCGGGGTACGCGCGCACTGCATGGTGCCCAAGAGGACTGAAAACGGGCTGCGCGTCACAACCGTATGGTGTTCGCGCACTACTTCAAACCATAAACTCATCCAGACATTAAAATTTTAGACCGGGACTCGCCCACACACATGCAAAATCACCCGACACTAAGATAAATAAAGTAAATAAAATAAATAAATAAAATAGGTGTGACAAATCTCCCCACCATAACACTTTCCACCCCCATAAAGCCATAGCACTATCCAACCGGTCGATCAACACCTAAGGATTCCTCACAACACGATCCAACCTCTTATCCCAAAGACATCACAATGACTACCGTGAGGACTGAACCTCATTGCCCGAAATAAATCACCAACAGAGGGGAGGCCTGAACTGGCTCCCCACCATAAGAACTTGACTATAATTTGATAACAATTTAAGATAACACCCAATGAGACTCATGGTGGGTCTCCCCACCATAAAGATCTAACCTACTAGCGCCCAACCAGAAAACCAATTTGGACCTGTATCAAGCCTTACCCGAGCTAGAAAGAGTGCAATAAGAACATTTTAAACAATTACTCTCATCCAAAAGGGGTAGAAGATTAAATGGATACTTTGCACATCTAAAATCACTAACCCCATGGGCGGGGAGGGTGGGCCCAAGAATCAAATCACTGAAACTACGACGTATGACTACTCACGACCCATCACCTCGGGATGGACACAAACCAGGGCCGCAACTGATCTACATCAGTGGCCCATGAAAAGTCACTGATCAGCAACTTAAATCCAAGAGGTATGATTCCTGACATTACGAGAGGGATAAGTCCATCGCGAGCTTAGAGACAATAGGAAAAATACAATGATAGAGAAACCAGAGCAGCAACACCATAATTATCTCACCACAAGGTAGATGCACAACTTTAACCAGACTCCTTAAAACTTCCACGGGGGTTCCTGACCACGCACTGGCTTCACTTCGAGACCTTTTGGCTGGAGATCTGATGGATGAAGCATCTTCTGCCTCGTAGTCAGGTTCTGGTAATCCCAATGAGAAACAAACATCTTTTGATCTGATATATTAAAGAACAATATTTTAAAATTAAAAACATACTAGCATTGTAATCTGGAGTTCGTCAAAAGACCCATGAATTTCCCATCCATTTCAAACCCAAAACAACACCCATACATAGGCCATGATAATATATCACTTAGTCTGAAAGGAATCTTACACTGGAAACTTTGAACAAAGACCCTATAACAGATTACTTCTGAGAACTTCCTCTGCGATGCTTCCTTGCAACGCCCCGACAACAACGTCGCAAGTGACCCTAGAGTCCACATGCCTGGCAGGGCTTCAGAGAACTATGGCACGATGACTTCTTGTGACCCCTCTTTCCACACTGATAACACACAATAATCCCTCGTTCCGAAGAGGTTGATGAAAGATCCCAATGCCTCTTGATTCCACGACCTGATCCATCCACTTCTATTTTCTTACTCATATCCTTTCCAGAATCTTCACCACTTCTCATAGGGATCGAAGGAGGGAGAACTACTTTGAGCACTCCTGCCATCGCAGCTTCGACATGAAAATCTTTTCTTGCCACATTAACAAAAGAAGATAGGTTGGACTCTGACACCTTCGACTGCAGATCAGGGCGAAGACCCGCCTCGAAGCGTCGAGCCTTCATGGGGACATTTTTGGAATACTCTGAATCATAAGGAACAAGATCTACAAAGCACTGGAAATATTCCAACACGGATCTGTCGCCCTGCTGCAGACAACACATCTCCATCCCCTTTCTCACCCTATCTTCCTCATATAAATACTGGCGAATGAACAAGGCCTTGAAAAACCCCCACATAATCTCTTGACGGGGCTTGTTCCAAGACACCGACATCCTCCACATCCATGGTGAACCTTCAAGCATGAAGGTCGCAAACTTGACCTTCAACGAATCGGTCAACTCAATGAGGCTAAAGTCCCTTTCAATCTTCCGCATCCACTCCTCTCCCATGGATGATTTTGTTTGACCATAGAAGAGAGGTGGATTGAGCTTCCGAAACTCAAGCATAAAATCCTAAGGTTGATCAACCGCACTACGATCACCCATCAAAGCTTCAAAAGGATAACTGCTGGACAAGGAAAAGTCAAAGACCCAATGAAGGCCAACTCAATGAGTAAATAAAAACCTCAAAATAAAACAATACATAGGTGACAAGCTCGAAATCCGAGAAAAAAAGTTGTCATAACATCCAAACTTTTCTCTTTGAAAACATCTTTAATTTAGAACAAGCTTAGTGGGGTAAACCTTCACCATTGGTATTCATTAGACCCTCACTCACATGCATGTATCCATGCCACCCAGGGCATCCATCCACCATACCAGAGATCCATCCACATTTACTACATACCAAAAATTCATGTGAGTACTCATCGGAACACCAAGGCCAAAATAAAGCAACTTCATTTTCCAAAAACAATTTATTCATACCGCTTCTTTTAAAACAATCTACAAATCAAACATGTAATTTCAAAAAACCCATTTTTTTTCAAAACCAACTTTTTTGATTCAAACCACTTTCAAAAATCAAGGGAAACCCAAAACAACTCAAACAGGGGAAGAGTGTCAGTAGATGACTTGACCATATGGTTGGCGGCCATATGCCAAACACATCACTGACACAGACAGCCTTCTTGGACCATGCCCCTAGCTCCACATGGCTTTCCAGGCCATGCGGCATAGGACAATTAGCCCAACTCCATTTGTCGTACCCCAATAGAAAAACATTTCCATAAAAACCCAAACAAACAAATTAAACAGGACATCCCATGGAAACTTGAGGATCAGTACGTGCAAGAGTTCGCGACGCTCTTCTCGCACCTACCCCTCAAGTCCCGACAATCCTACTCCATCTACCTTGACATCCCAAATAACCATGGGTGCTCTAAAAAAGTGAGGTGGCTAAGAGCTAACCTCCCTCTCATACCATTTTGTCACGAACCAACCTGGGTCGACCCTGAACCGGTCACCTGAGTCGGTCCGCGACATGGCCCGAGAGGCGTTCCCGATCCTCCCGGGCTGGCGACAAGTTCCAGGGCATCAAACGAGGCTATGGGAACGATTTGTCCCAATATAAATAAATAAGACAGTGAAAAATAATACAGAGCAGCGCAGAAAGGATAAACCAAATAAAGTGACTAAACAGGAACAAACAGGAATCAAACTAACCAAACACGACGTCCGAAAAAACCCCGTGCGACCTCACGGGTCGCTCTCCGACTCAACGATCAAGCGTCGCACTGGGCGAGCGCACTCAAGCTATAGCCTTCACGAACACTAAAAACAGAAATGAACTATAGGCATCAGTATTAAAACTCAGTAGGCTAGCCCGATATCTATTCCCAATGCACTACATTTAAAATAAAAGAAACATCATTTCAAGTTTGAACTACAATTTGTAAAAGTAATTTTTTACAAATATTCTACTTAAAAACAACGTACAAACCATTTCCCTTAGACATTTCCAAATTCGGGTTCATTTCATTAGTGTTAATGACATTTCAGGAAAGGGGAAAGTGATGTTTAAATTTTCAAATTTGTACAAAGGGGGTTAAACACTTCCTTTTGAAAACAATTTTTTGAAACCTAATCAAGAGCAATTTATCACTTTCCAAGGAAAATAATACACCAGAATGTAAAAAGTAAAACACACAGCAAGAGAAATGTAGGTATACATGTGAGCATCATAATCAGTAATGCAAGCAACAAAAGCTGAATAGACATGGGTGAACCTAGGAGATCACGAATAAACCAGAAGACACAAATACATGAGAAATCATCCTTATCGACATGTCATGATGAAATCAAAACGCACAATACGCTCGACCATCCACTAACGGGCAGGTCAAGGGAAAATCCCATAGAAATAAACCCAACTTATCCACCTACTATGGGCCACTGGTCAGTACCATAACCTACCAGTGTAGCAATCATTCCTAGAATATTCTCTCAATATGCCAGATTCCCATGTCTCAAGTGTTGAAAAAGGGGTGAGTCAACTGATGCCAACCGTGCATCCAATCATATACATATATATATATATATATACATATATATATATATATATATATAAATCACAACAAGAATCACCTGAGCCACTCTGTGGAACAACCTCATGCCTTTAAATTACTCACGTACCTGGGAGCTACTAAGCGTGGCCTCCCAAACAATCAATTGGGACCAAGGCATGAGAGTCGTCCTAAGAGGGTTTTTATCAAAACATTTTCGTCCCTTTCCATAAAGTGCCAAACGGGCATTTAATACATTTCACAAACGCTACTCAAAGAAAGGTAAAACTTCTTTATGAGACAAAACCCAGTTTCAAACTATTTATAGAACCCCAAAAAAACACTATGTCATAGGCTGACAATATTTTTATAATCCAAACCAAAAAAAACATTTTATTTTTTTCCAAATAACCTTTAAAATCCAACCAGAAAACATCTTTAAAGAACCAAAGTACTTCTTCACGCTTCAAAAGAAATCATTTCTCATTAAACCAGAACTCTATTTTATATTCCGTAAATTATGTTTAAAATTCAAACGGGCATTCTTTAGTTATTGGGTGTCCTCTAGTCAAGAGGATGTTTCATGTGTCGTGTATAAAATAGACGGCTCCTTTTTACACTAAATAACCATTTAAAAATAAACTATCTTATATGAAAAATTAATTATCGTATATTATCTCATATTTATTATAATTAATAAAATAACTATTTTGAACAATTAGGGTTCGCAAGCAGCATGAAATAATATAACTTAAATTTTAAAAGCAGTGCAAAGGGAACCTACCTCAAGATCAAGGGCGACGACAAAACAACCTCCGAACCAAGGCACGATGACACAACGTGTGTCCGAAACCACGTGATAAAGTCCAACACTCTGTATAAACAATATTTAGGACTCAGACACATACAAAAACTCACTAGAGAATCCGAAACCAAGCGGCAGGAATAAATGCTCACCTTGAAACTAAAGCGCGGCGACGACGGAACCTCGGAAACAAGGCGCGGCGGTGGCGCTCACTTGGAAATGCCCTGCGCGGGTCCTTAAAATCCTAAACCAACAATTAAAAACTCGCCATCAATTAAAACCCAAAATCCAACAAGAGTACGGTGCTAATAATAAAAATAAAGATAATAATAATAATAATAATAATACTAATAATAATAATAAGAATATTAATAATAATAATAATAAAATAATAGTAATATTAATAATAATAATGACAATAATAATATGAATGATAAGAACAATAATAATAATAATATGAATAATAATAATAATAATGATAATAGTAACAATAAAAATTTAAAATAATAACATTAATAATAATAATAATAATATGAATAATAATAATAATAATAATAATAATAATAATAATAATAATAACATTAACATTAATAATCATAATAAGATAAAACAAAATAAATAAATAAAATGAAAAAAGAAAACATGGCCGGGGGGAAAGGTTGTGCGGGCTGGAGCAAGCAGGGCAGGGGCGGCCGCTTCCGTGGAGAAGGGGGAAACAGGTGTGTCGGGTGCGTCGGGTGCGTGATGGCAGAAGGCAGTTGGAGTTGAGGGCGCCAGAAACAACCGAAGAGCTTGAGGGAGTTGGATCGAGGATGGAGGGAGCAGGATGGATCGCCGGTGCAGGGCAGGGAGGCCGGGATGGGTGTGGGGTGCTGGAGACGGCCGAGCGCCGAAGGAGGGAGGCCGGACGGAAGGCTGGACGGAAGGCCAGAGGAGGGAGTCCGGCGGTTAGGAGATAGAGGGAGGAGCCGGCTGGGCTTGTCCGGAAGGTACCTGCGTGGGGGAGGCCGATGCTGGCTGGGTCTCGTCAAGGAGGCAGCCACGCGGAGGAGGTCGGGACGCCAGCTGGGAGGAGCCGCGGCCAGAGGGAACACCTCTGGAAGGAACGCCGCCGGAGGAGTTGAAAGGGAGAGTGTCGCGCGGAGGGAGAAGGGAGAAAGAAAGAAGAGGGAGAGAAAATAGGGGGTGGCAGCACGACGGAAAAGGGGAGAGGGTGGTAGGGTTAGAAAGAAAAAATAAATAAATAAATAAATATATAAAAATAATAAAAGAAAATAAATAGAAAGAAATAAAATAAAAGTAAAGTAAAAGATAAGAAAAATGAGAATAAAAGAAAAGGAAAAAAATTAAAACAAAACAAAACAAAATAATTTAACTTAATAATAATACTAGTAATAAATTTGTTAATTAATTATAATGGCAATAGTTATTATAAATATACATACACATATTTACATATATCTAAACATATATAAAACATGTTGATAATAATAATATTAATAAAAATTATTATTATTATAATTACAAACATATATACATATATATATATCTATAAAAATATATATATAAACCCACATGAACAAATTTATAAACATACATATATGAACATACATGACCTATTATAAACATATATGCATATATATACTCATATTCATAAACACATTTACGCATAAAAAAATAATGTTAAGAAATATATATTTATCAGCATACGTGTATATATACACATATAAACATACATATATGCACATTACGTGAAAAATAATAATAGTAATAATAATAATAATAACAATAATAATAATAATGTATAAACATATAAACCCATATACATTCACATATATACTCATATATATTTGTATGTATATATATATATATTAATCCACTCAACGAGCGAATTTAATAACGTTAAAACTAAATGACCGAGGGGTACGTGCGCACTGCATGGTGCCCAAGAGGACTGCAAACGGGCTGCGCGTCACAACCGTATGGTGTTCGTGCACCACTTCAAACAATAAACTCATCCAAACATTAAAATTTTAGACCGGGACTCGCCCGCACACATGCAAAATCACTTGACGCTAAGATAAATAAAGTAAATAGAATAAATAAAGAAAACCTAGTGTGACAACCAGGGTATTTCTTTATACATTTATCGCATGATGGATATTCAAATTTTCCTTTATTCCACAAATTTTATTTGCTAGAGTGTTCAACAGATCTTTTCTTCTCTTCCATTGTTGTAATGTCATAAGACATAGGGAATTATTTTTTTGTCTTGACAGCACATGAGATAATATATTAGTATGATGAGATGTATACTGAGAATAATTAATGATAAGGAAATGGTTTTAACCCATAAATTAATAATTCAATCTTAATACTTGGGTTACATATATGATCTGTTTCATGACTTGCTAACCATGAAATGTTATCCTCATATTTTGTGACATTCTCATCCTCTTATTTCCGCAGACTCAGAAATTATCTTTCCATATCTGCACTATGGTCACGAGGAAATAAATTTTCTAAAAAAAATCACTTTAAACTCCCTCCATTTCATACTATATTCTTTTATATCCCCATTGTCTTTTGTATTAATGTCCACAATCATTCTACATCTCCTCTGAGGTGATAAACTGCCATGGCAACATTTTCCATTTCCCTACTATCTAAAGAATGATATATTTTCTCTAAGAAACTAATCCATTTCTCATATACAAATGGATTTTTAGTCCCATTGAATGTTTGTTGTTGTTGACTCATGAAGTGGTCAAATATTGATCCCCCAAATTGGGGATTAGGGTGCTCTATATGGTTTAGGTTGTTATTCATAACCTGAGTGAGTCATCCCATTATGATGATAAGTTGTTCAGCATCAATTTCATCACTAGTTAAGAGGTAAATCAATACATGGAGTATGTGCGTTGATATGGTTTCCATTCCTTCCACTAGGCACCTTTTTTAAACAATGTAATACACTAGACTAGTTTGTGGATTGCATCATATAATTCAATATTTGTAAATCACATATCACAAATTTAACAATTTATGGATATAATACATAGTCATAGAAATGTTTTCATTGAGGATGTATTTACTAAAAAATCCATTCATAATGGTTTTTAATGAAAATGTAACAAATCATAGGCATTTCCCCTGGGAGTGTCGTAACAAAGAGCGCCACAATGCCAGTTGTCGTGTACCAGGATACCCCAGGTCAATCTCGATACTCCTTGTCGGTGTTTTCACTCATAGGTACATATGTTCCAAAGCCGCCTCGACCTATTTGTATCCTGACATGGATGTATTGCTTGGAAAATACACAAAATCTCTACATTACCAAAATTCTAGTGTGTTCTTATACTCTAATACTCAAATTCTATCTTATGTTAATGTTCTTTAATCAATTTTTTTCTCTAAATCTACCTTCCAAGGTTTTTACTAAACATCCTATGATAATAACTGTAAATCACAAACCCTTGTTACCCAATGTCAGTGCATTATTACATAACATTGGCATGGTCACAAGGGATGAAATCTTGAAAGACCGACCTGTTTATTATCCTTAGATGTAAAATATTCAAATATACATTTTACATTACATTTGTATTTTAAAGAAACAACAAAATTATGAACCATTTTAACATACTTATATCCCATAGCCTATCCCTACAGGTCAACCCTAAAATACTTCTTGACATCCTGGGAAAAATAAAACAAAGAAAGGGGTGACCTCAGATGATCAATAAAGACAACAATATAGGGGAAACATTAATAAATAAAATAAATAATTTATGCTAATGAATAAGTATAAAACATAAGCCTTTTATATTAAAAAATCATTATAATATGGAAAATAACAATCAAATAATGACATTTACATATTCACATGGATATTCTACTAGTCGAAAAATCAAATGCAATATCAAAATCCAATTTCATAATGATGTAATGAGTAATGACAAACTTTATATCCCCATAATCAAGGCCTCATTCCTAGTCTACAAATATTATTTTTTCAAGACCTTGTTCCATGACTCTAGTTTGTCTCATGAGACCTACTAATTATTGGCGAGCTGTAGCGGGCTTCACTAATCACATACTATGTCCAATTCATTACTCATATGAAAAGGATGAAACATAACATAAAGAATCATATTATAACTAGAATAATAATTGTTAATATACGAACCATAAACCATCACTGGTTTAAAAATAACACATCCACAATGAGACATATCACAAAATATTCAATAAAATATGGATGATTTGAATCATAATAAATCAAATTCAAACAAGTGTAAAATCTATCAATGGATTTCGACAGAAATGTAATCAAAACTATTTGAGAAAAATATACCTTTTTATTTTGAAATAATTTAATTTATGAATAATTATAAAAGAAATAATTTACATTGAAAATATTCTTATAATCAAGTATGTGAAACATCCATGATGTTATCATGGAAGAATATAGTTTCTCATGCCGTATAAGTTATAAAAGAAATTCTTAACTTAATTTGTTGATAAGGTCATAGAGTACATTTTTAGAAAAACAAATCAAATATTCCTTTAAAAATAATTCATAAAAAGTCATACAAGGGTATAAATGAATTTAACTCATAGTCTAGGAAATTGTAAAAATATTTTGAAATACATTTTTAAGATACATAGATGTGGATGATAAAGAGGTCCTTGTAGATACTCACATCTAAACAACCTCAGATAATGAAGAGATTATATAACTAACCCTTACCTTCTAATTTTCCTGGATCAAGGGTACGTTAAATTCTTGTATAATTGTTAAATAGTTTTTATTATACAATAATCACATACATAAATATGTAATCATATAGGATCTTATATATATATTTTTTTAATAATACTTTTGTAGTATCATTGTTTCGGGTGTTAACTGATCCGTTTTACATTATATACATGGTTATGTTAGCCATTTTTGTTGTGAATATGATGTATTTGATTCATATTTATAATGATATTTTGTTCCACGAAATTATTTTTAATCATAAAATGAAAATTATTCATTAATGTTTATGATGGGGAACGAATTTTATCTCGTTCGTGTAGACGGTAATCCGTACGTACGGAAGAGTGCCTATATTATTCTATTGATGTTGATATAATATGTAATTGGATGGTATATCATATATACATAATCCTTAACATGTTATATTTATTATTTTCATCTGTCATACACATTATTATACCATCAAAAAAATGATGTGTTTGAATAACAAACTACACCATGATGTGGATACGGTAAGTCGTGCTTACGCACATATGGTGACTTGTCAATAATTTGGTGGATAGATTAATTAATATGGATATAACATATTTATAATAACATAAAATTATGTATATGGTATTGGAGTTATTATTTTGGTATGGATACAACAACGAAAATGGATGTGGAAGAATAAAAGAACTTTGAAAGCTATGTCGAAATTATTACATATTCTTCGGGTGTTTCCTTTTGAGTTTATCAAAAGGGACTATTAGGATGGCTTTATGAACAATGTAAGGACTCTAGGTAGAATTTACTGATGTTGGGAGGATATATGAGCAGGATATGGCCGATCCAAGTGACTTTGGAGGAGTGAAATTAACAGAAGGGGAAGTATATTTTTATAATAGAGGCGAGGGTCACTTCACAAAAACCTAGAAATATCATTTTATTATACAATAATATTCAGTTTATAATTTCTCCAAAATAATTTATTTCAAGTATATGGTAGGTATGGATCGAAAACCTTTCAACCAATTGTATTTATACAGGTTTAGTTCAGCATATTAACCTTATCTTTTAGATTTAACTCTTGGTTAAATAGTTTAACACATACCATGTCTCCATGTATATATTATATTAAATGGTTAATAAACATACTATAAATTTCCAAGATAACCCCAAGTGTTTTATCAATGACATATCTCTTATTATATATGTCCTTTAGAAGAACCTTAAATTTTTATGACTAATATGGCATTTAATAATATTGTATTTGTTTTAAAAACACATTTATATCGATTTTGACACCATTTAGTATTCGATTTTTTTAAAAGTAATAAATACTAGATTACATCGAAAAAAATTTATTTTAATCAACCTTAAAATGTAATATTAACATATAAAATTCTTTGAAATCATAAAATGTAACAATTAACATTTATTTGAATATTTATAATATAAATAATTTTAATCAGTCATTAATAAGGTAATTATTGCATCATCATTATAACATAAATAAAATTAATTATATAATATTTAAAATATAATAATAAAATACAATTATTTTGTAAATCTTTTTTTTCTAATGAATATTTATAGACGAATTTATCTTATGCATATCCCAATATTGAAAATGATTTAATTATGAAGATTTTAATTTAATTCTTTTAAATCCTACTTAAATAAAATATTAATCAATATATTAATCTAATTAATGTGGAACAAAAGGATCATATTTTATTAATAAGGTTGTTTTGGGTTTAAATAAACTAATCTAAAAGATTTATGACATGTGTTTTTGTAATAATAATATAATTTTTACCTTTAATTACCCAATTTACTTTTAAACGTGATAAATAAAAGTCAAAACATACTATTCACCAAAAATTATTTATATCTTATTGAACCAAATTTTACATACTAATATAAACCATGTCTCTTATATTTTGATAATTTATTTCACAGAAGTATTAAAATTATGTTAAATTCAAATTTGAAAATGCGCTTAGAAGGTGGGTAACATTTGATAAGAAGTTCAATAAAATTTTATATGTCTAATATTATTATCAAATGACATTAATGAATTAAATTGAACATATATAGGTATTATGTATATATTTAGACCTGAAATAAATTTATATAAAATAAATAAATATTTAAATAAAATGATGGCTTTAAACAATAACGCAGTGTTTTTCACTATTCAACAAAAATTGAATTTTTTCAGAAAAAATACCCAAAATTCACCATATGCTAATTTTGATTTTGCTAACACAAAAATGACCTCTATTTTGTTAAATAAAATATATAAAAAATTCAAAAAGTTGGTATCACTATACAAAATGGCTAGTTTTATTTGTCGTGGTGTGCTAAAACACTTTGATGTGTACTGCACAAGATCTTTTATTATTCAAATGGAATCATTCCATGGATGTTTCTGGTGTTATAATGATAAATAACTAGAAATTATAGAGGGAAGAATTAGTTGTTGATGATTATAGAATGTATGAAATGTTAAATCCTATAGATCATCAAATTAGAACTTGGAATCTGGTGGATCTCTTTCTCATTCTAGATGATCAAGTAAGCTAATATTCAGATAAGGTTGAGGAGCATGTTACTCCTATACAAGATGTGGGATCACCACGAGATGATAGTATTGACCAAAAAACAACTGGAACATCAAAAAGAGTTTCTACTGGACCACCCAGTCCACCATTGGATGCACCTTCTCATAACCATGATCTGTAATCTATATGATCTGATGAGATTCAAGTCAATGTATGTATTGATTATGTCGTTGAATCTAGTGAAGAATATGATGAAGAAGAACAATATGGTAGTGGTGAATGTTGTTAAAAATCAACCATGGAATAAGAATATGAGAATGTAGATGATGAAAATGGAGATGAATAGGATGATGATAGTGATAATGAAGAATACTGTTAAAGTTGAAGTGAATTTGAATCTAGTCATCCTGATATGAAGGTAGGTGTTGTCTGTGTGGAAATTATTGAATACAATGCTGGTGTATCTATTTAGGGTGTTATTCAAGATGAAAATTTTTCATCACCTGAACCAATTTCTCATCCTGTTTATACTAGAAAATTAATTCTACATATGTATAATGAACCGATACTTGAATCACCAATTATGGGGGATAAATATATCAAGAGATATGACACTAAAGGGGATCCTAAATAAAGAGTCTCTCAAGATGATGATGAGAATCAAATTGAATGAGTATGGATTGATACACTTACTCTTTAAGATTTTGATATTAAGGTTGAATGGCTGAGGAATCCATGGAATGTGGGCCTAGGATTAGTTTATGAAGATTTACAAGATGAAGTATTTTCAAAAAAATAGATGTTAACTAGTGACTAAAACATATTCTAGTGAATATGTCCATAAGGCTGATTTTGAAAAATTCTAGAAAGACCTATGTACCTCCTTATGATACTCAGTACAATCTCAAATGATATATGAGTTTGATGAATCCATGAGAGAGAACACTAAGATGAATTATAATTTAAAATATATCTAATCTTTGGTCAATTTTTTAAGGATAGAAGAAGCTTCGTGTTCTACTCCTAACTCAAACTGTGTAGCTCAAGCTGATGATACTTCAGTTTCAATGATGGTGATAAAAGAAATGAAGCATAATTTGAATATAAATACATAAATTATTTTGAAAGGAAACAAAAATCATTAGAGTGTGATGAAGAAGTTAACCACTCACTTCAATGATTTAACCACCGAGTTCATAGATATAATGGAATGTGTCATTAAAGGTCGTGATAATGAAAATTTGTTAAGGAACTTTCTTCTTCTTCTCATACATCAAACTCTACTCCACCAATTCAGCATTCACAATTTGTGGATCTTCATACAGTCAGTTAAATTTTAAAATAAGAGTTTCAAGATTTAATTTTCAGTATGTCCAAGGTTGAATAAAAATTAGATAAGTTTCATGACCATGTGAAGTATTAAACAAGGAGTGACTCAGAAAATCAAGAAGTGTTGACCAAAAATATTAATTATTTTTTCTCCACGCTCATAACAAATCATCATATAAACTAATTTTTTATTTATATGGCCACAAATCATACTCTTCCTCCAGTAATAAAGGTCATTAAAGATCTATTATAGAATATGAGATAATTCACTCCCTTTTTGGAAATGTTCAGAGAAAACTAATATTATTTAGAAAAGGAAATAAAATATCATAGTCAAATTATTGAAGAGTTCAAAAAGCTATTAAAACCATTTATCAATGTCCAAAGTGAAGACATTGCGGTGCCTCCTGCTGCACCATATGGCCCTGTAGGTTAAGTGCCTACTCAAGCTCAGATGTTAATTTCTTATGCTTTATCTTAGATCTTATTCATCATTAAAGATCCTTTTTAGACTCATCCTTTTTCTCAACAAAGACTTTCCCTTGATAATACAGTTTCTGAAGGACATCCTATATCTCCTTCTAAAATCCATTCAGACCCTCCCCCTTCCTAGACTAACCCTTCTCCTAGACTATCCCTAGATCCTTATAATAAGTGTTTGTAACCCCTTGACCCACAATGTACTATGGAGTTATTTTGTAGGGTTATGTGGTTTTACTATTGGTTACTCAATATAATTTGATTATAAGTAAAATTTTTCTTTTTTAACATTTTAGTTTTTAGTGTTCTTTTCCACTTCCTCTTTTTTATAATCCCAATAGGGGGAAACCATTAATTAGACTTGTTATGTTTTTATGAATTATTATGTGTTTATGCATTATTATCTATGATAATTTTTATATATTAATATTTAAGGGGACTTTAAATTAATCATTATCTAATGGTAATCAATAATACCCTAATTTGTGATCATAAAAAGGGGGATATTTTTGGACCATAGATATTGTTGGCCACTATATCTTACTATAATGGTTTTAATTTTACAAAATCATGTCCGATATTAACATATATCATACCCCATTTTAATATCATAAATTATTTAAAATAATTATCTTGAATTTCATATAATTTCAATCATATAACTACTATCTGTGTTTAAGTCTAAAAAAAATTATAAATGATTATGTATGTGTAATTATGGGTATTAACACTCAATGACTTGATTGAAATTTAATACAGAGATAATATCTAAAATTATCTTTGATTGAGTCACTGACAGTAACATACAATTGACTATCTGAAAAAATAATGACTCATTGGAAAATAGTTCTAATAGTCATTTTTTCTATGATTCTGAAGATGACACTATTGTAATGACACATCATTGGAAGGACTAACCATTATAAGGACTCACCATTGGAAGGAATCACCATTGCATGCGAATCACTGACACAGATGACCTACTGTCATTCCATGTGACCTACCGTACCATGGTGCTACAGATGAAAGGACTAACTGTAAGTTTAATTGAGTCACTGATTGATCAACTATCTCACTGAAATACAGAAGGATTCACCATTGAAACAATTCATAGATTTAATGAGTCCCTGACGTATGGAAAGCTCAATAGAATGAAATAACTAAGGGTTGAGTTACAGAAAGAAGGAGGCACTGATATAAAGTCATTGATAGACTATTTAATTCTACATTTATTGATATTATTTATTATAGTCATATTTGTGTGATTTAATAATACTGAAATATTTTTTAATAAATTTGTAGGAAATATATTTAGATAGTATGAGGTTCGATGAACCATTCCACAAGGAATGAACTTGCTCTTTGTCATCCCTTGAAAATATGATGCATTATATAAGGAGATAAGGGGTTTTACATACCAACGCATGATATTTGAGAGATACATAGTGAAGAACATTTGAAACTCTCATGAAACCACTCTGAAATCATGATCATTATTAGAATGAAAGTGTAAATCTTAATCAATATGCACATTTAATTGAGAAACTACATCTGCTTATCAAAGAAGGGGAAAATTATAGCTACAAAAACATGCATGAACCTAGATGACAAAATAAGACACTATGTATTTCTGTCATCATCAAAAAGAGGTCTTACAATTCATATCAGATACATATAATGAGTCAAGAGATACATCTCAAGACCCACAAAGCCTTCAAAAACATTTATCATATTTTGTTTCTTAGTTTTCTGCATTTTAAATACATTTTAGCTGTGTGTTTATATGTCTATTAAGAACACACTTTCTCTTGTATCAAACTGATGGATATAAGATATCCTTCCAACCATTCCTTCTTACTCATGTTTACACACACAGATATGTTTGGATGTGGTCCTTTTGTGATGAGGTAGTTTGTACCCACGAAGAACAATGGTAGAGATCTTGTATCAAGGACAACATGTGTGTTTTTTTGAACCCCGATCAATGGTGTAGATCAAATTGTTTATTAATTTAAATGTCTTGGTGGTAATTGATAACCTAGTGGATAAGATTATGTATCATTTTGAGACTGATCCTCTTGTTTTTTTCTTCTATGTTTTTACCATATATTTATACTCTATTTTATAAAATATTTCATTAAAATAAATTGAACACTTATATTTAGTCTTTCCATGTGTATCTAATAGTATTGATTTATTTTTTTAGTCTCAAAAGTTCTTTTAATTATCAAATTGATTCAACTCAGAACTAATCAATATTTTTTGAAATTAGTTTAATAGTCAATCCCAAATCAATTCAGTACTGGATAACTAGGAATATGAATTTTAAATATTGGGGGAAATTCAATATTATTCAATTTTTTCAGAAATTTTTATAGATACTCAATTCACCCTCTCGTGAGTAATCTACTCCGACCAACAACTATTATCTATTATCTCTGGTGACCATCATCATTTCCATTAATTATTTTAAAATTGGAGTCACATTAATTCCTTATTTGATGAAGGATTTTAATAAAGAGATTTTGAAATTTTAAACCACTAGTTTCAATCCCAGCTTTAAATTGCAAGGATGCAATTTTTAAAGGAGGGGAGAATGTAAAACCCCAAGAAATTATATTGTTTTAATCATTACACAAATTAATTTATTTTGATTTATTTTTTTCAAAACACCGTTTAATTCCCATGTTATAAAACACAATGATTCGGCTATCATTACATCCATGACCTAATTTTATCGAACAATAATATATTATTAAAATATAATGATTTTACACAATATGTTGCCTAGATATTAAATTAGTGGTTACGAATTGTAGTTATATCATTTTGAATTTTATATATTCTATATAATTTTAACAATCATCTTAATTATTTTCAATAAATGATATATGAAAAAATTCAATTTTTTCTGATAAAGGGAATATTTTAAATGAAATCTAGATTTTTCACCTTTAAATGGAGTTCAAATTTTATATAAAATATATGACACTTAAATATATTGAATATGATAAAATAAACTTCATATTTAAGATAATAATATATATATTTACTTTGGATCAATATTTTGGGACTTTTTTGATATGTTTTATATTTTATGAATAGTAAAAATATATTAAAATTTAATTGAAAACCACATTTTTCATCTAAATAATTCGTGTGGATAAATTATATTATTTATTGGATCTAATGTACCAATTTAATATATCATTACATGTTAAAATATATTTTTTCAGTGTAATAAATTTTACCATTTTTTTTGTAATAAAATTTCAATCATATGCAAATTCTTATCTTTTAAGAAAAAAAATTTCATTATGAAAAAATATTAATTTTAAATTGATTGTAGAAAATTTTGAGTTATAAATTATTGATAATATAAACCATATTTTGAATCATTTTTATCAAGTTATGTAAATGGGTTCTTTTCATTTTTGGTCTTTATAAATAGTAGCTTTTATAATTTTTTTACTTATGTGGTTAAGGGTAAATCAGGTAATTAAAAGTAAAAATTGTATTATAATAATTATATTAACACCTGTAAAAATAGTTCTAGATGACTAAATATTACCCATAACATCTGATGTTGTAAATGGAATCATTTATTTTACTCATGTCCCTGAATATGACATTGATATTTTGAAAATTACTGAATGTGAGAAAATTTCACACTCTCGTTTATTATATGTGTAATAATTTTAATATAGAGATATATAAGAGGTAAGATAGATTATAAATTGCCTTTGGGAATATTAATTAATTATATACCTCAAATTAAATTTATTTATATTCTTTGGAGAATATATATTTTCCATTAATTATGACACAATAGTGATGTAGAAAGTATTTTATTAATATAAATATAAAATAAATTTTATTATATATATTATAAAAAATATAATTTATCTGAATTAATGATATAAAAAAATTTCAAACATAAATTGTACATGTTTATATCAAATTGATATTTTTTTGAATTTATCAGGTTTTGTGGTTATTTTTTAAAATGAAAATATTGAATAGTATTAAAATTGACTTAAATGATATTTTAAAATAAATATTTATTATAAGATGATATAAATGTCATAGAAATATAAAATTCGTCCTGAAAACATGGAAATTGTGTTATTTTTCATAAATCATCCAATTGGGGTTTGTTTGGAATTTTATTGAAATTAAATTAACCACATGGTGTATAAATACAAGAAGACACAATAAGAGATAATCTATTTAAATAAGGGTTAAATGTAATTTATAAGGTTTCTATTATAATAATAATATGAGAAAAATGAATTTTATTAGTGTATTAATATCAATTAAAATACTATAATCTAAAAAAGACTCATTGGATTTATTTTAAAATGAAAATAATTTTATAAATAAATAATATTTTCATATCATCAATAAATTCCCCCACATATCTTATAAAAGGGACCTTATAAATATCTTTAATTGACACTTCCAATGTTATTTGGTTAAGCCGAAACCATTTCAATACTCCTTCAAATTTCTCCAAATTAATCCTTCAGGCCATAAATTGTCAATAAATCCAATATAATTAGACCATTTCTGAAAATCGAATGGAGATACTCAAAGAAGAGGTATTTGTTTTACCATTTCAATTATTTTTTTTCTTCCTTTAATACATATTCTTATCTTAATTCTATAATAAAGTAATAAATCATGTATAATTCATACTATGATATATTTTTATGATAATTATACACTGGTATTAATCCTTTTATCAATCCAACAAATAACTATATCACTAGGGATATTAATATACATCATACCGTCTATATGTCATAGTGTAATTTGATATTCAAGACTAACTTATTTGGATGACTATAATTATGAGTATAATGGATGTAAATATTTATTATATAAAGATAATTATTCTGTATATTTATTATACCATCAAATTCTATAACATTTTACCATCAAGGGACTGATACCATCAGTCATGTATACGTACAACCAACCGTCTCCATGACAAGGTGAGATTCAATTTATAAGTTATCCATTCCAGAATGATTATAAAATTCATATAATGATTAAACATAACATTTATGAACTTAATAAAATTATATATATGAATAATATACATACTACACATAAAAAACATAACATACATGAAAAAATAAGAAGAGGTAAACAAAGTATGTATCACACGAAAGAATGGTAATACATAAATATTAATATCTAAATGATATAATAGAATCATATATGATTTCAAAAATATTTACATAGTCCATGAATTATATAATTAAATGATATAACCATTATTAATGTGGTTTCGTATCCCTATAGTAAATTAATGTTCAAGGGAATGGTTTTGTTTACAATCACATTAATATCTGAGATTTGTATACATATGTTTCTACTGATACATATCATCGATGTCCATGTTTCACAAAACATTTTTTAAAAGTATTATTAATATTCCAAGATAATTGATTAATTTATTTTATACACTTGTTTTACTTTATTGAATATAGTTTTGAAGGAAATTTTTTCTCATTTAATAAATGAGGACCTTTATGATGTTTTCGACATGTTAAGGAAAACATGTTTTTTATCTTATAAAATGCCCGTTTCTATTGTCTTCCATTACGATACATTAAAATTTTAATGCTTCCCATAAATTTTTAAATAGTTAATTTCAAAATAAATGTATTCATTTATAATTTTTTGAGTATAAATATATTTCAACGTTAATAGGGATATCAATCCCAATGTGTTTTAATGATTTTATTATTAATTTCATCCATGTCAACATCCTTGTTTAATTTTATACATAATTGTGGTCAATGTATTGTGAAACCGTCTTCCATAATGAATTTAACAGTTTATGATAAATTTGAATATGGATGTTCTATTTTGATGCCATTCATGATTTATTGTTAATGTATTATCATTTAATAATCTAGTTGCAATTTGAATGTTTATGTTATGTTTTATCCATTTTATAAGTGAATTGCCTTAAAATTTGTATGTGAATGGTGGGGCCTGCTATAAACCCTTGATGCATCGATAGGTCTCATGAGACAAAATAGATATGGACTTGTCTGAGGGCATGGCAATTTATTTTCATATATTTATTTTTCGAGACCATAACCATTTATTTTTAGATATCGTGGCTGAAGCCTCTATGAAATATTTCAGAGGCCCAACATTATACATTCCCTCATTATACGATTTTTTATTGATATTACATGTGATTATTTGACCGTCATAATATCCACTTGAATGATTAAATGGAATTATTTGATTTATTTTTTGCATATTCTATGGAATATTATGTTTATAAGGATTGCGTTTTAGTTTAATACATTACATAAATGTTTATGATTTTTTATGAATTATTATGCTATATTGTTTACCCTTATTGAGCTTCTAAGCTCAAAAAATTATTATTTTTTATTTTTCAAGGATTCCGATAAGTTTTTAATGATTGATATATTAGATTAATCATGTAGAATATTGGTCCTCTCAAATAATTTTCATTATAATATTTTATTTATTGAATTATAATGTAATGTACATGAATGTAATCATTTTTCAAATACTGACAAACTAGTCAGTCCATTGGGGTTAGTTTACTTGAAATCAATCCATTTTAATAATATAATGAACAATATCTATGAATTTGGGTTATGGGAATTTCATAATCAATGAAAATGATCAATGATTCATCCTTATTTATTTTAAGAGGAATAGTTCACCACATGGTGAAGCATGTGGGTTAATTAAACCATTATCATGAATCTCCTATAGTAGTTTCTTCAACTTCCCATGTTCCATAATAGTCATTCTATATGGAGTCATTGATAATAGAAGTTCTTCATGTATTTTTTTGAAGTAAAATTAAAACTCTAAACTGAGAATAATGTAATAAAATACCTCAACAAACACATCAGTTTATTCCTTCATAATTGGTGTGTCCTAAAGGATGATTCATTCCTTATAATCATTCATTAGAATATGATATTATTCTTTGCTGTTAAATAATATCAATAATTCAAATTTAGTTTTAAAGAATATTCATTCTCTTCCTTTTACAATTATAATATCAATGGACAATGCTTAATATAGAGTCTTATTCCCTTAACGCATCTATTTATATGGATATATGTAAGGTAATCCAATCCACTCTTTGAAAGGAATCAAATTCCAAAAAATTAAATTCAAAATGGTCATTGGGATGTTCATCCAAAGAAAATTTATATTATAGGAATTAGATACTTATGATGAAATAATTTGGCCATTTTCTATTTTCACATACAATTCTATATCAATGATTTGTGGTGATTTTTATATTTATAATAATATATCATTATATGATTTAATGTGTTGTTTTAGAATAAAAAATTTTGTTCAAAATTCATGAATGGATGACTAGTTTTGTTTTCACCCCTACATTTTTAGGATCCATCTTAGTGGTTATGATAGAAAACAGAGTACATTTCTCATAGGGATGTTATTGTTTATCATCAATAAACCCTGGAATAGTTTATTGATTTAAAAATTTCCAAGGTTCCTAGAAATTAATGATATGAAAAATATTATAATCGTTGGCCAGAGAATTAATTTTTTACATCACATTGGTGGGTTTCTCTAATTGGAAATTATTATATAGGTTTACTTCCTTCCTACACCTAATGAATATCGAAGTACCCATTATCCATTTTTATGGTGATTATTTATTCAACTTGGAAAATAACGATGTTGAAATTTATTGGAATGTTTATATTTCTCGATCTAACAACTAGATTTATATTATGCATTATGCCTCTTATCCCTGTGATTTCCATTAGATTCATCAACTTCAATTTTTTCTATGAGTGAACATCAGAATGTTTCTTTACAGTTATCAATGACTTTGATCTCCATGAATTTTCATAGACCTATGATTTGTCCCTAAAATAAGTGGCCAGCATTCCATTTAGAGGTAACAAGAGAGCCAGAGGGTTATCATTAATGTGTTTTATTTTTTTCCTAATACTCCCCAAAATATTCTTCATTATTTTCATTGAGAGAACTGAAGCCTCATTCCATTTTATGATAGATAGTTTAAGGAAAATATTTTTAGATAATATTTAGTGAAATTTCATCTACCCCATCACATAGATATCTTCCTCAAGATTTTTAATTTTGATCAATTTCCATAATTGATCATCTTATCTCTCCATAAAATAAATAGATATGATAATATTTTCTTTCTAAAAATATTCATGGATTGAAAATATCATCTTAGTTGAGTTTATCCATTGTTCCACAATTAAAGGATCATACGATCCACTAAAAATAGGAGGCATTTATAATATAAATCACTTAATTAAATGTTGTTAATTTTTAAGGGGATTTGAGATCCTCTACTAATTCATGATCTAATTTAACACATAATTAAACTCTGATATTATCATCACATCATTTTTGATTCTGACCCTCATCAGGTAGGTCATCTCATTGAGGTAGTCATTTCATTGCATGACACATTTATTATTTAAACTATTCCAACTATATTTGGTAATCATACAAAAAAATGAAAATTAGGTTTTATTATTTTCATTTTTTAAAAATAGAAATGTGTTTTCCAATGAAATTGCACGGATAACATATAAATAAATAATACTTCTTTAATATATGGATTTATACAGTTAGATCTATGTTTTCCATGGATGTATTTACTATAAAATATTCTAATAGGTATTTTTGGTCCCTTAATCTTTGATTGTAACAAGATTATTAATTTAAAACTAAATATCTCCAACGAATGTGAAATTAGGCATGTATCTAGGCACATTATCATACACCAGTTCCTGATCGAGTCGAGCTCAATGCAGTGTTTTAATTTTTTACCCATATGTATATCTGTGATAGAACCACATAAAATTATATAATCCTGAAAGGTATTTATTTATAGAATAAACCCATTACTATATAGAAATAAATTTTTTGTCATTTTTTATTCTTATCCTTATCCCAAATGATTTCTATAGAGATTAATAATCTTAGGCCCAAATTTTACTATACTTTTCCATTGATACCAACTATAACAACCACGATATTTATATAAATATAATTATTGATGTATCACATTAAATTAAACTTAAAACAACATGGATTATCTAGATGACTATGTCAGTATGGAATTAGGTACAATACAGAACAAATTAAAAAAAATAAATACAACATACATACTGAAAAATTTCATAACATGATCGTACATAATACTATTTAGGATAAGTTGGTGACATACATAAGAAATTGGTGATATATAAAACACATTAATTGAATAAAAAAGAATTATGGTAATACAGATTATAAAATATGAACTTAAATGTAGAATTATAGGAGTGATAATCATAAACATCTACAATGAGACATGATGATGACCATAAAATAAATATAGGAAATGTGGAAACAACAAAATAAGTGAATCATAAACATTGGTCTAGCATATCTTCCAAGAACAAATTATAGATAATGTCTAATAAATTAATAATTTTCAATAAATATACAATCATTATGTCTCTAGAGGCAATGAATTATCCAATTCACTAGTACACTATATTATTTCGTGTGCAACCCTCACTTTTTTTCATTATCATTATTTTGTGTCCCACATAGATCAAACCACATAGATTTATTCATCATAATTATTTATTACATAATCATGGAGTGTAAAATAATTACATATATGTCCTGATTTAAATAATTATAACTATTTAAATTGGAACTCCTTCTATAATAAATTGGTATTGTATTCACAACACTATGGATTTTCAATGGAAAATCATAGTGAAAATACGACATGACAAGGAAATCATTAACTGGTTCATAAAACAAGTTGATGAGACTGAATGAGGAATCTCAACATTTGAAAGTAAATTGGATAGTAATAAGGAAATTTTTAATTATACATCAATATTAAGAATTATATATATATGATATAATATAATAGTATAACATGAATAATGGGTTGAAGGAAAGGATATCTTACTATAGTGTGTGACTCCAATTGATTGGGAGGGGCTTCCTGATAGGTTGGTGGAACCATGTGTGGAATTTAGAGATGGGAGGGATGATAATGGACATTATTAAAAGATTCTACGTGATGAAAAATAGGATCATGGGTGTGATTATATAGGGAAATAGTGGGGATTTCTTTTATATTTCTCAAACATGGGTTGTAGATACTGTATAATATAATAATAAATATCACAAACCATAACATGATTTTTGACCTATATTTCCTCCAAATAGGATTATTTTTCAATTTTATATAAGTTCAAGGTTCTAAAATAATAAAATAATACCCATTATTAGGTGTTACTGAGTCATAATCATAAAGAAAAATTTTAAAAACATAAAATATATTCAACGTTTTTTGGATACTTCATAATAGATTTATAAAATAAATTTTTTAAAAATAGTATAATATTATCTAAAATGGAAAAAATTTATTTGTTTTTTTATACCATTTATTTTATTTACTCCATTAATTTTGGGTCCTTATGAATCCATGTTACACACCTTATATTTTTATGTTCTTTAAATTTTACTAGAAAATTCGAATATCTCATAAAATTATGAAAAATTCAATATTTGATGATATTGTCATTATGATTTCATAAATAGAATTCATTTTATAAGAATAGAGTTCTGAATAATCTACTATTATCTTTTATTATAATAATATATCATTACTGATAAATAAAGTTGTTTTTTTGAAAATAACAATTTTAGAACCCTTATTATAATATAAAAATTTTCATAATATTTATGTAATCATATATATATGATAAAAATTATATAATAATATTGTTTTAGTAAAATTTTAATTATTTCTTGATATCGATTAATTCAAAAAAATAACTGTCTAAAATGAAATTTAATTATTATAAAAATTTCCAATAATTTTAAAATAATAAATATAAGAATAATTGATATAATAATGATTAGATGAAAATAGTAACATTATTATATAAAAATACATTATAATTAATAATTTTTTTATTTTCACTATACACAAGCCTTTTATACACTATAAAACACCTTAAAGCAATGTTCTACGATGATGATACTTTCATGGGGTGGTTCGACATTCATGGTTTTGTTGTGATCCCGATGAGCATGAAATTCTCCTCTAAATGGTTTCTATCATGCTTAAGTTGTTAGAACATAGCTTCGACATGATTAAGGGAAAATTCATGTTATTTTACCTCACTTTGATTCTCTTATAAATGTTTTTCACATTTTATGCTCCTACTGGTTGAGGCCATCAATTCATTTTTTTATGTCCATAGGATTTTATCTAAATCTATTTTTATAAATTTTATATGTTTATTGTTAAATGACTATATTTTCAAGGGTAATGATGCATAGTAGTCTTGTTAAATATATATGATCTAACAAAACTAACTATATTCACATGTTTTCTATAACCATATTATATAATAATCCTTTAATTTAATCAAAATCAGAATCTTGTTTATAAAAGTTCCGGTCATTACAAGTTGAAAACCATTATGGGATAAATTCATTAATATTATTACAAATGTAATAGATTGAATATTTTCCCATTTTTATCAATTAAGTGTTATCAACAAAAAATGAAATCATGTCTATTGTTAATATAATTCTATTAACATCTCACACTGTAGCACCATGATATTTCTATTCATTTAATCTATATAAAAAATATTTGTTTGAATGTATTCCTCCATTTATCCTGAAATTTTTATCACCAATGAATCTTTTTAGGTTATTAAAAAACATACTCAATAATATATTAATTATGCCTCCTCTATATATATTTTTATGAACAGAGAAATTTTTATTCAAGAGTTCATATGAAAAGGAAATATTCATTACATCATTTTCCATTCTTAGTCACAGTTAATATTAATTTGACATAAATAAATTAACATCATAATTTGTTTCTCTATGTGATTATCCAATTCATGAGAGTATACAAATCATATTATAACTCATGGAATGAACTCCTTATCATATAATAATAAATAGTATTTCATTTTATGATCATGTGTTGTTTATTTTAAGAGATTGAAAATATAAAACATTTTTATAAATGATAATAATTAATTATTTTAATTTAATGGTTTGTGGTGAAGGGGTTTAATCTATGTACTTATTAGATGTTATTTTCAATGTTAATGAATAAGGATCATGATTTATTCCTTTGATTTCAATATAAATATGTTCAGTTGGTGAATGAGGTTGTTACGTCCTGAGATATTTTTAAGTATTTTTGACCAAAAAAATTAAAGATTTTATAGATTTTAATTACATTTATCCCAAAATTATGAATGTGATACATTAAACTCTGATTTTAGGTAGTGTTACACACATCAAAGAGTTTAAATTGAAGATGAAAAATGATAATTATATTGTTTTTTCATATAATTATTATCACAAAAAAATTTGGATATTAGGTATTAAAAGGATTAGAAAATTATAATAACATATCTTGTATAAATTTATATAAAATTAATTCTTTGGTGACTAATAAATTTGAAATTTAAAATAAAAAACATTTTAAAATAAACATAATCATACTCCAAAAATTAATTATTATGCCCAAAACAAATTTTTCATAAGAAAAGTAATAAAAATTAATTTTAATGATTCATTTTATAAAAAATTATATTTTTAATACTAAATAAATGTATAACATTCATCTTATTTTATTTATATACAAGAGATAACAATAAATGTAGTTTTGTGCATAAAATTATATTTTTATGAAAAGTAGGTCTAACAACATTTACAATATGAAATTTATACTAATTCTTAATAATTAAAAAATATATATGTAAAAATATAATTTATTTTTGAAATCATAATGTTAAATTTATCGTAGGACTATTTTTTAAAATTTTTCTAAGAAGGTATTATTTTTGATAAATAGATGAAATAATAGTTTGTAAAAAGAATTCTCATTTTCCATAAATTTATTTTTAAAAATACTTTTAAAACTTTTATTTAAAAGAAAATTTGTTTTTATTATATTTATATATATATTAATGAAATTTATTTACATTTAAACATTTTTTGTAATATCTCATCTTTTAAAATGTATGTATGTCACGTTGTTTTTCATTACTATTTCTACTATCATGGATTCCTGTCATTGAAAAAATGTTTTATTAGTATTGGAGGGAAATTGTGAAAACTATTGAGGATCCATGTAGAGAATCCTTTTTTGGGATATAGATTAATGTTTAGTGATGATTTTTTTGTTGAATTAATGGAGTTCTGGTATAAAGGGGCTAAGTATTTCTATGTTATGAATATGAAGATAATAACTCATGAGGGTTCTGAATGTTTAATTGGAAAACATGGGGAACATATATCTACATAAAATTTACCATGGATGTATAATAATTATATGTCTATAGGTGTTTGGATTTATTAATAAAATAAACCCTAGGCGACATGTTTGTTAATGTGTCCCATTAAAATGAATATGTCACAATGTGTAAATACATTTCACATGTTGTAATTCACAGTTGTAATTCGTTAAACAATATGTTATAGATGAATTACATTACACTCGAATAAAACCGTAACCTCACTTCTCATGGGCACAGTCTAGGTGATTTTGGGGTGCCAAAATTCATTCCAAACTTCTTGATAACACCATTGATCTATCGTAAGTGGGTTTGTCCCCTTATTATCATTATATCACCTATTCTCCAACTGTTGGGGTGAAATTATTTGATTGTGTGAATTTTTGGTATTTATCATGATCAGTTTTGATCTAAGTATAACTATGATATATTTTGAACATTTCTTCCTCATGCATATTTGTCATTAGAAGAATTTTTTAATGATCGGTTAGATATATGGGGACTAAATTATTACCCTATGGGATGATATATTCTAATCTCATGCAATATTGTGTTATATATATTATTTTACTGTAAAATTAATTAAATAAATGGATATGATTATTCATAGAATTACTTTTTTTCAATTGTCTTCTAGCTTAGCCTATGGCTACCTATGGGTTGAGTGAAGAATGAATTTAAATGAATTTCATAATGGATTAAACAGTGGGTAGCCTGACATGAGACCTTTGGTGATTTAATGATATATAATACATTATATTCATATTATTTCTTTTCATTATCGATACAAATCAATACATATTTAATTGAATTTTGTATAAGATTGAAAATTAGTCAATCACATAGTTTACCATTTTGATATATTTTGTAATATTATGATATCAATCATATATGTAAAGTCATTTCTTCTATGATTAAATTATTATATATTCATCATTGGCCTGAAAGATGAACCGATATTTTTTATAATAATGATATAGAGATGGATCGTCCTAATTCATTTTTATAATGCTTATATGGAGTGGAAATTACTTAATCCCTGGTTGAAATGATTATATGAAATTGACATAGATTATATAATCTTTATTTGTATTTGACTCATATTGGTGTCACTATTCAATCGATATATGCTGGTGGATGATATTTTTCCAATAAGGAACACATGATATTTTGGAATGGTTCTAAATAAGGTTATTTTAAATTTAGTATATGGTTGTGGTTGGAATTTTTGTAGGACAATCATAGAGATATTATAGTGCATGTCCAAAGAAGGTTGGTGTTGTATTTTTTCAATTGATGAATTCATTAGTACACTTGCATTTATATTAAATTAATAAAAAATTTATCATAATTTTTTAATTATAAAATTTTCTATCAACCCACATAGTTATAATAACACCCAATATAGGCCATTGTTTGGTAACTAAGTATGATAAGTTGATTATGGTTTTTAAAAGGGTAAATGAAATTTCAATGAATTGTGTAGTTGGTGTATGGGAATGCATTTGGAGGTGGAACCAACATGGTGTGCATTATAGGAAACATTTGAATATTTATTTGAGAGTTCTATTCTTTTACATTTATTATTTTTATCAAGGAATTTTGTTACATTCTAACACATCATTACATTATTATTTTCATATTTCGTAGATTATTCTAATACATCATACTATTAAATTAAACTATGTATATAAATTGATTTATTGTATTTATTTATAATATTCTTTACTACATTGAAACTTCATACAAATGGTATAGTCAAACCACTATATATTTAACACCCCCACAGCTAGTCCGAAGCCTCTAGAATTTCTAGTGGAATGCATGATGATTTATAACAAATATTTTTTGGTTACATGA
Organism: Viscum album; assembly: GCA_963277665.1. NCBI lineage: Eukaryota > Viridiplantae > Streptophyta > Magnoliopsida > Santalales > Viscaceae > Viscum > Viscum album. The sequence continues at coordinate 2,038,458,566 of OY728121.1, forward strand.
GAGTGTTTTGGATTGTGGGATGTTTCAATGTGTTATCAAAGGATATGGTTTTATTTCATTCTTTATTACTATTTTTGTAATGTGAGAAGGAGAGTAGGATATATAGATACTTGGTATTTGGCTTATAAATGAGATTTGTGTAAGAACTCAAATCATATTTTCAGGTATGTTTTCCCTTTTCTGGTGTTTTAGAGAAAAAATGAGTTATTGGAAATTTTAAGAGTTCACGTCATGTACTTTATGAGTACACACAATGTACTCGGTTACCATGGGTAGTTAGGTGCTGGCCGTGTAGCGGCCATACACATGATAGTGTGTAGTGACCTAGAGACCACATAATCTGGGGGTTGGTGAAGGAAAGTATGCAACATGTACTTATAATGTACACACTGTGTACTTTATTTTTTTAAATAAACACACCAGGGTCACCTCTAATTGGCAGAAATCCATCCTTCTCGGTCTGGTTTGTCTGAGAGCAAGGGTACGACTGTGATCTATCTATGAGCTCCCGATCAAGCATCTATTATCTGAATCGACCGCCATCGATTGCGTTTAGATATCCTTGGTAAGCTCTTCCTTCTCTTATTGATTCGTTTCCTGATTCCTCATCTTTATGAAGTTATCCTGGATAAAATTTTTAGAAATTTCAGTATATCTATGGTTTTTTGGGAGATTCTAGACTTTCGGTTCACTTAGAACGATTATTCAACACCATGGTAGGTGGATTGTGCCTTTATATAGAAATTCCTTGAATTTTATGTGAAAAAGTTCCCAATACCCCTAAACTGGGTATTGTGTGTTTACAGTTTTTGCCATGTTAACTGAATTTTATGCTTGTATGCTTCTGTGGAGGTAAATTTAATTAGAATAGGGTTATTTTCTACCCTTTAGAAGTTTTTTCCATGTATATTTTTTATGACTTTTTTGTATAATTTTCATATTAGGTAGTTATTTTCTTTCTATGCCAAGTATTGTAGGATGGAGTGTTTTTGTTTATATACCATGCTGTTATGTTGTAGACTATTAGCCAAGTATTTCTTGAGGTTTACATTGGCTTATATGCATTTATATTCTTGTTTTACATACACAGGGCCGTGAGAACCTGGTGTAGTGGACCATAAGGAGAATATACGTAAGGGTTTATCTAGAGGGTGTATAATTTTTATAACGCTGTGAGATCATTGGGGGGATTGATGTTGAGTTCTCCTTCAGAGGTTCTACTATTATGTTACGAGGCCACTCGAGGAATTTTTGTTGAGTGCTTCCACAGAGTTCATGTAGATTCCATTAAAAGACTATAGGGGTAATTTATGGTGAGTCCTTCCTCAGAGATTTTTTAATCGTACATGTCTATAAGGGAAATTAACATTGAGTGCTTCATCAGAGAGACTTTAAAAAACCTTAACATGAGGGGTTATAATGTGTGTACATTCCAGATGGGTTCTTGTGTTTTATAGGTAGTAATAGTTGGAATAGGCTTTTAGTACATACCAAGGGGTAACCTATTTGTGATTATTTTTGAACATGATTTGTGAAATTTATTTCTTTGAAACTGTGGAAATGATTAATGTTGAGCACTTCCTTGTTTGATGCTTCTTTTTACTTATTGCCTTCCATATTTATTCCCTGAATGTTAGGAACAGATCGTTAGGGGGTTGCTTACTAGGACTATTCACACACACTATTTGGGTTATACTATTGGTCCAAAATAGATTATATTTTTGTAGGTATAGATAAGGTAAAACACCTTTCTACTTCAACTACGTGACTTCCTTGGAGCTGGAGAGCACGGGACCATTCTATGGATTGCGATGCTGAGGAGATATATAATTATTTTATTTTACATTAGTTCAATTATTTATTTCATTATTGTGACTTTTTGGCTTCTTTCCTAGACATATGCATCCTGAATTATTTATATATGTGTGCTCCATTTGCTTATTACATTCAGTATTTTACTATTTACTATGGTGTGCCATTATTACTTCTTCCTCTATTGATATCTATTTTACTTCTATTGTGTTACTCTGCCAATGATTGTATAGTTTCCCCACAATGACATCCATGGCCCACGCTACTAGTCTGCAGCCTCTGACATTGAGGAAGATGTGCTTAAGGCCATGGGAACAACTATGTAAGAGGCACCTCTAGTGGCTTCCAGAACAAGTATATTACAAAGTGGTATCAGTTGAATTCTTTTCTTCATAACTTACAATTTGAAGCCTATAGATATGGATATGACATAACAGATACTTTCTAATAAGCTATTCCCAAGTGTAGCTACCATGTGTATTGGAAAAATACAATCTACCTCACCTGTTGTTTTTTTTGGGGTTTTCTATATTATAGTTGATTTGATTTCACTTTGAGTGATTCAAATGTTTTTTCTATTATTTTTCATGTTATTGAGGTTCTATTTCTATTGCAACCCGATGAGATGAGTGTATTCCATCTTATGCATCATATAGGCACTTTCTACAAATCACATGTCATGTATTCTTGCCATTCCATTTAGGTTGCATTAGTAATTTAATGTTGTTCGGATATATTTTGTGCAAGATATGAATGTTGTTGTGATATATCCCTTGATAAATTAAATGATTTTTTATACGGTATTGTTTGTGTAAGGTTTTGTTTGAATTAACACTAAACCTTGGTTATTGAGGTGTTATGGGCCCTAATGGATCACAATTTTTGTGTCATTGATATATTATTCTTGTTTATTAAATGTATTAGATGACATGAATTGATTTGCGGAGAGTATCGGCTGTCACAAATAAGAATTTGGCACTTTAATGATTTTCGTAGGGTTTTTCATGCACCAGACTATTTTTTGAGGATTATTGTTTGGAAAAAAAACAAGATTACATTCCGTGTAATGTTGAATATAGGACATATGTTATTCTATTCTAGAAGAAACTGTTTTTCTTATGTATATGATGTGTACCATTTGTACAAGTCGTTTAGTCTCTAATCATGTCCCAGTCTATGAGGACAAAGACACTAGGATTGGAATCATTGGCAGGACAGGATGTTTACCAGATGTACACGACATGTTGTGTAACCATGTAACAAGCCATTTCACTGACAACATGTGTTAGTAGATTCTCTTCTTGTAAACACCATGTTTGGAAAAAACACACCTTGTATAGTCAGCCTTTTGTTCACCAGTGTGACAAACAACACGGGTAGTTGAAACATAAGCAGTACACGCCATGTCTATCTGGAACATGCCATGTAATTTGAGCAGTGTATCCGACCATGTCAATAACAACACTAGTCGGTGAAATATTCCTAATACATGTTGTGTCCATCTAGAACACACTGTGTATTGTTAGTCGTTTATCTGGACATGTCACTAAGTACAAGAGTAGGTGAAGCTCATCTAGTACCTGTAGTGTTTTGCAATAACATGTTCTGTAGTCTTGTTCTAAGAGAATTGTGAGCCCTTTCCATGTAAGTGAACTCAGGCAGGAAAATATTATTCAAGTACACGCCATGTGTAAGGACAACATGACATGTATGGGGTGTTACAAAAACAGTTTTTGTAGAAATACACACTAATGTGAATGGATTAATGGAACACACTGTGTAGTCAAATATACACGTTGTGTATCCATGTTTTGAAAAAACTGAATGTTTTCTTTCTCATGTTCCCTCTGTACTCTTCGAGTTTTTAGTCCTTGGTAATCTTGATCTAAGGTGTCTGCTTGACCGTGCAGAGTCATGCCACCAAGACGTCCTTCAAATGTACGTCAGTTACAGTGCAACAATCAAACACCAGACATGGATGATCAAGGACTTCCAGCAGATACTCTTGTAGTCCCAGTCTTGACACCAATAATAATTCTAGACATTGGTGCTGATTTACATTTCCAAGAGGTCTTCATGAGGTTTATATATACCCTCATGGGAGTACGGCCTCCTTCCCCATCGATGGAAGAATTAACGCTGGACTTTCAGTAGTAGCATCCTCCCACCTTCTCAAGTTATTGAGGACCCTGTGATGCAGAGTCATGGTAACAATCCATGCATACAATTTTTAAGAATCCATAGATGCCTTTTGAGAGGAGGGACAATATCTCTATGAACATGCTTCGATATTCCTCCAAGAGATTGTTGGATGTAATCTCATAGGCGGGATACCAATAGGATATGGCTTGGGAGGAGTTTCAGCGTAAATTCTATGATTACATCTATTTGGAGACATTGTTGACTGATCATGTCCAAGAGTTCATTAGTTTGGAGCAAGGTACTATTTCTGTTATGGATTACACTAATCTATTCACTGAGCGGCAACCCATTACACCCTTTCTAGAGTGATATGGGTTTTTCTTGGCAAGGAATTTTGAGGATGGTCTCAGACAGGGAATTCTGGCTCAGGTGAACAGCATCAGGTTCACCTTGATATATTCTATAGACAACCAGGATCTGATAACAGAGCATAACATGATGGATTCTAGAGATATATGTCAGGGTGGTTCAGTATCCAATGTTAGTGCTTCGCTGGTTGATAGCAGGAAATGCCTTAGGGAGACTACTCATTGAGATCCGAGTAGGTGGGATGCACCTTCAGAAGTCAGGTGGTATGCTACCAGTGTGGGATGGTCGGGAATACATGGCCACATTTCCCAAAAGACACAATGGAGTGGTTATCATGTGGAAATATTGGCCATCATTAGAATTCCTGTCAAATATTTTCACCATTAGATGGTGATAGGGGGTCTTTAATAACTCCTCTTTTAGGAGCAGTACAACCAATTTCTCATCATTCTGGGAACTGGAGTACTTCTAGACGTTCAGGCTGAGGTGGAGGCCACAGACATGGTTGTTAATTTCCAGGATTTCAACAACACCTGGGTGGATCAGCTTAGAGTGGTCAGGTAGCATCACAGGGCTGCGGTGCAGGTCAGATTTTTTTCCTGGAGCAGATCATGCAGAAGTAGGATCCCAGACCCTCTACAATTCGAGTTACGATCTAAGTTGCATCATCATTAGCTTCTGCTCTTTTCGAAACAGGGGCTTCCCATAGCTTTATATCTATTGTATTTGTGGAGATACTTGGGATCTATATCTTTACTTATGTTGATGTCTTGATGTTGGAGACACAGTTGGGGACTAGAAGGGCTATTGTACGTCAGTGCATGGTGTGACCTCTTGAGGTTGGTGGGATTCACATCCTCTGGGAACTTTATGTCATAGAGATGAAATGCTATGTTGTCATTCTCAGAATGGAATGGTTAGTTCCCTTCATAAAAGTTGTTGACTACTATCACCATAGGGTGAGTTTGAAATCACAATAGGGATGATCTATTCGTCATTTGGGCTTATAGGATGTGCAGGAGAGCAGAGTTGGATCTGAGCATCATTGGTTGAGATAAGTTACATCCCATATTACGAGTTTGTATCTAGATGGCCAGGGGACATCACAGATGGACTTTCCACTAGTGGTGGATCATTTCAGGGATGTCTTTCCAATGGAAATTTCAGGATTTCCTCTGGAGTGAGTGGTAGACTATTCTATTGATCTTGGGAGAAGATCATCATGAGTGTCCATTCCTCCTAACTGGATTGCTACACTAGAGTTGCAGGAGCTCATGAAGCAGTTGGAGGAGTTGTAGGATAAGGGTTTCATCTGACCCAACACTTCTCCATGGGGTTCCCCTATCCAGTTTGCAAAGAAGGCAGATAGTAACCTCAGACATTTTGTGGATTATCAGAGGCTAAACTGGTTGACGGTTCTGAACTGATATCCCTTTCCAAGGATTGATGATATATTTTATTATCTTTGAGAAGCACAGGTGTTCTTGAAGATTGACATGAGATCGGATTATAATCAGGTCCATGTTAGACCATCTGATATACATATTACAGCCTTCTAGAGAAGGATTGGTCTGTACGAGTATGTGGTTATGCCATTCAGTCTCCCAAACATGATTGTATTCTTCAAAGAATTGATGATTAGAGTGTTCCACCCATACTTGGATTTATTCATGGTGGCTTTCATGGAAAATATATTGGTGTACTCTCACACTCGACATGACCATTCTTCCCATCTTGAGATCATTCTGAGTACACTAAGAGATCATCAGTTATATGCTTGTGTCTCAAAATGCCACTTTTGGATTAATCAGATTCACTCCAAGGGTAATGTAATATTGGAGATAGGAGTATCTGTTGACCAAGAGAATGTGAGAGGAGTAGATTGTTGTGAGCAGCGGAATAATATACTTGACGTATAGTGTTTTCTAGTTCTGGCTGGATACTACAGACGTTTCATACAGAACATTTCACACATAGCAGTGCCACGGAAGGGCTTGACTAAGAAGGGTGCAAAGATTATGTGGTCAGATTCTTGTGAGTAAGCAATTTTGGAGTTTAATGGGAGGTTTACTTCTTCCCCAATACTAGTTTTTCTAGAGCTGAGCACGAGTTACAATGTGTACATGATGTATTAGGCATCGGTCTTGGAGTAGTTCTTATGCATGAAGAAAGACTCATTGTGTACGGGTCTCGATAGTTGAGGCCACATGAGAGAAATTATGAGTCACATTATATTGATTTGGATGCGGTTGTTTATGCCTTACGTTGTTGAAGAAATTATCTTTTGGGAGATCATTTTGTGGTTTTCACGGAACAAAAATGTCTCTAGTATATCTTCACATAGTGTGACTTGAATTTGAGAAAGTGATGGTGTGTTGTGTGCCTTATCTCTTTTGACATTGACCTTGCGTACACACCTTGGAAGGGCAATGCGGTGGCTGATGTGTTGTGCAGGAGGACTCAGATATATGAAGTTCAGGAGGCTAGCAGTGAGTGGTAGTTTATGAATCTGTTCTCTGAGACGAATTTAGAGATGCATGAGAGGCAGAGGAAAACAATTCTTTCTTTAGCGGCGGTTATATCTACTATTCATAATACAGTGACAATGTGGAAGCTATTAGATTCTGAAGGCCTCATCCATTTGGATAGAGTGTCAATATAAGACCCTATTTCTGGATGAACCATAGGTGAGGATGAGATCATGCATTTCCATGGGCATGTATGGGTGTCAGAAGACATACATGAGGAGTTGATGTGGTTATTTCACTACTCAGATTGGGAAGTTCATCCTAACGTCACTAAGATATATCGCGATCTACACTATCACTATTGGTGGCCAGGTGTGAAGGGAGATATTTCTGGTATCATTATGAGGTGTTCTACCTGTCAGCAGGTGAAGGTGGAACATCAGCATCCAGCCAGGATTTTGCAGTAGTGTCCCATTCCCAAGTGGAAAAGGAATGATGTCACGATGGATTTCTTGACAGGTCTTCCGAGATCAACTCGAGATAATGATGATGTGGGGACTTGATTGATATACTCATGAAGATATCTAACCTATTGACGATCAAGGATTCTTTCAGTGTTGATGAGTTTGGATTGTTGTAGATCTGAGAGATTGTACATTTTCATGGAGTCCCACACTCCATTGTTTCAATGAGGGATGCACATTTTACTTCTTGGGTCTTGTAGGGATAGTATAAGGCCTTGGGAATAAAGGTACTTCAGAGTATAACTGAACACCCCAAATAGATGGCACATCCGAGCGTACAATTCAGGTGCTTGAGGACATACTTAGAGCATGTATCCTGATTTTTGGAGGATCATGAGAGAATCAAATACCCCTTGTGGATTTTTCCTATAATAATAGTTTTCAAGGAACTATTCAGATGGAAACTTATGAGTATTTGAACTGTAGTCCATGCTGATCACCCTTATGTTGGCTGGATGTAGAAGAGGAAACTATGTTGGGAACTCATCTATTCAAGGAGACCACAAAGCAGGTAGAGTTGATTCGAAAGAGGATGGCTACTGCACAGTCCTGATAGAAGTCATAAAAAGTTCATCGGAGATGACCTCTAGAGTTCATGCTTGAAGATATGGTTTTCTTATGTGTCACAGTGAGGTTGGGACATAAGAGGATTTTAATACAAGGTATGATTTTTCCGAGGTACGTCGGGCCATTTGAGGTTTTGGAAAGAATTGGATTGGTTGCCTATCAATTTTAGTTACCTCATATATTCAGGGAAATTCATAATTTTGTCCATGCTTCATATATTCAATGATACTTCTCAGACCTGACTGACGATTTTCATCCTATGGAGGTTGAGTTAGACTTGGTCACCTCATTCGAGGAGCATCAAATCGAGATTGTTGACCGTATTATGATGGTTCTCCATGGTTGGTTTATTTCTCTAGTACAACTTTTATGGCTGAATGAGTGATTAATGGATGAGATCTTGGAGAGGGAGACCAATGTATGATCATAGTGGCCAGAGCTGTTTGAGGATTCTTCTTCAACGCCACCTTTCAAGAGAAATTTGGGGGGAAATTTCTTTTTGGGGAACATTTTTAAGTACATGGATCTTCTTTTGAGGTATGTTTTAACTTTTTTTGGTGTTTTTTGTGAAAAAGAGGAGTCTCTTGAAATTTCATTAGTACATGCCATTTACTTTATCAGTACAAGACTTGTACTCAATTATTGCGGGTAGTTGGGTGTTGGCCGAGTAGTGACAATACACATAATAGTGTGTAGTGACCTAGAGACTGTCTAATGTGGGGGCTAGTGAAGGCTAGTACACAATTTGTAATTTATTTTTTTCATTAAATGCATCTAGGTCACTTATAAATGGCATAAATTCCTTCTTCTAGGTCTGGTTCTTCCGAGAGTGATGGTACGGTTGTGATCCTTCTCCGAGCACCCAATCAAGCATTTTTTATCCAAATCAACCATCGACGATTGCATTGGGATAAACTCGGTATGCACTTACCTCTCTTAGATATTCTATTCCTGATTCTTCCTCTATCTCAAGTTGTCCCTAGTTGAACGTTTTAGATGTTTTTGTAGATCTATGGTATTCTTGGGTGATTCAAGGCGTGAGGATCACGTATAAGGATCCTGCAACATGGAGGTAGTTGTATTGTGCCTTTCCATAGATAGTCTTTGAATTTTATGTGAAAATGTGCCTCATACACTTGAACGGGGTATTGCGTGTTTAATGTTTTAGCCATGTTAATTGTATGCAATAATTTTATACTTGATTAGAGGTTAATTGAATGAGAATATGGTAATTTACTAGGACTTGTAAGTGTTTTACCATTTTTATATTGTTTATGACTGTTTGGTATAGTTTCCCGGTTAGGCATCTGTTTGCTTTCCATGCCTAGTTTTGTAGGATGGAGTGTTTTTGTTTATGTATCATGCTATTATGTTGTAGATTGTTATCCAAGTTGTAAAGACCCATAAATTTCAAAGAAATTTTTTTTCTTAATTTTCTTTGGAATTTTACAAGAATGCAGCCTCTGACGGCACCTGATTCCGAGGCCCGGTGTGCCCGGAATCATTTTCCGAAGTTTGGCTCGGGTACATTCAGTGAACGGACGTGCGGGTTTTTCTAACTTTTGAACCGGTGCCCGGAATCAAATTCTGAGGGCACCGATGGTTTCGCAGCGCCGGTATTTGCTTAGAAACGCCTCTTCCGGAGTTGCGTTTGCTCGGGTGTGGTTTTTAATTTTTGGGCGTAAGGTTAAGAAATAAAATAATTGTATGACAAACTTTATTTTATTTCATTTAAGCCACATGGAAGCCACTTGAAGCCACTTAGAGCTTCTTAAGCTGAGTTAATGCGGATAGGGTGCTATCCAAAAATATCCTACCATCTTGGTAGGATATTTGTGGTGTGGGGCCCACACGATCCCCGCCGATTCTTTTCCGCTAAGTAACGCACCAGCGAAAACCCGTCATTATGAAAGTCAACCGATGCGTTTTCATAAATTCTTAACGCACCAATTAATTGGGTTGTTTTATTCGTCCAATTAATTGGGCGGTTTTCATTGTTGAATTAAATGGGCGGGTTATTCGTTGAAATTAATTCTATGAATTAATTTCATCCGTTTTCTAACCGGTTTGAAATCTGTTGGCGTAATAATAAAATAAGACCAATGCCGACATTTGGAGGATTACCCGTTGAGAGGCTTTTGACAGAATTTCTTATGCCTTCACCCTTCTTCGTGAAGAACGCGAAGAACACGAAGAACGCGAAGAACGCCGGTCTGCGACGAAGAATGCCGAACCCACAGAAATCGACGACGCAACGCCTTGTGCCGCGACACCGATGTTTCCTCTCCCGCGACGTACTTTAGCGACGTTCCTTAATCTGCAAAAAAAATCTTCGATCATCCACTGAGGTGAGAGATTGCGGTTCTTTAATTTTCTTTGTGGTTAAAACAACAACATGGATTTAATTATTATTAATTAAATATATATGTTCTTGAACCTCGGAGTTCGTCAACACGGACCGTATTCCGCAACGACGTGACGCCCTTCCGCGACGATGCGATGCCTTCCGCGACGCGACGATCGCCTCCTTCTGTGACGATCAATTCCGTGAAGAACGTGTGTGCGACATTTGACGAGGTATGGATTTTATTTGGATGTTTTACAATCTCGTGTTTGTTTCAATTCAAAATGAAGAACTCGGCTCATAAAAACAATTTTGATTCATTAAAAAATGTTTTGGGTTATGTATTCATGTGTTGAATAATTCTCCCGTTGTTATTATCTAACGCGGAGGGTGCGGGCCAAACGAACCCGACCCGACAACCCTCCTCCATTCTTCGTGGTTGTGCGGATTTGGCGGGCGACGACAAAACATGACACAAGGGAATTTTGATGATCCCGAAGTGAAGAACAGAACCCGGGAGTGGCAATGGAGCAGACGGGAATGAAAACGGACCACCGGAGCAACTCCAGGGGCCCGCGGAAGCTGCCGGCGGCGCGGGTCGCCGGCGCGCCGCCGGACAGGACCGCCTTGGCTGAAGCCGCGCGTGTCCAGCTCGCCCGCACGAGATGCGACAGAAGCTGCGTCCTCTTGTCCAGCGCGCCCCCACGCGGGGCCGATGCACCTCCAACCGGCGGGGGCAGCGCCCCACGGCACCCGAGCGCACGGCCGAGCCGAGCCAGGACGGTCCGACCGGCCGGGCCGGACCGGGTCAGGTTGACCCAGATTGGCCGACACAGGTGGGGGGGGGGGGGGGGTCGGCCCGGGTCGGCCCGGGCCCAGACCCCCCGTCTTCGGACTATTTTCGGTCTTTTGCTCGTAAGATGAGTTACGAGCCTCCGAACGATGCGCCGTCAGCGGAAACACGATCCTTGGATCGAGACGGTCGTTTTGGTATATCACACTCAAGGTTTTGGAATACTTTGGGTTCGGCCGGGTTGGTTCGTACACGAAACCAGCCGGTCCCTCGGAACGGAAACGCTCATATCATGAGCTACGGACGTTCGATTGACATGCCGTCGACTTTGGTGGATTCCACTAAGTGAGACGGATCTTTTGGTATACTCCGCCTGACGTTTGGATGCAGTTGGAATATGGTCAGGTTGGTTTTTCCTTAAAAACCAACCGGGCCCCTGGGACGAAAAAGCCAATAACTCTTAGACCAGCTGTCCGATTGACGCGCCGTCTGCGACGTTGAGTTCCTATTGACAATACAGAACATTTGGATACATCAAATTCGGACCTTGTGTCAGTTGATGTATCAGACTCTCGGCTCGTGGAGCGGACCCTCCAGAACGAGCTTGCTATGTGCGGAAACCCTAGTGATGGCTGCGACTTCAACGATGACGACTGTACAGTGATTCTCGGTGGATTCGACTTCGACGATGATGAAAATAGTACGGGAATCCTCCGTGTTTTCGGAAGTGACCACTATGGTACATCTTGGGATACATCAACTCCGGACTACATGTCAGTTGATGCATCGACCTCTTAGCTCATGGAGTGGACCCTCCCGGAATGAGCATGCTGTGTGCGGAAACCCTAGAGCCGGTTGAGACTTGACGATGGATGATCGAATGACAGAGGTGGGATTGGTTGTAGCGGCACATGGGATTGCTTGGTTGTAGCGGCAGACCCACGACAGAGATGTGCTTGGTTGTAGCGGCACAGGGGAGCGCTTGGTTGTAGCGGCAGTCCCACGACAGAGGTGTGGTTGGTTGTAGCGGCACAGGGGTGCGCCTGGTTGTAGCGGCAGACCCATGACAGAGGTGCGCTTGGTTGTAGCGGCACAGGGGAGCGCTTGGTGGTAGCGGCAGACCCACGACGGAAGAGCGCTTGGTTATAGCAGCAGGCCCACAGTACCCGATAGGTGGAGAACTACAGCAGTCCAAGGTAAGAGGGAAGCGCTTGGTTGTAGCGGCATTATCACTATACATGATGGAGAAGGAGTTTCTCAATAGTATTGGGTTCAACATCATGATCGATCGTATGTGGGTCATTGTGAGGGTTAGTACCTACAGATCCTTTGTGGGTCCGACGGCTTAGTTGAATCAGTGGGTACATCTGATCATCTCTAACGTCATACGAAGAAGTATCCTGTGTGAGCTGAATCATGTGTTACTCTCCTTTGTGGATTGTGTTGATCTATCCTGTGTGGATTTACGTTTACTCTCCTTTGTGGATTGGGTTCTGTTATCCTATGTGGGTATATGTTTTTCTTTCCTATGTGGACTGGGTTGTGCTTGACCTCGGATGTTGGAGCCGAGCGAGAATTGATGACTTAGGTATATGTATGAGCATATACCTAAGCCGTGTCAGATGTTTCTTCGTGATCATATCTTTCCATTGTGGTTTATCCTTTTTGGATTCTGGGAGACATTCGGGGGTCTCGGGGTCCCTACTGAGTAGCTTATAATCACCAATGCACGGGCTATGCCCGTACGACGTTGTGTTGCTTGCAGACGACGGACAACGCTGATCGTGGTGGAGGCTTGCGGTGCAGAACGGTACCTGGAGGTGGACCACTGGGCGGGACGTACACGGAGCAGTCAGGTGGACTGAGGAGCAGTGGAGGCTATCTGTACCCACCCTTCAGGTGGGACCTCCAGAGGACGGCTCGGCGCTGCGGCTTTTCTTTTCAGTTGCTGTTTTCCCCTTTCAGTTGTACTTTACAGTTGGGCTTGTATTTCCGGCCCCTTTATTTTCAGCACGGCTTGTTACATTGTTTACTTTTCCTCTTGCTTAATCTGTGGTCATTGTTTACTTTTCAAAGGTAATGCATCATTTTTTTTCCGAGATTTACGCCTTGGTGTTAGTCACCAGCCCCTGGACTATGGAAGGCGGGCTTGGGGTAGTCACGGCACGGGCCCCGAGGACGGGTCGTGAAAAATTGGTATTAGATGTGGTCGGTTCTACCGTAGACTCTGATCTTTCTTCTACGTGAAGCAATAGTGTTATGCATATTGAGTGAGGTTATCAGTCCAGGGAGTCCAGTGTTGGTGCGGCGATGGACGTATCCGTACACCATGACCCTGACTTCTGATTTCCGACTTAATGCACGAAAACATTGATTGCATGTGTGTTTAAAGTTTTCGTTGTGATTACTTGTGTCAGCTCACCAGGTATACTGTTCTAACCGTGGCACACCTGTTTCTTTTCAGGATGTCCCCACGACGGCAGCCAGCTAGGGTTCCGAGAGTGGAACGTGATGACAGCCCACCGAGCGACGGGGCCTCAGTGCAAGGCTCCTTGTCAGCAGAGGCACCGTTGGTACCTTTAACCGCCGAGCCACCGATGCTTCCCGCGACAACCGTTGACAATGCACATTGCCTTGGAGCTTTGCATGAGTTCTAGCGCCAGCGACCACCCAGGTTTCGTGGGGAGACGGACCCCCAGGCAGCCGAGGACTGGTTGGAGGCGGTCGTTCGAGTTTTTAGGCTAGTGAGGACACCAGCAGACCTCATGGTGATCCTCGTGGCCAGCCTACTTCACGCAGTAGCAGGACGATGGTGGAGCTTGATGCTTCAGGTGCACGACGAGGCATCTCTTCTCTGGACGGACTTAGAGAGCCTCTTCTGCTCAGAGTTCATCCCTACCACCCTCTGTGCGGTGCACATTTAGGAGCTACTATAGCTGCGGCAGGGCAGAATGACAGTGACCCAGTACTCAGCGAGATTTACTGATCTCTCACGCTACTCCAAAGATATGGTATGAGACCCGTTCTTCCGTGCCCGGACATTCGAGAAGGGACTGAGGCATGAGATCAGGGATTTGATGATCTCCTTCAACATTCTGACACAGGCAGGGGTGTTGGAGAGAGCCCTCGTAGTGGACAGTTGCATTTCTGAGCAGTCTCCAGCAGCAGGACCCACCACTAGCTGGCATGCAGCAGATTCTTCTGCAGCGGGCAGTAGATAGATGACGTAGTAGTCCAAGAGGACTAGACCTACAGGTGGTCGACATCATGACTCTGGATTGTTTGTCTGAGGCACTCGGGGTGGACAACGACTTTCCAGGAGAGGGCAGTGTTACTCCTGTGGAGGGACTGGTCACATGGCTCGTGACTGTCCGACCCACCATACGGATGACCAGCAGATGAATGAAGGACCCCCCAGGCAGAGGCAGAGGTTCGATCAGGGCAGGCTGCAAGGAGAAGGAGGCCATGGCAGGGGAGCTGGTCATGCAGCTGGAGGTGGACGACGCCTCCGGGTGTTGCCACCACCACCACCAGGAGGTCCACCAAGACCACAGGGAGTTGGTGGACATGCGAGAGCTCAGCTTCAGGCTGCTGAGGCCAACAATCATGGAGCTCCGGGAGTAGATGGATAGGAGCGGGACTAGCTCCAGACCTGGAGACTTTTGTTCATGTTGCTTCTAGTTTTCTTGATGAATGTGTGTAGATGCTTTGTGTCTTTGTACTTGAGTTGATGTAATAAAAGACACCTTTTCTTGTGGAATTTACTTTCCTGTCCTCTATTGTGTTGTTACTAAGAGATTCCAGTTTAGACTATTGAATTGACCCTCACTTGAGAGATACCTACTAGAGGAGACCAAGATACCACACACTGATGCTGACAGTGTGACTCAACCCTTGGAGGCGAGAGTAACGGTTGGATATCTTGGTAGTAGCGTCGAATCCTTACGACGTCATCCTTCGTATGGGTTAGTATCATCCATGTCAGGATTGACTGTATTAGGCAAAGAATGTAGTTCATCCATGCGATGTGACCAGATTTCTTTTATCGGAAAAGAAGAAATCTTAGCAGCTCTTGTGGGATCGGAGATGGTCCAGGCCATGAAAAAGACGGTCCAGGTCATCCAGGAGCAGATGAGTATAGCTCAGAGCCGGCAGAGGTCCTATGCTGACAGGAGGCGGAGGCCACTTGAGTTCGAGGATGGCGATCACGCCTTCATGCGGGTCTCACCTCGACGTGGATTTCAGAGGTTTTTCCGAAGCAGTGAGTTTTCTCCATGCTTCATCAGACCCTTCTAATTCCTCAGCAGGATTGGAAAGGTGGCATATCGCCTGGCTCTACCACCACAGTTGCGCCGGGTGCTCATTGTCTTCCACGTATCTCAGCAGAGGAGATACGTGCACGACCCGACACAAATCTTTGACCATGGAGATCTGGTCTTTGATGATGGGGTGACTTTTGCGGAGGTCCCAGTGGAGATTGAGGATCGACATCAGTGGGTCCTACGTGGCTGATCTATTCCTCTAGTGCACTTCAGATGGTAGCTCTGGAACCTCCAAGGGAGCACTTGGGAGCGGGAGGCTCAGATGCGTGCTCAGTACCGTCTTTGTATCCCTAAGTTTGTAGTGAAGCTTTACGGGGACGTAAAGACCTGTGGTGGGAGTAATGTAAAGACCCGTAAATTTCAAATAAATTTTTTATCTTAATTTTCTTTGGAATTTTAGAAGAACTCAGCCTCTGACGGCACCTGATTTCGAGGCCCGGTGTGCCCAGAATCATTTTTTGAAGTTTGGCTCGGGTACGTTCAGTGAACGGACGAGCGGGTTTTTCTAACTTTTGAACCGGTGCCCGGAATCGAATTCTGAGGGCACCGATGGTTTCGCAGTGCCGGTATTTGCTTAGAAACGCCTCTTCCGGAGTTGCGTTTTCTCGGGTGTGGTTTTTAATTTTCGGGCTTAAGGTTAAGAAATAAAATAATTGTAGGACAAACATTATTTTATTTCACTTAAGCGACGTGGAAGCCACATGAAGCCACCTAAAGAGGCTTAAGCTGAGTTGATGCAGATAGGGTGCTATCCAAAAATATCATACCCTCTTGGTAGGAAATTTGTGGGGTGGGGCCCGCATGAGCCCCGCCGTTTCCTTTCCTCTATGCAACGCATCCGCGAAAACCCATCATTATGAAAGTCAACCTATGCGTTTTCTTAAATTCTTAACGCACCAATTAATTGGGCAGTTTTATTCGTCCAATTAATTGGGCGGTTTTCTTTGTTGAATTAAATGGGTGGGTTATTCGTTGAAATTAATTCTATGAATTAACTTCATTCGTTTCCTAACCGGTTTGAAATCTATTGGCGTAATAATAAAATAAGACCAACACCGACATTTGGAGGATTACCAATTCAGAGGCTTTTGACAGAAGTTCTTGTGCCTTCACCCTTCTTCGTGAAGAACGCGAAGAACGCCGGTCTCCGAAGAAGAACGCCGAACCCGCAGAAAACGATGACGCGGCGCCGTGTGCCGCGACGGAGACGTTTCCTCTCCCGCGACGTACTTCGGCGATGTTCCTTAATCCGCAACAAAAATCTTCGATCATCCGTTGAGGTGAGAGATTGCGGTTCTTTAATTTTTTTTGTGGTTAAAACAACAACATGGATTTAATTATTATTAAATAAATATATATGTTCTTGAACCTCGGAGTTCATCAACGTACACCGTATTCCGCGATGACGCGACGCCCTTCCGCGACGACGCGACGCCTTCCGCGACGCGACGATCGCCTCCTTTCGCGGCGATCAATTCCATGAAGAACGCGCGTGCGACACATGACGAGGTAGGGATTCTATTTGGATGTTTTACAATCCTGTGTTTGTTTCCATTCAAAATGAAGAACCCAGCTCATAAAAACAATTTTGATTCATTGAAAATTGTTTTAGGTTATGTTTTCATGTGTTGAATAATTCTCCCGTTGTTATTATCTAACGTGGAGGGTGTGGGCCAAACGAACAAGGCCCGACAACCCTCTGTCGTTCTTTGTGGTTGTGCGGATTTGGCGAGTGACGACAAATCGTGACGCAAGGGAATTTTGATGATCCCGCAGTGAAGAACGGAACTCGGGAGGGGAAACGGCGTAGACGACAATGAAGAAGGACCACCGGAGCAACTCAGGTGGCCCGCGGAAGCTGCAGGAGGTGCGGGTCGCCGGCGCACCGCCGGACAGGGCAGCCGCGGCTTCAGCCGCGGCGGCGGCGGCTAGCGGACCTGGGGTCGCGTGGGTCTAGCTCACCCGCACGGAACGCGGCAGAAGCCATGTCCGCTTGTCCAGCGCGGCCCCACGGAGGGCCGCGACACCTCCAACCCACGGGGGCAGCGCCCCGCAGCACCCGAGCGCTCGGCCGCTCAGCCAAGCCGAGCCAAGCCGGTCTGACCGGCCGGGCCGTGCCCCGGCCCGGCCGGGTCGGACGAGGTCGGGTCGACCCGGTTCGGTCGACCCAGGTGGGGGGGGGGGGGGTAGGGCTGGGTCGGCCCGGGCCCAGACCCCCTGTCTTCGGACTGTTTTCGGTCATTTGCCCGTAACATGAGCTACGGGCCTCCGAACGATGCACCGTCAACGGAAACACGATCCTTGGATCGAGACGGTCGTTTCTGTATATCGCAGTCAAGTTTTCGGAATACTTTGGGTTCTGCCGGGTTGGTTCGTACACGAAACCAGCCGGGCCCTTGGAGCGGAAACACTCATATCATGAGCTACAGACGTCTGATTGACGTGCCGTCGGCTTTGGAGGATTCCTCTAAGTGATAAGGATCTTTTGGAATACTCCGCCCAAGGTTTGGACGTAGGTGGAGTATGGTTGGGTTGGTTTTGCCTTAAAAACCAACCGGGCCTTTGGACGAAAAAGCCAATAACTCCCAGACCGGGCGTCCGATTGACGCGCCGTCTATGACGCTGAGTTCCTGTTGACGATACAGAACTTTTGGATACATCAACTTTGGACCTTGTGTCAGTTGATGTATCAGCCTCTCGGCTCGTGGAGCAGACCCTCCGGAATGAGCTTGTTGTGTGCGGAAACCCTAGTGTTGGCTGCGACTTCGATGACGACGACAGTACATTGATCCTCGGTGGATTCGACTGTGACGATGATGAAAAAAGTAAGGGAATCCTCCGTGTTTTCGGCAGTGGCCACTACGGTACATCTTGGGATACATCAACTCCGGACTACATGTCAGTTGATGCATCGACCTCTTAGCTCATTGAGTGGACCCTCCCGGAACGAGCATGATGTGTGCGGAAACCTTACAGCCGGTTGAGACTTGAAGACTGCTGATCGAATGATAGAGGTGTGCTTGGTTGTAGCGGCACAGGGGAGCACTTGGTTGTAGCGGCAGACCCATGACAGAGGTGCGCTTGGTTGTAGCGGCACAGGGGAGCGCTTGGTTGTAGCGGCAGACCCACGACAGAGGTGCGTTTGGTTGTAGCGGAACAGGGGTGCGCTTGGTTGTAGCGGCAGACCCACGACAAATGTGTGCTTGGTTGTAGCGGCACAAGGGAGCGCTTGGTTGTAGCGGTAGACCCACGACAGAAGAGCGCTTGGTTGTAGCAGCAGGCCCATAGTACCTGATAGGTGGAGAACTGCAACAGTCCAAGGTAAGAGGGAAGCGCTTGGTTGTAGCTGCATTTTCACTATACTTAATGGAGATGGAGTTTCCCAATAGCTTTGGGTTCAACGTCATGATCGATCCTATGTGGGTCATTGCATGGGTTAGTACCTACAGATCCATTGTGGGTTCGAGGACTTAGTTCAATCAGTGGTTACATCTGATCATCTCTAACGTCATACGAAGAAGTATCCTGTGAGAGCTAAATCCTGTGTTACTCTCCATTGTGGATTGTGTTGAGCTATACTATGTGGATTTACGTTTACTCTCCTTTGTGGATTGTGTTGTGCTATCCTATGTGGGTATATGTTTTTCTATCCTATGTGGACTGGGTTGTGCTTGAGCTCGGATGTTGGAGCCGAGCCGGAATTGATAACTTAGGTATATGTATGGGAATATACCTATGCCATGTCAGATGTTTCTTCGTGATTGTATCTTAACTTTGTGGCTTATCCTTTGTGGATTCTGGGAGACCTTCGGGGGTCTCAGAGTCCCTACTGAGTAGCTTATACTCAGCCATGCACGGGATATGCCCGCTCTACGTTGTGTTGGTTGCAGACGACAGACAGCGCTAATCGTGGTGGAGGCTTGCAGAGCATAACGGTACCTGGAGGTGGACCACTGGGCGGGACGTACATGGAGCAGTCAGGTGGACCGTGGAGCAGTGGAGGCTATCTGTACTCACCCTTCAGGTGGGACTTCCAGAGGACATCTCGGTGTTGCGACTTTTCTTTTTAGTTGTTGTTTTCCCCTTTCAGTCGTACTTTACAGTTGGGCTTCTATTTCCGGCCCCTTTACATTCGGCACACCTTGTTACAATGTTTACTTTTCCGCTTTCTTACTCTATGGTGCTTGTTTACTTTTCAAAGGCAATGCCTTCCTTTTTCTTCCGAGATTTACGCCTTGGTTCTAGTCGCCAGCCCCTGGCCTATGGAAGGCGGGTTTGGGGTAGTCGTGGCACGGGCCCCGAGGACAGGTCATGACACAAGTAGTTATTAAGGTTTACTTTTTCTGATACACATCGCCATGCTTGTTTGACATACCCAGGGCCAAGAGAACCTGGTGTAGTAGATCAATGAGAGAATATATGTAAGGTCTTCCCCATAGTGTTTGTTATTTTTATCATGTTGTGAGACCATTTGGGGGATTGACGATGAGTTGTCCTTCCGAGGGACAATAGTTACATTATGAAGACACACGAGGAATTAAAGTTAAGTTCTTCCTCAGAGTGCCTGTAGATTACGTTAAAATACTATAGGGAGAATTGATGGTGAGTTCATTCTCATAGAGACTTTAATCATAATTTTCCATAAGGGGAATGGATGTTGAGTGCTTCCTCAGAGAGCCTTTACAATAACCGAACCAGAGGGTTAGACATTGTGTAATTCCCAGCGGGTTTCTTGTGTGTTCAAGGTATGACAAGAGGGGATAGGCTGTGAGTACATCCTATTTGGTTACCTATTTTTGAATATCTATGTACCTTCTATGTGGAATTTAATGCTTTTAAAATGAGGAAATGTTTAATGTTGAGCACATCCTTGTTTTCTGGTTATTTTTACCCATTTTCTGCCAAATATATCAAATAACCATTAGGATAAGATCTGTTGGTGGTTTCCCACTACGATTAGTATCACATCCTGTTTGGGTCATGCTTTTGGGCCCAAACAGATAATATTGTTGTTGGTATATATATGGGAAAGAACCCTTTAACTTCAGGTACTTCACTACCTTGGAGCTGGAGAGAATGTGACCAAGCTGAGGCCTGAAATAAAGATGAGTTGTTTATATGTTTTTCTTGTACGTTGGTTTAGTTCTGTGTTTTATCATTATGACTTGTTTGGATTCTTTCCTAGACATATGTGTCATGAATCATTTATATATGTTGGCTCCAGATTCATATTACTTTTATACTTCCATTTTTTCTTATTGTATTCTATCTTAACTACTTCCTCTATTAATATCTATTTTACTTCTATTGTGTTACATTGGTAATGAGAGAATAGTTTCCCCACAATCACACACAAGGCCCTCGCTTCAAGTCGGTAGCCTCTGCCATTCAGAGAAATGCTTTTGAGGCCATGTGACCAACCGTGTACGGGGTTCCATTTGGTGCCTTCTAGAACTAGGATGTTACAATTATCTAGATAATGTATGGGGGGAAATGAGAGTGCCCATGGATTTTGTTATTGTTGTGTTTCTTTCCTTGTTATAGTTGATTTTATTTCACTCTAGGTGATTCACATGTTCTGCGAGGTTATAATTTTATGATTTTCTAATACTTGATATTTTTACTCTTGAACTGGTATAACATGAGACAAGAAAACACGCATATTAATAGGTATATAAGGTTAAATTTTCATTCATTGTTCATGATAGGGGATTATTAATTTTTTCATGTGATATTCACATGTCTTTAGAACTATGATATGAAATAGATGTTTCACTGGAAAATTGAAATTATGTGACATGAAAAGCTATTATAATAATGTTGAATGATTATAAGATGACTATGAGTCAAAGGTTCATTAATATAGTCACATCACAAGGAAAAAATGTTTCATTCTAGTTATCTAGTATATGTAGTGTCATTTAGAGAAGATGACTCTTTGAAGAATAGGACATGAGTGTTAGGATAGTCAGAATCAGCATGCCCCCAAACATAAATGAAATAATACTACATTTTGTTCCAATATAGTTAATATATTTTCAGCATCATGATAACTTCTTGAGGGTATTTTTATCCTTATAATGGAATACTATTTGAAATGTTCCAAAAAAATGAGTTCAAAATATAGTTTCATCTAGTGTTTCTACTAATTTTTTCTTTGGATAGAGGATCCCATTCAATTGGTCTCTTGATTGAGTCAGTCTAGATAGTCTTTATGAATTTTGAAACACTTGATGATTGATGGAGGAATATCACTTTGTATATTTTTCATGTAACTTCTATGATATGGTGGGATATGCTAGATAAATATGGGAAGAATGGAGATCTATTCTGGAAGGACATAGATATGAATTTATTAATCCATTTCCATCATGATATTTTGAGTGAATAAAAATATTATTAGGTCAAGAATTTGATGTGAGAGGGAATGATAGAGAAAGTCTATACTGGATGGTTCACCAAGATACGACACATTTTACCATATTTAGAAGAGGTTGAGATATCCAGGGATAAACAATTTTAGGATGGACATCACTATGATATCTGGTTAAAGGTAAATGTTTTTCGATTGAGATACTTTGAGGATTCGATAAATGATGTAATCATAACTGAAGGGAATCTGAATGAGGCCAGTGCAATGTCCATGATATATCATCATGGCGATATCGGAGCATATTTTAAGTGGAAAGAAACACAATTATGATTGTTTCACCCAAGGAAGTATTGGGAAGAGCAGTTAGGCTAGTGAAACACTATCTCAAGATTATTATTTTTTCCAATTCTATCATTGGGGAATGTTTGTTTAGAAGATCCAATATTTTCCATACCCTCATATTCAATTGTTTTTTGGATGACTGGGAAATATTCATGGGTTCTATGAGAACATTCCATATCAAACCAGTGAATCATGATCATAATAGGAACTTGGGTCGGGTAGGGGCTCAGTTACCCCTCACCTATTTGGATTCTATGGTTCTGCTAAATATTCATATTGAGGTAGCGAACATGGTACCCCAATGCTTGAAAAATAGAACAAGTAATAGTTAATTTAACATGGTATCCAGACTAAAACCTTCAGATGAGAGACAATTCCGATTCCCATTAATATGACTACTCCTCATATGTTTATATTAGAATGTCTATCGCCATAGGAAGGATTATTTGATCATTTATCATATTTTGTGTTATGTTTTATATATTAGAGTCACCTTGTTTTATATAATATTTTTTCTAATATATTTTGGGATTGAATGGTGAAATAGTGGATGGTTTCTAGTCCATGGACACAACATTGGGAGGGCTAAAAGAGAATATTGAATGATGAATGTTCTTTTCTGTAAAATTTGTTGTTACCATTCCTTTTCACAACCATTCAGGATAGAAATTATAATAATATTTCATAATATTGGTATGGATTAGTTATTTCTATTTAAATTTCATATATAATGTTACAGTATTAGGGTTACCTTTTAATCTCTATAAGGAGTAAGATATTTCAACCATGGGGAGTAGGATCATTAGGTTTGTGGTGAAGGACCCATTTGGAGAATATATTTTGTTTGTCTCATGGCTTAGATAGATGAAAATTCTCAATATAATGGTGGAATGTATGAAGATTCTATTCCTCATGTGGAATTAACATTTCAATATGATTTTCCTTATGATTTGTACTTCTTATAACCCATGTAAGAGGTCACGTTCATGATATATTAGGGGTATATATGGAATCTTAATTCATTTTATACTTATAAAAGATTACTAGTAGTTATTCAGGAGTTTAATGTTAAATAGGACGATATAAAATATTAATTATATACAAGACCTAGTAAATATACTTTGGGTTCTCATGGTATCCTCCCCAAGAAGGCTAATAGGTTGATGCAATTACATGTGGACAATCAGTGTATTAACTAATTTACAATCATAAACTCATGCCCTCTTCCGTTTATTTATGATCACATCAGTCAATTGAGTGTAGATAAGTTCTCTTAAAAGATTTATTTCAGATTAGGTAACCGCCAGTTCAGGTTGAGATGAGTAGACGTACTTATAACTGCTTTTTATAGAAGATATGGGCTATGTAAATTTTTAGTGATGAATTTATGTTGACGAAGTCATAGGTGGAATTCATTACAACAATGAATGGTATAATTAATATATTTTCTATACATGTTTTAATGGTTTGGGTGGTTGATTTTATAGTGTACTCATATTCTGAATGTGGTCTTGTTAACCAACATTATCAACCATAATACATTTATAGAGCTCATCTTTACACCAAGATAACAATGTTTGTTTTCTAAATTTAAAAAATAAACCATTGGCAACATTATCTAAGAGTTTGGAGTGTTGATGGATCTCAACCAAATTAGATAAGTGGTATCTGGTTGAAATTACATGATAATTTTTTATTATTGAATATTTATCATTTTACCATGTTATTCATAGAAAATATGCCATGATTTCTCTCATTTAACATCATTAGTTTCTAGGTTTCCTAGGAAAGGGTGGTGATTTTTTGCAATGAAATGTTTGAGAAACTATTTCAATAGATTAGATAAATGATGAACTTATCACATATAATAATATTACAAGTTTCAGGTAATTAATTCACCATGTAAAATAACACATTTTGAGTTAGCCCTGGAGCAGTTACAATTGTGGAGGACAGGGAGGTTTCTTATGGGATCAGTTTATTGAGACCACATGAGATGAATTCCCTTAATCGGGACCTAGAGTTTGGACAAGTGGTACAAGATATTAGTTGTTAGAGAAACAATTTAAAGAGTAAATATATTTTTTAAATGTAGAATATATGATCTGTAGATTCATATTTTCTAAGAAAAACATAGACCATATCCAGAGGTGATGGGCCGAGTATCTTCGTTATTTTGAATATGAATTGGACTATTCACTAGTAATGTGATAAATTTTTATTGATGATTTTTGTTGAAGGATATAAATAGCCACTATATGTGTTTCTTGAAATGATTTTTGGTTAAATTATCTCATTATCGACATTAATCTATATGTATAAGATTCCATGTGAAGGGTATATATGATTTTGACTTCTGATATCCTTATACTTTTGGTCTAGATAAAGTCCAAGTAGATGTATTATCCAGATGGATATATTATAATAGAAATATTTTATGCCTGGTATAAACCATCTTGATGTTCTATCAAATGTGTTAATTCACTTCATTTCTATTGTGGTAGTATGTGTTCCTAGAAGGTTATGTTGGGAGATGAGGAGGGAGTTTCATGCTTCTAGATGGGAGTTTCATCTCAGTTTAAAAAATATGCATCATTGTGTCTATATACGATATCTATTCTCAGTAATAAATAAATATGTTTCATTCATCATTGATAGATGAATAACAGGTCTGAAAGTGAAAATTGATCATCGAAGGGTATTTGGTATTTTACAGTGTTTTCCAATTCCTATGTGGAAATGGGATGATGTCACAAAAAAAGATTGTGAAAGGATTGTCTGTGAAAAACAATAAGAATGATAAAGTTTATTTTACTCTGGTAAGACCGAAAAATGTATCCCACTACTTACCTATCACAAAACCCATCATAGTTGTTAATATCATAATACATTACATGAAATTGGTAGTAAATTTTCAATGTATTCCAAGGAGTATTATTTTATATTAGGATCATTAGTTCACATAGTATTTCAATATGGGTCGTTATAAGGCTCTTGTATCATGAGTTATTTTGATTATATTATATCATCAATATAATTATGGTCAATCTGAGAGGACTATTCATATTCTAAAAGATATTCTATGAGTATGGGATTTGTATTTTGTTAATTCTAGTATGAATTATTTAGAACATATGGATATTTTATATAATAATAGCTTCCGGACATCAATTTAAATGAAACCATTGAATGATTTGTATTCGTTGACAAGTCATTAAACTATTTGTTGGGGGTGGATGGTGAGTTGGCACCTTTTGAGCCTAGTACCACATCGGATACATGAAATCAGGTGTGGATGATTGTCCAGTGGTTGGTGATCACATTGTGTAGGTAGAGATATTATGATGACTATCTAAAATGACCTCTAGAATTTGAGAATTGTCCTCATGTTCTCCTTCTAGTGTCTCCTAGAAGATGAAAATACCATATAAAGAATCATTGAAATCTATTATCCATGTTTTAATTCGATTGGAGATAGTGGAATCATTCATTATAATAGTGTACAACATACCCTTTAGATAGAGCTATAGTTTCATGGAATTTCCACATGTCATAGATATGGGGTCATTATCCAGATCGTTACAATGTGATAGAGGTAATAGATGATGATATTTTAGTTTTTTCATCCATTGAGTAAAATATGATATGGTTTATCCATCATAGTTTGATATATCATCAATGGGAGGACTATACCATTGGTTTGAGTTCCATGGTAGTATGAGAGTGTTTGGGAAGAGACCTGAGAGAGGGTTTCTGATATGTGAACAATGTGCCCAGACTTGTTCAATTTTACCTCATATCGACTCTTGGATATAATTTGGGAATAGATTCCATATTGCAGGGATGATGTAAGAGAAATTATTTTTCTAATTACGTCACCCAATGTGTATTTTCATATCTTTTCATTCCATTTTAATTTTAATTGTGGATGTTTTTCATTCCAATAAATATAGTATTGTGTAGTAAAAAATCAAGTGGAAAGAAGATTAGATACTTGTGCAAAGATATTTATGAGGTAAATGATCTAATGTCCACTGATTTATACTTTTCTAATTAATGGAGTCCATATATTAAATGGTTAAGTGTATCATGGGTTTTTGGTATGTTGAGAATATTTAAGGAGGGTTTATATTATTCAAATGTAAAGGGGCTGACATTTTATCTACATGAAATTTAATCATTGTGTAAATGGATTAAATTTCATTTATTTGTTTAGGTGTTTTAATTAGATAATTATAAGGTGAAAATTTTGTTCGTCATATCCCATTAAAAAGATTTAAAAGATGTGTAAATACAATTAATGTTGTTTAATTCCCCAAGTTGATGTTTTACTGCTTGATATGATGTTGAATTTCTTTTTATTCCACTATTTACATCTCATATAACCCATAGGATCCCTCCATTTGATTTTGGGATTCCAAATTTCCTTTATTACAACTCGATAATTCCATAAATCCATGGTATGTTGTTTCGATCTTATATTACCCATATATTTATTCTCCTCCAACTGTAGTGGTGAAATCCATTGAACATGTTTGTTGATGGTTTTGATCATGACTGTTTTTATCATTCTTTCTATGGGGGTCATCTACTCCTTCTTCCTTAGGGAAATTTTCCATTGTAAGAATTTTTGTATCCTCATTTAATGGAAAGGGTCTAAATCTAAATTTTATTGTTTGATAATTTCTATATTTGCGTAATATTTTGATAGAGCCAATTTTGAATGAACTATAATTAATTAAATAAAATAATGGGGTGATTCCTCTATGTCATTTTTTTTCAATTGGCCTCTAACCTAGCATAATGATACCTATGGAATTAATTAACCATGAATATAATTTAATTCTCTAATGGCATAATCTATTTTTATAATTACATAAGACCATAGGTGATTTCATACTATTGTATCCCTAACATATTTAACATTTATTTTTTATGAGGGTTAAATGTTTTTAATTAATTGAATATGGTATATGAATGTCAAATGTAAATTCATATAATTATCAATTGTGAGTTGTGATTTCATATTTTTATATCCATTCTATATGAATGAAAATGTGTTCCATGTTGGAATTCATATATAATGTGCTCGACCATGTACCGGTAACACCTATATGCTGTCACGCGGATATTGAGTGGGATCATCCCAGTCCCACGAATAAAATTCTTGTAGAAAGCATGATTTTCATTATTTGACTGTCTAATTCTTAGAGGGATTTGAAATGAAAAAAATAATTATTATAGGAAATTGAGAAACAATTATTTACAAAAAAAGGGTTCTGTGGTGGTGGTTTGAATATTCATAACACAGGATCTAAGACACTATAGAATCAAACTGAAAAATATTATTTTATCTTGGTTATATTTTTATGTTCGGAATGGTTGAATAAAATGTTTAGTGATATTCTAGAATATATCCAATGAATGTTGTTGTTGAATTTCATTAAATATTGATTTAAATAATACACCGATATTTCTCATTATTTCAAAAATTTATTATGTATTTGGTTAGATTAGAATGTTTGGTGCCGAACTACTGATTTATAATTACAATATTTTGTATATCATTTGGTACTCAAGCAGATTAAATGGATGCTGGTATAGACATGGGAAAATGACCATGTAATTTATTATTTTACTACTAAATTGGATAGATTATGATGATCAAACCAATATTGGGTTCAATAGTTGGAAATTTAGGGAAATTATTTGAGACTAATAGAAATTTAATTTAATTTTTTCTAGAATGATATTTAGATACATTCTAGCAACTCATTAAATTATTCCATTATTAATAATTGGATTATTCATTTTGATCATGTTGTTGACATCCTCTGTTTATATACATTAATATTATTTTGTATATATGGTCAATTATATACTACTATATAACTCCATACTAGAGGGTATAGTCTCCTCACAATTCATTCCACTCCCATATAGCTAGTAGATAACCTCACGATTATGGGGTTTCATTCTTCAGTTATCGTCACAATATGTTTTAGCCACATGACAAATTTATTGATTGTGGGATGTTACAATTTTAATATTTAATTATGATATTAAAATATTATAATATTTTGAGAAGTTTCACATGAATAAATAATTTCCATTGTGTCATTAAAAATGATTTGAAATGAAAATTTCCCGCTTATGTGAATGGAATTTGAAAAAAACATATTTTTTAAAAAAACAAAATTTATATTTTATAATTATTTAATATAAATTTTATAACATAATTAATCTTAATATACATAAAAATTATTCACAACAATTAATAATAAATATGGGTTTATTTAGGGTTATGCTAAAACGATAAGGATTAACAATGACTAAAAACATGTTTGACACCCATTTGAAGTACATATTTAGTATTTATGTATTATATGTAATCGAATCGGACATTTCATTTCCTTATTGAATTTATGTATGGTGGGTGTATCATTTCATTCCAATATTATTAGTGTGTGACACTACTCACATATAAATATAGACCATCTCTTCTCTAATTCACACATACAAAACAAATGGGATCTTCTAATACCAAAATATATTGCTTCTTAAATTCCCCACATTCATTCTAGATGACATATTTTTGTCATAAATCTGTCCTATATATTCTTTTTTTGAAAACCAAATTATGTTGTTGGAATAAGAGGTACCATCCATAACCAACTATTTTATTTTATTTCATCCTCTAATTGAAGAATGTATTTTTAATATATGTGGATATAAAATAACTATTTTCATATATATAATTATATATTATCATGTTAATATAATAATAGAAATCCTTTTCATCTACCATAAAATTGGTTATGAAATAATCATTTGTCTGTATGAGAAACTATATCCTTGAAAACATATGTTATATGTTCTCTATCACCACCTATCATTAATGGTTTTTTTAGAGTCCCACCTGATGTGCAACGAACTGTGCCCAGAGGCAGTCGGACAAAAAACCTCATGAACATATCCTCGAATACTAAAGGATTACAACTAGTATCAAGGGACATGGGTGTGTCCATGGGGTGAAAATTACCTCATATATTATAATATGAACATCAGTAAACATGGAATGACAAATTGTATAAGATGAAGAATAAGCATAAAATAATATAAGTAATGAAAAAAATACCAGAAGAATAATATCCAAGTTGATGATGAATATAAATAATATATACAAAAATATGACCATGATTTAATTTTTTTGGAAAAAATTTAAGCAAATAGAAATAGGTGATATGGATCATATACTACATTCAATGGAAAAAGAGGAATCAACCAAAAGCTGATACACAACATCTCAAGAAATGCCTCACTCATCTTCCCATGCCATTATCCAAAGTAGAAAACAAAAGATGATTAATATAAAAAACAATTACCACTAGCCATACATGTTATCATAAATTATACATAGGTATTAAACAATGGTTAAAAGGCTATTAAATATAATCAATGTTGGTAAACACCCAAAATATCTAGGTCGATTAGTTTCTTATAAGAAATAATTGATTTTGTGCCCAATGTGATCCATTCAATACTATGTAAGGAAAATTGCCCATTTTTACCAATTATTATATTTATAATGCACAACCCTTGAAAATATTGATTTTCGTGATTTTAGATGGCTCACACAGCCATGCTCCCTAGGTCACATTGTTTCAGAAAAACTATGTGGTCTATCAGGCCACCTCCCATTTTAGGATCTGGGTATCAAACGAGACCCGAATGCATATGGGACCTCTTATAACTACACCTCCATAAATATTTGGTCCATTTTATGGAATTAAATGAAAAACTATATTTTACATACCATTGATAGAAAAGGTACATTACAACCTATAATCATTAATGAAACTAATACCCTAGTTTACCTTATATGGGTGGTAGAGCATCTTCATAGAAAATCATTGGCAACTGACAATACACATTGGCCTCTCACTCCAACGTCATAATATGCATATGTATGTGCTTCCATAGCTCCCATTATGGGGTAAATAACATTCCCTATATAACTTTCATGATGTGAAAAATGATACATATTAGATGATCTTCAATGCACACAACTTCCTCTATATCGATTTATTTGGGATCCCACGAATGGGATAATTTAGGATGATACTCTTGAAGTAGTGAAATGTGGAATACATCATGCACGCAATGGTCCATTGGAGGTATCGTAAAACAATAGGATTACATTACAAATATCTATAAAACATTTAAAGGCATAATGTATCTAAATAATTGATTTCCTTATCTCAGGATTCACTTATGTCCCAATATTAGTGATACATGCCGGTTGAAATGATGTCCCACCTCGAACTCCTGACGACTATGGTGATAATAGGTAATAGAATTATTCTTAGAATGAGGTATAACCTCTATCATTTGAATAATATTGATTTTTTTTGAATTATCATTAATGATATGAGTAACCATTTTAGATTCTTCACAAGCATAAATCAAACATAGAGGTGAAATAAGTGATTTACAATATAGGGAATCATATGAGTCCATATGAACTATTTCAGGAAACCATTTGTTTTAAGTCAACTAGGGGAATATTATTCTTCTAGGAACCTCTAAAATCAAGGATATAGTTTTGTTTCATATCCTCTAACAACATTATGTCTACTCGGAATGCCCATCGCTCTAGGGGTGATTTTCTATACTATAGAGAACATGTAAATCTAGTGCAATTTGGAACCCTTTAATGAATGATGTTATAAACCAGGAATCTCATTCCAAAACAATAGAATATGGGACACCATGATATAATACTATCTCTAAAATATACAACCATAATATTTTATCAACAGAGATGGTCTCCTGAATTAATAAGAAGTTAATGACCTTGTTATGTCTGTCAAAAATCACCCACAGTACATCGTTACCTTGAGGGATTCATATAGGTACCATCATAAAATATTAAGGTATATAACCCCATTTCCACATAACATTGAGAGAGTATGTATAATACCGGTAGATCTTTGACTCATAGACATTACCTACTAGTTTTTAGATCACTGAGTTATTAACTATGTGATATGTCTCTTAAAAAATGGACATAAATTCTAAAGATATATATCCTTATACATATTTATAAAATGAGAAATAATTTTCTATTAAGAGGCATCTGATTCCCTCATTTTCTCTCCTCATATAGGAAAATACACACACACATTACCATGGATGTGAAATTCATTCACATCAACAACCCAACTATGAGGTGGGTTCTCTCTTGTGACCCTTTCCCGCAAAATCTAATAAATGATGCATCTGAATCCATTCTAGAAAATATAATATCACTTATACTTCTACAAAGACTAATTTCCCAAGATTTCACTAATCCTACTGATGCATCTCAAAAAACATTGTTGTCATCCTTCACTCAATGATGGCCACCTTGATGACTCGCATGTGTATATATTGGGATCAAGGATTATACCACAAAATTAATCATTCCATATCTATAATAATGATCTAATTCAAATGAATATAAGTATTGTACCCAACTATGCGGCCTCATATTCAATTATCACTAAATGGAGACATATTGTAGTTCTTTATGGTCTGTTTAAATTATGAAATTCTCACCCAATAGATAGTGCCTCTTATAGCATAGATAATGAGCCATGAATTCTAGTTCGTGGTTGTACATAATAAATTTTCTCTCATGAAGCCTCATCTATAAAGATCCATATGATAGGACATGATGATGTTGCAAGAGAACTGAACCTAACCTGATTCAAAAACCATCACAATAAATTGTTTAACTTATTTTCTAACAAGAAAGTATCATGTTCAAAGTTGATGTGATTATTAACTTTACACAATAAAATAATACTCACCATCCTTCAACCATATGGACTGTACACCCATTATTTTTAGGGCCATAACATGCGCTACTAATCATGAGTGGTCCTATATAAATCTATAGTAACAATAATTTAGCACTTAGATATTGTGGATATCCAAAATATTCATGGGATACTATATTAGAAAAATATCACCTTCTTTTAGTTAACTAATACTTCTTCCATTGATATGACTTGACTAATGTAGTGAACCTTCCTTTACCAAAACTATAATTAAATGATATTTTTATATATTTGGTTCTCACTTAATGTACCTACCATGATCTCAAAATTATTTTCACAGTCGTTTATGGTCAATACATGCACCAACAAGTCATCTATGAAGATAAACACCCAGAAATCTAGATATAAGTGGAAAAAATGACTCCTTAGAGGCCAGAAAACATTCATCGTATTCATTAAACACAACAACATAACCAATTATTCATAAAAATTGTATAATATTTTAAATATTGTACAAGGTATGTATAATGGTCTAACATTAACAAATATACATCCCATCCTCTGATAAATATTAGAAATAACATTTTGATACTTAAAGATAGTTGATGTGTTCATCAGTGAATGGAAGAGGATAATGGTTCTCAAATGTAAGCTGATTTAATGGTCTATAATCCATTTACAATTGGAGGGTGCCATTAACCTTCTGGGAAAAAAGTACGGTTGATCCCCATGATGATGTCTTGGTTCTGTCAAAACCCTTAACCTCGATATCTTCAAGATAAATTCTTATGTTCTCAGGCCTTGTAGGTATTATCCTATATGGATGAGTAGAACTTGGTGCGACATGTATTATAATATAAATGGTGAACTCAATCACCATCTTAGTAGGAATTCCCGATAAATATTCAGGGAATATTTCTAGGAAATGTTCAACAAAAGGATAGATTTAGACTAACTACATCAAATGATTGCTCATGAGGATAGTATCCAACTAAGATTTCAATTCACATAACCTAATACATGTTTATAAAGATTGACCAAACTGGAAATCAAATTATCCCTTAGGTAGATACCTTATACCTTTAGGTAACGTGGATCATACTTGTTGGAAATTGTATTCTACTAGGGAATGATAAAGCATAGGGAAGTCCATACAATGGATGACATCAGATTTTTCCATCTTGAGGGATAAGAAACTCCAGTTGAAATGGAACCCACCTATCTCATTGGAAAACACATGAAACTGACATCATAACTCAATTCTAACCCCAAACAGCATTTTGGGGGTATTAATTCCACAAAATTACATGATTGAAAGTCTTTGACATCCAATGAGAGCATAATACCTGGAGGAGTTCAAATAAAATATATAAAGAGGGTAAAAACAAATGTAGAGGCTAATAGAATATAGCCTCTAGTCAATGATTTCCCTTGAATCTTCTCTTTTTGAACTAATTGCACTATATATATATGTAAAGAGCTGTAGCCCTATGAATCTGCCTAACTAGCCAGACCAGTCACACTCTATTTTACACTATGATCTGTAGCCTAATAACCATGGCCACACCCTTTACCACTCCATATTTATTGGACAATAGACGACCAAATTCCAACCAATCATGATGTCATATGTAATTTAACATATAGTCAGGATGGTATGTTTCCACTACCACAAGATGATGGGGGGAAATAATAGAAGAACACTATGGATTTCCCTTTATTCCAAAAGATCATCATTCAATAGGGTTTTTCATGAACCGGGGTTTCTTATGATCTAGTCTTACAAAATTGTGAGATAATATATTTCATTAAATATGTTTCTCCAGGCTATCACCTCCCCACCTATAACCTATACATGACACTTTCTAGTGGTTGGAGAACAATCACCGTATCTGAAAACTGAACCACCATGGTTCACAATTCTATATTCTCTGAGATTTATGTCCACAATTTGGGTGTCTTTTACTATCTATATAACAATAATAAAACAAAATACAATAACATGTGAGTTAAAAAATAGCTAATATTTTCCTCCAAAGTAATTGTAGTTTTCGACTCATCACCAATTCTCACTAAAATCAGAATTATACTCACACACTTTCTTAGATCCCCATTGTTTATGGATGAATTTCAATGATCAATCTTATCAAAATTTATATAAAAACAAGTTCTCATAAAAAGAGGTATAGTTTTATTCCAAAACCATGAATCAATGTTACTCATACTAAGATATGATGTTCCAACATTTTTTGCAGAATCAAGATGCATGTAGGTAGAGATCCTGAAACATTTATTTTGAGTAATCTATATATGATCTACGATTTATTTTATGTCATATAAAGATGAATAATGATCATGAGGTCCACAATCTCCCAAGAATTTGGGATGATGCTTCTGTTGTAAATCTCTTGTAAGATCTACTACAGTAAGGGACGACTAGGGAGAACCTTAAATAGACTGAATAAATATAATGAACTATTCAGAAAATTGATCATCTGTTCCTTATAGAATATAAAAATGAGGTTCAATAAATGTCACATCAGAATGTATTATTTGTGGCTAAGGGATCACCATCTACAAAGTATTTTCATCACCACACTCTTTGCGTAAAACATGTTTATGTCATGGTTTCAAAATTATTCAATTTATAGAAATTCTAATTTTTCAACATCTATAATAGAATGGGATGGTAGGTGAGGAAATAGATAATGAAGGGATGATATAGAACCCTGAAAAATATCCCAACTAACATCCTTCTTATAGATCTGTTCATCAATAAGAAGAAATGAACTTATAAAGATCAGAGGAGACCGGACCCATAACCCCTTTCCAACATAAAGTCATGATAAATGTATCAAACATCACTTACAAGGATTTAATTTTATTTAAATGGAGGGTGTTATATATTTTATTTAGTTTATAGATTTAATTACTTTTCTATTTTTCTATATTAATAGGATCAACATTCCAACTCATAAGGTCCAATAAATCTTATTAGTTCAAATACGTGTCCACCAGACCCAAACCATACCATATCCCAACAATATGAATTGGAAAACTCATATAATTATACCATACTTCTAGTAAAACTACAATAGGATTAGCACAACCATTAATAACATGGATATTAGAAAATACTTGAAGAATATTATATATGGAATGGAAATATGAATAAAATTTCATTCTTATAGTTCCTAATGTGATGCACATCATAAAATTCCCTCACATTATTGGGATATGTAATTGAAATCTTTGTTCAAAACATATCAATATATTAATCCCATAAACTTATTTTTTCACCCAACAGTTATTTCATATCAACCATAATTGGCATAATAAATACCCACAATTTCCTAATCCCAGAAATTTGGGGTTCCCCTGTATGTGGGTTAGATACATCCATTCCCATAGACAATTACAAATTCTTATAACCTAGTTTTCATTATAAAACCAAAAGGAATACATAATAAAAACTATACTAGTACCATGTCGTATCATCCAACAAAGTGTTCCAATGAATTGTACACTGGGGTGGTGGTCCACAGGACCTTAAGCTTATCTCCCCAAAGAAATAAGAAATATCCTTGTAGTTGAGGCAATTGGTGTGTATGTGGATATACTGTGACCTCATAGATCATAATATGTACTATGTTAAATATGTTATATGAAATAGTTAAATAATAATAATAAGTATATAGTAGGGATTCCATGAAACATGCTAAGTAGAATAATAAACAATTAGAATATAAATATTAAAAATAGATACAATTATGTGATCATCGTGTCTTATCTCTATACAAATATAGGAACAAATAGAAATATTAGATATCTATATTATACTTCATGATATACATAAATAAAAATTAGACCTAAAAATGTTACAAAACATCTCAGGAATATGCTCAGTCTTCTGCCCATAGACTCCATCCTATGCATCATGTAAATCAAGTATCAGAAGAAAACAAATTCCCATCTCCAAAAACTAAGATAAAAAATAATACATTGCATAAAAGAAATTTCCAAATATGTTGTGAGATATAATCATAGTAGACCGACACCCACATTATATAGGATGGTACATTTTTTCTAGATAAAAAAATTATTGTGCACCATATGTAAGTAAATAAAATGTATTAATAAAATGAATCATTTAAAACATGGTCCAATTTCAAAAATGGAAACCCAACCGAAACCTCACACTTCTTCCAAATCCATAATTCTGAACAAAGTACATGTAAATGTCCTGATATGTATACATGGGCGATTATAATTAAAACAACCAAGGAAAAAGAAAAAATCCCCAGGATTCTATAATAAATTGTTGGTCTAAGTTCATATACATTATATAATAATTATAACATCATTAATAAGAAAAATAGAATAATAAGAAGGAAAAAATTCCATCAATCTATCAAATCCATTGATGGAATCACAATCCCACCCATGGCTATCTAAACAGAATCCCATTTGTCTCTACAGCTGTCTCCTGATTTCCAAATACCTCTATGTTCATCCAATGAAACCCTTTCAATGTTACTTGTATCCCAAAATGTATGTTGTCTATGTGCATGTACCATGTATCTTCTACAGGGGACTGGGTATCACACGAGGCAAGGAATATAAATAATTCTAAATGGTTCAGTTCTCAGTTTCACCCCTATTAAACATATATTACTCACATGTATAGGTAAACCACCTAAGATCCAAAACATGGAAATACAATGAATCAGTCCCATTCACATCATGTAGATCCAACCATACATGGAGACACCATCAATGGAATCCATTATTCAAGAACAATGTTCTATCCTAGCCCCTAGTAAGTGATCCATAGAAACCAAGGGCACATAACGAAGAATTGAATTTTGATGTAATAGAATTCCATCATATAACATTAAATTTCTCATACATACCATGCTATCCATTACACATAATTAAATACACTATCTAAGGTAAAATTATATGAAAAATGCATATGTCTCTAAACATGAGTATGATAGATAAGATACAAGGAATATAATGAAAACAATTACATGTCACATTGGTATTTTAATATCCTAAGAAAACAATATTAACAATAAATAACATTAATTCCATGAGATATATAGTGGAATAAATAAGAAATCAAAAATGAAGCATATATCCCAATGAATGTGTACTAGAATAAAAGGATGTAATGTGTTTGAGCATATAGTAATGAGTTCACCCATCATGAAATAAGAAATTAAATGTAAGACTTGTAAAATGAAATGTGTACCATTATGACATAGAGTTCCAAATATATGGTTCGATAAATGGATTTCAAGGAAAAATCATTGCTAAAAATTCCATTTTCTATAAGTTAAAAATTATGTAATATGATTAATGATAAAATAATACACTTAAAGTGGATTACAAAATTAATGTAATGGAAAAAGGTCATTCTTGTGGGAATTTACAGGGCGAATCCATGGATATGGAAAACATCCCTATAATGAGTTTCAAAATAATTCAAGGCCACATAAGGTATGGAAAACCACATTAAATAATTTATTAAATAATAATTAATCCTCATAGGAGGAGTCCAGTGAGAAGTATTATAGAACAATTTTGAACAGTTGAAAAAACGACTGAATAGATAATAAGCCCATAACACTATGTAGTAGAAAACTAGTTACCCAATATCAGGAATTAATTGGACATTAATTAGAAGAAATCATAGCAATATTTAAATACTAAATATATATGGAAAATGTTGATGCCCCAAAATTGTAAAAACAATGTATGAAGAATGTAACAACATGAGATTTTATGAGAATTATTATTTTTAATTGATTTCTGGTGTTGTACGATATACCAAAGGGAGCTTTCACAACACGCATCCCTGAATTAGCATGCATTACACGAAATCACGACCTTTCTTGATAGTGTGTGTAGTATGCATTACCAGGTTTCACTAAACAACGATATATTATTATAATATTATTTTGGACTAGACGTTATGAATATTATTAACTATATTTTGAATTTTGTAACATTTTTATTCATCTTACACATTTTCTAGATAATTGTATGAGAACAAAATAAATTTTTCGAGTAAAATAATTATTTTTTAAAAAATGCAGTTTTGCCGCCTTTTGATGGCACACCCACTTTAAATCTAGTTTTAGACATGTTAATAAGATTAATTTGACAAAATAAAATTCTTCCTTGAAATCAGTATATAAAAATTTAAATTGGATAAATTTTTCATGTTATTTGGATAACAGTCATATTTTAATGAATAGTAAAAACACGTTATATTTTAATTAAAAAGAACATTATTCATCACAATAATTTATATGGTTAGATTATATTTTTGATTGGGTTTAAATTTAAATTAGAATATAATTTTACCATTTAATACAATGTTGGTCATTGGAATTAATTTCACATTGAATTTGGATGTAAACAAGTGTAGATCTTTTGATAGTTATTGTTTCTTAAAAATATGCTATTTGTTATGATAACGGGAATTACTTTTAAAATTAATAAATGCCACTTATAGGTTTTGAATTTGAAATAATAGAAATAATTTTCGAATTCAGAATATCAAATATAGCTTGGGCTGAATTTTTCTAAATTTTCTAAAAAACTTCATTTTTTGATGAATACTGAAACCACTTAGTGGTAGTTAAAAGAAACGGAATCCTTCATTTAAATGAAATTTTACCACTTTTTTGAATTGAATTTCATAAATCCAACAAACATAGTTGTTATAAAAAAGTAAAATGTGGTTCAATAAGATAAAAATAATTTTTGGCAAATAGTAACTTTTTGCTTTTATTTACTATGGTTAAAGGTAAATACGGTAGTTCAAGGTTAAAAGAATATTATAATAATTCAAAATTACCTTAACACTTGTCCTAACGTTATTTAATGAGTAGTGGTCGACCATGGGCATAAGTGGGTCTATTTTGGGACCCCATTGATCCACTTGGTAGTGATAATGACAATTTGGATTAATTAATTTAATTTAAAGAAAAAATTGATATTAACAAAAATCCTTTAGAAATTAATTACATATAAGGGGTTATATAAATTATATTTTAAACTATAAAAATTAAATGGAACGATAAAAATATTTCCTACATGGTGGTGTTTCTTTATAAATTTTAGACAACAAATAAATTGAATTATTTTGGACACAAAAATGATGCATTATTTACCTCATTAAAAAAGGATTTTAAAAAATAATATTATAATGTTTAAAATATTATCCAAAACATGTCCAAGTGTGATTGGATAATTTTATTTTGACCATGAGTCATCGTATATTCATCATAAATGAATTTTGGACCTTTTTAATGTGATGATATGTTTATAATAAAATAATATTTTCACACTTTCCAAAGGTGTCCCTCTCCTCCCTTATAAAAGGGCACATCCTCCCTCTTCTATTCACATATTTTGAGCCTTGAATCATGGTAAACCACTGAAAATTCCTTTTCTAAACCTCTCTAGTTATATCATAGAGTTTATGGTCTTCTCAAAACACCAACTCTAATTCCCTAAGAAGGAGTTTAAAAGAGGTGCGTCGAGGAAGAGGTAATCTCTTCTACAGACTCTTTCAAGATTCTTTATTCTTCTACTTCATCTTATTTAGTTGTTTCATTATAAAGTAATAACAAAAGTATTAATTATATAATTATATGTTATTATAAATATGAAAAAAATACTATTTCACCTTCAATCCATCCTATGGAAAATGAAATCACCGCTCGTTCGTACGTACGGAATACCGTCTCCACGCCGTGGTGTGATCAGTTTTTCCACAACCAACCTAATTTGATTGGTATAATGTTGTAAAGAATAACTATATATTATTATTATAACATAAAACAAATTCTATGATATTATATCATCCACTCCAATTCTATTTTAAAAATATGGAAACAATATCATCGCTCCTGCAAACGCACGGATTACCATCTCCACGACGCGATGAGATTCATTTTCCATGTTAAAAATTCAAGAATGATTATAAAGTATATATAATAAGTAATCATGAAATATGTGACATAATAAGGATACTGTATTTATGTATATATATATGAATTTCATCTACTTAATTCCATTCAATTCAATAAGGAAACGAAAACCAGCGTTCATGCGTACGTATGACCTACCATCTCCATGAATAGTGTATTTATTTCCATTTATCGATCTATTATATATATGTTAATTCTGAATATATATTATATATAAATCACATTTTATATTCTGAATTAATTAATCATGATCTATGTAATCGTATTAATAATTACAAGTCAAAACATGGACGATAAATGAAACGATTTTAACCAAAACACTACTTTAACGTGGAATTGACAAATGAACGGATAATATAATGTCGTAAGTGAATCATATATGATATCATAAATATTATTTTGGTTTTTTTAAAATTTAATAATATTTTTAAAACCACTATACAAGAGTCTCAGACACATACAAAAGAAATTGGACATAAGGTAAGGGATAATTTTTCAATCTCATTTTTCTCTGAGATTGCTTATACGTAAGTATTTACTGGAGTTATATTTTTCATCCATGTACATAAAATGTTGGTCATAAAGTGTTTAATATTAATCCATGTATTATTAAAGTCATTTTTACCCTTCTTTTACTTTTAATTTGTGTTATGGATGGAATATTTCTTTTGTTTACCATACGTTGTACTTTTTGACTTTTCCATTAAAAGTTCGAGGATGATGTTTTTTTAACTAATACATCATGACTGATTTTTAGGGTTTCATAAAACATTATTTTCATGAATCTTAATCTACAATATTTCATGAATATTTTTAACAAAATCATTTTATTTTAAAATTTCATGTAATTTTGTAAAAAGAAAATAATTTTGACGAAGAAAGGATATTTTCCTAAAGAATTAATTTCAAGAGTTTTATCAAAACCATTTTCCATATAACATGGAATTATTTGATATATGTATGTTTCAAGTATAATGTATATATGATTTACATGGTTTCAATTTTCTTTTAATTAAATGATATCCATTTTTTTATATATGGATTATGTTATGATGGGATGATGTTTATGAAACCTGTTTTATTCATTGGGGAATGATGAATGATTTTTGTTCATGTTGTGGCACAAGTATGAATGATTTCATTATGAGATGGGTGGGACCTATATCTCCCACCAATAAATTGTGTAAATATTTATATCTTATTAGATTTAAATTGATAGAACAACAAGTTAATCCGGCTCAGTGATAGAGGACTGGAACTAGAAGTGAACTCGGTTCAGTAACGGACTATGTCCACTAAGATTTTCTTGGAAGCAATGCCTTGGGAACTACGGAAACCATATCATGTGCTTATTGTTTTTCCACAATTAAAAGATTTATTTCGAAGCTATTTTATGAGATTGATGTTCCATTATGATCTATGCCTTACGTACTGCCTTGTTTTATTTCATTGCCCAAGATTTTGATGCTTAAACATTATGTTCATGTTTTCATGATCAAATGTGTATGGTTTGTTTTATTTTCTCCATTCTTACCCATAATGAGCATTTGAGCTCACCCTTTGTATGTTTCCTTTTCCCCAGGATTTAAAGAATTTTTTTAGGTAAGGGAACCAAAGGGGAAGATATTTATGGGAGATAATGAAGATATTTCACCATTATTAGAAGATTTTGTTCTGAGTTTCCAAAGACACTAAAAAATTATAGTCCTTGTGTGTCTGTTTTTATTTTTTATTATGTATTCCACATAATGTAATGTAATTTCCATGTACATCATGCTTTGGGTCTCTATAGTTGGTATTAAAGGAAAGGATTCGTTAACCTTTGGAAACTAGGATGAGAAAACTTTATTTAGATCCCTAGTGATATTTATAAGGTATTTCAAGGGATGTCCCTAAGGTTTGGTACAACTATAGGTTACACTCCTAGAATTATTTTGACGATCATGAATAACCTACTGTGAACAAAGGGTGTCCTATATTAAAGAATGTGCCATAAGTGACACATCCCATAAGTGAATTTTTATGATTATGTGGTTCGTTATTATTTTAACGGTTTCTTACACCATGGTTTTTGTTTTTAGTCAATGGAGTGAACCATAAAGAATTGGGTCAACATTGAATCCAATGGAAAAATTAGTGACTATGAGAAATGGAATTACATAATTCCTAGAAAGAATGATTTTCTGATTATACTGAATCAGTCATCGCAATATATAATTATCAAGCTGATCTTTAGTGGTATTCCTAATTCATCAAATATGTGGAAGATGGACTTTTATGCATATTCTCCTTTTAAGGAGCATAGAGAAAAGAAGATTGAGATTTCTAAAGAAGGAAAGAAGAACCTTGATGAATACTACAAATGGGGGGGGGGAAGATGTCATCAGTGTGGAGAGAAGGGTCATAGAGTGACATACTGTTATGGAGATCAATGACTTATTTGCGGAGAACGTAGGAATTACCCAACTCAATGCCCTAACCGAAGAGGATACTTCTAAATCGTGTAAGGACTTATTCCATGACAATAATTGAAGAGTATGGATTGAAGTGTTTATGTATTGGTCTTCAAGAATAATGTTGTTGAGTTACTTTTACAATAAGTTGGAATTTCAATGTATTAGTCTGTTGTGGTTTTCAATAATTTTATTTTACCATTAACCATGAAAAGTGATTGAAATATTTTTTTGAAACTAGATGAAATGCACATAATGAATTTATAAGGAGAAAATAATATGTATGGAAGTATTCATGAGCTCATGACTAATATAAGGACAATGTGATATCATGGTTTGAGTATATAAAAATTTTGATATTTTGGTATGTGGAAAGAGTTATCTTTTGATAGCATTCATGTTTTTACAAAGGTGATATGTTAATTCATTTTTCAAATGAATACAAGATTAAGGTATTCACATGTTTGGAATGTGATCATCATGATATATCTTATGATATATGGGTGATAAATGATTGTATTCAAATGCTTGGTTAATGACATATCTAGTAATTGTTTTCTTTATAATATGAAACTTGACAGAAATATTTTGGATAAGTCTAATGACTAGAATGGATTCTGTCGGACATCAGATAGTATTTTTTAAGGCTATAACATTTTGATATTATTTTTGGAATGTTATAATATTATAGTTTTATAAAAAGGACAACCCGTAGGACAGGCGACAACCCGTCGCGTCGGACAAGGTTGTGGGAATCGAACCCACAACTGAAGTGAAACATGCCTTTATCACCTACCACGGGCATACCAAAAGTCCTTGGGTAGTAGAAACTAGTTTTATTTTATCAAGTAGGATGATATATGAAGTATAAGTTGATATTAGTAACCATATGTTATTAATATCAGAATAGATGGACATATGTATTTTTGATAATATTTGATAACCATTTGTTTGAGACAGATGGAATGACCCATCATTCTATCACATAATCTGCTAACCCTTCACGAATGAAAAATTCAACTTCATTTCATTAAGAGATGAAGTGGAAATTTTCCATGGAACGACCAACAGTGAGATTGTACCAATATCAAGAAATATTTTCTTCTAATTCCAATTTCTTCAACATTACGGAAATGATCTTGAAAACTATAAATGTTGTCCTATTTCCCCTATATCTAATGAATTATATGGTACCTTAGATCATCACAAATTTATGTCTTTGTGATTGTTGGAATATTCATAGTCATGTCCTCTACCACTCTTCATCAGAAGTTGATGGATATATTTCTCTTTCATATCCATATTTTCACCTATGTTCTCTTATGTGGAAACCCAGTAATGAGTTAATTTGGGTAAACTTTATGTTTCTTAAATTACTTCTTAAAATTATTCTTTATTGTTACTTTTTACAAATGTGGGTTTCCATAAAAGAATCTATCAAGTGGTAAACCATTTACAACCCCGAAAAATTTCGAGGGCGAAATTAATTTTAAGGGGGGTAGAATGTAAAAACCAGAGATTTTATGAGAATTATTCTTTTTAACTGACGTATTGTGTTGAACTCTACACCGAAGGGAGC
Organism: Viscum album; assembly: GCA_963277665.1. Taxonomy (NCBI): domain Eukaryota; kingdom Viridiplantae; phylum Streptophyta; class Magnoliopsida; order Santalales; family Viscaceae; genus Viscum; species Viscum album. The sequence continues at coordinate 2,038,502,487 of OY728121.1, forward strand.
TTTCACTACATGCATCCCTAACTTGGTTTTCATTACATGCAATCACGACCTTCCTTGATAGCGTGTTTAGTACGCAATACTGGGTTTCACTAAACAACGATATGTTATTATAATATTATTATGGACTATCCATTATAAATATTATTAACTATATTCTGAAATTTTAACATTTTTATTCATCTTAATCATTTTATTGAACATGGTATGAGAACAAAATAATTTTTTCGGGAAAAATATGTATTTTTCAAAAAAATGCGGGTTTGCCACCTTTTGATGGTGTACCCTCTTTAAATCTAGTTTTTAACATGTTTATAAGTTCAATTTGAAAAAATAAAATTTTTACATGTAATTAGGATATAAAAATTTAATTTTGATAATTTTTTCATATTATTATGATAATTTTAATATTTTAATGAATAATAAAAACACGCTATATTTTAATTAAAAACAAAAAAATTTATCGTAATAATTTATATGGTAATATTATCTTTATAATTGAGTTTAATGTTTCAATTAGATTATATTTTTACAATTTAATGTAATGTAGGTCATTGGAATTAATTTCACTTTGAATTTGGACATAAACAAGTGTCGATCTTTTGATAGTTATTTTTTCTTAAAAACACTATATTTGTTTTGATAATGGGAATTGATTTTAAAATTAATTAATGCGACTTCTATGTTTTGAATTTGAAAAAATAGGCATCAATTTTGAATTCAGAATATCAAATATATCTTAGGCTGAATTTCTGATATTTTTCTAAAAAACATTAATTTTTAATGAATAGTGAAACCCCTTAGTGGTAGTTAAAAAAACTGACCCTTTCATTTAAATGAAAATTTACCACTTCTGTGAATTGAATTTTAAAAAGATGAAAAACATCATTGTTATGAAGAAGTAAAATGTGGGTCAACGAGATGTAAATAATTCTTATTGAATAGTAACTTTTGAATTTTATTTACTGCGGTTAATGGTAAATATGGTAATACAAGGTTAAAAAAATATTATAATAAATCAAAAGTACAATAACAATTGTCCTAACATTATTTTATTAGTAGTGACCAACCATGGTCATCCTGGGGTCGATTTTTATGACTCCATTTAGCCACTTGGTAGTGATAATGACAATTTGGATTAATTAATTTAATGTAAAGACAAAATTGATATTAACAAAAATCTTTTTGTAATTTATTTTTTATAATGGGTTATATAAATTATAATTTTGAATATAAATATTCATTGGAAATATATAAATATTTCCTAAATGGTGGGGTTTTTTATAATTTTTATATATCAAAGAAATTGAATTAATTATGACACAATAATGATGCAGTATTAACCTCCATAATAAATGATTTAAATAAATAAGATTATAATGATTAAAATATTATCCAAAACATGTCTAATTCTGATTAGATGATTTCATTTCGACCATGAGTCATCTTATCATCATATTTAATGATTTTTATACCTTTTTAAACTGATGATATGTTTATAATAAAATAATATTTTCACACTTTCCAAAGGTTCCCCTCTCCTCCCATATAAAAGGGAACCTCCTCCCTCTTCTCTTCACACCCTTTTGAGCCTTGAAGCTCGTCCAACCACTGCCAATTCCTCATATCAACCTCTCTAGTTATATCATAGAGGTTATTGTATTCTCAAAAGACCATCTCTAGTGTTCTAAGAATGAGTTTAAAGGAGGTGCATCGAGGAAGATGTATTCTCTTCTATCAACTCCTTCATGTTTCTTTCTTCTTCTACTTCATCTTCATTATTAGTTTCATTATAAAGTAATAACATCTGTTTTCCACCACCTCCTTACGTGGATGGGTATAATGGTGTTAATAATAACTATATATTATTATTATAACATCATACTGATTTTATGATATTATATCATCCACTCCAATTCTAATTAATAAATATGGGAACGATAACATCGCTCGTGCGTACGTACGGATTACCATCTCCACGACGCCATAAGATTCATTATCCATGTTAACAATTAATGAATGATTATAAAGTATATATAATAATAAATCATTAAATATATGACATAATAATTCTACTGGATTTATGAATATATATATATATATATATATTTCATCTACTTAATTACATTCAATTCAATAATGAAACGAAAAACAGTGTTCATGTGTACGTATGACCTACCGTCTCCATGAACGGTGTATTTATTTCCATTTATTGATCTATTATATATATTTATATTCTGAATATATATTATATATAAATCACATTTCATATTCTGGAATTAATTAATCATGATCTATGTAATCATATTAATAATTACAAGCCAAATCACAGAACATAAATGAAACGATTTTACCTAAAACACTACATTAACTTGGAATTAAAAAATGAACAGATAATATAATGTTATAAATGAATCCTATATGATATCATAAATATTATTATGGTTTTTTTACAAGTTAATAATATGTTTAAACCCACTATACAGGAGTCTTGAACACATATGGAAGAAATTGGACATAAGGTAAGGGATAATTTTGAAATCTCATTTTTATCTGAGATTTCTTATATGTAATTATTTACTAGGGTTATATTATCCATCCATGTCCATAAATGGTTTTTCATAAATTGTTTAATATTCTTCCATGTATGCTTAAATACATGTTTACCCTTCTTTGACATTTAATTTGTGTTATGGATGGAATCTTTCTTTTGTTTACCATACATGGTACTTTTTGAATTTTCCGTTAAATGTACGAAGAGAATGTTTTTTTACTTATACAGCTTGAACGAATTTTTACGGTTTCATAATGCCTTATTTTCATGAAGCATAATCTACAATATTTTATGACCATTTTCAACAAAATCCTTTAAATGATTTTTGTGTTTTGTAAAAAGAAAATGATTTTGATGAAGAAAGGATATTTTCCTCAATAATTCATTTCAAGTGTGTTACCAAAACCATTTTCCATATAAGATGGAATTATTACATATGTGTATGTTTCAAGTATAATGTCTTTATGATTTACATTTTTTCAATTTTCTTATGATGAAATGATATCCATTTTTTATATATGGATTATGTAATGATGTGATGATGTTTATAAAACCAATTTTTTTCTTTGGGTAATGATGAATGATTTACGTTCGTGTTATGGGACAAGTAAGAATGATATCATTATGAGATGGGTGAGAACTATATCTCACTCCAATGCATTTGGTAAATATTAATATCTCATGAGATAGACATGGCTAGAATAGAAAGTTAATCCGGTTTAGTGATACAGGACTGGAACGATGAGTGAACTCGGTTCAGTAAGGGACTTTGTCCACTAAGATGTTCTTGGCAGCAATGCCTTGGCTACTATGGAAACCAAATCATGTGCTTAATATTTTCCCACAATTACATGTTTTATTTCCAAAATATTTAATCATGATTGATGTTCCATTATGACCTATGCCTTACGTACTACCATGTTTTATGTCATTGCTCATGATTTGGATGTTTAAACATTATGTTCATGTTCTTATTTTCAAATGTGTATGGTTTGTTTTATTTTCTCCATGCATACCCATACTGAGAATTTGAGCTCACCATTTATATGTTTTTTCCCCAGGATTTAAAGAAAGGTTTTATGTAAGAAAACCAAAGGGGAAGATCTTTATGGGAGATGTTGAAGATATTTCACCATTATTAGAAGATTTTGTTCCGAGTATCCAAAGACACTAAACTATTACAGTCCTTGTGTGTCTGTTTTTGTTATGTATTAAGTATTCCGCAAAAAGTAATGTAATTTCTATATACGTGAAGCATTGGGTCTCCACAGTTGGTATTAGAGGAAAGGTTTAGTTAACCTTAGGAAACTAGGATGCAAAAACATTAGTGAGATCCCTAGTGATATTTCTAAGGTATGTCTAGGGATGTCCATAAGGCTTATTATAACTATAGGTTACAGTCCTAGAATTATTTTGACAATCATGAATAACCTACGGTGAACCAAGGGTGTCCTAGATTAAAGAATGTTCCATAAGTGACACATACCATAAGTGACTTTTTATGATCATGTGGTTCCTTGTTATTTTAAAGATTTCTTACACCATGGTTTTTGGTTTCATTCAATGGAGGGAACCAGAAGGAAATGAGTCAACATTGAATCCAGTGGACAAATTGGTGACTATGAGAAACAAAATTTCTTAATTCCTAGAAACAATGATTTTGTGATTATAGTAAATCAGTCATCACAATATATGATTATCAAGGTAAACTTTAGGGGTTTTCCTAATTCATAAATTATGAGGAAGATGGACTTTTATGCATATTCGCATTGTGAAGATGATAGAGAAAGGAAGATTTAGATTTATAATGAAGGGAAGAATAACCATGATGAATACATCAAATGTAGGGGAAGATGTTATATGTGTGGAGAGAGAGGTCATAGAGTGACAGAATGTTATGGAGTTCAATGTCTTATTTGTGGAAAACATGGGCATTACCCAACTCAATGCCCTGACCTAAGAGGAAAAATCTAAATAAATGAGGACTTATTCCATGACAACCATTGAAGTGGATTAATTGAAGTGTTTATGTATTTCTATTCAAGAATAATGTTGTTGAGTTACTTTTATGGTATATTGGAATATCTATGTATTGGTCCATTGTGGTTTTCAACAAATTTACGGTACCAGTAACCATGAAAAGTGATTGAAATATTTTGGGAAACCAGTTGAAATGCACATAATGAAGGTATAAAGAGAAAATAATATGTATGATAGTATTCATGAGCTCATTACGGATATAAGGACAAGGTGATATCATGGTTTGAGTATATTGAATTTTTTTGGATTTTGGTATGTGGAAAGAGTTAACTTTAGACCACATTCATGTTTTCAAAAAAGTGTTCTGGTAATTCATGTTTCAATAGAATAAATGACTAAGGTATTCACATGTTTGGAATGTGATCAAAAAGATACATCTAATGATATTTGGGGGATAAATAATGGTATTCACATGCTTGGTTAATGACATTTCAAGTAATCATTTTCTTTATACTATGAGATTGAACAGATATATTTTGGACATGTCTAAATACTGTATTGGATTATGTCAGACATCAGATTGTATTTTTTTAGACTATAATTTTTTATATTATTTTTGGAATGTTATAATAGTATAGTTTTAAAAAAAGGATAACCTGTAGGACAGGCGATGACTCGTCGCGTCGGAAAAGGATGCAGGAATCAAACCCACAACCAAAGTGTGACATGCCTTTATCACCTACCAATGGCCTACAGAATGTCCCTGGTTAGTAGAAAAAAGTTTTATTCTATTAATTAGGATGATATATGAAGTATAAGTCCATTTTAGGAACCACGTATGATTAATCTCACTATATACAGACTTATGTATATTTGATAAATTTTGCTAACATTTTGTTTGAGAGAGATGGAATGACCCATAATTCTATCACATGATCTGCTAACACTTCACGAATGACAAATTCAACTTCATTTATTTAAGAGATGAAGTGGAAATTGTCCATGGAATGAAGAACGGTAATATTGTACCAAAAGCAAGAAATAATTTCTTCTATTTTCCATTTAGTCAACTTTAGGGAAATGATCTTGAAAACTAAAAATGTTGTCCTAGTTCCCTTATATCTGATGAATTAGATTTTACCTTAGATCATCAAAAATTTATGGCTTTGTGATTGTTGGATTTTTCATGGCCATGTCCTCTACCACTCTTCATCGAAATTTGATGGTAATATTTATCTTCTATATCCATATTTTCACTTAAGTTCTCTTATGTGGAAACCCAGAAATGAGTTAATTTGGATAACCATTCTGTTACTTACTTTACATTTTAAAATTAAGATTTAGTATTCCTTTTTACGATGTGGGTTTCTATGAAAGAAACTTTCAAGTAGTAAACCATTTATAACTCCGACGAATTTTGAGGGATAAATTCATTTTATGGGGGGTAGAATGTAAAAACCTGAGATTTTATGAGAATTATTCTTTTCAATTGATGTCTTTTGTTATAAGCTACACCAAAGTGAGGTTTTACTACACGCATCCCTGACTTTTCTTGCATTACAAGCAATCACGACCTTCTTTGATAGCGTGTGTAGTACACATACCGACTTTCACTAAAGAACGATATATTATTATAATATTATTATAGACTAGTCATTATGAATAGTATGAAATATATTTTTAATTTTGTAACATTTTTATTCATCTTACAAATTTTCTAGAACATGTTATGAGAACAAAATTAATTTTTCGGGTAAAATTTGTAATTTAAAAAAATGAAATTTTGCCGCCTTTTGATGGCGCACCCACATTAAATCTAGTTTCTGAAATTTTTATATGTACAATTTGTAAAAATAAAATTTTTCCACGGAATCAGGATATAAAAATTTAATTTGGATAAATTTTTAATATTATTCTGATAACTCTTCTATTTTAATGAATAGTAAAAACATGCTATATTTTAACTAAAAACATCTTTATTCATCGCAATAATTTATATGATTATATTATATTTTTAATTGGGTTTAAAGTGAAATTAGAATATATTTTTACCTTTTAATCCAATGTTGGTCATTAGAATTAATTTCACTTTTACTTTGGAATTAAACAAGTGTCGATCTATTTATAGTAATTGTTTCTTAAAAACACGCTATTTGTTTTGATAACGGGAATTACTTTTAAAATTATTAAATTCCACTTCTATTTATTGAATTGGAAAAAAATAGACATCATTTTTGAATTTGGAATATCAAATATATCTTAGGCTGATTTTTTGTTTTTTTCTGAAAAATTTCAATTTTTGACGAATAGTGCAACCACTTAGTGGTAGTTTAAAAAACTGACTCTTTCATTTAAATGATATTTTACCACTTCTATGAATTGAATTTCAAAAATCCGACATACATGGTTGTTATCAAGAATTAAATTTTGGTTCAATTAGATGAAAATAATTTTTGGTGAATAGTAACTTTTAACTTTTATTTACTGCGGTGAATGCTAAATAGGGTTATTCAAGGTTAAAAGAATATTATAATAATTCAAAATTACCTTAAAACTTGTAAAAACTTTATTGGATGAGTAGTGGCCGACCATGGACATCCTTTGGTCTATTTTGGGACCCCATTAAGCCACTTGGTAGTGATAATGACAATTTGGATTTATTAATTTAATAAAAAGACAAAATTGATATTAACAAAAATATTTTTGTAATTCATTTTTTATAAGGGGTTATATAATTTATATTTTAGACTATAAATATTAATTGGAAAAATAAATATATTTCCTACATGGTGGTGTTTTTTTATAATCTTTAGACATCAAATAAATTGAATTATTTATGACACAATAATGATGCAGTATTTGCCTCACTAATAAATGATTTAAATAAATAAGATTAAAATGATTATAATATAGTCCAAAACATGTCCAATTATAATTTGATGATTTTATATTGATCATGTGTCATCTTATCTTCATATTTAATGATTTTTGGACCTTTTTAAACCTAATATAAGTTTATAATAAAATAATATTTTCACACATTCCAAAGGTGCTCCTCTCCTCCCTTATAAAATAGAACCTCGTCCCTCTTCTCTTCACACCCTTTTGAGACATGAATCTCAGACAAACCCAGACAATTACACTTCTAAACCTCTCTAGTTATATCATAGATGTTCTGGTCTTCTCAAAATACCAATACTAGTTCCCTAAGAAGGATTTTAAAGGAGGTGCGTCGAGGAAGAGGTAATCTCTTCTACGGACTCTTTCTAGTTTTTTTATTCTTATACATCATCTTATCATGTTGTTTAATTATAAAGTAATACCATATTTATTAATTATATATTTATATGTTATTATAAATATGAAACAACCCTATTTCACCTTCTATCCATCAAACAGAAAATGAAATCACCGCGCGTGCATACGTACGAAATACCCTCTCCACGTTGTGGTGTAATCGGTTTTTCCGCCACCACCTAACTTGGATGGGTATAATGGTGTAAATAATAATGATATATGATTAGTATAACATCATACTGATTCTAATATATTATATCATCCACTCCAATTCCATTTAATTAATATGGGAATGTTATCATTGCTCGTGCGTACGTACGGTTTACCGTCTCCACGACGAGATGGGATTCATTTTCCATGTTAACAATTCAAGAATGATTATAAACTATATATAATAAGTAATAATGAAATATGTGACATAATAATGCTACTAGATTTATGTATATATATATGTATGTAATCTACTTAATTCCATTGAATTCAATAACGTAACGAAAAACAATGTTCATGCGTACGTAAGGCTTACCGTCTCCATGAACGGTATATTTCATTCCATTTATAAATGTATTATATATCTGTATATTCTGAATATATATTATATAAAAATCATGTTTTATATTCTGGAATTAATTAATCATGATCTATGTAATCATATTAATAATTACAAGTCAAAACACGGACAAAAATAGAAACGATTTTACATAAAACGCTGCTTTAACATGGAATTGACAAATGAAGGGATAATATAAAGTTGTAAGTGAATCATATTTGATATCATAAATATTATTATGGTTATATTACAAGTTAATAATATGTTTAAACCCACTATACAAGAGTCTCAGACACATATGGAAGAAATTGGATATAAGGTAAGGGATAATTTTGAAATCTCATTTTTTTCTGAGATTGCTTATATGTAATATTTACTGGGGTTATATTGTTCATCCATGTCCATAAAATGTTTTAATTAAAGTGATTAACATTATTCCATCTATGATTAAAGTCATGTTTACCCTTCTTTGACTTTTAATTTGTGTTATGGAAGTAATATTTCTTTTGTTTACCATACGTGGTACTTTTTGAATTTTCCTTTAAAAGTACGAGGAGAATGGTTTTTTACCTTATACGGCATTAATGGATTTTTACGGTTTCATAACACCTTATTTTCATGAAGCTTAAGCTACAAGAATTCTTGACTATTTTCAACAAAATCATTTTCTTTTAAAATTTCATGGAATTTTGAAAAAAGAAAATGATTTTGAAGAAGAAAGGATATTTTCTTCAAGAATTCATTTCAAGTGTTTTATCAAAACCATTTTCCATATAAGATGGAATTATTTTATATGTGAATGTTTCAAGTATAATGTCTCTATGATTTACATGGTTTCAATTTTCTTATGATGAAATGATATCCATTTTTTTATATGGAAAATGTTATGATGGGATGATGTTTATGAAACCCATTTTATGTTTTGGGTAATGATGAATGATTTTTGTTCATGTTGTGGAACATGTAAGAATGATATAATTATGAGATGTGTGGGACCTATATCTTCCTCCAATGAATTGGGTAATGATTTATATCTCATGAGATAGACATGGATGGAAAGGAAAGTTAATCTGGTTCAGTGATACAGTAATGGAACGAGGACTGAACTCAGTTCAGTAAGCGACTTTGTCCACTAAGATAGTCTTGGCCACAATGCCTTGGCTACTATGGAAACCATATCATCTGAGTAATGTTTTTCCACAATTAAAAGATTTATTTCCAAACTATTTTATCATGATTGATGTTCCATTATGATCTATGCCTTACGTACTGCCATTTTCTCTATCATTGATCATGATTTTGATATATAAACATTATGTTCATGTTTTTATGTTCAAATGTGTATGGTTTTTTTATTTTCTCCATGCTTACCCAAAAAGAGCATTTGAGCTCACCCTTTATATGTTTTCTTTTCCCCAGGATTTAAAGAAAGTCTTTAGGTAAGAAATACATAGGGGAAGATCTTTATGGGAGATGTCGAAGATCTTTCACTATTATTAGATGATTTTTTTCCATGTTTCCAAATATAATAAACTATTATGGTCATTGTGTGTCGGTTTTTGTTATGTATTAAGTATTCTGGAAAATGTAATGTAATGTCCATGTACGTCAATCGTTGGATCTCTACAAAGATCCTTGGAATGGTTGGATGCAGAAGGTATATCATACTAATATTATTGGTCTTTTCCAAAATAATTTTTTGTTAGTGATGCATGATGGAGATGTTGGATTGAATATGTAGAAGTAAATGTATATTAGATGGAACAATACAAGAGGGTGGGGGTGAATTGTAGGTTTAAAAACCTTGTATTTAAACACATATGAGATTAGTTTAAAAGGTCTTAAACTAATACAAATACAAACACCCACAATTGTCTTGAATTTAAAAGGTATGATGTAATGTAATACTAATGAAATGTAAAATAATTGTATTCAAGATGAACACAATAATCAAAGTAATATAAAGATGAATGATTCTACCTTAAAGCATATAGAATCAATCAATACAATATTTAATAGAATAATTGTAATTGAAACAATTACAATATAGTATGTAAGGAAGAAAGGAAACAATACAAATTCTTTTCTAATACAAGCAGCAGCGGAAACGTAATAGTATTAAAATTGATTTGACCCAAAGAGAAGGGTTATCCTTTCACCTAGGATAAAAGTTCTATCTCACCAACACCTTGGTAAGCCCTCGATAGGATGATCAGAACATCTGTCTGCCTATCCCCAGCAGCCGTTGATACGATGATCAGACTGTCTGTCTGCCTATCCTCGACAGCCCTCGATTTTGTAGGTAATCAGAACCTCTGTCTTTCAATCACTTGAAAGACCTTGATATGATGATCGGACCGCCCATCTTCCTATCCCTGACAGCCCTCAATTTTGTATGTAATCGGCACCTCTTTCTTTCAATTACTTGAAAGCCATCGATCGTATCGGACGCACAAATCAGATGAGAGAAGTCACAGTGACTCTCTCTAGATCTTGATAGAGTAGAGTATCACAATTATTTTCAAAAGTCTCTTGTTCATCTCTCCATTCAGCTTCAAATGACCTCCTATTTATAGGCTTTGGGTTCTAATGGTCATGTTGCCTCCAAAGGTAATATTTCTCCGAAAAACTCAGAGGGACTTGGACACCTGTCATTATAACAGTCATAGTGAAACAGAAAGAATGACATTGTTTTGATTAGTTTGTAACTAACTCAACGACATCGTTTTTGTTAAAACATAGGATATATGAACAAGATAATCATGAGTACAATTTATATGAAACATGTGTTTTTGACTAGGTACCAAAATATGTATCTAATGAAAGTTATGAGTAGCAGAGTCAATACAATTTCCATATTTAGTACGATCCGCATTATATGATTGGTATGATCAGGACGATCAGCATTGTACGATTGACATGGTCAGTACGATCAGCATGATCAGTATGATCATCATGGTTAGTACGATCAGCATGTTCAGTACAATCTGCATGGTCAGTACGATCAGCATGTTCAGTACAATCAATATGCTCATTACGATCAACATGTTCAGTGTGATCGATAAACATGATAAAGGACATTTGTGATTTACAAAACACGATATAAGTCAAAAGAGGACTTTAAACTCAACAATATCCCCCTTTTTGGAAAGCACAAATCACAAAATAAAAAATAAAATAAAAACTTATCTCCCTCTATGTTATTGGAAAACACTTCTGAATATGAATTTGAATACAACTAACTCCCCCTTAGGTGTATACTTTCCTAAGGATTGTATTCATATATTTTCCTTAAGTGTTGTAAAGCATTCTCCACCTGGATAAAACATTATCCCCATTTATAAACATTCTCCCCCTTTGTGATTTACAAAAAGAAAGGGATAAACTTCAATTTTATAAAAGTGTTAGAAAATAAATACAAGACAATGGATAAAAGAAATTTCATTACGATAACAATCAAGACCAAACATGAAAACAAATACAAGTCACTTGTTTTCTCATTCCTTATCCTTTTCTACCAACTCATGAAGAACTGCCTTCAACTTTTTTATCTCCTTCTTGTCTTCAGAAAAAGAACCACCCTGAGAACTATGAAGGTCTTGTTGATCGGCAAAGAGTTGATCCTGATTTCTGATTGTCTCTTCCTGAACTCTAATTAATTCTTCAAGAGTATCAATTCTATCTTGGAAATTCATGTTTTCTTTGGATAACCAAGAGTTCTGTTTCTTTAAGAGAACTATTTCATCTTTTAAAGATGAAACCTTTGAAAACTCATCCTGAAAGGCATTTATTCTCTCCTACAAGTCTTTTACAGAAGGAACATCAGCTCGTTGAGAAGACAAAATATTCAGCCTTTCAACTGTTTCCTTGTCCATCTTATTGAATGAAATTGCAAGCTCATTTAAAGACCTTATTATATCTTCAATTGCAAACTCATGATCATTGACTGAAAACTCTGTTTTGTATGACCACTTGGTCATCTTGTTGTAGGCCTTCTAATGGGTAGCCGAACATTCTGAAAGAACTTTCAAATCAGCATCAACTGATAAAACATTCTTTCTAAATTCTTTTACATAACAAAACTTCATTTTCTAATTGTGAGTAATAAAATCGATATTCCCTTCCAACCTAGGAAATTAAGGAATGGTCTTTTCAACCCTTCTAAAAACATGGACAATATAATCACTCTTCTTGAGAGAGATTGTATGTTCTGAATCAGTATCTTCATCGTATGAAGGCAATTGATTTGATCGGCATGAGTCTACAACTGGTTGTTTCCCTTTTGCTTTTTCTTTCTTCTTTCTTTCATCTTCCACTTTATCACTGATGACAATTAATTTATCAGTGTGAGAAGATTGAGCACCTTGACTTACATGAGAAGAAATTCTATTCGGAGTTTCAAAAGATTGAAAAAGTGCTTGATAGGCATGAGGAACTTGTTGAATACCTTCAATTGGATTTTGAACCGATTCCTCTCTACTCTTCTTAGAACATTGAAGAAATTCCAAATGAAAATATCCTTCCTCTTCTTAAACTTCTTATATCTCTTCTAACATTTTTTTCCTTTTCCTTTCTCAGGAAGACTCTATACGATGGGTTCTTGATGCACTTCTTCTGTCAGTTCAGCACTGGAATCCTCAAGCATTCTGAGTACTTTCGTGATATCAAAGTCTTGAGCCTTTCTTTTCAAAACAGTCATCTTTTTCTTTTCAGCTTTAAGGGTTTCCTCTACCCTTATTCTTTCTGCAAAAGCCTCAGCTGGGTCAAGACCGAACATTGGATCTCCTTCATTTCTCTGCTCCTTATCCTTTCTTTTTTTGGCTAAAACCTCTTTACTGTACTTCGGCTTCTTCATAGGCTTTGAACTGGTTTTTAAGATCAGACTTTTGAGTAATACCGGCAGATTGAATTTCTTTGGCTGGCATAGGTGCCGATTGATTATGAGGAGATACAACTTCTACATCCTTTAAAAAAGTTTTGAATTCTGATCAAAACAATCATTCAACTTCTTCATAGTAATTTTGCTAATCCAGGATGGTTTTAGATCTATCAACTTTCCTTTCAAAGGAATGTTGCAAAACTTTATACTCTCAAGAATAAACATTGTAAGTATGGCTGGATACATAATCATATGAGATTTGATTTCCCCTGACTTCACATTCTTAATTGTTTCGAAAACCTACCCCATGAGATTCACTTTTCTCTTGTTGACAAGATAGTCCAACATTAAGATATCAGAAACATTCAGAGTTTCTCTATCCCCTTTTCTTAGGATAAGAAATCCTTGCATCCATAAAGCCACAAACCTATTGTCTGGAGAAAGATGAGCCACTTTCCTCTTTTCTTCATTTATAAAAAACAAAGACTTCTCAGCACTTTCTCTATTAAACATACCGACTTCCTTTGGTAGTTTATGAGATGGACAGAAAGAATCCCCTTCTATTGGGACATATAGAAAATGAGCCGCTTGTTTTACAGACATAAATAACTTTCTATCATACACAGCAAAATTGATAGTCATATTTTTGTCAAAAGATACGGTTTTATAAAACTGATAGACTTCATCAAAGAGAACCGGATCTTGAGAAATAGGATTTTCAACACACAAATGCTCCCATCCTTGAAACAAGATAATCCTCTTGATAGTAGAATCATATGAATCATTGAAGTCGCCGGAGACTAAACTTTCCCATAAAAGGTCTTTTTCTGAGAAAGCCTTTGATGACATATCGGTTGGAGTGTTGGCAGTAGACTGAGACATAGGGATGCTGCCGATGAAAGATCGTACGATGACTTAAAATCAGTGGAGCAGAGCTTCGCATCAAAACCTGGAAAACCAATGTGGGTTTGGGGAGGGGGGGATATTTATAGGCGATATATGGGTGACCATTGATCTTATATGGTCAAGATTAGAGGAAAAAAGATCAATGGTTAGGATTAAAACAAAAGAAAAAAAATGGAAAGTACCTGCCGGAGAACGCAAGGTAAATGTTGGTTTTAGTAGAGATAAAAACAAAACACAATCTTATGATGGAAAAAAAACGTCATACCGATGGAAAACAAAGTCGTTACCATTAACTGACAAATCGATGGAAAACAATCTCATTACCATGGATTGACAATCCAATGGAAAACAATCTCATTACCATAAACTAACAAGCTGATGGAAAACAATATCGTTACCATGAACTAACAAGCCGATGGAAAAAAATCTAATTACCATGAACTGACAAGCTGATGGAAAACAATATCCTTACCATGAACTGACAAGCCGATGGAAAACAATCTTATTACCATGAACTGTCAAGCCGATGGAAAACAAAATCATTACCATCATCGGTCAGTATGATGGAAGAAAGATCATTACCATCATCGGAAAGTACGATGGAAAAGAAAATCATTACCATCATCAGTCAATACGATGGAAAAGAAAATCATTACCATCATCATACAATATGATGGAAAGAAAATCGTTACCATCATCAGAAAATACGATGGAAAAGAAAACCATTACCATCATCAGACAGTATGAAAAACAGAAAAGTAAATGATACGATAAAACTGTCAATACGATAAACAGAAAAGTAAAAGATACAATAAAACTGTTAATACGAAAAAAAGAAAAGTAAATGATATACCAAGAGATTAAATAATTAAAGATCATAATATTCAAAGAAACATAGTAAGAAAAATACATAGTAAGAAATGTCCTCCACCATTCAAAGGGAGTTGTTTGCTATAAGGAGAAAATTAAAACAGGAAGTGGGTATTAATGATTATTTTAATGTAATCATTCCTAACTTCTATTTTATAAACTCAAACCAATCAGAAGGTAATGGTTTTGTAAAAATGTCAGCAATTTGTTCTTGCGTTCCAACGAATTGTAAAACAATATCTCCTTTTTGTGTGTGATACCTAAGAAAGTGATGACTAACATCTATGTGTTTTGCACGAGAGTGATGTGTTGGGTTCTTACTAAGAGCTATGGCGCTAGTATTATCACATAGAATTTGAGTTTTGGAGAAACTCAATACATAGTCAGTGAGTGTGTGTTGCATCCACAATACATGAGCACAACAACATCAAGCTGCTACATATTCAGCTTCAGCAGGGGATAGTGCTACTGAGTGTTGTTTCTTATAGGACCAAGAAACCAGAGAATCTCCTTAAAATGACATGTTCCAGATGTACTTTTTCTATCCATTCTACAACATCCAAAGTCACCATCTGAAAAACTTTTTAAAACAAAATCATTCCCAGAAGAGTAAAAAAGACCTAAATCCATCGAGCCTTTTAAATACCAAAAGATTCTCTTTACGACTTCTAAATGAGACTCTTTTGGATTAGATTGATATCTTGCACATAAGCATACAGAGAACATTAAGTTTGCTCGACTAGTTATCAAGTATAAAAAACGTCCTATCATACTTCTAATTTTTTTTTGATCTACTAGATTCCCAGTTTCATCAAGATCAAGTGTATTTGAGGTACCTATTGGTGTGCTAATACATTTAGTCATGTCATAACCATAATTTTTGAGTAAATATTTTATATACTTATGTTGAGATATATATGTTCCTTCTGGCTTTTGAGAAATTTGAAAACCTAAAAACAATGTTAACTCACCCATCATACTCATTTCAAACTCATATGTCATTAAATTTGAAAAATAATCAGTTAAAGATTTCTGATTTGATCCAAATATGATGTCATCAACATAGATTTGAACAATCAAAATATCCTTATTTTCTTTTTTTATAAAAAGGGTTTGATCTACTATACCTTTTGTATAATTTTTTTGTAAAATAAATCATGTCAGTGTATCATACCATGCTCTAGGGGCTTGTTTAAGACCATATAGAGCCTTGGTAAGTTTGAAGACATGATCAGGATGTTTTAAGTCTTGAAAACCACGAGGTTGTTCGAAAAAAACTTCTTCTTGAACAAAACCATTTAGAAAAGAACATTTTGCAACCATTTGAAATAGTTTGAAATTAAAGAATGTTGCAAAGGCTAATAGAATATGAATAGAATCAAGTCTAGCTACAGGAGCACATGTTTCTTCATAGTCTATTCCCTCTTGTTGATTATACCCCTTAGGAACAAGTCTTGCTTTATTTCATACAATGATTCCATTTTCAACACATTTGTTTGTTTAAACCTATTTTACACCAATTACAGTTTTTTCATTAGGTCTATCAACTAATGTCCAGACTTGATTCATCTCAAATTCATTTAGTTCATCATGCATTTCTTTGATTCAATCATCATCACCTACGGCCTCACTTGGACGTTTAGGTTCAAATTGGGAAATAAAATCAAGATTTTCTACTTCATTTCTTAAGGAATTTATGGTCCGTACAGGTTGATTTACGTCACCAATGATGTTATCACTAGGATGATTCATAAGAAACAATTGATTTGGGTTTTGTAAAACCTTTTCATCAATATATGGTAGAAAATCTTCTGTGGTAAATGTATCAGGAATACATTCTTGAACATTTTCCTTATCAGAATGATCTTCTAATAACGGTTGATAAACATATTTCGAAAACTCATCCGAGGATGTAGGATTGGGTTGGTTGAAAACAAAAGGATTAGATTCATCAAATTTCACATGTACTGTTTCCTCAACAGTACATGTATTTTTATTGAAAACTCTATAAGCCTTAGAAGTTGTGGAGTAACCTAGAAATATTCCTTCAACATATTTTGGTGAAAATCTGTATTGATTAACTTTTTTATTTAGAATGAATACTTTGCATCCAAAAACTTTGAAGTATGAAACTTTAGGTTTTCGTCCAATCCGTAACTCATAAAAAGTTTTATTAAGAAATGTCTAGTTAAAATATGATTTATAGTACATTAGGCATTACTAACAGCATCAGCACAGAAGTTCTTATCAATTAAGTATTCACTCAACATGGTTCGAGTCATTTCCTGAAGAATATGATTTATTCTTTCAACAACATCATTCTGCTGAGGAGTTCTTGCAGCTGAGAAATTGTGAGTAATACCTGTCTTACTACAAAAAGTTTCAAAATCTTAATTTTGAAATTCACCACCATGATCACTATGAATAGTTATCAATGGTATGTTTTTACCATTTTTAACATGGGATCTAAAAGTTTTGAAATAGGAAAAGGCTTTAGATTTCTTTGTGAGAAAGTAGACCCATGTAAATCTAGTAAAGTCATCAACTTAAACAAATACATAGTATTTGCCTCCAATGCTTCCATTTTGTGTGGGACCAAAAAGATCCATATTCACTAGCTATAATGCATTAGAAGTTTAAACTTCATTAGTTGATTTAAAGCTAGTTTTATGTTGCTTTCCAAATTGACAAGGATCACAGACTTTTGAAGAATCATATCTAAGATCTGGTAGTCCCCTCACAACTCTCTACTTTGAGAGTTTACTAAGGTTTCTCAGATTATAGTGCCCTATTATTCTATTCCATAGCCATGATTGGTATTCTATTGAACTTAATCAGGGTATGTTTTGTCTCCTATGGTCTTCTAAGTTAATAGTGTAAACATTCTCTTGCCTATGAACAGATAGAATGAACTCATTCATGGAATTGTGAACTGGACACTTATCATTTCTAAAACTCACAAGGTAACCTTCATCACATATTTGACTTCTGCTGATGAGATTATGCCTAAGACCATTAACAAACAAAACATTTGAGATAAGAACATTTCCAAGAAAAATGATATTACATATACCAACAATCATTCCTTGAGCATTATCTCCGAAGGTAACTTTTCCACCTTTTGTTTTGAAAACCTTTTCAAAGAGATATTTATTTCCAGTCATGTGTCGAGAACAACCACTATCCATGTACCAGATATTCTTATTGGTATAATTCTCATTTTCATGAAAAAGAAACAATTAGTTTTTTGGAACCCAAGCTTTTTTGGATCCAGAAGGGTTAGATAAAAGAATTTATGGAATCCACAATTTTTTTTCCAAAATGAGATTTATGAATTCCGAAATATTGAGTTCTGTTAGGATAACAATCTCTTCTCCAGTGTCCTCTACATTGACACATAGAACAAAAAGAGGTTTTTTGAGGAACAAAATAGATATTACTAAAAACAGGTTTGGAATGAGTATAACCAAGACCTGAATGATTTATCAAAGGAATAATTTAAGAATACATCTTGTCAATGATTTCCTTTCCATGAGTAAAGTTTGACAAACATTTCATTAAAGAGAAAATTTCTGACGTTAGTTTTAAAAATATGTTTTTTATTTTCCAAAACATTTGAATTTGAACTAGAGTTAGGATCTAAAATATTTTTATTTGAAAAAATAGTTTCTAGGTCCTTATAAAGTCTATCCTTATCAGATTTGACTTTCTCAAGGGTTTTTAAAATACTTTCAAAATCAGATGTTTTCACATCAAGATCTTTAGAAAGATCTGATACTTCTTTATTCAAAATTGAAATTCTAGAATTTTCTTTCTCAAGCTTCTTCTTGAGTTTAGAATTTTTAATTTCAAGTAATTTATCAAATCTAGAGACTTCTTCAAAAGAATGTAATATATCATCTTCTGATGATGAAAATTCATCATTTGAAGACTCACAATATCTATTATCAGTATAATTTTAATTCAAAGATACAATTGTAATAGATTCATAATTATGTACCTTAGCCATGAGACAATGATCATCAATTGGTAGTCTAGCTATAAGTCCAATATTCCTCTGTCCTGAGGACTCATATTCTTAAGAATCATCTGAAGAATCACTACCACTTGCACTCCAGGTATCATTTTCCATCAAAACTTTATTTCTTTTATAAAACCTTTTCTTGTTTCTTTGAGAGTGTTTCTCCTTTCTTTCCTTCCTCTTCAGTAAAGGACAACCAGGACTGATATATCCTACTTTAATACATTGATAACAGGTTACCTAAGAATCGTTCTTTTCCTTCCTATCTTTCTTTTTGAATCTATATTGGAAGCCTTTCATTCCCACAATCGTGTTCCTCCTTTGAGCAATATTGGCTAACTCATTGTCTAAATGATCAGAATCACTTGAATCAGATATAACTTTCTTGGCTTTGGATCTTGTAATTCTTTCCTGTGTTTTAGCCTTAGATGTAAAGGCTACACTTCCATTCCCATTCTTCTTCTTGTTGAAATCATCATCTCTCTTCATTCATGTATCATGCTATAGAAGAGTTCTAGAAAGTTCATCAAGAGTAATCTGGGAAACTTTTCTATTTTTATTAATATCTGTCCTTTTCTACTCCCATTCATTTAGAATTATATCTATAATCTTATCTACTATAGATTCATCATCAAGGCCTTTTTCTCCCATAGATTTTAAGATGTTTACAATTGTCATAAACCTTTGTGGCACTTTACATACTGGATCTCCATAAGGAAAAACAAATCCATGATACTCTGCTCAAAGAATTTGTCTTCTTGTTTCTATAACCTTGGATGTGCCAAAATGAGTGACTTCTAATATCTTCCTAATACAGTTGGCTGATTCATATGAAGATATCTGACTGTATATATTCCTGGTCATAGAGCATAACAATGTATTTCGTACCTTTTAATCTAGTTGATATTCTTGCTTCTCTTGGTTAGTGAAAGTACTGACTTCTTTGTCAGGAATTTTGTAACCTCCAGTAAGCATAATAAAATTGTCTACACCAGTATTGATAACGAACGTCTTCATTCGATATCTCTAGTACTCATAGTCATTAAAATCAATGATAGGTGGTCTAGAAGGATTTAGATTGTCTATTGACCCAATATTCATTCCTACCATCTAATACAACAAAAACATTTCCACTCCACACGTTAGTGTAGTAAGTGGTTAAATTTTATTGAAGGAAATAAAGCTAGTAATACAAATCAGTGGAAACCTTATCTGATACCAATTGTTGGATCGAATATGTAGATGTATATGTATATTAGATAGAACAATACAAGAGGGGGGGGGAATTGTAGGTTTAAAAAAATTGTATTTAAACACTTAAGAGATTAGTTTAAATGGTCTTAAACTAATACAAATACAAACCCCCACAATTGTATTGAATATAAAATGTATGATGTAATGTAATACTAATGAAATGTAAAACAATTGTATTAAAGATGAAAAAAATAATCAAAGTAATATATATATGAATGATTATACCTTAAATCGTATAGAATCAATCAATACAATATGTAATAGAATGATTTTAATTGAAAAAATTACAATAGAGTATGTAAGGATGAAAGGAAACTATGAAAATTACTTTCTAATACAATAAGTAGCGGAAAAGTAAAAGTATTACAATTATTTTGACCCAAAGAGAAGGGTTATCCTTTCACCTAGGATAAAAGTTCTGTCTCACCAACACATTGGTAAGCCCTCAATACGATGATCAGAACGTTTGTCTGCTTATCCCCGGCAACCCTTGATACGATGATCGGACCGTTCATCTGCCTATCCCCGACATCCCTCGATTTTGTAGGTAATCGACACCTCTTTCATTCAATCACTATAAATCCCTCAATATGATGATCGAACCATCCGTCTGCCTATCCCCGATAGCCCTCGATTTTGTAGGTAATTGACACCTCTTTCTTTCAATTACATAAAAGCCCTCGATCGTATCGGACGCACAAAGCAGATGAGAGAAGTCAAAATGTCTCTCTCTAGAACTTGATAGAAGTAGAGTATCACAGTTGTTCCAAAAGTCTATTGTTCATCTCTCCTTTCACCTTCAAATGTCCTCCTATTTATAGGCCTTGGGATCTAATGGTCATGTTGCCTCCAACATTCATATTTCTCCGAAAAACTCGGAGGGACTTGGACACCTGTCATTATAACGGTCATATTGAAACAGAAAGCACGACATCATTTTTATTAGTTTGTAACTAACTCAAAGACATCATTTTTGTTAAAAAATAGGATATATGAACAAGATAATCATGAGTATGATTTATATAAAACATGTGTTTTTTACTACGTACCAAAACATGTATATAATTAAAGTTATGAGTAGCAGAGTCAACACAATTTCCATATTCAGTACGATCAACATTGTACGATTGGTATGATCAGTATGATCAACATTGTATGATTGACATGGTCAGTACAATCAGAATGATATGTATGATAATCATAGTCAATACGATCAGTATGTTCAGTACAATTTACATGGTCAGTACGATCAGCATGCTCAGTACGATCAGAATGGTCTGTACGATCAGCATGTTCAGTACGATCGATAAACATGATAAAGGACATTTGTGATTTCCAAAACATGATATAAGTCAAAATAGGACTTTCGACTCAATAGGAGATACCTCAAAATCCCATGTGTGTGTGTAGATAAATATTAATGCCTGGGTGAAGAGGTAAATCCCACTACAGAATAAGAGGTAAGAAATAAAGGGGTAAAATATTTATTTCTAGAGTTGAATTAACAGTATTTCACCTATTTATACCATTTTGATGGTTTGGATATTTGTTTTGACCAAACTGTGCCCCAGATGTGTGTTATTCACTACTAAATTGTGCACATAATATATATTTCTCCGCATGGTTTGACTAACTATGCACATACCGAACAAAATGATTATATCATTTATTTCTGACGGCTCACAGATCCATACCCCCTAGGTCACACATTTTCCCAAAAACCATGTTTCCCATTATTCCTTCTCCAATTTTGGGTGACAAGAATTTATTGAGACTTTGAAGAACATAAGTCCTCATTTATCCTCCTTTAAATCATCACTGAAGTCATTTAAAATAATAAAACCAAAAAATAAATGGTTTGTAACTTTTGGTAAATTGGGTATGATAAATATATAAGGATGTAATTATTTGTTATAATATATATATGATATTATTAGGCTTCTAGATTCTAGATATCACATATTACTTCTTAATTTTCATTCTGTGGGAATACGATAATTTTATTCCTCAGTACGGTGGAATATTGACTAATGAAGATATGTGATATATTCTTGTATATAGATTTACATGGATTGTTATATGGGTATTTAAAGTATTAAAATGTGATATATATGGAATAAATATGATTCTGAGGTGGTAATATATTATTTACCTTTCTTTTATACCATTTATCAAGAAAATTGAAATATTTTTCATGCGTACATACGACATATCATCTCCATGAATGATGTATTTCATTATGTTGATTTAAATATTTTGGATTACTAAAAATACATATAAAACGAATAAAAATTATATTTATTTCATGGTCAAATTATGGATAATGTGGAACCATGATCATTATTACTAGAGTAAAATTTTCAAAACTAAACATTCAAGAAAAATTTAGTTATTACCAAAAACATGACATTGAAATGAAACTGTTAATAAATGGGTAACAAAAAGTCAGTATAAAATTATATATTATAGGATATATATCATATTTATTCATTAATAAATTTATATGAAACATATATTTATTATACAGGAGGGTCAAAAAAATGAATGATGTCATGACTTATGGAACGGGATTACAATCTTTCTTTTTTTAGGAACCTGTCATATTCACTATGTATTTCATAGATGTGTTGTATTTAAATCTAGTGAATGAATATTATGATTATTCATTTGAAAATTATGTATATTAATTATAAATTATAGGATATATTATTCATGGGTATTATTTTTTAATTATCATTGATGTTTTATAATCGTAAGGGAAAAATCACATTATTTTCTCGATGTTGTTTATAATTTAGTCTCTAATGATAAAATATTAATGTCTAATTTATTTCAATTTCATTGAAATTTATCATCCTATGGTTTTTCATTATAGTATTATACAATTTTAACATATTTCAATCTTTTGTACTAAAAATATTTGTATTTTTGAAAATATGAGATATTAATTTCCCTTCAATCGTAAATCCATTATCTTCCAAAACAATGATTTATAAAGTTGATTTCAAAATTGTATTACTATTGTAACATGATATTTAAAAGTATTTTTCTACTATTTCACTCATTTTTTAAAAAAATTATTATTCATTTCAAATTTAATAAAATTAAAATTTTTGTTTTATAAAAAATATGATGATAATATTTTTTAAACATGCATGGGAGGAAAAGTGTAACCCAATATCATTTTGTCACATTTATTTCACAATTATATTAATTATTTATTTAAAAAAAGTCATTAATATATGGGAAATTTTTATACATCAGAGAAATTCATTCAGTATGAAAATTAATTTTAAATGATTTATTTCATAATAGAGTTTATTCAAATAGAATTTATTATTTTCATCTTGAAATGTTTAAAATGCTTCTGAACCATACTATATATCCTTTCAATGTTATTTTCATAGACAATTATTTTGATATTAAATTATATTATAAATATTTCTTATCATTATGGAAGTAATATTTTTCTCAATAATAGTCTTAAATTATTTTTCATTCATTCATTATATGTTTAAATATTATATTTGAAGAAAAAAAATTAATAATGCTTTCTATAAATGTTTTCCAAATATTAAAGACTACAATCCATAAAAAATTTTACAACTTGATTTTTCAAAATATACATACATTTAATATGAAAAATTTTCATATTAATTAATCTTTTCTTGTAATTTTTTTGAATAAGAATATAGTTATTATATATCATAATGGTAAATGTATATGTTGATGAAATGATTATGAAACACATTTATTTTTCATATATTATGTAATGGTGAATTATAGAAATGTTAGTGAATCTCATTCTCATTATAATGGTTATAATGTGATGATATGATAGATTATTTATGATATTATTGAACAAGTAATTATTATTTTATTTATGATATGGCTAGGTCCTATATATCTCTCAAGTACATTGGGTAATGCTTTATATCTACTGAGATATCAATTGGAATCAAGTCGATGTGATTTATTCTATATGGGAAACTTGTGTATCATAATACACTAATGGAAATAGATGTGTTATGGCCAACTATGTTGGTTTTATTGTTATTTGGCATATACCTAAGAAATGATTATCTATTTTTATGATGGTGGGTAATGTTTAATACATGATATTACAGTTCATGATTCATTTAAGATGATTTATCACTCTTACAGTCAATGCATCATAAAATGATATTGTTTTATGAATAGATTCTTGTTTCTTGTCTACAATATGCTTGTTATGAATTTATTCTATTATGTTCATGATATCATAACATTATTTTTATAAAATTCATTCATTTAAACATATATTGATATCTATTATTTTTTAACCTTACTGAGAATTTGATCTCACCCTTTCATAACTTTACATAAAATGGTTATGAATAATTTTGTAGGTAGAGTATTTCAATGTGGAGTAGGATGTGAGAAAATTATGATAGATGATTTTTATGATCATCCAAGAAATAATAATATTATTTTTAAATATATAAATACAATAATCTATAACATTTATTAGGAATGTGATTCTTAAATGTATTGAATATTAACCTAATATGCTATGATATTAATGTACAATGAGATTGTGTAATTATATTGGGTAACATATGAATTGTTTATAACCATTTTAATCAAGGATAAGGAATGTATAGTGAGATAAATAGAGTTGTTTTTATTGATATTTTTAGGGATATAACAATGTATATGTCAAATAATTATTCCAAAAATTGAAAATTGTCAAAACATTCTGATAAATGATATAGAAAAACGATTCCCAGAAATTAAATCCATATCTTGATACAATACGGTGAAGTAGATATAGAACTAAGCTAAAGTGGGGAAACTAATATGATTATGGTAGATTTCATTGGAATTATACTTTACATAGTTAATGAAAATTAAACATACAGAACAATTGGTTTGATAGTCATGGAGTATATTCTATCAAAATTCAAAAACAAATTATGAACCATTATAGAGGCTTTAAATAGATGATGACATTGAATAAACTAGGATATACCTATGGTGTCATAGATTAAAAATTATAGTTTCATTATTTATTAATCATTAAAATGAATTTTCTTGATTGTGTGGTTCTCTACTAAGAATATTGTTTCTCATACTATTATTTATTAATTTTATCATTGGTGGGAACCATAATGATATGGTTTGACATTAAATGTGTTTGGAAACATGTTTATAAAATAATAATGGACGGATGACTCAACTTAATGTTATTTTGAGTATTTCTAATAAGTTATAATGATATAAATTTAACATCATGAACACTAAATAACTCTATAACTAATAAATGAATAGAATGATAGTGTTATTTGATAGCTCGGGTGGTCAATATTGTGGAGTAAATATTATTCAAGTTATGATATGTCATGGTTTTTGGAAGATAAAATCAAGGGAATGTCTAATCATAATAAAAATATGTTTTAGGTGTAGAAAATAAGGACATGGAATAAGAGAATTACCATAAAAATGAAATTTTTTGTTTATGAAATATATGAGAATAATGGTTTCCCTAAGGAATCATAAATGGTTTAAAGGTATAAATGTGGAATACATGGGTAATCATAAATTGATGTCTTTTGGGGGAAAATCAAGAAGAGGGTAAAAATATAATACATGTAATGGCTTTTTAATTGATGATGAGTAGACCACAAATAATATATAAATGGAAAGAGGTATTAACGGTTAAAATGAAGAATCATAGTCAATGTTTTAAGAGTAATGTAGAATGTTTGATGTGTTAATTTATTATAACTCATGAATTATTATGTATATAATTATAATTTTTTATTGGTTTTTCAATTCAAATATTCAATAAATTATGGAATGGTATTGAGGAAGTCGAAAATAAATGATATTGAAAAGCGATATTTTTATAAAAATTGATTGCGGGTATGATAAACCCCAATATGAATCTTTTGTTTATTTAACTATGTTTTGATCAAAACTTGAGTGATATGGAAAAATTAAATTTTATTGTACAGATTATCTTTTAACATATTAAATATTTATATATTATGTGTTTTTTTCTATAGTTAATGATCATTGATGTATTTTTGGATTTGGGGGGAGATATCAAATAATAAATTTTTCATTCTAGGACCATGGAAGTAATTATGTTTTCAATAATGTTTTATGGTATATCATATTATTTAAATGTTTTAAGAGAGTTGATTATGAATGCATTAACATGTTTGATATATGATAATTGAGAATTATGTTATGTTTTTAGGGATAAATGATAAATTCATTTTCAGAATTTAGTGATGTTTTTTATAAAGTTTTCAATTTTAATAATTTAATGGATTATATGGTTAAATTTTTTATTAGTGGTTTAATTTTATATTTGGATTAGGTTTTATAGTCTAATGTATTACTCTGTCATATCATGTAACAACATGTTTTAATGAATCATGAATTAATATTAAAATATTATTTCATAATATGGTATTTAGAACCAAGGTCTTTTAATATTGTGTATGAATAGGATTAGATAAATTATGAAACAAAGAATATATATTTATATAAAATGAATACTATGGTGATAAATTATTTATGAATAAAATAAAAAACTATTTGAAAATACTAGATCTCATCTTCCCGAAAAAAATATTTATGCCCACAAACTAGTTTTTCATTGATAAATAATAAAAATAAATTTTGGTAAAGTATTTTATTGAAATATATATATTATATATTAAAAATACATTTATCATCCATATTATTTGTTTCTGAGATTAGATTTTAGTTTGAATACTAGTTTATGCTTAATATATAAATTTTTTAAAAAGTAGTTTTTTCACCTTTTACGCTCTTAATTGAGAACTGATTTTCTATAATTTGTGAAAATGTATTTTTAATCATATTGATCATTTTCCAAAATTTCATTAAAAAATTATATTATGCTGAAATTTAGATAATTATCAATAATGATTAATATTTCAAATAATTTTTAATTAAACTGGTTGTTATTATAAATTATCATTATTTTTGGATACTATAAAGATAAAAATTGTTTTAAGAAGGATTTAAAATAAATATATGTTATATTATAAATAAAATAATCTCATTCATATAGGTTAATTTACTATAATAATTTCCTTAAAAAATCATTAAAAATTATTAATATTTTATCATTGAATAATTTTTTTCTCTTTATGTCTATAGGATTAATTTTGAATTAAAACATCCCAATTGTGTGAATAGAATTTGGAAAAATGATTTAAATTGGTATCTTGATTATTTTTTATATAATGAGATTATAATAAATTTTCACTATAATTGATAATATAACATAAATTAATATTTTAATGTTTATTGTAAAAATTAATTTAGAAGGGGTTAAAATAAAAGTATATGGGTTAAAAATGTCAGAACACTTTTCTAAAACAAATTTTTTATAAATAGTGAGACATTATCTTAACATGGATAGATATTAGAAATGTTTTTATCCATTTTTAAATTGAAAATCATTAGTAATCCATATTTTTGAAACATCAAGTGTTCCACTCACCTAACATATTAATGGATGCCCCAATTTATCTACACATTAAACATCCAAAACCTTTTATTTCCAACAATACCTAAAAAAAATAACATCATCAATTCCATTACATCATCATCAAATCATTATTCTTGAAAGAAATCTATCTAATATGGGTTTCAGGAAAACCAAAATATGTTTCTCGAAGAAGAGGTAACATCCTAAACCAATCATTTTATTTTATTTATTTATTCACCCCTTACAATTCATATTAATATCTAATGAAATAATATACTCAGTATATTATATATTTTGAAATTATATTATGTTAACTTAATTAACTAAATATTTTCATCTCCCATCAAAGGGGTTATAACATCATCATTCATGTGTGTAGTGGAATACCCCATAGTGAACTGATGTTTTTCATTTTACATCACCATCTGTCGTGGATGGATAAAAATAAAAATGTATTATTTGTATGTGTTGTTTATTATATTAGTATTATTATATAATAATCATAATACATATTCATTCTTACATTGCATTTCATGGTAATATGATAATGTATTTTGGGTGTACAGTGGACAAACTCCTTGAAAAGCAACGTGATTCATTCTTCACATGCAGTTTTCATGGAATTAATACTGATTGTTTTAAATAATAATATGTGAAATATTTGATATAGAAATTATTATTTAAATTTATGACATTAGTTATTTTTTACAATTCATCCATCGTGGACATAGAATCATTATTCATGTATACGTACGATTAATGATTTCAATAAATGGTGTATTTAATTTTCACTGTCGAAATTTTATGGAATACTATAAAAAAATTTAAAATGAATATTAATATATTTATGAGATATTTATAAACATATATATTATTTAAAAAATATCAATTTACCAGTAAGGAATATTACTGATCGAAAAATAATGGAAAAACAATGAACTTGTAACTCATAATTTGACATTGACTCGAGATTATTAATAAATTTTTATTAAATGATAGTAATTTAATCATATATGGTATGATATATATTAAATTGTTTCATTATTGTATCTATAATAAAATTTTATTCACTGTATAAGTGGTTTTAATGTGTTGGATTTAAGTGGATACTTATAATAATTTATTTTCATCTAACAATTATTTTATGTGGGAAACATTCCATATTGAACGTGTATTTATTTATTTGGATATATATACTATCCATGAATATATTTTTATATGATTCCATAAAATTATAGGGATTAAAAATAAATTTTGGGATTTCTATTTAATGGTTATTATTATTCAAATTTTATAAAATTGGTAAGGGTTTTATTTTACAATTATATCATTTATCAAGATTATTTTCGATTAAGTCTCCACTGCTGATCAATTATGAACCTACCCTTAATAACAACCATAAATTTTATTTTTCTATGATATTACAAGATATTATCATGTAATATTACAATTTTATGACACATTGGTACTCAAAATAATTGAGAAATATTATTTTAAGTAATTTTTTCAATGTTTCCCTCTTCCATCAAAATGATGAACTCTTCCAAATCCATGTCTTCAAAAACTATTTTAAATTTTTTTTACTATACTACTATAAATTATAAAATATTATTACTGGAATTATAATTTATTTAATAGGAATCTATATTAATATTTCAAAAAACACATATGTTGAATATTCAAAAAATGAGAAATGAGTATTATTTTTTATCATGCATAAAATGAATGATATTTACCACCATAATCATTAATCAATTCTATCAAGGATTAATAAAAAGATAGAAATAATATTTTCAAATAAATTATTTTCTAAAATATTTGTGAATTTTGTACAGTTTAAATAAATTTATTCAATTTGGAGAGGATATTTAAAATTATTTATATTTTGAAGAGAGATTTTATAATTAGGGAGTAAATTTTCCTGATGAAATGTTTTTAATTATTTAAATCATTATTTAGTTTGTATTTATGGTTATTTTTAAATAAAATAATATTCATAATTAATTGGTTTTTAAAAATTAATATGTAAATTGGAAATGATATTTCCTACAATAATTTTATTAAACGTTTTGTAAATATTCATTCATTAGGTTTTAATGGAATTGATTTTGAATGTTCTCTATTTTTAAAAAAGTGTTTTTTAAGGTGAATGTATATAATCATGAAGAAATTTTCCATGTGATCTTTTAAAATCTTTTTTTATCAATGATAACATTGTCTGGTGATACATTTTCTTTACTGTTGATAATATTGACTGATACAATATCTATTATTCCTCTTGGATGTTAATGTATAAGTTAATGAAATATTTTTGAAAACAATTTATTTTTATTTGGTTATTCTTTGGTGAATTGATGAAATGGTTATGAAACCCTTTTTTCATTACTCGAGTTTTGATTTGATGAAATTATTAATGTTTTATGTTATTATTGAATATATATGTATGTTATTTATTATGAAAAGGGGGGGGGGAATATATGTCCCTGCAATTCATTCTGATAACTTTTATATCTCATGCGATACAAATATGAAATAATTTGATGGGATAGATCTAATTTGGGAAAAATGTTTATACTGATCTATTATGTCGATGTGCGTGGTAGTTAACCTTGATATATAGAACTCATTTAGATATTAATGTGGATGAATAAATTTTATGAATGGAGATCATGGTTCATGATTTAATTTTTATTATTTCCAACTCTAATGAATGATTGTTTTAAATGATAATGTTTAATCCCATGACTCATTTATATGATCTATGAATAGTTTCGTATGAACATTTTATTATCTAATCATGATCATATATAATTTTTTATGTTATTCCTTCATGTGATTATATTTTGAAATCTCTTACATTTACCCAAACTGAGCACCTGAGATCGCCATTTCCTATGTTTTATTCCTTGGAATAGGTAGATTGGCATAATGAGGGAATTCCTGAGAGGTGAACAATGTGAGATGATATTTTTGGGAGATGTTGAAGATTAGTCATGAAATTATAATATATTATTTCTTGTTTCAAATGAAAATTACATATTATTATCCTTTGTTTTGTTTTTATGAATTTTACAATATATTCATCTTAAAATATGATATAATTATATATTTAAAGCACGTGTCATTATAAATATTGATGAATGTCCATTTCCATGTTCTATAAAATCTTCTCAATATAGATCATCTATATCACTATATCATAAAATTCATTCTCTATGATATTTCCTATTAAATTACTAGGATGTTTGAATCCTATTAATGAATTATGAAATTTTGACAATCTATGGAAGAAATTTGATAAAGGGGTCTACATGATGCTTCTCAAAGATCATTATCATGGATAAGTTACGGAGCTAAGAAAATTAAAAATATAAATAAAATGGAAAATAATTATTAAGATATTTCTATAATCTAAAATATATTGTTGAATACTATGGTATTATTCATTTTAGTTGATTTATTCCAGTAATCCTAAAGATGTATTATCCCCTTTCAATTCTTACAATTTCACTAGTTCAATTTTAATATCAATTTTATAAGATTTTTTAATATATTTTAAATATAATAAAATTAATTTTCATAAAACTATAACATGGTTTTTTTAAAACTATCGTGATTTATTTTATTTTTCAAATATATGATATTTGTTAGTTTTTAAAAAAGGAGCTTTATTTTTTGATTTTTATGACGGCTCATACTTGTTTATCAAAATAATTGTAAAAGTATTTCATGAAAATCTAACCATAAATTTGACACAATGCCATATCATTGATTATAGATCACCAAAATGTGGTTTGTGAGAATATTATTTAGATCATGAGTATTGGGGACAACATCATTCATGTTAACTCTTCATGGTTTTAATTGTGACTATCGTATAATAATTGAATGGATTTACAAAAGAAAACAATTTTCTATAGTTATAATGACAACCCAATCTCATGGAATATAATATTTTCCTTCTAGGTTTTAACATTACTCTAGTTATCACCAAAAAAACATAAATGCCTTGTTATATATCAATTCCATAGTGTTTTTTTTAGATTTAATGAAAAAATAATTTTGAATAAATTATCAAATCTTACCTCCCACGTATGGATCATAATTCCACACTGAACATAATGGATGTTTTAAATCTTGTTGAAAAATGAATTTATATGTGGTATATGTTTAATGATAAATTGAAAGGCTAATAATTAAAATAATTTAAAATTTCAAAAATAATATGATTTATAGAAGTGTATTTATTTATTAATGATTTTTTCATAAATAGAAGTGAAAAAAATGATATAGAGAAGCTATATTTGGAAAATTATTTCTAACAATACAAATGGAGTTTTGATAAATTTTATCACATAGTAGACTAATATTAATTAAAATATTTAGGACTTATATATAATGTTCATGAAATATGAAAAATATTAATATTATAATAAAAACATATGTAAAAATGTTATATTTTTTAATATGAATAAGAACATATAAAATTGAATTATTCTTGTAAATATTATTGATTTAATATAAGGATAACTATAAAATTATAAACTATATTTAAATATTGGAATATCCATAAACCATCATTATTTATAGAGTTATTATAATTAATTATATTTCGAATTAATTAAAACCTTATGAATTTTATGAATCAAACATATATTACAATTTTTCCATGTTACTTATCCATAAATAATAATTTTTTATCAAATTAATGTATTTATAATTTAATATAATATGATATTTTGTTTCATATAATTCGTAAACATTAATATATAGAGATATATAACATCAATAATAGATTATTGTGGTTCATTAAACCAAAAAAGTGATTCTCATTATATGAAATGAACAAGAATTAAAATGAATTTTTTTATTTGATAATTTATTATTGTATTCAAATTAAGGTATATTGTGAGTATTTATCAATTATTAGTAGGTATTTATGCCAAACAAGATATTAAGATCTATATATCAAATTTTTTTAAAATAAATATCTCACCAAGCATGTTATTATTTTTTCAAACTCGTTGAATTTAAGAGATATAAAATCATTAAAATTTTCACTAAAATAATGTAACGTAAAAGGATTATAATTTTTAATGTATTGGGTTGGATTGTAAGAGTTTTTGGGAACTTTTTTTGATATTATTGTTAATAAGCAATAGGGAATGTCTTTTCATAGTGTGATTACATGGTTCAAACTATGAAATCATTTTAAAAGGGTATCAGTTCCCATCCCTGAAAACACACAATAAGAAAGAGTTTACCAAACCATAAATCCAAATAGAGGTTGCTAAATTAAAAAATTTTATGTACATAAATTTCTTTGGGTGTATTTAACAAGATCGTACAATTACATCTCTACTTGAACCCTCAATAACATCCCTCCCATAATTGTAATTTCTCTTTTAATAACATATATCAAATTTTTATCAATGTGGTTCCCCATCATTGGTTTTATTTTTATTATAGTGGTAATTATAATAGTATTCTGTCTTCTTTTTTATATCTTCTTTTAATTTAAAATATTTTCCCACTATTTTCAATTAATATCCACTATTTACATGGTTCCCCAAAATATTTCATATTTATTATTATTTTTCATGAATTAATGGTTTTTAAAGTTGAGTGTCTATCTACAACATTAATATAGGTTTGTTATCAGTGATATAATATTTTTTTACTTTTTATGATTATGTGACTTGTGTAGTCATGACAATTTAATCAAATGTTCTACCAAAAATAAAATTAAATGACGTGGGAAATTATATATGAATTAAAATTAATCGAAGGACCATAAATAGATCATATATGAGTCAATAATAATTTTAGCCAAAAAATGGTGTTTTATTATCCTTGCGAATAAATTAGGAATTTAAAGAGTCATCCCTTGGGGTGATATTGACTCTTTTATGTGATAGTGGTTTTGTGAGATGAATCATATCCAAAAAAATTAAAATACATGTCACGGAGAAACCAATTGTCAAATTAAATGGGACACTCTATAGGTTTATTAAATTGAAAAATATATTTTCAATTTGAATAGCTATTCTTATAAAATATTCTAGCTCCTACTGTATATTTTTGTATGTGAGACCTATTATAAAGGAAATAAAAACATTATAAAAATGAATTCTTATATAATTGTATATAGAGAAACAAGGGTTGGTATCTTTGATAAAATATAATATTAGTTATAATTATATAAAATGGTTTGGGATGAAATGGGGAAATCCCCCACATAATAAAATTCAAAAAAATGGGACATAATGGGGGAATCCACCACAGATTTAAATTAGGACATACGGCTTGGGATTGCATAGAATAATAAATTATGAGTTCAAATTAATAATAGGTTATGGAATACTATATTGTCATACCAAATGTATTCAAATGACTATTACTGGTTGTGAGTGCATTAGGGCCAACCCACATGAACTCATTTGACTCTATATAAGATATTATGGACATTGAATTCAAGATTACTATTAACAAGGCATGGTCGATCTATGGTTTCACCATGTAAAATGAAGATTGGAGATAGGTTTTTTGTATTTATTCCTTCATTATTATGAGAATTGAACATGATACTCATAATGGAAATTGTAATATTTGTTTTTGGTAGTGGCCTACTAAGTCACTATCATTCTATGTTTGTGTTTCCATTGCTAAATGATAATACATTTTTTATTGTAGAATATAAAATTTTAAATAACACTATGAATGATTCGTTAATTGGAATGATAGTTTGGAGAATGGGAGGGAAAGATCATGATACTAATCAATAAATTTTTTATGATTTTTCAAGGTTTTATCCCATGTTATTTTATTTTTTGATATATAATAAATTATACAATTTTATGAATGCAATAAATGTAATAGATAGTCTCATCTATATATTGAATGGGTCATGATTAATTAATTATTTATTATATCATTAATTTATAACATTACATGATTTTCAATTTTTTCTTTGAAATGTTTAACCTTGAGTGTGAGACATGATTTTGAGATTTTCTCTCTTGAATGAAACATGAACATTTTTTGTTGTCATGGATTATGTTGGACACATGGTATTCATAGCTAAATTAGATCACTTCCTATGGATATCAAGCTTGATTATAAAATTTGTTGGTTATTTAATATTCATGAACCCATTAATATTATTTTTTCACACATATAAATCCATGGTGGAATCTTGTTCACATATCATATGAATTGATCATAATATATAACATGGTCATTTACCTTGAATTAATTGTGTTTTAATTTATATAAAATTCCAATTAAAAGATATAATTATGTAATTAATATAATATTTAGTCGACATTTTATTTAACTAAGAGTCAATAATGAACTACTTTTTTAAATTTAATGTTTAAATTATTATTTCTTGATCTCTTTTATTATTATTATGAATTTTTTTAATATATTTTCTTTTGTAAAATTTATTTCAAATATCAGTAAGATCATCCTTTTTTATGAAAAATAGTTCTTAAAACTCATTGGTGAAGTGAAATATTTTGAATCCAATTTATATGATGTTGATTATATTATTATTTAATATTTAACATATGTATGTTTATTTAAAGATATTGAGACTACATGAGTTATATGATCATTGTGTTGTGAGATATTGAGAATAACTGAATATTGTTCATGCTATCTCACCTTGAATGATGATATTTATATACTTTGGATTAATATTTTTGATGGATTGGTTTCATAGATGTTCTTTTGGAATATTTTTGAATGTGTAAGTGGAATTAGAGAGATAATATATGTATTTATTCATTTAATATATATGGTGTATAATTATTGATGTTGTTATAAATGGTGTGAAATTAATTTTTGGAATGATATGTATTAAAAAATATAAGATCATAAATTACTATATATGACCCTTTTGGTGTAATAACTGAACTGAGAGTTTATATATTGGAAACTACTATTTAATTTATATGATATTGTTTTTTAGTGGTTTAATGTCATTGAAATAGGTGATTCATGTCACTTATTTTCCAGGATTTGGTAGGAATGTAAAATGATGTTTTCCTAGAGTGGGTATATTTTTTGAGTATGGTTTGAATGATACGTATGTGTTTGATTACCCTAGAGTAGTTATTTTCACTTTATAATTACCTTGTAATATTCATATGTCGAATTGGATATTGTTGATTAATATTCTATAATTGAGATGCTTAACAATTTCCCAATATGAATGGAGATGAGTTGTGAAATATATGGGAATCCAAATAGATGGATTATCATATGATTGAATATTCAAGAATGATTATATTAATAGTATATTATTTTATTGATTTGTTGACATGTGATGCCCTATACAATACATCATATTGATCCATTGGTTCCTTGAATGATTTCGGTATAGATTCAAATCCATGATGGTATGTGTTGTGTATTTTTTTATGGGATAATCCCGTTAGATGTTTTATCTTGCATATGAAGAGATTATAGATGGATTTTTATGGAAATTTGTTGATTGTGATTTGAAATATCTAGTTTTTTAGAGATGTGGGATGTGGATGGTGAATCTGTAATTGGACTTTTCATGAGTGAGGATTCCTAAAATTTTTGTATTTAATAACTGGGAAATGTTCATTTTGTCCAGTGAATTTACAGGAAGTGACCTTGGTTAGATGGGTTATTATGTGTGTTAAAATGTTATGGTTGTTTGTGACTCTATATAGTCCAGTTAGGTGACTTCAATGAGATAATGAGTTTTATACTTTTTTGGTTTTCGTGGTTACATCTTGAAAAACTAAGAGTCATTTTGCAAGGATAAATCAAAAACCATTTAACCTTATGCATTTGTGAGTGATTTTTTAACCTATGTATTATTTTTTAGTTAAACATTTATATAAAAATATATTGGTAATCTTGGTGTTTTGTCTAATTTCTATTAATTGGAAGGAATGTGGTATATATCAATGAGTTGTTTTCAATAAATACCTCGGATAAAGTTCTTGAGTTTGGAATGTTATGTGACTCGCTATGCTAAGTTGTGATAGTGGGTAAAAAATATATATTTTTAAATTGATACTCATAATGAATGGATACGACATTTGAGGGTTAATGTGTTTGCTTCCTAGATACCCATTGGGGTTTGGACCTTATAAAGTGCCATCTGTACTGGTGGGGATTGTGAATGCATTGTTTTCCGATAATAAGTAATGTAATGTCATGTTTTAAGATACAATTGTGGCATGTTATATTATGAAATACATATGGATTTATTTTATATTTCCTATTTTAGAGATCATTTTAATATGGTGTAGATTCTTGTATAATTAATATATACATGTCATATAAAGATGAGTTTTGTATTAAGATCTAGAAGTAGTTTTCATAAGGTATAAAGGAGCCATGGTATAAACAATTCATAAGGTGAGGTCTATAAAATAAATTTATATATGACTATGAAGATATAATTACTTCAGGGGTTTTTAGATTGTCGAACCATATTTACTATGTATTGATAGATTTGGGGGAAGTTGAGACATTCTGTAATTTATATTTGTCTATTTGGAATGTCGAGTCACAATTTTTAATGGATATTGGATCAAGAGACACAATAGTTATGTTGAGATAATCAATATAATTTTTATGATTTATTATTTATAATAGTTAACAAATAAATATATTAAAATTAGGAATTTTTTTAGGGAATGAATGGTAATGTATCATGATTATGATATTTCAAGACTAGTGATATAGTGGCATATTGTCTATAAGTTTGGAATGTTGATTTATGAAGAAATATAATGTTAAAAATTTCTTTATTATGATTCAATATGATGATTTACTCTTGTTACATGAGTAAGTCTCAATGATGATTATTTTTGGATGACTATGGATTTAGAGAAGGATCATGCTCCGAGTAAAATGATATTGAATTCATCTAGCATAGAGACTACCGTTGAATGTTTTTTTCTATAATACCCATTCGGGTTAGTTTTCAATATATACCTAAATAATTATATTAATTAACCCATACTAGAGGTTTTGGTGGTGTTCGGATATTTGAATTTTTTCAAACATTAGATTTAGATGGAGAAAATGGAAGTTGCCAATTTTTCGTTTCTAGTATATGAATGATGGATTGAGGTTATATGTAAATATTTTACCACTAATATATATTTGATAAAAGCGATTTTTTTGATTGATTATGATTATTGGGAAGATGGATGGTTAGAAGAGCTGGTCCATGATATTTTATTTCTTAGTTGTATCTTTTTAACTAGAATTATATTTTAATAATTTTTATAAATAGTCTCAAGAGTAATACTATGGGATTTAATATGATATGTTGTTTATAAATGGAAATGTTTAGAATAGTGGAATCAACAAATGATATGAAATATTTGTGATTGGAAAATTCATTAATTCCATCTTAGGTGGGGCATCATGGTTGAGTTTATTTAGAAATAATTGATTACCTTATGCATAGTAAAGTTAGGTTATGAAAAGTGAAGATAATTTTGGTTAACTATTTCACCCAAAATAACTAACATGAGGTGCATAGTTTCATTATTGTATTAAAGAAATTATGTCCAAATTGGTACAATATTGATTAATGAGGTTGATTTTATCTAGAATTGTTAATGACATATAATAAAAATGTTCTTTAATGAAAATCATAGTATTATTAGTTCTAGTGAAGGTACCAATAGATGGTTTTGATCATAGATGACAAAATAAAAATACGAAAAATTGATTTTAATGCTTTAGGAAAGTTCCTATTTC
The DNA here is from genome assembly GCA_963277665.1 of Viscum album. Classification (NCBI taxonomy): domain Eukaryota; kingdom Viridiplantae; phylum Streptophyta; class Magnoliopsida; order Santalales; family Viscaceae; genus Viscum; species Viscum album. The sequence continues at coordinate 2,038,541,072 of OY728121.1, forward strand.
TATTTGATTCATTTACCATAGTGTTTGTTAAAGGATAGTGAGATGAGATCGTTTGGTTGAGTTTAATATTGGAATAATTGCAGACTAATTAGTTGAGCTAGAGAGAAATGAAGTCCAAAAATCCAAGGTACTGTTTATATGAGGACATTTATCCACATCATGTGTAGATATGAATTGATTCAATTGGTGAAATCAAATCCCATTACATGATTCAGGGGCAGGATGAATTTTTTCATTCCCAATATAGGGTAATAACACTATAACAAAATATATTAAATGTTATATTAGGGTAAAACATGTTCTAAATCAATAGGAAACCAGTGCCCTGGATATTGGTTTCGAGTGGGACCATACATGTGGGGTTATTAATATGATGTTGAGTTTGGGGATGAGAATCTTGAAAATAATTTTATAGTGTGTGATGTTGATCTTGGATTAAGAGTCCCTCAGAATTTAAATAGCTATTTTTGTGCGTGTATAGTTTTAGCACAAATGTATCTAGGTGGAAAATAATGTGTATGGGTCAGATTTGTAGGCTCAGTGGTCAATGTCGGTTGTTCTCAAGGTTGAATGTTGATTTATAAGGAAAACAAAAGATTTAATTCATTATTAGGTAGAGGATATAAAACCACTACCCATTAAGCTGTTTAAAATATCTCATATCATAACTAAATCTGTGTATCATGTCATGATTTTCATGATTAATGTTTCAAGGGATGCATATGATAATGATCCGAAAGAATTTTAAAGATATGAATTTAGAAAATTCAGGCCATTTACTTTAATGAAATTGACTGTTGTCTCACTTCGTGGAAAAATATTCTTATGTGGAGGAGCCCCTTACTATGAATCTCATGGATTTATTGAGTTTTCCATGTGCTTTGTGGGGTTTTTTAGGTTTTCATGTATTTAATTAATTATCATATATTCATTAAAATGGGAGATAGTATTCCTATTGACCAAAAGCCACAATGATTCCACTCCCTTTTGCCTCTATAATGTGGGACATGATTTGTACTAACACTATAGATAATGATGTCTACGGATAGAGCTAGGATTTAAGGGAATTTTATTTGTCTTTCCTAATTTTTACCTATTAGATTTTTGGTTTTTTATGGATTTATAATGTTTTTAATATATTATTTTTATAATTGTTCTTTAAAGTCACATATAGGTATTCTTTAGTGTATATATGATTAGTTATTGGTACTTTTTATGATTTCTATTTACTGCATTATTTTGAATATTTTTGATTTCCATTATATCCACTATTTTTTGAACAATGATATGAAACTATAGTATCTGCACAAAACCAATGTACAACTAGAATGACAGTTGTTTGTAACTAAGTTATAGGGAAGAACAACTGAGATCTGGTGGAGGGTCCCCTAGTTATAGTTTTATTCAGGGCCACAGAATTGGGATTAAGCCACATATATAGATTTTGATTTCATATAACTCTAAAAAATCACATTAAAGTAATTCATGTACCAAATATATAAGATTATTTTTTTATATGTGTGAATATAATTTCAATATATTTATGAATTATTGATATAAATGTTGAGTAATAAAAATATTTATATATTTATATGATTTGATATATTAACTTTTTCCAATTAAAAGGGTAATAAATGTAAATTATTAAAAATGTAACTAATTATTGAAATATATGACATAATATTTTGATATGAGATTTCACATTAAAAGAAACAATTGATAAATTCACTAAATGTGACTCTATGTGTGTCCTATATCATTATTTGTGGGATATTCTAATGGTTAAATTCTTATGGATTATCATGTGTATGGTGATAATGGTATGGGTGAAACTAAATGTTAGGTGTCTATATTTAATATATATTATTTGTTACCACGTATTTATAAAATAATTAATATTAGTGCTTCAGTGGAAGAAAATGATTAATTATTACAATGAGTTATATAAATCAAAATACGAAATTAAATTTTATGTAACATATGGGGGAATTATTTTACTCTGATAATATTTAATATAATTATATTTATGTATTGTAATGTCATTGAGATTTGGGGTCTCAATTATGAATTTACTAGAATAGGGATGAAATTTTACAATTAGTAGTCAAAATAATATTATTTGTCATTATATTTTTAAACATGAATGGATTTAACATTAATTTAACAAATATGATCACAATATTTTAGATAACTAATAAAAATATAATCTTGAGATCATGATCAGTGTTTACTATATAATATTGTTTTTTTAAATATTGTATGGTCTAATAGATATCCAATTAAATAAATCCTTTAGAGGGATCTACAACAGTGGGTTAGAACTTTAATATTGATTTAACATCAAAATGGATGAATTATTTCATAGAATACAAAAATGGTAATGATAAATAGAATAGCTATTCCAAATTATGTACTAATGTAATATAGTTTTTTATCTATTTTCTTGGGTATGATAAAATTATCGGTCATTATACATGTTTTTAAAATCATCACTCGATATTAAAAATAGTTTTTTTATTATTTCATAACATATTAATTCTAATAAAGTATTATGTGGTTGATAAAATGAGGAGTTTTATTAGATTTATTACAATAATTATTTAGAGGATTAAAAAAACCATTATCTGATTTAATATTGATTTCATATTATATATTAATATAATATAATATAAAAATAATTTTGTTTAGAATAAATGAGATGATGTGTTTTATTATATATTTTTATAATTTATCCAATACTAAGAGATAATAAAAAATATGATAAATATAATAATAATTTTTTCAATGATATCAAAGTCTATGAATTATTTTTATATATATAATTATGGAATGATTTACCACATAACATTATAGTGGCATAAGTATTAACATATTACATTCATTATAATAATCTAAAAAATTAAAACACCAAATAATATATAGGAATTAATTTCATATTTTATTTAAGTTCCATATAAATAAAATAAATATTATTTTCTTATGTAAAAGATTTTCAATCATATAAATATATTTTTTTAAAAAAATTATCACTATTATGATTATGATTATATATATTGAAGCCTTACATATAGAAAACAAATAAATATTCAAGTCCAATCTAAAGTGAATTTTGAATGTCATCTTAATGGAATTAAAGGTACGTTTCTAGAAGAATAATCATAATTTAAAGAGATATGTTTATTGATATGATAATTTATATAAATAGATAATAATGAATTTATATGATTAATAGATGACAATAAACACATAAAGACATTCATGTTGAGAGAAATGATATTTTAATCTTAATGAATGATTTTATGATTAAATGATGTATTAATAATTCAATGTACTAAATATATGAATGTTGATTAATAGTACAACCATTATTAAATGTGTATTTTTATATATAGTTTACAAATTAAAGGGGTTTAGTTGGAATGTTTATTATTTTATCACCTTTATATAAGAATGGAAATAAACAATTAAATGATGAGTTGAAAAACATAGAGTTATAGAAACATGAGACTTCTTTTGTGGTTTATTATAAATTATACAACTAACAAGGTATATATTATTTTTTTATTGTTTTGTAATGATTTTTAAAAATATACAATTATCCATGTTATACCTTAATGAATTTATAAAATGATTAATATTTTATATTGGCTATATATATTTTCATAATTAAAATGATAATTTCCCTCTCAATATATAAATTTGAGTTATCAATAATAAATTTTTATTTTGGATCACAATTTATTATGTCTATATAAAAGGATTACCATGATTTGGGTATTTTTCTGAGTCAGGGGATTCACTAATAAGGAAAATATTGAGCTTTTAAGATGGGATTAACCTCAGTATTTATGATATATAGGATCTGTCCTGACCCTCCTTAACTAAGATAAGGAACGGGACATCAGATTTCCAGACCCTTCCTTCTTCAAGTTGAAGGAGAGATAATGACCCCTGAGACCTGCCTTCAATATGTCCTAGAGTGCCAACTAGCACCAAGGGTATATAATAACACACAAGATGGAAGGCATTACCATTTTTCATTAATAGTATCAGGAGTTAAGTTATTAAATCCCACAACACCAAAACTGAAAGTACAAGAAATCCCAAACAAACCATTCTCATATGGATGTTCAAAAGTAAAAGATACAAAATTACAAGGAGACTGCAAGGGTAAATAACCAAGGAAATTAAAAAAACAGCAACTGAAACTATCCCAACATCTGAGCTAGTACGGTCTCTCACGATCCCTGAAGTCCTCTTGGAATCCTGAAAGCAGTTTTATATACATAGGGTGAGCATACAATTACACTCAATAGGGAAAACAAAAAGCTCTCGTGCATAGGTGGAGACGCATTCTAATGTCCTATGAGAAAAGAGATAACCAAAACATCTAGCAAGGTAAACTATCCCCCCAAGCCTCACCAAGTAACCCTCCCCATATAACACAAGTCAAGTAATGTATAGTAATAGAACATCGATATTTGGGTACCATGTGACACTTTCCCACTAGTTATTGAAGACATCATACACATCATACCAATCCTGCCATTCTCACCGTAGTCCTACAACCACACCCGCCCACACAAACCTGGGCTACAACCACACATCCCACCCGCAAACACCTGGGTCACAACCTCCATGCATAACCTCACCCGTAAACATATGGGTTAGAACAACTACTACCACTCCTGAAGACACCTGGGCCAGATACCTACTGTCACCCCCGAAGACACCTAGGCATCATCCTGAAGACACATGGGGAACAACCTGCCCACAAACACCTATGCCAACCACCACAACTACACTGCCTGAAGATTCATGGGATAATAATGGGATTTAGGCCATCACAGCCTGCCCGAAGAGACATGGGATATTCGGGAAATGGAGAAGAAATGGAGATAATAACGAGCCACTCATGGGAGTGTTAGAAAAAACACCCTCCCCCAAGAAATGGGGGTGTTTGGCACTAAGGAGCTCAACATGGGTGGTGTACGAATAAGAAACATAAAATATTCAGATATATGTATAGGTAACAAGAACTCATCCTTGCCTAGGGTTCCTAAAGACATTCCTAAACACAAACAGCCTCGTGACTATTCATTCGTAAAAAGCACAACACTCATAGCCATGTCACGACTCAGCCCCAAAATTATTTCCCCATTTAATTCATTCTTGTTTTCATGTGGAATCAAACCCATTTAAGTGAATTCTACACTACGGGGCATCTCGCAGGTGTAAGCACTAGACAGAGGAAAATAGAAACAACCAACATCAACTTAAGCATTCACACCTGGTTCTCTTGTAAAGTTACAACAATAAAAGGGGATTAGTTAGATCCCTCAAAGTACAACAACCAAATAAAACCTCAAAAAAGGGATAAGTGATATCACTCAATGTACAAGAAACAAAGAAAACCCCGAGATACATCCCCATGTCCCCAAAACCAGGAACAAACAATTTCTCAACAATAGAGGATCCCACCAGAGTTCGTGTTACAGTAGAGAAACCACAAAGCTTCAGATTCAAAACCAACAACTGCGCCACAATAGAGGATCACATTCCCATCCAAATCTCTCCATAAGAACCTAGCAGGACAATACACCTACTAAAAAAAGTGGGAATCTTCTAGGTTCAACAACATCATTCATTAGTTTCTTCTTTCTATTTGTCAACCTGGGTGGTCACACAAGGATTCTTGTTTTACTTGACATCCATTTGAACCAACTGATTTTAGGTGACTAACCAATTTCCATGTTACAGTTATTTAGTCATCCCAAAAGAAAATGGTTTAGTAAGATGAAAGGAAAGACCACCAACAGACCTGATTTTTAGTGAGCACAATCCCATACAGTTCACAACACATATCAACATTGAATAGTACAGATGAATATCGATCACATCCCCTTCGTTATTTAAGGTCCATCCATTATTTTCGTTATGTTTGGTTTCACAAATCCCCACAGAACAAGGCATACCCACCCTGCATGATACACAGTAAGGAGAGACGATGGAAAACCCCTACCTGGTTGATCAAGGATCAGTTTTCTCCACGTTCCAAGAACTGGGGATACACGACTTGTAGGGAAAGAACTTCGGGGAATAAAAGGGTGAGCGGAAGGGTTCCATCATAGGAGGACCACTTTCCTTGGGAAGGGGAACTCCAAACTCACTATGAAGAAAAGGAATCCATATAAGAGGTAGAAGAAGGAAGAAGAAATTCTCGTGCGATATATAGATAAGATTCTGTTGTTACGAGATATGGGTATTTGAATGGATTTAAATTCGGTTCGCGGTTCCCTATGTGTTTGGGTGGTTACACACAATGAGATTAATTGTAATTTAATGATTCCCATCCAAAAAAGGTTTTAAAATCATTGATTTCAGAGGATTTTATATAAACATAGGGGCACGATATGCAGACACACAACTGGGTCCGTTGAAGGCTACCCCAAACTTAGGAAATAAAAAATTGATTAAGGGATTAAAAACAGCCATGAACCACTTCAAAAGGGTTATAAGGGAATAAAACAGGCATTACTGGAAAAATTGTAGAAGAGAAACCTGACAAGGCAGGGTGATACTGATCGGTGGCACTGATCAGTCGGGTTGATCAGTCGCATCGATTGGTCGCACCGAAATGATGTCCTACCACGGAGATGCCACCCTTAGGATCCAGATTTTGGAAAATGGATGGACCATGAGGGTGTGGTCCATAACATTAGATACCTCTCAAACTATTCTCACCCTCGAGAATCTATCCCAAGCCAGAATAAGAAAAAAAAGAGAGGGTCCAAACAACCACATAGAATGATACCTCTCAGGAGTAATCCTCTCCGACATCTAGAAACACCTCTCCCCAGAAGAAACCATGCAACATTAAATGGTCAAGCTATCCAATCATACTTGTTAGGGAGTTTTTTACTCCATGTCAATATACTATCTGCTTTAGGGGGCACTGACTCTCCCATACGAGTTTAGTCGCATCCACATTAATGCGTCTTGATTAGTGATCGGGTGCTCCCCTCCCCATAGTCTGGACGTTTCACATGCATCTAGAGAATATGGAGAACCATACATTCCATAGTAAACAAATTAAGGTGTTCCATCACAACAAGTAGAAACAAAAAGGAACAAAACTCAAAATAGATCTTGGTACGTGGAACACATCTGCGTCTCCCATTTCAAGGTACTTTCCTCAATCCCACCATTCCTCCACAACACATGAACCAGAGGAATGTTTCATCCATGAAGCACCTTCTCCTGACGATCCTCGATCATCACTGTTTTCTCCAAGAATGTTACATCATCTTTGATATATAGATCTCTCTATTCAAGGACTTGTGAGTCATCATGCAGATACTGATGAAGCTGGGACACATGGAAGACATCATGTATCCTTAGTAGCGATAGTGTCAATGCTAGCTGATAATCCACCTCCCCGACCACTGAAACACTTAGAGGGGTCCGATGAACCTGTGAAAAATCTTACATCCCCAACCAAACCTCTGTTGTCCATGCCAGGGGGAGAACTTCAAGAATACGTGGACCCCAACCCTGAACTCCAAGCGTATTCTCCTATTATTGGCATATGACTTCTGCCAGTCCTGAGCTACCTTCATCCTCTCCCGTATAAGCTGAACCTTCTCCATTGTGCTCTGCACCACTTCCGGGTCAAGAAAACTCATATCCCCAACCTCAGTCCATCACACTGGTGAATGACTTGGCCTTCCGTACAAGGCTATGAATGGAACCATGCCAATGGTATAGTGATAGATATTATTGTAGGAAAACTCTACCAAGGACAATTGTCGCACCCACTATCCCCCAAAATCTATAACGCATGCTCATAGCATATCCTCACTGTCATGGATGGTGTGCTCTGTCTGTCCATCTATCTGGGGTGGAAGGAAGTTCTAAGTCGTAGTTGGGTGCCAAAATCATGTTGCAATACCCTCCAGACTCATGAGGTAAAATGTGCATCCCTATCTGAGACTATGGACCTCATAACTCTATGTAACAACACCCCCTCATCCACATACCTTTGTGCTAAGGCATATACTACTCCTGACTCCTTGATCGCCATAATGTGAGCCAATTTCATCAACCAGTGCCTCAATACCTAGATAGCATCAAAGTACCATTGAACCATGGGTATCCACGTGAAGAAATCCATTGAGATGTCATCCCACTTCAACATGGGAATATCTAATGGTTTCAACAAGACACCTAGAACACAGTGTTCAGCCTTTACCAGCTGACACACTAGGCACTTTTCTACGAACTGTACTACTACACGTTTCACCCCTGGCCACCAAAACTGTCTCCTCAGACCTTGGTACATCTTGGAAACTCTCAGGTGCACCGCTAGGGGTGAGTATTGGAACTCACTAAGAACTGTCTCACATGTTACCTATGGAAAAAACAGCTTTTGTGGGAAAAGAACCTGATTCTGACAATACTCTGTCCACCCTTCTGGAGAATCTCCTTGGTTACCCTGGTCATGAACCACTTCACTTTTGGAGTTTCCCCACTGATACTCCTCCAGCTTTTGCAGTATAGAAGACTGCATTGTCATCTGATACAGGCAACCTCTTCCACCGTCCACCCTTGAATCTAGGTGCAGGGTATCCAACTCCTCCATTTCCTTCCATGCATCTGCCGACTCTCGAACCACATACTTATGTGATTTTATACTCAAAGCATCAGCCACCAAATTCCCTTTTCCTGAGGTATAGGAAATATCAAAGTCGTATTCTTGAAGGAATTCCACCCACCTTGGCTGCCGTAAGTTCAGGTCCCATTGGGAGAAGATATACTTCATGCTTTTGTAATCCGTGAAGATCACGAAGCGCTCCCTAATGAGGTAATGGAACCACATCATTAGTGCATACACGTCGCTGCAAGCAACATATCGTGGGTGGCATAATTACTCTAATGAGGTCATAACTATCAAGACCCATAAGATATCACCCCTTGCCACTGCATCAAAACAAATATGAGGCCTTTCCCTGAGGCAACACAGAACACCTCATACGTTGCCACTTCTTCCGGCATCCTTAGAATTGGGGCACTAACCAACTTCCCAATAAGATAGATGAATTATTCCACACACTTCCCATCCCATACGAAATCATGATCCTTCTTCATCAAAGTTTTCAAAGGAGCAGCAACTTAGGAGAAGTTGGGCATGAATATCTGGTAGTAACCAACCAGCCCGAGGGAACTATGATCCTCCACCACGTTCTTGGGGGATTCTCATGAAACAAGTGTCTCAGCCTTTGATGGGTCCACTTCTATCCCTTGTTCATACACAACGTGACCAAGGAAGTTCACTTCTCGCATCCAGAACATTCACATGGACAACTTCCCATAGATTTGGTGCCGTCGGAGGCCCTCTAAAACCATTCACAAGTGCTCAGCATTATCTTACTATTATATTGTTTATATCAAGATGTCTTCAATAAACACGACTATGAACCGATCCAGGTACTCCCACAACACTGAGTTCATGAGCCCCATGAACATAGGTGGACCGTTCGTGACGCCGAATGGTATGACCACAAACTCAAAGTTTCCATATCTACACTTGAAGGCCGTCTTCGAGATGTCTCCCTCTTTCACCCTCAACTGTTGATATCCAGATAGTAGATCGATCTTAGAGAACCATCATTCAACCTTAAACTAGTCAAAGAGATCGTCTATCCTTGGAGGAGGGTAGCGATTCTTGACAGTTACCTGATTCAGTCTTCTGTAGTCTATGCATAGCCTGAGACCACCATCTGCCTTCCTCTTGAAAAAGACTGAAGCACCCCATAGTGACACACCTGTTCGAACAAAACCTTTCTTCCTCAGATGGTCAATCTAAATCTGCAACTCTCGTAGTTCCGAAGGTGCCATCCTGTCGGGATTCATCAAAATCGGATGAGCACCTGGTTGTAAGCCTATCCCAAACTCGATGTCACGTCGAGGGGGTTGAGTCATCACTTTCTCAGGAAAGATGTCCATAAATTCACTGATGACCCTTGAAACATCACCCATCTAGGCATCCACTGACTCCACTAATAGATTAGCTAAAAAGGAGAGGAAGGGTTCCCCTCACTAGCTGCTTCCCTGGAAACTCCGCTCGCTGATGAAAGTTACCCGTCGACCACCGAAGTCTGAAAACACAACCGTTCCTCGGATGTAGTCAATGAATTCACATACAGAGAACAACCATTTAATGACTAGGATGACATTGTATGGATATATCTACAATAGTATAAGATCCCTAACTGACTGATGTGGGCCTATCATCAGTCTTCATCCTCGAAAAACATACAACAAGTCGATCTGACCTCCGACTGGTTTACAAAGCACTGGTGGGATTGGAAGTCTCTCAGCGTCTAAACCCAGAGAATGGGCCCCACTAGGTGTAAAAAATTTGTGTGAAACACCTGTATCAAACAAGGAATATGAAAGTGTACTAAACAAGATGATCATACCTTGAATGACCTCTGGATATACTCGAACTGCTACCTCTGCGGCGTGCAACATCCCATGCCCAGCTCTTCTGCCTCTCGGCTGTCAGCCACCTCCCCGACCACGCCTGGGTCAGGGTCCTAGAGGAGCTCCCTGAGGTTGACCTCCTCCTGCAACGTCTTCCCTTAGCGGAGCGGGAGCCCTCTTCCCCTACTTCTGTTGAGGTGGGTGCTGGACCTGCCCGCCCACACCATACTGTTCTCTGTTCGGGCACTAATTCTGATGATTCCCACAACATCCATGGATGAAGCATCTCGGCCATGGGCTCGAAAGAAAAGGGGGAGGGCCAGAAGGTCAGAACTGGAATTGCTGAGGCCTACTCCCTGCTGGTCGAAACCTAGAGGGTCCTAATGCTGGAGGCATGCTGCTGACGACCTTCCCCTTTGACGAGCCCAACTAGATCCCCTCTCATGACACACCTCCCAATTTTTGCATCATATCCACCACTTTATACTTCTTCTTCACCTCTATGTATGTCGATAGGGTGAAGGGAGTAACAACGTACTGAATAGAAGGTCGTAGTGCCTCCTCTAAACGTCTTTCCTGAGACTCCTCATCTAGAAAGAGGTCCGAAGCGAATCGAAGGTGATCCTTGAACTTGATCCCCAACTATCTCTCTGGCATACTCCCTTGATGGAGGGAGAGTAGCTCATGCATCTTCACATCCTTCATTGTGTAAGAGAGGAATTCCACCCATAACTCCTTCTCAAAGTCTTCGCATGTCACCTAGGTCTCCCTCTTCTCCCCTAGATAAAGTGTCCACCACTGACGCGCTGCTCCACGCATCTGGCTTACAGCCATAAGAACCCAGTACTCCGTCGTAGCCCGGATCAAGATGAAGGATATTACTAGCTCCTCTAGCCAACTCTCATTCTCCACGTATGAGATGCTACCCTCGTACTTCCTGAGGGGTTTTCACTGAATGGATCAAAGCATCTTCTGCCACTAATCATTCTCCTCCTCTCGGTCGGTCCTATGCTGATCAGCCAAATCAACCTCCTGGGTCTCAATCGCCTGCACTAATCGTGGTCGCTTCCCAGGTGACACAGCTGCAAGGTAAACAAGGAATGCCAAAGCCTGAGTACTGTAGAATATTGTTCACAAATTTTCGTAGATTTATTTATTTATTTTGAATCCCCAATACACCCATGAAACATAAGAACCCAAGTAATTATGATGCATGTACCTTTCTTAGGGTCTCTTCTCTACAATCAGTGTAGCCTCACTTGGTCATTTGGTAGGTCCAGAGACCTTCCATCGGATCACATGGGTGCCTAAAATCCTGTGTCCTAGCCAGTCTTCCCTGGCCTAACTCATGCACCAAGGTCACCCAACACTGTTTCCCTACCACCCCATGGAATCCTAACTGTGTATAACTCCATACTCCATCTTATCTCTCAACCTCGCTTTTGATACCATTGTGTCATGACCTACCTTTACCATGATAAGGGAAGGTATAGAGATTGCTAGACCCTTCTTTCTTCAAGTTGAAGGGGAGATAATAACCCCCGAGACCCACCTTCATTAGATCTTGGAGTGGCGACTAGAACCAATGGTATATAATCACACACAAGATGGAATTCATTACCCTTTTTCTTTAATAGGATCGGGATAAAAAATAGTAAATCCCACAACACCAAAGCTAAAAGTAAAATTAAAGCCCAAACACACCATTCCCATATGAATGTTCAACAGTAAAAGATACAAATGTATAAGGATACTATAGGGGTAAAGTACCTATGAAAAGAAAAAAAGAGAAACTGCAAGTATCCCAACATACGAGCTAGTACGGTCCTGCGTTATCCCTGAAGTCCTCCTAGAAACCGGAAAGATGTTTTATATATGTAGGGTGAGCATACAAGTACACTCAGAATGAAAAAAAATCTCTCTTGAACAGGTGGAGAGGCATTCTAATGCCCTTGGAGAAAAGAGATAACAAAAACATCTAGCAAGGTAAACTGTCCACCCAAGCCTCACCAAGTCACACTCCCAGAATAATGAAATTCAAGTAATGCATACTAATAGCACATCGATATTTGGATACCCCACGCAACATTCCCACTGGTTATTTAAGACATCCTTCGCATCATACCAATCCCGCCATTCTCACCACAGTTCCACTGCCACACCCTCCCACACACACCTGGGCCACAACCACACATCCCGCCCACAGACACCTAGTTCACATCTGACATGCATAACCACACCCGCAAACACCTAGGTCAGAACAACTACTTCCACACCCAAAGACACCTATGCCAGAAAGATACTGTCACACCCGAAGACTACTGGGCCTCATCCCGAAGACATTTGGGAAACAACATTCCCGCAAACACCTGTTCCAACCGCCACAACTACACTTCACAATGATTATAGTGAAAATAATGGAATTCAAGCCATCACAGCCTGCCTGAAGGGTCTTGGGCTACTTGGAAAAGAGAGTATAAAAGGAGATACTAACAATCCACTAACGAGAGTGTGTGAAAAACCACCCTCCCCCATGAAATGGGGGTGTTCGACACTAAGGTTCTCATCATGGGTAGGGCGCACATAAGAAACATAAAAGATACAGATATATGTATCGGTAAAAATCACTCATCCCAACCAAGGGTTCCCAAAGACCAACCAAAACACAAACAACCTCATGACTATTCATTCATAAAAAGCACAACACTCACGGAAAAGTCATGACTCATCCCCAAAATTGATTCCCAATTTAAACCATTCTTGTTTTCAGGTTTAAGAAAACCCATTTAAGTGAATTCTACATTACTAGGGAACTAGCAGGCTAACCACTAGACAGATGAAAAGAGAAACAGACAACATCAACTTAAGCATTCACACCTGGTTCTCTGGTAAATATACAACCACAAAAGGGGATTAGTGAGATCCATCAATGTACTTGAACCAAAGAAAACCTCACAAAAAAGGATAAGTGAGATCCCTCAAAGTACTTGAAACAATGAAAACCCCGAGACAAAAACACCTGTCCCCAAAACCAGGAACCAACAATTTCTCAACAATAGAGGATCCCAGCCGAGTTCGTGTCAGAGCAGAGCAACCACAAAACTAGAGATTGACAACAAACAACCATTCCACAACAGAGGATCTCATCCCCACCCAAATCTTACCATAAGATGCAAGCAAGAAAATACACCTACTACCAGAAAGAGTGGGAAACATCAATGTTCAAGCACATCATTCTTTAGGTTCTTCTTTCTATTTTTCAATAGGGGTGGTCACACAGGGATTCTTGTTTTACTGAACATCCATTTGAACCAACTGATTTTAGGTGACTAACAAATTTCATTGTTATAGTTATTTTGTCATCACAAAATACAAGGGTTAACTAGGACGCAAGAAAAGGCCACCAATGGCCATGATTTTTAGTGAGCACAAGCCCATACAGTTCACAGCACATATCAACATACAGGATTACAAAATAACATCAATCAAACCCCCTTCATTCATTAAGGTACATTCATTATCTTCGTTAAGTTTGGTTTCATCAATCCCCACATAACAAAGAATACCCACCCTAAATTATGCACAGTAAGGAGAGATGATGGAAAAACCCTACCTGGTTGATCAAGGATCTGAGTTCTCCACGTCCCAAGAAATGGGGATGCGTGACTTATAGGGAAAGAATGTCTGGGACTCCAAGGGTGAGTGGAAGGGTTCTGACACAGGTGCACCACTTGCCTCAGGAAGGGGAACTCCAAACATACTATGGAGAAAATGAAGCCTGCCAAGAGGAAGAAGAAGGAAGAATATATTCTAGTGCATTATATAGATAAGATCCTGTTGTTACGGGATATGGGGATTTGAACAGCTTTAAAACCGGATCGTGGTTCCCCATGCGGTTGTTGGTTATAGACGATGCGATTAATTGTTATTTAAATATTCCCATCTGAGAAAGGAGGTAATAGCTTTGATTTCAAAGGAATTTATATAAACTGAGGTGCACGATACGTGGACACACAGCTGGGTCCATTGAGGGTCTCCCACCCTTAGGAATTCCAAAAATGATTAAGGTGTTAAAAATAGTCGTGAACCACTTAAAAATGGATTAAAAGGCCTAAAAGAGGCATTACGGGAAAAATTGTAGAAGAGAAACCCGACAAGGCTGGGTGATACTGATCAGTCCCGCCGATCGGTCACACCGCTCGGTCACGCCAATCGGACGCACTGACCGATCGCGCTGATCGGTCGCACCGATTGATCCTACCGATCCGAGGCACCGACCGGTCGCGCCGCTCGGTCGTGCTGATTGGTCATGCCAGTCGGACACGCCGACCGGTCGCACAGCTCCGTCGCACCGATCGGGCACACCAATCCGTTGCGCCGAATAGTCGCACCAATTGGTCATGCCGGAATGACGTCCTAACACCGAGATGCCACCCTTAGAATCCAGATTTTGGCAATGGGATAGAACCTAAGGTTGTGGGCCATCACAGGATCATCCACTATATATTTGGTATAATACTACTTTATCATTCATATTAAATTATTATACCTATATTTGGATGATATTTGGAATTATATCATTTATATATTGACTTTTTTCATACTCAAATCATATGGTTTAACTAATAGGGGAAGCATAATATACTAATGACCATGTCACCAATTTTGGATTTGAAAAGATTGTATTTTTCATTCTATATTATGGGTATGGAATATAGTTCCATTATTAAATATAGACGTTTGAAGTTATTTTACATTTCTATATACTATACATGTGATAGTATTATTTTTTAAAGATGTAACTTTATTTTCTCATCTATCTTGGGGAATTATTTTTTGTGTTTTAATTTATTTAGCAATCAATAAATAATTAATAGAAAATATAAATATATTTTAAATGATTGAATGACTCTATGACTCATGTTAACATTGTATCATATAGTACGGTACTATATAATTATAAATTCATGTATGTGATAGGGTTTGTTGAAAATATTATTGACAATGATGTGTCATATTGAGATCATGAATAGCTATTTTGAGAACATATTATAAATATGAATTTCTCGTGGCATATGTTTTATTGTAAATTTCTATATTAAGTAATTTATAATTATTTTTGTGTGAGATAAATGTCTTTTTCTTTAATACAATATTATTTATGATAGAGTATTGATTATGGTTAAAGGGAGACTGTAATGAATTTTTAATGAAACCCTAACATTGATTTGACAGCCATTCATCATTAATTTCATTTGAATTTAACATGTTATCAAATATGAAATAATTTATTTTCAATGAAATATAAATATTAATAAAATAGTTTTTAATGAAAAATAATATACATTTCAAATATTATCTCATGGGTTCATATGTAATATAATATATTAGTTGAAATGTGATTAGTTTATAATTCATTATCAAAATTTGTATACTGATAAAGATATGAACTAATGGAAAATCCACTACATTATGGTTTAGAACATATCATTATTTATGCTCCAATAATGAACACATTCGTGATTTTATCGATAAATTATTATTGGGAAGGATAATATATATGTTATGTTATATCATGGGGTATGGATTACATCTCCAACTCAATGCTATAATACTATTTATGATCATATTGTGTTGATTATTTTATGATTTTTAATACTTTGAATGAATTTTTATATGCTACATGGTCATTATAAATTTTTTTATGTATGTTGTATAGATTTTTAAGGTTGAATTCTTTGACAATGGTTTCATTAATAAGGTTGAATACTTATATTCATGGGAGATACCATCCCTGGTTTAATAGTTGGTTGGATCCATTATTTATGAAGACTATTGTATGAATCCCAAAGATTTATAATCTAAATATTAATTAGGCTCTCTATCTCTATAGTTCATGACCATTATCAATAAATAATTTTCTAATAAATAAAAAATAATAGGGAATCTATCCCTATCATTGGAATATTTATATATCATGATTACACCTAAGGTGGAAGGGGCTATGAAGCGGAAATGTTATCTTGAAATTATTTTTACAAATTCAACTATTAATAAAGATTATAAATTATAAATATTCCATGTATTTTTAAAATTTATTAGTATATGGTAATTTTTTATTAAATAAATGAAATTAATTTAAATACGTATTTCCATTGAGATACCTTATAAAATATTATTTTATAAATGTCTTGAATATTATTTTGTATGTATTATTGGAAACCATTTTAGTTCTTAGGTTTTAGGTTTCTAAAAAAATATGTCCACTAAAGGATTCCCTCAACAAAAGGCCGACATGACACATAGATGATCATGGAGAGCCAACTTACCATGCATAACATGTAACATACCATGTAATTAATGAATAATAGATATAGTTATATATGTCTATTTATGAACAAGATAGTTTTTTAGAGGCTTAAAATGATAATAAATCCATCCTAAAGCATGAAATACTCTAATATTTTTAAAAGATTGTTTTACTGCCTTTTGATGGAGAACGATTTTAAATCTATTTTTTTACAATTTTATAAGCTATTTTTGTCAAAATATACTTATTTTTTATGATTGGGACATTGAAATTTACTTTGGATAATTTTTTGGTATTTTCCTGATAATGTTTATTTTTTTAATGAATAGTGAGAAATTTTGAATTTTAATTCAAATCCTCTTTTTAATATAGTTTATTTATATGGTTAGATTATCTTTTGAATTAGTTTTAAAGTGAAATTAGAAAATATTTTTACCATTTAATCCAATAGTTGTCACTGAAATTAATTTCACTTTGAAATTGGACTTAAACTAGTGTCAATCTTTTGATACATATTGTTTCATAAAACACGCTATTTGTTCTGATAGCGGGAATTAATTAATAAATTAATTATTGTAACTTAAATGTTTTTAATTTTATAAAATAAAAATCATTTGTGAATTCAGAATATCAAATATATCTTAGGGTGATGTTTTGGTATTTCTCTGAAAGACTTCAATTTTTGATGAATAGTGAAACCACTAAGTGGTAATTAAAAAATTGATTTTTCGTTTAATTTTTTTTACCACCTCTGTGTTTTAAATTTCAAAACTCCAACATACATGGTTGTCATTAGGATGTAAAATATGGTTCAATGGGATTAAAATAATTTTTTGGTGAATAGTAACTTTTAAAATTTTAATCCCTATTAGAGTTAATTAGTGTAATTTAAGGTAAAAATAATGTTTTAATATTATTAAATGACCTAGACACATGTCTTACCCTTATTGGATGTGTCATGGACGACCAATACAATCCATGGGTCATCTTGGGGACCCCATGGTGCCACTTTGGTAGGAAAATGTCATTAAAACCTTCTTATTTAAAGTTATAATTAAAATGTCACAAACATGAGTTATTTTACTAAAACAATTTTTAAATGGGGTTATACAAGCCATATTTCTTACTATAAATATTCCATATAAAAAAGAAAATATTTCCTACATCATGAAGTTTTTTTTATAATTTTTATACATTAGATATATTAAATTATTTATGACACCATGATGATGCAGCGATTACCTCAATATTTTACGATTTAAATAAAATGAAAAGATAATGTAAAATCTAAGACCTACACATGTCAAAACCCTATTGTAAGGGTGGATTTAGAACTATTTTCACCTTATCCTATAAATATATAATTTTGGGACCTTCTACATCTGAAAATCATTTTATAATAATGTAACCTTTTATAACTTCCCAAGAGTGCCCCTCCTTTCCTCTTATATAAGGCCCCCACCTCTACCACCTTACACACACCTCTCAAGCCTTTGGGTCGGTCAAAACCTACACATTTTGTCTCTACACATCCATATCATACTCCTAAAGCCTCAATTTGGGCAGAAGTCTTCCCAAGAAATCCTTTTAGCTCAAATCAAAAAGAGTTATCCATTTTAAAGGTAGTGTTTTCTCTTGAGTTCTTATGTTTTATTTTGCTTCTCAAACCCACTAAACTATTTTTTTTCATTTATTTTGTAAACAAACCAGTATAATAAATATAATAGTATGTTTTTATAAGATTTATTATATCTAAACTTACACACACCTACATGTAATGGTTAAACAACATACTATTTCTGTGGATGACGAATTTCTACCTCACGAAACAATGATTGTTCAACACTCATATAACACCTTAATAGTTGTCCATTAAGATGTAACTATATTTATATATGATATATAATATGTTAATGTTTTACTTAAGCTTCTGTATTTTTCATTTATGGCATTCCTTTGTGGATTCCATTATGGGTAAATGTGATATCTGCATTTTAGGAAGTGCGGACTACCACCCCCTCAAAGTGATTTGATTCGTTAATACCATATGCGGTACATATGAAGGATAGATTTAA
This sequence comes from Viscum album, assembly GCA_963277665.1. Classification (NCBI taxonomy): domain Eukaryota; kingdom Viridiplantae; phylum Streptophyta; class Magnoliopsida; order Santalales; family Viscaceae; genus Viscum; species Viscum album. The sequence goes on from OY728121.1 coordinate 2,038,559,942, forward strand.
TGATATTATATATGTTATTATACTGTAATTATAATATAAATTTATATTATTATTATTTCTTTACATTAAAGTATGAGATAGAAATGAATGTAGCGTTAATGCGTACGTACGGCTTACCATCTCCATGAACGATGCATTTCATTTATTATCCCCAAATGTAATGTACTTTTATAAGTACATATATATAATGGATATATATGTTGTATGTTACATCTAAATGATAAATATAATTCTGGAATTAAAATATACGTATCTCTTATTTAGTTTTAATTCCATTAATATGACATAGTAATGAAAGTAGTGTTCATGCGTACGTACGGCTTACTGTCTCCATGAACGGTGCATTTCATTTCTTACCTCTAAATGATTTTGTAATATTATAAATTGATTTATATATTGGATATATATGATATATATAGAATCTACATCATGAATATCATTCTTGAGATAATGGATATTTGACTACGTGAACAACTTGTAAATATAAGAAGTTCACTTTTGACTCAAGTACCAAATATCGACAAAACGACCGTTATTAACTTAAATGATTAAATAATGATCATAACATGGTAATAAGTGATATAAAAGGAATAGGGAACTTGAAAAAGGTTCTTAATCATGTAGAAAGTAACTCAAGTTTATTATTCAGGACATTAAAGAACGATCGAGTCATGTCGGACCCGTTGTATGGGACATCGTCTCAATCTCCTTTCATTGAGGTAAATTTTGATTTATACACAAAATTATTTTATACGGTGTATAAACCCCTTTTAATTTTGAATTTATCCAAAATGAATATTTTTTTACGAATCATTTTACTAAACGAAAAAAGGGAATGTTTTTTTCGTACATATCCGGCGACAAAAACTTCTCCGCCACCTAGACCATTATTTGAGTTTTGACTTCCTCTACAATGCATAATTTTTTTTGAATAAAAAATAAATACCATGTTTTAATTTTATTTTATTATGGTACTGAAAATGTTTTTGATAATGTTTTATATCAATGTGTTGTATTGATATCTTGTGATTGACAAGTGGAAATGTTATGTTTCCTTTATGCATTTTTTATGTGATACAATTTTGTTATGGTTCATGGGAATTGTTATGAAGACAGGTGGTTCTGTGATAAACTAAGAGAGGGTGAGCCGGATATAGCTCTCCAACTCATTGTGTAACACGAAGGGGTTAAATGTTATGGTTTCTCCAAAGAGATTTAGGGAATATACTGTGATGGGTATTCCAAACATAACCAAGAGGGTTACTCCCTACGTACGAATGTTATGAATGCCTCAAGTTGCCTTTATGTCTTATGATTTCTATGATTTATTCGTGATTTGATGAGGTATATTATAGTTCTTATGTTTTATGAGTAAGGTATGATTTCATTGATTCTTACGTATACATGTACTCATGTTTCCTTTCCATATTTTCATATCCCTTACGGAGATTTTTATGCTCATCCAATTTTTTTGAAATGTTTGAAACAGGTCAAGGGAAAGGTACATGATGTGATGACAGTGTCAAGGATGTGTCAAGAAAGAATCCATTTTTTATTTTAAATATATTTCCATTGATGGAAAAATGAGTACTATCTTTTATGTATCCAATTTGTTTAAAAGTGGAATGTAATGAATGTTTTATTATCTAATTCTCTAAAACCCTAAACCTGAAAGGATCCTCAATGTGTATTTTTGAGGTAACTCAATATTAAGTAGGGTTTAAGTCTGGGGACTTATAGTTGGTATCAGAGGTTGGTTTAGATAAATTTAAGAGTTATAATTCTATTAAATGATTATCCGAAAATATTTTTTTATGGTCAAATTGAAATGATATAACATTTAAATATTACCATGTTTATTCTCCTAAGATATATCTGTGTTAAGAATGTTTTTTCATAGAGGAAACATAACATATTTTCTAGGAAGGCATACAGAGGGAAAAGACCTTTCAAATCAGTATCCTAAGATGGTCAGAGTCAGAACTAAACAGTTAGTTGGAGTTATGGCTCAGTTGAATTAGGTGAAAAATTTTGGTTGTTTTTTTTTCAGGATATTTTAGTGTTTTCTAAAAATAGAGAGGAGCATGAAAGACATTTAAGGTTTATTTTTCAAACCATAAAAGAAAAGAAATTGTATGGGAAATTCATCAAGTGTGAGTTTTGGTTGCAACAAATTTCTTTCCTTGGTCATATTGTTTCTAATGATGGAATAACTGTGGATCCTTCAAAAACAAGAGTTGCTGAAGAATGGACAAGACCAACAAATGTAAACAAGATCCGTAGTTTTCTTGGTTTGGCAGGTTACTATCGAAGTTTTGTTGAAAAATTTTCATGGTTATCTAGTCCAATGACTAAGCTAACTCGGAAGGGTGTTAAGTTTATCTGTACAAAGGAATGTGATTATTGTTTTCAGGAGTTGAAAAGAAGATTGGTGAATGCTCCAGTTTTGGCAATTCCTTACTTGAATGGTGAGTTTGTTATCTACAGTTATGCTTCATTGAATGGAATTGGTTGCGTCCTAATACAGAATGATCAGGTAATTTCCTATGCTTCACGCCAGTTGAAAATTCATGAGGTAAATTACCCTACACCTGATTTGGAATTAGATGATATTGTTTTCACTTTAAAAATTTGGAGGCATCATTTGTATGGAGTGAAGTGTGAAATATATACTGATCACAAAAGATTAAATTATATATTCAATCAGAAATAATTGAACATGAGACAGAGGAGATGGCTGGAATTAATCAAGGATTATGATTGTATAATTCATTACCATACGGGAAAAGAAAATAATGTGGATGATTCTTTGAGATGAAATGTAATGATTCATTAACAATGTTGAGTTTGGAACGTGATCATTTGATTAGGTATTTGATGAACTTTGGCATAAAAGTTGTTGGTGCAGGATGCCCTTCTGTTTTATTTCAGGTATCAGTGAAATATTCTCTATCAGACAGAATCAAGCAAGGACAGAAGCATGATAGTGAGTTGCAGAAAAAGGTAGAGCTAGATTAGAAGGATATCTTTCCTGAATTTAATATTGATAATGATTTTGTGTTGGGGTTTGGGAAGAGATTTTGTGTGCTGTGTGATTCACAGTTGAAGAGAGAGTTGTTATGTGTAGCTCATAGTTCTCAGTTTTTAGTTAATCCATGCTGTACTAAGATGTACAGAGATCTGCGGGAGTATTACTGGTGGGATGGAATGAAAAGAGATATTGATGATTTTACTGTAAAGTGTTTGACTTGTCATCAGGTTAAATCAGAGTGGTAGTTACCGAAAGGGATGCTTCAACCTTTACCAGTGCGAGAGTGGAAGTGGGAAAATGTATCCCTAGACATTGTTGTGGGATTACCAAGGACATCTCGAGGTAATAATGCATTCTGGGTTATTGTTGATCGATTAAATAAATCTACTCATTTCATTCCTTTTCGAGAAACTTTCTCTCTAGATAAACTTTCTCGATTGTACCTTAAAGTGATATGCAGGTTGAATGGAGTTACCCTCTCTATTGTATCTGATCATGATCCCAGGTTTACTTATAACATTTGGAAAAGCCTTCAAAAGTCATTGGGTACTGAATTAAATTTTAGTACAGCTTTTCATCCGTAATCAGATGGGCAGTCAGAACGAACAATCCAGACATTGGAGGATATGATATGTTCTTGTTTGATGGATTATTAGGGAAGTTGGGACCAACGTCTTTCTTTGGTTGAATTTTCATGTAATAATAGTTTTCATTCCAGTATACAGATGGCACCGTTTGAGGCATTATATGGGAAGCGGTGTCGAACTACAGCTTTCTGGGATGAAGTGGGTGAAATGAAGCTGATGGGACCATAATTGGTAGAAGAGATGGCAGAAAAAGTTCAGTTGATTTAGAAACACATGAGAACAGATCAAAATAGGTAGAAGAGTTATGCGGATAATCGGAGGAAGGATCTATCTTTCGAGGTAGGTGATCATGTTTTTCTCAAAGTCTCACCATGGAAAAGTGTGATACGATTTGGTAAGAAAGGAATGTTGAGTCCAAGGTTTATTGGACCATGTGAAATTTTGAAGAGAGTTGGATCAGTTGCACACCGAGTGGCTTTAACTCCGAGTTTATCTTAGGTACACAATGTTTTTCATGTTTCGATGTTGAGAATGTATATGCCAGATCCATCTCATGTTTTGATCCCAGAGGTAGTTCAGTTGGAAGAGAATCTCTCTTATGAAGAAAAACAATTCCAGATTCTTGACTGAAGGGATCATGTGTTTTGAAATATGGTAATTCACCAGGTAAAGGTTTTGCGGAAAAACCATATGGTTGAAGAGGTAATGTGGGAATCTGAAAATTCTATGAAGGATAAATACCCCCACTTATTCGATAAGTAAATAAATTGCGGGGACAAAATTTTCTAAAGGGGGTAAGGATGTAACATCCCAAGTAAGTAATGAATAATAGATATAGTTATATATGTCTACTTATGAATTATATAGTGTTTTAAAGGCTTAAAATGAGAATAAATCAAACCTAAAGCATGAAATACTCTAATATTTTTAAAAGATTGTTTTACCACCTTTTGATGGTGAACCATTTTTAAATCTATCATTTGACAATTTTATAAGCTATTTTTGTCAAAATAAACTTATTCATTATGATTGGGTCATTGAAATTTACTTTGGATAAGTTTTTGGTTTTTTTCTGATAATGTTTATTTTTTTTTAATGAATAGTGAAAAATGTTTTATTTTAATTCAAAACCTCTTTTTGATCTAGTTTATTTATATGATTCTATTATGTTTTTAATTGGTTTTAAAGTGAAATTAGAATATATTTTTACCATTTAATCCAATAGTGGTTGTTTGAATTAATTTCACTTTGAAATTGGACTTAAACTAGTGACAATCTTTTGATATATATTGTTTCATAAAAACACGGTATTTGTTCTGATAGCGGGAATTAGTTATTAAATTAATCATTGTAACATAAATGTTTTGAATTTTGTAAAATAGTCATCATTTTTGAATTTTTAATATCAAATATAGCTTAGGGTGATGTTTTGGTATTTTTCTGAAAAACATCAATTTTTGAGGAGTAGTGAAACAACTACGTGGTACTTAAAAAACTGATTTTTCGTTTAAATGAAATTTTTATCGACACTGTGTTTTTAATTGAAAAAATCTGACATACATGGTTATCATTAGGAAGTAAAATGCGGTTCAATGGGATTAAAATATTTTTTTGGTGAATAGTAACTTTTACTTTTTTAATCGCGATTAGAGGTAATTAGTGTAATTTAAGGTAAAACTATTGTTTTAATAATATTAAATGAACTAGAAACATGTACTAACCTTATTGGATATGTCATGGCCGACCAAGCATATCCATGGGTCAACATGGGGACCCCATGGAGGCACTTTTGTAGGAAAATGTCATTAAAAACATTTTATTTAAAGTTAAAATTAAAATGTCACAAACATGAGTTGTTTTACTAAAACAATTTTTTAATGGGGTTATACAAGTCATATTTTTGAATATAAATATTCATTAGAAATAAAAATAGATTTCATACATCAAGATAGTTTTTTTATAATTTTTATACATTAAATAAATTAAATTATTTTTGACACCATGATTATGCAGCGATTACTTCATTATTTAACGATATAAATAAAATGAAAAGATAATGTAAAATCTAAGACCGACACATGTCAAAAACCTATTGGATGGGTGGATTTAGAACTCTTATCACCTTATCCTAGAAATATATAATTTTGGAACATTTTAAATCCAAAAAGAGTTTTATAATAAAGTAACCTTATATAACTTCCCAAGAGTGCCCCTCCTCTCCCCTTATAAAAGGCCCCCACCTCTACCACCTTACCCACACCTCTAATGCCTTTTTATCGGCCAACCCCTGACCATTTCATCTCTCCACATCCCTATATTACTCCTAGAAGCCCCACATTGGGCCGAAGTCTTCCCAAGAAGCCTTTGTGCACAAATGAAAAAGAGTTACCCATTTTAAAGGTAGTGTTTTTCTTGTGTTCTTATGTTTTATTTTGCTTCTCCATCCCCCTAAACTCTTTTTTTCATTTCTTTCGTAACAACATCAGTATAATAAATATACTAGGTTCTTTTTATAATAATTATTCGAGCTACACTTACACACACCTACATCTAATGGTTAAAGAACATACTGTTTCTGTGGATGACGAATTTCTGCCTCACGAAACGATGATTGTTCAAAACTCATATAACACCTTCAAAGGTCGCCATTAATATGTCACTATATTTATATATGATATATAATATGTTTATGTTTTACTTAATCTTCTATATTTTTCATTTATGGAATAACTTTATGGTTTCCGTTATGGGTAAACACGTTATCTTATTTTAGGAAGTGCAGACTACCACCCCCTCAATGTGATTGATTCGTTAATACCATATGTGGTACGTATAAAGGAGAGATTTAATGATATTATATATGATATTATACTGGAATTATAATATACCGTTATATAATTATTATTTCTTTCCATTAAAGTATGAGATAGAAATGAAAGTAGCATTCATACGTACGTATGGCTTACCAACTCCATGAACGGTGCATTTCATTTCTTATACCCAAATGTAATGTACTATTATAAGTACATATATATAATGGATATATATGATAAATGATACATTTAAATTATGAATATTATTCTGGAATTAAAATATACATATCTCTAATTTAGTTTTAATTCCATTAATATGACATCGATATGAATGTAGCGTTAATGCCTATGTACGGCTTACCGTCTCCACGAACGGTGCATTTCATTTATTACCTCTAAATGATTATATAACATTATAAATGCATGTATATACTGGATATATATGACATATATGGCATCTACATCCTGAATATCATTCTTGAGATAATGGATATTTGACTACCTGAACAACTTGGAAATATAAAAAGTTCACTATTGACTCAAGTACCAAATGTCGAAAAAACACTCGTTATTAACTTAAATGATTACATAATGTTCATAACCTGGTAATAAGTGATATAAAAGGAATAATGAAAATGAAAAAGGTTATTATGAAAGTAAAAATTAACTCTAGTTTATTATTCAGGACATTAAAGAACGATCTTGTCAAGTCGGACCCGAGGTATGGGACATCGTCTCAATCTCCTTTAATTGACGCATATTTTGTTTTATACTCAACTTTATTTTATACAGTGTATAAACCCTTTTTAATTTTATATTTATCCGAAAAGAATCTTTTTTATACAAACCGTTTTACTAAATGACAAAAGGGAATGTTTTTGTCGTACGTATGTGACGACAACGACTTCTCCACCTCCGTGACCATTATTTGAGTTTCGACTTCCTCTAGAAGCCATAACTTTTTTTGAATATAAAATAAATAACATGTTTTACTTTTCTTTTATTTTGGTATTAAAAATGGTTTTCATAATTTTTTTATATCAATGCGTTGTATTGATATCTTGTGATTGAAAAGTAGAAATGTTATGTTTCCTTTATGCATGTTTTATGTGATACGATTATGTTATGGTTCTTGGGAATTGTTATGAAGACGGGTGGTTTCGTGATAAACTAATGGTGGGTGAGCCCGATATAGCTCTCCAATGAATTTGGTAACGCGAAGGGGTCAAACGTTAAGGTTTCTCTGAAGAGATTTAGGGAATATACTATGATGTGTATTCCAAACGTAACCAAGAGGGTTACTACCTACGTAAAAATGTTATGAATTCCTCAAGATACGTTTATGACTTATGATTTATATGTTTAACTCGTGATTTGATGAGGTATGTTAAAGTGCTTATGTTTTATGAGTAAAGTATGATTTCATTGATTCTTACGTATACATGTACTCATGATTCCTTTCCATAGTTTTATATCCGTTACTCAGCTTTTTATGCTCATCCCATGTTTTTGATATGATTTTCAAAGGTCAAGGGAATGTTACACGTTGTGATGATAGTGTCAAGTATGTGTCAAGAAAGAATCCATGTTTTATTTTAAATATGTTTCCGTTGATGGGAAAAATTTAGTACTATATTTTATGTAACAACTTTGTATAAATGTGGAATGTAATGCATGTTTTATCATCTGATTCTCTAAAACTCTAAACCTGAAAAGATCCTCAACATGTATTCTTTAAGTAACTCAAGATTAAGTAAGGTTTAAGGCTAGGGTATTATATAACCAATGTGGAATTTCATCAGATAGTTGATGTGTGAGCCCATGAGAAGAATCCTAAAGATAGTAGTTAGGTTGAGTCTAATGAAATATAATGAAAGGACAACACATCCACATCAATTAAAGGATAGTATCACCAAGGTTCCAACACTATTTGTGATATGAATCCTTCATCTCTAGTACAAATTCATTTTTAGATTAGAGTGTAGACTTCTTAATTAAACACCAACCAAATAGATCTATTTTATGATGTGTGACACGCATTGATATTGATAAAATTTTATAATTATGAAATAGAAATGTGAATACCTCTTATTCATTATACACCTCATAATTTTTTGAAATATCCATTTTTCTACTTCTCCACGAATAATTGCTACCCCCTAATTGTTCTTCACATAAATTATGGAATTGAAGCCACCAATGTGGCTTGTGGACGAGATATATTGAACTATCTCCAATATGAAATATCATGAAATGACACTCGACTCTAGAATGACATAATATACACACACATAAAAAAAAATTATTACATTAATTGTAACAAGAACATTATCCAACACCTATGAATTCTAGACGGGTCAATGGGGAGCTCCTTTGTCGATGTCTCGAACTACTGAGCCCTGGTGCATGAAGGTAAATCTATTTCATGTCAGTGCACATGAACAAAATGTAGAGGATGAATTTATATATATATCCTTTCATTGATGATTATTTCTTGTCACCATATATTTTATTTTTTATACATTGGTGATTTGACCACATGCAGTTCTCAGTGGTCATCCGTGTCATTAGTTCCTATTTTAAAAAATCATGAAGACTCTGGAATGTGTGTTTGAAAGTGATATAGAGGTGGTTCTCGATCCCCATAAATGGATGGGGACATTGGGTGAAATAAGGTCCATGTATTGAAATATGAAATCACACATTGAAGTTGGATGTACACCCAATAGAAGTGATACATGGATGATGAGAAAAATCATACAAAATGTGATGGGGAATCTATTACGAAACCCATTATTTATTTTATTATTACATTTACCTCTCAATTAATTTTTTTTCTTCCTATCCTCAAAACATCAATTATTAATCCTTCAACTGAGGTGTAGAATATTCCCGGGGTTGGGTGAAGTAGTGGTGGCCCAAAATTTAATATTATTGAGTTTTATTTTAAATTAAAATCTTGATTATATTTTATTGGTTAAATGATATTAAATTTATTACTTATCAATGAAATGAGCATTTTCTTCTAGTCGGAGATCATTAGGATGTTCCAAATTTTGTACTAAAAAGTCCAATGGGTTGCTCAATGTCCACCCCCTCTCAAGTGTTCCCATCACCACTATATTGGCATAAATTATATTTCGGTCGTGGTGGAATAGCTCTATTATTTCCATACTTACTACTTATATTGGATTTATAAATGTAATCAAATATAGTTAAAGAGTGAAATAATAAATTTTGAGGTACAAGAAACTTCTCCCCACATAAAATTATATAATCGACAACCTTCTTCTATACCCATTCCTTGTTGATGATAAAATTTAAAATAATGATCTTATGTTTCAATGCATACAACCCACTACTAAGGTTGGGTAATGGTAACATACTCACAATTATCATATAAAGTTATCATTTTATTTTAATGTTGTTATTCATTTTAAGTCATTTATTCATTTATTTATATTATCGTTGTTGAATTAGATGGATCACCATTTTGAATTTATAAGCTCACAAACACCTTATAAATTGAAATATAGAATCCACATGATTCTAAAAATTACATGTTCCATCCAATGAGAAAGATGGTCCTTGTCTCAATGTTCCATAACAATCATGGTAAGGTGTATTCAATTTAAAATGCAAGAAAACCATATCTAGATAAGGTAGTCAGATAATGTATATGTTATTTCATTCATTTTAGAAAGAAAATTTGGCAAATTTATATTTTGTAACAATGATTTCCTATAATAAGAAAATTTAATATAGGCAACGCATGCAATAATGTAGATATGGGATGAAATAATTCCTGAAATACTAATATTATAGTTCCTAGTGTGATACATGAATTTATACACCCTCATATCACTAGGACATTTTTAAATAATATTAAATATATTAAATAATTTATCATTATAAAAACATCACATGGTGAGTATGTCAACCAATTATAAAATCAATGAAATGGAAAGAGAGTAAGAAATGATATAATTTGACCAACCCAATATGTTTGGGCTTCCCCAGTATGTGTGTCAGCTACATACAAGAACAAATTCAATACAAAAAATAAAATATCATAGTTCCATTATAATCTCGAATATGATGAAATGATGTAAAATTCTATTTTACTATATTATAGAATCATTCTTTAAAATAAACGTATATGTTCCCCGAGGCAGATTCCACATGACCTCGAACATGCCTCATAGAAAGCCAAAGTCATCTATATAGAATAAAGGGCCTATGGTTTGATTGTTTGAGGAATATATCTTAATTTATAAGTGTGAAAAAACTAGTTAATAGTAGATAATAAATAGCATAAGAAGAAATAACAAATATTCCGAAATGGAAATAATGAAAATAAAATATGAAATAAAATAATTCTTAAACAATATGAATATATAGTTGATTAAAATGTTGATCATGATCATGTTTATATAAAAATATATAATTCATATTGAACAAGTGATTCATTAATATACTATATGGATGATAATGATATGAAAAAGACAAAAAATATAGATAACTAGCATCTCAAGCATAGGCTCGGTCCTCTTCACAATACTCAAACCTAAAATTTCAAACAATCCTCAGAACCAAAATTCATCACATTCACAATACATGAAATCTTGATGTCCACTTCTATACTAGAGGAGTCCCAAGAAGTGTTTGATATTCAGTATTAGTTGGACACAATCAATGATTTCTAGTCCAATCCATTTCTGGATATATATGAATTAATAGTGTAAAATAAATGATAAATACTGGACCATAATCAAATAAAAAAATAACTAGTAACTTCTGATAGTGTTCCTAAAGGTACACCTACCACGTACCACTTGATTCTATCCAAGTGAATGTCATAAATAAACTTGTACATATAATAAGTTATGTATATGGGACAACATAACTAATAAATCCAAGGTTGGAATATCCTATTGTGTTTTCGTTTCTTGGCGGTCACACATAAAATCTAATCATAATATAATTATGAAAAACATTGTATCACACAGGAAAGAATAATAATATTTTGGGATAATGGAATATAACACAATAACCCACTCATGGATTACAACTTACCTCCATTCAAATCATCCAATTAAATCCATTATTACTAGTTAATTACACATTATGGGTGTTTTTTTTACCTATTTTGGTTTATAAATAGTCCAATATGATGTAAATAAACACATTGTTTGTTATAGGATAAGGAAATATCCTAATATGGGATTAGTCACTTACTAAGGATGTCCCTGAAATGTGAATATTTTTTTAATATTTTTCATTAAATTAGAATAATCAAATAAATGGTCCCCTGGATGGAACAAAAAACACCAATTAATAAGAAATAAAATATGTAGGAAATACTTGGAACACTTATATATACGTATTATCACTCCACATGTCCATTTTCAAATCATTGATCGATTAAAAATAGAAAAAATAGAAGAAATTATACAACTCCCTAATAAAAGGGAAATAGATATTGCACAAAAATATTGAAATAGAGCAATCATGAAATATGAAATAGAAGGTATTTGAGTATGTATCATACCAAGAGATTTCAAATGGATTTCATAGAGAGAGAATTGATTCTCAGATGAAGGTGATATCAGAAAACATGTGGAGTATGGTGGGAGGAATCTACATTTTTAAGGGAGGTGGAAAATCCTTTTTATTAGATATAGAGAATAGAAGAGTTTAATTTTGGTGTAATTATTGGAGAATTGGGTAATTTAACCCCATATATGGGGGCACATTATGGCCAGGAATACAAAAAAAAAGGCACACCAACTATGAAAATTGCTACTGTCTTGGAGGCATGAACTACCACACAATCAAGCATCTTGGGTTACATGGTTCCAGAAAAACTTTTAACCCATATCTCTATTGTCTAAAACCATATTTTTATAAAAACCATGTGGGATGAAATACATGGTTTCTAATAAAAGTGTCTCCCAATTGACCTCATTAAATCATGGGTGCCTGGGCTCTATCCTAGTCTTGAACAGTCCCATGACATCTTTAAATCCATTAGAAAACATTATTACAATCAAAAAATGTATTTATTCATAAAAAATAGTCCATACCATTGTGAAAATATGGGACTTAATAATAATGTCACAAAATAAATTAAATATTCAACCATATCTTTTTTTAATGAGGGAATATTTTTCGATGAATTTAGTTTTTGGTTTTATTTTAATTTGTTGAAATTGCATATTGAAAAAATATTAATGATATATATTTTTTAATATTATGGTTCTGATTGTACAACATATACATAATAGGTATAACTCAAAATTTATTATATTAGTGTACAAGGACCCATAATGTTTTTATATATTATATCAATATTCCAATATTTTTAATAATATATTTTAGTTTTTTCATAATTAATTTTTTATCATTCTATAATGTTGATGTAAACCAAATATTGATATTATGTATTATTAATCTTGGATGAGTGTGAGATATAATTACATTTCCATCATAAAATGACATGACTTTGAATATGGTTGGGGGTCACTGAAATATATCCTCATGATTTATTCAATTTCTTATTAGAATGGAAATGTGCTTTCACCGCTAAGAAGAATCAACCTTGTGTTTAATGTTTTTTTTCTCATTTTAAATAAATAAAATATGTCATGGTCTATTATTCACCCATATAAACAAATTTATTACGATAGTGATAATGTCATAATGATTCACAATGAATGTCTGATTTGAGAATCATGTGCCTAGTACAATATAAATCACATGAAATTATAGTATTTAGTGTTCCCAAATATTGGTGACTTGTTCTCCTTTGTGTAGGATTATTTTACTAATGATTTGAATAAAAAGTCTTATGTCACCATAGAACTTGGGGAAATGCATTGTCAGGCTTCAGATTTCATAAAGCCCTAGTCCAGTTGAACAATAGAGTGATAATAGTGTTCCTCCTCCAATAGTATGGGATTACCAATGTGAAAATAAAAAATGATTATTGTTGATAGTATATATCAATTGAAAAAAAAGTATTACATGGAATATGGGATGCGAATTTCTCCATTTATCTAGTGTGAAAATGGTATGGTGATACTAGTTTTCCCGATTAGGATATTATGAAATGATGATGACGATGAGGTGTGTTGTGAATTCTGAGTGATGGTAATGTAATTAGAAATGCTATCTAATATAATATCCCATGAACAATATCTATGATGAAATGTGTCATAGGGGTCCATGTTGAGTGCCCTGGGATTATGTTGATAGAATATAATGTTAGTTGAGTGGATCATGCATCGTAAATTTTTGCTGGACACTTTTATATTATAAATTGATTGTAATGGTTGCGTTTGTGTGATTGAGAGGCCATAAAAGGGATTTATATTAGAATTTATTCATGATCAACACCTTTGATGATAGTTATGTGAGAGGTCACATGATAGATAATGTCCATAGAATATAAAAAAAGATACCCTGACATCCATTTTGAATATGGTAATTAAACCTAAGGATATATTATATTCCTTTACTTATTTTGATATTGTGATGATAATTTATGATACACTATTCTATGGATGTCCCTAATAAATTATTGTTACACAAGGTGATATAAACGTTTTCTAGAATACCTTCAAATATCTAATGATAACACAAATTATTTTATGAGATAACTAGGGTTCTTACTATCATCAAGCGGTGAGACTTGATAAGATATGAATCCATAGGATTTCCCATATGATAGATTTATTGAAAATAATTATATATGAAATTTTTAGAATACATCCTCTGTTATGGTGATTTCACAAGAAGATATAAGATATAAATATTTTTTTTTGATTTTCCATTTCACCCGGTATTATATGAGATACATATGTTGTCCAACTGATCATGTAATGGAACATGATGATATATAAGATTACATGGAAATGTGCTAGGATTAATTGATTTTATATTATGTAATGAGACATTCAATTGATGTACCTAATATATTATAGTCATACCTAGTGTCTTAGGATATTCCTATCATTGTTCATAGAACATTGTTGTTAGACAAGATATGATATGAAATGGCTTGGATACTTCCTAAGATATGATAATGACATAGAATATAATATATGATTCCAGAAAAGGAAGTGTGGATTTAATATTCTACATTTATATTTTTGTTAATCCATTTTTCAAAAAAATGGGAAACCAATGTTCACAAACAGGCAACCACTACGTGATGAAAGAGCTAAAAAAATGGTTAAACACCACACTAATATTACATGACTCAACTAATATATAATGTTCATAGTGAAACGTACTAACCTGGATATCTAGATACTCTCTAATATGTTCTTAAAGGTGAGTAACCATCCTTTCCATTTTCTAAATAAATTCCTCAGAGTATATTTTTTTCCGATTGAAGCCTCAGGATTGTATTCTGTGTTGTTTATATAACGACACTACTTTAACCTCATTGGAATCAAATTACATCCTTCATTCATAAATTCTCTTGAGATTTTTTTTTGATAAATTGGGTCATATATCATGCTCATTCATTTCTTCCTTGGAGTGCAAGATAAGCTTAAAGCACTCCCCATCAAATTCTTCTCTATCACTTGTTTACCTACTTGATTATTAACTTCCCCCCATTTTACGGTATGTTCATTCACTGTTTTTACACTTCTTGGTGGACATAGTATCCAATTTTATAGGCATGTAGTTTAATCCCCGCATCCCTATGGATTCATCCCTTTAACCATAATACATTTCACTTAATCTCTAATTCATTTTTTCCTTTCTTCCATTGAGGGATGCAAGGGCCTTTATCTTGACATTAGTCCATACATTACAATGAAGGGTGACTGTAAAAATAATCACCAAAAGAATCATCCTCCTCAGACAATGGAGGTTCATGAAATTACATGCCATCAAAAATTTTCCCCATCTTTTTCCTCATGCCTTTTTTAAGGGGACTCTCCTTATATAAAGACTCCTTACCTGCCTTATTATCAAAGTAATATTTCTACCTTCTAGACCTAGCCTTCATATGGGTATAAACTGAGGGTTTTTGGTTCTAATGGCCTTAATACATTCACTCAGTCTAGTTTATCATGTCTACTATGAGATGTCGTAGATAACAATAAGGACTTCACCTACACCATGTTTGATCCTGTGGATTGATCATATCAATAACCCATATATTTTGGTTTATTGTTTGTGTCCTTATAGATTCTACTTTGAGATCCACTGAGACCTTGAACATCACTCCCTATAAATATCACATCACTAACCCTTGTAGGGATGGATTTAACTAGTGGATTAATCGTAGACACTACTAAGGGACACTCTTATTTAAATCAATTAATACCTAAATCATTTTTGAATCGGGAAATGATGTATGCAACCCACGATTCAGCCTCTTTAGGCATCATATTCTTCGGAGCCACTGTAGAAATCAAGGGGGCCACTACTTCTAAGACACTTGGAAACTGGCCTCCGCAACTAAAGAATCTTGGAGCCAACCCATTTCCATCTCCTTTGGAACCCCCATGAATTACTCCTCATGATCACCCAAAACATCACTTTGCCACGACTAGAATTCCACCACATCATCCACCTGCACCTCATTTGGCCTGTCACAGTTCACGTGATGTCATCAAAATTCCAAACTGCCAAGCCTCTTGCATCCTAAGTAGAACGATGTCGATGATTTGAACACCACAGTCTCCATCCATTATATTTCATCTCTGACTAAAATCCATAAACACTCTGTTGGAGGTTTTGAAACATCATCCTCAACACATAGTTGAGGAAAAATAGGGTGAAAAACCTCAGTTGTGTGATAATCATGACATAGATACCATAGAACCATATTTCAGAGCATACATATAATGGAATAATTCATGAATGGTTGAGACTGGTCATGAAAACATTCCCACACATCAGTTGAAGGAAGATCTGAATTCATGTGGAAATCAAAGGACCATTGTAGGAGGAAAAATATACATCCATCGAACAGCTATAGAGTACCACACTAGGCGACGACCAAATCCTCCTACGATGAGAAGCAAATCATCAATTGACACCAAAAAAGATGACTAACATCCACTCAGTTTTAAAGACCCCATGAATTTAATACAAAATATTCCAAACCGCAACAGATGGATAAATAATTCTTAATTAATCAACAAGAGTTGATTTGTAAAGTTCCACAGCTACCTTGAACTCCATTTTAGAAATTGCAAGATGGGGTTAGCCTTCATGAAGGTCTGGGACCTTAGGGAAAATAGTGATCAACAAGAAAAGAGGATGGTAAGACATGTTGGTGAATGGGATGAAGGTTCGAGAAGTCGAGGAGGAAAGAAGGACACCCCTCCCCCCACTGGGGAGGAGGGGGCCAGAGCCTCAGGTATCTCCTGGCTAGGGCATCATCACTGAAGCATCTCAAGGTTCATGATCCATCTTTCATATGTGGATTTGATATTCACAAATGAAACAGAATGATCTTTTAATGAGAGTTAAGGGTGAGATTTACTTCCCCACCCTAATTATAAATGTGTGTGTATATATATATTTTTGTGATGATATTGGTGGGACACATAGACCCCAAGTGATTTAATATATTTACGATGAAATTATATATTTTAATTTATCAAAATTATTGTATTGTATGGAATTATTTCAAAGTCATGTGTAATTATCCAAAGGATGTATAATCAATCAATGGTGTCACTTTACACAATATGGATCAAAGTTAATAATTTATTATCGATGCATCATATATTTATTTTTTAATCATTTCACATATAGATATTTAATATTTATAATGATTATATTATATTTTCATTAAATTAATTTTAAATTAAATATACACAAATTTCATTTAAATTTATATGAGTAAAATAATTCCATATTTTCCACCATTCTTCATCCTTTGTATATTAAATATATGATTTGAACCATTAATAATTAATGTAGATGTAATCATTTTTCCCCTTTCAAACTCAATAATAAGAATAATTTACAATCACGGTTACAAAATTTAAAAATCAAATATTTATATTTTCCAATTCATTCCATAACTAATTTATGATGAAATTTTATGAAAACATTACTAAAAAAAGATAACAATATGATATTTAACCTTATATATAAACTAATACATATATGTCATTATAACATATTTATTGAATTTTAAAACACACTCAATAAAAATATTGATGATAAAATATTTCCAAAATAGAAATATTAAATAATAAATAATTTATTATATTTTATTATATGTACAAAATATAGTTCTTAAAATATCTATTTATTCATAATCGAACTGAGGAGAAGAATTTTTCATAACCTCCAAAAAAATTATAGGAAACATTAAAATATTATATTTTATCTATATTTCATTTTATTTGATATTAATTGTACTAGTATCCCTTAAACTATTATGATTTTAATAATCAATTATACTAAAAAAATATTTATTCTTAAAAAATTAATAAAATGTATTCCCAATAAAAATCAACACTATTGAGAAAAAATAAATAATCGAGTGGAACCATATATCATATTCACATTATATAATAATCATATAACACATATGTCATAAAAAATTGGAGTATATATCAAAAGAAAAAAATTCCCCATATTCCATTGATACCCAATCCTGAAAAAACACCTGGTATATCTCTAATTGAATTATATTTTATAGAGTTGTGTGGTATGATAAATATTACATACAATAACATATGATCAATTCCTTTAATATATCATAAAATATAAAATTGGATGACTAATAATTATAGTGAGGTTTTCTATTATCGTGAAAATTATTGATTTCAAATTCATGAAAATTTTCAAATCCATATGAAAATAGTGAAATTGAATAATAGAGGGTAATAGAAGAATATGATACATCAAATAAAATCTATTTGGATATTAAAACTTATGAACCTATTAGAAATTATTATTGAATAAATTATAATCCCACACATGCTATGTATCTTGACTTGGGATAAAGAGAAAGAAAAATTTGGGATGAGATATGGTAATTTGAATATATAAAACATTTTTCTAGGGAATAATTTTTCAGAATATCATAGAAATATTTTATTTTATCCATATTGGATCTGTTTTATTCATGAATTCCCATTCATGGTTTTGTAATAGTTAATTATACCATACATTAAACCCAATATGAATTTTCCTCATTTTCTTTAAAATTTATACAATTTATCCATATATATATTAAATTAAACATATGTTCATTTTAAAATTTAATAATCAATAATTTTTATTACATTTATAATCTATTCAATCAAAAAAGAATTTTATTATAAAAAAAAATCCCTTCATTGTTACAACATGATGTTAATATCAATTTTAAAAAACTGAATTTAATAATTTATATGTCACGGGAAATTATATTTGGGGATTCTATGAAGTTTTATCTAGGATATGTAAGTAGTAAATAAAATTTGTAGTTAATTATGGTATGATTAAAAAAATGACAACCTTTTACTATTATATTAAATGTTTTACATTTGAATTTTAATTAACTCATCTTGAATAACAAATAATAGAATATATAAAAATTAATAAATGTATATATAAAATATTATTTGGTTCACCACATATCAAACATGACTACATTATTTCATATAATATAATAATCCGTGGTCATTAATTTCATTATTATCATATACTAATGATATATAAATTTTGTATTTTCCTAACATTTATGTATAATTTATAAATTTAGAACTGTTGAATGAAAAATCATCAAAATTTAAAACATGTTTATTATAGTCATATCTATTTTGTAATGAATATACTAACAATTTTAATAAAATATATAAAATATAATAATATAATTTTAATAATAATTAAATATAGTATAAAATAATAAAAAACATAATATCTTCATTATTAAATTGACTAATACTCTTATCTTTTTAATTTGAAATGTCATTTTTATAAAATAACAACCATTTCATGAATATTAATCTTATACACAAAAATCATATAGTACCCACCTCATTAAAATACGATAATAAAATTATTAATTAAATTATTTCAATATATCATAGATTCCTTTACATAAATAGATTCTATAAGCCATTCAAAAAATTTTATTTCACTCATCCTCCACCGACAATTTTGTTTTATATTCCTATTATATTTCATTTTTAGAATAAATTGTAAGAACCCAGTTGTTATCAATGAGGTATGGGTTTCTTCTTTTTTCTTTTCTTTAATTGTTTTTGAGAAAATATGGGAAATGAGGAAAAATCCTAAATTTTTTAAGTATACGCTGTGTACTTTTTCCACACATCGTGTACTATTGGCTGTGTGGGATGAGTACACATGGAGTGTAGCCATGTCGACAATGAAGGGTGTAGGAAAAGACTACACACCGTGTAGTGGTCCGTTACACGTTGTATAGCCAGTCGACAGGTGAATAGTAAGGTGGTGGCCAACTTTGGGGCAGCACATGATGTGTACTCGTATAGACACGCCCTGTAGTCATATCGGCAGGTGAACAATGCCACGCTGGCGGGAAGCTGCCAGAGGAACAGTTTAAAAATTTGGAAATACATGTCGTGTACTCGGATGTACATTCCATGTACATTTTGTTTCTTTTAAAATGGGCAGTATCCTCCCTTGTTCGTAGGGAAGGCTTAGAACCGGAGGAAGGAGCGGGAGGGGACTTCCGAACCTTTGAAGATCCGCCAAGTGTTCGTCTGGAATTTGTTTCCACCTAGAATGATCTCGTTGCAACCGCACGGGTAAGCCCTCTACTCTTGTTATGCCATTCTAACCAATTATTTCCCGAGGGAATGTTATTTACGTTTGAATGGGTTTTCTTCTTCATCAGATGTACGTCGTTCTTGGGTATTTTTGGAACTGATGTTCGTGTATAGAGCTCGTTGGTGTATAAGATAGGTGGCTTGGTGTGTAGAGTCCAACTATCATGCGTTTTGTGTGATTTTGAGCTACGAACCCATATTTGCGGTGTTGTGTGACTGAGGCCACAACTGTTTAACTACCTAGAATTGTATAGGTAATTAAATATGATATTAAAATGCTATTTGGGATTGATTCTTGGATTCGAGACCACCCCGAGGTGTGTTCCTCTGTTTAGCCATTTGGCCAGGATTCTCGAGTGTATGCCTTTATAATAAATTCTTGTAGAAATGCCTTGAGAGGAATTGCTTGTGAATGTTTATTTACATGTTGGGGTTTGTCCAGTTACTTGTGCCAGAGGGAAGTGTTTACTTAGCCTGTGGGCGATGTTTTACTTAGCCTGAGGGAAACTTTTATCTTAGCCTGAGGGAAACTTCTTCCGTGCCTGTGGGCGATAGACTCTGTGCATGAGGGCGACACTTCATATGCCTGAGGTCAATTTATGTTACGCCTGAGGGAAATACCCATGGGTTGGATTCTTATTACCTGAGGGTAATGGTTTTACATGTCTGAGTATGTTGGCTATTAACATAGAATATTCACTGAGGTGATATTTTAAATTAATGGATTAAATGGATATTAAAATGGTAATATAATTGGTTAAGTTAGTTTATTTTTATTACTGCTAACTTTATTTCATTTTACTATTGCACACTATTGTTGCATGTTTTACAGACATTAGAGTACATGCCATTGGTTCGTGCCTAATGGGATTTGTTTCTCACACCCTGTTTGGGTTATTCTTTTCTTCCCAAATATATTTCGTTTCTACTGCTGTGGATAGGGACAAGAGTCCCTATACAGGTACTTGATTACTGCTGAGGTGTAGGGGAGCATGGGACTGGGCTTAGGCTCGCGATTCTACCAGCTGTTTTGTTTTGGTTTTGCAGTAATCTATATTGTACTGTACTGTACGGATTTGAAACATGTTCTGGCTATTTTCTTAGAATTGGAGACATATTGCAGCATATCTGTATTTCTGGTTGGTAATATCTACTACAGTTGTTATTCCAATTGTGTATGGTTAACTTCTTCCAATATTGCTTTATGTTTTATTTATTTTCGTTGCAGCACACTTTGAAAAATGAGGGCATAATTTCCCCACTATCAGACCTGGGCCATCGATGTTAGTCGGCAGCCTCTGGCGTTTGGGGAAATACGCTTGAGGTCTTGTGGCGAACCGGGTTCGGGACACCCGTGGAGTGGTACCCGGGTCCGGGACATTACAAAGTTGTATCAATGGAATGTTATTTTCATTGAAATAAAATTTGGAGCCTTAGTCAGGGATAGGATGGACCAGTAGTTGGTAATGAGCTGTTCCTGGGAGTAGCTAATCTATGTACATGGAAAAGCCAATTTACCTCGTATTGCAATCTTACTGATTTTTCAAGTTACAGTTGATATGATTTCACCATTGGGTGACACACTTGTATTGTTCTATTTATATTTTATTAATGGATTCTATTTAGTTGAAACCCGATGAGATGAGGGTATTCCATCTCATGCATCATTTAGGCACATGCTAGAAATCACATTCCATGCATTGTTCAATTCCATATAGGTGCATTAAAAATTGAATGTTGTTGTGGTAGTAGTTGTGCTAGAAAAACATCCTGCTGTGATAGCTACTTGATAAATACCTACGATGTGATAGGGTATTATTGTAAAAACTTGTAAAAAAATTGATGCCAAACATTGGTCTTTGGGGAGTATGTGCCCCCATTTACAGAAATTCTGTAGACCATTGACATTTTATTTCTTTATAACACAGATAAGATGTAAAAATTTGATTCATCTGGAGTGTGGGCCCTCACGGATTGGAATTTGGCACTTAGGTGTTGTTTCTAAGGGTTTTTTGGGTTCCGGGGAAGTTTTTGAGGCATACTGTCCAAAAACCCAGTATACATGCCGTGTAGTACTGTAGACAGGCCTTGTATGTTCTTCTGTTTGGGAATAAAAATACACTTTTTATGTACACGCTGTGTACCTAGAGTACACACCGTGTAGTCCCTTCTCGTGTCACAAATTGTGTGGGCGGCGACATGGGGAAGGGAATCTCTTGGGGAGAACATGCCGTGTAGAGTTGACCCAGAGTCTGACCGTGTAACTAAAAACACGGGTCGGTGAACTACTGTACAGAACACGTCGTGTCAAGGATGAACATGCCATGTATTGAGGCCTAGGGACCCAACCGTGTAACTAGCAACACGAGTCAAGGAAATCTTTTATAGTACACACTGTGTGTATATAAAAAACTCTATGTAGGTTGAGCCATGTATATGCCCGTGTATCTAACAACACAGGTCAGAGGAGCTCATCAAGAACACGCTGTGTACCTTTGGGACATGCCGTGTATCCTTTAACGAGGACAGACCATGTGGAGTTAGCCGTGTGGATGGGAAACATGGTAGTGTACATGCCGTGTGCGGGTGTAACATGTCATGTAGTGTCAAGCTGAGTAGTCGGCCGTGTCACAAGCGACACAGGTAGTTGGAAATAACACCATACACACTGTGTAGATAATATACACACCGTGTAGTTTTGTTCAAATGAGAGTCGTGTGGCTTAGCCATGCAGAAGGACCCGACCAGGGGAAGGGATGTCAAGTACACGCTGTGTAGTCAGTATACACGCCGTGTAGTCTTGTTTTTTAAATTTTGAATGCATTATTCCTACTATTCCCTTTTGGGTTTATTCGTTTTTGGTCCTGATAATATGATCTAAGGTGTGTTTTTGACCTTGTAGTGTCATGCCGCCTTGACGACCGTACGTTGTTCCCCAAGAGAGCGACAACCAGTATACTCCAGAAATGGTGGGACATGGGCTACCAATTGATCCTCCAGTAGAACCAGATGCGCCACCAGCTGCTATACTGGACACAGGCACAGAGGCACAGTTCCATGAAGGCTTCATGCGGTTCATGTAGACCTTTTAGGGAGCACTGTCGGCTGCCACATCTATGGCTGAGCTGACACGTATCTTCCAGCACCAGCATCCACCTATATTTTCAGGGGATGGCGGACCACAGGCTGCAGAGTATTAGCAAAGATCGATGCAGACTATTTTCGAGCATCTTGAGACGCCTCCAGGGCGGAGCGTAATGCTCGCGACATAAATGATGTGTGATTCTGCCAAGAGGTGGTGGTATGTTACCACCCAGTCAGTGCATCACAGAGACATGGTGTGGGGGGATTTCTAGGTAGACTTCTTTGACTTCTTCATTCCCGAGACGATGAGGGAAGACAGAGCTCAAGAGTTTATGAATTTGCAGCAGGGTGCTATGTCGATGATGGACTATTCTTATCACTTTACCGAGCTTCATTGCTTTGCACCCGTGCTAGTGGGTGATGAGATGATGAGAGCAAGAAGCTTCAAGGATGGTATTCGGTATGACATACGAGCACTGGTGAATGTCTTCAATTTGCATATTATACATGCTATTGTGAACCATGCACTGATTATAGAGAGGAACCTTCGGGAATCTAGTGGTGTGGGAAAGGGTGGTTCATCACCAGTTTCTGGTACTATTTCTGCTGGCAAGAGGATGAGACAGATGGACTTCTCTCAGGGTGGCAGTAACAGTTGGGCAGTTTCTTCAGGTGGGCCGGTCAGTTTATACCTGTGTGGTCGAGAGGGGCACAAGAGGCCACAGTTTCCACGAGACCCAGTGGAGTGTCGATATTGCGGCAAGATGGGTCACCTGCAGTGCTTTTGTAGGGAGTTTCCACTGATGGCTAGTGAGAGGGGTTCTATGCAGACTTCGCGTGTGGGAGAAGGACCAGCAGCTTCTTACCAGTCGGGAAACTGGAATGCGTCAGGGCGTACAGGCAGAGAGGGTGGTTGTGGCTGTAGTATCCAGACACCAGGATCTCAGAGGCAGCAGGGCGGGACAGCTCAGGGTAGTCAGGCTGTGTCATAGGGCCGCAGCACTGGGCATGCATATGCAGTGCAACAGACCCAGCAGGAGCTGGATCCCGGACCTTCTACAGTCCAAGGTACTATTCTATTAGCTTCTATATTATCTTCAGTACTTTTTGATATGGGTGATACACATAGTTTCATATCTGTACCCATTGTGGAGAGCCTTGGGCTCTGTGTTTCTACTTCTTCTGATGTCGTGATGCTAGACACTCCGTTGGGGACTAGAACAGCTGGTGTTCATTAGTGCAAGGAGTTCCCCCTTGAGGTTGGTGGGTGTCACATTAATTGGGGCCTCTATGTATTAGAGATGAAAGCTTATGAAGTCATTTTCAGGATGGACTAGTTGGTTCCCTTTTGAGCCTATGTAGACTGCTATCATCATAGGACGAGTTTCACGTCACCCGAGGGCGAAGATTTTTTATACAAGGCGTATGGGATGCTCAAGAGAGTTGAGTGGGACCAGAGAATCATGGGCGAGGTGGAATCACAGCCCAGATGGCGAGATTATATTTGGACGATTAGGGGACTTGTCAAACAGATTTCCCTCTAGTAGTTGATCATTTCAGAGATGTCTTCCCAGACGACATTTTAGGTCTACCTCTAGAGCGTGAGGTGGATTTCTCTATTGATCTTGTGCCAGGAGCAGCACTGGTGTCCATTCTTCCTTATTGTATGGCCACACCTGAGTTGTAGGAGCTCAAGAGGCAGTTAGAGGAGTTACAGTCAAAGGGTTTTATCCGGCCCAGTACTTCTCCATGGGGTTCTCTGATCCTTTTTACGAAGAAGGCAGACGGTACCCTTCGACTCTGCATGGATTATCGGAAGCTAAACCAGTTGACGGTTAAGAACTGATATCCCTTTCCAAGAATTGATGACCTTTTTGACCAACTTCGTGGAGCACGAGTGTTCTCAAAGATTGAATTGAGATCATGATATCATCAGATGCGCGTTAGACCATCTGATATACCTCTCACTACATTCAGGAGCAGGTATGGTCTATACGAGTATACAGTTATGCCGTTCGGACTCACGAACATGCCGGATGTTTTCATGACTTTGATGAATCGAGTATTTTATCCGTATCTGGATTCATTTGTGGTAGTAATTGTGGATGATATCTTGGTGTGCTCTCAAACTCGACACAACCATGTCACCCATCTTGAGATCGTATTGAGTACAATGAGAGAGCATCAGCTATATGCTAAGCTCTCAAAGTGCCACTTTTGGATGGAGTAGGTTCACTTCCTAGGTCATTTCATATTAGAGGCAGGAGTTTCAGTAGACCCATAGAGGGTGAGAGCAGTTGTTTCCTGGGAAAAGCCTAAGAACGTGTTTGAGATACATAGTTTCTTAGGGATGGCTGGTTACTATAGACACTTTATATAGGACTTCTCCCGTTTAGCAGCGACATTGATGGGTTTGACTAAGAAGGGTGTGTAGTTCATTTGGTTAGAAGCCTGCGATATAACCATTTAGGAGCTGAAAGGATGGCTGACATCCGCACTGATCCTAATACTCCCAGAGTAGGGGCAAAGCTATACAGTTTACTGTGATGCATCAGATATCCGGCGGGGAGATGTGTTGATGCAGGGCAATCAAGTTGTTGCGTACAAGTCTCGGTAGTTGAGGCCACATGAGATGAATTACCCGACGCATGATCCTGAGTTGGCTGCAGTTGTGCATGCGTTGCGCTGTTGGAAACATTATCTATTGGGATAACGTTTCGTGGTTTTCACCGACCACAAAAGTATCAAGTATATCTTTACTCAGCGTGACATGAATCCATGGCATCGATGGTGGGTCGAGTACCTACAGTCCTTCAATTTTGATATTTCCTATACACTTGGTAAAGGTAATATAGTAGCTGATGCGCTGAGCAGGAAGACTCAGATACAGGCGGTGCAGGAGGCCAGTGGTGAGTGGCAGCTTATGGCCTTATTCTCTGAGATGCATTTGGAGGTGCATGCCAGTCAGGGGAAGACTTATCTTTCATAATTAGCTATGACTACTACCCTCTTGGATAGAGTGGGGATGAGAAAAATATCTAATCCAGAAGTCCTAGTTCTATGTAAATTAGTGGCAGGTGTGGACCCCCCTCCTGGTTGGACGATAGGCTATGATGATGTTCTGCATTTCTATGGACGTGTATGGGTTACAGGGGATATACGCAAGGAGATGATGCGGGAGTTTCATGCTTCAGATTGTGCAATTCATCCCATGGTTACCATGATATACCGGGACTTGATATGTCTGTACTGGTGGCCACATATGAAGAGAGATATACCTGGTTATGTTACGAGATGTTCCACCTGTCAGTAGGTGAAGGTAGAGCATCTGAGACCATCTTGATTATTACAGTAGTTACCCATTCCGGAGTGGAAATGAGATGATGTTGCCATGGATTTTGTGACTGTATTATCGAGGTCACCTTGTGGTAATGATGTCGTGTGGGTTGTTGTGGATAGACACATGAAGGTAGCTCACTTTTTGCCGATCAAGGAGGCCTTCGGTGTTGATGAGCTCAGAAGGATGTATATCCGAGAAATCATTTGTCTTCATGGGGTCCCTCGTTCTATCGTTTCAAATAGGGATGCCTGGTTTTAGTCTTGTTTCTGGAAGAGTTTTCAGAGGGAATTGGGTACACAGGTGCTTCTGAGCACAACATACGACCCTCAGACGGATGGGCAATCAGTGCGTACGATACAGGTGCTAGATGACATGCTGTTTGCATGAATCCTAGACTTTGGGGGCTCTTGGGAGAAGTATATATGCTTAGTTGAGTTTTCCTATAACAATATCTTTTAGGAGACTATTGATATGGCACCATACAAGGCTTTATATTGTTGGCCATGCCGATCACCCTTGTGCTGGTTAGAGGCAGGTGAGGCAGCTCAACTGGGACCATGTCTCATGTACAAGACTTATGAGCAGATCTAGTTGATTCAGAAGAATATGGCTACATCAAAGTCTCGTTAGAAGTCATATGTTGATCACCAGAGACGACCTTTGGAGTTTATTGTCAGGGATCAGGTTTTCTTGCGTGTTTCTCCAGGGCTGGGACACAAGCGGATTAGGATATAGGGTAAACATTCACCAAGGTATGTGGGGCCATTTGAGATTCTGGAGAGAGTCGGGCCGATGGCTTATCGTTTGCAGTTATCTTAGAGGTACCTGCCCATACACGACTTTTTTACTGTATCTCATTTTCTCCACTATCATTTAGACCTATCTCACACCTTTCAGCCATAGGACGTTGAGCTTCAGAAGGATGTGTCCTATGTGGGGCATCTGATTCATATTGTTGATAAGACCACAAAGGTTCTCCAGGGCTGGTCAGTTCCTCTCGTACGGGTGCTATGGAAGCATGGGCGAGTGCAGGACAAAGCCTGGGTGCGGGAGACCAACGTACGTGCTCATTGGCCAGAGTTATTCTCAGCTTTATCTTCGCCACCCTTGGAAGGTCAATTCGAGGATGAATTTATTTATGAGAGGAATTTTGTAAGAACCCGGTTCTTATCATTGGGGTATGAGTTTTTTCTATTATCTTTTCCTTAATTGTTTTTGAGAAAATATGGGAAATGGGGAAAATCCTAAATTTTGGAAGTACACGCCGTGTAATTATTCCACACACCGTGTACTTTTATCCATGTGGGATGATTACACAGGTCGTGTGGCCATGTTGGCAATGAAGGGTGTAGGAACCGACTACACATCGTGTAGTGGTCCGTTACATGCCATGTAGTCAGTCAACAGGAAAATATTAAGGCAGTGGCTAGCTGTGGGGCAGCACACGCTGTGTACTCATATAGACACGTCATGTAGTCATGTCGGCAGGTGAACAGTGCTATGCTGGCAGGAAGCCGCAAGTGGAATAGTTTAAAAATTGGGATGTACACGCAGTGTACTCGGAAGTACACGCCGTGTACTTTGTTTTTTCGCTTAAAATGGGCATAGCCTCCCCTGTTCACAGGGAAGTCTTAGAACCGAAGGAAGGAGTAGTAAGGGATGACCGAACCTTTGAAGATACGCCGATTGTTCATCTGGAATCTGTTTCCACCTCGGTCGATCTCGTTAGAACCGCACGGGTAATCTCTATGCTCTTCTTAATTCGTTATTACCAATTCTTTCTTGAGGGAATGTTATTTAAATTTGAATGGGTTTTATTATTTGACAGATCTACGTCGTTCTTGGGTGTTTCTGGAACCGACATTCATGTATAGCGCTCGTTTCCATATAAGTTAGGTGTCTTGGTGTTTAGTGACCAACTGTCGTGCATTTTGTGTGATTTTGAGCTAAGAACCCATATTTGGGGTGTCTTGTGGCTGAGGTCGTAGCTGTTTAAATACCTAGAATTGTATAGGTAATTAAATGTGATATTAAAATTCTATTTAGGATCGATTCATGGATCTGGGACCACCCTGGGGTGCGTTCCTCCGTTTAGCCGTTTGGCCAGGATAACCGAGGGTATGCCTTTATAATAAATGCTTGTAGAATTTGTTTGAGAGGAATTGCTAGTGAATGATTATTTACATGCTGGGCATTTCCCGGTTACTTACGCCAGAGGGTAGTGTCTACGTAGCCCGTTGGCGTTGTTTTACTTAGAGCGGGGGAAACTGTTATCTTATCCTAAGGGAAACTTCTTCTGTGCCTATGGGTGATAGAATCTCTGCCTGAGGGACACACTTCGTACGCCTGAGAGCAATTTTTGTTACACCTGAGGGAAATAACTGCGGGATGGATTTTGATTACCTAAGGGTAAAGGTTTTACATGTCTGAGGATGTTGGCTGTCTACTTAGGATATTCACTGAGGTGATATTGTAAATTAAAGGATTAAAAGGATATTAAAATGGAAATATAATTGGATAAGTTAGTTTTTTTTAGTACAACATACTTTATTTCATTTTACTACTGCACACTATTGTTGCATGATTTACACATAGTAGAGCATGGGCCTTTGGTGGGTACCTACTGGGATTTGTTTCTCACACCCTGTTTGGGTCATGATTGTCGGCCCAAACACATTTCGTTTCTGCAGGTGTGGATATGGGCAAGAGTCCTTATACACGTACTTGATTGCTGCTGAGGTGTAGGGGAGCATGGGACTGGGAATAGGCTCGCGATGCAACCAGCTATTTTGTTTTGGTTTTGATATACTCTGTATTGTACTGTATTGTACTGATTTGTAACATGTTCTGGCTTTTTTCATATAATTGGAGACATGTTTCAGCATATCTATATTTCTGGTTGGTAATATCTACTGCAGTTGTTATTCCAGTTTTGTATAGTTTACTGCTTCCGCTATTGTTGTATGTTTTATTTCTTTTCGCTGCGCTGCACTTTGACAAATGCGGGCATAATTTCCCCACTATCAAACATGGTCACTCGCTACTAGTCGGCAGCCTCTTTCATTTGGGGAAATGCGCTTGAGGCCATGTGGCGAACCAGGTTCGGGGCACCCGTGGAGTGGTACCCGTGTCTGGGATGTTACATAAATAATCTAACTCAAATACATTAAACATATTTATAATATTATTCCCCATTATTTCTTTATTAAAATTTAAATTACTAATAAGAAAAATTAGTTTACAATGAAATGAAATTCTACAGCATTTGGAATTTTTTTTCATAATTTATATTACATGAATATATTCCAAAAAACTAGATTATAGTCTATAAATCACGTAATATATGCAAAAAAATTTAAAAAAATTAGTAAAAATAAATATAATATATTTATTTTTCTTGAAATTTTATGCTCTTTTCCATGAAATAGATCCTCATATTATTCTATTTCTATAAAATTATTCTTTTTATGCATTGTAAAAATACCATCAACTAAAAAATTTTCATTTCTATCCATATTTAGTTATAATTACATGATGAATAATTATTCATTTCGATTTCTAATAATAGAAATAATAATCATTTGTTTTTTAAAATTTTGTTATATTAGTTTTTATAGAAATTTCATTTAATATGTTATAAATAATGTACATTTGATACTTATTATTGTTGTTTTATATTTTAAATAATATGAATCATCATATGAATTACTATGAAACGTCTCTCTCTATCTGTATCAACATAAATATAAAAATTTTTATATAACAGATTATGTGGAATTGAAATAAATAGACATGTGGAATAATGATTCACAATTTAGGCTTCACATTTTACATTTAACTTATTTAATATTGATTTTAATTAAAATTATATTGTATCAAATTAAATTTCCACAACTTATTATTCATTTTAAATTAAATTTACATCAATCATTACATGATACTATAAATATTTCATGTCATAGAAAACTATGAAATGAACCCTTAATCAATCCCCCAATATGGATACTTCTAGTGATCAATGATGAGGTTCGCCAACAATCATGGGAGAAACCAATACAAGTTGTATGTTAAAACATTATATATTTCAAAATCATCCACTCGAACATAAATTAATGATCAATATTGCTAAATATAAAAACCATTCATAATAACAATAATGAGTAACAATGAGTGTTTTTATAAAAATTTCACTTAATACAATAACTTTATCTAAAAATGTGTTATTCTAAACAATAGGTACAAGACTATCATTGTCAAAATGATGTATCATCAATGAAAGGTATCGACATTTTCAGTCTATTTAAAGTCTCCATAACAATTCATCAACTACATTCATTCATTTTCGTGGAAATAATGGTAATAACCTTAATTTTAGAAATAAGATGTGTGTAATAATACTATCTGGGATTATCCTAAACTGTATACTAACCCAATAAACATATACTATATTTATCTATCATGAATTTTTAATGATTTAAAAAAAATCACCATATATTATCATTAAAAAAAGGTAATTACGCTAACTATTGGATAACTACACATAGATCATTTTGGAAAATGTAATAAATAATAGAGTTTCATTGGTTACAGTTATTAATTTAATACAAACCCATTTATATAACTAATTCTCAAAAAAAATCATCATAGATACACCCTCTGTGATGTTATAATGTAAATAAATATATTCAAATATCTTTGATGAGTAGTAGTAAATTCACATCAATAAGGTTATTAGTGGTACACATGTTAAGATTCTAAATAAAATCCACATCACCTAGTCTATATTTGTATATTTGGTTTGTGATATAAAAAATCATATATAAATATATAGATTTATGTTAAGATCGATGGATCATATTAATTTGGATGCGAGATGAGAGAATATATAGTACATCAAAAAAAACTTTGATCCCAGAGTTGTGGGATAGATTTAGTGTTTCCATTTAATATATTTATCTTCCATAAACATCTAACATCAATTTTACTAGAAAAATTTTATTTCTGTTGTAGTATCTCTCTTTTGATGTTAGAGAAATTAGAAAACTCTGCTATTATTTTAAAATTATCATACCTTTATCAATAGTATAAAATGATTGTGTAATTGATGACACGAAGTTACACCATCTTTATTATACAATGAGATGTGTGGCTACGAATTTATTAGAATCTATTATCACTATTAATTACAAGTCTGAGATGTAGTTTAATAAACACCACTATAGTAACATTTCTGAATTTTTATCCACTCATGAGATGTTAAATCACATCTCAATTTAATAAATAACAAATAAGAGTCACACAAAACAAAAATCATCCACAAGTCTCATATATAAGGATTCACATTTAGAAATCATGCATACAAGTGATATTTATAAGATTATCACATTCAATACTCAAATAAATTTAATTATAATTATAAAACCATTAAATTTTTGTTACATATTAAGTTGAAAAAATATATCATGATTGATTTAACATTCCATAATTTTGGATTATAATATATTCATAGTCCAACAAACATCAAATTTTTAAATAATATATAGTTATGATATAAACGATTTCATTTAATGATATAAAATGATAAAAAAAATTATCAAAGGTATGATGTAATGTTTTATAGACAAAAATGGATGATAAATATTAAATAAAACATTCCATGATAGCAATCTAATATCTATTTGGGTGCTATATCTATATCTTAAATCCTTGATCTCAATAATCCTATCACTGGTCCCAAACTCTTCATCTAATATATATTCATGATTTTTTAAGGAAAATAAAAATTCCCGTGTGGTGTGAGTGTATAAACCAGGTAAGAAACCACAAATCTATCAATAACATAATTTCCCCTATATATATAGGTTTATTCCATTAGTCAAAGTTAAATTCACATACAAGCATACAAAAAATTCGTATACTATGTGATCTTGGGGTAACCATTCATAATAATCCACAAACATACATGATATAGATCCATTTGAGAGTTATTTCATATGTATTCATTGGAAAACATTGATTATGGAACTTGACTCACTTTTACCGTTATAGAACATCTTTGTACCTACCATTAAGAGAATTTCAAACTAAAAACCTTTGGAAATATTATATCATCTTATGTTACAGATGATATGAATGATAGAATCAATGGAATTATAAATATATGAAATTATGTTCCCAATGATTATATGAAACCATCCAATGGAGTTCACCATTAGTAACCATGTTTTCTTGCACGTTTTCACACATTAAATTTCATATTGAATATGCTTGTTAAAATTTTAAAACTACCCATAATGAGGAGTGATTTATAATAATAGTATAGATTATTTAAAGATAAATATTATTTTATAGTCATACAAATATTTTTAGAAACAAAGTTAATATAAAATAATCTATTCATTGAAACTTATACTTCTATAATAATATACTTTTCATCAAATCTTTTGATTTAATTTTGACTAATCATTTTAAAAATAATTGAATATAATTTTGTAAAATTGAGTCCATTTTTTTAATAAATATTATTTTAATATCTAATAAGGTTTAAATAATTTAGGACCATAATTAATAGTGAAAATTGTAAAACCAAACTATCATGGTAAAAGTGAAATGAGAATTTTAGGGGTCTAATTAAAAAATATATGTTTTAAAATGTACTAATGACTATTGTAAAAACTATTGTGTGTTGTATGAAACCTAGTTTAATCCTTAATAGTTGATCTTAGTTTTTTAAAAGGCCTCAATCATGCCTCCACATAAGTTATATGCTACAGACTAGTGGTGAGGAGATAGGGTGTGCCCATAGGGATACTATTCCCTATTGTCTATTTGGAAAACAGTGGAGAGTATAAATTATTAATTAATTGAAACATAACAATAATGAATTAAGTTGGATGTAATTATAAGAATAACAATAAACAACGAATAACCCTTAATTCAGTAAACTGTATCATATAATAAATGATGATATCATATACCTAAAAAAATTAAAATATCTATAGGTAATAGAATTATGATTTACAATACATGATATAAAAAACAATAAATTAGATAAATAACTATTCTAGTATCCCATGTAGTAGCCCAATCATCTGATTATAAGAGTCCTTCCTAAATCT
Organism: Viscum album; assembly: GCA_963277665.1. Taxonomy (NCBI): domain Eukaryota; kingdom Viridiplantae; phylum Streptophyta; class Magnoliopsida; order Santalales; family Viscaceae; genus Viscum; species Viscum album. The sequence continues at coordinate 2,038,593,699 of OY728121.1, forward strand.
ATAATTTTCTATGTCTAGTCTGGGATATGTCCCTCTGTCCCCACTAGATATCATATAATATCCCAGGGTTCCAATGACATCCCTAACAGGGTGTGAGATAAATATTAGTAGAAAACCCCAAAATACATCTACACACATCATTTATCTAAGTATAAATTTTAACATTGGTAGTGTAAAAACAATATTGACTTAAAATATGAATTACCCAAACCAACATCAGACTTAGGTGGCTGTGTCTATAAATATGTTTTTATTTTTATTATTTATGTTGTGTATGAATAATAATATATTGGTAATCATGGAACAATTGGAATGATAATAATAATAGAGGATTCCTCTGAGTTCTTAAGAAATTACCCTTGTCATCCAATTATAATGGCCCAGACCTTCATGTTAAGATTCACTACTAAAAAAATATTGACTTTTTATTAAAATGTTACAGGGAAACACACATGGATATATATATCTAATTACCTTTTCATGTATAGTTTCAATATAATTAGAAATAAATTAAAATTAATTATGTTTGTAAAAAAACAAAGACAGTTATCTAATTCTCTTCATATGTGTTCACTCCTTATGTGAATCCATCTATAATAGAACATGTAATAGTTTTGTGAAAAATATTTCAAAACATAGAATGAGTATAAAAATTGAAATATATGTTGTTTCAAAACCAGTGAAAAATAGTTGGAAAATTCCATTGAACATTTTTAATATTAAATTGAAAATATTAGATTTTATATATATCTATTCAAAATAATTATTTATATTTAATTAAAAATACTTTTCAAAACCATATATAAATACATATCATTTGAAAAATAATTTTCAAATATATTCTTTGAAAAATATGAAGAAATACCCTAAAATATAATTTGAAAATAATATTAATTTTACGGATACAAATTATACTTGATAAATATTATAAAACCCATATTTTGATCAAGTGGTGTCATTGGTAGGACAAAATCTCATTGAGGTCATGGTTTCACTAACCATTTCACATTATCTCATTTGATATGAAAGGTCCACTTTAAATGTATGAATGATTTTTTATTCATAAGATCCATATTTCTAATAAATTTCCCATTAAAAAATTTCCAAAATATAAATACATGAAATATTTTAAGGGGACAAAATAAATATAACATACTATATAATTTATTAAAAATTAGAGTTTATATTATCAAATTTAATTTATTCTGAAATAAATAAATTTAATAAATTTAAAAGAATAAAAAAATATTTAATTGAAACCATGAGTTTAATATATATTCATAGATTAAATATGGTTTCCATAATGCATCGACAAACCTACATGAATTTCCAACATCCATAAATTCAATTCACTTAAAATGATTATTTATAAAATAATATTTTACGGACCTTACTACCATGAAATATAATTTTTTTAAAAAAATATATATATAATAAAAATTTAATTTTAATATGATATTTTATTAAAATAATGTTATTATTTATCCATTAATATAAATTTTTGAAAAGTATACAAAAATATTAACATTTTATTGGAAAACATATTTCACCTCTGTATAAAAATAAGCAAACTATTTTATAATTTTTTTGATAATATACCCCTTTAAAAAATACATTAAAAAATATAAACCTTAGATATATTTCATCATATTTTTTAATTATAATTAAATTCAATAAATAGATATAGGATTAAAAATAAAAAAACAATTAAAATCCCTTTTATATTATTAATAAAAAAATTCATAAAATATCCTCTAATATAATTACTCCCTTACCATAAAATATAGAAAATAATTATTATTTTTAAGGATGGAAACTCTCTTTATATTATAGTTTCTTATTTGAAATACCTCCTTCACCATCTCTCTTTCTCTTATAATTATCCTTCTATCCAAATTGGAATACATGTTGTGTAATTGGTATCTAAAAAATTGATTCCTGACATTTATAGGAATATTCATTACTATTTATATATTTATAAAATATCGTAGGATATTTCAAGTATGTATATTATATATATATATATTTCATTATTCTAATGTTTTTATGGTTAAATTATGAAATATAGAATCAATAATACTTTTAAACCGATCTCATTTAAAGAAGATATTTTTTTTGTGGACCATGAATATATAGATATTAGAAATATTTATATATTAATACCATATATTGGTACAAGTTGTAAATATTTATACCATGATGAAACAAAATGATTATTCCCAATACTAAATTTTTTTTAATGATGCAATGATTAATATACTTTTAATCACATTGGTTTAATGTATAGAAGATGATGAAATATAAATATATAAATAGATGAAATTTTATCTATTTAAAAATAGTAAAAATATTTATTCGTCATTCATTAATGGATTGATTACTAAACATGTATTTAGATGAGACTTCAATAAGAATTTTTTTTATGCTCAGAGGAAGAGGAAAAAACATTAGACACTGAAAAATAATAATGAAAAACATTAAACAAATCATTCTATGATTTAATTTCAGCATTTAATATATCCACAAAAATATCAATAGGAACAAAAATCCAAACTGATTAAGAATAAGTAATTTATAAAGACAATTACAACACCAAAAAAACAAATAAAACTACCCCAAATATGAAGACTAATTAATATTGTTTGATGATGAAGAATAGCTTTCCCATCATCCATGTTTGAATCCCCATCACGAGAAATCCTTAGTTGGACTGTGTCTAAATTATGTGACATCCCCCAACTAATCCTTAAGACCCCTATGAATTCAAAACCATCTATAGTGTCCAATTCGAATAGTGCTCACCCTCTACCTCTATCACATTTGACTAATCCAAAATCCAATATTTCTATCTAAATGTGAATCCATGATTTCCCTTCTATAAATAGAATATCACAATTCACGTTATCCATAGAAACCATCACTCAATTTGTCTTTTTCTGATCTTGAAATCAACAATGAATTATCGTAGTTATGATATCAAATTGTTTTTGAAATATTAAATAATTTTTAAATTTTTAAATATTCATAATTAAAATGTGACAAAAAATTTACATACCATATTTTATAAAATTATATTTTAATATAATTAATAATACTCATTTAAAAAAATGAAAATTATTACATATTATTATATATTAATAATATATTAAATTAAATATTCCAAAAAAAGAAAATTCATATAAATTATAATATTTATAATTTCATATATATTATAATTTGGGTTATTATTACAAAATAAATAAACCTCAAAATAATTGTCTTAAATTTGTTAATTTATAATTTCAAGTATTTTATAAAATAAATTACCTTTAATTTTAATTTATATACTTTTAATGCAACATTATCAAATTTTTTAACACTTATTAATCCATATAATATTATTATAACAAAAATAAAACATTTATAAAACTAATTGATAATGATATGTGGATTAATTAATTTATAAAATTATTTATCTTTATTTATTACGAATAAATTATTATGAAAAAAATATTTTTATATATATAAGTAGTTCAAAAAATTTAATAATTAAAATTGTTTTATATTTTCATTTGATAGGTAAGATAATAATTTTAGTATCTATTTATTTAATTTATTATTAATTAAATAATATTTATTGAGAATTTTTTAAATCCTAACACTTAATTATCATTGATTTTTGTAAGAAAATTTTAACTCCAGATATAAATTTTTTCAAATAAAATCTTCTCCTAAAATAATAAAAAACATCTTTATTTGGATATTTTATAAATTAATATATTATAATATAGATATATATATATATAATTAAACAACTCTTATATTGCTTTTTGGGTTTATACACCCTCCTTAAATAAATTTTTCCGTCAAAATTAGTTTTTCATACTTATGAAAATTATAATTAATATTATTACTAATTATGAAAAACCATAAATTCTATGAAATCATGATTTCCAATAAGTTCAAAAGAAATTTTGATCACATAGATTTTTATAATAAATGATGGTGCATAATATCCAATGTATTCTAGACCGTGTATCTAATACCTAAAGTAATAGCCTTAACCAACAAATCTATATTTGTTTCTAGAAATAGGATATGTTTTTTAATAAAAAACTAGAAAATAACCAATTTTTATACATTCAATGACCATTTCTATAATATTTTTCTTGGAATTATAAAATAAAAATAAAAATTTATCAGAGTTGTAAAGAATTTATACTATTAAATAATTATAATAAACTAATATAACTCCATTTTCAATTAAATATATTTACGAATTTATAAAATTCTAATGAACAAAATTTGAAAACATATATTGGGAAAAACTATTTCCCAGTAAGGTGGTTTAAAACCAATTAAAAATACAAAGAAAGTTTTTTTAAATCATTTTATATAAAAATCATAATAATTGATATTATATATTCATTTTAAAAATAATAATCTCAGAATTTTATGAAAAATAATTTTTAAAACATTTCAGAAGTACATTTAATTTTGGAAAGACATTTAAAATATATAATTTGAAAAAAAATAAAATTTCTCCATTTCCAATATTTTAAATTAATAATTATTTTAAAGATCAAAATAATTCATGAGAGATCATATAAGTCCATTGTGTTGACTTAGTAGTATTAGGGATAGTAGAACATCCCCGGGACATAATTGTCTTACACCCTAATCATCGTTATTTCATTTTACCAGGAAGATCCCCTTTAATTTTAATTACACATTTTAAAATTATAATTAATTATCATTAATAATAAAATCAATACAATATAAAATAAAGAAAATTTAAATGTGTTCAAATAACATAATAAATCAAAAAATTATTTTCTTTTTAAAGAAAAATCAAAATATTTAATTGGTATAAATAATAAAAAATAGAAACCTTGTATAAATTTTGTAGGAAGCATAAAATAAAAAAAAATATATAAAATTTATTCCCATGACTTCAAATCATAATTGGTTTTAAAAGAAATCAATTAATATAATTATATTCATCTCTTATTTTAATATTTAAACTTTAATTATCTCTATATTAAAATTATAATTCTTCCCAAAATGAAAATTTTATATTTTATGTGGAATGTGAAAATTTATAAAAAAAATTTTATATCCATATTCATCATTGTATGGTTATTTATTAAATATCCCTTGATGTTTCCAAAAATATATATATCTATATATATCAGGAAAATTGTATACAATAAAATTTTAATAAATACAAATCATATGATTTGAATATTGATATAATATAAATGAGATATCTGTTGTTTATGGGATATGTCTATATCAATTTTGGAAATATATATGACTTATATATATATATATCACACCATGTAGAATTTTTTTTTATTTACTTCAATCCAACATGGATTCATGATCTTGATATTAAAAACGAACATAATTTTATGATACTCTAAATAACATTGGTCCCAAATAATTCAGATGATGGAATATATATAAATATATAATTGGACAAATTGTCTTTCATACTCAAAAATCATTAATAGTTATTAATAATCTATATATGGTCAGATTAAAACAAACAGATTTTGAAAATACATTAAAAGAAATGTTGATTATGCTTGATGGAATATGAAAAAAAAATTATACCCGAACAAAAATATTTATAAAAGATTCATAAATTGATTTCTGATTTAGTAATATAATTTAAAATATACATATAAACATCAAGGTGAATACTAATAAAAATTGATGATTAATATCTAATGTAATTATCTAAATTGAACACAAAAAATAGAACAAGTAAACCTACCATAATTATAAAATCCAATTATAATAGGATGAAGCGGAAGAGTTGCAGACACATAATCTGACTTCAAAACACATTTAAGGTTAAACCTCACATGGACTCCCTACATTGCAGTTGATCACAGTTAACAGAACCTAGAACCTCATTATTAATCATACCCATCTCTAGTAGCCAATTGAAACAAATTTCAGCCTACTACTTACTCATCTTCAACTACTACTAAACTCATCGGTTGTTCAAAAATCGAAACTCATAATTTTTCATCAGCTTACACACATGTCTTATCCAATTTCTCCATATAATCCCTCACTATATTCTATTTTTGATGATAACAATCCCCATATCCCACATATACAAATTTTCTTTTTTTTAAAAAGTTTACTTCATATGTTTTAATATATTCAGAATTAATATTCATTAAAATTTATTTGACTACTGAATTTCATAAACTCATATTAATAAATAATTATTAATTTTGAATTCAATAATATTTTTATAATGTAATATTTTAATATATCAATTATATAAAAACTTAAATATACCAAAATATGCTCATTTATACAAATTAATTCATTACAAATTTCATATATCATATAATTACATCAAAATTCTTTTACAAATTATAAATAATAAAACTATCTAATTTGTGTGACTTTTTATTTCAATATATTCTATAAAATTATTACCAGTAATTATAATTATTATTTTTCTATGTCAACATTGTCTTCTTTCATAATTATTAATATACTTAAATAAATTTATTTACAAAAATAAAATATCCTTAATCTTAATTACTATTGTTTATTGGAAAATGTAATTTATCGAAAATAATTACCTGATTTCATAATGATAAATTAATATGAAAAAAATAATTATTAATATAATTATTTTATTAAGTTTGGTTATTAGAAAAATTTTAAATTTTCATTTTATGAGTGTCATATTATTTTTTTGTTTTTATTTATATATTTTAATATTTCTAAATTGTTATTCAAGGACAAAAGGTTATATTGTATCATTAATTTATCATTGTAATATTTTAAAATATTTTTTTTAAAGAATGATTGGACTAAATAAAATCATTTCAATATATATATATACTCATATTAGTTTGGTTATATTATAATTAATCCATTTAATCATATATTTATTGAAAAAGAATCTATGATTATAATTTCTATTGTTTTACAACAATGTTATGTCAAGTCTCATAATTACATTTGAATAAAAAATTTCCAAACATAGTATCCACCTTAGACTCAGAGAGTCTATATTACATGTTCATCATAGGCCATGTAATACATATTACATTTTATAATTTAACATTTTCATTCCATTACAATTCAATAAACATGACAAGGTGAATTAAGGACACATCAAATATACAAATTCAATTTCATTGTCCAACTCATAATTATACCTATATTAAAATAATTTCCATTTAACAATTTAATTTATCATTTATTAAGATAAATCACTTAATGTATCAATTTCAAGTCATGATTACATGAACTTTGTCTCATTCTAATCCCAACATGGGTCGCTAAAATAATATCAATGATTACAACTGATGTCGGGTGGATGAAAATGAGCTCATAACCTAAAATGGTAAAAAATGTTATCCATAGGGAATTATAATAATAACCAGACATATTAAAGTAATTTAGTTTAATTTTAAGGGGAAATTCTTGGTGAGATGCACATGAAATCATTGAAAACTACTTATAAATGGAAATACATTGAGGTAAAATCCATGGACTACCATCATTATGCATTTATTTGATTACTTTTCTAGTATAAACCTATATATTATCCACAGTTGGAATAAAATTAATGAATATATGAAAAAAATGAAAATATAGAATATGAGATCACAAAAAAATAACATCATATATAAAATGACAAATGGAAAAAGGAGCCAAAGAAATGTAGAGCTTACTGGTAGGAAACTAGTGATAAAAATTGATCAGGATTCCACCGTTAGATTGAGTAATGTGATAAAATCCTAGGAGATGGAGTCCTGAGATATTTAAATAATAGGAAAAATAAACATTTTTATGTTGTAAATAGTGAATGAGGGGAATTTCTGTTATATTGATTTTAAGGAAAAATTATAGTTTTACCCAATTTTAATGGCTATATGGTTTGGCTACACTGTCAGAAAAATAGTGCACTATACATGAATGGATTTATTTCCATGTAAGGGGATAAAATATTTCATCAATATTTTCATAGAAACTATTAAAAAATTTTCCTCTTTACTCCTCTATTGACAGTTTTATTCAATGAAAATCATATTTCCTGGGTCACATGGTTTGGGAAAAATTTACGGGTATAGGTAGTGTAGTAGACAAACCGAAATGATTTTACCAAAACCTACAATAATGGAATCATTGATTCAATTAACTATTTTATTTATCTATTCCCACTAAATGTAAATTATTGGGTCTCCCATTAAAACCCAAACATTTTGTTTTCCATAATAGAATTAATAAGAATTAATTTGAGGATAAAATAATAGAATTAAAACAATTTATAAAAAGGAAATTAACAAAAATAAAAAGTTCATTATTATAGTATTAAATCCATATCTAGTTATTATCATGTATAATTCATGAGTAAAATTCATTTTGTACCTCTTGGTATATCAAGAACATGGGTACAAATTGTTTTCAAAAATTACATGTGTACCACCCAACTCACTTGTAAAAGGCCACCCCTATCTCATCTTATTCACCCCTTAAAAAATAATTGGATCATTCAATACCTTCTCAAATCAATTCCCAAAATCCATACCATCATCCAAAAATACATTATTTGTTATATTTACATTGTAGGAATGTAATATTTTTAACACTAATGATGTTTTCTGAGAAGATGTAAAATTATTTACTATACATTTCTGTTTTAGTTTTCATGAACTTCAATAAAATATTATTGAGCTACGACAATTTGAAATCAATTGTGTATCCTATATACTGAGAGGTTATTATATTAATAGAATAATCAAAATACATTAACTATTATATCAAATGGGATACAAAATCAACATTAATCTGTATGGAGAACTACCACATCATGTATCTATGTGATTCAATTTCCATCATCGCCACTCAAGGATTATTTAAATGATTAATATTAAGTATTAATATTATATTTTTATAATATTTATACTTTTGGATTAATTTTATCCCACATTACCTTTTTTATTTCCATTTTATCTTGGATACGATAACGCTTGTTCTGTTTACGGTGGACTACCACATCAGGAAGCAATATGATTCGTTTTTCACTAACACATTATACAGATAGAAATAAAGACAATTTTAATTAATATATTTTATATACATGGTAAAAATATAATATTCATAACATAATTTGAATTTTATAAATATAATATATCATTTTATATCCTACTATTTAACGAAAAAGAAAATTATAGCAGTGCTCTTGTACTTGTTATGTGCCACCTTCATGAGATGATGCGGCTCTCTTTAAATCACTACACAACATGGGTGATATATATAATAATATATGAATAAATTAAATGGTATATATATAATATTATTATGATTATGTAATAAAATATAATATTTAACTCAATTCCATAATGATCGTTGATCAATTGAAACATTCATCATGTGTATATATGACATATTGTATACATGATCATAATGTACTATATTTATGATGCCGCCCAAAGGTGACCTCGTACCTAGTTGTTCACTTGTGCATAAGCACAATTCCCCGAACGACAAAGGGTTCCGACTAGAAGTGAGGGCCTTGGGTGTGACAGTGGGGAAAATATGCCCTTATTGGAATACAAACACAGCATATATAAAACAGAGAGAAATAGCGGAAGCAGTAATAATACCATACAACTGTAAACAATAGAATAATGTAAGTAATAACAACTGAGCACACAGACACACACACAAATATATATATATATATATGATCCATGATACATATGTATAGGAATTCATCCAAACAAATCCCAATGCTAGCATACAGTATTAAACCTATATATAGATGAAAATCATGTAAATAGCTCCATAATATCATATGCCTCAGCTTGGTCCCCTGTTACACAGATCCACAACAATCATGTACCTAATGTAGAAAAGAACTTGTCCTTATCAGGACCTTCAACAATATAATCTATTTGGGCCCAAAAGAATGACCCAAATAGGTTTTGAGACGATTTTCTATATGCAACCACCCAAGGATCTATGCCTAACAGTACGTTAATATATATGAAAAGCAATAAACAATATGAGGCAGTAAACAAGAAACTACACATATTATCAATCCCACAAATTCAATTGTATTCATTTTCTTATATCAAGTATGTTTCTAATCTAATGCATGTAAACCTCTTGGATGTACTCAAAATATAACCCCTTGAGTTCAACCAAGAAAACACAAGCAACCCTCTAGGATGTAAACAGAGTCTATCCCCTCTTGCTCAGCTTTAAAAAAGACACTCTGAGGAAGCACTCATTGTCAATTCCACCTTGTGGACTCATATCAGTAACTAATAGGCACTCCAAGGAAACACTCAACATCCTATTACCCCTGTGACCCATTTTGGGGAATCTAAAAAAACTGTGAGTGAACACAATATCTATCCCACCTATTGTCTCGCAATGTTATAGTAAAACAAAAACTCTGGAGAAGCCCTCAATAAACATTCTCCCAATGGTCTACTATAAAAGGTTCTTATATACCTATGTAAGTCATTCGTACCTAAAAGATAAATGGTAGCTCAAGTAATCCTCAACAACTTCTTGTATAATCAATCTACAGTATTTCATATCATGTCAAATAATAGTCACTCCATCAAAAAAATAATTGTCAAGGAAAACAAAGTAGCAACCTAATAGGAAAAGATATAACAAATGGTCAAAAATAAGAAAACATTGGAAAAACATCCAAAACATGGCAAGGATAGTCCTATTCACAACAATTAACCTCTATCCAATCAAACAAGGCCTATAAGGAAATAACATGATAAAAACCATAAACACGCAATACCCCATTCTTGGGTATTAGGTACTTTTGAAAAAAAGCATCACAAAATATCTACGGAAAGGTAGAAACAACATAACCTTGCATCATGAGATCAATATACATGAACCTTAGGACATAAATCACCTAAAACGACATGGATCGACAAAAATGCTAAAAACATTCAGCCGAGGATATCTCGTGAATGAAGATAAATCAAGAGAGAAACATCAAGAAGAAGGAAGGACTCACCATAGAGATTCCAGCATAATTGGAAGCAGTCGATTCAGAGAACCGATTGAGAGTCAGGGGCTTAGTGATGATCTGCATTTGTATAAACACTCTTGGATGAGACAAATGAAGAAGAAGTGTGTTCTGTTCATTAGATGTGACCCCAGATCATTTAATGAAATAAAGTACACGACATGTTCATTAAATGTATATGGCGTGTACATACCTTTTCTGGCATGTGCTTTAGGAGGTATTCAGGTCACCACACATGATAATGTACATGGCTGTTATAAGGCTCGTACACGATCACCCATGACAACAGGGTACATGGCATGTACCTAATGTACACGACCTGTACTCCTAAAATTTCTAGAAACTATTCTTTTTCTTATAAACAACAATAAAAGAAAAACATACCTAAAATGATGATCTAGGAATAATGGATAAAATCCGTGAGACCTATATCATAATAATTACCATTTTATTACTCTAACATGATGAAAAAAAATTTAGACACATAATTAAAAAAAATTTGTGACCCCCATTCAATGATGCATCCAAAACTTCTAAAAACAAATAGTGGAAAAAAAAGAATGATATTGTCCCATTCTTTCAGAAAAATAAACATGGGGAACTCTACTATAATTTAACATTCTATTCTCTTAGAACTAAATCAATTTTTCAACCCTACAGAATTAAAATCGACAACCCTAAAAACATTACATTTCCAATGTCCTATAATAGTGAATGAAACCCACCAAAACATCTTATATAGAATTATACATAGTATAGAAAATAAATTTTTTAAAATGAATCTTTTATATGATAATGTCTCTAAGAATACGTTAAATTAAAACAACAATGAACAAGAAATGGGTGGACAACAGACACATTCCACACCAAACACTAGCCATGTAAATCGATTGAAATGACGTTTATTTCCAAAAGACATGATGTATATGTATCCTTGTTGACATATAAGATTCATTATTACTCAATTAATAGACACCATGCGGTTGTCCTTTCATGTAACTCAACATACTGTATACCCATAAAATCCATTTACCAAAGATGTGGTGTTTAGAAATATATTGATAGAACACATATTGTATACACAAAGGGTCCTACAAGGCATTTACATATGGAAACAAAACTGTAATGACATTCCCACAAACCTATATGCCCTAAACAACGTTAAATTGGGTATTATTGAGAAGTCAAGATCATTAGATAGGAATTACCAATTCAGAAAGATGATTAGTTATCATATTCTATAATAGAATCTATATATTTTACCCATTAAAACCCAAACAATGTTAAACATGTAATATAATTCCCTAAGAATATAAAAATGTAACTATTGAATAAAAAAGAATTAATTTAGAATAATCATCCATGCCTTCTAAAGGATAGTTAAAATATATATATCATACAGATCAGATAAGAAATTCTTGATCTCACAACCGAAATCTACACCTCTAATAACTTCATATGGAACCTACATGATATTATCACATAATACCTTCCACTTTTCCCTTAGTGGAAGAACGACCTCCATTTATGTTTATATCAGATATATTATGGTTTGAAAAAATTAAATCCTATAAATAAAATATATTATTATACTCATTGATTGAGAACAAAATGAGGTTCAAATCATGAATGGATTTTGTACCATTGTTATGTAAAACCACTCCTTAATGGTTTATTCATAAAGTAATAAATTATATATAATATATTTATTTTAATATAACGTCAATCACATGATATTGAATAAATAATTTTTATTTTATACGTATAAATCTTTCCTAAAATGAATTTTCACTATATCTCAGCCTAAGGGAAATAATTACATCCATTTAATGATAGTGCCATATAAAAAAATACATGGTGTTTATCATGGGTAAAATTAATATTTTTCCATAATTAAGGGATAAAATAACTTTATTAAAAAACATTATATAAATCCGTTATAAGAAAAATTGGATTGAGATACCTATCCACCTCCAGTACATGACATAATCAAAAATAGAATAACATTAGTTGATCCCAAATAATCTATCGATTCAGCATTATGTTGAATGATTACTTGTAGATAAATATTTTCCTATATCATCATGATTACCATAAAATGTAGAGATCTTAAAAAAATATCACTTGGTAATGAATACCATTTCCATTATTTAATAAGGGAATTCTATATATGGTATTCTATTTCCAACACATCATAATACATTAATTTCCCGTTATAGGGGATGCTTGAGAACTGATACACAAAATCCATTTATGTTTGTTATTACATATTTCCATTCACATAGAATTTTTTATGTTGTTGTATTTAAAAAAAACCCCAATATTTTCTTAATCAAACTATTATAATCAATCAAATATTGTTCTAATTTACAGGTATTTTTTTAGGTAAATATACTCACTACCTTCAAAAGGGGTAACCTTCCAAAAATCATAGAATATAAAATAAAAAATATCTTCACTTAGTCGTATAAAGAGTTAAAATACACTTTTCCCTGAGATAACATCAATACTTCTGAAAAAAATGAGTCAACCATATTCATCAACACCGACTACATTTAAGAATACTCTATCATAAAAACATCTTCTCCATTCATCACAATATGAGGTAGAGATAAAACAACAACAAAAAAACATAAATTACGATCTTGTATAAGTCATAAAAAATAATTTCCCAACAATAAAATCCAAAGAAATATCTAATTGATTTCAATCCTAGTGTAATAATCTTGAGGAATTTTCTAGGATACAAAAATCCCCTGAGTGGATATTGTTAATCAACAAAAAAATATTATCCCCAACACCTATGTGGGAAAAAATATTGATGATAGATAAAATTTTATTGGATAATAATGACATCTTAACTCACACAATGGAGGAATTTGTTTTCCAATCATAGAAAACCCCAATTATATTGTCTATATAGGGCACTTCCCAAATAGTTCTATTAACTAAAAATAGAAAAATAGAAGCATTAAATGGTCTCTAACTCAAATAAATTATATATATATAGTGCATGAAAAATATCATGCAACCATATAGTAACTAAATATATCCCCCATGGGTTTGTATTAATCACTAGGGATGACCCACAAAATAAGAAATAGATTGTGGCATGACTAATATATCACATTCACTTCATACCAATGACTATTATCCTAAACTCATTATGTGGTTCATCTTCCTTTAAAACTACACCACCCTTAGACTCCAAATATCTATTTAAAAATCTATAGGGAAGACATTTAGAATATTTTCTATTATTATCTTTTCAAAATGTATAAAATGAAACCTCCAAGAGATGACTCTAGTGACCCACATTTGTATTAAGGCTACATGGGTGTCTATGACATCACAACCAGTAATGAAATATCATGAGGAAAAAAATGTACCAAAAACATAAATGTAACATCAAATAGTTTCAAACATTAAATTCACAATAATAGGACATTCGATGTCCATCTATCTATATATGAAATTTTTTGAAATCAATACAATAATCCATATCCAAAACCAATATACATATATGATAAAAGGACATAGTAAACAAGAATCGTAACACACATGATGGGGAAAATTTCCATTCATATAGGGATCCTAGTCCTATAATCTAGGCCATCATATTGATTTCTCAATATTCTATAAATTCTTATAGTTTTCAAAATCATAAACAATAGATAATTTAATAAAACACTCTCACTCAATATATCACAACTTAACATTTTTCTGAGAAAAAGTTTCATAGATCATTGAATTATAGTGAAGAGTACAAAACTCATAGATAGATTTTAAATTAGTAAAGGGGATATTAAACACACAAATGATGAAAATTGTTCCCCATGTAATGGGGTATGGGTCCCATGATAATGGTATACAATTTATACCATACATTGTGTCGAAGGTAGAGATGTAGTTATATATAACATGCACACACTCTTAGGGGAATTCATACTCATATATAGTGTTGGGTAACCACACCACAGTAGTATTTAAGGGATACTAAAATTATGATAAAATAAAATGTGAATTAGTTTATGAAGAAAATACTCCTACAATGGATTTTCCATTAACTACATATCAGAACATATAGATTAAATGATTCAAGAACTAAACTATGTCTTATAAGAGACCCTAACCACAATGAAATGTGGGCTTGGTCCCAACTGGGTGTGGCTATTTTGAATATAGTATAGTATGTATGAATCGTTCCATGTAAACTTAATGGTATTTCAACGTTTTTCTAGAGTAGTGGACCTCAACCCCCTATACGAAATATCCCTACATGAGATCATTGATGAGATACTAAATGAAATATATCCATATGGGGGAATCACAAATTATCA
Organism: Viscum album; assembly: GCA_963277665.1. Lineage (NCBI taxonomy): Eukaryota > Viridiplantae > Streptophyta > Magnoliopsida > Santalales > Viscaceae > Viscum > Viscum album. The sequence goes on from OY728121.1 coordinate 2,038,609,071, forward strand.
AATAACCTGAAGAATATTTTGGAATAAATAATGTAATAGAGAAACATTATTTAATATAATCACTTTGTAGTGTAAAATAAGGATGACCTTTTTAGAGTATCCTTACCCTATAATATTTTGTGAAATAAAAACCATATATTTTCATATTGAAGATAATATTAACAACAAATTTATTAAATAAAAACCCAACCCAATGAATGTTTCATGTATAATTTTTTTTAATGGTGGATCCCAAGAAAATCAATCACCTTGGACAAATCCCATTTCTTTAATTTTCAATATATAGTTTAATTCCACATCATATGGGAGTGAATTTTTATGAGGGACCCCAACCTCATCATTGCACAACATCATCTTAAAAATTATGTTGTGAAATAGTGAACAAATCCAATAAGGTTATTTGATACAAGGAACTACATAGTTATACCTGAAAAAAATAGTCCAATAATTCATGTTATTCATCTATATTATCCCAATTGTTGTATTATATTATTTTTCCCATCAAAACCATGATTTTGTCCTTTAAATGACATTTCATAACAAGATATAATTTTTCTCACCCAAAAGGGATAAATTATAGTTTACTAGAATAATTTCTCCAAAATCCCCATTTATTACCATATATCATTAATATTACTCAAATAAGATCTATCACATGAAGACTCATCCCCATTATTGATAGGTCATTTATTTCACTCAAATCCTACCTATAATTAGTTCTGGGATGGAAACTATCATAATAAATATACTATACATATACAATAGGTCTTAGTATAGGTATCCTGTAAAAAAGTAAAATAACAACCCAAAAAAATTATACAAAACCACCCCATATATAAATAATTATATGAAATGTAAAATATAAATACATTAATCATCTTATTAATTTCTACAATATAATGAAAAATTCAGAACAATGGAAAAAACTAAATGAGTGGGATCCAATTGTAGAAATTAAAAATATATGATTCAAGGGGTATTAAAACTCTATCAAAAAAATTCTAGCGAATCACCTACAACGAAACGTAATGAGTGATTCAATGATCTATCTCCATCGATCTATAGATTCATTTCTCGTTTACTAAATGGTCAGAAGTCTATATGTTTTCTAAAAAAACACAACATGTGTTGGAATAATTTCTATTTAAGGGTGAGTATAAAAATATACAGTAGGATTAAAAATAACAGAGAAAAAATTGAGATATAAGTTTGTACACAACCAATTACAAACTACATAGTCACCCAACAAAAAAGGGAATGGATAACACACTAGGGAAAACATCAAAACCATCACTCAATAATTTTTCAATTAATTGCCTTAGAAGACTACTTGTGATGTGTCCTATTATTCTACCATAACATAATATGATAATTACCTTATAAATATGTTACACCATGAAGAAGAGAACTCCGTACATAACAACACATATATGAAGAAACACTTTATGTTAGTGAATAGAGATTATATCATTATCTATAAACTCAACCTTGAATCTCAATTGATCTCAGTATAATGATTTTAAAACAAAATATAATTTATAATATCATCATCAACGGATACCAAAAAATCATAGGGAATATAACTAAAACTACTATAAAACAATACTTCCAATAATAAATCCCATGTACCAACAAGGAATCCGGATAATATGACTATCAACACCAATATCAATTTATTAATTCAAAATGAGTATATGGAATTTACAATTTTTGTAAAATAAGATAGAATATAAAACTCATCACCCATCTAGAATTTAATACTCAATCATAGTGTTATGGTGAAACTAAAATGCATAAATATCCAACCATCAGAAGGGAAACCACTAATCAAACCCACCCCTCTATAAAAAAAATTATCAGAAGAAAACTAGAGAAACCAATTACCAATGATACTCAATGCTTATGAACTATTCAATGAAATCATCCACCATCATCTATATGATATTAAATCTCAAACCGTAATGTTGTACACATTCCTTACTGAAAAATGAAATCAATCCCAGGGATTCCAACCCAATATACTAATCTCTCTCTTCCCTATAATTACTACTGACCCCATTACAACAATGAAACCATGCCATTTTTTCTGACAAAATGATAATGAGGGTAGATTATCCATGAAGTGTGCCACTACCTTCATCTATAGAATACCAATCACCTCTAAACAGGGACATCTATGATAGCAAAGCAAAATATTAATCACTGTTTCCTAATTTCATTGGACATTTATAGTCTCCATTATGAAAATGAGAAATATGACTAATATTCCCAATATTCATGGTTTTTTTTATAATAACATTAAAATTATATTTTCTAATAAATACTAGGAATGAAAAAAATGAAATCAGTGATTTTATGAATGGGATAAAGAATAATTCTCTACAACACTACTCTAGAAACCCAGATTGGACTTGGGATGCTACATTAGAGTTAGAATAACATCCTTCACGATGAATACAATCCCTGAAGGCCATTATTTTTATCGAATAAATGACTAACTCATGCGTCATATTACCCTAAAAAAAATACTATACTAAAAAATTCTTGGTTAATAGGATGAAGGGGATATATCCCATGGTCTTGAATCTAATTACGTCTAACAAAAATACTCTAATATGTTGGGGGAATTTACCACACCATTGGATAATAATAGAATTTATGACAATACATAATCTTTGTGTATATAATCACTGAAATTAGACTTAGTTAATTAGTCCATGATAAAAAATTTTGATCCAAGGACTCTCATTTGAATATGTCATAAATATTTTACCATCCAATCACTAGATATTATCTGGGATATATTTACCATCATAATCTCTATTTGAGTAAAAAAACCTAACATGAATAACTATTCCAATGTTATTTAACCACATTAGGGACCCAACCACTTAATGAAAAATAGAGTGATTCTAGGAAATAAATAAATAATTTTCCAAATAAACATCCCTATTATTATATTCTTGTAAAAAAATCATATAAGAAATGTACAATATATATATCCTAGGATAATGTTGTGTACCTCACATATTCCACTATTGGAATTTAAATATATTTAAATTCCAGGTTACTCTATAATTTATGTGTTTTATTAGGTCTACATAGAATACAATACACATAGAGTGTCATATATGTCGCCTTGAGCTTTGGATATATTATCTAACAAAATATATGTACAAATTATACATGTGTGGTACCCCATAAGGGTTTTCTAGATATTTACATGGATAGAAAATCAATCGTGTCACTAACGAGGCTTACATAGAAGTTTCATAAGACTATCATTCCATTTCAATATCATCACTGCCATATAATGATATGAATGACTAAACAATGTGTTCAATTGATCCAACACATTTTGTAGTACGAAATTTTGTACATAGACCACCATCAATTATTCTGATTTAATGGAAAACAATAGATTTTTATCAATTGAATTCCAAAACATAATACATAGGTAATATAATACCGAAAAATAGTAGAAAAATAATAATTTATTTATATTTAAATTTAATATAAAACAAACAAACACATGAAATATCACTAATGATTAAATTCTTTACACCTATGATAACTAACACACAGTTCATGCACACAGATATTCACTTTCAACAAACTAGGATAGGGCCTCATAAATCTCAAATCTCCCTTGGTTATTCATCTCTAGCAGTGGAATAAGGAATTCGCTTCATGAATATTTTTGGATAAAATATGTATAATATAAATCAATAACCAAAATTAATAATTTATTGGACATTAATTAACTATTCCCAACATGGGGCCTGATACCAGAATGGATTTTATACCTCCCATAGGTTTATCCACTATTCTATACTCAAATATATAGTTTGAATACCTTGATGAGAATACCATTATGATTTAATAATGATATTATGTATAAAGAAAAGTAATATTTTTTATAAATATTTTATATCCTATAAAAAATATTTGATATATAATTTATCAATATTTACACCCATGGATAAACAACCCCTTTAATTCATAAGAGTGAAATAATAAAAAATGAGTTTCATAGGTATTTTAAATTTATTTTTTTTCTATGAACCCCTTCCTCCAAAGATGCCCCTCCTGAGCTGGAAATGAAGGAATATAGATAATGACCCCCTGAGTCCCACATCTAGTGGGCCCTGGGGTGGTGACCAGAACCAAGGGAATATAATCTCTAGAGATTTTAGGCACTACCATTTTTATAAGAGCAAAATATTGGGATATAAGATGCATCATCCCAATCCAACTCCATTCACAATGTTGAAGAATAACCAAAATTCATCCCACATCCATGTATAAAGTAAAGCTCCTAAAAACACAATGAAAATATCTAATATAATTATCCAAATATAATGCTAAGCAATGATGAAACAACTATCCCATAGTCTGATGTTGTAATATAAAACATTTTCACTTTATAACATAAAACGGGAATAAAAGTTTACTATGTAAAAAACCACAGTCAATCATGCACATGTGGGAGAACAAACTAATGATCCCATGAGAAAACAGAATAACAAACATCACCTAAAAATTTATTATTTCCATCCAAACCACACTATAGAAATCTCACTATTAAAATACATAATGTAAAGTAATATAGTAAAAACATCAATCTTCGGGTACCCGAAAACACTTTCCCACTAATTAACGTATCTCACACCCTAACAACAAATATCATGACACTCCCATCTCTTCTGAATGCACCATCTCCCAACCCACCCACACAATCCTAGGCCTCCCAATTAGTACAAGAACATTTGAAAATGAAAATCATCAGATCTCTCATGAATACACCTAGGCATCAAAACCACGTCCCACTCACAGACACCTAGGCCACATAAAACATCACATCTTATCCCAAAGACACCTATGAAAAATCAACTATCTTACACACTGCAAGACATCGTTATTTATTACATGCCCAATGAATCTTGGGATATGACCACCGAGATGATGGAGTGTGGAAGGGGTGGTGGAGATCTATCCATCCTCCCATTAGAATTTTTGTGAAATACACCCTCCTCTATGAAAATTGAGGTGATGGGAACATAGTTCTCTACAAGTGTTGGGTGGTTATTAAAAATAAAAAGTAAAATTACAAATATGTATATATATTATAAAATTTTCAAGCACATCCAATGGGTTCTCAATAAAAAAACCAACCACCCTAAGAAACTACCATCTCTGATATAACCTATAAATGTATTTATTAATTAGATATTCAAATTATATGTCAATAATTTTTTACCATCCACAACAAGAAACAACCCAAACATACCCACATTTGACTCATTTAACAAATAATTGTTCCTTATTAAGGATAAAATTAATTAATTCTATCCCTACCAAGGAAATGGCCAAATAAAAACACAATAAGCCACTCCTCCTAAATGTGGAAGAGGAAAAAAAATGCTAATAAATCAACTCACATCATATTTCCAATCCGTTTAACACCCATACCAACCAATGGCATCAACAGTATTCAATTTCAATGTTCCCAATCCAGGTAATCAATAAGAAAACTCCTAATAGATATACATACCCATGAACACATCTCATCGCAACCAACCACTAAAACACCACTAAATATCAACACCACATTCATCACACCCATTAACATTAACATAGAATAACCATAACCAACACTTCCACTGTTAATACACGTCCAATCTGTTCAACACTAAATAAATAACTGAACATGATAATCCATTACACTACCCATAGAACCCCACCATATAGTCATTCCCTTAACCCTAGCAGCACACAACCACAGAAGACATAAGATAGAACAAAACTGCAAACAACAAACGACTACATGAAATAAATAAGAGTGTATTTAGATTTAAAAAACAACCATTCTTCAATTAAAAATTGAAAAATCAGTAGTTATCGTAGTACTAGTTCAAATATAGGGAATCCATTTATTTAACTAAATATATGTAGGTAATAAATTTCATATATGAATTTTTTCATCACATGATCTTCTACAATCAATCACATGTAATCCTATGTTCACAAACATTGACCACCAACAAACATGATTTTAATTAGCAATAAATCCCATATAGGTCACACTATCAATAAACAAAGAAACATATGAATGCATGTCCTTCAAAAAACCCGGATTTTTTGGTTTTAGGATTATTCTATTGTATTTATAAATTTATTATTCAACTTCTTTCCCATGTGAATCATTCAAACACCGACCCCGCATGATATAAAAAAAGAGGGACAAATAGATCCTTCCCCAAGAAACAGATGACACACACCTCCGCCTTGCTCCAAACTAGGAATGAGAAATGCTCCAGGGAAATTTGATATGAGGATGGAACATAGATTAATGGATCCATGAGGGAAATGAATCTAGGACTCCCATATATCAATAAAAAAGTTATGAAAAAATCGACAGAATGGTGTCTAGATTTAATTTACTAGATCTAAGACTCTAGGGATATGAAACCAATTTTATCTCCCCATTTCAATTGGATATTGAACATTAATTTTGAATAATAGAAATAATCCATGAATTATAAAATTAAAATATAGTATATATAATTTTGAATATATTTAAAAACTCATAAAATTGTGTTTAAACCCAATTTATGTTAAATAAAATGTTAAAGGGATGAATTTGGAAAAACTACACCCCAAAGTTTTTTTAAAACTATTAAAAATGAATCACAATGGTTGAGTGACCATCACGAGTCCCCATTGGAATTGAAACTATTGGTTCATGCGTGGTTGGATGATTCACTAGTGAATGCTACCATTGATGAGACACAATGGGAGAGTTACTGTTCAGTGAGTCATCATTCGTTGAGTCACCATTGAGAGTCACCGACACGAATCACCATTGATGAGCTACCGATACTGACTCACCATTATATGAGATGATTTTGGAAAAATGAAATTTTGGGAAACTATTGAAGTGAGTCGCTGTCACCTTCCAGAAAACCCTGAAAAAAATATTTTTTCAATGTAATTGGCCAGGGAGGTACAAGACATTACATCAGATTCCTATCAAACTATTATCTACCTCAATAATATAAAACCACAATCATATGGATAATGGTTCTGAACAACTACCCTTGGAGATACCTCTCAAACATGTTGGTAAATTTGATACACAGTTACCACCAAATCTCACCAATGTTTGATGATAATCTTCCCTGATATGCTCAAATGATGGAGTGAAAACACAATATCCCAGAACACCTTCACAAAAATATACTACCCTATCAAAAAACAATACACATCACACAAGAAACAATATCCATACTATGTAGACATTTGAATTATGGAATTCGTTTATCTATGTCAAGATACATTCTTCTCTAAGTAGCACTAACTTCACCACATAGGTTTAATCACATCTCAATTAATGCGTCTCAATTAAGAATCATGTACTCACCTTTACACATGTTAGAACTTTATCAAACATGAAGGAACAATGAAAATTCATCTTATAACAACCATGGTTCAATCATCACATTACAAGGATAAATAGAACAAGAAAAAATTCATTACAACTATAAAAACTAGGCTCACTTATGTTCCTTTCACTCCTAAGTACTCTCCTACCAGATAACATGCCTCTGCAACACACGAACCAAGTAAACGGTTACCACACCCAAAACCTTCTACCAATGATACTGGATATCTATTGCTATTTCCAAAAACATTTCCCCATCATTGACATCAATCTCCCCTTGTCAATGATATTATATTCATTGTGAAGATAACTAGAAAACTAAGTGATCTCAATGAGTTCATGGATCCTCTTCAACTGCAGTAGAAATGACCACTTGTCCACCACTTTTTCTACTCTTCCCAACACCTAGAAGGGTATGATGAACCGTTGATAAAGCTTAGCCTATCTACCCAACCTGTGTTTCCCACATCGCGGGAAAACCTTCTAGATGATGTGGTACCCCACCTCAAACCCCCAGGGCCTCCTCCTATGATTATCATGTCACTTATGCTTATAGTTTTATGATTTCATCCTCTCACAAATAATATGAACCTTCTCTACTGTGTTATGCACCACCTTGGGGAAATGAACAGTTGTCTCAAAATCCTATGCCGAGAATTAAGGGGAATGACACTGTCATCAATATAATGATTCAAACGGATCTACGCCAAGGGAATATTTAAATAAATTATTATAGGAAATATCTACCAATTGAATGTGTCTAACCTATATTCCTCCAATTTACACGATGCATGGCCAAAACATGTCCTCCAAGGTCTAGATGGTCTTCTATATATTCTAATCTATATGTGAGTGGAATGAAGGGTTGATTCATAACTGAGTGGAAAAATAATAATGTAATACCCTCCAGACATGTGAGGTAAAACATGTATCTCAATTTATTACAACACTTCTATGAACTCCATACAACCACACCACCTCATCCACATACCTCTATGTAGTGGTATCCACTGCACCAAACTCCTTAATCGCTAATAAGCGAGACAATATTTTCATATGATACACCACTACTCAAATAGTATCATAGACCCCAATGATATTGCTTACCATGTAATGAAATCCATAGAGAGTTCATCCCACATACAATTGTGGATATATAAGGGGTGAATCAATCCATAGGGATGATGGTGATCATATATACCCATCTATCACAGTACAAACTCCACCACAATCTTTGCTACATCATGGTTCATCCCAAACTATGAAAATTAATCATATCCACTATACATCTTGGAAACTCCTAGGTGAGCCACTAAGGATGAACTGTGAATTTTATAGAGGACTCCACTGTTTATTTCCTCCAGAAAAAAAAAATCTTCCTCGGATCAAAACCTAATTCTAACCATCCAATGAACATTTATTCTAGAGAATCACCATGGTCAAAATAGTCATGCATCAACTCTAACTCTATGTCCCCAAACATAGATTCTTCTACCTAAAATATTAGAGAATACTGCACTATAAAACAAATAAAAATCCTCTTCCATCATCCATTACTCTATATTGTTTCATAGAATCCAACTCTTATATCTCCTTCCATGCATCAATAGATTCCCAAAAAACGACCATCTATGAATTTAGGATCTACGAATCGGCCAAAACCATCCCCTTTCCAAATGTGTAAAAGATATCATAGTTGTATACATAATGAAACTCTATTCACATAAGTTGTCTCATGTTTGGATCGTTCTAACAAATTATTTACCTCAAGATCTTGTTAACATTGAATACCACAATTCAATCCACAATGAGGTAATAATGCCACAACATCAGTGCAAATAGGAATGCTTCTAACTCCAAATACTTGGAGGAATAGTTACATTAATGGTGTTCTATTTTCATAGACATATAAGAGATCAATCCCCGATGTTGTATCAATAATCATACAAAACAAATATTGGATTATCACAATACCTCTCAAACGTCGCCCATTCCTATAGAAATGAGAGTATTGGAGAATTGACCATCCTTCCCTTCAGATAGTGGAACATTTCCTAGCACAACTCACTATAAAAAATGGCCTCGTATTTCATGTTCGAAGCCAAAAATGGTGCTTCTACTCCAGGGAAACCAGGTAAAAATATATTTAAATAGCCTTCTATAGCTAGAAAACTATGAACTTGTGTAACATTCATTGTTGCTGAAGAAAAAATAAAAGGACTCAAGCTTTGATGGGTATACTGCTAAACCCTATTGTGACACCACATGTCGTAGGCAAATGAACCACTCGTGTCCATAATATTCACATGGATAACATTCCTTTGATAAGTTGGTATCGATGGTCTTGCAATACAGTCCTTCGATTCATATTATGCTCCTCAACTGACTTCATGTTGTTCGAAAAGTCATCGAGGAATATGATGATGAATCGTTCGAGGAACTCATAGATGACAAAGTTCATAAGCCCCATGAATACCTCTTGGTCATTTTTAACACTGAATGGAATGAATATGAATTTGAAGTTCCAATAGAGAAAACTAAAAGAAGACTTTAAGATATAACCCTCTTTCACCCAAATTAGTGATATGCAGACTGCATATCAATCTTACGAAAGCAATTTTCTCCCCTAAGATGGTCTAAAAGATCATCTATCCTCAGTAGAGGGTAGTAGGGGATTAATGTTACCTTATTAAATCACATGTGGTTTATAAAAAAACTCAAACCATTATCTTCATTCATCAAAAATATGTATTGGGCACCCCATATCGACACACTAAGACTAATTTATCTCATCTTCATCAGGGCATCAATCTGAATCCTCAACTCCAACAACATAGAAGGTTTCCTTCAATAAGGATCTAATAAAATTGGACGAGAACATGTCTATATGTCTATACCAAAATAATTTTTATGATTTCAGAGAAAAGTAACAAACTCCGTCGGGAATACATCCATGAACTCCCCAAAAAGGACGGGAACTTCCATTATGTACAATGAATACCAATGATGCATGACTCCCTACATCTAGATTACATCAAAAGGATCCAACACTGCTTCAAAACCTAGATCAAAATGTAGTTGATAAAAGGATCCTCAAACCAACTCTCAATATCAATGTTTGAAATGCTTGACACATACATCCCATGTGTCTATCACATGAAAGAATGTAGTGACTTCTTCCACTAATCATCCTACTATAACATATCAACCATCCGTCGATCGATCGGGTCATCCTAGTAAACATACACAACCGACACTAGACATAGATGATGACTGTATTACATGGATGAAAAAGATAAAAAATTAACTCCCAATATCGAGTAGTGTGGAATTTTATATAAGAATTATTTTCACACATTGTTTATTTAAATTCCCTGAAATTCAAAATTCAAATAAGAAAACAAGTCGTTATAATGTATATAGATTTCCTAGGGTCTCAACCCTGTAATTAGTGTATCCTCACCTAGTTGTTCAGTGGACACAATGTCCATGATTTGGATCAGGGGGAGGCTAAAATCCCATGACCTAGCAGGTCATCCCAGGCCTATATAATGCACCAAGATCACTTGTCACCACATTCCTACCAACACATTAAATCCTCACTATGCCTAACTCCAAACTCCATAATTCACTCATCCATCACCTTAGATATCATTCATTCATGAACCCTCTATACAATGATGTCCATCCGAAGTTGGAAATGAAGGAAGAGAGATAATGACCCATGAGTCTTGAATCATGTAGTTCTAGGTGTGGTGGCTAGTCCCATGGGTATAGAATATCATGTGATGGGAGGCATTACCATATTTATAAGAAAAATATTTTGTGAGATACGATGGACTATATTAAAACACCACTTACAATTATATGAATGAAAAAAAACTCCATTCCACATTCAGGTTTAATGTAAAACGAATACAAATACAAGGAAATGATATCATGTAAATACACAAAATTAATGCTAAGACGTGATGCCAAAACTGTCCCAAAGGTTGAGATATTAATTCCACATATGGACCATGTAATCCTCCTAGAGTACTAAAATATTTTTCATAATGTTGGTAGTTCATAAAACTATAATATTTAGAAAAATAATAGTCCCAGATGAACTTGTGAGAGAATCATACTAATTCTACCATGATGAAACTGATGAAAAAACATCAAATTATATGGTATTGTAGCCATCCCAGCATCAAAAAGTAAAACTCACCATATATCACAATTCATATAAAGTAATATAGTTTGGAAATAAATGATAGTTTACCCACACCACTTTTCTACTGATTATTAACTCCCATACATTAATAGAAAATGTCATTGCACTCCCACACCTTCCCGAAATTACCACATCACAACCCTCCCACACACACAATGGAATCACATATACTCCCATAACCTGGGACAATGAAGCTCATCACATCACATAAGCATAAAACTATTCTTCATAATGACCTCCCACCTGTAGACATTATTTCCACATACCACATTTAATCTCATCCTGAAGACACCTATGAAAACACAACTCACTTGTACACCCCAAGGGCCCATCAGCCACAACATTCCCAAGGAATAATGTGTTATCACCGCCAAGAAGAGGGATATGGGAAGAGTGGGTGGTCATCCATCATTCCTCCCAATAGAAGTATTTCAAATGAAACCCACCCCCGTGAAAATGGGGGGGATTGACATATAGTTCTCAATTAGTTTGGGGTACATATAAAAAACATAACGAAAAATAATGAGATGAATATATTTAGTCAAAACCATAAGCACAACCTATGGGTTCTCAATGAAACATTCAACCAACCTATGACAATTCAAACTATACTCCTACCTCTAAATAAATTTTTTTACAACAACAATACTAACATATGATTTTCATTAATGAAATACATAAAAAAAAGAAACAACTAAAAAATGTCATACAACACATTTAACCAATTATAATTATGTGTTATGTAAACAATTTATTCCTTCTATCCCAACTATGGAAACTATAACCACAATATACAAAAATCCACACAAAATAAACCATGTAAATGAAAATAAAAGAATAGAAAAGAAACTCACATCAAATTTCCTCATCGTTTAACACCAATACCAACAAATTTCATTATCTTTATACAGTGTAAATCATCCCAATCCATCCTCTTAACACAAAAATAAAAACATACAATAAAACCCCGCAACACATCTCATCACAACCAACCCAACTGAACTATTTTATAGCAAAAAACATTTATCCCACCTGCTAACATAAACATAAGAAACCACAAAATTATACCCATCTTCTAATACACATCCCATCGATTCAACAATCAGTAAATATCTCTACTTGAGATTCTATTAAAAAACTAATATCCCTCACAATTAATCCATACTCTCTAGTCCAAAACAAGACAATAAAACATGGCACAATAAAAAACAAACCACACATAATAGACAACCACACCAAGAAGGAATGGTGTATTCAAATTTATTAAACCCTTATCCTTTAATTAAACATTGATAATTCATGGGTATAATGGAATATGTTTGATAATGGGGAATAATTTATTTAAAAGAATATACATAGTTAATAATTTGCATATATATACCAATTAAACACTTTATCAACAAAATACCATCACATTTTATTCGAATTGCACAAACAAATACCACCAACATCTTTGATTTTTAGTATTCATATAGACCATGTTGATCACAATATAAATAAACAATGGAATTTCATCATACATCTCTTTACCTCGTCCCTCTTGTATTGGTTTTAAGAAGATTAAATTATAATTATTAAATTTGGATTAAACTTCCTTCACATGTAGATCATTCATACACCAACCCCCATGTGATTCAAAATAAGTGTGATAATGTGATTCCTACCTCATGAAACAGATGATCATCACATCCTCCTTCCATTAAATAGGGGGTGAATAAGGAATCACTGAAACATAATCAAAATGTGAAATGCATACAAAAAGATGCTCATGGAGAAAAAGTTCTCTGACACCTGAGTATTGAGAGATAATAGAAAGAATGAAATAAGGAATTGTGTCTGACATTAAAGGACTTGATCCATGACTCAATGGATATGAAATCATTTTGATGTTCCCATTTTAATTAGGTTTATTCCATAAAATTTCACCAACATAAAGCCTCTCAATTGTTATAATATTAATGATAATATTAATATATCCTTTGAAATGACTTCAAAAATAGTTAAAAATGTGTTTTAACTGAATATAAATAAAATAAAAAGATAATGGGGATAATATGGGAAAACTGATAGAACCACCAAATTTTTACAAACTAATGGAAATGACTCACCATTGGGGGAGTCAACTCATGAGTAACATGTTTTTTAGGAACCATTGTAAGAATCACTAGTGTGAACTACCAGGGATGAGCTATGATTAGTGAGTCACCGTTCAGTGATTCACCATTGCGAGTCACTAATGCAACTCACTATTGATGACCTACCAGTCTTGACTCCCCATTAGATGAGTAAGCATTTAAAAACTAAAGTTTCGTAAAACTATAGAAAGTAGTTATTGTTGCCTCCCAGAACTCCCTAAACACCAAATTTCCGCAATGTAATGGATATGGGAGGTCTGAAACGTTACCTATTTTACTCTTTTATAGTGGTTTATAATTCCATAAATGAAATTCCACATAAGGATTCCAAACAAAATAAAGGACTTCCATAATGAAAAAAATTTAGTTCCATAAAAAACTACATATTTTTTGAATAATATACCATCAAAGGCCAAAATATAAGTTATATATACAATATCACACCATGATAACATCAGGGAGGAATTTTAAAAAATATTTGTGAATAGGAATTGAAATTTTGATGTGAGAAAAATTATCATTGAATCATTAAAAAATTTCTAATTAAAATCTGGTTGACAACATTCACAACATCCCCATGGAAAATATGGAATACATAAATTTAAATAAGGAATATATTTCAATAATGATTTAATTTATAAATATGTTGATGAATCCATTTCTAAATGATTTATGGTTGAGTATCTTAGTCATATATGAATTTTAATGATCATAGAAAATTATGTATTTTTTAATCGTATAATTTTTTAATTAATATAATTATAGATCATATATTATTTAATGAAGAATGGATAAAATTTGAAAACATATATAATAATATTAAATACATTTTGAATATGTCAGTGTAGTGGTAACTATTCCCTATTTTTTTAAGTCCCACCATGTAATCTTTAGTTCTTACAGGATGAATGCATTTATATTTCATTCATTTGGTACCTAGGGTCATTGGAACTGATATTTGAGAATCCCAAATAAGCTACCAGCCTCTGGATTTCCTCCAAAAATAATACTAGTAGACTTGATAGTGTAAGATACGAAATTATATATATATATATATATATATATGATCCACATAGTACAGGAGGATCATAAAGACGACTGTTCTATATTATTACCATCCACCAAATACCGTAGTTATGGCTTCTCAATAGGTATATCAAAAATAAATATCATAATAGTTTAATCACACTATATTTTTATATATTAATGGTCATATTATCATTACACTATCATTTAATTCATAACTTATAGCCATGAATTAATAAATTCACCTTTATCGATGAAAATTATATGTTATAATCATTACACAATTTTTTTGTATCATTCTCTAACCCACACACACTATAAATCCTTTACTAACTCTTTTAATTTTATTAAATGTTTTTAATATTATTAATGATATATTACTATATATTTAATCTTTGTATTTTCGATAAACAAATCACAAAGTGATTCATTTTTTTATCATTTTGGTGCCCACTACCACTAACATTGGCTAATTTCTGTAATTATTATAACCAAAATCAAGTAACTATATATTTTATGTATTGGGGATACATAGATATCTCTATAGAAATATAGAAAAATAAACCATCAGTCTATATTGGATCAGACATATAAGAACCCATTCAAATAATGATTTGATGAATTTATATATAAAACTAATTTTCTTTAGTATTTGTATAAAACCTTATGTTGTGAATTTAATATAATATTTAAATATTCAATTCAATTTTTATTAGTTAAATGCATTGATAGATTCCTTAATTATATCTTTAATTTTTATTATATTTTATAGTGATATATAATGATATTAATTTTCAATCAACAATCATAAAATGTTGACATTAATTCTAACACACAAGGATCACCTATGAGATACTAAAATTTTCATGAACTACTCTTCAATGGAACATAGTATAGTTATTATTAATATCACATATCAAATATTCATAGAAGGTGTTTCAATAATATCTTGTATATTTGAATGTGTAGTGATTAAATTATTATGGATTAATAAGTATAATTTAATAAAAATGTTTTATATTAATTTTATATTCATACAAAATTAACGAATTCACATTATTGTTATTTAGAGAGGAAATACTTTAATCATGTTTCAAAAAATAATACAACAAATAAATTTTAGAAATATATAGAAATAATATAATATAGAAAAAACTCAATTACACTTTCTATCGAATTAATAGGAATCACCATTATATTTTAAACATGTATTATGTTGAATAAATTATTTAATTGATCAACTGATTTTCTATCATTTTTTTTGTAGTGAATTTATTAGTAATGAAATATTTGTATGAAATATTTGGTTGAAAATACTCGGGGTATCAACATGTTTAAGACATTTATATTTTATAGCATATTTTTCAAAAAATATATTGGGTTTCATTCAAAGTATTTGTTAAATGAAATACCATGTTTAAAAAAACCATATTATAATATTAAAATATTTCTATTTAGAAAATATCATTATAATCTATTTGTTAAATACTAAGGGATGAATACTATTAACAATATTATAAAATATATATGAAATTGTATTTATTAATATAAAGGTAATATGTAGTCAATTTTTAGTGATTTAATTTTTTCATCAAAAAAACATTTTCATAAAAAATGATTTTTATTACATTTTGGGTGTTTAAAATATCAATTTCATTAATAAAATTATAATTTCAATTTTATAAAATGAAATTAATTATAAAAATAATAATTAAAATTTTAAAAAAGTATTAAATTGTGAGATTTTTATAATATATTCATTTTTATTGAATATTGAAAATAAATATTTTTGTATAACAATCTTTTTATTTGAATGGAAAAAGTAAATTACAGTCCATTTTTATAATATATTTGGTTTTAATGTGAATGTTGTTCTATTTTATTTGGAATAACATAAATACTTTTAACGGAATTAAAATATATCAATATTTTTCATAAATAAATTTTTTTCATTAAAACATTTTTCTAAAAACATTTTTTATGTTCTTGATGTTTTTAATTTTAATAAATTAAAATAACATCTTATGTGGAATATTAAATTTTAACTTATATTCTATATATCAATCTGTATGAATTAAAATTCATATAATTAAGGATACATGTCATATAGTAACTGTAAAATCATTAATTTCATAAAAAATCCATTTCCATGAATAATCGGTTTCCATCACCTTTCTATAGATACATAGATATATTGATTTATTTTAAATATAGGGATTGTATTGGGAATAATTTATTCTTTTTATATATTAATTATTAATTATTTTACATAATTAAGATGACTAATTTTTTCCCAAATTGATAATAAAAACAATAACCAAATGTTCAATCTTAAAAACGTAATTCAATATAACAGTGGTTGAAAAATAGTGGTAAGGCCTCAATTTTTTATAATAATTTAGAATTGATAATTTTTTTTATATTTATCAAATTAAGTTATTTATTTAATTTAATATTGGATCCATATCCATGACAATGACCTATATAATAATTTATGTAATTAAAAAGATAATATGTCATACTATGGAATTTAAATATGTCTAAAGTGTTTAGAAAGGGATCGAATAAGATTTTGACTGAATATTAATGTAAATTTTTATTATAATGGAATTATTTTAATTATATAAATTTAGAAATTTTTATTAAAATTTATCTAATTAACTTAAATTCTAATGAAACAAAAAAAATTATTCAACAAAAAAATATATAATATGTGGTTTTAAAAATACTAAACGTAATATAATTGGAATGAATTATTTTGTTAAATGAATTTTTTAGTTAAATATTAAATTCTATATAGTTTTTTTATTATATAATAATCTTTTTATTTCTTGTTGTTTTCAAATTCGAATTAAACAAATAGTTAAAAATTCATATTAATGTTATTTTAAAATAAAATATATTTTCTTTAATGGTTTAAAATTTCTAAATATCTTATTTTTGTTACATAAAATATGATATTGTTGATAATACCCACAATTTTCCACTTATAGGATGTTATTAGTTTTATTTTCACATTCATTTCCCATATATAATAATATAGTTATAGTCCCTATATATTTCAAAATGGTTAATATGGTTTAATTAATAAAATAAGGGTGAAATCATGGCCTAAATATGTTTTTTTATTTTATGATATTATTTGAATCAAAGTAATGTTATATTTTAATATTTTCAAATTTTAACCCATTTTTACTTTCAAGGTAATTTATATTATATCAATACATTTTGAAATTGAAAGAGTTCCCCTCCCATATATTATAAATCAAGACACCCTGTTATCATTTATTCACACTTATCTTTTTAACAATATATCAACAAATTCTACCTTCAAACTTATCATTACACCTGATTGGTGAATTTTATTGAATATAATAACCTCCTTTGAAGGATTCCTTTGTAACCCTAAATAGGTATTCCAAAGTAGATATATTGTTCATAATAGACTATTTGTATTCTATTTCTTCTTCGGCCACCTCAAATTATTATTATAAAATGATGAAATACTAAAAATAATATATTTCTTATAATTTGATGTTATTATGTTAATGTAACAATTTATATCTATTTACTCTTCAGTCAAATGCAAATTGAATCCTCCAATCATGTGTTTGGAGGACTAATGCCCCGAAAAATGAAGTAATTCATTTTCAAGAATCAACTCACATTATTCGAAAAGGTGATTAATTTAATTTTTAAATAAATATATAATTTTTTTAAATAATTATACTTTTTGAATATTAATATCAATTATACCTGTTTATCATTTAATACATTGGAAAATTATAATGTCTCTCATGATTATGTGTGTACTACCCCCACCGCAAAGTGATGAAATTAGTTTTTTATGTAAGATTTATATGAATGAAAATTATGATATATTTAATTAATATATATGATATAAATTCATAACATAAATTTAATTTTTATTTACATTAATCTATTTCCATCCATTAGAAAAATGGAAACATCATTCTATAGTACATACGACGTATTTTCCCATGAGTAGTTTATTTTTATTTACTATGTGAAAATTTTATAATTAAATATATATATATATATATGTAATCAATATATATTATATTTATATAATTAATAAGACATTATATTTTATGGAACCATGATTAATGTACATAAAAAAACTAAACCAAAAAATACATGAATAAAAAAAGTAGTTGTCATCATGAGAAACATTTTTATAACAAATTGTTGATAAGAATGTGATAAAATGGAGAATATAGTATAATAAATCATTCATGGCCCACCCCACGAGACCCGTGTCGTGACTACCCCAAACCTGCCTTCCATAGGACATGGGATAATGACTAGCACTAGAATATATATATCCCAAAAAGGGAATGCATTTCCTTTAACCTTATACCCACATAGACAGGGCATACTGAACAATGAAAATCAAAAAAGAAAACAAAATAGTGCAACCAACAAAAATTACAACCACTGAGAGTAAAAGGATTAACAGAATGAGAAGGGGCTATAATACAATCCCAACTGATTAGAAATTACACCAAAAAGTTCAGGATCCGGAGGTCATCTATTAAAGATCATAGCTCAGGGGTATAGAAATCTCTCTATTGAATGTCACTACAAGACACCATGTCTATCGATCCACCTATGAGCACCATCAATTCCTGGCACTCCAATGCCCCAATAAAATCTGTCAGACATCTGCACATGACACACAAGTGTGGGTGATTCTCTTGAATGAGTGATTATAAAAATACTCAGTAGGGACCCTGACACCCCAAAAGGTCTCTAATAAATACCAAAATTAAAACACCACAATGGAAATACTATAGAAGAAATATCACAAAGAAGGGTCTCATGCACATATCAAAAATTAAGAGACATACCTCACACCAGTTATAACATAAGTACAAACGTAAGGATGATTCGTTGTAATGATAGAGTGTCTTATTTTGTTGAGAGGCTCTGTAGCTGATCCACACAAGGTTTCTAGGTACTGACCACACAATATCGGTTGGTGCTGACCCACAGCGGATCGATAGGTGCTAACCCATAGAGGATCACTAGATGATGACCCAATCAAGATCGCTAGTGCTTACCCACAAAAGACTTCTAGGTTCTAACCCACACATGATTTCTATTCATTCTTCATGTCACACTAGCTAATGTATTCCCAAAAATAGAATTATTAATTCTAGTAGGATCTGCTCCTAAATACATCATCGATACCACAACCACCACAATGTACAACATGGATTAAACCCAAAGTATCATCTCTTCATAAGGGTCCCAATGAAAAAGATGACGTGTTGAATGGACGTAGATTTAGTTAGATATCTAATTTTTTGTAAAAATGTCCCAACTGGATTTGGTTCTAATCCTAACTAGACATATTCCATCTATCAAAAAATTACAAGCAGAGTATCTCTGAAATACCACTCTGTTGTAATGGTAAGAATTACACTATTGGCGAATCAACCAGACACCCAGTTTGAGAGATATAAGGGTTTTACTTAAATAGGAGTCCGTGGCCTCTGGGTTAGGCCCAACCTGGTCAGATAGACCTGAAATGAACAAGTACGTCCCAGTACCATAGGATCATCCTGGAATCACATGTCCGAACCAAGAGTTTTCAAGGACTGTCCAAGGTGGAAAGGCGTCCGACCTTACTGGGACGTAGTGTGGACCCATGTCCTGCTCCAATTCAATCTTGGTCAAGAGACAATTGACCACCGCATTCCATGCTGCATGCATTCGATGATGTGTTCGACTGACCACATTCTCCATATAATCCACAAAACAAGTTCATAGGTTGACTTAGTCAACATTGCAGTTGTGTGGTCCCACGGATCACCAGCACCACGGTCGAGTGACCATAGCTTTCGTCGTTCGACCAGGAGGTCCGAGAGCAAGACACCATCTCTAGGACATTTTAGTATGCCTATGGGTATGCAATATTCTCCCACCTGCAGCCCCCATTGTGGGCCTCCTCCGGCTACTGCAACTACTGGTGCATTGTCGGTTAATTCAATGGGCCACCGATGTGGCTCCAGTGGTCCGTTTCTCGATCTGTATATATCTATGGAATCGTTATGTTCTTACCAAAACTATGATGAATCCAATATAATATTGTCTCCATTTTGAGAAATAATTCTTCAATAAAACACCTATAGATGGGCTGAATCTTTTTTTTTATCAGCCCGTGCCCTCTTCTTGAGAAGTTAAAAAACCATGGGTTGTTCAGAAATTTTAATTCAACCATCACAAGAGATAATATAATCACATTTAGAGAAATTGAAAAATAATCCAACATCCCAAAAGAACTCAGGGTCCATGGATTAACCTATTTGTGGGTTAATCTGAGTTAATCATTTTTAATAAGAATTGGGTGAATTAAAATTGTTCTAACTCCAAAATTTCATAACGTTCATTTTAATAGATTTTCTTTCTTGAGTATTCAAGGGGTCGACGTCATTCTTCATGTTCGGAAATCATCCATCAATGTATGTTGAATTTTATGATGCTCTATTACAGTTATTTGTTATTTATTATAGATAAATATAATCAGAGGTTTGTCTGAGATTTTTCCCCCTTTATAATTAATCACTCTCAAATGTTTTTATTTAAAAAAGAATCATGTCTCAGTATTTCTGTTACATTGTGGCATTTCATAATTAAACAATTTCTATTATAAAACAATTTAGAAGATACGCTTAGCCAATGATCCATTATGTGAATCCTAAATTGTGGATCGTCATCACCTCCTCTCCACACCTCATCATCGTCTTCTGGTATACAACAGTGCAAATGAAAAATAGAATAACTTAATAATTTTTTTTATTTTTCTAAAAGGACCCAAAATATAACTTTTCCATCTGATTTGTGCATGTATATGTTGCGTCATTTCAAGGTGAATCCTGGAATTTCGAGTTCAGCGATGCCATCAAGTTTTCGATTCAATAACCTGATCATAATTTTGAAATACCCAATCATATGTTTACTAAATTTAGAGTATAATTAGTTTGAAATTACATTCTGGGCACTCCGAACATCAGAATAACATGTATTCAAAACGTGAGGTCTCAAAATAATTTCATATAATTAAATGAAATTACACAAATATTCCAGGATATTAAATTTTACAGTCCTTACAGATTTACATCCCCAAAAAAAATTACGATTCCTAATCAAAAAATTGGGGGTACATAGCACAAATTTGTGCCTCCCTCTCCCTTTTGATCTCATAGAGGTTCTCGTGCTATCTTCGAACGTGCACCATAGAAATAGACCATCCATGAAGGAACCTCTACTGGGAATCATCAATCTCTACCGAGAACACAACAAATTTCCCCCCATCGTCAATGTCCTGATCGCCCTAGATGATGATGTGTGATTGAACATGGAAATACCTCCTCAGCTGCGACACATGAAAATAATCTTCTACTTGGTGCATATTTGGGGGATGATCTAGCTAGCACACCACCTCACCAAATCTGTTGAGGATCTAGAAATGTCCAATGAATCCTAGAGATATGTTTCAACCCCTGCCAAATTCTTTTAATCACTATCGGGGAGAGATGCAAAGGAAAATGGTATCCCTTATTGAAATTCAACGGTCTCCATCTCCCTTCGACTTATAAATTGTACCAATTCTACGTTGTCTTCATCTTCTCTAGGATAAACTGCCATGTCTCAATGGTAGCTCATACCAACTCTGGACCCATGAGTGATGACTAACCTGAGTATGTCTAGCATTGGGCTGATCTGCATGGCCTCTAATATAGGTTTTCAAACTGTGTCATACCAAGGGTAGAATGGTAGATTTTTTTGTACGCAAACTCCACCAGTGGTAGGTGGTCCTCCCAACTACAACCAAAATCCAGGACACAATGCATGAATAATTTCCTCCAAGGTCTATATGGTCTGCTCCATCAAACAATCTTTCTGGGAGTGAAATATTGTGCTCAAGCGTTGATGAGTCCTGAACGCCTCTTACAACCCCTTCCCCAACCAGGATGAAAAGTTTGCATCACATTCTATGATGATCTTCAATAGTACCTCATGAAGCCATAGCATGTTCCAGAAGTATAGGTGTCCCAAGACCTCTACTGATCCCTGATCCTAAAAGGGTTGTAAATGAGCCTACATGGTGAGTTGGTCAATGATAACCAAGATAGAATTGTGGCCCTTAGATGTGTTTGGATACCCCGTCAAAATGTCATTTGAGATAACTTCTCATATCCAATCTGGTACCTTAAGTGTATGTGTCATGTTTGCAGGGACCTGGTGCTCATCCTTCAATTATTAACAAGTGAGGCATCCTAAAATGAAATCTTCCACCGCATTCATCATCCCTGGCCACTAATACGAATATCAGGGGTCCTTGAACATCTTCACCACACTAGAATGGACCACTATAGGTGTTGTATGGAACATCATCAAAACATCCTCCTATTTTGTTGTTGGTACTACATTGAATCCTTTTAAAAGGATGAAATTCCTCCCACCTATCAAAAATCCATCAGGAGTGTTTCTTGTTGAAATCTATGCACATCAGGCCTCAACGTCAACATCAAAAAGATGTTCCTCCCAAACATTTTGTAAGTGAGGGGGAGTGACAATAATAGAATAGAGGTAATATTCTCGATCACTATCCACAAAATATATCTACATCACTACTAGAATATCCATTTCCTCACATAACAACTTTAATCCAGACCTTCTGAAGTGTGTGTCTTTCACCATGTTCCCCTTACTAGATGTATATACTATGTCAAAATAATTTTAGTAGAGAAAACCCATCTATCTCTAAATTATGATGTTTAGGTCCTTCTTTGAGAATATATACCTATGAGTCTTGTGGTCAAAGTAGATGTTAATCCATTCACCCATCAAGTAGTGCCTCCAAATCATCAAGGAAAACACCACTACTACTAAATCATGGTCATGGGCCACATATTTCTTCCATGGTTCCTCAAATGTCATGTTCTATAGCTGATCACTTCATGCTCCTGCATCATGACACAACCATGTATGGTCATTGATCCATCATAATATACCAAAGAGTTGATTCTTTCTTCTGGAAAGTGTAATATGGCAGTGCTGGTCAAGATCATCCTCAGCTGCTGGAAGCTTTACTAGCACTACTCTATCTATATGATGGGTATTCCATTCATCATAAATGTTTTCATAGGTGATTCTACTATGGAGAAGTGAGGAGAGAACCTGTAGTAGTATGCATCAAATCCCAAGAATATCTACATCTTTGTCACACTTCTGGGTTTCTCCCTACAATGTACTACCTCTACCTTACCCAGATCCACTGAAAATCCATCCAATGAGAATACATTCACCATAATGATGACCTCTCAAATCCATAACTAGAACATTGTGATCATACCATAAAGATGTTTCTATTAGAGTTCATCTAGGACTAACCACATTTCAATACTTTCTGCCTCCTCTATAATTATGTACTCAAAGATGTCATCAATGATGAATACCATGAATAGATTGAGTTGATGATGGAAGATTTTATACTTGAGTCCCATGAACACATCAATGGAATTGGTCACACTGAAATGAATCCCTATAAACTCCTAGTGGTCATACTAGCATCAAAAAAATTTCATTGGTACATCCTCATTCCGTACCTGAAGGTGATGATAGCCTGATATGAGGTCAATCACTGAGAACCATCTCGTTCCCTTATGTTGATCAAATAGTTCATCAATCCTCTGAAGATGATAATTTTTTTTCATAGTCACCTGGTTCAGGCTCCATAAGTCCATGTATTCCCTCAACCTCCGGTTTTCATTCTTGTAAAAAATTATCGGGGCTGCCAATGGTTAAAAAGTAGGCCATACATTCCCCTTCCTCAGCAAGTCTTCCAGTTGTTCCCTATTTTCTTGGATCATCGTGGGGACAATCAGATATGTAGGTGTACATATCGATGTCATCCTTGGGTTTATATTAATGAATAATTATAAATCTCTACGAGGAGGATATCCCAGGAAATATTTTGGAAATTGTAAGAACTCAGACCTTCTTTTCAGGTATGATTTCCCTCTTTATGGAGTTTTTGAGAAATGAAGAGTTTCTAAAAAAAATTAGGTACATGTCGTGTACTTTATGAGTAAATGCCATGTACTCCATTACTACAAGAGGCCGTGTTCTGGCCATGTCCGGGCCACACACATGGTCATGTGGGGTGAGGTGGATGCTGCTTAAAGAGGAGTATGAAAAAACCTAGTACATGCCATGTTCTCTAAAATTACATGTCATGTACTTTCTTTATTTTTCTTTAAACACACTGGGGTGGCACCTGATGGACATGACGCGCTTCTTCTAGGTCGTCTTCATATGAGAGAACATGTACAGCCCCAGATCTTCGATGAGAAATCGAACAACTATCAGTCCTCCAATTCCGACATCGTCGGTTGCGTTTGAATCACATCGGTGGGTTCTTCCTTCTTCCAAAGCATCGTTTTCCAATTTCTCATCTTTTCCATGTTATCGTGGGATGAACATTTTTTGAGTTTTTGTAGATCTATGAATTTCTAAAGAGATTCATGCCTCGTGGTTAAGGTATATTGATCTCCTAGAATCCTGGTAGGTGGTTTGTGCCTTTCCGTTCTATGTCTATGTGTTTTATGCCCAATTTCCACCAATACCCATGAATGGGGTATTGCGTGTTTACCATTTTTTCCCTGTTGTTTACCTACCTTGCTTGTATTATTGGGTAGATGTAATTTGGTTATTTAAGAGGATAATTTCTATTATTAGATGTTTTTCCCATGCCTTGTTCTGTTTACGAACTTTTGGACTAGTTCAGCCTTTGGTCATTATATCTGTTTCCCATGCCTTGTGACCATAGGATGTAGGGTTGTTCCCTAACATGTTTGTTATACTATAGACTAGTTATCCAAGTAGCTCTTTAGGTTTACTTTGACCTTATTGCATTATTATGCACTGACTGGCATGGGGCCATGATAACCTGGTATTATTGACTGTAAGGGGATAGACCGAGTGAGTTTCCATAGAGAGTCATGGACATTATATACTATAGGGGATAGACCTAGTGAGCTTCCTAGAGATTCATGGATATTATAAACTACATGAGGATAGACTTAGTGAGCTTCCTCAGAGAGTCTTGAGCCATATAGACCACATGACGATAGACCAAGTGATCTTCCTTAGAGAGCCTTTGTATAGTTTGAATTTCCTAAAACCACTCCAGGAAATATGAGGAATTTACCGAGAGATCTTCCTCAGAGAGTCTATGATAGAACTAAGAATATAGGAAGAATTGACCAAGTGGGATTCATGAATGAGGCTCTATACATTGGGGAAATAAAGTGATTTGACAGCGTGATCAATCTCTGAGAGTTTTATAATTTTTTATTCCCAAACGAATGGGGTTAGTCTGAGTGAAATTCCCAGATGGTTATTGGTACATCTTGGATATAACCATATGGGATGGCTATGAGTACTTCCTAGAGGGTTACCTGTTTGTGGTTAGTTGTTTCCTTCACTACTATTTGTTGATCTGTGGATTGGTTACTATTATTTATTGTTTTTTTCACTACATACTGTTTACTGTTTACTGTTCTTTACCTACCATATACTCACTGAATGTTAGGCACAGATCATTGGGTGGTTTCCTACTAGAATTTAGTCTCAAACCCAATTTTGTCCATGTTTTCAGGCCTAAGCATCTTATATTGCTACAGATATACACAAGGGAAAGCACCCATCGACTTCAGGTACTTGATTTCATTGGAGCGGGAGAGCATTGGACCAAGTTGTGTCTTGTGATGTTGAAGAGTTGCTATCTGATTTTCTTTTGTACATTGGTTTAGTATTGTATTCAGTATTGTGACTTGTTTGGTTACTTTCCTAGAAATATGTATCCTTCATTATTTATATATGCATGTGTGCTGTAGTTTTTTATTGTTTTAGTCTTCTGCTGTTTACTGGAGTTGAATATTTAATAATTTCATTATTTTATACATTGTTTACATTTTCTATATAGTCTACTAATGAGGGCATAATTTCCCCACTAACACACCCAAGGCCCTCGCTACTAGTAGGAAGCCTCTGACATTTGAGGAATTGCTTCTGAGGCCAAGTGACTAACAGGGTACAGGGTGCCTCTGGGTGAATTCCAGAACCAAGTGGTTACAAATTGGTATTAGAGGACTTCTTTTCTCTTGACTTTCTGTTTGGATCCTATAGCCAGGGATAGGATGGAATAGGTACTTTGTAATAAGTTTTTACTGGGAGTGGCTAACCCGTGTTAAGGGAAAAGCTATAATACCCCGTTTATTTCAATTTTAATGGTTTTCATTTTTGCAGTTGATTTTATTACACCGTTGGGTGATTCACTTGCTTTGTACTATTACTATTTTTGTTATTACAGTTTTATTTCTATCAAAACCCTAAGAAATTAGGGCATGCCATCCCATGCATCATATATGCACTTTTTAGAAATCACATACCATGTATTCTTGCCATGCCATCTGTGATGCATTATCAATTTCATGTTTTTGTGATAGATGCTGTGTAGATTTTGAATGATATTGTGATAGATGCTGTGATAAAATCTCTATTGTTTGATAGGGAACTTGTTTGTATAGTTCTTTTCTTAAATGGACACCAATCATTAGTTCTTGAGGTGTTATGGGCCCTCATGGACCAAAATTTGGTGGATCATTGCCTAGTTGCCTTGTTATAACTTGTATAAGATTCCAAGTTATGATTCACAGAGAGTATGGTCCCTCATGAATAGGAATTTGGCACCATATCTCTTGTTTTCTGTGTTTTCTAGGCCTCAAAGGAGTTTTTGACCTACTTCCCGGAAAAACCCAGAATACACGGAATGTACATTATTATACACACCGTGTAGTTTTTAAATTGTGTCACTGGCTGTATAAGGCCCCAGCTTTACACCTTAAATAATCTTGAGTTATTACAAGATTACACATTGATGATCTTTTCAGGTTTAGAGTTTTAGAGAATTAGATCATAAAACTTGCATTACATTCCACATTTAAACAATGTGGTTACATAAAAGATAACATTCATTTTTTTTCCATCAACGGAACATATTTAAAAATAAATCATGGATTCTTTCATGACACTTCCTTGAAACTATCATCATATCATGTACCTTTCCCCTGACCTGTGAAAAATATTTCAAAAAAACATGGGATGAGAATAAAAAGCTCAGTAAGGGTTATAAAAACTATGGAAAGGAAACATGAGTTCATATATACATAAGAATGAAATCATACTTTTCCCATAAAACATAGGCACTTTAATATACCTCAATAAATCATGACTAAATCATAGAAATACAAATACATAAATTGTAACTTGAGGCATTTATAACATTATTACGTATGGAGTAACACTCTTGGTTACGTTTGGAATACCCACCACAATATATTCCCTAAATCTCTTCAGAGAAACCTTAACGTTTCACTCATTCGCGTTACCCAATGCATTGGAGAGCTATATCGGTCTCACCCACCCTTAGTTTATCACGGAACCACCCGTCATCATAACAATGCCCAAGAACCATAACATAATCGTACCACATAATACATGCATAAAGGAAACATAACATTTCCACATTTCAATCACAATATATCAATAAAACACATCGATATAAAAAAACTTATGAAAACCATTTTCAATACCAAAATAAAATAAAATTAAAACATGGTATTTATTTTTCTTTTAAAAAGAAGGTATGGATTATAGAGGAAGCCGAAACTCATATAATGGTCACGGCGGCGGAGAAGTCATTGTCGCTGCATACATATGACAAAAACATTCCATTTTTTCATTTAGTAAATGCTTCGTATAAAAAATATTCATTATGAATAAACGTAAAAGTCAAAGGGGTTTATACACCATATAAAAGAGAGTTGTGTATGAAACAAATTATGCCTCAATGAATGGAGATTGAGACGAAGTCCCATACAAAGACGGTATCCTTGGATTAAGGATAAATCAATCACATAATTATGTGTGACAAATAAATACATGAAATATAAGTGGATATTAAGTTTAAAACAATCAACGCTTATTCACACATATTCATATAACGACATATTCAAGGAGTACATGTTTATCCCAAAGAATAAAATTTGGGTTAAGAAGTTCCCTTGCAAATATTTGATAGCCTAACAGGGTCACTACAAAATTCAGAAAATGAGTTGATGAGAGATAAAAATGGTATCTCATCACATGGAAATAAAATTTAAATCAATAAGGATATAGAATAATATATCCCAACATAATATTTTGTGAATTAAAAGACATAACAAAATAAGTCTTTTAAAAAGATGAGGGTGAAAGGTTCCCTTACCGACATGGGTATCTTTCGATACATGCACCCCGTGAAAGAAGGACAATACAATATTGATGTAAATACTCATAAATGAGAGTATATTACACAATGAGTAAAATAATTGGAAGTACATACACCACTCAAAGGAAATTTTTGAAAATGTAGCATAAATCTCACAGGAATAAAAGTGAGATGAAAAATCCCTTACGAAAACTCGGCAGCCTAACGGTGCCACTTAAAACTTCCAAAATGGATTGATGATAGAAAATAGGGTATCTAATCATATTAACATAAAGTTTACAGAAAGAGGAATATAAAATAACATCCCCCAACATAACAAAGAGAAGCTTAAAATAAGTGACATAAAGGAGAGTACTTAAAAAGAAAGAGAGAGGTTAGATCTCTTACGAAAATTCGGCAGCCTAACAGCGCCACTCAAAACATAAAAAATGGATTGATGAGAGAGAATAGGGTCTCTCATCATAGTAACATAAAAATTACAGTAATAGTAATATAAAATATCATCCCAATAACATTAATGATTAGATTTAAAAGGAATTACATAAAAGAGTGTACTTAAAAAGAAAGAGAGGAGTAGGATCCCTTACCTCAAGTATGACTTGTCTTGTTCGTTTCATTATATTCCTGAATAATACACTTTGGTCAATTTATAATTTCATAAGGACCTCCTTTAGATATTATTATTCAGTTCATATCAAATATTATAATGTTATAATAATTTTTTAATAATGTTAGTTCATATCAGACGTTTTTGTCGATGTTTGGTACATGAGTCAAAAATGAACTTGTTTGAAAAATGATTGTCCATGTAGTTATATGTAAATAATTTCCAGAATAGTATTAATAATTAAAATATCATATATATCCAGTACATATTCATTTTATACTATTCCATATCATTTGGAGATAAAAAACGAAAAGCACCGTTCATGGAGATGGTAGGCCGTACGTACGCATGAACGCTACTTTCATTTTTTCTTTGTCATATTAATGGAATTAAAAATAAATGATATATATATATATTATAATTCCAGTATTATATATATTTTATATAGGTCACATGTGTTCATTAATTTTATTCTTTATACATTCCATGTATTGCATGTACGAGTCACATCACTTGAGGGGGCGGTAGTCCACACTTCCTCATATGAAATTATCTAATTTACACAACATGAAAAGAATAAAGGTATGGTTTAAATATAAAATAAAAAAGGATATAGTAAACATAAATACCATATATATCATATATAAAATGAACTGTCATCATAATGTCCACCATTAAAGGTGTTAAAAGAATATTGAACAATCATCGTTTCGT
The DNA here is from genome assembly GCA_963277665.1 of Viscum album. Lineage (NCBI taxonomy): Eukaryota > Viridiplantae > Streptophyta > Magnoliopsida > Santalales > Viscaceae > Viscum > Viscum album. The sequence continues at coordinate 2,038,639,578 of OY728121.1, forward strand.
GAGGCAGAAAATCGCCAACAATAGAAACAATATGTTCATTAACCATTAGACGAAGGTGTGTGTATGTGTAGCTCAAATCCTTATTATAACAAGATTTTAGTATATTGGAAATAATTTATTTTTTACAAAATAAATTAATTAAAAGATTTTAGGGGGTTGGAGAAGCAAAATAAAACAAAAGGACTCAAGTGAAGACATTACCTTAAAATCGGGTAACTCCCTTTGGTTTGAGCTCAAAGGATTATTTGAGAAGACTTCTGCCCAAATTGAGGATTCAAGGACTTAGAGATGGATGTTTAGAGACAAAATGGGAAGGTTTTGGCCGATCCAAAGGCTTTGGAAGTGTGGGTAAGGAGGTAGAGGTGGGGGCCTTTTATAAGAGGAGAGGAGGGGCACTCTTGGAAAGTAATGAAATGTTACTTTATTTAAGAATGAGTTTCGGATTTTAATGGTCCCAAATTGATTTTTTTCAAGTATATGGTGATAATGTTTCAAAATCCACCCCTCCAATTGGTTTTGGACTTGTGTAGCTCTTATATTTTACATTATGATTCCATTTTATTTCAATCGTTAAATAATGAGGACATCGCTGCATCATCATGATGTCATAAATAATTTAATTTATTTAATGACTAAAAATTATAAAAAAATACTATGATGTAGGAAATATTTTAATCATTCCAAATAATATTTATAGTCAACACTCTGACTTGTATATCCGCATATAAAAATTAATTTAGTTAAACAACTCATGTTTGTGTCATTTTAATTTTAACATTAAATAAAAAGTTATTTATGTCATTTTCCAAACAATGTGGCTCCATGGGGTCCCCAAGTTGACCTATGGATTTTCTAGGTCGTCCATGACTCATAAAATGATGGTAGGACATGTGTCTAGGTCATTTAAGTTTATTAAAACATTATTCTTACCTTAAACTACACTATTTACCTCTAATCGCGATTAAAAACTTAATAAGTTACTATTCACCAAAAAAATTATTCTAATACCATTGAACCACATTTTACTTATTAATGATCACCATGTATGTCAGATTATTTGAAATTCAAAACACAAGGATGAAAAAATTTCATTTAAACGGAAAATCAGTTTTTATAAGTACCACTTAGTGGTTTCACTATTCATCAAAAATTGAAGTTTCTCAGAAAATTACCAAAACATCACTCTAAGCTGTATTTGATAATCTGAATTCAAAAAGTAACTCTATTTTACAAAATTCAAAACATATTAGTTGCATTAATTAATTTAATAATTAATTCCCGCTGTCAGAGCAAATAGCATGTTTTGATGAAATAATAAGTATCAATAGATTGACACTAGTTTAAGTCAAATTTCAAAGTGATTTTAATTCCAACGACTACTATTGGATTAAATGGTAAAAATATATTCTAATTTAACTTTAAAACCAATTAAAAAGATAATCTAATCATATAAATAAATTATATTAAAAAGAGGTTTTGAATTAAAATACAACATTTTTCACTATTCATTAAAAATTGAACATTTTCGAAAAAAACTAAAAAATTACACAAAGTAAATTTTGATGTCCCGATTCTATAGAAGAATTTCATTTTGTGAAATATAACACATAAAATTTTCAAAAAGTGGATTTAAAAGTGGCTCTCCACCAAAATGCGATTAATCGACCTTTTTAAAGAATATTAGAATGTTTACGCTTAAAATTGGAATCATTCACATTTTTAATCCTCCAACATTTGTTATAAAGAGTAAAAATATTTGACAAACATATATAATAATTTTTTAGTTAGTTCTGTTCATTCCTGCCATTACAACGGCTAGGTGTTAACTACCATTTAAAATAATATTATTTTATTATTAGAGTGCAACGTAAGATTCCCATGAAACCCGTTGTTGCGTATTGGGTATGCCATCAAGCATAGCATCCCCTTTAAGGTAATATTAATATTTTATTCAAAAATATTGATAAATGTGAAAATGTCATACTCTTTATTTACCAAAGGTGTTACATCCTTCCCCCTTTTGGGAATTGCGTCCTCGCAATTTTAAAATTAGTTTTGGAAATTTCATTGAAAATCCCACATCGGAACAAGAGTCAGTAAAACAATCACGTTAAAATAAGGAAAGAGAAGTAAACAGGCCACCCGAGTTAACCCATACTAGGATTCCAAGTATGAAAATATGGACATGGAGGAAAAAAACAAAGGTTCATGTTCTGAGGGAGAGTGATAGTAAACATGTCTAGGAGAAAGTTAACCATAAGAAAATCACAAACTTGTGATGTGTTAACTGGTATTTGATTCCCCAGCAGGAAAAGATAATAGACAACATTTTTGTTTTCAGTTACTTTTTATTGAGGAATTTATTCATAAGGAAACATAATCACTTATCATGTTGACTTTCAACTTTTATTATATTCCATACAAAAACTCATATTTTCTCCAAAAGATGAGTATTTAGGAAGACTTGTTCACATTAAGAGTATTATAATCAACTACTAGAGAATCATCTAATCCAAAAAATAGAACTATATACTTCCCATGTATTTAGACTTTAACCAAAACCAAAACCAAAAAGTTTGTTATGAGGTCAGATAATCAAAAAAAGTATAATCCTTTATAAAAAGAAAATCTATTCTTAATCTCCAAAATTTGTCGAAAAAACCCAATGTTCATCAAATACCATTCGAAAAACAATTGTCCATAAAATTATTCAAAGTAAAACAAACTAAGATTGAAACCCAAATATTTGAAGGATTTAATCACATTGTCTTCCATGGTAAAAATTAACTTTTATCTCCAAATAACATCAGTTTCTCTTTAATTCTCATATTGAAAAGTAATTAACCTAATCACATATCCTCCATGATAGGTTAATCATTTCCATAGATAACCAAAAATAAACATAATATTGATTCCTAAAATCATATAACTAAAAATAATTAGTCAATATAACCAGGGACATCACGTAGTCTAGTGGTAGGTGATAAGTACCAGTCGCACTTTGGTTGTGGGTTCGATTCCCGCAGCTTTGTCCGACGCGACGGGTTCTCACACAGTCTGCGTGTTTCCCTTTTTCTGAAACTATATAATCCTTAAAACATTCCCCAAAACAAGATAAAATCATCAAAAATAATCATAACATATTTTAACCTCAAGTTTATCTCATGCCTTTCATTTTCCATCATAACATATAATAACCCATAATTACCTCAAAGGTAAGGATCATATAAAACCTAATGGTTACCTTTATAATTATTACCTGAACTTACACATCGATTGGCCATCTCGTACATGATGCATTACAGAACATACAAAGGTTCAATTGGTTGATCATGACTCCTTGATAGTTGGTTTATAACAACCGTGAGTTTCCTCATTGAATCCCCCATTTCATCCAGTCTCTTAATCAGAGAACCACCACAGTTTCCTTCAAACCTATTGTCAATTTGGGGCCTGCTAGATCCATCCATTCACTAAAAACAGAAATGTCAGTGTGAGTACATCAACAAAACCATCATTTAATAATGAGGAAAATAAACACTAAGATATACTTACTCATTCACTTTATCTAAAACTAGGACTTTTTCTAAAATTCTAACCATTATGGTAATGTCACTTATGCTTAAAGAGTACCCTAACCTCTAAAGTTATCTAAACCGACATCTGATACCAACTATAAGTCCCTAGCCTTACAACTTACTTAATCTTGAGTTATTACAATATTACCCATTAAGGATCTTTTCAGGTTTAGAGTTTTAGAGAATTAGATCATAAAACATGAATTACAATCCACATTTAAACAAAGTGGTTACATAAAAGATAATATTCATTTTTATTCCATTAACGGAACATATTTAAAAAAATGCATGGATTCATTCATGACACTTCCTTGACAGTATCATCATATCATGTACGTTTCCCTAGACCTGTGAAAAAAATTTCAAAAAAACATGGCATGAGCATAAAAAGCTCAGTAAGGGTTATAAAAAATAAGGAAATGAAACATGAGTTCATATATACATAAGAATGAAATCATACATTACCCATAAAACATAGGAACTTTAATATACCTCATCAAATCATGAATAAATCATAGAAATAATAATACATAAAAGGTAACTTGAGGAATTCATAACATTATTACGTAGGGAGTATCCCTCTTGGTTACGTTTGGAATACCCACCATAGTATATTCCCTAAATCTCTTCGGAGAAACCTTTACGTTTCACTCATTCACGTTACCCAATGCATTGGAGAGCTATATCAGTCTCACCCGCCCTTAGTTTATCGCGGAACCACCCGTCTTCATAACAATGCCTCAAGAACCATAACATAATCGTACCACATAATACATGCATAAACGAAACATAACATTTCCACATTTCAATCAAAAGATATCAATAAAAGACATTGATATAAAAAAACATATGAAAACCATTTTCAATTCCAAAATAAATGAAAAGTAAAACATGGTATTTATTTTTCTTTTATAAAGAAGGTATGTCTTGTAGTGGAAGCTGAAACTCAAATAATTGTCACGGCGGCAGAGAAGTCGTTGTTTCCGCCAATGTATGACAAAAACATTCCCTTTTTTCATTTATTAAACGCTTCATATAAAAAATATTACTTTTGAATAAACGTAAAAGTGAAAGGGGTTTATACACCATATAAAATAGAGCTGTGTATAAAACAAAATATGCCTCAATTAATGGAGATTGAGACGACGTCCCATACAAAGACGGTATCCTTGGATTAAGAATAAATCAAATACATAATTATGTGTGAAAAATGAATACACAAATTATAAGTTGATATTAAGAGTAAAAAAATCAGAGGATATTCACACATATTCATAGAATGACATATTCAAGGAGTACAAGTTTATCCCAAAGAATCAAATTTGGGTTACGATGTTCCCTTGCAAAAATTTGACAGCCTAACAACGTCACTACAAAATTCAGAAAATGAGTTGATGAGAGATAAAAAGGGTATCTCACCAAATGGACATAAAATTGAAATCAATAAGGATATAGAATAATATATCTTAACATAATAGTATGTGAATTAAAAGACATAACGAAAGTAGTCTTTTATAAAGATGAGGGTGAAAGGTTCCCTTACCGACATGGGTATCTTTCGAGACATGCACCCCGTGAAAGAAAGACAATACAACATTGATGTAAATACTAATAAATGAAATTATACTACACAATGAGTAAAATAATGGGCAGTACATACACCACTCAATGGAAATTGTGGAAAATGTAGCATAAATCTCATGGGAATAAAAGTGAGATGAACAATCCGTTACGAAAACTCGGCAGCCTAACGGCACCACTTAAAACTTCCAAAATGGATGGATGAGAGAAAATAGGGTCTCTCATCATATTAACATAAAGTTTACTGAAAGAGGAATATAAAATAACATCCCCCAACATAACAAAGAGGTGCTTAAAAGAAGTGACATAAAGGAGAGTACTTAAAAAGAAAGAGAGAGGTTTGATCTCTTACGAAAATTCGGCAGCCTAACGGCGCCACTCAAAAGTTCCAAAATGGATTGATGAGAGAGAATATGGTCTCTCATCATATTAACATAAAATTTACAGTAATAGTAATATAAAATATAATCACAATAACAAGAAATATGATCTTTAAAAGTAATGACATAAAAGAGTGTACTTAAAAAGAAAGAGAGGAGTAGATCTCTTACCTCAAGTCCGACTTGTCTTGTTCGTTTATTTATATTCCGGAATAATAAACATTGTTCATTTTATAATTTCATAAGGACATAATATAGAGGTTATTATTCAGTTCATATCACATATTATACTGTTATATTAATTGTTTAATAATGTTATTTCATATCAGACGTTTTTGCCAATGTTTGGTACATGAGTCAAAAATGAACTTGTTTGAAAAATGATTGTCCATGTAGTTATAAGTAAATAATTTACAGAATAGTATTAATGATTAAAATATCATATATATCCAGTAAATTTTAATTTTATACTATTCCATATATTTTGGAGATAAAAAATGAAAAGCACCGTTCATGGAGATGGTAGGCCGTACGTACGAATGAATGCTACTTTCATTTTTTCTTTGTCATATTAAGGGAATTAAAAATAAATGATATATATATATATTATAATTCCAGTATAATATATATGTTATATTGGTCACATATGTTCATTAATTTCATTCTTTATAAATTCCATGTGTTGCATGTACGAGTCACATCACTTGAGGGGGCGGTAGTCCACACCTCCTCATATGAAATTATCGCATTTACACAACATGAAAAGAATAATGGTATGGTTTAAATATAAAATAAAGAATCATATAGTAAACATAAATACCATATATATCATATAAAAAATACAGTGTCATCATAATGTCCAGCTTTAATGGTGTTAAAAGAATATTGAACAATCATCGTTTCGTGAGGCAGAAAATCACCATCCACAGAAATAGTATATTCATTAACCATTAGACAACGGTGTGTGTAAGTGTAGCTCGAATACTTCTTATAAAAACATCCTTGTATATTGAATATACTGTAGTTGTTACAAAAGAAATGAATAAAAAGAGTTTAGAGGGTTGGAGAAGAAAAATAAAACAAAAGGACTCAAGTGAAGACATTACCTTAAAATCGGGTAACTCCCATTGGTTTGAGCTCAAAGGCATCTTTGAGAAGACTTCTGCCCAATGTGAGGATTCATGGAGTTATATAGGGATGTTTATAGACAAAATGGGAAGGGTTTGACCGATCCAAAGGATATGGATGTGTGGGTAAGGAGGTAGAGGTGAGGGCCTTTTATAAGAGGAGAGGAGGGACACTCTTGGAATGTAAATCAATGTTACTTTATTTAAGAATGAGTTTCGGATTTTAATGGTCCCACATTGATGTGTTTTGAGGATAAGGTGATAAGGGTTATAAATCCACCCATAAAATAGGTTTTGGACATGTGTAGGTCTTATGTTTTACATTATCTTTCCAATTTATTTAAATCATTAAATAATGAGGTCATCGCTGCATCATCATGATGTCATTAATATGTTAATTTATTTAATGTCTAAAAATTACTAAAAAAATACTATGATGTAGGAAATATTTTTAAATTTCCAAATAATATTTATAGTAAAAAATATGACTTTTATAACCCCATGTAAAAATTGTTTTAGTTAAACAACTCATGTTTGTGTCATTTTAATTTTAACATTAAATAAAAATGTATTTATGTCATTTTCCAACCAAAGTGGCTCCATTGGGTCCCCAAGTTGACCCATGGATTTTCATTGTCGGACATGACTCATCCAACGAGGGTAGGACATGTGTCTTGGTCATTTCATTTTATTAAAAAATTATTCTTACCTTAAACTATACTAATTACCTCTAATCGCGATTAAAAACTTAATAAGTTACTATTCAACAAAAAAATTATTCTAATCCCATTGAACTACATTTTAATTCTAAATGACCACAATTTATGTCAGATTTTTGAAAATGAAAACACAAAGATGGAAAAATTTCATTTAAACGGAAAATCAGTTTTTATAAGTACCACTTAGTGGTTTCACTATTCATAAAAAATTGAAGTTTTTCAGAAAATAGCCAAAAATTCAATCTAAGCTATATTTGATATACCAAATTCCAAAATGATTTCTATTTTACAAAATTCAAAACATACTAGTTGCATTAATTAATTTAATAATTAATTACCTCGGTCAGAGCAAATAACATGTTTTTATGAAACAATAAGTATCAAAAGATTGACAATAGATTAAGTCCAATTTCAAAGTTATATTAATTACAATGACTACTATTGGATTAAATGGTAAAAATATATTATAATTTAACTTTAAAACCAGTTAAAAAGATAATCTAATAATATAAATAAATTATATTAAAAAGAGGTTTTGAATTAAAATACAATATTTTTCACTATTCATTAAAATTTGAACTTTTCCGGAAAAATACCAAAAATTTACACAAAGTAAATTTTGATGTCCCGATTCTAAAGAAGAATTTTATTTAGTCAAATATAACACATAAAATTGTCAAAAAGTGGATTTAAAAGAGGTTCGCCATCAAAAGGTGGTTAATTGATGCTTTTAAAGAATATTAGAATGTTTACGCTTAAAATTGGATTCTTTCTCATTTTTAATCCTCCAATATTTATTGTAAAGAGTAAAAATATTTCACAAACATATATAATCATTTTGTAGTTAGTTTTGTTCATTCCTGCCATTACAACGGCTAGGCGTTAACTGCCATTTAAAATAATATTTTTTTATTATTAGAGTGTAAGGTAAGATTCCCAAGAAACTCGTTGTTGCGTATTGGGTACGCCATCGATCATAGAATCCCCTTTAAAGTAATATAAATACTTTTTTTCACAAATATGGATAAATGTGAAAATGTCATACTCTTTATTTACTTGGGGTGTTACAGACTGTATGGAAATAAACAAAGGGTTATGAAAATTCTTGTAGAAGCACGTTGTTTACTAGTTTAGCACGCCGTGTAGTCTGACCTAGGTACCTGGCCCTATCACTAACAACACAGTTTGGGGATACCCCCTATCTCATACACACCATGTCCTACAGGAACACGCTGTGTAGTGTCAGTCGTGTATCCGACCGTGTATCTAACCACATAGACTGTTGGGACTTCATAAGTAAACTCTGTGTCCTCTTATTACACATAATTCCATGTAACCTAAGTAACTGGTCATGTCACGAACAACACGGGTCCGGAAAAACCATCAGGTAATTTTCGTGTTCTCAGGGAGCATTCTATGTATTGTGAACCATGTAGCTGGACTTGTAACTAATAACATGGGTTGTTGAAAACTTGTCCAGTACATGCCTTGTCCTCAGTGGACATGCTGTGTAGTCTAGATTTTAGAGGACTGTGTGGGTTATCCATGTAAGGAGACTTGGGTAGGAGAATATAGATCAAGTACACGCCGTGTGTGGGGACAACAAACAGTGTGGTTGGGGAGTTACATGACCAGCTGTGGCTGAACTACACGCCAATGTGCATGGATTAATAGAACACGGCGTGTAGTCTTGTTTTTTAAAACATGAATGTTTCTTTCTCTTTTTCCTGTCCTATACTCTTGTTTTTTAGTCTTTGATAATCCTAATCTAAGGTGTGTTTTTGACCTTTCAGAGCTATGCCACTGAGACGTCCTCCATTTGTACGTCAGCTGCCAGACGGTGATCAGACACTGGATATGGCCGATCAGGGACCTACTGCAGATACTCCTATTGTGCCAGTCATGGATCTAGCAGTTATACCAGTTGCAGGTGCTGATGTGCAGTTTAGGGAATACATTCTAAAGATGATGCAAACCTTACAGGGAGTTCCACCTCCTGCCCCGTCGATGGTAGAATTGATGCTAGTTTTCCAGCAGCATCATCATCCTAAATTCTCGTGGGATGGAGGATCTCAGGCTATAGAGTCATGGATAGAGGCCACACTGACAATTTTCGAGCATCTAGAGTTACCTCCAGAGAAGAGGGTGAATCTCTCTACCTATATGCTCAAGACTCTTCCAAGAGGTGGTGGGAGGTGATCTCATAGTCATGGTGACAATAGAGTATGACTTTTGATGAGTTTCCAAGCATCTTATACGATTAATTTTACCCAGAGACCTTGAGTGCCGAACGAGCCCGGAGATTATGAGTCTGTACCAGGGTACTCATTCATTTATGGAGTACTCATATCGCTTTACCTATCTGTAGTATTTCACACCTATTCTAGAAGGTGATGAGTTGTTCTTGGCTATGAAGCTTGAGGACAATCTTAGGTAGGAGATCCATTCCCAGGTGAACATCTTCATGTTGACTTTGATATCCTATATCGTCAACCAGAATCTGATCATAGAGTGCAATCTATGGGATTCTGGAGATGTGAGCCAGGGCGGTTCGACATCCAAAATCAGTGTTCATCCTACTAATAGCAGGAAGCACCACAAGGAGTCTTCTCGAGGAGATCAGAGTAATCGTAATGTGTCATTGAGCAGCCAGGTAGTATGCTAAAAATGCGGGAGGAGCGGGTATACTAGTCCACAGTTCCCGAGAGACTCGAGGGAGTTCCGATCTTATATAAAGATTGGCCTCATCAGAATTTTTTCATATATTCTCACCTACAGCTGGTGGTATGGGTTGTTCTCTGACCCCACGTTCTAGAGATGCATCACTAGTTTCAGACCAGTCTAGGAACTGGAGTTCATCAGGTCGTTCGGGCTGAGGTGGAGGTCGTGGTCGTGGTGGTCAGTCACCAGGTTACCAGCGACAATAGAGTGGAGTAGCTCAGAGTGGTCATCCAGGGTTGCAGGGCCGCGGTAAATGCCAAAATTTTGTTGTGTAGGATACCCATCAAGAGCATGATCCTGGACGTTCTACAGTTCGAGGTACGATCTTAGTAGCCTCAGTTATATATTCAGCTCTTCTCAATACTGGTTCTATGCATAACAATATCTTTGTTGCTGTTGTGGAGAGCCTTGGGCTCTGTAACTTTTCCTATACTGATACATTGAGCCTAGACACACCGTTAGGGACTAGAATGTTTAGCGTACGTCAGTTCAGAGTGTGCCCTCTTGAGGTTGCAGGGTGTCACTTATTATGGGTCATCTATTCCCTATAGATGACGAGCTATGATGTCATTCTCAGAATGGACAGGTTAGTCCTTTTCCATGTATTTTTTGATTGATATCCCCATAGGGTGTGTTTCGTATCACCATAGGGTGGACCCTTTCTACATAAAGGTGATTGGGATGTCAATGCAAGTCGAGAAGGACATGAGAATCAGGGGCTAGGAGGAGTTACAAGCCAGATTTATAGACATTATCTGGATGACCAGGGGACCTCATAGTTAAACATTCCAATAGTAATGGATCTTTTCACAGATGTATTTCTAGAGGACATTTCAGTTTTTCCTCCGGAGCATTAGGAAGACTTCTCGATTGAGCTCATTTTAGGAGCTGCACAGGTGTCTATTACTCCTTATAGGATGACTACACCTACGTTGTAGGAGCTCAAGAAGAAGATGGAGGAGTTTCAGGCAAAGGGTTTCAATCGACACATTACTTCTCCTTGAGGTTTTCATGTCCTATTTTCGAAGAAGGTAGATGGAACCCTTAGACTTTATGTGGATTATTGGAAGCTAATATAGTTGACGATAAAGAACCGATATCCCATGCCAAGGATCGATGATCTCTTTGATCATCTTCGTGGAGCCCGAGTGTTCTCGAAGAATGGAATGAAATATGATTAGCAACAGTTGCATGTTAGACCATCTTATATACCTATTACATCATTCCGTAGTAGGTATGGTCTATATGAATATATGGTTATGCCATTCCATCTAACGAATGCGCCTTCAGTTTTCATGGAACTGATGAACCTAGTGTTCCATCCATACTTGGATTCCTTCTTGTTGGCTTTTTTGGATGACATCTTGGTGTACTCTCACACTCGAAACGACCATGATAAACATCTCGAGATCATTCTGATTACACTATGACTACATTAGTTATATGATATGCCCTCGAATTGCCACTATTGGATGGATCAAATTCACTTCTTGGGTCATGTTATCTTAGAAAGAGGAGTATCATTATACCTAGAGGAATTGAGAGCTATAGTTTTCTGGGAGTATCTGAAGAATTTATTAGAGGTACAGAGTTTTCAAGGGCTGGTTGGATAATAATAGAGTTTCATACAGGACTTTTCATGACTAGATGTACCACTGACTTGTCTGATCAAGAAAAGGGAAAAGATCATATGGTCATATTCTTGTGAGTCATCCTTTCAGGAGCTAAAATGGAGGTTGATGTCAACACCGATACTAGTCTTGCCATAGCATGGCAAGATCTATACAGTCTACTATGATTCTTCAGGTATTGGTATGGGAGCTATGATTATGTAGAGAGATGGAGTCGTTGCATATGGTTCTCGATAGTTGAGGCCACATGAGAAGAATTACCCAACGCATGATCTCGGGTTGGCAGTTGTTGTTCATGACTTACATTGGTGTATAATTTATCTTCGGGGAGAGCACGTTGTGGTGTTTACCAAACATAAGATTCTTGATTACATCTTCATTTAGCATGATTTGAATTTGAGACAGCGCTGGTGGGTCGAATATTTTCATTCATTCGACTTTGAGCTTTCCTATAAGTCGGTAAAGGGAAAAACAGTGGCTGATGTGTTGAGTAAGAGAACTCATATACATGTAGTTCAGGAGGACAGTATTGAGTGGCATCTTATGGATTTGTTCTCTGAGATGCATTTGGAGGTGCATGATAGACATGTTCAGACCATTCTATCTTCTGTAGTTGTTACCGATACACTTCTTGATCAGGTACGGATAAGGACGCTATCAGACTAAGATGTCCTAGTTCTACGGGAGAGTGTGTTAGGAGGGGACCATCTTCCTGGATAGACAATGGGCGAGGATGAGATCCTATGTTTCCACGGATGTGTATGGGTTCTACCAGGAATACACAAGGATCTAATGTAGGACTTTCATTCCTCAGTTTGGGCAGTTCATCCTGGAATCACCTAGATGTATCATGATCTACACCGCCAGTATCAGTGTCCAGTTTTGAAGAGAGATGTTTCTGGTTTATTCAAGAGGTGTTCCACATTCCATCAGGTGAAAGTTGAGCATCAGCGACTATCAGTTCATTTTTAGTAGTTACCCATTCTGGAGAGGAATTGGAACGATGTCACGATGGACATCTTGACCGGTTTTCCGAGGTCACCGCGAGGGAATGGTGTTGTTTGGGTTGTCATTGATAGGATTATGAAGGATGCTCGCATCTTTTCAATCAATGTGACATTCAGTGTTGATGAGATGGGATGGTTATACATTCGATATATTATATTTCTACATGGATTTTTACACTGCATTGTTTTAGATAGATATGGGCACTTTACTTCTCAGTTATGGAAGGGGCATCAGAAGGCTTTGGGTACAGAGGTACTTTTGAGTACAACATACCATCTCCCTACAGATGGCCAGTCTGAGTGTATGATTCAGGTGCTTGAGGATATGCTTCATGCATGCATTCTTGACTTTGGAGGTTCTTGGGGGAAGCATATACCTCTTGTGGAGTTCACCTACAACAATAGTTTTCAGGTGACTATTCAGATGGAACCTTATGAGTCTTTGTATGGTAGGCCATGATGATCACCTTTATGCTAGCTGGAGTTGGGAGAGACAGCATTGCTGGGACCTCACCTTGTTTATGAGACCTCAGATCAAAAAGATTTGATTCGAAAGAGGATGGATACGGCAGAGCCTCGACACAATACTAATTATGTTCAGCGGAGAAGACCTCTATAGTTCGAGGTCGGGGATTAGGGATTCCTATGTGTCGCACTGAGGTTGGGACACAAGAGGATTCTGAGACTGGTTAAGCTTTCACCACTGTACATCGAACCGTTTGAGGTGTTGGAAAGATTTTGTCCGGTTGCCTTTCAGTTGCAGTTACCTTAGAGGTATCGGGCTATGCAGGATATCTTCTACGTTTCATAGCTCCAATGTTACTTTTCAGACCCGTCTAATGTCTTTAATCCTGAGGATGTTGATATTGAAGCAAATTAATCATTTGAGGAGAATCCTATCTAGATTTTTGATCATAGTAAGAAGGTTCTCTATGGCCGGTCTTTTCCTCAGGAACTGGTGTTATGGTAGCACAGGCGAGTAGAGGACAAGACTTTGGAGAGGGAGGCTGATGTATGATCATAGTTGCTGGAGCTATTCTGTTTTCCTTTTTATACACCTCTTTAGGGAAATTAGGGGATAAATTTCATTAAGGGGGGAAGTTTTTAAGAACCCGAGCCGGAATTTTAGGTATAATTTTCCTTTTTCATTAGTTTTTTAGAAAAGATTAGTTTCTAGAAATTTTTAAAGTACACGCTGTGTACTTTATGAGTACATGCTGTGTACTACCTTGCCACACATGGCTGTGTGATGGCCATGTCTGGGCCACACACACGGTCATGTGGGGTGGTGTTGAGGCTTCTTAAAATGGTGTACAAAAAAACCTAGTACACACCGTGAACTCCAAAAGTACATGTCGTGTACTATCTTTTTTGCATTAAAGTCATTATGGTCTGGTCTGATGGAAAAAACTCACTTATTGTAGGTCATCATCATCTGAGAGAACCCGTATAGTTGTAGATCTTTGATGAGCCCCCGATCCCACATCCATCCTCTGATTCGAAAACCATCATTTGTGTTGGAATCACACTGGTTATTTCTTACTTCTTCGAGAGCATCATTTTCCAATTTCTCCTCTTTTCCATGTTATCATGGGCTGAATGTTTTTCGTGTTTCCGGATATATACGAAGTTCTATGGATATTCAGGCCTCGTGGTTCTTGTATATCAATCTCTTAGAATAAAGGTAGGTGGTTTGTGCCTTTCCATTCAATGTCCTTATGTTTTACGCGCAATTTCCACCAATAACCATGAACATGGTATTGCATGTTTACTATTTTTCCCCTATTTTTTTCCTGCATTGCTTGTATTCGTGTGTAGTGGTAATTTGGTTTTTCATGAAGATAATAACTATTTTTGGACATTTTTCCCATGCCTTGTTCTGTTTATGATCTTTTGGTCTTGTTCAGCCTTTGGCCGTCATAACAGTTTTTCATGCCCTGTGACCATAGGATGAAGTGATATTCCCTAACATGATTTCTATATAGTATACAAGTTATATAAGTAGGTTTGTAGATTTACATTGGCCTTATAGCATAATTATGCACTGACTGGAATGGGGCCATGAGAAAAAGGTTCTATAGACTGTAAGGGGATAGACCAAGTGAGCTTCCTCAGAGAGTCTTGGACAATACAGACTATAGGGGATAGAAAAAGTGAGATTCCTAGAGAGCTCTTGATATTATAGACTATAGGAGGATAGACTGAGTGATCATCCTCCAGGAGTCTTTGTTTTTTTTTAATTTCCTTAATCAAATATTGGCTATAGGAGGAATTCACTGAGTGAGCTTCCTCATAGAATTCGTGATAGTCCTAAGACTATAAGAGGAATTGATCGAGTGATCTTACTCAGGGAGTCTCTAGAACATGGGGATATAAGGGGATTCGACCGCGTGACCTACCTCAGAGATTCCATAACTACCATAGAATATAAGGGTAATTGATTGAGCATGCTTCCTCAGAGAGTAGTATAATTTTGTTTGACCAATCTAGAGGGGTTACACTGAGTGTACTGCCCAGAGGGTTGATGGTACTTCCTGGATAAGACCAGAGGGGATGGCTGTGAGTACATCCCAGATGTTTTCCTATTTTTGGTTAGTTGTTTTCTTCAGTGATGATTATGGATATGTGGATTATTTATTTTTGTGTATTTTTCTATTCAATACTTACTGTTTACTATTTTATGTACATTACCTTCCATATACTCACTGACTATTAGGAAATGATAATCGGGTGGTTCCCTACTGGTATTTAGTCTCACTCCTTATTTGTTCCATGCTTTTAGTCTATAATAGATTATATTTCTCCACTAGTAGACAAGGGAATGCGCACTTCGACATCAGGTACTTGATTTCACTCTAGTAGGAGAGCATGGGACCAAGCTGAGTCTTACGATGCTATGGATTTTCTATCTATTTTTCTTTTTTAAATTTTTTAGTATTTTATTCACCAGTGTGCCTTGTTTGGTTGATTTACTAGACATATGTATTGGGAATTATTTCATATATACATGTGTGTTGTAGTTTTTTATTGTTTTTCTCTTCCGTTGTTTACTATTGTTGGATATTTACTACACCCGCTATTGTATAAATTATATACGTTTGTTCGGCACTCTGCCAATGAAGGCATAGTTTCCCCACTAACACACCCAAGGCCCTCGTTTCTAATCAGTAGCCTCTGGAGTATGGTGAATACGCTTGAGGCCATGTGACCAACTAGGTACGGGGGGCCTCTGGGTGGCTTCTGAAACCGGGACATTACAGAAAAACACACTCATACTCGTACAGCCCAACATGTAATCGTTGACTCATCTCACCCACTCTATGAAGGGGGTGGGAAAGGAATATGGTGATTGATAGGCTGAATCATCCTCTGAGAAAGTCCATCAAGTGCTGTAAAGGTTCCTTTTTCACCGGTGAAGGAAAAAGTGGTCCCGACCTCATGAACACACCACACATTGCATCTAATATAGTCGATCGAAGCATGGACTGTAGATGACCATTCCAGAACAAAAAAGATTTCTTAAGGCCATGATGCTGGTACTAATAGATTCTTGAAAAATCTCTCACCTCCTAGATTAATCTCACACTACAAAACAAATTATTAATCATCAAATACATTTTAGTTAGAGTCTATAATCGTAATGATCGTGCCAATGAATCCATCAGAATCATTGAGTCTTGAATGTATTCCATGGTAAGGAAAGAGTGACTTCCACCTATGTATATAAGAACATCATCATATGTGGATTAGACATAGATCATACATCTAATAATCTCTGGTGGGCCATGGTCATAGGCCTCCATCTCCAGAAGCTAGCCCCACCACTGTCCACTTTCTCTCTGAGGATGTGGTGGACATCCTAGGGTGGTGGTGGTAGTACCTCGACCACTGTCCACTTCCTCCTGCTCGACATGCTCCCCTCCAACATATTTCACCCTCTAGACCACCTCACTCAAACCTTTGTTGGTATTTTAGTAGTACCATGATAGCCTATTGGTCATACGTGTAGGGAGTTGGACAGTCACGATCCATGTTCCCCTTTCTACTGCAAGAGTAACAGTCTCTATCCCTCATATGAACTCTTTTTCCTCATGAGCTCTACGGATCCATCCATATGTCTCGAGGTCATCCTCTAGAATGTCTAACCTATTTATGCCTCTATGTTGTCTACAATTTTCTTTCTACAGTTGACTCAACCACATGTCGTCTAGTGGTAGCTCTCACTGTTAGTGCCTTATCAACTATGAAGCGCTCCACCGGTAGTTTTCACTCTAGCACTACAGCTAGTGCTGTGATACTGAGAGAAATCATTGATGCACTAATCTCCAATCAGAGTCCCATATCAAAGTTCCAATACCTAAAGAAGGGATTTCTTACCATGTCAGTGGAGTAGAGGGAGATGTTGGTATACCTCATTGATTGTTATTCAACAGTCATGTTTCACTACTTTAGGTGTAGTAACTCTTGAGTATGCTCCAATCATAGTTCCATTAGTTTGAAATCTTCACTGAAGATGAATTTGAATTCCAAAAAGAAAAGGGTACCCTTCCCATGTGTATGGAGTGTCCATATCCACCATCTCTTGAATTTGCCCTGAAATAGGCCAGTGGATAGGACCATCAGTTGTTCTATATGTGTCTCTATTAGAAGAAAAACCTAAGTAACTACCTCCAGCATATCCTCAAATTCATAATGATCTGTCTCTCCTATAAACCTCAAAGGCCAATATATCTGGAACTTGAAAATAATAGTTAGTCGACTTGTAGTATCCATAGTTGGGGCTATTAGAAACTACTACTCTCTGTGTGGTGGTGCTGCAGCTTCCCCACCTGAATGTGCTATCGATGTAACTGGTCCCTACACTGAGGCCTCATCGCTTGGCAGACAGTCACCATGATATCTCACTAGAATACTCGATTTTATTCATGGTGGCATCCTATAAGAAAATAGATGTTCCTTGACCAATAAGTTATACCTAGTGAGCTGAATAAATAGAGATCAATAAAAAACATTTTCAAAATTCATGCAACTAGTGTTTCTGCCGTATAAGTCCTGAAAAAAAATTCTCGGTCCTTTTGTATGGAGATGTCAACTGTTACACTTACACTGGAATCCTTGGACTAAACACTCAACTAAAGACAAATAATAATATTTCCCCCAATGAAAATTATAGACTCGTTGATCTTCTAGTAGAACCAACCACCCTCTAATACACCTTTGTCATAACCCTTCTCTTGGGGCTCATTACATGACTACCCCAATCCCACATTGCATAGGCCAGGGGTTGGTGACTAGAACTAGAAAGGAATATCCTAAAAAGGGACGATATTTCCTTTAATCATGTACACACTATGAAATATAATATTGAAAAAAGAAAACCACAAAGGAAAGAAAGAAAAAAACAACATAATAGTACTAATGATGAGAGTAAAATAAGTAACAGATAATAAAGGGGCAGAATAAATGCCCAACTGGATGGAAATTAAAACAAATGATGAATAGGCTTCAGAGGATGTCCACAAAGGATCCTACCATATGGGTAGGTGCAGATCTCTATCAGATGACACTATATCACATCACCTCTATCGATCCACATCCGAGCACCATGTATTATTAGCTCCCCAATGTCCCGATCCAAGTTATTTGTCATCTGTTCAAGACATAATAGGTGTCGTTGAATCCCACGAAAGGATGAGTATAAGAATAATTAGTAAGGACCTCAATCCACCTTATCGTCTATTAGTAATAAAAAAATATAATAGTGTTAATACCACCAAAAAAGATCTAAAAAAAAGCACAAAGTACGAGACACAGATCACACCAGGTATAACATACGTACCAAAGTAAAGAAGATTAGTCATAAATATAGATCATCTTATTCTATTGAGAGGATAATTTTCTTATACATACAAGGTATCTAGGTGATAATCGGAAAATTATCTATAAGTGATGGCCCACATTGGGTTTTTAGGTCCTAACCAACACATGATCGTTAGGTACTAACCAACACATAATCACTATTTTTTCATCATGTCACAGCCAGCCACTAAATTCTTACACTTAACACACATGATTCTGGGTGGACCCACACCACATACATTAGAAAAACCTCATGACCCACTAAATCCCAAATAATATACCCTCAATGAACCATTTATTCATATGGGTTCCTAACAAATAGATAGTGCATCGAACGAGCGATGGTCCTGTAAGATATGGATATTTTTTTATTAAAAGGGCTTGGTTGGATTCGAGTTTGATCCAACCTAGTCATACATGATCATCATACAAAACTCATATAGAGTATCTCATAAGGACGGACCCCTCTCAATGGTGAAAACTCCATTGACGATTTATCAATCGAACATTCGGTTTGAGAGTAATAGGCATTTTAGTGAAACATGGGCCGGCCGGGACCAGATCCAATTTGACTCGGTTAGACTGACACGACATGGCCATGACTAGTACGGCCGGTCTAGACTATAAAGGTGAGTCTGGACCTATAGTACGAGTCTATCCAGGTAGATGATGACCATGAATAACCAGGTTTAATCCAATTATTTCTATAATTGAAGGGAATCTATCATGATTTTGAAATGTAATATTGGTTTATTACGTTTTCATGTATGATTAGTGTTTAAAATATTATTAATTTTTTTAGTCAATGGTATTTACTAGGAGGAATGATTTCATCATTATATGTTATGGAAAATGTGGTGATTATGTGAATAAAAAAATGGATAACGATAATCGATAAAGTTATAGGTATTATACCTAATAAATCCTAACAATATATGCTAAAAAACATTCATTGTAATCATCTCACAAAAACACTAAATAAGAGAGGGACAAAGCTTGTAGAATGTTCAGATACTGGAGAGCATTGAGGAATGAATAATTGTGTACCGTCGTATCATAAATGATTATAGAGAAACCGTAATGAATGTCTCAAAGGAAGGGTATTTTTTTGTGTTGAAATAATTTACAAAGGGAGAAAATTTACCGAGTAGTTAAATGTATTATATGTTCTAATTATGGTAATTATTAGAGTTAATGACCTAATACAAGGGTTCAAACCTAATCCATATAATCACTAATACTCTGAAAATCATTGATGTTTTAGTATTTATACATCTGTATATTGTTATGGTGCATAAGTTTTACAATAATAATTTGATGGAAATATGAATCATGAAACACATTAAGATATTACACCAATAGATTTTTATGGATTGAGAAAATATGTTGAACAACAATGAAAACATAAAATGTCCTAAATATGTAATGTGATATTTTCATGGAAAAAATGATTTGGAAAATGATAACCATTAATATATATCTAATGATGAAGTAATAATTTGTATATTGGATAATGATTTCATTTAAATAGAATAAATAAATTATATAGTATTGGTGACCAGGAAAATAAATTGTGTTTTAGTTGTAAATTAACATAGGATGGAGTTTACTACATTATTAGAATCCTGAAATAAAAATCATAATCATTCATTTTTTTATGTAATACTGTTATATATAACATTCAATGAATTTATCATTACATTAATGTTTTTGGGGATCTGTATAGTATATAACATTAAGAGTTACAGTTGTGTTGGGGGGATTAATTTTATATTAATTTTTAAAATTTTGTGATCTTTATTAAAATAATATTTATGATTTTTTTAAATGTTCATGGGAGTCAAATGGTTAACCACATATGAAATGGATCACAATGATCATTGGTTGTTATTATTGAGGTATTAGAGATTAATTTTGATATCTAGGTCCAAACCGTTTAGTTTTGGTAAATATTATCAAATAGATGGAATTATTTGATATAATATACGAGATATAATTTTTTTTATTAGTTAATTTATTTTCCAATGGAATAAAAATATTCATATTGAATATTAATTTCAAGTACTATGAAATGAAGAGTAAATGTATTCAAACATAGACAGATGATTAATTTAGATTTTGGATATGTAATGAAATAAAATATGAATATATTTTATAAAAAATATATTGATATTAAATGAGTACCTAAAAATTTATTAGAATGGTCTTTTTATAATATCTTATACATTTACTATTTTTTTTGTATATATCAATTTTTTTTCACCCGTCACATATTGGGGGCTTTGTGGTAGTTAACATTCTCTTGGCCATGTTCACTATCAACACCTTTTACACAATGGGAGTTAGTTTCCACATCCATGTACATATTAACACTTCCTATTAATATTATATTATTAAAAACAATGCACAGTGTCATTTTATATGAAATTTGTATTTCCAATTCCCTTCTACATAGATAATGTTTATTAAACCTTATAATATTGTGGGCTTCCAGTTATGTATTTTGAAATATAAATCCCTTTATTATTGAGATTATATTAAAATTGAATTTATATAATTATTATTAGAGAATAATTTAAAAAAAATTAGGTATAAAAATATTTCTCCCTTTAAGAAAAATTCTTTTCTTGATAGATTGTGTCACACAAGATACTATGATTTAATGACCTATAATATATGACTGGAATAATATTATTTAATATTTAATGTCATAAAATATTTATTTGTTTTTTATCAATATAAATTACTATATTATTAAATCTAAATAATAATGTGTTGAAAAATCTATTTAAAATATTTAATATTTTTTTTAAATCCATTTAAGCAAAAAAAATCATTTCCATAAAAAATTGCATTCATTGAATTTTTTGAGTCAAAAATATAATTAATTTCTACCAAGTATTATTTTTATTTAAAAAATGAAATTTTATTTATTAATAATAACACAAAAACCAACTATGTGATTATATTCTATGTTCTTAGTAAAAAATTTATTGATTATTGATTAGTGAAAAAGAATAATTTTTCAAAATATCCAAGTATTTTAATTTTAAAAAGAAATTTAAAGTCTAATTAAATTAATTATTTTGTAAGAAAGTGAAATATGATTAATTTTATTAATATAATCCAATATATTTTATTTTAATATTTTTTCTTCATGATTATGTTATTAATATATTTTTATGTTTTGAAAAAATTATCTTAAAAAATTAATTGCATAAATTTTTTACATTTAATTAAAATAAAATAACACATAATGATAAATAATTTAAATGAAATTTCTGGATTTTATATCTATATAAATTATTTTAAATTAAATATAACAAATATTATTATTATTAAAATTAATGTAAAATAATTTATTTAATGAAAATTTCATTTTCGTGAAAGCCTACATTATCTTGAAAACCTTCATTTCGTCATGATTTTTTGGATATTATAAATATGTTTTAAAAAATTTGTTGATTTAATTATTAAAATTGGATTCCATATTTGGAATCTTCATAATATGTAATAATTAATATGGAAAACTTAATCATTTTCATAACGAATAGTAACAATGATTATCATTTTCACCATGGTAAAAGGGTAAATCAGGTTAACCTATGTTAAAACTAAATAAAAAGGCCACCATTTTTCATCTTAGTTATTCTTGGGTGATGTTATTTTGGATATTTATAACATATTCTAAATTTCTAATAATATATTGGATTCTCATCCACTAAATTGACATATTTAATAATTTATGTAATTAAAAATTTAATATTTCCCACAACTTCATTTAAATATATATTATGTGTTTACAAAGAGAAATTAATTTTTTTTAATGAATATAATTGGGTATTTTTAGAATTAATTTTTTCCCATGATATTATTTCATTTATAATTTCGATAAATTATCTAATAATAAATAATTCTTATAAATCGCTAAAACACTATTTATCAAGCATATATAAAATTAAAAAATTGATTTTAAGAATATTAAACATAATATAATAAAGATAAATTATTATATTAAATTAAATTTATACATAAATAAAACATTATATAGTGTTGTGAGTAAAATATAATATATATATACCTTGTTTCCATGTTGTATTCAAAGTCAAATAAAATGAATAGTTCAAAAATTTAATTTAATATTATTTTAAAACAAATAATATTTTAATAACTGATATTAAATTTCAAAAAATATTTTCTATTTCCATTTAAAATCTATACAAGTAAAAAAATAAACTATAGTAGATTTATAAGATATTTTCCATTTAATTGTAACTTTCTTCACCTATTCATAATTAAATCATTAATGCCAAAGTAATTTTTATAAAAATTAATACCAGTTATGTAAATACCCCAAACATTACATACATGGACATTACATTACTTTTTTGAAATACATAATACATAACAAGAACCGACACTCAATGACCGTAATATTTTAGTGACTTTGGTAACTCGGAACACAATCTTCTAATCATGGTGAAAGATCTTCAACATCTACCATAAAGATCTTTCCCTTTTGTTTTCACACCAAAAATATTTCTTTATATCCTGGGGAAAAGAAAACACAAAAAGGGTGATCACAAATGCTCTGTAAGGGTAAACCTGGAGGACCTAAAACAATCTATTAACATTTGAATGTAGAAAAACATGTGCATAAAATCTAAACATAAAAATCTAGAGCAATGACATAAAACATTGCAGTACATAAGGAATAGAACATAAATAAAACTTAATCACTATAAAATAGCATGGGAATAAAAACTATAATTGTGTAATCCATTAATCACATGTTATGATTTCCACAGTAGCCAAGGCATTACTACCAAGACCATTATAGTGAACAAAGTCCCTTACTGAATCGAGTTCACTTCTCGTTGCAGTCTTGTATCACTAAAATGGATTAACATGTCATTCCAGCCATGTCTATCTCAAGAGATAAAAATATTTTCCCAATGAATTGAAGTGAGATATAGGTCCCACCCATCTCATAATTAAATCATTCTCACTTGTTCCACAAAATAACAATAAATCATTCATCATAACCCAATGAACAAAATGGGTTACATAAACATCATCCCATCATAATGAAATATAAAAAAAATAGATATCAGTTATTTATAAGAATAATAAACCATGTAAATAATAGGGAAATTATACTTGAAACGTAATCATACTAAATATTTTCATCTTAGATGTAAAATAGTTTTGACAACACACATAAAATGTATTCTTGAGGAAAATATCATTTCATTTTCAAAATCATTTTCTTTTTTCAAAATTCAATTCAAATTAAAAAAATGATTTTGTTTCAGATAATGATTAAATATTATATATGATGGTTTGTGTGAATTAGGCATTATGAAACCGTTAAAATCCATTCACGCTGTATAAAACTACATTCTCCTCGTACTTTTTTCGAAAAAGATAAAAAGTTCCTTGTATGGTAATCAAAAGAAAGATTCCTTCTATAACATAATTTCAAAGTCAAAGAGGGGTAAAAATGAAATTAAAAATACATGTATGAATATTAAAAACTATATGAAAAACATTTTTACGGACATGGATGAAAAATATAACCCTAGTAAATACTTACGAATAAGGAATCTCAGAAAATAGATATTTGAAAAATTATACCTTACTATATGCCCAATTTCTTCCTTATGTATCTGAGACTCCTGTATATAAGGTTTAAAAATATTATTAACTTGAAATTAGCCATTATAATATTTTTTTATATAATATATGATTCACTTATGACATTATATTACCCGTTCTTTTGTGAATTCAATGATAAAGCAGCATTTTGGGTAAAATCGTTTCATATATGGTACGGGTTTGGACATTTTTTTCATGATATTATTATTACATATATCCTGATTTAATTACATCCAATTGTAAAACATGATTTATATATAATATACAATCAGTATATATATATATATATATAATATAAAGACAAATGAAATGAAACACACCCTTCATGGAGACGGTATGGCGCACGTACGTATGAACACTGTATTCCTTTCCTTATTGACTTGATTGGAAGTAAGTTGATAAAATTTATATATACATAAATATAGTAGCTTTATTATGTCATATATATCATTATTATTTTTTATATATACTTTATAATCATTCTTGAATTATTAACAAGAAGAATGAATCTCATCGTGTCGTGGAAACGGTAATCCGTACGAACGCACGAGCGATGATATAATTCCCATTATTGTTTAATGGAATAGGAGTGGTTGATATAATATACCATAATTAGTATCATGCCATAATAACCATATATAGTTATTCTTTACACCATTATACCCATCCATGTAAGGTGGTGGTGGAAAAACATATTTCACCACGGCGTGGAGACGATATTCCGTACGTACGGACACGTGGTGATTTCATTTTCAATAGGATGGATAAAAGGTGAAATGGGGTTGTTTTATATTTATAATATAATATCATTATATTAGTGATACTTATTTTATTACTTTACAATGAAACAACAAAATAAGTGGATGTTGAAGAAGAAAGAAACTTGAAAGAATCAGTAGAATAGATTACCTCTTCTTCGACGTACCTCCTTTAAGATTCCACTTAAAGGAGTGGAGTTGGACTTTTGAGAAGAACAGAACCTCCATAATGTTTCTAGGGATGTGGAGAAGATAAATTTGTATTGCATGTACGAGGTTGAAGGCTCAGAGTGTTGTGAAGAGGAGAGGGAGTAGGTTCCCTTTTATAACAGGGGTTAGGGGAACCTTAGGAAAAACATAAATTATTATTTTATAATAAATTAATATTCCAATTATAATGGCCCAAAAGTGACTTATTTATAGGATATCGTGGGTATGGGTCGAAAGCCTTTCAACGAATAGGTTTTAGACATGTTTATCTTACCATTTTAACCTTATCATTTATATTTAACTCTAAGTTAAATAATTTAACTTTTACCATGTCTTCATGTATTCTTACACTATATATTTAATAAACATACTATAAAAAGCCAATCAGAACCGAAATTGGTTAATTAATGTCATATATATTATTATATAAACCTTTTAGTTGAACTTTAGATTTTTATGACCATTACATAATTTAATAATATAATATTTGTTTTAAAAAAACGTTTGTGTCAATTTCAACACTATTTGGTATTTTTTTATTAATTCATAACAACATTATTACTTTGAATAAAATTCATATCACCAGAAAATATATGCTATATTAACCTATAAAATTACTTCATTTAATAAAAAGTCACAAATTACATTTATTTGGGTATTTATAACCTCAATTATGTTAATATTTCATTAATGAGGTAATTACTGCATTGTGATTGTGTGAAAAATAAATTAAATTATCTAATGTCTAAAATTTATAAATAAAATAAAACTATGTAGAAAATTCCTTTATCTTTCTATCTAATATTTATAGTCCAATTTATCTTATGTATAAACCTATATTAAATATGTTTTAGTTATTAAATATTGATTTTAACTCTTTTAACTCTTCTTTGAATTAAAAAATAATATATGTTATAATCTAATCCAAGTGGACCTAAATGGTCATATATTATTGCTAAGGATGTTTTTTGTCGAATTACACTTATCCAATAGAATTAGTACATGTGATAGAGTAATTATAATTTCATTTTTACCCTTAATTACCCTATTTACTTTTAATCGTGGTAAATAAAAGTTAAAAGTTACTATTAAAAAAAATTATTTTTATCATATTAAACCAAATTTTACTCCTTGATATTAACCATGTCTCTTTGAGTTTCGAAATTCCACTCACAGAAGCAGTAAAATTAAGATTTATTTGAATTTTCAAATTCTCTTAGGAGATGGGTAAAAGACGGTGAAAAGTTCAATAAAATTTTAATATATCTAAAATTATCATAAAATGACTCCAATGAATTACATTGAACATATATAAATACTATGTATCTATTTTTATCTAAATTAAATTTAAATAAAATAAATTATTATTTAAATAAATTGACGGTTTTAACCAATTACTATGTGTTTTCACTATTCATCCAAAATTGAAAGTTTTCATAAAAATACCAAAACTTAACCCTATGCTAAATTCGATACTCCGAATAATAAAATGAAGTCCATTTTTAATGATAAATTTTATAAAATTTAAATAGTGGGAATTACTATTCATAACAGCTATTTTATTTAAAATTTTAATAACATATCGTTGTTTAGTGATACACGGTATTGCGTACTACACACGCTATCGAGGAAGGTCATGATTGCATGTAATGCAAGACAAGTCAGGGATTCTTGTAGTGTAATCTCCCTTTGGTGTTGCTTATAACATAATAAAATCTTATTTCATTTATACATTAAACAAAATCAATACTTAATATTATATAATAATTTCTACAAAACGAAATTTAAATTGTGTCTAACACGAGTCAACAATAATGTTGTGTATACGGCATGCTAATACAGTGTCGTGTATAGAACAAGATAATTTTGGTGTACCGTACAACACAATACATCAATGAAATTATAAATAATAATTCTCAAAAAATCATGGGTTGTTACATTCTACCTCACTTAAAATGAATTTCTCCCTCAAAATTCATCGGGGTTATAAATGGTTTACTACTTGAGTGTTTCTTTCATAGAAACCCACATCGTAAAATGTAATACTAAAACATAATTTTAAAAAGTGATGTATGAAACATAATGGTTAACCACATTAACTCATCACTGGGTTTCCACACATGGAAAATAGGTGAAAATATGGATATGGAAGACCTGTCTAACCATCTAGTTCTGATGGAGAGTTGTAGAGAACATGGCTATAAAAAAGTCAATAATAACAAAGCCTTAAATTTGTGTTGACCTAAGGTACCATCTGATTAATCGGATATGAGGGCACTAGGACATAATTTTTTGTTTTTATGATCATTTACCTAATGTAAAAGAATTTGAGTTATAAGGAATACATACATTATTTCGGTAAAATCTCACCATTATTCATGCCTTGTACAATTTTCACATAATCTCATAATGAAATGATGTTTAATTTTTCATTCTTGAAGTGTGAGTAGATCATGTGATAGAATGATGATTGATTCCATTTTTCTCAAACAAAAGGTTAGAAAAAGTTACCAAATATACATAAGTGCATCAATGGTGAGGTTAATCGTATATGATTAAAAAAATAGACTTATACGGCAACTATCATACTCCTTAATAAAATAAAACTTATTTATAATAACAAGGGACATCATGTGGGCTAGTGGTAGGCGATAAAGTCCTATCTCAATTTAGTTGTGGGTTCGATTCCCATAGCCTTGTCCAACGAGACAGGTTGTCGCTCGTTCTACAGTTTGTCCCTTTTCTTAAATAATAATATTATAACATTCCAGAAATAAAATCGAAAAAATGTTTTAGAATTAAAAAAATTCTATAAGATGTTCAATTTAATTCATTCCAACCTTAAGACTTATCCAAAATACATCTTTCCAAACTCATAGTATAAAGAGAATGACTACTAAAACGGTTATATAAC
Source organism: Viscum album (assembly GCA_963277665.1). Classification (NCBI taxonomy): domain Eukaryota; kingdom Viridiplantae; phylum Streptophyta; class Magnoliopsida; order Santalales; family Viscaceae; genus Viscum; species Viscum album. The sequence continues at coordinate 2,038,667,721 of OY728121.1, forward strand.
AAGCACATTAATACCATTATTTTTCCCTCATATATCACAAGATATATATAGTTGGTCACATTCCAAATATGTGATTACCTTAATCATGTATTCTTTTTAAACTTTTATTACCATAGAACCTTAGTAAAAACATGAATGTTATCAAAATTTAACTTGTTCCACATACCATAATCTCAAAAATTCTATATACTAAAACCATGATATCACTTTGTCGTAATACCAATGGTGATCTCATGAATACTATCAAACATTTCATATTCTCCTTATCCCTTCATTATGCGCATGTCATCCATATTCCAAATATTTCAATCACTTTTCATTATTACTAGCACCATAGAGTTATTGAAAACCAATACATAGATATTCTAAAATTCCACGATACTATAAATATGATTCTATGATACTATTTTGAAATCCCATTACATAAACACTTAATCATTCCAAAACAACATTTTCATACTCTACATCACAAATATTTATCGCTTGTGACTTCCCTTTGTCTTTTTCCTTAAGAGGTTTCTCACGTCGATCATCATTAACCCTTGGATTACGACATTGATTAGCATAATGACCCATTTCCTTGCACTTCAAGCATTGAATTGTTGGTGGATCATTCTCTGTAGACTTTTATCTATTCACATTATTAGATACATTATTTCCATTAAATCGACACTCATCTTCTCAATGACCTTCTTTTGCACACTTAAAACATTTTCTAGTACATTTTTGACATTCTCCACCATGCTTCATTCCACACTATGAGAATAAAGAAACATTCATCTTCGGTTCACCATTGTTCTGAGATTTCTCTATGAACTCCATCTTTCATATTTTTTCAAAACCATGAGATGGAAATGTAACACCAACTTCCAGTTCTTTCTTGATTTCACAATGCACAATTTCATCACAGCTACTGATGTCTCTTATAGCTAATGCCCTTCAAAGACTTGGTTTTAAGCCACTGATGAATTAATCAACATTACAATCAGGCTGGATGATAAAGCCAGATGCATACCTTGAACACCATGTAAAATTCACCCCATATATACCAAAAAATTCATCATCCTTTTGCATAAGCACAAGTAACTCCATTTCCATATTTTTTTTGATAAATACGAAGGAAGTACTTATTGAAAAACAAGTTCCTGAACTCGTCCCATTCGATTGATTCAATTTCATTTTGGGGCTTGTATTCTTAATTAGAGTCTACCACTGTTCTAATTCACCTTCTAAATGGTAAATAGAAAGAATGATTTTTTCATGTTCTGAAAAGCGAAGTATGGAAAATATCATTTCAATGGTACTGATCCATTGTTTAATAACATGTACATTAGAAGACCCACTAAAAGTATGTCGACGTTGCACCCTGAAGGACCCAATAGAATATTGTTCCATTATCTGCTCATTTGGAAGTCCCGAATGATTCATAGACCGTGTAATTATAGATATAAGATTTTGAACTCCATCTCCCATAAAATTATTTTGTTCAGAAGGACAATCATTGCATTTTCCATTAAATTGATCAACACGGTTCCTTCGGGTTCCATCCATCATCTACAACCCAAATAGAATAGTGTGACTAGAAAAAATCATGCTAGGGAAAACAACATAATAAAGGGGGAATACAATCAATATCTAACATCATAGGTGCAATTATAATATCATTACTGTAATTCTAGGACTATAACCTATACATATTCATAACCATAGTGACATCCCTAGCAATACCATAGAAATATCTATAAGGATCTCATTAAAGTTTTGGCATCCTCGTTTCCCATGATTAACTAAACCTTTCCTTTAATACCAACTCTCGAGACCCCAAACTTGACGTACATGGAAATTACATTACTTTGGCAGAATACTTAATACATAACCAGAACCAGTACTCATGGACCATAATACTTCAGTATCTTTGGAAACTCGGAACACAATCATCAAATAATAGTAAATGATTATCAACATCTCCCATAAAGATCATTTCCATTTGTTTTCATACCTAAAACCATTCTTTATATCCTGGGTAAAAGAAAACATAAAAATGGTGATCTCAAATGCTCAATAAGGGTAAAAATGGGGGACATAAAACAATCCTTAAACATTTGAACATAAAAAACATGAGCATAAAATCTAAACATTAAAATCATTAGCAATGACATAAAACATTGCAGTACATAAGGAATAAATCATAAATGAACAGTAATCATTAAAATATATCATGGGAATGAAACATGTTATTGTGGAAACCATTAAGCCCATGTTATGATTTCTATAGTAGCCAAGGAATTGCTGCCAAGACCATCATAGTGGACAAAGTCCCTTACTGAATTGAGTTCACTCCTCATTCTATTCCGGTATCACTGAACCAGATTAACTTTCCATTCCAGCCATGTCTATATCATGAGATATAAATATTTACCCAATGAATTGTAGGGAGATATAAGTCACACCCATCTCATAATGAAATAATTCTTACTTGTGCCACAAAATAAACAGAAATCATTAATCATAACCCAATGAATAAAATTGGTTTCATAAACATCATCCCATCATAACGTAATCCATATAAAACAAATTGAAATCATTTCATCATAATAAGAATCAACCATGTAAATAATAGAGAAATTTTACCTTTTACATAATTATACTAAATATTTTCATCTTAGATGGAGAATAGTTTTGACAAAACACTAGAAATGAATTCTTGAGGAAAACATCCTTTCTTTTTCAAAATCATTTTCTTTTCACAAAATTCCACTAAATTTTAAAATAAAATGATTTTTTGAAAATAATCATGAAATATTGTATAGAAATCTTCGAGAAAATTCGGCATTATGAAACTATAAAAATCTGTTCACGCCGAATAAAAGATCATTCTCCTTGTACTTTTCCCAGAAAATTCAAAAAGATCCTCGTATGGTAATGAAATGAAATATTCCATCCATAACACAATGTTAAAGTCAAAGAGGGGTAAAAATTACATTAAAAATACATAAATAAAATTTAAAAACTTTATGAAATTTTTTTTATGGACATGGATTAAAAATATATCCCCAGTAAATAATATGTAAAAGCAATCTCGGAAAAATGATATTTGAAAAATTATCTCGTACCTTATATCAAATTTCATTCATTGTTTTCCGAGACTCATGACTAGTAGATTTAAACATATTATTACCCTCTAACAGAACCATAATAATATTTATAATATCATATATGATTCAATTATGGCTTTATATTACCTTTACTTTTGTCAATTCCATGTTAAAGCAGCGTTTTGTGTAAAATCGTTTCATTTATCGTACGTTTTCGGACTTGTTGTTCTTGATATAATTATTACTTATATCCTGATTTAATTACTTAAAGAATGTATTAAATTATTTATATATAATATAAATTCAGTAAATATATATATATATATATATATATATATTAGATAGATAAATGAAATGAAACACACCGTTTAGGTAGATGGTAGGTCGTACGTACGCATGAATGTTGTTTTGCTTTCCTTATAGACTTGAATGGAAGAAAGTAGTTGAAATATATAAATATAAATAATTCCTGTAGAATTATTATTTCATATATATCACTATTATTCATTATATATACATTATAATCATTTTTAATGGTTAACATGGAGAATGAATCTTATCACGTCGTGGAGATGGTAATCGGTAGGTACGAACGAGTGATGATATCATTCCCATTATTATTGAATGGAATTGGAGTTGATGAAATAATATCTCAGAATTAGTATCATGTTATAATAACCATATATTGTTATTCTTTAAACCATTATACCCATCAATGTATGATAGTGGTGGAAAAACATATTACACCACAGTGTTAAGACAATATTTCATTCGTACGCACGTGCGGTGATATCATTTTCCGTAGGATGGATAGATGGTGAAATGGGGTTGTTTCGTATTTATAATATCATATCAGTATATTATTGATACTGATTTTATTACTTTATAATTAAACAACTAAATAAGCGGAAGTTGATAAAGAATGAAACTTGAAAAAATCGGTAGAAGGGATTACCTCTTCTTCGACACACCTGCTTTATGATTCCTCTTATGGGACTAGATTTGGTCTTTTGAGGAAACCAGAACCTCTAGAATGTTTCTATGGAACTGGAGAAGTGAAATGGGTAGGGTTTGGTGGAGAATGAAGGCTCAAAGTGCTGTGAAGAGGAGCTGGAGGAGGTGCTCTTTTATAAGAGATGTGAGAGGCACCATAAGAAAAACATAAAATATTATTTTATAATAAATTCATATTTGGTTTATAATCCATAAAAAGTGACTTATTTAGAGTCTAGGGTGGGTATGGGAATAAATCCTCTCAACCAATAGGTTTTAGACATTTTTAGGTAACCATTGTAACCTTATCATTTACATTTTACTCTAAGTTAAATAATTTTACATTTACTGTGTCTCCTTGTATTATTACACTATATGGTTAATAAACTTATTATATACTGCCAATACAACTCCAATTGGTTAATTAAGGACATATTTATTATTATATAAGTCTTTTCAAAGAACCATAGATTTTTAGGACAATTATATCAATTAATAAAAAAATATTTGTTTTAAAGACACTGTTATGTCAATTTTGACACTATTTCATATATTGTTTTTTCTAAATTCATAAAAAAATTATTAATTCATATAATATTCATCTAACCAACAATAATATGTTATATTGACCTAGAAAATTACATAAATTAATAAAAAGTCTCATATTACAATTTTTTGGGTATTTATAACATCAATTATTTTAATATTTCATTAATAAAGTAATTATTGCATCATCATTGTGTCACAAATAAATTAAATTATTTAATGTCTAAAAATTATAAACAAACATTAATTAAGTAAGAAATATTATATATTTCTAATGAATATTTATAGTCTAATTTATCTTATGTATAACCCTACATTAAAAATGTTTTAGTTATTAATCTTTGATTTTATCTCTTTTAACTCTTCTTAGAATTAAATAATAATAAATGTCCAAATCTAATCCAAGTTGACCTAAAGGGTCATATTTTTTTACTAATGTTGTTTTTTTGTCGAATTAAACTTATCCAATAGAATTAGGACATGTGTTAGGGTTTTAATAATGTCATTTTACCCTTAATTTTCCTATTTACTTATAATCGTCGTAAAAAAGTTAAAAGTTACTAGTCACCCGAAAATATATTTATCTAATTGAAACACATTTTACTCGTAGATATTAACCGTGTCTCTCGGATTTTTGAAATTTCACTCACAGATGCGGTAAAATTCTGTATTTGTGAATTTTCAAATTCTCCATGGAGATGGGTAAAAGACGGCGAAAAGTTCAATAAAATTTTTATATATAAAAAAATATCATAAAATGAATCCAATAAATTATATTGAACTTATATTGGTATTATGGATATATTTTGACCTAAAATAAATTTAAATAAAATAAATTATTATATAATAAAAATTCTGTTTTAACCAATGACTATGTCTTTTCACTATTCATTAAAAATTGAATGATTTGAGAAAAATACCAAAAATTCACCATAGTATAATTTCGATATTCCGAAACCAAAAATGAAGTCCATTTAGAAAGGTAAAATTTATAAAATTTCAAAAAGTGTGAATTAATATTCATAATAGCTATTTTATATAATATTTTAATAAAATACCGTTGTTTAGTGAAACCTAGTATTGCATATTACACACACTATCGAGGAAGGGTGTGATTTCCTGTTATGAAAGCCAAGTGAGGGATGCGTGTAGTAAAATCTCCCTTTGGTGTTGTGTATAACATAATCAAAACTTATTTCTTTTATACATTAATCAAAATCTATACTTAATAATGCGTAGCATAATTTCGACAAAACAAACTTGAAATTGTGAGTAACATGAGCCAAGAATAGTGTTGCGTATACTGCAATCTATTACGGTGTTACATATGGAACAAGCTAATTTTAGTGTACTGTACAACACAAGACATAAATGAAATTAAAATGAATAATTCTCATAAAATCTCAGGTTGTTAAAAGTTAAAATAATAATAAGGGAAAAATATATTACCCATTTTTTCAGTTTTTATTGTATTAGATTATTTTATATGAACCTCCTCATATATATTAATTTTATCATTTTGTTCCAAGTTTTATATAACATTTAATTTTTATTTATTTAAAATTTATATGAAAAATGGAACCTCATCTCCACATTAAATTAAACATAAATTATTTTGGTATTGTAAATCCCAATAAAAAAACATTTCTACATAGATTATGAATTAATATAGGAATTGGGTTTATTATAATACTATCATAGGATTTTATTTGGGGAACACATAAAGATGTTGTTCGAAGAATAGTAATCAATATTAATTGGAAATTTTTTGTTTTAATTTCTTCTTCAACCACTTAAAAATAATCATCATATTTTATGAAAATATAACACACATATATTATATATTTTATTATTTTATTAATTTAATGTAATAATATATATTAATATCTTCTTCAACCCAACTCAGAAATAAGATCATTTACTGTGTGTTTTCCAAACTACAAACTCACAAACCAATGCAATACATTTTGAATCGATTCCTATCAAGGATTGATTTAATGATTTATTTAATATATATATATATATATATATGATATTTATGAAAAAATAATACTATTTGAATCATAATATCACACACAAATTCAAACATTCAAATCTATTTGATGAAGATAACATCACTCATGCTTATGTATGGACTACAACCTCTATTAATGGATGTAATTTGTTTTTTCCATTCATGTTTAATTGGATTGTACTAATGATATTTTAATTTAATATTTACTTTAAATATGACAAAAAATGATTCTATATATTGAATTTTTATTTAAATTTATATGTTTTCATAAAAAAAGCAATCCATATTAATTCTCATGTACATTCTTCTGTCTCCATGAATGTTGTATCTAATTTTTATATCTATAAGCATTATAGGAAAAAATAAATATGAATATAATTAATATTTATGATACATTTATAATTATATTGATTTTGTAAACTATATAACTAAAATCAAATTACAAGTACTACAAACTACCCAACCCACACATACATAAAAAACGAAGTTGTTATCACCTATAACAGTGTTTTTAAAAAATAATTAATAATAAATGTTTGATAAAAAGGATAATAAGTAATCATATATTGTAAGATAATTGTAATTATTATTTTTTAATATATATATATATATATTATCTATATTAATTAAGTATTTGGTTCACTCTAGTTTGAAGGAATCCATAAATGAGTTAATGTGTGGTTATGTAACATTTATTCCTTTGCGACACATGAAATATCACCCAATCATCTCATTTTTATGGTGTACATTGTAAAAATATATTTAAGTTACGATGAAAATTATGAACATAATGTGTATATAAATATCCAAATATGTGTATTTAATTAAGGGGGAATATATTTCAAAATATACCAATGTGGTAAGGGTTTTATGTTACATTCACATTGTTTATCAGGATTGTATAAGATTATGTTTATGATAATGATTTTTATGGATATAAATATTTAGGAACATTTTAATATTCCTTTCCCACATTAATTTCTATAGAATAAATATTTTTCTTCATTTTTCTTTTCATTTATTATTCATGTGTCTGAAATTACATTTTTAAAATATTCAAACCTCAACAATATATTCAATAGAAAATCAGTTGTCCCCCATATCCATGATTTCAATAAATTATATGATGAATATTTTTATTATTATAAAATTTTGGCTTAATGTGATTTTTACACATCAATAACATTTTTAATTATTTTTAAAAAATTATTCTAATTTCTTTCCAAAGGAGGTACATTAATTTATTTTGTAAAAAACTGGGAAAGTAGTGATTTCTATTAACTTATTTAGCATAAATGCTGTTTACATCCTTTTTTACCACTCAATGATTAAATACTATAACTATAATTTTATATTTTTATTTTTAACTAATAGGATTTTTTGTAATATTTGATGAATTTTTTATCTCAAAAAGTTTATTTAAAAAGTGGAAGGGTATTATGCCACATGAATGTTTTTAAGATCATTAATTGGTATTTCCATTATTCATTGAAAAACAAATCCATTGAATTTACTTATCATATATTATAGACATGATACAATGATTCCATATATATTATTTATATGGAATTTTTATTGTAATGATTGAAATATGTTTTTGAAACTTGTTCTATTTCAACAAGATATACAATGATGAATTGGGGAAATTATTATTAAACTTATTTCATATTTATGGGTTATGATATAATTAATTGATTTATTGACATTGGAACCCATTTCTATTCCACACATTATACAGTTATAAAATGTTGATGAATCCCATATCTTTTTCACGGGTTATGATATTATGAATGACTTATAATATTTGTTAACACATCTATTTGAATTTTATTATATAATGTGTGGGATTAGAATTATTTAACCCTATACTGAATATGGAAAATTTAGATGTCTCAAGAGATAAATAGACATAGAATGGGGACCGATCCAATTATAATTAAGGAATCCATCAAATATGATAATTTTGGAGGGTGATCCTTGAATACAATGATTATATTGGGAGTCACCCAATCAACTATGAGCTTGAAGAAGTTTAGTTTTTTACTAATGAAATGATTTTATATGATTATGTGTGTGCTAAAAATATTTTTCTTGTTACTATGTTATACTATCATTGATAAGAATTATTGATTCATTTATGGTTCATTTATTATTGACATGAAACATTTATTCCATACTAAATATTATGAACTACGATATGAAGGGAATGTTTATTATATTTTAGGATCACTTTCTCATAGCCTTATAAACATGTTCTGTTTAATTGGACATTGATATCTACATTTTTTCGAAGACGTATCATATGTGATAATATTTTCTTATGGTTATATTTAACATGGTTTTAAGGAATGTATTATATGTGATATGGTAAATAAGAGATATACTTATGATGAACATAGTGGGATATTGTGTAGATATCTTATGAAAATTATTCCAATGTGTCTATGTTTTCAATGGGACTTAACCTATATGATTCTAACATTGATCAATATGGTAGGTAATAAATATTCATCAATCAATAACTGAAATAAATGCATAAAAATAATGGGATATTATACCATGTTCATTATCATCAAAAGTAATACTGATTCTAGTAGTAGATGATATCAATAAAAATCATAATGTGGAACTTATTAAATCAATTATGAATAATGATTCTAGGATGAAAGGGTAAGATGGAATAGGGAATATAGAGGAAATGTAAAAGTAGTTCATCAATTTAAATTTTAAGACTAACTCTTATATTTCCAACATTCAAATGATACAAATTATTTTTTATTATTAATAATTTACAATTATAATAAGATAACAAGCATAAAAATATTGTCAAATATATGTTTCATGAAATGAATGTGATAATAAATGGAACAGTTAATCTATTTTATCCAATATTTTTATAAATAAAAAAAGAAGATATTTAATAAAATCATCAATGAAACCACAAGGATTAAAAGTGTTGACTTCTTATCATCAATCAAATTAGTTAATGAAAAATACGAATTTTCACATTATTGAAATTAATTTAAATTTACATTTATATTCCAATACTACATCTCATTAATTATGTTATATAAATTAAATTGATAAAATAAATAATCTGAGTTAAATTTGAGGAAATGTTTTTTAACACAAAAAAATATTAATTATTTAAAAATAAATACATTATTTTTCATAACAAGTGATTTCTATTATTAAAAAATGAATATTTGGACATTAAATTATATTATTTGTCTAGTTTGGATTAGTTTTATTCTTCAATTAATGATCATAAATAAAAATATATGTAATTTCCCCATAATGAATAAATTATTCATTAAAATATTCTATATTAATGTTATTTTATGAAATTCAATATAATTTTTTGTTATAATATAAATTATCCCTATTTAGAAACACAATTTTTAAAAGTGTAAAATCATTATAATTTAAATTAATATTTTTATAGAATAAATTATAAAAAGTATATTGGATATTATAATTTTTATTGTTATGCAATAAAAAATGGATCAATTCCTCATAGCAATATTTAGCAGAAGACCTAACTGAGAACAAAATATGGGTTCTAAAATCTTACTTAGCCAACATTATAGTAAATAAATTTTTTATCTTAGAATATAAATTGAATTTTACTTCCCTTTAAAGTAAAAATGTCCCAAAATATTGTCATATGGACTAATATAGTACATTAATAGCTCATTAATATAATATATATGTTTTCAGTAACGAGTTTTTAACCCTTAATAAATTATTGATATTATCAGTCACAATTTAATTCCTTACATAAAGATAATTATTGTGAATGAATATGCTATTTTGTTTTTAATTCCATGAAAATTAATGGTGTTGTACATAACCGTGGGATTAAGTAAAAAATTCAAAATGAATATTCTGTTATTTTAAAACAATTATAGAGTTTAATTTCAGCATAATTATAGAAAATATTTTATACCTAAGTGAATATTCTTGTTATTTATATTGATTTTGAAAATTTATCTTTTATTAATAATAAATAACAATAAAATAAACAAGTCCAATTCATAAGTGAAAAGTCAATGTGTATTTTCTATAGAATATATTCCTTGGTCCATGTAGTTCACATAAAAATAATTTAAAGATCAACTAAAAGAATATTTTTTATTCTAAATTAACATAATCTTAGAAAATAATCAATATAAAGATTATAAAATATATGAATTAATTCATGACAAATTTGATGTTACTTTTTATCAACATCAATCGCAATATTCTAACATTGAGGATCAAAGAATAATTTAATATTAATTATCCATTTCACTATAATGAAATTATGTTAATAAAGAATAATATATAATTTATTTTATAATGATATGTGATAAATGTAATAACATACTTTTATATAATATGATACGTTATTTTCAATATTTATATAGAACTATTAGATCAGATTTTAACGAGGTTGAGCATTGAACTTATATTTCATATGATTCTTCTTAAAAACATAGTAATGTGATTATTTACTGAAATTGGAGACATTCTAAAAATGAATAACTAAAATTATTACTAATAAATTAATGTTGGATTCTAGTCAAATTTTATGTTGATCATCCCATTAATTGCTGTAAAAGGGGATTTTATGAACTATCTACTAGATAATGGAGAAATAGTTCAATGAAGGGATAAATATATTGTAATATTATCTATACAAGAATAAGTAATTGATTAGGGTGATCTTTGTACTGATATTTTTTTGACATTGATTCATTAAAATCATATTGGATTCATCTATAAAATTAATTAATTTTTTAAAAAAACAATATTAACAGTTTTTTATTAAATGGTTCAATTTCATAAATGTATTTGTTTTGAAAACACCCAATTTGGGGGATTCAAAATTATTCATATCATGTGATTATTTTATCCTTTATCCATTATGTACTATAACATGATCTTTAGAATATTGTGGTTGGTTAATAAAAATTACATGTATAATGATTTTAATTTTTTAGAAATATTATTAAATATTTTATATAGATAATTTTGTATATTGTTTTCTATCTTCAAAATATTTAATCTATTAAATTATAGATTAATTTTATAGGGTATAATTTATTATTAATTTTTTTATTTTGTGATAAACGAAATTTATATTTTATGTATTTTCCATATAATATATTTTCAATGACTAAAAATTATATAAAATAGTGGTATTATTTTTATATTCGAAGTAATGTACAAGAATGGAAATATTATACATTTTTTAAAGAACTTATTATGGAAAAATTTTATCAGTATGTTATTCATGGAGTTTTTAAATGTATACAAACATCTAAAAAATAAAAAAACATGTAGAGTTATTATCTATTGAACAATTATACCTATTATAACAAGGTCATAAATTATCATTATTTTTTATTCATTATGTTTATTTTATATGAATTATATAAGAATATCACCATATATCTCAAAAAAGGATCCTTTTTCATGAAATCAATAAAACAACATGTATTATAAAATCTATAATATCATATTTTGACTAAATATTATTCAACTATATTATTTAGAGGATTTATGTTTTATATGAAATGTATATTTTTGAGAATTAACATCGATTGAAAATACACAGTCTCATCAAATATTTTGAATAAAAATTTTCTTTCCCTTTTAACACCATAGAGGAAATATTATCCATGTAAATTATTTAAAATCAAATAATAATTATTCTATACATACATATGAACTCTTTTATATATTATTATCATGTTCCCATTAATTGATAGAACTATAGATCCATTAATATATATTGTGGTCCATTTCAACCATAGCACATTAATAACATTAATTTTAGGAATGAATTTTTGTGATATCACCATAAAATATATATTATCTTTATTGGATTTATATGAAATTAATAATATGTAGATAATATCATCATTGAACCCCTCACAAATGAACATTTTTATTTAATTAATGATTGGCATAAATTGGATAGACTATAAATCTAATCTTGAAATTAATTTAATTGAATGACATTTCAATATTTAAGTTTCCTGATATATTTCATATATTTGTAACTATATAATATAAATATCATAATATTGATTCAAATTTCATATGATTTATCTACACATTTTTATTTTTTAATCTATTAAAATATTTAAAATTTTTAAAATTTTAATTGTTAAATACTAATCAGATATGAATGTCTAGTTACACCAAAAAAATTATGATTAGAATTTCTTTATTATGTAAATGTTTTATATTTTAACCTGATTTATATATGTTTTGATATATTATAAATAATTAATTCATTTTAAATAACATAATAATTATTTTATTTGTATTTTCATCTTGTTAAAAAATAGACATAGATTTTAGTATATATCAACCAGGAACAAGTTTTCCAAAACATGAGTACTACATATATTTATATAATACCTGGTAGCCTACGATATTATCCCAGGTAGATGGTTATATTATAAGGCACTCAATTGATATGGGTTAGAAATAACATATACTCTATATATGAAATACACCTAAATATTTTTCATATCTCTATACTCATCAATGGGTTTTAATGATTCTACATTATTTTTATTCAACATGTGATCATTTATTAAAACAAGTTATAAATTTTTTTTCTTTTGATCATCAATATCATTCATAATCATTAGAATTTTTAAATATTTTTTAACATTCATTTAGTAAAAACTGAATAAACTATCATTATGTTTGATTAGCATCTTTGAGGAATTCTCATTTCAATGATACATAAGGATTTTTAATTGATAACAATAAGAAATAAATATTTAATAATCATCTAATGATGTATCAGACATTAACATTATCAATCCATTGTTTGAAAATATGATTTAATCTCAATATATAATTAAATTTATTTTTATAAATATTTTATTCCCCAATAAGTACTATATAATGTCCACTTAATGATGAAATATTCCATTTAAAATCATCCCATTTATATTATTCATTAAATTCATGTCCATAATTTTTTAAATGTATACTATTTGAAAAATATAATTCCATTAAGAAAAACTTATTCATCTATAAATAATATACCAATTAAACTATTTTATTGTGAAATTTATTGGATGATAAAAATAAATAATAGATTTCTGTTTTTTATTCATTAAATAAATTTCATATTATTCCCTAATGTAACATTATACGATACATTGACATTCATATAATATAATTTTCTATATTTAAATCATCCATATAGACATTGGAATTTATTATTATATTCCCAAAATAATTATTTAAATCCATAAAAAATAGAATCATGTTTTATATGTGTTATAAAACATTGATGTATTTAATTTAACTCTTATCACCCATGAATTTTGATTCAAAATTTTTTAGTAAATTTTTTATTATAAATTACATTAGTAAACATCTAATGAAATTGGAAGCTATTATCATTTATCATTTTAATTCAAATTTTGTTGATAATACTTATATATATCCTTTATTATAAAATTATGATATTAAATATTACAATGAATTAATTAGTGAATCTTTCAAATAAAAAATTATTTCTTCTTTATAACAGATTGAGAAAATAGTGGGTTATTGAAAGAATTGCATGTTTAGATAAGATTACCCTTTCCAATTGGATATAACCATGAAAAGTTTTTCTTTAATGATAATCAAGATCATACTGAATTTAATTTTTAATGGAGATTTTTAGGGATCCTACTAGTGAAGTATCAGTTATTTATGGAGAACATTAATATTTTTATCACCATAATTATAGATAAGATTCATTAATAACAAATTAAAAATAAATTATAATTTTCAAGTGGTTTAAATTGTTAATTAATTTATCTTTTTGAATAGTATAAGGGTGATTTTCATTACATGTAATGAAATACCTCTCATTTTCACTCCCATCCTACCTCGATATAGGATGTCAAATACTTCTTTCCATATAATCGACTACATTATTTAATTTTTTAAAATTTAATATTCTATAAACTCATATTTTCATCTAAATTATATTTCTTATATAATTATTTCAAATTATATATTACATTTATTTATATATAGTAATCATAAAAGAGGATATAATTTCAAATTTTATCTACTGTAGTATATGTTTATAATTTCTATTTATTATTATAAAATCATTTAACTCTTTTTGGCCCATAAATATGGAAAATTGAGTTGAATTGTATTTCCCATTATATTTTTATTGAATATTGAAAATAAAAATATATGATCAATTTTAATCATTATAATAACTCTTATTATTTAAAAATTTATACATTATAATTATTTTTAATGATTTATAATTTCATATTATTTATACAAAAATATATATAAATCATTGTTTTGAAACATCACTTATATTAAAATTTATGACACTATTTTCATATTATTCTATAGAAACTTATTTTTATATTAATAAATTTTAGTACATTTAAAATCACATTAAAATTTGTTTATAATAATAAAAAAATAGGATGATTCATTTAATATCATATTGTTACATGTATTTGAATGATCATAATCACCAATGTTTTTTAAATGGATTAATTTTGTTTAATATTTGGAATTAGGAATCTAAATATCAAGAAATGTAATACGATCATTTAGGAAATATAATTATTTTTATAGAAATCAGATGACACTATAGTGGAAAAGACCACTAGGTATTCAAAAAGTCATAGTGGTTTCGTGATAGAAGTTACCAAATTAAATAGAATCTATACAATATATTGAGTACCAACTATTGATAGATTACATAATTGATATGATCCTTATTAATACACTCTATAGAGTAATATCCAACCAAAAACCCCTTGGACATGTCATAAAATATTGTTCCGTTCATTTTATAATTATTCATCCTAGTAATTAAATTCAAACTACCCAATTCTTTGTTGATTCATACCATAATCATTGGACTGTATCCCATGCTATCTAGTCAGTGATTAAAAAAATTAACATCAATGATTTCATTATTCTGATGAAAATATTTTATCTGAACCTATATATTTTCATTCCAATAACTCTTTACCAATAAAACAGGTTTGAGAATCTATAAATTCACTCTATAAATTATTGGAAGGTATTTCTCAAAATGATTCTACACAATTGAGGAATTGTATTATTTCCATATCATGCAATTTTTCCTCCACTCACTAATACTATTTCATATTATGTTAATATTTTTTAGGATATTATTTTTTGTTTATGTATTGAACAAACAATATTCGATCTAACTCATCACACAAGGAAACTTACTATATTGATCAAATGTTTTTCTCGATTTCCATAGGTTATTTAAAATGTCAAGAATATCAAAATTGGGACATTGGGAATTTATTAACCATAAAAATATAAATAAATATCACACATATTAATCTTATAAATATATTAAGAACCATATAGAATTAGGATTCACATAAAAGTAAATATAAATTTACAAAATATAAAACAAATCAAATAGGGAACATCATAACAAGGATAACATGTTGAATAATAATATTCAAAATATAATAGTTAATGATGTAATAAACTTCCATATAAAAAATAAACCCAAAAGAAGAAATGACATAATAGGATAATATAAAAACCCTTAAACATCACTAGTGATCCCAAATTACACCACATGTCTGAGGAACTATCATAGATAACCTGGAACCTTAATACCCAAGATGGAATAAGCAGATCATAATAGAAATTAATTTTCATTGCATGTTGTAGAATAAAAAATATATTAATATTTTATCTATGGGGGAATTAATTTCCCACTAAATAGATATGATAATAAATTTCAACTCAGTATATTAAAAAAAATTAAAAAATAATGATCAGTAAAAATTAGTTAAAAAACACCGAACAACATGGTAAATGTATAAATGGATCGTCCCCCAATTCATCAACATTGAAGAGAATTTAGTTGAACAAAATAATGTGTATCATGTGAGATGCAACTAAAATGATCACCATCATCACTCTGTGATCAAAATGATCACGAACAACCACCACAACCATGTGGTGGTTTCCCTTTTTTTGGACTAGGCATATGGAATTCTAAAAATGGTGAATGTAAAATGTTGGGTGAGATCAATATAGCCTTGTAGGGTCCCACTAAGATTTCCATAATCATTATAAAATCATTTGATCATTTAATATTTCAATTCAAATCAATCAAGTAATAACATTTCATTTCCACATTTTAAAAAACAAACTGGATTTTATTTAAATATATGGATGATATATCAAAACAACATTAAAATAACCTTAAAGTAGCAATTCATATTAAATTATTTATATTTATCAGTCCTCATGTATAAAATAGTTCTAAAACCTAATACTATTATAATAATTTCATAAATCAATGAAAATAACAAGTCCAAAACGACTTGTAGTTAATTAGTTTTTTTGGTAATAGTATCTCCATGTATCTCAATATTAAACGCAATAGTATATAATCTTGAACACATAAATAAACACAAATAGATGAACACATCTTGGGAATTCATCCTACTGTTTTATTAGTAATATATATAATCATTAATACATTGAAAGCGTGTCATGGTCCTCAAATTTTTTTTTCTAGTTACAAATAAATACATAGGATAACATGTTATTCATACAATCAATAATTCCAATTGCCAATAAATCATTAAATATCATTTGAATATACAATTTCATAATATAAATTTTCAGCATCCCAATTGTCATTTTAAAATAAAATAATTTGTTTTCAGCATTTCAATACATTTAAATATTATTTCAATTTGATATATTTTTGAAGTAACAATATAATATAAATTCATCATAATGATTCATAAAACAATAAAACATGTTTCATAAATTCACTCTAGAATTTAAAATCTAATTAAATTTTGGTTTTCCAAATTTCCGTACTCATTTATGATCTAGAATGAATCATTAAATTAATGTTTTCAATTCACTATAAAATGAATTCAAAACCAATAAATAAATATATGTTCTTAATTGAATGTAAAAGTATTTTGGAACAACTCGACATTAATAATTTATCAAAACTATGAACACCCTCAAAAGAAATACCAACCCAAATCTATGAAGAATATGATTTAGATAAATATAGAAAATTAATTTCATCCAAGACACAGATTATATAAGATGAAACAATGTTTATATAAATTAATAACAAAATTATATAAGACTACATGTTGATGAGATAAAAGATTACTAGAAAAGTCACACAAGTTGAGTTTCACTTGATCAAGAGGGATTACACTGTCAAACAACACTATAAATCTCAAAATTTATATGATAAAAGAAAAAAACTATTCTTTAGAACCAATAATTAACAAGTGCTTGAAATAGGGTAATCTTTGAGTTTGTACCATAGACTCATAATAAACAATAATTATTGTATACTCAGTGTTGGATAAATTTTCTTCAACAACAATATCACCACATCTCTCAACATGAGATGGATCTAAAATTTAATTTTAATGCATAGATATATGAAAAAAATTCATTATAATATTAATATTTTCTTATTAATCAATGTTATGACTCAACCCCTATTTCCTTATAATCTTAAAAAGAAACATGAATTAAGGATAATGATACAAATTTCTCTCAATAGTCGGTGACCAAGCCTAGTGAAAACACTAAAAAACTCATTTTATAACAAATAAAAATCAAAAATTCAATGAAAATGATCGCCATAAAATTTTTAACAACTCTATTATATATTAATTATATTTAGATTAAACTGAGTATTCACATTAATTTTTTAGAGTATTCTATATCGAACATAAAAACATTCACTAATCTCTGAATGACACAATAATGATTTAAATGGACTTAAATATAAGTCCTAGTAATGATCCATCAGAATTATGTAGTGTTAATTTTTATTATATGAAATCTCATCCATTTTCAAATGGAAATCCCAAGATCCACAAAAATCTAGGATGTATGAACAAAGAAATTCCACATGAATTTGTATCGCCCTATTTTCCATTATTTCCATCTATGAATGTTATTTCATAATCAAAAAACCCTATGATAACATACCATCATGAATTACTCACCTAAAATGAGAGGTAAAACATGTAACCATATTAGACACTATAGTATAATGGATTCAATAGAATGGAACAAAATGATTCATATAGATATTTCATAATTAATCAGCATTGATTATATCTTGAATTGCTATAAACTGAGCTAAACATGTCAACATAAAAATAAGAAATCATATCACATTATTTCTAAACTAGATATGTGGAAACCCATCAAAAATGTATATATAATTGTCATCTCACTTCGACGTTAGCGGTGTATATGGATGATGTTTACTAGATGGTCTCTCCATATTATCCTTGACCTACATTGAAGTATAAAATATTGAAAAATCAGTAAAATGCCTTTTCTCATACTCGGTCAATAAAATTATCATTTATTTTAATAAAAAATATTCATGTTACCTAGGTTAACATAACACTAGGAATTATGGAAATAACCCATCATTTTTTTCAAATTGATATAGGAACAAAAAACCTAGTTGGGAAACACATGATACAATTATAAGAGAATGAATGCTCTGAAATTGTCTCAACACCAAAGAGACAGTCCATAATGAAACAAAACTCATCATTATAATTTTTCTCCTAATAAAACATCTATAAATAGTGATGTTACCTTGAAATTATTTTATAATAATATTTTTTCCTTCTTCCCAGACTTCTAAATGAAACTATGAAAAAATAGTCATCATTATCCAATCATATAATAATTATATGATTGATCTGGTATGATTTTTCATTCTCAATGAATTTGTAAGAACATTTACATTACCCATGGATTATGAAATATAATATTCAAGAGATTATTGGTACTCCAGGAAATGACTCTTTTTATGTTTCGAATAATTTTGATTGAAGATATAAGTATGTTTTTTTTGTTCGAAATAAATTTTAAAAGTTATTATAAAACAATGTATAAAACATTAATGCTCATATATCATATCTTCATGTTCATGACCTTGGGATGAATAATTAATTTAATCTAGACTATGTCTTATGGAACAATAGGCTACCGATGATACCAATACATAATAACACAACCCACCCATAAACCTTATGCATAAAATGGAGACAAAGTAATTATTGACCACTGTAAGAGTGAATAACATCACATAATTCAAAATATGTTTCATAAAAAAATTAAATATGAAAATTCTATTCACAATAGAAATTAATCCCCTTAATTTATAAATAATTCTTCGAAAAATCCAACATTTTGATAACCATTATAAACTATTTATAAAACCCTACTAAACCCATGAAGTCCTGAATCTAAAAAAATATGGTTTATCCCATTTATAAATTTCATTTACCTTCCTCAGATAAAGATTAAATCATGATTCAATCCACAAAGACCACCATGACATTATCAAGATGGCCACGGAATAAATTATTTAACAATTCAAGATAAAATAATATAGAAACATCTAATAGACTGAATTACTGGGGAAGATACTCATAATTGAAATAACAAATATAGGACATTGTCTTCTAATTATAAGATTCATTTAGACACAAATGATTATAACAAGGTTGATTTAATAATTTTGAGAATAAACTATCAAGTTTCAGTTTGGAAAAAACATCATAAACCATAGAAATTGATACATTTTCATTACTATTACTCTATTGAGTTCATGATATTAAATAAAGAGTTGAAGTGTTTTATTACCAGTCCTTATAAATGGAACAAGTCCACCTATGATGACACCGTTGGGAATATAATGACTTTATCTATAATATAGTCCAATTGATAATCCAACTCATTTATTTTATCACTTTACATATGATATGAATAAGTATACTATGATTTATAACATTAACTAAACGATAAAGATAAATAATTATCGTACTAGTGGAGAATCATAGAAATCATAATAAATCGAGTCAAGAAACACAATGGCAACTAAAAGGGGATCAATAGTCAAGGATTAACATTCCATATGAAATTGAGAGACTCATATTTCTTTCCCCAAATCAAAAAAGGTATTCTAACTCATCATAAAATAAGATACTATTGACCTTGAATGATATGGAACACCTCATCAGGTATAATAAATGAGACATGGTGGAGATAAAGGTTAATTCATTCAATATTATAAATAATCCAATCCAACATAAGAATATTTTAAAGAATTATTCATGTCAGGAACCATAAAATTCACTTCAATATCAATACCACATATGATAAAATACCCCTAGGATGAATTATAACGGTAAAAATATATATTGATATAAAAAATTGAGATCTAATGCCATGATATTATGAAATCACTGATGATAATTCTATTGTTATGGGATCTCTCATAGTCAATATACCAACACTATATTCATCTATAGACTATTTCACAACATAATGTATCATTATTAAAGATACATATGGATAGAACCCTATATATATTGAATCATATGAATACGTTATATAAAATTTATGTGATATTGATCCCCTAAAACTCCATGAAACAAAAAAACATATGTAATAATTTTTGTATGTGTCCTTAGACACCACAAAATATAAGGATATAGTGTTTATTACTAATTTTTATTTCCTAAATTAATGTGTGCTTAATTTTATTATATAAAATTATATATAATGAAAATATATAAAAACCAAAAAAATTATATTATTAATAATGATCATTACATTACTCACATATGAATCCATTGAAAACTAGTCAATATAAATAGATAATAAATATAAAAGAGAAAACCCATAATTGGGATATATGGATTCCTCCAATCTTCATGAATCATCACCCCACATAAAAAACTTTTGAAATTAATAAATATTTTATTAAACCAATAAATATAATTGAAAATTATAATATATATCCTTCATAGTAATTGTAGTATATATTTATTTAATGAATTAAGTGGTTTTTGGGGGTGGGGGGATTTGACCATTGGAATAGTTACATTACTATTAGGAATAGTAACATCGCTGTTGGAAATACTAACCTTATAGTTGAAAAAAAATCAGCCTCAATATAATATATTTTAAAATAAATAAATCTTATCATTACTATTTTATATAAATATATATTATAATTCTAAAAAATTTAAATCTTGATAAAAAACTACAAGGAAGTGTTTTCATTTATTATAAAATATATTTTATTGTTTTTCATAACAATACTAATTTTAATTTAGAAAATATTAAATAAAAAAAATATAAAATTACATTTATAAAATTAGTTTTATTTTGGGAATTATTTTATAGAAATTTACCAAGGGGTTTTTTGGATATATTCTAAAATAAATGATATTTTAATTGATTATGAAAATATTGTTTACATGTAACCAGTGATTTTCAAATTACATCATTCATGTTTTAATAATGTTAAACTTATTTATTATATTCCATATTAAGAAATATATACAATATTTTATAAATGATATGTTAATAAATAGGTAAATTAATTTTCAAAATTATACTCTTTTTCTAAATCAAAATGTCAAAATTGATCTCATAAAATAATAACTATTATTTTTTCCGAATTCTTTTTTTAATAAAATAAGTTATTGGAAATTCTAATTTTTTAATGTTCCAATACAATTATTATATATATATATATATGAATTATACTTTTCCAAAAGTAACTATAAAATTGTTTTCCTTCTAAATATTAAATTATTAAATATTTTATTCTATAAATATCATTATCTTTACATATAAATAACCGATTACACTTCCATTTGAAAAAACCATCACTAAATTTACAAATACATTGTTAAAACCACATTATCTAACTTAATACCGTATAACAATTATGTACATTTTGGAGTATACCAACACCATTCACATACAATCTCTAGTGACATAAAATAAATTCCACATAATAGAATGAGCATGTTGTTTTCAAACTATTATATAATTTTCATATTCTTTTCTCTCATTTATCTGTTGTTTTGAAACGAAAATGTTCTAATATTTTTTTATGGTGAATTTAAACATTACATTAATTATGTTAACCTACTATAAAAAATATATTTATTCTTTGTTTATATTTTCTAGAACCTTTTCTTCATATTCTAAAAAGTTGTTGATAATTTCTGGTTAACCATCAGTGAGAATGTTTCCAATTATTTCCTTATTTAAAGCCCTTAATATGGTTATTATTACTTATTAATAATATATATATATATATATTTTAATAAAAAATAATCTATTATACTAATTTATACATTAAAATGGAAAAATTAGTTAAATTAAATAGAAATGTGAAATTAATATGGAAAATGAAATATAAAATTGCATTCTCTTTTATCATGGAATTTTAAAAATATTATCCAATGAACATAAGTGCTAAAAATTAGAAAAATTAAAAAAAGTCACTTCTAGTTCAATATTTTATTAAACATATGTTTTTAATTTAGGAGATGGAAATAAAAAAGAAAACCATCATGATTTATGGTCTGGGGATTCACAAACCCTGAATTCTTTCATTATGTTGCACTTATTTGACATAAATTTCCATATGAATAATCCCCTATTATTCATTATATTTTATTTCACTGTTATTTAGTTTTGGTGGATATAAATGTTTCAAAAATGATTTATAAACCATATTCAATGATTTTTTTAAAAAAAATATTTCAAAAAACATGTTTTACTCTTGTTGAGATTATCCTTATTCACTAATAAATGTTGATATTAAAAAATATAATTTTCTACATTTTTTATTTGAGGAGAATAAAATTTATTTGTTAAATAATTATCTATGAAATCATTTTGAAACCCACTCCATACCTTTTGTTAGTTTTAGACAATAATTATAATATGTTCTATGAGGCATAAATTATTATGAAAATATTATGTGGTGAAATGTGCACCTATAATTATATATCCCTGAAATAATTTACTCAATTTTTTTAATCTCATTATATTATTTTTATTATGCTTGAAAATTATTCTATATTTTCTTTACAATGAGGTTGTTGTGATAATTCGAATATTTTATTCATGAACATTATCCTAGTATTGTCTACAAAATTGCATTGTATTTTTCCACAATGACATGATGTTTCATTTTTGGTACATCACCACGGTAAATTCTTTTATTAAATGTCTCTTTAATGAATTTTATTATAATCCTATTAAAATGTTTTTATCATTATTATAATAGTCACCTTTTTTTATTGATTCATGCCAATTTATCATCAACTTTTAGGCTTTTATATCTGCATTTTATTTGATTAATATCATCAGGGGACTATATTTATCTAGCAGTGCATAGAAAATATTAATTGGATAATAAAAAAGGATTTCATAAATTTTTATCATTTAATATGTATAATTTATATTCTATAAAAATTTTCAAAATAAAATATAAACTTTTATCCATAAATTTATAATCATTGAATATTTTTCATTTCAATGGTTTAACAGACTTATAATAAAATGTAGGGTATCTATAGTTGTAATCATAGGTAATGATTAGTACATATTTAAAATACTATTATATAATGTTATCGAAAACCTTATATAAAAGTATTTTAAATTGTAAAACATCATAGAAGAATAATTTTTGTTAAAAAATAATCCTTGGTATCACTTATGAAAATTAATTTATAATTATTTACAGTAAAAGAATAAATTAGTTGTTTATTTTTTTATAGTTATTTTTATTTTTATAATTTTCATTAAAATTTAATGGTGGAACCACAATCCATAAGAGTAAATGGTGATTGGAATGTTATATATTAACTAATTCATATTAAACATTTAATATATTTATCTGAATTGTTTTATATCATTTATGTTTTAATTATTTATTGAGTTAATGCCTCAAAGCCTTGATCTGATGATATTGTTAAAAACACCTACTGGTGTGATCATTGAAACCAATTTGTTTGAATATTCCCCAATTAATATTTTTGGGGATAGTCATTAAAAGAATATCATAATAAATTACATAGTGGAATTAAATGATGTAGTAGGCATGGGGTCTCTCACATTATATATTCCACACATCAAAAATTAGAATAATGGATTTATTTCCATATTTCTAACCATCACATTATTTAGTTGAAATTAAAGGATAATCAGGAATATCCCATAGAAAATACCACCTGTATTGGCTAATGATACCCTTTTATGTTGTATTCCATTATGAAATGGTATAGTAAATGGAAATAATAAAACCTAAGGAAATAAATTTTTTAGAGAAGACACTAATGTATTTCCTCAAGAGTTTCCAAGACATCCCTCAAATTTGAAGGTTTATTGTTTCAACGGATCTCATAATCATCACCAACCATATATCTAATGTCCCCTAAAAGATTTCCCATATCAAAATCAATGTGTTAAATAAGATATTGTAAATTAATAAGAATAATGGTTCATATGTTCTAGTGAATCTCATAAGGTTTTGCTACTTCTTGTTTTGGAGAATAATTATGGATAAATTCGGTTTTGTATCAATTAGCTTGAACTCATAAAATTCACTATAAATAAAAAGTATCTTCTTCCACGAATTGGTGACATGTTACACTATATATGATGAGATTAACATGTTTGATTGGTGTATCATCATTTGGGATATCATCATTTAATGGTAAATAAAGTCAATATTCAAAATACTACATTACATACATGGTATATAAACTACGACTATAGAGTGATAGATATAACATAAAAATTCACCAAAAAGATTAATATATTTCACTAATAATTTATTTAAGGACTAAATTAAAGAAATTGGTAGTTATTATTGAAAATATTCTTATTTTCTCCAAGATAAGGAATGATCAATAAATGAAGTTAAGGTTTAAATTTGAATCATTGAGGGGTAATATATGTTAATTTCAATAAGTGTGTTTTTTGGATGCATAATGTCACATTCATTGGAAGAATAGTCATAAGTGTGGCAATACCTATGGACCTATCAAATAAAAAATAAATTGTTAACATCTTAGATCCACTACTATCCTCAAAATAATTATTGTTAATGGATTTCTAGTGTACTACAATGTTTTTGTGAGAAATTTCTCACAGATGACTCACTCGCAGAGTTTGTTAACATAGAAATGGTTAATTTTTGTATTGATACAAATATGGGGGGAGTGATTTTAGGAGATCCAAAAGATTATTTTAGCTATGAATTTATTAATAATACAACAATTTTGATAATTTTTTAGAATATATTTTGGTGATTCGATGAAATAATAGCATTTTTTACTCAAGTTGGATGAGAATGTAATAGACAATGAGTAATAGGAGTTCATGATTCCTGAGAAAAAAAATACTAATTCATGATCTATGGAAATAAGTTTTAATTTTTTCCATAAATATTTGTAGGAACGACCACTATGGGTAGATGTGGGACATATGTACCAATTTTTAGAGTCTAAAGTATATATTATCACAGAAGTATCTCAATATTAACCAAATAGAATTGTTTGTGCCATTAGAGGATTTTGATTTCTCTATTCACTATCTTTAGAGAATGGTGAAATGTTAGATGATGATATATGTAGAAAATAACCTTCTATGTTATCCATGAAGTGGATTGAGTAAGACCATATCATCCTATATATAAAGAGGATATTGGTGCTAATTGAAATTGAAGAAAATACATCCTACAATGAACAAATGTTTTCATGAACATATATAAAACTGAAAATAAATGATCCATAATGAAATTATCTGGATATTGAAAAAATACATAATTATTTATATTAATGGATTTTAGAAGAATACAACATTAATTATTATGGTGTGATTCCATTTGGATCAAGACATTGTGCACCATCGTCACCAGAGAAAAACATTGTCTATAGTATAGTGTACATAACACATTATTCTCCATCTATAATAGATGTATAATGATTTTTCACCATCATCAATATATAATATTTTGTTAAATAATAATGAAATATAGCATTTATTAAACCACAATTGTATTTTGAGTGTTAGAATGTTAATGAATACTGATGGAAAACGAATGGAATGATACCATAATTGCTTATAACTACATGGAAATGGGAGAATGTTGCTATGGTATATAGAAATAGTATATATAATTCCAAAAACTACAATATTTATACCTGGAATGTGGTGGATAGAAATTCTATGAGATTACATTTTATCATTTTTTGAAAAATATTTAATTTTTAAACCAAATTCCAAATATATGTAAAGGAAATATTGAGGAT
Organism: Viscum album; assembly: GCA_963277665.1. Classification (NCBI taxonomy): domain Eukaryota; kingdom Viridiplantae; phylum Streptophyta; class Magnoliopsida; order Santalales; family Viscaceae; genus Viscum; species Viscum album. Next base: position 2,038,694,564 of record OY728121.1, read on the forward strand.
ACATGGGGTTTATCATTTGGTTGTCTCAAAACGTAATACATCATTCAAATAAAAATTATTTATAATTAGTCATCATTTTTTGAACATGGAATTATTATTTAATACAACATAATACACCCAAAATTATGGCCACATTGAGAGTAAAATTATGAATATTAAGGATTGACTGATATCATGCTCAATGAAATTTAAATGAGAATGAGATCAAAAGCACCCATAATTTTATCTATCATAAAGAAAGGATATACTAATGTATTAAAATGGATCCATATAAAAATATATATGAGAATTCATGTAGAACTCTAAATTTTTGGGATAATATTGTGGAATGAAAAATATATTGAACTGGTCATCTATTGGAGATTACAGTGAATGTTAAATCAATCTAAAATCATAGAATATTTTCTTCATGTCAAAACAGGTCGATGCTCACAAATGAAAATGATACATGTAGATTAATGTTGAATTAAAAAATTTCTTTTAATTATTATTGTCCTAGAGGGTATTTATGTATCTTACCAAGTGGAAGCTTGTCCTAACTTATATTTTCTCCTTGGTAACCATGATCATATAGGAGTAGGTTCCCATAGATAGTAACTTCTTCCAAATATAACTCATGTTAATGTCATTGTCAATATGTCTATCATTAGTTAATAAATACATGACACCTCACAAGTAGATAATATAGGGGTGATACAACTATATAATAATATCTCTTTTAGGGAGTATCTGGTGAAAAATATAGACCATATTGATAGTGTTGTAAACAACAAGAAAAATTTTATTATCAAAGTTCTTTAGTAAATCCATGAGAATATAGAGTTTTTTTGTATCTACAAAAAAAATTAAAAATAACCAAATTCATGGACACCAAATTGAGAATAACTGTTAAAACATTAGGGACAATATTTCTAAATGGGGAATTCTGTAACCACACAGTTCTAATAATTAATATATTTTTAATGAATGTATGTTTTTTAATATATTATTTTATTTTATACTAGAAAATATTATTTTGAATTAATAAACATTACACATTAATAAATATAATTAAAATTTATTATATATAAAACTAATCACAATTCCATACATTATAATTATAAAAAAAGTAAAAAAAAGAAAATATAAAATGTGAAAGTATGGGTCACCCAAATCTGCTATAATCTTCACCCCATGAAAAATACTATAACAATGAATCAAAATATTATTATAACAATAAATTTTTAATAAAATGAAAATATATAACCATGTGTGTATGTTAGTTAATATTGGTTTACGAATTATGTTGTATTAATGGGAGGTAGTGTTACCATTGAAATAGTATCCTGACCATTAGGAATAGTAAAACAACTATTTTATTAGTTTCAAGAATGTTGGAGTATTAATTTATGCTCAATATATTAAATATTGAATTAAATAATATTAATCATAGTTAATTAATAAAAATTTAAATCTTACAATTCTAAAAAGTTACTATCATTGTAAAATAGAAAAATTAAAAATAATATTTTAATTATGAAATATATTTTAATGTACATTGAAAAAATAATAATTTAATATATTAAATAGTAAAAATATTTACGATGGAAAAAGAATTTTTGAAAAAAATATCTATTTTGAAAACATCATGTCGAAATTGTCCTAGGGTATGTTTATTGTTAATTTTCTACAATACATTTTTTTTCCATGGTTTTAAAAAATACAGTTTTTAACAAGACTAGTGTATATTATATTATATTATTCATAATGTAGTAATGAACAAAGACCACCTAGAATTATAGGATTTCCAATATTATATTTAATTTCATAAATGAGTCTTTTTAATTAAATAATATTAATTTCCAAACATAAAAATCATTTCCCAAATCAATCTGTCCAAAGTGATCCCATAAAAAATCGACATTCCATTTTACAAAACTAATTTATTTCAATTCATAATGTGTCCAATTTCCCAAATGGAATATATTATATTTACACAAAAAAATATATTTTAAAAAATTCACTATTAAATATTTTACATTTGATATAATAGTTTATTTACTCTTTGATTTTAAAAATACCTATCTTTTCAAGTATAAATTACCCAACTTCCTCCACTTATAAAACCACTATTCCCTCTAATTTTTAAGCCAATGTTATACCCCATTCCACAATCCTATATACTTATCATCATTGGTTACTTTTTCTTGTAAAAAAATTACATTCATCAAGGATTTCTAGATTTGTTTAATAGAATCCACAATGTGGAAAGTGTATAATTTTTCTCAAACTATTCTATTGTTTTCTTCTCAATCTCTCTATTTTCCCAATATATTTCAATATTAACACTATTAAGACTTATTTATGAAGATTTTAAATTTATATTAATTAATTTATCCTATTATAATAATTATATTTTTGATTTATTTATATTTTATACCACTTTTCCTTCATATTTTGATAATGTTAGCATTAATAATTGGTAAACGGAAAACAAGGATGATGAAATAAACTATTATTATCAACCCTATTTAATGATATTATATATTATTTTTTATATATTAAATTATTAAAAAAATTTATTTTACTATTCCAAAAATAATTTTACTAATGTATTAATTACACTAATCAAAATAGTGAAAATAAAGGAAAATGATAAATTATATAGGGAAAAAATAATAAAATGCATTCTCTTTGAAAAAGAAATTAAGAAATATAATAAAATTAAAATAATTAATAAATATTGGTAAAAATGAAAACAAGTCACTTCTATGATATTTTTTTCATACAGATGATTTTATTATTCTGGAGGTGAAAAAATGTAAAAAATAATGCAATGTTTAATGTTAGGGGATTCTCAAAACCAATTACCATTTTACTAATTCTCACATTATTCAGTGATATACAAGTTTCTGATTTGAAATATAATCCAAATAAAAATATATTTTAAAAATACATTATATTTATAAACCAATTGTTTAATCATATTAGGTTGTCTGTTTTCTACATAAGGATCATGGTTTTTAATCCAAATATATCTTCCCTATATAATACTAGATCCCCAATTTTATTCATTAAATTTTGATTTATAAAATCTTTTGTAAAACAATTCTATTCCATGGATTTTTTCATGACTTTGATTTTTTACGTTCTATATGTATTGCAAGAATACATAATTATTCTGATATAATGGGTTATCCAAGAAATGTTTACCATACAATTTATTGGGTAATTTCATGTCTCTAGATATATTATGTGTTTTTTTCAACATTATTATAACCATAATAACAATGATGGTTTATTATTATATGCATATGTTATGTGCAAAAATGATTCAAGATTTATTCACAAATTGGTGTGGTATTTGACCACTATGACATGATGTTTCATATTTTTCCATTTCCAAATTTGTGCCACTATCAAGTGTTTCCCTAATGAAGTTGATGATGATATAATTCTTATAATTTTATTATGATTATTCTAATCACCCATAATATATTTATTCAAGTCCATTATTCAACATCTTAATGGGATTTTATCTCAACCCATTATTTAGTATATATCCTCAGGTGACTACATTTACATTGGAGATTGTGAAATAATTTAATTGGAAAATGTAGACTGATTTCAATAATATTTATTCATTGCAATTTATATGGGATGTATGATCCTAATTTTAACCAGATACTAAAACATTAATCCCATTAATGTATAATTTATATTTTTTATAATTAATAATATTTAGTATTCATATTAAAAAATATAGGGCCACTATAGAAGATCTAAAAATCTATTCCCCCTTTGGAAGAACACTTCTCAAATTACAAACATCAACACACTAGACACATGTCAAAGGGACTCTCCTAGAAATTGAATGGTGTATTTATGATTACTATTATTTATAATCACCCTGAGACTCATCAAACATCCTATTTAAATTAAATGAAAACACAAATGTACGAATAAGTGAAAGAGAAAAACCCATACACCCTAAGTCACCACCCATGCCATGATCAATAATAATCACCCTATAAATGATGTCAACGTACAATGTGATATTCATAACATATACCTATGAAGTGATTTACCATTGGAGACCCTTATAAAATTTTTATAGATCCAATAATAAATTATATTCAATCTCAGGATAAAACATAATGTTTTTAGAAAAGCATATTACATACTATTTCACATTCCATTCATCCTATTGGAGGGTGCAGAACACTAGAGCCTTGTAATGTACCACATGATATGGATATAAGTGACCAGGGATAATAACTGCAACATTTTCCCACTCTATTCATATTTTCATCTTCTTGGTAACCATTAAATTCGACAATTACATAATAATACCTTCCGTATTTATTATATAACACTTCAAAATGATACTTCTACGCATTTCTATCCCATAAAACTGAGAATCCAAATTGTTTTAAAAATTATAATCCACATTATGATAATTAATTTCTTGTATGTTATTTATATTATAAAAAACACTTAATAATGATGTTAAGTTTCAATCCATTGAGTTTCCATTATTGGGTCATGAATAGGGATGGGTGCATGGTCTTCTCTTAGGGCATGGAGAACACATACAAAAATATCAAAAACACTATTGTCTGTGGGAGAATATTCTCATTGCAGGTCACCATAAGATTTATGTTGGGGACTATTCACACATCTTCTTAGAGGCATGATGATATCCATAATCACTAGAAAACTCCAAAGAAATTAGAAGATCTATTATATCAACAAATCAAAACAATTTAACGATATATATAAAACCTTTTAGAGAATATTTAATTATTTGAATATAAAATTAACCAAAGAAAAATCCAGTAAAAATCTCTATTTATATCAATACATTAGTCAAAGACAATATTCCCAACACCAAATGGTGACTTATAGCTCAGCACTATTAGATATTGTTAGGAACAAACTCAATACTACCTCTTATGTCTCATCATGACATCTCAAACTTCATAATAACATTGTGGAATGCTTCCTTAATTACAGAAATGATACTAATTTTTCATGAATGAGGCTTGATAACATGTTACCCTGTTACCTGAGCCAAAAGCGACTACAAATTATAAGATTTTCCCATCCCACAAGTTTTTCAAAATAACCTAGCATCACACATGGTGAAAGATATATTTTTCACCCTAAATAGTGGAATATAATAGAAGAGATGTTTTTATACTCTAAAAGTAATATGGGAAACATGTCATAAACAAACAAGTAATACAATACCCAACATAATGTTAAATATTCACATATAATATCACCCAATAATAAAAACATCATCTATACATGAGTCTCAGAATCTCCTATGAAACATGTGTATAATAGCTCCACAAGTCACTATCATCACTCCATGGTGAAAATGATCATTCACAGAAACCACCAAGAAGTTTCTCTATCCCTTTTCTCAGAAAATAAAAAATAAATCCTATAAAAACTAGAAATTAATTATAGAGTGTGATCTATAAATCATAGTAGGGTCTCAACAACTGTCCCATAATCATTATGAAAAAAACTAAGTATCTATGATATGAATAAAAGTCAATCATGGGATGGAATTTAAATATAATATTTCATAATAGAACATTAATTCATTAAAATTGGTTGTTGAATTGTCAAATCAAATTTCAAAACTTCTTAAATAATAATTTTATATTAAATAGATTATATTAATATGTTGGATTGAACAAATAGTTCGACAAACAATAAAATTTATATTGAAATAGAATATAATATCTAATAAACATGTATAAATTTACTATGTAATAGTAGTTTTAAAGGTAGTGTGATCCGCACCAATCTCAATAACTATCTTGGATCTTGCGAGGTGTGCACACAAAAATCAAATAATAGAAGGGAAACTATATTTGGAAGTAATTCTATAGTTATTTCTGAAAAACATTTAATCATTAATCCATTTCATGGGAGTCATGTTCCCAGATTTTCCCCCTAATTACCACTAACTCCCCAAGAAAACATTTTATTGAGAAAAACAATCAATCAAATTTTCAATCAATCATTTAAAAAAATCCAATCCAAATTTCCATATTTTATTTGTCAACATGACTCTTCATTTCTAAAAATATTCATAGGTTGTCCTCATTTTATTCCAATTCAAACAATATTTAAAATTAATCTATATTTTCAATCTAAATAATATCATTTCATCAAAAAGATTAAATAATCAATGATATTTTTCCATTAATTCATAAAAAAATCATAATTTCATTGAAATTATAATTTTTCTAAAATTACACACCCATTTTAAATAAAAGTTCAAATCATCTGAAATAATTTTTTTATGCCATTAAAATAATCTTTACAGATAAATCATGAAATAGATATTTCAATTGAATGGAATTTTTTGGATAGAATTAACATTAACTACAAAACCAGAAATTCCACACGCACAATGATAAGGCCAATGAGGATCAAAGGAGAAGATGATATGCAAATAAACTAAATAAAAAAATATATTTATTGATAAGGATTAGGTAAAAAATAGTTTATATCAAAGAAAAACATGTTTTATAACAATATATATGTTGGATAGAACATAATATTGGATTAAAAAACAAAATAATGGATCCACTTACCCTAGAGGGATAAAATATAACATCAAACAATTCATTATTCAATAGAGGTGGTTAATATATACAAAACTTCTTCTTGAGAGCCTCAACATACTATAATGTTGAGTTAGGGTATAATGGGGATGATTAGAGACTAAATTTATGGAAAAAGGTTTCATAAAATAAATTTTGAAGGAAATAAAAAAATGCATGAACAATTTAGAGGGTTGGAAAAATGTTTAGATAATCCATATTCCATAAATGTGTTCCCCTATTGGAATTCTATAAGGGGTTCATAGTTTTGCAACATATTTTTATTAACCATGCCCTGACCATGAAAAAAACTCTTTTCCCAAGGGTTCATGGTTTGTATGGATTTTCCACATAGTAAGTCATTATGTGAAACCCATTTTACTGGCTTACAACAAGGATCATTATTTTCATGGAGAACTTATTATAGCCTAACCCGTAACGAAACTAACAAGCGACAAATGGTTTTGAATATTCCAGAAATTTATTATAAAAAACATGAAAAAATTAAAACCAATAGGTTATCAATAAAAGGGTCATGGAATAACTGAAAGAATTTAATGCTATGTTAAAACATGACCCAAACACCAAATGACCCAAGTTCACTACTACTAATGAATAATGGTGAATGTCATTTATAGCCTATATAAAATATTTCACTAATTACTTCAAATATATCATATAAAATAATCCATGTATATAGTCCATTGGTATGTAAATAGTGAGAGGTGTGGATGAGTGGGATACCGCAATGAAACTAAATAATCTCTATCAGCATGCAAAATGATAGTTATTGTTTGAATAAATGTTTTATAAATAGTTTCCTAAGAAATACTTCTGAAAAACATTATTATATTCAATAGAATGCATGTTTTAGGAAAAAATAGAATAATGAAACAAATAAAATAAACCATGGGGGAGACTGAATCTATAACATAAATTAAAAAATATTAAAATATAATATATATAGCCACATATCTTATTCATAACAACAAAAGAATAATGAGTAAAAATATAAGAATCTAAGGTGAATAGCATTATCTTCGACATCACTATTCATCATACCTTACCATTATAAAATTCGGGTATCCCTCTTGGATAGGGCTAGAACATAGTAATTTATATGAGGAAATATAATCCATTGTACAATCTCAACTGGTCTAACTGGAAAACATTCCCCATCAAGTGAACATTCTTAAATATGTATTAATGTTTTACCCACATCATAATGGTCTCCCATATTCAGAAAAATAATAAAACACATATATTATCTATATTCGTATTTAGAGTAGTCCATTCAATATATAGAGAGAAAAGGAAATACATCGTTTATGAAGGAAAAAATGTGTACGTAGGTATGAATAAAATGATCATTTCTCAACATATATAATTAATTAATGGTAGAAATATATTATAAAAATATAGAATAATTTATATTCCATAAATACAACATATTATTATTTAACATATCCTTATTTCCTTCCTTGAAAATCAATAATGCATCAGATATCTTCGTGAGTGGGATGCCTTCTGTACACACAGTCAGCATTATCCTATCCCCATTAAAAAAAATGTAAAAAAGATAAATATGATATCATAATTACAGAAGAATAATTATATTAAAAATATAATTTATACATAATTAATTTAATATTACATCCAGGTCTATGAGGTGGTAATGGGAAAAATTACATCAATTCACAAGGTTATAGTATCTTGTAAAAATGAATGATGATTTCATAACCAATTTGATTGAATATGACAATTAATTAGGTCATTAAATTAACATTAAAATATTTCATTATATTTATTTAAATTTTATTTTTTTTATAATTTTGTTTTATAAATAATTTTAGTTGTTGGGGATGAAAGAAAATATTTCTTATTAGGGATGTTACTTCCTCTTTAGGGAAATATAGTTGGATGGAACTGAAATCCTTCTTATGATAGTTTTATGACCCAAACAAGTATTATATGATTAACTTAAGGAACTAATTATGTTTTATTGTCATTTATTTTCTGAAAAGATTTCAGTTTTGGAATTCTGATGATAAGAGGAGATTTTGTTGCCTTTTAAATGTGTGGTGAGTGGTACACTTGTAATATTTGAAAATAAATAGATGTACATAGGTTTTTAAAATGAAGTAATTCAATGAAATTATAAATTATAGATAAATGAATTCAAATGGTCTAAATATTTACATAAAAAAATTTTGTATATGCTTTGGATCAATATATATTTATATCAGAATTCAAAATGAAAATAATAACAATGAAATAAATTAGATTAAAATATATTAAATGTATGTAATTTTTAATTTAAACTATATTAATTTATTTATAACTATTCATTAAATTAAAATAAAAATATAAATAAAAAATATTTTTTTTATATTCATCTTAAATTTTATCTTCATAGAAAATTATAAAAACACATTGTAATATAATTTTCATATTTTTATTTCAATAATAAAATATAAAATATAAAATAATTCTAAATGATTGAAGAATTATTTTAAAAATAAGTCTATAAAATTATACAGAACTTCTATTTAGAAAAATATAGTATTAATCGTAAAATTATGTTTATTCATATATAATATCTAGAAGACACATGATATAAAGTAAACATTTTTATAAGATTTATAATATATAAATATTATTAAAATAATGTCATTAATGATATTTTTTAATTTATTTTGGAATAACACGTTTTGGTACATGAAAATAGCATGTAGATGTTGATTTGATTCTTTTCAAAATATTGATTATTTTCATTTTAGATTAATAGGTCATAAAGGAATTCAGTAGATATACATGTGTAAGAAATATATTAACAAAATTTAGTTATTTTTATGCATTCCTTCCATTTCAATTTCAAAATGATAACAATCAAATTGAATAATAATATTTTAATATATGTGACATATCAATTATACATGATGGTGCATATAACATAGGATAAACATTGTGTTACATGCATCATAATATAATCATAGTGTTTCATAATACAAAATATTATAATAATTATTTATTAGAATTTTATTGAAATGTTTCGGGAATTTCATTGATGTTGTAACAATTCGTCCCACCAATCGATATTCTACACCTAAAAAGTATTCATGATTTTAGATCCATTGATCTGTGAGCCCACTCTTCCTGGAATAATTTATCATATTCCATGATTTTGTTGTTTCCCAAACTATACATACATGTAATTGTAACCATTTTTTCCATTTACAACTCAACATCATTATCAATTAGAATATAATATTAATATTCTACTCAAAAACATAGGTGTCAACACCGACAACAAATAATCCTAAACAATCATGTAGGTTGGTATCAAATAATAATTTTTCAGTTATGATATATAGAATATATATTGAATGGGAATCATCATTTATTTTATGGCTACCCGGCATGAAACCTCTTCCTGGTTCAACATAATCTCGATTTCCCTGACATACTATGGTGTCATCATACCATAACATTTTTATAGATAATATTCCAAAAAACGAGGAATTCATAAAAATATATTCATAAAATTAAAACTCCAAAAATGAGACTCATTATTTTTATATTATTTATGATTGATCTGTCATTTTTCTTTTCACTACAGTATCAACAATTTATTCAATGTTGTCTCTTCGATGTGGATCTACCCAAATAGAGATAACACAACCAATTCAGTAAATCATAGTGGGGAATGACATAGACTCCAATAATATGATTTTATAGAATCTATCATGTATATTTTTTTGAAATTTTGTTTTATTAAAATTTAAATAGTTATAGATGATTCTCCATTTAACTATCAAAATACTCCATTGATGCATGAACAATATCCTGATTAATCTAATTGTCCTAGTAATTTTTTCATATATCTATATATTATATGTTGTAAATAATTATTTTTAGATACCTTTATTTCAGTAACACCGTGGTAGAAGTGAAAAGTGTGGCATAGTTCTCTATCTATTATGATAATATAAATAGTCCCATAAACTCACCTAATCTCTTGAATATATTAGTGTCTAACATATTTTACAATAATAATTAACATAATCTAATGGATATAGAACTAATTCATTTACAGATTAATAAATTGTGAAACATAATCCTGAAAACTTTAATATTATGGTATTTCAATAAAAAAATGAATTGAAATTTCATCCCACATCCACACTATAATTGTAAGGGTTATAATTATCATTACCCTATGGCATCATTAGTTTCATCGTGAATATCAAATTTTCAAAAAGAAAAAAAAATTAAAACAGAAATTAATAAATCAATATATAATTAGTGTATTATTTTTATTCTACAACCGATCTAATCATTATTGAATTTAGATAATATAAATTTAATAATCAAGACCCACTTCTATGAGAGAATGATAAAATTAACATCTTAACTATCGATCGTGTTTATTTCAAAATAGTGGAATAAAAAAATAATAATATAAAATATACCAATCATATTAAATCTTTGTTTAATCATAAATTATCATAATCAGAAATTAATAAGAAAAAATATTTTTTGAAATATTATTATGTCAACCCGTGTTTTTATGGATTATGCTCACTTTCTTAAATTCTCTTTTATAATGGTTATGTAAATCATTTAATTATAAAATCGGCAACAAAAAATAAATTTAAATATATAAATCAACTCAAAGATATTATATATATATGGCTTACATCTATTTATTTCTTTATTTAAAAACAATATTAGTTAACATGGAATGACATTACTATGAAAATTAGGGAAAAATTTGTGCAAGGTATATTGGTGAAAATATACCAACATGACTTAAATGTAAAATGTTTTTATTAATATAATTACCATTCTAAATAATATAGTGGAGTGTATTGGACTTCCTCTTATGTATTCCATGATTAGGCAGGATAATATCGAAAATAAATTCATCAATAAAATTATGGAGTATTTTTAGTGGTAGGAATTGAAGCACCAAAACACCTTTTTATAGGATTCATTCTCCAGATCCCATTATAGTAACGTTATATTATCATATTTTTTGGAACCAATCTAGTCCTTATTTATTATTAATTACATAAATAATTATATTTATTGCATAACATTCAACAACATTCATAGAAATATATATTTTTTATTAATAAATTTACGATTTGGTCATCTTTATGAAAATTTAGAACATTAGAATTTCCTTTTTCCCATGTTCACATCATGATGATTTATTTCACATCATATAAAATTGGATCATCAAATCCTTCAAGGTATCCTCACAGCCTATCTCATGTGTTGATGTTTTCAATGTTCACATTTTGTGAAATACATTCATGACGTGAATATTGGATTCCTACACATTTTATTACATTTTAGCATCCATCATCATATTCGAGCCATGAAATCTGGTCCAAACATCATAGGATGTGAATAGGGTTTTCATGAGGTGACACCTGAGTTTATTGGATTATATATACTCATTTTATAATCAAATTTATAATAAATTTATATGAATAAAAAAATCAAATCAAATCAATGAATTATCTTTTAAATTGAAATTTTTTATTTCATATTAAAAAATAATGTTTTCAATATAGCTATTAGTAATAATAAATATATTAAATAATTATTATCTTTAATCCTTTTATTTTTCGACATTGAAACAAAAAAATTAACAAATTACCAACTCCTATAATAATAAAAATACAAATGGTCAATATCTAAAAAACATTATTATCCATTGGATTAATAGATTATCTGGATTTTTACACTCATTCAATGACATCCCACCAAAAATACAAGTGTTCAAGATGCAACATTAAAAATGTAATAGAACCATAATGATACTAATACTGGTCACATTTAGTCTCCTAAAATTTTAATGATCTACAAACATTAAATAATTATATATTAGATGTCATATCAATATAAATTTTATAATTTAATAATGAAAAATCCCAGACATAATCCATCAAATCATTCATATCTTCCAAATATACATCTAAACAAATATAATAAAAATATCCTACCAAGAACTATTAATTACTCGATTCACTCTATGAATGGGAGGGTAAATTTCTCTTAAAAGATTCAACCACCACATTATCTTTGGAAAATGTGTATTTAATATCAAAATAAACTGTCTAGGGACACTCCAACCAGTGTCACTACTGATGTTTGAAATATTTCAAGGTAATAATATATTTTAGAAAAAATTGGTATTAAGATATGGTAAACTTTTCATTAAAATAATAGGTTGTCATGTTATCAATGAATGAATCATATCTACAAACAGTAAATATTTGGTCAGATAATTTTTCTCATGAGGATGAAAATTGGGGGATCCATTATAAACATTTTGATTATGCTCTATCAGATTGATATAGAAATACACACATGATTCATTCCAATAGATAATTAAACCTACACCTGGCAGAGAAAGGTCTAGAATATATGATAAATTCCACCTCACTTTTATCAACCTATAATTCCATCGGAACATCACATTCAAATTTCTCCTCATCGTATTCCAAGATAATTATTTCAAACTGAATACATAAAATAAATTAATATAATTAATATATTATAAAAAAATTCATAACCTCGATAATAACTTTTCTTTTAACACTTTAATGGTTGGCATAGAAATGGGTATTGACCCTTGATGTAAAATCAAAGAGAAATACACCACCAAATTTCATGAAAATAGTACGAATTTATGGATAATTATAGTGGGACACCTATAAGATAACATATCATGATAATAAAATATATCAGAGATGATAATTTAATGAAAAATATTAAATCTACCATGATATCTGAATATCATAATGATAATAATTCCTTCCATAACTAATAAATATCCCACTCAACTATGATGATATTCGTAATCCCATAAGATGATAAAAATTGATAGAATTTATAATATATATCAATGTGTTATTGGAAACCAATCATCTATTCCATTCCAACAATCTGAATGAATAAATTAATGTCATAGATCTTGATGTATGACAATACTTCCAGTTAATTACAGTGTGGTGCTTCAATGTCTTTGAAACCAAAATTCATTACCTAGCATTCCTACTTTCCAAAAGAAGGAAACCTCTACATCCATGATTTATGATGTTGGAACCTTGAATGAAATGAAATGGTGGGATTTTAGTTCCACATTATATTGATAAATTATTTAATATCTTTTACAAGTCATTGTCTCTACAATTGTTTTTTGTCTTGTTCGGGAAACTCGTTCCATTTCATATGTTGAGTTAGATTCTTGTTAATTAGAGTCCTTATATATCAACTGGGTAGAAACCTTTGGTCTATGTATATGTTAAATTCTATCATGATTGAGAAAATAAAAAGTATTGATTTTATGGGAACATATAAATTCATCCTTTTTTAGAATTCAGAGGAATATCTTCTGTGAGGAATATCATGTATTAGACCCTAATAATTCCATATTGATAACTTGGTAATTGATTCATTGGATGTATATATTTTGTGGATTTTTTTAGCTCATGGATTCTTTGATTATGTTATTGGGTATGTTATATGAAGCAGGACATAAGTTCAACATCATGGGGATATGGGTGTAGGTTTTACATCATTTAGGAATAGGATGTGAATAAATTTATCATCTTGTAGGGGTATATTGGTTATAGGTTTGTCATGCGAGGATATTAATGGTGGATGCTTTATTTTTTTACATGTAAATACTAGTCACAAGAAAGATATATAATGGGGACATGATCATATTTTACTATTGAGACAAATTGATCCATGGGCTTAGTATCATATATACACATATCATAATTTCCAATTATGATGTATCAAAATGTTATTTTTATCCCTGCTGGGAAATAATATCATACGCATATATGATAGAGTTGTATAGGGGAGAAGATATAATAGTTTAATGATTTCTTGTTTGATCAACATAGTGGATTGTTACATAAACTATTTGAGATATACAAGATCAAAACCCACATAGTTCAATACCGTTTTTAAGGCCCAATAACTATAATGATCAATGCAATTTAATGTCGTGCCTTATGGAATCTTTTTTCATGTAAGGAAAATTAGTGAGGGGTGGTGTCAGGATTATTCATTAAACCTGGAAATTATAACACGATCACTCTTAAGGGGGTAGAGATTATCCTTTATGTCAAATTTTCCAAAGTTCCACTATATATATAAGTTGTTATGAGAAATGGGATAATGTGTAGATTCTTCCTGGTCCATTTAACTAGTATCAATGATGTTTGTGGGGATTACATTTAGAAGCTTCCCAAGTGATTCTAGGAGAAACAATGGTGGCGATGTGGCCTAAATGTAGAGTCTTCCAAAACATTCCTCCTCATTTTAGGTTAATGAAGTAATATATTTTAATTTTATTAGGTAATATTGTAGTTTATCATCATGTTAATGGTTGTTTTTAGTAGGTCTTATGCACAGAGCTACCCGTCATTTCATCCTCATTTCAGGTCAAAGAGGGCATATCGACCAACTAGTTTGTTGAAGAACATGATTAGTGATTACATAAGATATAGAGATATGTGGATGGTATTTAGTTTTATTCAATTGATTATAATATGATAAATATTTTCATAACACATAAGGAAAATCATGCATGTCACATTAGGCTTCCTATGTTTGAAAAATACAGTGTACATTATTTTGATGTAATATAATTTGGACTAAGAGTGTCATATCTCGATCATTGCCTGAAGAATATTATGCATTCCAACTAATGAATATCATATATATTATACAATACATCCTATATCATTCAAATTTGGTACACTACTATTTATTTTCATGTAGTTAGGTAATCTATATATGATATTCCAAGATATAGCTATTGTGATACTAATGAATGATTGTCCCATTCCAGTTCCTCCTAGAATAAGGGTCGGATGGTGGGGTTTTATGAGTTTCTTCAAGAGTATATCGACACATGTTACATGGTGAATAAAATAGGAGCATATAAAATCATGACATGAGAAACAAAACATGATTAGAATGTTGACTTGAAGTATTCTGGGGAGTATAGTGGAGTACCGTGATTCACTGTATTTAATGGGGAGGACATTGGAACAAAGTGAGGTGAAACACAAAATGAAATTGAACCATCATCAATTTTTCATGGTGTGATTCTTCATTTTTCATGAGGATCAGGGAAGGAATTTTAGGGGCCATGAAAGGACCCAGACACCATAAATTAGAAGTTATCTTGAGTTTGGGTGTAGGATAATAGGACCAATGGAATGTACTAGAGTGAGTGGAGGTAAGGATTTCATGAACATTGTGGATTCTGGGAGGTCATGGGTTCTAGGGAAGAAAATTATTCATCAAATAGTGTGCACCCCCAATAGATGAATACCTTGGTTCCCATTGTGTCATATTCTTTATGGATTTGTGTCTCATGAAATCTAAAAAGACACATGGGTAATTTTTCATCCAAATAGAAATTGACCTTCATGAAATGATTATCCACTATTGGTTGATATATCATCCTAGTAATAAGAAACATGGATATTACATAATTTTAAAATAATATTAATCACATTAAAAATGTACAAGATTAAGGACCAAATAATCTAGAGTCATTGAAAACAGGGATCAAATTCTTATAGTATTGTGAAAGGAATTCAACATGTCCAAAAGGAAAATCACCTTTAGGAAACCTAAAAAAACCTTCTATATATCCTAAAGAATGGTAACATAAAAATGGTATGTTATCTGATGAAAAATATGGTTAAACGAGGAGATATTCAAGAATAATAAAGAGCATGATGGTATGAAAACATGATCATGTAATTATAAAATCAAAACCTACATGTAAAGTATATTAATAATAATTTATATCATAAAATTGATATTTCATTGAAAATGAATGGTAAGGCCATCCAGAGTATATTCCATGAAATATTAACTTTCTAATAAGTAATGGAATAGTGGAATAAACATCAAATTATATAATTCTGGTCTTGTATATGTTGAAACATAATTCTCATTATGTTATAGTCATCAAATCATTCCCTTGTAAAACATTATGGATAAAAAACCATGATCATGCATAATTTTGATCACATTTTACAAGGTTCATGGATAATTTTGTGAATAAGTAATCATGTTCACCCATGAAATTGTTAAAATATAATCAGGTTCACACATATAGTTATGGAAATATAGATAGTTCCCCAAATTACAATATAAAAATGTAATCTAGTACACAAAATAAGTTTTTAACAGATAATATGGTTCGGTAATAACATTATGAGCATATAATTGGGTCTATGCATAATCCAATTGACATGACCGAATATCCATGAATAATATTGTGAACAAATAATCATAATCATTCATAACATATTTTACATGTAATTATATGCACTCATAACATATATTATAATGAGTAATCGATCATTATCCAATTCATTGGAAGATGATATCGGTCCCACCACAACATAATAAAATAATATATATGAATTCCACAAGATTATAAAAAATAATCATTTCACAACTCATGAAACAAAATTAGTAACATAATATTTAAGATGGAAAATATATGGGTCTCATAATGATTTCATCGAAGCATATACCTCGAATAGTTGCAGGATTCAATTGCATGTAACTAGTACATGAGTAGTGAGTGTCACAAAAACTATTCCATCAAAACGTGAACCATTAAAGACTCAATATAAATGGTATTCTTAGATAATAACCCTAGTAAAGAAAAATCTATCAAAATTTATATCACTGTATATGGAGAATGATTTTGAAATATCACATCGTATAATATAAGGAAAATAACCATTAATTGAAAATCATTTTTAGAAAACTATTTCAAAAATAAATTTCATTAAACTAATGATTTAAAATTTAACATAAAAAATTCATGAGTAATCTATATTTTCGATATAATGTTTTTTAAACGTAATACTTTTTGAATAATTTTTCATTTTAACTATATTTGATAACATTAAAAAAGATTATTGAAAATATTTTTAAAACCTTTTTCTTTTATGACACCTCAAAAAACTATATAGAATTTCTTAAAACATTTTTAAAATATTTTTCATAATATATAAGTTGAAAAAATGATTTGAAGTATTGAAATAACAATGGAAACACTTTTTTAGAAAAATTATTTAAAAAAAAATAAATATGTATTGAAATCATTGAGATCATATTCTTTGGTAGTTCTTTTAAAACATGTAAAGTATTAATTCTAAATTGTTTCAAATGCCATTTAAAAATAAAAATATATTAAAAACATTTTTCTTTGAAAATAAACATAAAATTTTAAAACTACAATAGTATTAGGACACTATATTCATTACTATTAATATTGTAATCATACAACTTATTCATCAAGGAAAGTTTCTTCATGATGATAGTTAAGTTCATACATGCTAAACATTTTATTTTCACATTAAAATGTTAAGAAAATATCCTCAATGGGAAAATGAAAAGAACAATCATTTTATAGTAATTTTGAAAACATTTATATATGGTTAAAAGGGTATTTTAAACATCTTATGATAGTATAATGAAAATTTTGATTTTTTTGGAAATAATTATTTTCAAGAACATATATTTTTTTATCAAAATGAGAAACAAAGGAATATTTCAATGAATAGGTGTTCTTAATTAACATATGTTATAATGATGTCATAACATTTTACCATTACATGTATATAAGATGAATAATCAATGATATCAAATTTAATGATAGTTTTTTAGATATGGTAAATAATATTTTATCAATGGAAGAAAAATCATCAATAATCCTCATAGATGGTGACATGTCGAAATATACCTGTACTAAATTTTAAAATTAAATAACAACCACCATTATAGAATAAAATTACATGAATCTTAAAACATCATTAAAATAATAATATTAATTACATAAAATTTCCAATGGATATTACATACAAAATGTTGATAAATATATGTGTATAGGAAAACATGTATCTTAATTATAGAATGTTGAGACAAAACTACCTTCGCAATTTGGTAACATCTGAAATGTAATCCATATGTAAGAGAGATCATAAAATGTATATGTAAATACCCATAAATATATATATTATTATCGTATAATACATTAAGAGTCATATAATACACCATAAAAAATAAATGACTGGTGAATAAGGCTTGTATATCACAGATATAAAAAGTGAGATGTGAAGATCCTCATTTGAAGTATTGAATTTCTTCACATAATTGGATATATATATATAATCATTAATATAAAATTATAATTTCATATATATCATAGATCTTCACTAAACCCATCCTTAAAATATTCCATTTAATGTGGGAACGAATCACATCCATTCAAACACGTGGTAGTGTATACATCTAGAAATAAAGTTATCATATTTATATAAAATGTAAAGAAGGAAGTTATGAATTATATAGTAATTAAAGAAAATAAATAAGTCAAAAATAAAATATATATTATATTAGATTTTATTTTCCATCATTATTTTCAACAGCGGGAGGTTGTAAGAGAAAAAAAACATCATTTCATGAGCCGGTAGTTTCATATACACATGAATGGTATGTTTGATACACATTCGATGGAAGTGTGTGTATATGTAGGTAAAAAATTTATAAAATGTGTAGGTATATTAAGGACACCTAATATATTATATATTATTTTAGAATAATATTTTTCTGGGAAGTGAATGAAAATAATACAAATGGTCTTGAATATGTATGATACATATTCATTGTGTAACTCCATTTTGTTTGATCCAAAGGGAATCCATGGATAAAGTAATTCCCAAATATATAATATATGAATATGTAATTGATTATGGATATATATTTTGGTATATTTGGGCAGAGAAAAAAGTTTTAACAATTATATATATGTTAGAGGGGTGAGTTCCTTTTATAGCTGAGGTGGAGTGGCATTATTGATTTTTTTAAATGAAATTCAATTATCATTTTTACCATGTCATGTAGTGAAAATGATGGTCCAACTAAACGAAAAAGCGGTTATAGTTTAGGAAAATTTATATTAAATGTCTATTAAATATGTTTATACTTCATTTTGATCCATAATTACATGGTTTATTCTATTTTTGTGTTAATTTTCACTTAATTACCGTAATGATTTTTATTCAGAGTCAGTAATATTTTAGTCAAAAACTAAGATAATATTATATAAAATTATGAATTACTATTATTATAAATATTGAAATAATATTTCAAAATGATAATCATATAATTGGAATAAAAAAATTATATTTACTAATGACGATGAGACTATAATATATGTTTTTAATGTTGAAATGTTCAAAATATTAACAAATAATAATATAAATATCAAAGTAACATTGATTCAAATAACATTAATTGGATTAAATTACATAATACAGATCTATTTTTATATTAATATCAATTTAAAACTTATTTTAACTATATAACAAAATTATATGAATAATAAATTTTGAATTAAAAGTCACTGGTTTCTACTATTCATTGGAAAATGAAACCATTTAAAGAAATACAAAAAGATTTAAAAAATTAAATATTTATATTCATTTTGTTATAAGTAAATTATATTTTGTAATATAGAAATTTTAAAATGATAAAAAAAATATTTTTATGATTATTACATAGTTAAAATAAGGATATATAATCTTTTTAATAATTCCACTTTAATTAATAAAATTGGATTTATTATTATTTTATTAATATTATTAATATTTTATGAGTATCAAAAATATTTATTTAAAATATAACATGATAAATTTTTTATTTAAAACATTAATAAAAAGTGTTTTATTTAATGTATTAGAATAATATTATGTTTCTACAAAGAAAAATATTTTACTTAGAAATGTAATTTCATTTATTTTAAATAGTTATTTCATTAACTTATATAAATTGATAACCAATGTATTCATTTTTTATACATGTGTAAATAATATTTTCAAATTTTAGTTAATCTTATTCAAAAAATCCATTCTAATGTCAATGTGGTATCTTTAATAAATTTTCTGTAACATACATACCAATGTTGTGTGTAGCACAAGAATAACATAGTGTTGCATGTAATCCATGATAAACATACTTCTTTCATATAAAAAAAATATATTTACTATTTCCCAAAATGAAAAATATCTAAAATATTAAATTAAATCAAAAAATAAATTCAAAACCTTATAGGGTTTCACATCATAACCCCCATATAATAAATTTCTCCATGATATTATTTTAGGTTGTCGATGGGTTATTATTTTAAATATACTAACAGTTAATACAAAATTGTAAAAATGATTTCTAAAACAACATTTATGAAAATTAATATTTGAATCATAATAGTTATCCAAGGTAAATTATAACAATGTCTCAATATATGAAAAAATTAGTTGTGTGTTAATATTGTATTTGATGAATAATGTAAATAACAATATCGAGTGATTAATGTTCCTTGATCACCACTAATTGAATGATCAATTAAAATTTAATGGCCTCAAAACCACAAATATTTTTTTTATAATTGAATTGGATATATAGAAACGAATGTATAACTGAAAATATTTTTCAATATCCATTTCCAAGATTTGAATGTTTTCTATTAGAATATATACAAACATGATTTTATTCTATTCCATTTAAAAAATCTCACCAAATGATAATAACATGATAAATTCCAACATCATTTCATACTATATGGAGTGAATGGGAAATTATCACTACTAAATCATTATTATATCATGAAATATATAAATAAAATTATTTTCCACCCCTTGGGACTTTATCATAACAAAACAATCATCAGAATTTATCCAAAATGCATAAATCCTAATATGGAGAGATTAAACATAAATATCTAAAACCATATCTATTGTTTAAAAAACCATTCCATAAATGGTTATGCATATTACACTTTTAAAAGAATAAATTCTTTAACATTTGATATTAGTTTACAAAATCTACATAACATTAATCCCTTATATACCAAAAATTAACTCTTGTTTTTCACATTAAAATTAAGTGAATACCATCATCATATATTCTCATGAAGCATAAAAGTAACATGAATTAACATTAATACTCTTGGATACATGTATTCACCCATTTTACAATGATAATTTTTTATATTCCATAATTACAAGAACATGTAGAGTTCATCCTTGATAACATATTCAAAGTTTCAAAATATCCATTATATTTTTTTGGTCAAGAATACTATCCAATTTACATTATCCATATCATAATTTATTTATCCTTATAAAATATCAATTCTTCATTTGTTGGAACATATTAAATGTTTCCTTCTCTTAATTTATCATTCGCAATAAATCAATTTTCTACGTCATCAAATTCATTTTCCACATTTTTCATGATTCAAAAATAAAACTTATATATACATTGTTTATATACATCATGATTAATATTATATAATCATTGAATTAAAAAGACATATACACTTCACTCATCTAGCATTTTTCTTAAACTATTCCTTAGGCTTGATCAACATTATCCTTAATACCTATTTCATAGATTATGTAATCAGAATTATGTTTTAATGTTCCCCAACCACAATATACCGATTATTCATACATTAAATGTTAAGAATACTAAAATAATAAACCCTATTATACACATGTTTTAATGTCTCATTATATTTATCAATATAAAGAATAATCATACAACATTATAAATTCTCTATATGATATTTACAAATAAGAAATCATTTTTATTATGCGTATACATTCCACATAAGAAAAATTAAATTTTTAATCAGTTCCTTAAAATATATAATGTTGTATTACATGTGAAATCATAATGTTTGAAAAACAAAAAGTAATAAAAAATGGAATAATCATAAAAAAATATTTATAATATTCCTAAATCATGCCACCTAATTATAAATATATAACACATTTTTCTTATTAATAGAGACTTCCAAATACATATCATTAGAAATAATCATAGGGATTACCAATAAGGTTTTATTATCAATGTTTCCTTTTGTTTAATAAACCATTACATTGATACGAACTATAGTAACCTAAGTTTAACGTACATGTATATTACCTATATTTAGATAAATATTCATCACATTACATATATACATTCCTGATGTGTGTAATACATTATTTTATTTTGAATAATAGAACACATACTTATAATTTGGTCTATAATATTAAACATCTAAATAAATATGTTTCACATTAGTAATCCAACATAAAAATCACTCTTCATAACACAGTGAATGGAAGAATAAAAAATTTTTGATCAACGTTTCATAGTAAGAGTAAAAAAGGGATATGTAAGAAAAATGATAAGTTTTGTGGTATGATAAGAAGATCGTATCATAAGAATATGATTCCCAAAATATCTTATATAATAATAAAATGTAATTTCATAATTATTTCTATTTAACAAAGCATGAAAGGTTAGATGATAGAGAGAATAATAAAAAATATAATAAAATTCGAATAAGACTCAATGTTGATATGTATATTTCATTTTGACCTTTCGAACATGTATTAGTAGAAAATTGTTAACTTGTTAATAAAAGGACTTGAAATAAGGCCATAAAATAAATTTATGGTAACAAAAAAGGTCTACATCATTAATTGTGAATATGTAAAAATGGTCACGAATATCATTGAGAACATGCTATCATGTTATGAATAGATTTTTTAAAATTTAATCAAATTCATAAATAAAAATATTAACAAGAAACTAGGACAATGATTATCATTTTTAACATGTAATTGTGTTTGGGAATAAAATTTTGAACATGTAATGTGGTTCACTCAGAATATTTTGATATGTATTCTAGCTCTCAAATAAAAGAATGTACATACAATGGCTTTAATGCATAACCAATTGAAAATATAATATGTTTCACTCATAACATTGTGATAAAATATTTAAGTTCACACATAAAATTTATACTCACAAGTCTTCCATCATTACCCAATTCATTTTAGGGAGATATTAGTACCACCCATCATATAAAAATAATAAATATATATAAAAAATTATTGATAAAAAAAATAAATTCATAACACATGAAATAAAACGACATTCATAAATATTTAATCACATCATTATCTATGTAAAAGAGATACATCTCATTATAAATTTATAAAATCATTACCCATGAAAGGAAGCTAGTTTCAAAATAAAGTAACACATGGATGATAAATGTGTGTCACAATCAACATCCCATCAAATCTAAAAAAATTAATAAATTAATGTGAATGGTATTATTGGATAATATCCCTTTTAAAGAATAACATATAACAAAGTACGTCATCTTAGATGGATAAGGGTTCTGAAATATCATTTCTAATAATAAATATTTAAATTAACCTTTCATTAAAAATAATATTCATAAAATTGTTTCAATAATACATTTTTATAATGAATTCCCTAAATTTTAATTTAATACATTTCCTGATGAAAATATATTTTCATTTTTGATAATATATTTATAAAGAATAATCCATTTTGAAAAACATGTTTCTTTTAATGTGGATATGAATACAAATAATTATAGATCAAAAATAATCTAACAACCATTTAATTTTATAACTACTTAAAAACATATAAGAAATTATTGAAAACATTTATCATTGAAAATCAGTTATATGAATAATAATAATACCTAAAATTATTTTGTAAATATAATTAAATAAAACATAATTTAGAACATGTAAATTAATCTTGAAATCATTTTATTAAAAAATAACTTTGGTAACAGCTATAAGGTAAGCGTGGAAATTAATTTAAAATAATATTTAAACATAAATCATTTGTGGAATTATATTTATTTGAAAACAACATACAAGTAAAAAAATCAATAATATTAAGAAAAAACTAATATTTTATATAAAAATATAAACATTATATATGAAATTACAGTCATTATGGATGTATGTCAATACATTCCAAACATTTGTTTTATACATTAATGAGTTTAGAAAACATAATAGATATAAAAAAAATAGTACCCAATTATTTTTTTTAATATCTTATATCATGTGTAAAAATTTCCATTAAAATAATTGTAAAATAAATATAATTTTTTTAGTAATCACGCCTTTGAAATAACATATATTTCTTAATGAAGGGAGAAATGTGTATATATTTTCATAAAAATATTTTTATAATTATCCAAATAAAATAGATTTCAAAATGATACCATTGCGTGGATATAATATGAATAACTAAAGAATATGAACATTCATGAGTGTTGTTATGATATGTATTATATAATTTTATCAAGGGAAGTATAATTGTATACAATTGGGACAAATGATTAAATAATTGATTTAAACTCTTACTGCATTGGTAACATTAATTCATAATTTCCATGATAGAATAAAATTAAATGAATCATATAATATCATAAAAATATAAAAATCCATGATATAACATGTAAAAGGGATAACATATACAACACGTAATAGAATATAGGTGTATAGGAAAACATTTTTCAAAATGAAGTATATTTTCGATAAAATACCTTTCCGATTTGGAAACATTTTAAAAGTAAACCCCATAAATAAAAATAGTCTATATGTATTTTTATATTACCATAAATTTATCTTCAATAATAAGAAAATATATTCATCGTATGATTATACATCACTGAAAAAATGATTGGTGAATAAGGTATGTATCTATGAGATATAAAATTTGATATGGGAAAACCCATACTATAATTCATTACATCATTATATACAATTAAAATATAAATTATAATACATATAAGAATATTATAATTATACCAAATAAGTATATTAATATATATAATACCATATATGATTCACAAATGTCTTCATATTAACTAGTTTTTATCATTTCCACGTGAACAAATGGTTTCAGGTAACAACAAATTTCATTATCCTTTGTGTTTTGACATTTTATTTTTTATTCTATTACAGAGATAATAATTAATATATTAATAAAATGTTAATATGTATTTATAAATTATATATATTCCTAATAAAAATATTTATAATAATAAATTAAATATATATATATATATATGAAATATAATACACCATTCACGTAGATGGTCGGTTTTATGTACGGACGAATGATGTTACCATATTCTTATCATGTTGAATGAATGAAATTAATATATACATATATATTAGTATTTAATTAGTATTATTATTTAATGTATATAATATAATTACATTAAACCATTCCTTAATACTTTTCATGTAATTTTTTAACGAATCACATAGATTTGAGGAGGTTGTAGTCCGCACATATAGAAACAAAGTAATCATATTCTCACAAATTGAAAATCATGATTGTATGCAATTTATAAATCATTAATATGCATAAATAAATCATTAATATCATATATAAAATTTAAAATATAAATTATCATCATAATACACATCCACTAGTGGTGGAATTTGAAAAAAGGAATAATGTTATTTCTTGGGGCGGTAATTCTCCACACACAATAATGATAAGTTTGTCACCCATTAGATAGCAGTGTGTGTAAGTTTAGGAAAATATAATATAATAAAAAAATATATGTTTATATATTATACACAATTTCTAAAAAAATCATGTAACAAGTGTATTTGACTAGGTGTATAAATAAATTGAAAGAAAATTGTTTGAGGAATGATGTAACATATTCATTGGGTATATGCATTTAGTGTGCCTGAAATGGAATCATTGGATCAATTTATATCCAAATTGATGAATATAAAATGACATTAGGGATTTTATTTGGACATTTGGGAACATTTCTTATAATACAGTTGACTTTATAGTTGTGTATAAGTGGTATGTTTGAGTTCCATCTTATAGAGGAGGAGTGGTATTCGTTTAAATTTCATATAAGGAAATTCCACCAATGATTTAAATACATCATTTAAAAATGGATTAAATATAATAAAATGATATATATGGTAGACATATGAATAAAAAATGGTTTTTTGATAAATGTATACGTCATTTTGGGCCTTTTGTTTACATTTATGTCATTTGTTAAGCTAATGTTTTGCTTAAATGTTGTAATTAATTTTAATCATTTTCAATAATATATATGTTTAAAAAGTAGTGTTAAATTATTATACATTATAAATTATTTTTAATCCAAATATTGAATCATTTTTTGTAAAAATAATCACATATGTGCATAAATTTATTTAAATTTAATCCCACATACGGGATAAAAATGTACGTTATGAAATTAAAAATTTTAAAAATATTTAATATATTTATATACAATTAAAAATTAAAATTCATTAAAAAGAAATAATTTTTTTTATTGACATAAAATTTAACATAATATATTTTCAAAACATTTTGATAAATAATTTGAAAATATAAATAAATTAGATGAAAATAAGTTTTGAAATAAATTCTCTATTTTTCATTATACATCGGAAAAAAAATCATTTTTAAAAAATAGAGAAAAAATACTCAATGAATATTTTTATTTTAATCTATTTATTTTTTTAATTATTGGATTTAAAATTATTATAGTTTCATAAATAAGATTAAAAATTAACTCCCCTTTAAAAGGTAGTAATGGTAACTTTTAAAAATGTCTAATTTATTTCATCAAATTGGATTTATTGTCATAATATTCAAACCAAATATATTAAATGACTATAAAAATAATAAATTAGAAAATAATATCTAAACATAACTAAAGAATTTATTTTTTCCATTTTATTGAGACAAAAATAAATTTGAATGAAGATAAATAGTTTTCTTAGAAATTCGATGTATTTATTTTGAAAAATTTCTTTCAATAACAAATACTAATAAATAAGGAATGAGATAATTTAATATTCACGTGTTAAAAATATTTTATTAATATTTTAATTGTTATCCCTAAATTTCATCCCAATTACAGGGTGATATTTGTAATAGTATTTTAAAATTTCAGTTAACAGAATATAGTAGTATGGTATAAATTTGAATGGCTAGTAAGGAGAACAATTTAAGGAACATGTCATCGTGTGTAATATAATCCCAAAATAGTGTAGAGTGCACCACACATTAACCAATGTGTTTCTTGTAATGAAATAATTACATATTTTTTCATATAATGAAATAAATAAATAGTTAATTCATATATCAAAATCAATATTTAGTGTTGCATGAAATATAAATCAAAAAAATATTAAATTAAATTGAATATATATATATATAATATCAATGTGTTATAGATGATGATCTAAATAACCCCAGGGGTGGATTCACAATGGATCATTACCTATGATGGTTTATCCCATCATTAATTCGTAGAGTACAAAAGTATCACAAACATTGATCCTTTACTAGAGGATGAAATGTAATTTTAATTAAAATATTGAATGTGGAAGGTATATTTATATAGAAAAATAGATGATGGGGTTGGATTAATAATTAATAGATTATCTAATGAATCATTAGGTTCATAGTCAATTGATAGGTATCTGTTTGATTTTGGGATGATGTGTTAAGATTAATGTAAAATCTATAAATATACAAGAAGGGTTGTCCCTGAATTCAGATTTATATTGCAAGGAGGTCATCATTTATCCTCCACCTGTATAGGGGCTTCCAAAAACATAACCTACATGAAGAAAACCTATGTTAACATAACAACTATAGAGAATATATAACAATAAATAACCTCTAAAAATTGTTGCTCCACATTTCAGATAGTGTTGAACATGACCTTTGCGCAATGGACCTCCATGGACCATATATCTAATGAATTAAACTCATGTTCATGGACCAAAATAGACTAGGCCTCTCCATATAAGACATATATAGATTGGACCTCAACATACTGGTCCTCATCTAACTAGACCTCCACTAATCGAACATCCATCGATTAGCCCTCTATGCACTGAACATCAATGACGTAGAAATCTGTGGAATAGACCACCGCGAACAAGACCAAAATAAACCAAATCTAAATAAATACGATCTTCTTGGAGTAAAATACTATCGACTAGTCCTACAGGGAGATGAACTCCACGGTCCAGACCACTAAGCATTTACCTTCATAAACTATCCCTTTGTATATTAGAGGTTACAGTCATTGGACATTGTTTTTTGGAATTTTATATATTGTTTCTAAATTTACATTTATGTCTTTTTTAAACATCCTTACTTCAAAAGACCATAAATTTTGATCTCTATGTATTTTTGTTCACAAATTTCTATCAAATTGAATATTTTGAATTTAAACATGCTCTATTATCATGTTAATCAACATTTATTTACTTATTGTAAGAATTTTTAATGCTTCTGGAAACTTCAACCAAATTGAGGATCATAACCCAACATTATTGATACCTGAACTACAATTCCTTATTTATTTCCAATAGAGTATAAGTTTACAACATTAAAAGAATCAAACAATTTTGAAAATTTTAAAATAAAAATACATTGACGAGTTTATGTAATCTCATGTTCCGGTGTCAAACAATTCCACACCTGTAGAGAAATAAATATATATCATACCTCTCAATGTAGGAAGAAGAATATAATAAAACTATAGAATATTTTAGTTTTCATACATTTCTAAAGATTTCTCCTACTCATAATATTTATAAATATATTATAATATTCTATACAATAATTAATAGTCCCCAACATTATTGATATTATAGAATGATCCAGAGATCTATGGGTAATAATACACAAAACACTACTACCATATTTTAAAATTATAAAAAATGAACAAGGATTCCCTGGACTCCAAAACTATTTCAACATCATATGATCCAATTTTCTATCAAGATTAATGTTTCTTAACATTAAAAATTGAAATCATCTTTCATTCATCAGTCTAAATTATTCTAATAAAAAATAATCTTATGAATGATGAGTTTCTTCAACATTAATTTAAATAATTTTTTCCCGCATACACTTCAAGCAATTTGAATTATATTTTCAACCACTAAAATCTATTAGGCACCACCGAGGCCTTATAATTTAGTTAGATAATTCACTAGTATAATAATTTTCTCAAAAACCTCATCATATATTTGAATGCATATTGGATGAATCAAGATCACATCTTAGGTTTCAATCACCTTTCAAATTGATAATACATGAGATAATAATTGATGGTGATATTATTATAAAGTAAGACAAATTCATTGACCAGAATAGTATATACATCAAATTACTTGTATAATAATATGTAGTTAATAACTACATAAACATCCATTTCTTCTCTAATTTCATGTATAATTTTTGATTGATCAAATTTTTAAGCATTTCCCATGTTAGATCATCATAAAACTTTTATCACACAATAGACTCCTTATAATTCAATATAGGCACTTCTAATACATATAAGTAAATTTTTACATTAGATGTATTATGAGTCTCTATTAAATAAAATATGGTCATGATATCTTAAATCCACTCTTTGGGATCTTGAGAATCCTTATCGACATGAACAACTACAATATTTTTCATAGTATTCTCTTGAATATTTTCCATGATTATTTAATAATATCATCATCTTTAGGTGTTAAAAAATGAATATTCAATATTAAGGATACAAAAATAGATTTATCTATATGAGATTTATCTATCGTATATTCTATGTATTACATTAAAAATATAATATATGGTATTTTCTTGATAAAATTACTTTTAAGTATTGATTAAAAATAATTAGTTAATTTGTAATTTTTAATCAAAAAATAAGACATAAAATGTATAAGAAATAAATTATTATCAAAATGTGTAAAACAATTCTCAAATAGAATAAAGTTTTCATGATTGACACTGTTTATTTTTTACTTATTTGAAATAATAGCTAATCTTACAAACTCAACACCTATCACTCAAGTTCTAGTGATTTAATTTCATTTCTTCCATTACTCCCCCAATAACAGGTAGGTTAAAATAAAAATTTTAAATAAACTATTTTGAGTCTATTTGACATGTCCCTCAAACTGGATTACTATGTGGCCCATATTACAGTCCTTATAGATTTCATATGGAAAAATCACTAGTCTATGAGAATATAAATTTTGGTGTTGATTTCACCCTGAAATTTGAAAAAACAATCATAATGATTTACCATATAAATCAATAAAAACCTATCAATACATTATATTATTATGATATTTTATACAATTATTCAAAATATTAAAAAAATTCCCCATAACATAGAATATATAAATTATTTATTATAATTCATAAAACTATAAATATAAATACTAAAATAAACATAATATAATAAATAAACCCACTAGTGTTCTATGAAAAAAATTCAGCTACAAAACAAAACAAACAACACTAGGGATATGAAAATACACCCATAGATCCAAAAACATAATGAACCATGGTCATCAACACTAATGAATTATGTTAACTATAATGATGATCCACCAAATGATATGGTACTATTTACTTTACATGTATCCTAATAAAACATGTATTCATATAAATCATGGTTTTATGTAGGGTGTGAGAAAAATCTATGTAGGATTCCACCCTAAATCTACTTCTTTTCTTTCACTATGAAATACAAAACGTCAGGTTTATTGTTTTTTCAAAAACTATATATTTTATTGGAATTTTTTAAAAAATTGGTTTTATCAAAATAAAAAGTTTCATCAGAAAAAAATTATTATATAAATTAAAATAATAGAGATAAGACCTGAATTTTATAAATTTATAAATAAATAACTATTAAATAAATCATAATTGGGAATAATCAAAAAAATTCTAGCATAATGATATATATCTAGATATCATAGGAAATAATGGTTCCCAATATGAAGAGTATACATTATATATGAAACTTATATAATCATAGAAAAGTAACATGGAATATTATGGTATATAATAATACCCATAATGAATTAAAATCCATCCCATTAGAACACATGGTCAAATTGGGATACATTACATATCCAGTGCCCAATCACTATTAGGGATACATTAGTTAATTCAATATACTCACCCAATGTATACATGTTATTTCCAAACAATCCATCGGATATAAAAAACCAATTCACATAACTAGTTAAACAACAAAACATTAATAAAATTATTACCTCAATTGATATCCTCCATTGAATCCCATTTTAAACCAAATTCATTCATAAAGTGATTTTATCAAACTCTAATTGGGTGTAATTTTTTTTTTGAATGAATCAATTTAAAATATAAATGAATAAAAAAAATCTAAATAATCACATAAAATATAACATGATAAGCCAAAAAAAATATCATATCAATCACAATTAACTAATCATATAAATAGAAATAAAAATCATAGAGTGTTCCATTAAACGACTATTTGTTTGATACACCAACATCAATAGGGAGAAATAAACATTCCACAATTAGAAACCACAAGACATGGATTAGATGGATCCAAATAAGACTAAAACCCATAAAATTTAATTAATAACACATCCCTAACCCTATTTATAGTCCCATATCAATATATGGTTTCAAATAACAAATAGAATGGGAGATCAGCAAAAAGATGATAGAATTATAATATACCAAATAGAAATCATATACATAAATGAATAAATCCACCCATGAATCCAATATATAATTTAGAGAGAACGATGTGGAATAATTTATTTATTGTGATCCATTATTCACACCAATAGGGAAAAATGGGGAATGGGGGTATATAAATCCATACATTGTATGGTTTCCTTTTCACTTTTTAATATATACAAATATATAACAACCTTCACGGTGAATCCCCAATATATTTTATAGTGTATATTTGATGATAGTCCCCTAAATTGAGTATCCAAATAAATATACCACAGATCACCTACATTATGCATAACCAAGGGTATCAATACCACATACCTCACTATTAAAGATCATTCCATAAAATTAATATTCTCCCTTAATATCCCAAAAATGTATAGGCTGATGATCCATGGTGTGTGTAATTTCAATTGATAATAACATTATCCCAATGTCCATATAATTACTAAATATTTTTTCCTTATTACATGCTTAATGATGTGGTGCCCTGAAGATCAATTTTCATGTCCAAAAAAATTACCATAACAGATCTCACAGAGGAAAAACATAAAAAACTTAAATTATTTTACTAATATAAATAATTTTATATATAATCATTTCCCTGATGATATCATATATTATAATTTATAATTTAGTAAACCCATTAATATATTATTCCAATTTTTTTCATTTGTAGTCCCTAATATCAATTTATGAGAATTTTGTTTCATTTTTGAACCACCATATAATCAGTTTAATTATTATTTACTGGGTTACTCATACACCAATATATATATATATATGAGATTATGTGTAACCATATGTTATTTTTGATTGGATTCATAATAATTCATAAAATTACATTTTGAGAAAACCTCAATAACAACTTCAATAAAACATATTTCCATTGTATTCACCAGTTTAAATTTATTTCATCCTAAATTGTGAAAAATATAATAAAATGTCATTTGGTATCCTCTCATTCCAAAAATTCATTCTTGAACATAACAGTGTTTTTGGGGGTTTATTCCCTATATTAATTTAATTGAGAATACAAGATTATTTTTCCTATATAAGTTCAATTCATTTATTACAATCTAATGGAATACTATGTGAATTTGTAAGATAATGTATAAAAAACTCATTTTTCATATGTAATTTCCAAAATATGTAATGGTTATGGTTTCTATATAGGGAATATGATAAATATTTTATTGTATTTTGCATGAATAAAAATAATAAAATCATATTGAATGAAAATCCCCCAATAAATAACATTAAATTGGTTGAGTATGTATAATTATAACCAATAAACCCTTTATTTGATACATAGATATTTACTATTAATTTTTACGATAATTTCTAGAATAATTAAAAAATAATCATATTAAAATTGAAATATCATTCAAATTACCTTACAAATAATTTGCTCTATGAAATTTTTTATTCCATGATGTATTTTTCTCAAACTACAGAT
This sequence comes from Viscum album, assembly GCA_963277665.1. Taxonomy (NCBI): domain Eukaryota; kingdom Viridiplantae; phylum Streptophyta; class Magnoliopsida; order Santalales; family Viscaceae; genus Viscum; species Viscum album. The sequence continues at coordinate 2,038,728,134 of OY728121.1, forward strand.
TTGATACTCCATAGATATTATGTTTCAATAAAATGTATGGATTTATATAATAAGGAGGATATATAGTGGTGGTTTAATTATACATTATGGATAAACATTGACTCTGTTATATATATTTTTTTTCCATAGTAAAATATTTCATAATATTACATTTTGAGTAAACGATTTTTTTATAGATACTGATACTGAAAATATTAAGTTGGCATCATAATATATTTTTATCACATCGTAACAAAATGAGTGAATAATTTAAGAGACAATTAACATGAAAATATTTTACTACTATTAATATATTTACTCAATAAACATGTATATAATAATATATTAATGATTATAGATTGAACAATATTTGAGCAGGGTTTTGATAAGACACCCATTTTTAAAATATTTTTTTATGAAGATCATGCAATATATTTTGGATTTTCACTATGGTATCATTTAAAAATACCTTTATAAATGTTAATTTAATGAGTAAATTTTTATCCAACTTGATTATATATGAATATAATTTTTTATAATTATTATGCTGATTTATTGGGTTTTATATTGGGGATAAATCTGTGTCCATATATATTATACTTTCATAGGTACTAAAAGAGGTTTTTACATGATTAATTAAATTATAATAATAGATCTAAATATTTATATACATAATTTATATGACCATGTTTCAACCACATTCATTTATAGTAATTTATTAAAACATAAAAATATAGAGTCAACATAAAAAAATTTTACAACTTGGTTTCCCTCTATAATAAATAGTCCATGATTTCATTTTTAAAATAAATTTTATTTTCTGCCTTCAATATATTTCTAAATCACTAATCATTACATAATTTATTGAATCATTGATCATATAATTTAATTGAATAGTATTTTTTCTTAAATATATATGTGTTGGTGACCATTTATTATACCTCACCAATCATTGTTTCATTTGATAATACAAGTAATTCTTATTAGAGAGTGTGGTGTTATGAATTAAAATATTTAAATACCATAGTGTATGATGTTTTACGGAAAGTGATAGATATAAATTCACATAAAATAAAATATATATTTATAACAACTAATTTCCTATGTCAAAAGTAACATTTTATTTTCTGTTTCTTGTTAACTACATGAGATAAGAAAAATATAGTATCATTTATTCAAAATATTGAATAGTATTTTTTATGTCAACATATAATTTTGTTTTATATAATAAAATTAAATGATATGGTTTTATTGAATTAATTAATGATTTTATGAGAGATTAATTATTTCTAATCATTAACAGTCATGCTAATTTTATTAACATAACATGAAATGATAAATTATATCCATTTCATCATTTCGTTGTATACAAAAGTTTTCCCATTTTCTTATAATTATTTAATTTTAATTCTATACCATATCATCCAACAAATAAATATAAAAATTATTCAATGAAATTATTTTTTAAAATTTTATACTAGTTAATGAATTAGAAAAATTAAGATGTAATGTAAAAAAGATAACATATATAAATAAAATCATATAAACAGTTCCAAAATCTAGTACCCATATGTAAGAAAATGGAGAAATGTTATTGAAATGAATTTTTAAAATTTTAAACAATAAAATTAATCATTATTATGTATTGACATTTTTATATTTTTCCTCGAAAAATGATGTTTGTAAATTTTACTAATTAATAATTAAGACACAGATTGTTTAATTCTTGTGAAGAAATTTCATTACCTTGATTTTATCTCATATAATTTTATACTGTCATTGTGACACTATATTTACATAAAATTATAAATATTTGATTTTTCTTCCCTTGTCAAAAAAGTTAAAAATCCTTTATGGTTCCTACCTCTTTATAATACCATAATTAATGTTGTTTGTCTTTGGGTAGGGGAATGTATATGTGATATCAAGTGACATTTCATAGGGATACAAAAAATGAGGAAAATGAAATTTGTAATGAATATATATAGTTATGTGGGGAATTTCATTTCAATGATGACCCATTCGATAATTTTAGTTATTCATAGGCTGGAGAAAATGTTTCTATAGGGAAATTGGAGTGCATATAGGGAACATTTGATACATTTGTATCGAAGGAGGGAAAAAACTAGATATGTGATGGAACATAATTGTATGAGTTTTAGGGACAACGATAAGTTTGTAATTCTATAATGCTTGTTACAATGTAACAATTAATATTATTAAAGTGTTAACAGGATAAATTTCGATACACATGTTAACAAGGTGAAACATTCTATTCTAGGGCCTACCTGATTATAACACTACATTTATTGAGTGTTTACCTTGAGTAGTGAATATATTTAGTGTCCTCCTGGGATGTTTATTAAAGAATTGGAAAATAGGTAAAAGAACTATAGAAAATAAAATTCATTGACTGGTGTGAGAAATCATTATTTTGTTGACTCATTTGAGCACATGGGATAGCCTCATTGAAGTGAAAACATGTCTATATGAGGAATCTAGGTCACATGCATGGATTATTATTATAGATATATATTGTAGATAATATAAATTCTTTTGAAACATAAATTCATTTATAAATATATATTGAATCGGATCTGATCTCTCTCATATATTTATTAATTTGTTCATGTGGATTACAATGCAAGATAAATTATATAAATCCAATCATAATTTCATATATATACTACAGATTAACTAAAAATGGGAACAACTGATTAGGGATATTAATCTCCATAAAAAAATTATATCTAAGATATATTAATTAAAAGGGACAATTTTAACTATGTAATTCTCTACTCTTTGGTGTTGAAGGGGAATCCAAATATAGATTATAGAATCAATGGTGAATCATTTTATTTTTTACAATAAATACATATATTTTTTCATTTTATATTATTATCTATCTTATATATATATATTAATTATTTTTTCAATATATTAGTTACCCTTATGTAGGATGCATTCCTTTTTTGAGGGTATATGATAATTTATAAAGGGCATCGTAAAAGTAAACGGTGTTTTGAATTAGTTTCATAATGGTAATAAAAATAATTTTCCTCCACCATATGTGTTGTTCATTGACATCAAAATAGAATCTGGTAAATCAATCTATTTCGTAGGGGCAGTTAGCTCACTATGTAAATTATACTCTTAGATTTCTAGGAATGTGTAAGGGTGACCTAACTACTTGAAATGGTATGTTTGGATTCATGAATTACATAAAGGAAAAATCATATTATCCTTACAAAACACATTTTTAATGAAGTTATTTTTTTCTATATTTTCATTCCCTTATTCCTTAATTGAATATGTAACATCATTATGGTTTTTAAGAGATTTCGACCATGTGAATAATTTATATAACTCATTTATATATAATAAAACATATTTATAGAATTTTTTAAATTATATGCATTAATTAATTGACTATTGGAATAACTAAATGGATAATTATTTCATTGTATAAATTTTTTGATCTTATACATTATTTTCCATCTTGAAAATACAAAATAATTTCTTTATTTCATTTTTAAATACCATATTGTGTCCTCGTAGTCATGAATTTCTTATCTAAAAATATATGATGTCATAAAAAATATATTTTGGTTCTTCTATTGGTTTATAATATTTTAAATTCACTCTCCATCTTCTATTATAACGAGAGATGTATCATCTAAGGGATATATTCTAGGTATTTTTTAAATTTTTAAAATTGTAAAAAAAATCCTGTATATTTTTTAATTAAAAAATTTAATAAAATATTATTTTTTAAGAAAATATTTCTAAAAATAAGGAAAATTGTTTATCAGTATATTTATAGATTTTTCAATAGATTTGAATTATAATCAAATTAGGAATTATAATTATTTTTTAAGGGAGAAATGATTAAAAAATTATATGGATTAAATAAACAATAAAAATAATTTATATGAGTGAGACCAATTTTATATAATGTGGGGTATATATTTATTTTCAGAATAAAATAATTCAAATCTGTTATATGAGTCAATGGTGTCCAATTTAGATTAAATAATACTTAGACATAGTTTTTCAGGTGATTCGTTGATGAACCTTCAAAATGAAATCAATAACCTTTATCTAGATGTTCCATATCATTTGTAGTTGTTATATGAACTTGTTTCATTGGTGTGATTATGTTTTCACATAACATGATGATTTTGGTTGATTTTGATCACATGATAATGTGCTTATGGGTGTGTATCTCGCGAGGCTTAGTTATGATAGTTTTTTCTTACAGCGTGCTTATAGATTTGTTATTCATGGTTTATTTTTATAAAAAGTACTATAATATTCTACCATTTTACCAAGACGTCACATTATTATTTTTACTATATGTCATACCATTTTATGTGTGACACCATGACATTTAGTGTAATATTCTAGGTGCTCTAAACACTTGGACCACCATGCCATAGTTATTGATTAGATGGAGGGTGTCCATGACCTACGACGATGGAGATGATGGACATAAAAAAATTATAGGTATAGAATTATTCATTGGTTTACTATTTGTTTTACCTAATTCGTAGTGGATTCTACGTAAAATGATACATGAGGTATATTTAATATCATATAGATTAATCACATGACTCATCGTGGATGATGAGACTGTGACATAGTTGATTCTTAGTGGATTATGAGTATCTTGTTTACATTATGCCACAAAGTATGATTACTAGAAATTTGGATTACTCTATATTACTTATGATATATTAATATTTCATTTGGAATTGAGATGAAAAATTTAGGATTTTTGTATGTGGGTTATCGGTTTGAACATTAGTTTGTAGTATGTGATATTTTAGGCTTTATATTTGTTTTTTATTATATGTCATTTCACTTGTTATACATGTCATTATTTATTAGGGATGATATTTTGGTATCCAATGTGGTGATTCTACTCAATTCTCACACGAGCATCGCATTTAAAATTATAATTTCATGTATTGAAATTTAGAGAAGGGTTATAGTCACAAAGTAGATGGTGAGCTGATTAGTGTATTGCCAGTAGTAATCATTATAAGAAAACTAAATGATTTTATTATGTGTTTCTTATTTAAATATCTTCATATCTTATATTTTGGATTTTCTTGCCACTTTTAGATCCTATTTATTAATTTGTATGTCATTATTGAATTTTATTTATTTTCCCATCACTAGTTATTTTGATTTGTTTACTATTTATTTTATTTATATAATATTACAAATGATATAATACTATGTGTATAGACTCTATACAAACAATGTTTGGACACATCATGTTAGTCAGAAAATAGTTACATAAAGATAAGTGAGCACAATTTCATATGACTGTCGAACAATGCTCCAAAAAGATTGGTTTGGGTTTCTAAAAAAGAGATTCATAGAATTATGTTCCTTATTTCCATTGTGTACGATGATGGGACATGGAATAGTGTAGAATGTTTTATGGGACTATGGTTGTGGAATTTCTATCTGATTATCTGGATCGTGTACAATATACCTCCATGTTATCATAGGCATAATTTTTTCTTGGTTTTATGGTATTTTTGATGCATTAATTCAATATGACTATTCACATAAGAAAAAATTTGAAATATATATATATGTTGTATTATTCATAGTAGTTTTTTTAATTTAATTACATTATTATAGTATCAATTGGGACTACACATTTATTCATTTAAGGATGATATAACTTTTTTATATAATATTCTTATATATATGTTTGATGTAATTAGATGAACCTCGTTATTATTATAGTTTTTTTATATATGTAATTGTTATTAGGATGCAGTGTTGAATTAAATTCATTAGTATTGGGCGGGATATGCATTTGGTAATGGTTAGAATCAAAGGAGATCCTATATGATATCCCATAAAATGAATAGGATCCATCCTAATGAAATCATTTTTCCTGAAATGCTCCATTATCATTAATGATGATATATCACCTGGGGAGATATATTTTACCACTAGATGATTTTGGTAGTGATATTCCCAATAGTGATAATTCCACCATTCCAAAATCATATATATTCTCAGGGTTGTAATTAATTCTACTAAATATTCCCTATTATTAAAAATAGTGAACCCACCTCAACTAAGAATCCTTCAAATTTTTCATTATCTAGGGGAAGGGGTACAAAGGCTCATGATTGATTACATCAAATACTCCCTCCCCCAAATTCTCTATCCATTTTGGTAATTAGGAGACCATAGTAGGAAGTGGAATGTATAGAAATAAATTAGTATATATTTGGCCTCATTAATATAATTAATGATATAAAAGAGAATATAGTTGACTTCATGGTATATGTACCCACTATGAGGTGGTTGGGAATTATGGGATATGTTGAAGGATGATAGGACATATCATTGAATGACATCAAGGACTTGTTCTTCTGGTAATTCCTTCAAAATATACTGTTGATGGTCTAATAAATATATTTAATGAAACTAAAATAATTGTCTATTATTGTTTCTTTATACACAACTCATTTAAATAATCTACATTACCTTTTACTTATATTTTAAATAAATAAAGAAAAATGGGTTTGGATACTAGTTATATGTATTTATATAATTTAAATGGTAAAATATTGAACATTAATCCTAGAGACATACCTGGAAGTTCTACACATGTCATTGATTATCGATAAGGGTATGGAAGTGAATCAATAAGACGTTAATCTTCCAACTCTGTGTGCTCTGGAGAGTGGGTCCCATATAGATACTTTGAGATTCACTTCTAGTAGTTGGATGATATTGACAAAAAATATGTATCATGGTTTTGGTAAGTAGGTGGATCAGTGTTTTTACTCAATTGATTTCTCAGGTGGTGTATCAAAATGATTCAAATGAAGGAATGTCAGTAATTAACATAGACACCACTCTAAACATTAGATCTAATTCCAAATTTCATGTAAAATAGGGAATATAAAAATAATTATATCTAGGTCATGAGGTTAAGATTCTATATAAGATTTAGGTAGATGTAGTTAGGGAATAATAAATTTGTTCATGGTTATCATTAATTTGAATAGATGATGGTGACTCATACTGGTCAAGTGTCATAAGGAAACTCTCATTTAGTTGAGGTAGGATGATCTTATATAGTGGAATATACTCTACTGGATGGTTGTGATAAACCATCTACCATTGGAGTTGAGGTCTTTATCTCCACATATATATCTACTACTTTTTGATTCTACTATATCGAATTCATTTATCATTGATAAAATTATTAATTTACTGGACTTACAGATCAAGTTATATAATAGATTACAGTCACTCAAAACACAATTGGGATGAATCTGGACAATTTTCAATGAATTATAGAGTGTTCTATAGCAATTTATCCTTATGAAAATATGTTGAATTTAATGCTTCTAGTGATAATGAGATTTCTTTTAAAACATTTCATAGACTTCCAAACTAGTATCCATGTAAACATAGATTGGTATCAGATAGGGGTATTTTTTTCATCACCAAAGGTTGAGAAGTATCTTATTTTCAGAGAGTGGGAAATGGGCGTATATAAAGTTTTATAGTCATAATTCATCTTTGTATGATCATGGATTATAGTATAGACATCGATCTTTCAATAAGATTAATGAATTTACTAGGATCATTTCTTCTAGTTGTGGGTGTCTTCTAGGACTTATTACTAGATTAAATCATCAGACTTCCTAATGATAGAACAATTTATTTTGAGATATATATCATTCCTAATTTATATAAAATTTGGACAAAATATCATAATTTAAAAAATACTAGTTTAACGATCTTGAGGTGATGATCACGAGTATGCTGCTTAAAGGAATAATCAGGCCAAGAACATCACTATAAGGAAGATATTATTTTATCACCATGAAGGTTGATTGTATTCATCGAGTTTGAACAAATTAATGAAAGTTGAATTTAGTTATGGGGAAGAATAAATACCATCTTCCTTAGATCTATGATCACTTTTATTTGATATGCATATCCCTATAGTTCTTTAACATTGTCCTTCAATAGGGCCATCACCAATTGTGTATAATGGATTAGGATATCCTGGAGGTGTATTTTCACATTAATTATGGTCTCAACCCACAACCATGTAGGGATTGGATTTAATTTATATAATCCTGAAGGTTTTTTGTGCTTGTAGTTCAAATTATGGAAGGTATAGGAATGAGAGACAATATCTAAAATGCACCATCTCATTCCCGACCACAAAAATTGTGGCCACATATTATATTACCTCTTAGTGGTCCCTAGGCACACATACCACCATGAATTATGGATTTATCTCACCACAACATTCATTGATGATAAATTCACAATCAAGTGGTTCAAATTACATAGAACTCCCTCCTTAGAGAAAAACCACATGAAAATTGTATCCACTCCATTAAATGATTATCTAATCTATAGAACATATCATCATGCTTTTGTTCATGAAGAATCAACTTCAGGAGGGAGGATATCAATTGAACACAGGATAGATAAACTTTAACCTCCTCCTCTTGAACTCCAATATAAAACTGTGAAAATAAAGCTATCAAATTCTACTATTTGGAGGATTCCTTGACAACTTGGGTTTAAATTTTCTTAATAAACACATATAAAACTATATTCTAGTATCCTAGTGTATGTGAGTGTCCAATATCAAAAGATAGAATGTACTCCACCCAATGCTTATTTCAATGATTAAAATATTTTTGAGAGATGTTAAAAATTAGGATTTAACGGTCTGAATACAAAATAAATATTTATCCCGAATGGTTGTGTCTCATAATATAAAGCACATGCATCACTACTAAAAGATTGTGATCATGGGTAAGAAACTTATTCTTGTGTGGCCTTAACTGATTGAAACCTTTATACCAATTTTTCATGAACCATCACAGACACCCTAGTAACCTGATAACCAATCCATCAGTGACATAAATCAAAGTGCATTCTCGATCCACACTGGTTGATGATATAAACCTAGAAAGATACAACATACAAGTGGGAAGGAATTTTCAACAATACATAGTGGAATAAAATGAATGATGGAATAATGCATAACAGAGGATGTTCCACTAGTAGTAAGGTACTAGAATAAAACAAAGGATACAATCCCAAGTGGTTATATCCAAAGTAACAAACATGGATAAACAACCCTAGTTACCTATGGGGACAACTCACCATGATCAAGGTTTAACAGTGAGATCCTCTTCCAAGAGACCATTTCCCCTTTCATGAACATGGAACAATAATGTTTATAATAACCTGAATGTAATATTATTATGTGAGCCTAACCTCCCTCTAAAACATCATTGTCATGAACTGTCATGGGTAACGTGGTGTCCTGATATCCATGAAGGCCCTAAAATAACTAGTACATCATAGTCCTGAATATGATGCATCAAAATGAACACATTTCCCTACATAGATTATTTAAGGGTAAATATAGTTTCATTATTAAAAAGATGTTTCAGCTCCACAAAAAAATCTGACATTTATCATTTCACACAAACATTACCCCTTTCTATGTAAGAGTATTATTGGGAGAATCTAGCTTTGAAAATCCATTCATAATCCTGTGGTAATATTCTACATATCCCTTAAAGAAATATATGTCAAAGACATTTCATGGTTTCTACCATGTAATGATGGGATCCACCATTTCATTGTCAACTGTTATACCCTATTCTAACAGCATGTGTCCCAGTATTATAACTTCTTGAATATAAAAAATCACACATTTAATTCATGAAAAAAGGACGTGGTTTTTCGGTAGAAAAAGATATACCCACAAATGTTGCACAATATCCTCGTCAGACATGGTGTAGAAAATATAGTCATCCCCAAAGACTACAACATTTTTATCCAGATATTTTAAGAAAACCATTTTCATTAAATCCATGAATACAGTATGAGTAGTTTTTAATCCAAGGGAAAAAACATGGTACTCATAGTGGCCATACCTACTCTAAAAGGTGGTATTCTGGATATTATATTATTTTATCCTGAACTAATTGGAACCAGATTAATGATCAATCAATGAAAACCACTTATTCCATTTCATATCTTCAAATATATCATAAATCCATGGAAACATGTACAATTACATTATCATTACTCAATTGAGATTTTGATAAGGAGCACAAACGTGAAGTGAACAGTTGGATTTCTATGTGACGAGAACAAGTGCTTCGCAAGATGAGACACTCAGGAAAATAAATCTTTTCTCCATAAGATCATCTAATTGGGACTTCAAATATTTCATTTTATCTAGGTAGATTTGATAAGAGGGAATAGAAATTAGATGAGTTCCTTGCATTATGTCAATATATAACTCAACCTCTCTTACAAGTTGATGACTAGAAAAATCCGAATGAAACATGTTGGAAAAATCAAAAAAAAATTAGGGAGATCACCACTAATTGAATCCTGCAACAAATCAATTGAAAATATGATATCACATTCCCCAATTCTAGATAATAAATTCTAATATTTCTTAAAATTAGGTCTCATTATCCAAGAATTGAAAGATAAACATCCCTGGGTTTTGTAAATAAGACACATCGAATATAAAAATAAATACAGGATTTTTGGAAATGATCCAATCCATCCCAAATATGATGTCAAAAGATTTCATACCTCGAACATTAAATCTCCTGACTGACTCATCTTATGATAGAGAGAAGACACATGAAATTCTATAAATACCCTTCTCTCTCTTAATACAAATGGGTATAGAAATATCTATTGTAGAAGATAGTTTATCCGTTGGAATAGTAAGATGGTTAATGATATGGGATGAATTAAAAATATGATATGAACCAGTATGAAAAATATAATTCACCATTGATGATACTATATTAGTGGTACCTCTGACAATCACTGGACCCGTGTCTGATTCATATGGAGACTCTTCCACTTTGTGAAAAAGATTTGTTCTGTATGCCTGTGGATTGAATCATTTTGAATGAAAATAATTTTATTGTGCTGTTGTTTTACGATCAGATGGTCTTGTACCATGACACCGAGTATACAAATAATGTTATAACCACATTATGTTTCTTGAATGGATGGAGGGACTTCATTTCTTATTTTCCTTAATGAAAAACCTATGAGAATTTCAAGGCCTTACACACTAATAGAAAACAACAAAAATTCCTCCTAGTGCTATAGGAGGTCTAGAATACCATCACTGTCAAGAACATCACCAAGAATCATCATGCTTCTATTTTATATTGAAGTAACCAACAATAAAACTTGAAGAAAAAGGAAAGCATGGAATTCTTGACATCCTTGAAAGGTCAATCTCAACCATCATCACCATATCTAGAACATCCCCATTAGTGGGAATCATAAAAAATAAGTCCTGAGAAAAGATATCTGATTGAAATCCCAATTTAATCCATTATGCCTTCTTTATCTCATTAAATAAAATCGTAGGAGAAAGCTTCACTAGCTCAGTAAAGTAATTTGAATAATCAGTCACAATCATTCCTGCCTAATAAAGCATAAAAACCACTACATCCTTAGCCTACACCATTTAATTTGGATAGAATTCGGTGGTGAAATAAACCATTGTTTCATTCTAGTGTAATCTCTCATGTTTCCCTGTCATTTCCATCATGTCCCACCATCTCCTACTCTGTCCTACAAGCACTATGGTGGCACATTTCACCTTGATCACATGAAGTGTCTCCAGGAACAGAAATATACACCATATCATTATAATAAATCCATAGAGATAATAATGTCCAATGGAATGGTTAAAAATCAGTGGCTTCTACTCAAGGAATTCATGAGAATGATTCCAAATAAAATCCTCTTTAGGATCCATAGCTAGATCCAAATCATAGAATAGATATGGTTAATGTCCCAGAGAATGGATAGTTCTTACAATCAACTCAAATAGATTCAAATAAATTATAGGATTTCTTGAAAGAGGTTCATTAAAATCTTCTCCCTTTATCTCATTCACATATATTATTAGATGAATTATGCTTCAGAACATCAGCAGACACTACCGGCGGTACCGGTAGCAGAGACTCGGGCGTGTAAAATGTTTCAGGAGGAGGAAGTGCTAAGGACAGATGAATCTGCAGGGTAGCAGACGTGGAAGCAGTGCTTGGAGAGCAGCATGTGGTGGTGTACATTTTGACATTTTACGACCACCCGACTTAGTAGTCCCCACCAGGCTCAGGGAGCAGGAGGGCTGGGGAGGAGAATAGCTGCATTGCGGTCAAGGAGTGTGACCCAGGAGCTCTAAGAATGATTCGGGGTACGAATTATGTCTTCTACGAGCTGCCATATCTATAGACATAGGAACCAATCATTCTACCCTTCCACGAATCATGTCCCAGACCTAGAGGTTCCAGGTAAGCCGTAGACTTGACCCTCACGTCTGGAGATACCTTTGGGAGGAGACTCGATAATCACGCTTACGCCGACGGTGTGATTTGACCTCGAGGCGAGAGTTTCGGTTGGAATCACTTGGTTGCAGCGTAGAGGCCTTACGACGTTGATCTGGGTATGGTTTTGATTCACAAATCATACCCCGGTTGACTGTTTTAGGCAAACGTCGGAATGGGTTTTCCTTGGTCGGCGAAAAGGAAACCCTGGGCAGCTCATGTTAAACTCAGACATAAGAGGGTGTGACCGATCACTCTTGAGTTGGTCAACCCTACCCCTGTGGCAGCAGGAGTTTGAGTTCAGTTCTAACCTAAAAAGGGAAACCTCTTGAGTTCGAGGGTGACGAACACGTTCTTATACGGTCTCAACCCGATGAGGTTTCGGAGATGTGGCCGAGGCGGCATGTTATCTCCGAAGTTCGATGGACCCTTTTAATCTTCAGCAGGGTAGGCGAGGAGGTTTACCGCTTAACCCTACCACCTCAGTCGCACCGGGTGCATAGTGACCACCACGTGTCTCAGCTGTGGAGATACGTGTATGTTTCTTCGCACGTCATCGACCCCGGGGAGTTGGATGTCGATGACAGGGCGATAAGCACAGAGATTCTAGTAGAGATTGAGGATCGACAAGAGTAGGTTCTACGTGAACGGTTGCTTCCTCTGGGGTGCTTCTCGGGTAGCACAAGATCTTCAGGTGAGCATATGGGAGCGTAAAGCTCAGTTGCGTGCTCAGTACTACTTTGTTTCCCTTAAGTGTGAGTTGAAGCTTTATGGGGACGTACATCCCTGAGGTGGGAGTAATGTAAAGACCCGTAAAATTCAAGGGAAATTTTTTTTCTTAATTTTCTTTAGAATTTTACAAGAGCGCGGTTTCAGACGGCACCTGATTCCGAGGCCCGGAGTGCCCGGAATTAATTTCCGAAGTTTGGCTCGGGTACGTTCAGTGAACGAACGAGCGGGAATTCCTAACTTTTGATCCGGTGCTCGGAATTGAAATCCGAGGGCACCGATGAACTCGCAGCGCCGATATTCGCTTAAGGAGACCTTTCCCGAAGTTGCGTTTACACGTGGGAAGTTGTAAAAAAATAAAATTGTGAATGTTAAAATAAAAATTTAACTTCAATTTTTATTTTTATCTTCCTTAAGTGTTTTTATCCTTTGGGTGGAAGTTGGGTGACAACCCAACTTCCCTTGGGAGGTTAAGAGGGTGGTGGGGCCCACACGAACCCCACCCCTTCATATTCTCTAACCCTCCCCAACTCACAATTAATGTTGTAAACTTAAGTTATAACTTATGTCATTAATAAGTGAGTTTAATTAATGTTTTGAAATTCAAACTTTTGAATTTCAAAGGTTTGTGTTGTGTTAATAAATTAAGTGAGCTTAATTTATTGTTTTTGGTTAGTCCCTTTATTTCTTGAGAGGATTTGAGAGCTTTCTCTTCTTCTTCAAACCTCAACGAAGAACGCGAAGAACGCCGTTCTTCAACGAAGAACTTCTTCCGCGTCATCTCTTCCGCGACGGTTTTCCGCGACGAACGCCTTCAACAACGACTCTTCCTCCGACGTCAAAGGAATCGAGTGCGACTATCGAGGTAGAGATTCTTGAGTTCGTTATTTTCTTTATTATTTGACTTTCCTCAAGTCTTGACGAGGAACGCTCAATTTCCGACGAAGAACGCCGCTCCGCTCTTCTTCGTTTACCGTGTCAACGAAAGGGGACACCACTTCTTCCTCGGACAATCTTCGTCGGCGTACAAGTTTCGCCCACGACGTGTCACTTCGAACGCTTTCCTTCGTCATCGGATTTTACGAACGGCTTCCGCGACGCCCGACCTCCGCGACGTCGTCTTCCGGGGACTTAGTCAAATCCTCGAACTTATACCCGAGGTAGGGGTTGTTGGATCATTATTTCTTTATTCTTTTCCTTGAACGTGGATCTCGCATGTCTAACTTGATGCTTGATTGTTTAAGTTGCGTTATTAATTTAACGAGAGGGGGCCGGACCGCACGAACACGGCCGAACCCCCCTCCAACGTTCATGTTTATTCATGCGGGTGGAAGCAAGTAGCGTGGTGCCGTCGCACCACGCGGATGATCGTGCAATTAATTTACGTGGCGCCGTCGCGCCACGCCGAGGGAAAATCTTCAAGAACGCGACGCCGTCGCGCCGCGTTGAAAAGAATCGAAGCACGGCGAAGGGGCGCGGTGCCGACGCACCGCGCCGGACGACGAACACCGCGGCCGGTTCCGGGCCGCGGCGAGACGAGGAGACCGCGGCCGGTTCCGGGCCGCGGCGGAAGAGCAGACCGGCGGCCGGGCCGCCGGCGTCGGAAGCCGAAGAAGGGACCGGATTTTCCGGTCCCGTTGGAGAAGACCGGCCGGCCAGCTGGCCGGCCGGATGCCATAAAAACCGGGGAATTTAATTCCCCGGCCGGTATAATAAAACCCCCCTCTTTTAAAGAGGGGGCGTTTCTTTAAAGGGAGGGGGCCGGCTGCCCCCTCGGTTCCACCAGCAGGCCCCCCACGTGGGGGGGGCTCTTTAAAAATATGGGGCGCGGCCCTTGAGCCGTGCCGCCCTCCAGCTAAACGCGGGGCTTAGCCCCGCGTGCCACCCACCTCGCGGCACCCCGCCGCCAGCGCGGCCCGCTGCCGCCGCCAGCGCGGCCCGCCGCCGCCGCCAGCGCGGCCCGCCGCCGCCGCCGCCGCGGCCCGCCGCGCCGCCCAGGGGGGGGGGGGTCGGGCCGGGTCGGCCCGGACCCGGACCCCCCGTTTCGAACCTGATTTGGTTTTTGGCTCATAACTTGAGCCTCGGACCTCCGAATGACGAACCGTCTGCGGTAACGCGATCCTTGGATCGAGACGGTCGTATCGATATATCGCACTCAAGGTTTCGGGTTACTTTGAGTTCGGCCGGGTTGGTTCGTTCACGAAACCAACCGGGCCTTCGGAGCGGAAACGCAAATACCTTGAGCCACGAACGTCCGATTGACGCGCCGTCAGTCGCGTTATGTTCCTCTTAGTGAATCGGATCTTTTGGCATACTCCGCCCGAGGTTTGGACGCAGGTGGAGTACGGTCGGGTTGGTTTTTCCTTAAAAACCAACCGGGCCCCGGAGACGAAAATGCCAATAACTCACAGACCGGGCGTCCGATTGACGCGCCGTCTGTTTCGTTGACTTCCTCTTGATGAGACGGAACTTTTGACATACTCCGCCCGAGTTTTGGATGCAGTCGGAGTATGGCCGGGTTGGATTGTTCCCGAAATCCAACCGGGCCCCTGGAACGGGAAAGCTGATATTTTTCAGACAGGACGTCCGCTTGACGAGCCGTCAGCGGCGTTGGTGGTTACGTTGAGTAACGGTCCCTTTGAGTTTACCCTATGGGAGTTCGGGGTACAGTTGAGATACGGCCGGGATTGGTTCGCACTCGAAACCAACCGGGCCCCTGGGACGAAAAGACTATTAACTCACAGACCGGGCGTCCGATCGACGCGCCGTCTGTTGCGTTGAGACCCCTGTGTCGAGACGGACCGTTGAGGCACTTCTTCGTGGGACTTTGTGATACTTGGAGTATCGACCAGTAGCTCGTGGAGCGGACCCTCCCGGAGACGAGCGTGCAGAGTACGGAGACCGTGTAGCCGGCTGAGACCTGACGACTGCTTGACCGACTCGACTTGGAGTGAGTCGACTAGCCCAGTGGACGGAGCGCCCGGTACTTGGCGGCAGACCCACGGCGGACGGAGCGCCTGGTAGTTGGCAGCAGACCCGCGGTACTCGACAGGAGGAGTACCTCAGTAGGCTATCTGGGTAGCGCCCGGTATTTGGCAGCAGACCCTCAGCGGACGGAGCGCCTGGTAGTTGGCAGCAGACCCGTAGTACTCGACAGGAGGAGTACTTCAGCAGTCCCAGGTTAGTGAGCGGCAGCCTCGGAGTCGTGACAGGACCACTGTACACTCTAGAGATGGAGCTCTTCAGCAGTTACAGTTTCGATAATGAAAATCCTGGTTTGAGCTGAGACTTTTGACCTTTGTGTTTCCTCATGATTGAGATGGGTTACTTGATAACTTAGGTATATGTATGGGCATATACCTGGGTAGTGGTTATCCGTTGATCTCATGATCCTTGTGTTTCCTCATGACTGAGATGGGTTACTTGATAACTTAGGTATATGTATGGGCATATACCTAAGTAGAGTTTATCTGTTGTGATCTTCTTGTGGTTATCCTTGTTGGTTTTAGTGAGACCTTGAGGGTCTCGGGGTCCCTACTGAGTATCGTTATACTCACCCCTGCACGGGCTATGCCCGCACCTCGTTGTGTTGGTTGTAGACGACGGCCAGTACTGACAGAGGTCGAGTGTTCGAGGACTGGACGGTACCTGGAGGTGGACTATACGACGAGGCGGTACACAGAGGCAGACCACTGGGCGGGACATACTCGGAGCGGATGGCGGGACCCGTGGAGCAGAGGAGCTATCTGTACCCACCCTTCAGGTGGGAATTCCAGTGGACATCTCAGCGTAGCAGCTTTACTTTTCAGTCGCTGTTTTCCTTTTCGAGTTGTACTTTACAGTTGGGCTTGTATTTCCGGCCCCTTTTACTTTTCAGCACTCTTTTTTGTACTTAGTGTTTTACTTCCGCTTGTACTCTTTGGTGCTTGTTTTCTTTTATAAAGGCAATGCCTTCCCAGTTAACGGGATTTTACGCCTTTGGTGCTAGTCGCCAGCCCCTGGCCTATGGAAGGCGGGCTTGGGGTAGTCACGGCACGGGCCCCGAGGACGGGTCGTGACATATTCAGTCTAAAAATTAGATTCCACCCATGTCAGGTCACATGGAAGCCTCATGCATTTGGTTAGTTATTTGGATACACAATATTCAATGAAAAACTTCTATACCATAACTGCATCGCGTCACATCTCTAATGCGTGGGTGAAGAATTTCCATTGTCCAGTGACAAGGTTACATGATTATACTAATTTTTTGGCATCCACATTGATACTCTAGAATCATATATCTAGTTAATATTATCATACCTTTTTGTAGACGAATATGTTTCTCACATGTTTATTTATATTATATATATAAATTTATGACAATATTTATTGAACATATTTAAATTATGACTGAATTTATATAAACTATTTTATATAAATCTTTACTTAATCAAATATTTTAGAAATGTTTTATCTTTTGTATGGAAAATCATCTTTCTTATACCTATCATTGCATCATATTGAAAATGTAGAGAATGTTTTGGTAAAATATTCTTTTGATATTAAAAGCATGATTACATTTAAAATATGAATTATTTTCTTTGGATAATCTATATTTGGAATCTATTATGGAATATTTGGTGGTATCTATAGAGACCCAAAGTTTGAGGTACATTGAAATTACATTACTTTTGCGGAATACTTAATACATAACGAAAACAGACACACAAGGACCGTAATAGTTTAGTGTCTTTGGAAACTTGGAAACTAATCCTCTAATCAAGGTGAAAGATCTTCAACATCTCTCATAAAGATATTCCCATTTTAGTTTTCTTACCTAAAACCTTTCTTGAAATCCTACGGAAAAAAACATATAAAGGGTGAGCTCAACTGCTCAGTAAGGGTAAGCATGGAGAAAATACATCAAACAATATACATTTTAACTTAAAAACTTGAACATAATGTTTAAACATCAAAATATTGAGTAGAGACATAAATCATGTAAGTACGTATGTCATGTATAATAATGGAACATCAATCTTGTTAAAATAGAATGGGAATAAATCATGTAATTATGGAAAACATTCATCACTTGTTAAAATTTCCATAGTAGCCAAGGCATTGCTGCCAAGACCATCTTAGTGGACAATGTCCCTTTCTGAATCAAGTTCACTCCTCGTTCCAGTCTTGTACTGAACCGGATTAACTTACCATTACATCCATGTGTATCTCATGAGATATAAATATTTTCCCAATGCACTGGAGGGATATATAGGTCCCACTCATCTCATAATGAAATCATTCATACTTGTGCCACAAAATAATCTTAAACATTCATAATAACCCAAAGAATAAAATGGGTTTCATAAACATCATCCCATCATCACATAATTCCTATAAAAAAATAGATATTTCATCATAATAAAAGTGAAACCATGTAAATCATAGAGACATTATACATGAAACATACTCATATTTAATATTTTCATGTTAGATAGAAAATGGTTTTGATAAAACACTTGAAATGAATTCTTGAAAAAAACATCCTTTCTTCTTCAAAATCATTTTCTTTTCACAAAATTCCATGTAATTTTAAAAGAAAAGGATTTTTTTGAAAATATTCATGAAATATTTTGGACGGATCTTCATGAAAATAAGGAATTATAAAACCGTAACAATCCTTTCATTCCGTATAAGTTAAAAAAATATTCTCCTTGTACTTTTGTCGGAAAAGTAAAAAATTAATTCGTAACATAAACAAAAGAATGATTCCTTACAAAACATGTTGTAAAAGTAAAAATGGCTAAAAAAGACATTAAACATACATAAAAGCACATTTAGAAAACATGGACATGGATGATAACAATAACCCCAGTAAAAACTTATGAATAAACAATCTCGGATAAGAATGAGATTGGAATAATTATCCCTTACCTTAGGTCTGATATTCTTTGTATGTATCCGAACCTCATGTATAATGATTTAAATAATTTCATTGACTTATTCATTGTTATTATGTCATTAATGGTTCAGTTATTACTTTATATTACCCATTCTTTTGTAAATTCAATGTTAAAGTAGCGTTTTGTGTGAAATCGTTTTATTTATCGTATGTGTTTGGGCTTGTTGTTCTTGATATTATTACTTCTATCCTGATTTAAATAATTCCAGAATTTAAACCATGATTTATATATAATATATATTCAGTATATACATATATATATATATGGTAGATCGATAAATGGAATGAAATACACCGTTCATGGAGACTGTAGGTCGTACGTACGCATGAACGCTGTTTTCGTTTCCTTAATGAATGGAATTAAGTAGATGACATACATATATATACATAAATCCAGTATCATTATTATGTCATATATTTCTTGATTAATTATTATATATACTTTATAATCTTTCATGAATGGTTAACATAGAGAATGAATCTCATCGCGTCGGGGAGACGGTAGTCCGTACGTATGCACGAGCGGTGATACCATTTCCATGATGGTTGAATTGTATTGAAGTGTATTTATAATATTTCCGAATCATTTTAACATTACAATAATCATATATAGTTATTACTTACACCATTATACCCATCTAAGTAAGGTGGTGGTGGAAAACAGATTACACCACGGTGTGGAGACAGTATTCCGTACTTACGCACGCGCGGTGATTTGATTTTCCATTGGATGGATAGAAGGTGAAATAGGGTTGTTTCATACTAAAATATAATTATATGTGTGATACTTATGTTATTACTTTATAATGAAACAACTAAAGAAGAATAAGTATAAGAAGAAATAAAGATGAAAGAATCGGTAACGGACATTACCTCTTCTTTGAAGCGCCTCATCATAACCTCATCTTTGGGCACTAAAGACGGTCATTGAAGAATAAATAAACCTCTTGGATGTTTCTTGGAAAGTGGAGAAGATAAATTGGCAGGTTTTGGTCGAGCATGAAGGCCCAAAGTGGTGTAAGGAGGAGAGGGAGTAGTGCCCTTTTATAAGGGAGGAGAGGGGCACCTTTGGAAAAACTAAAAATATTATTTTATTATAAAGTTATATTTGGTTTTTAATAGCTCCAAATTGATTTATTTAGAATCTAAGGTAGAGATGTGTAGAAATATTCTCATCAAAAATAATTTAGACAAGTTTAGGTTTCTATTTTAACCATATCATTTAGATTTAACTTTAAGTAAAATAATTTTACTTTTACTATGTCTTCTTTTTTTCTTACACTATATGGTTAATTAACATACTATAAAAAGCCAAAAGAACCCCAAGTTGTTTATTATTAATATATATAACCTTATCTAAGTCATTTTTCCGAACCTTAGATTTTTAGGAATAAAATAACAATTAATTATATAATATTTATTTTAAAAACTATTTTATGTCAATTTGGACACTATTTGGTAATTGATTTTTTCGAAACTCATAACAGATTGATTAGTTATAAATATGTTAATTAAATAAATACTAACATGTCATATTAACCTATAAAATTATTTTAATTCATAAAAAGCCTCAAATTATATTTATTTGAGTATTTATAACATCTATTATGTTAATATTTCATTAATAAGATAATTACAACAACATCATTGTGTCATAAATAAATTATATTATTTAATGTCTAAAAATTAAAAATAAACATCTATTATGTACAAATTGTTTTTAACATTATAATGAATATTTATATTCGAATTTATCTTATGTATAACCCTATATTAAAAATTAATTAGTTATTAAACTTTGATTTTACATATTTTAACTCTTCTTTAAATAAATTAATAATAAATGTCCTAATCTAATCCAGGTGGACCAAAATGCTCATATTTTATTCCTAAGGTTGTTTTTGGTCGAATTATACTTATCCAATAGAATTATGATGTGTGTTAGGGTAATTATAATATCATTTTTACCCTTAATTACCCTATTTACTTTTAACCTTGGTAAATAAAAGTAAAAAGTTATCATTCACCAAAAATTATTTTCATCTCATTGAACCACAATTTAGTTGTTGATATTAAACGTGTCTCTCCGATTTTCAAAATTTCACTCACAGAAGTGGTAAAATTATGTTTTATGTGAATTTGAAAATTCTCCTACGAGGTGGTTAAAAGACGGTGAAAAGTTCCATAAAATATTTATATATCTAAACTTATTAAAAAATGACTCCAATGAATTACACTGAACATATATTTGTATTATGTATCAATTTTGGCCTAAAATAAATTTAAATAAAATAACTTAATATTTAAATAAAAAGCTGGTTTTTAAATAGTAGGCTAGTGTTTTCAGTATTCATCAAAAGTTGAAAGTTTTCGAAAAAATACAAAAAATTCACCCTAGGATAATTTCAATATTCTGAATCCAAAAATGAAGTATTTCTAAAGATAAAATTTATGAAATATTTAAAAGTGGGTATTAATTTTCATAACGGCTAGTTTATATAACATATCGTTGTTTAGTGAAACTCGGTATTGCATACAAGACATGCTATCGTAGAAGGTTGTGATTGCGTGTAAGGAAAGCAAAGTCAGGGATGCGTGTAGTGAAAACTCCTTTTGGTGTAGTGTAAAACACAAGACATAAATAAAATTAAAATATATATTTTTCATAAAATCTCAGGGTGTTAAATTTTACCCGCCTTAAAATGAATTTCACCCTCGAAATTCATCCGGGTTATAAATGGTTTACTACTCAAAATTTTCTTTAATAAAAACCCCCATCATAAAAAGGAATACCAAAACCAATCTTTAAAAACTAATGTATGAAACGTAATGGCTACCCAAATTAAATAATCACTGGGTTTCCACATAGGAGAACACAGATGAAAATATGGATATGGAAGGGAAATCTAACCATCATGTTCTAATAGATAGTGGTAGAGAACATGGCTATGAAAAAAATCCAATAATCACAAATCCATAGGTTTTTGATGATCTAAGGTGCCATCTTATTTAATTGATATAATGGCACTAAGACAACATTATTCGTTTTCAAAATCATTTCCTTAAAGTTTATGAAATTGGAATTAGAAGAAATACATTCTTGATTTTGGTACAGTCTCACCATTGGCCGTTCCGTGGACTATTTACACTTCATTTCTTAAATAAATGATGTTTAATTTTTCATTCGTGAAGTGTTAGCAGATCATGTGGTAGAATGATGGGTCATTCCACCTATCTCAAACAGAAGGTATGAGAAAGTTATCAAAAATACATAAGTCCATCTATAGTGAGATTAATCATATATTGTTCCTAAAATGGACTTATTCTTCATATATCATACTTCTTAATATAATAAAACTATTTTTTACTAAACAAAGACTTCTTGTAGGCCAGTGGTAGGCGATAAAGGCCTGTCGCTATTCATATGTGGGTCTGATTCCCACAGCCTTTTCCGACGCGATGGGTTGTCGCCCGTCCTGCAGGTCGTCCATTTTCTAAAACTACATTATTATAACATTCCATAAATAACGTCAAAAAAATTATAACCTTAAACATTTCTATCAGATGTGTAACATAATCCATTCTAACCTTTAAGCATATCGAAAATACTTCTTCCCAATCTCATAGTGTAAAGAATATGATTAGTTGAGAGGTCACATAAAGAGTACGTGAATACCATCATTTATCCCCATATATCATACGATATATCTTGTTGGTAACATTCCAAACATTCTACGGACATAATCATGTATTCTATTGAAAAATGGATACCCATTGAACATTAGTGAAAACATGAATGCAGCTAAAAGTTAACACTATCCACATACCAAAATCACCAAAATTCTATATACTGAAACCATGATATCACATAGTACTTATATCAATCATGAGTTCATGAATACTATCAAACACTTTATTTTCTTCTTATTACTTTATTATGAGCATATCATCTTCCTTCCAAAATATTTGAATCACTTTTCATGGTTACCGGCACCATATTCTTATAGAATACCACAACGGACCAATACACAGATATTTCAAAATTCCATGATACTATAAATTACATTCCATGATACTATTTTGAAATCCCATTACATAAACACTTAATCATTACACAACATCATTTTCATACTAAACATCACAAATAGGGATCTCATGTGACTTCCCTTTATCCTTTTCCTTAATAGGTTGCTCACATTGATCATTATTAACCCTTGGATTAGGGCATTTATTAGCATGATGCACCATTTCCTTGAACTTGAAGCATTGAAGTGTTGGTGGTGCATTCTCTGCATTCTTTTCTATATTCACATCATTAGCAACCCTTTTCCATTACTTCGATACTCAACTGATCGATGTACTACTTGTCCACACTTAAAACATTATCTAGTCCCTTTAAGACAATCTCCACCATGCTTCTTTCCAGACTTTGAGCATAAAGAAACATTCAAATTCTTTTTACCATTATTATGATATTTCTCCTTGAAATCCATCTTTTGTTTCTTGTCAAAACCATGAGATGGATTTGTTACACCAGCTTCCAGTTCTACCTTTATAGCACAACACATAATTTCTTCATAGCTACATAAGTCTCTTATAGCTAATTCCCTTCGATGAATTGGTTTTAAGCCACTGAAAAATCAATCAACTTTACCTTCAGGTTGGATGATAAAGCCAGATGCATACCTTTAAAGTCTTGTAAAATTCGCTTAATATATACCAACAGATTCATCATCCTTATTCTTAAGCTCAAGAAACTCCTTTTCTATCTTTGTTCGAAGAATACTAGGGAAGTACTTACTGGAAAACATGTTCTTGAACTCGTCCCATTCCAATGATTTAATTTCATCTTGGGGCCTTTTATTCTTAATTAGAGTCCACCACTGGTCTGCTTCACCTTCTAAATGGTAATCATCTAAAATGACTTTTTCATGTTTTGAACAGTGATGTATGGAAAATATCTTTTAAATGGTATGAATCCATTTTTCAACAACAAGTGGATCAAAATACCCATTGAATGTCGATGGACGTTGCCTCATGAAGGAATCAATAGAATATTGTTCCCATCTCTGATCATTTGGAAAACCAGAATGATTCATAGATTGTGTAAGTATATCAATAAGATTTTTCACTCCATCTCCCATCACATTGTGTTTCTCGGGAGGACAATCATTGCATTGTCCATTACATTGTTCAACATGGTTCCTTCGGGTTCCATCCATCATCTAAAACCCAAAAAGAACAGTGTGAGAGGCAAAAATTATGCTAGGAAAACAACATAATAAAGGGTGAGTACCTTCAATATTTAACATCATAGGATTAATTCTAATATCGTTACCATAATTCTAGGACTATAACCTATACATATACTTAACCTTAGGGACATTCCTAGACATACCATAGAAATATCTATGGGGATATCACTAAAGTTTTCGTATCCTAATTTCCAAAGGTTATCTAAACCATTCCTCTGATACCAATTGTAGAGACCCAAAGCTTGACGTGCATGGACATTACATTAATTTTTCAGAATACTTAATATAAAAAGAAAACAGACACACAAGGACCATAATAGTTTAGTGTCTTTGGAAACTCGGAAAATAATCATCTAATCATGGTGAATGATCTTCAACATCTCCCATAATGATCTTTCCATTTTGGTTTTCTTACCTAAAACCTTTATTGAAATCCTGGGAAAAAAACATATAAAGGGTCATCTCAAATCCTCAGTAAGGGTAATCATGGAGAAAATAAAACAAACCATATACATTTGAACTTAAAAACATCAACATAATGTTTAAACATAAAAATTTTGAGTAAAGACATAAATCTTGGAAGTACGTACGACATGTATCATAATGGAACATCAATCTTCATAAAATAGCATGGGAATATATCATGTAATTGTGGAAACCATTCATCACTTGTTAAGATTTCCATAGTAGCCATGGCATTGCTTCCAAGACCATCTTAGTGGACAATGTCCCTTTCTGAATCGAGATCAGTCCTCGTTCCAGTCCTGTGTCACTGAACCGGATGAACTTACCGTTCCAACCATGTCTTTCTCATGAGATAGAAATCTTTACCCAATTCATTGGAGGAAGATATAGGTCCCACCCATCTCATAATGTAATCATTCTTACTTGTGGCACAAAATAATCTTAAAACATTCATCATAACCCACAGAATAAAATGGGTGTAATAAACATCATCCCATCATCACACAATTCATATAAAACAAATGGATATTTCATCATAAGAAAACTGAATCCATGTGAATCATAGAGACATTATTCATGAAACATACACATACGAAATATTGTCATCTTAGATGGAAAATTGTTTTGATAAAACACTTGAAATGAATTCATGAGGAAAATATCCTTTCTTAATCAAAATCATTTTCTTTTCACAAAATTTCATGTAATTTTAAAAGAAAAGGATTTTATTGAAAATAGTAATGAAATATTTTGGAGGAAGCTTCATGAAAATAGGTCTTTATAAAATAGTAAAAATCATTTCATGCCGTATAAGTTAAAAAAACATTCTCCATGTACGTTTCGTGGAAAAGTCAAAAAATACCTCGTAACATAAACAAAAGAAAGATTACTTACATACCATATAGTAAAAGTCAAAATGGGTAAAATTGACATTAAACATACATAAAAACACTTTTATAAAACATTGAAATGGATGATAAAAATAACCCTAGTAAATACTTACCAATAAACATTCTCGGATAATAATGAGATTGGAATAATTATCCCTTACCTTAGGTCTGATATGATTCATACGTATCTGAACCACCTATATAATGAATTAAATAATTTTATTGAATTATTCATTGTTATGATGTCATAAATGGTTCACTTAAGACTTCATATTACCCGTTCTTTTGTAAATTCCATGTTAAAGCATCGTTTTGGGTAAAATCGTTTTATTTATCGTACATGTTTGGACTTGTTGTTCTTGATATTATTACTTATATCATGATTTAATTAATTACAAAATGTAAAACATGATTTATATATAATATATATTCAGTATATACATATATATATATGATATACTGACAAATGGAATGAAATACACAATTCATGGAGAGACGGTAGGCCGTACGTACGCATGGACACTATTTTCGTTTCCTTATTGAATGGAATTAAGTAGATGACATACACATATATATATATACATAAATCAAGTATCATTATTATGTCATATATTTCATGATTACTTATTATATATACTTTATAATCATTCATGAATGGTTAACATGGAGAATGAATCTTATCGCATCGTGGAGACGGTAGTCCGTACGTACGCACGAGCAATGATACCGTTCACATGATTGTGGAATTATATTGAAGTTTATGTATAATATTTCATAATAAAAATCACATTACAATAATCATATATAGTTATTCTCTACACCATTATACCCATTCAAATATGGTGGTGGTGTAAAACAGATTACACCATGGCGTGGAGATGATATTCCGTACGTACGCACGCGCGGTGATTTCATTTTCCGTAGGATGGATAGAAGGTGAAATAGGGTTGTTTCATAATAAAATATCAGTATATGAGTGAAACTGATGTTATTACTTCATAATTAAACTACTAAAGAAGAAGAATTAGGAGAAGAAATAAAGTTGAAAGAATCGGTAATGGATATTACCTCTTCTTTGGAGAACCTCTTCTTAACCTCCTCTCTGGGCACTAAAGATGGTATTTGAAGAAGACCCGAATCTCTAGGATGTTTATAGGGAAGTGGAGAGGATAAATTGTTAGGTTTTGGCCGAGACTGAAGGCTCAAATTGGTGTGAGGAGAAGAGGTAGGAGGTGGCCTTTTATAAGGGAGGAGAGGGGCACCTTTGGAAAAACGAAAAAAATATTATTTTATTATAAAGTAATATTTGATTTTTAATAGCTAAAAATTGATTTATTTCGAATATAAGGTGGGTATAGGTATAAATAATCTCATATAATAGAATTTAGACAAGTTTAGGCTTCTTTTTTAACCTTATCATTTAGATTTAACTTTAAGATAAATAATTTTACTTTTACCATGTCTTCTTGTTTTCTTACACTATAAGTATAATTAACATACTATAACAAGCCAAAAGAACCCCAATATGATTATTATTAATACATATAACCTTATCTAAAAAATTTGGCCAAACATTGGATTTTCAGAAATATCATAACAATTAATATTATAATATTTGTTTAAAAAACTATTTTATGTCAATTTTTTTACTATTTGGGAATTGATTTTTGTGAAAATCATAACATAATTATTGGTTAGAAAAAAAGTTAATTAAATCAATAATAACATGTCATATTAACCTAGAAAATTATTGTAATTCATAAAAAGTCTCAAATTACATTTATTTGAGTATTTATAACATCAATTATGTTAATATTTCATTAATAAGATAATTACTTCATCATTATTGTGTCATAAATAAATAAAATTATTTAATGTCTAAAAACTATAAATAGAATACCACTATGTAGGAAATATTTTTATTTTTATAATGAATATTTGTAGTCGAATTTATCTTATGTATAACCCTATATTAATAATGAATTAGTTATTAAACTTTGATTTTAACTGTTTTAACCCTTCTTTAAATAAATTAATAATAAATGTCCTAATATAATCCATGTGGACCTAAATGGTCATATTTTATTCCTAAGGTTTGTTTTGGTCGAATTATACTTATCCAATAGAATTAGGACATGTGTTAGGTAATAATAATATCATTTTACCCTTAATTACCCTATTTAATTTTAACCATGGTAAATAAAAGTGAAAAGTTACTTTTAACCAAAAATTATTTTCATCTCATTGAACCAAATTTTATTCCTTGATATTAACCATGTGTCTCTTATTTTAGAAATTCCACTCACAGAAGTGGTAAAATTAAATTTTATGTGAATTTGCAAATTCTCCTAGGAGGTGGGTAAACGACGGTGAAATGTTCAATAAAATTTTTATATATCTAAAATTATTATAAAATGACTCCAATGAATTAATTTTAACTAATATAGGTATTATGTATCAATTTTGACATAAAATAAATTTAAATAAATTAAATTATAATTCATATAAAAAGTCAGTTTTTAAATAGTAGTCTATTGTTTTCACTATTCAAAAAAATTGAATGTTTTCAGAAAAATACCTAAAATTCACCCTAGAGTAATTTCGATATTCCGAGTCCAAAAATGAATTCCATTTCGAATGATAAAATATATAAAATTTTGAAAAATGGGTATTACTATTCATAATGGATAGTTTATATAACATATCATTGTTTAGTGAAACTCAGTATTACATACAACACACGCTATCATGGAAGGTCGCGATTTTGTGTAATGCAATCCAAGTCCGGGATGCATGTATTGAAAAATCCTTTTGGTGTAGAATACAATATAAGACATCAATAAAATTTAAAAGAATATATTTTTCATAAAATCTCTGGGTGTTACAGTATCCAAATGGGTTTAGGCTCACACTATACTTTTTTCCTTCATGTATTTGTAGAATTTATTCTTCTAGGATCGAGAATGGGGCAAAGATATCTTGGAGGAGGATCTAAATATTCATCCTTGGTCATGGTGAGTTTCTTACATAAGTACCTTGTGATATTTTTTCCCATTTTTTACTTTGGTTGCAACACTTTGGGATTTTATTCATTGTTTTTTATGGTACTTTACTCTATGTTGGGCTTCCAGTGTTATGAAACATGTCTTGTTTCTTTTTCATCCCCAGTGTTTTGTGGAAAATTAGTTCCCATATCCACGTCGTATGATTTTAGGTTCTACGCACAGATTTGTGAGGATTTGGAATGCCCTTTGGATTATGTCAAAGATAGCTCAGTAATTTGGTTACCTTAGTATCTAAGGTGGTTAATAAAAAATAAGGCTAATAAGTGGAGTTGAATTTTTGGAATTTTTTTTACAATATTATCCAAATGTTTATTTTTATGTGGAAATTTGTAAAAGGAGAAAATATATATAATTAAATAATATATTAAAACATGAATAATTGGGAAGAAAAATTGGATATTATAATGGTAATATAAAATTATAATATGATAAAAACATGTTAAGAAAAAATTATCCATCATTAGGGAATCATGTTATATTGGGTGGGTATAAAGGCTTTCAAGTATATATATTAGAGGAGAACCACCAATGTGAACAAAAATATAATTCATTTAATTTAAGTTCATGTTTTACAAAATTAAATATTCCCAAAATACTTAATGGATAGAATCCAATGTGTTTTGAAATGATGTAATAACATAGAAACCTTGACACCCACCCAATATAACTGTTCACATATCAAGAATCCCATCCATCATGGTATTAAAATTGTGATATGCCATGTGGAATTATAAAAAAACTACTATTTTACAATAAATGAGAAATTATAGTTGGAATACCCATTATCATCTAATCTAATCCTGGTTACTAAATGGGTATGTTTATATCAAGTTTTACACTAGTAAAAAATCTGCTATTAATGTAATAAGGTATCCTAAATCTAATAAGGTATAATAAAAATTAACTTTTTTAATATTTTAGTGTAATATTTATGAGAAAATGGGAAAAAAATATTCAACCAAAAAATCATCATAAATAAAAAGAAATTATTTAACCATTAAAATATATCATGATCATATTTGAAGAATAATCCCTAGATAATTTCCCATAGAGATACCTTAAAATTCAATATGGTTAATCCAAATCTATTAGAGTGATATAATGGATTAATAAACTGATATGATCAGGGATTTAATCTAGTCTAAACATGGATGTAAAAAAGTAGACGGTGTCCAAACCCTTGACTGTTCTTACCATACGTATAAATTATTATACTAAATCATTTAATATGGATTTGTGTCCTATAATTTGACCAATAAGGAGATTATCATTAGATATTAAATGGAATCATATATTTCATATATTCACACAATCAATTTGAAATTATATATGTTTTCCCTTTTACATAGTGGATCAAACTATGGGTGTCACGTGTCAAATAATGTTATAGATCTAAACTAATCTAATGATGGATATAAAATGATTCTCTTCATTATAAAAAATAACTTATATAGTGTAACAAATCATTAAAATGCAAAATCTTGAGGACACTACCAACTCTATGTCATCAACAATATAAATGAGTCGAAAGACACACAACAATCATATCACATTTCAAAAAAACTCATAATCTACATAGACATCATGTAAATATCATTTGAAAATACCTCTATGAGAAATAATCAAATTTTATATACCAAAATTAGATATTACAATTCTAATGAACCATTTTATCTTGTTATATAACATGTCTGTATAATAGTACTTCACATAGGGAGTAGAATTCTAATTTCAGTTTCATAAACCCATTTCATTTGGAAAGAGAAAACTAGTTTACTCAATTCTATCTGAGTCACAATCCATTGATTGAAATATGCATCAAACACCCCATGATTAATACCATAGATCATACTCTTTACATACCATGTTCCTCAATAGTCTAGTCTACAATAAAATAAAAAATTCAATATCAAAATCACAGTCAAGTTTCTAAAAAACCATCCCATGGTTATCATTGTCAAATTTATATTTAAAATTATTGTTCTTCCATCTAAATCGATTTCTACTCCCTGTTAAAGTGACCCCATAAACATTCAACCAAAATATCGATTATTTTCAATCAATTAGATCAATCATTTCACACATGAAAACAAATAAAAAATATACGTCTTAGATGACTCAAAAATTAAAAATAAAACACTTACTAAAACTTAGGAGTGTACTCTAAAAAATTAATGAGATGATAAAACCTCCCATTTATGTCCTATTTTATTGATTCCAACATGAATTTAACAGATTCCCTGACCATGTTTTTTTAAAATTTATATGAATCATGATGATATCAATATGTACCCATATTCAATCAATATTGTCCCTACCCATTTGATATTATCCATTTGGTGATTAAATATCACACAATATGTAATGGGTAATAACATAGTGTTTATGATTCATATGAAAACTCGGTACTCAACAATAATAACTCATAGTTCCTCTCATAATTACCTAAACTAAAACCATTATAATGGTATACAGTATGACATATAAAATAGTATATACTAATTTTTTCCTAGGAACACCTATATTATTTCATAATTTAAACCCATACCTATGATTATAGATCTTCATGCACACACACACCAAAGAATATTCATTCCATGATATCTAGTACCATTCCACAATATACATTAAATATATGTTTAAAATTTAATTTTTTTAAATAATTTAAAGAATATATAATATCCAATGAAACTCAATAATAACATTACTGGTAATAAAACCACAAATAATGATGTGTTTATGAACTGTGAGATACCAAGTGAAAATGATGAAAAAAATAACTCATAAAAAATAACACCATTAACATATAATATAATCCAATTAAATGAAACCCCCCACTAAACTCATTAAAAATAAAAATCAACAAAAATATATAATAATGAAATATGATTATCATTACATGATTTCCTATATAAACAACACAGTAAATAACCATTTATAGGGTTTCCTCCATGATCTATTATACTATTCACCAAATCATATACTATGATAAAATGTAAGAGGTTTAATAGAAATAAATAAATAAATAGTAACAAGGAAGGTAACTACCCTATTTTAATAATTAAACACCCCCATAAATTTATCTATAATAATTTGATAAAATCCATTGAAGTTGTAGGGGATTGGTTGGAAGAAATATCCCTCTTGAATACCATTTACTTTATATACATCATTAGGGGATATGAATTATATTATGTTCCAATCCTATATTTCAATAAATAATTATAACTACATTAGTTACCAAATTGATTGTGGATATAGTAATTTTATGGTGCGGGTTGTTTGGGAAGGCCCTATTTGAATATGGAGATAATTTCAGACAATATTTTTTGTGCCTTAGTGATTTTTCAAGGCCTCATTTTATCTAGAATTTTTAATTTTTCTATGCCCCTTTCACGGGGTTAGATGAATTTTCCAAAAAATAAGTGGAATTGGATCATGCCCTTATGGCTAAAAGACTCAAATTTTCTAATACATTCCAAGGTTAGTCTCAATGTTGTGATGTGAATTTAATGCCACCTATTACTCTAATTAGGTTAGTGGATAGAGATTTCATTTTTATTAATGATCATGATTAAATTAAGAAGTGACTTCAATTATATATGTATTTATGCTGGGTTTCATTTCCTTAGTTATGGGAGGAAAACCGTGTAGAAATGTCAACCTAAATGGGATGCTTTTATATCGTTCAAAGATGTGTGGAATTAAGATGATCTTGATTAGGAGAGGATTCTTTCACATCATTTTCAATAGCATGAATGAATGTTTGGTTGATTGAATTAAAAATCCAACAATACTGATTCCAATTGTATTCAAATTTTCAGAATTTCATTGGAACTTCAATCCCATCATGAAATGAAAAACATCAGTACAAGTCTAGATTTGATTTTATGTGCTTAACAAGTTTTACTATCATCTTATGATCCTGATTGATTTGGCTTCTTGTTTTGGGAAACCATTGAATATGGAATAAAAAACTATATATTTTGATATTGTTTTTTATTCCCATGTCAAGGTTGAATTGTATGTAGAATCCAAATTTCATGAATTGGACCACTTCTTTAAGAATGACAAAAACATTTATATCAGATATGAATTTGAGAAGAATCTGCCTTTTTGATATTAATTCCTGATTGTAGATCATGTAGTTTCTTATGAAAAAATCGTTTGAAAATTAGTAATAATCAATACTATTGAAAAAGTCAGTTCTTACAAAGTGGTTGATAGGAATAATAAATGGAATGATCTGATACCTGAAAAGGGTGGTCATTTAGATATAGAATGGGTTGTATATAAGTATGAGGTGTGAATATCCCTGGATATAATTATAATGGTAAATGAAAATTCAATCTTTATGAAACTACCTAGGATGTTTACACATTTGGATATGAGAATGATGTTACCTTTTGAGAGGGATTTAATGGTGGGGTTGTTAATCTACCAAATTTCGATGTTTCCTCGGGGGGGGGGGATACTATTGTATCTAGTTTTAATGTTCCTATTTGGGGTGTTGGTTCTTAAACTGAGGAAGAGTAAATTAATTACTTCATGAGTACTTCTACTATTGTATTCAATCATCATGATCCTATTGTAGGTGACCCTCTAGTTGAACTGACAGACTCTATGAATATAGATGTCTTAAAATGGAATATCTCTATTTATGGAGGAAGTTAAAAAGAATAAGATAAAGCGATAAATCCTAAATTCTGTATTCATTATGTTGTTCTATATCAGAAACCTCACACAGAACAAGATTCTATAATTAATACTAGAAATACAATGAGGATGGTTTTGATGAGGCCTTCTCTTTTTACTTTACTGATATCATACTACCCACTAACTCCGAAAGTGATACAATGTATTCCCCTCTAAAAATCGCATGGGCTACCACTATGTCTCATGGTTCAGTTTATAAGAAGGTTCATCCAATGAAAAATATTGTGTGACATAGTCGAATATGAGGAAGCATTGTAGGTTGATGTATCTCTAACATCACAGTGTTGTTATCCTTTCCCATTATAATTTAGATATCATAAATTGTTAATAAAGGAATATTAATTGGAAACACCCCCTATATCGTGTCTTCAAAATGATTCTATGAATAGAATTCAAATTCTGAGGCTCCCCAAAATTATGAATGGATCCATTAAATATTCAGGAATAATTAATTAGAAATATAAAAACAAAAAATATACC
Organism: Viscum album; assembly: GCA_963277665.1. Lineage (NCBI taxonomy): Eukaryota > Viridiplantae > Streptophyta > Magnoliopsida > Santalales > Viscaceae > Viscum > Viscum album. The sequence continues at coordinate 2,038,762,064 of OY728121.1, forward strand.
TTCAATTACAAATCGTGTTCCAAATGAATGTCATATGAAGTAATTTTTTAGAACATTATAACTCTATAACTATTAATTCATCACGCATGAATATTATGGTAAAAAAACCCATGATTCTTTGAATTTCTAATCCACATGATTTTTTCCATGTATTGTGTAGGTCATATTAAATTTTATTTTCAATTATTTTGTTCTAGTGTATTTTCTAACCAGGTGGAATATTTATACGTATTTTCACTTGTTTCCTTCGTTAATTTAAATTATGGTGTATTCAATGAGGAAATGATTCCTCACAAATTCAATATTCATATTTTGATAATGTTTGCCTTGTTTATTCATTCTTGAAATAGATATCAAGATAAAAAATGGTTAGCGCATGATATTTATAGATTCAATGATTGTTTCTATTGTTCAATGATTGTTGACCGATACATAAATATGATTATCTCTCCCACTGATAAATATTTTTCCCTTCACTCAAAAATTTCTCTCACGGAATTCGGAGCTTGTGTTGATGATAATGACTTGATTGAAGTCAACATGGTTGGTTCAAAATATACATAGTTAAGGATATATCTAAATTGAATTGATTGAAATAATAATGGTCATTCATTTTTTTTATAAATTGAGTATTTATAAATGGGAAACAATTTCTAGCATACCTCTTCCAAAATTCACATCTATTCATCACCCAATTTTTTAAAACATCTAGTATAGAGAAAATAGAAATCTATTTTATTTCTTTCTATAATTTCTATGATCTTCAATGGATTTTGATAGTCTCATCAATTTTTTTAATATCATGAATTGTGGTAGGGGTAGTCTTATTTCATTATCAAATAGAAGCACTCAAATGCATGATGAAAATTTTGAGAAATAAAAAAGAAAATGGGATGGATAAATCATTTTCTACGATTGAATCTTCTCCCAAGTAACCTTATTATACAGATACCAAATTTTTCTATCTTTTGGATTTTTCCATGGAATCAAGTAATTTCAAAGTAGAATAATATATTTTTAATGAAAGAAAACAATATTATGGAAAAATTCATAATTATGTGGCATTATAAAGTATATAAGACACTAAATATTTCAATTATCTTCAATTAATTTAGAAGCCTAAAAATTCTTTATCCTTCATTCAACATGGATATGACATCATTCATTACAAAAAGTGAACCTCATATCACATTGTTTATTATTAATATAATATTCAAAATGAGATTATATCAGTGTCAAATTCTATTGAAGAAACAATATTCTACATGGTTATGTCTAAAGATAATATTTTTATCACTAGAATCCCCTTGTATTTTTAGTTAAAAGATATTATTTTCATCCTCAATACTATCAGTGCTCTGGGACCATATGGCTTCAACCAATAATTATTCTTGAATTATTGGGATCTGATTATAGAGGATTCCAACAATGTGGTAACTTATTTGTTGATTAATGAAGTGATCCCTCGGTGTCTTAATGCTAAATTCATCAACATGAATCACAAAATTGAAAATTCAAATGAAATTCATGACTTCAAGAAAATTAAACTTTTCATCATAATTATTAATGTAATTTGAAATATTATTTCTAATAGGATTTCATGTATAGATTAAAAAATGTATATTTGCATCAACTTATCATTATTAATGGAAGATCCATATAGCATTGAATTTTTTCTTCCTCAAAATATAAAACTATCATAGAAAACCTAGAAGAGTTAGAAGAATGTTCCTATATATTAAAATCATGATGTATTATGAAAAATTGTATTGGAATTTTTTTTCAATGTTACATGGATGCTTTGGAATTTATAAAACATTTATTAATTGGGTAGCTTCCCATTTCAGTGCTTATTAATTTCCCTTAAAGTTTATTTTAAATACAATAGTGGGGTTAATCAAAGTGAATCCATAACATCTCTTCACATTTATATTACTTAGAATTATCTCAATATGATCGTTAAAGAAATGTTCACAAAAGGAATGAAAAATCCAATTCATGGCTAACAAACTGACCTAGGTAATGCTCAATACTAACATTTATCCTAATCCCCCACATACCTGAAGGGTGTTACCAATCGCAATGGGCTATAAAAAATCACCCGAGCGTGAAACAAAAAATAAGGGGGGATGATTTCACCCTGCATGAACAAACACATGGAATATATATACACATGGAAATGAAATTGATAGTGGGAGCCTAATTAATATATTCCATAACTGAAAGAACATAATAGAAATTTGAAAACAATAAACATAACTAAAACTCCACAATACATTTAAAACTTAAATGGAACCATAATAAAATAGCTACTTTATTTTATGGTTTGAAAAATCTCCCACCATCTAAGTATCAGCTACCCAACCTAGATGACATGAAACCACACCGCCTCACTATTCCTCCATGCGTTTACCAGTAATGGAATACATATAATGTTATACGCATAATCAACGAGGTGAAAATTGTTTAAGATAACATGATCAATAGGATCCCACCTTGGAGTTCCATAACCTATATCTTTATAAATATTCTAGTATGAAAATTTTAATTAAAACATTGCATGATAATAACTAATGTTTTTTAAAATAAAATATTTTAAAAAATTTCCATTTATGATATATCTAATGAAAAATTAGGTATATAATTTAAAAAAATCACATTTTCTATATCTTCTATTATAATAATCAACATGCATATCAGGTCTAACATATAACAAATCCTAGAAATACATAAAAAATTGTACCATTACAGAAAATACAATACAAAGTAATACAAAAAATCAGGCCATTGAATACTCATACCAAAAATCTAGGAAGTGTGCACTATGGTCACTTAATCCAATTATTTACATTCTAGGACCTGGGATAAATACTATATATTGAAACACCAATAGAATATATGTACCTATAGCCAATAATATATAGTCTAGGACCATAGGAACACCCTTGAATGTGAACCCCCCAAAAATAAAATGGTCTAAAGCTAATCCTTAAACCTAGTTCCCAAGGTAACCTAGGATCTCATTTTCACAAACATCTTAATTATTCGAAAATCATTTCATACTCATTTAAAAAATCAATTTAAATTTGTTGGAAAATACCATTTTTCATTCCATTTATTAACAATAAAGGAAAACCATTTACCATTAAAAACTATATTCAACACAAACAAATCAATCGTATAAATTCCTCCTATAAATTAGTATATGACGAAGAAAAAATATGGTTCAACAATATGAGCTACAGTTGGAACCACCTTCCTTGAATCTAGAGTTGCATAATCCATCAATTTTATCCACCAATAAGTAATCCTCAATGAAATATAAAAACTCCAAAGAATAAAATCCTTATCAAATTATTTATCAACCTTAGAAAACCTGGTGTCAGTAGAATGAATGAAACAAAAAATGTTCAAGAAGAAAATACTACTACATTGTTACCAATAATGTAATTGAATCCAGAATCAGAATTCTCTACCAATATGGATGAATTTATGAACAAACACCAACCTATACGAACATATTTGATAACCCAACTTAATGTATCATCAAATATCAATAATAAAAATTAAGAAGAAATATAACATATCTAGAGAGATGCACTATAACAACAATGAAGATCGATTGATGATCAGATCATTCTAGATTGAGAAGGGTCTCCCATAATCACCATGTAATTTCCCTTGGTTGAGGTATAAAAGGTCGGAGAAAGAACTGAAACAATATAGCTACATGTCTATTTTCAAAATGATACACGATCCCTGATATTGTGTTTATCCCTATTAATCGACCTATAATCTTCAATGTCCCACATATACTATAACACCCCGAGATTTTATGAAAAATATTCTTTTTAATTTCATCGATGTCTTGTTTTTTACGCAACACCAAAAGGATCTTGCACTATAGGAATCCCGGACATGGCTTACTTACACACAATAGTGACCTTCCATGATAGTGTGTGTTGTACGCAATACCAAGTTTCACTAAACAATGATATGTTATTAAAATATAATATAAACTAGCTGTTATGAATAGTAATACCCCTCTTTTGAAATTTTATTTTTCAAAATGGACTTCATTTTTATATTCGGAATATCGAAAATATCCTGGGGTGAATTTTGGTATTATTCTAAAAACGATCAATTTTTGATGAATAGTAAAAACACTAGGTTACTATTTACAAAACAACTTTGTATTTAAATAAGTATTTATTTTATTCAAATTTATTTTAGGTCAAAATTGATACATAATACCTATATAAGTTCAATGTAATTCCTTAGAGTCATTTTATAATAAATTTAGAGATATAAAAATTTTATTGAACTTTTCACAATCTTTTACCTACCTCCTAGAAGAATTGGAAAATTTACATAACACATAATTTTATCACTTCTGTGAGTGGAATTTCAAAAATCTGAGAGACACGGTAAATATTAAGTAGTAAAATATGGTTAAATAAGATAAAAATACTTTTTGGTGAATAGTATCTTTTTACTTTTATTTACCACGGTTAAAAGTAAATAGGGTAATTAAGGGAAATTATGATATTATTATTACAATAAAACATGCCCAAATTCTACCAAATAAGTGTTATTCGACCAAAAAACCTTAGAAATAATATATTATCATTTAGGTCCAATTGGATTAGAGTAGGACATTTATTTTTATTTTATTTAAAGATGAGATAAAATAGTTAAAATCAATGTTTAATAAAAATAACTTTTAATATAGGGTTATACATAAGATAAATTCGACAATAAATATTAATTATAAAGATAAAAATATTTCCTAAATAATTTTATTTTAGTTATAATTTTTATATATTTAATAATTTAATTTATTTATGACACAATTATGATGCAGTAATTACCTTATTAATGAAATATTAACATAATTGATGTTATAAATACCCAAATAAATATAATTTTAGTCTTTTTATAAATTATTAAAAAAATTGGTTAATATTACATGTTAGTATTGATTAAATTAACTTTTTTTGAACTATTCATGATTTTATAATTTTCACAAAAATCTATTACCAAATACTGTCAAAATTGACAGAAAATAGTTTTTAAAACATATATTTTATTATTAATTTCTATTTTATTCCTAAAAATATATGATTTTGGTAAATGACATAGATAAGGTTATATATATTAATAATGAACCACTTGGGGTTCTTTTTTCTTGTTATAGTATGTTTATTGACCATATAGCTTAAGAAAATAAGAAGAAACAGAAACTGTTAATTTATTTAACATAGAGTTAAATCTAAATGATAAGGTTTAAAAAGCAACCTAATCTTGTCTAAAACCTATTGGTTGAGAGGATTTCGACCCATCCCCACTTTTTCTTTTAAATTAATCAATTTTGAGATATTATAAACCTAATAATACTTATTATAAAATAATATTTTATGTTTTTCCAGAGGTTCCCCTCTCATCCCTTATAAAAAGGGCACCCCTTACCTCTTCTATAAACACCCTTTTTATCCTTGAATATCGGCCAACCCCTAGAAATATTCCTTATAATCATCCCTAGAATCATAATAGTGGTCCTTGTCTCCTAAAAAGAAAAACACTAGTGCCTTAAAAGGAGCTTAAGAAGAGGCGCGTCAAAGAAGAGGTAATATCCTTTACCGATTCTTTCCAATTTATTTCTTCTTCTTCTTCTTATTCATTATTTGTTTCATCATAAATTAATAAAATCATTATCACTAATATACTTATATGTTATTATAAATATGAAAAAACCCAATTACATTTTCTGTCCATCCAATGGAAAATGAAATCACCGTGCGTGCGTATGTACGGAATACCGTCTCCACGTCGTGGTGTAAACAGTTTTTCCACCACCTTACTTGGATTGGTATAATGGAGTAAATAATAACTATATATTCTTATTATAACATCATATTGATTCTAATATATTCTATCATCCACTCCAATTCCATTCAATAAATATGGTAATGATATCCTTACTCGTGGGTACGTACAGATTACCATCTCCACGACGAGATGATATTCATCTTCCCTGTCAACAATTCAAAAATGATTATAAACTATATATAATAAGTAATCATGAAATATATGAAATAATAATGCTACTGGATTTATTTATATATATAGGTATTTCACTTACTTAATTCCATTCAATTCATTAAGGAAACGAAAAATAGTGTTCATGCGTACGTACGACCTACCATCTCGATGAACGGTGTATTTCATTTCATTTATAGATCTATTATATATATGAATATTATTAATATATATTATATATAAATCATGTTTTATATTTGGTAATTAAGTAATCATGATGTAAGTAATCATATTATTAATTACAAGTCAAAACACGGCCGATAAATGAAACGATTTTACCCAAAACGCTGCTTTAACATGGAATTGACAAATGAATGGAAAATCTAAAGTCAAAATTGAATCATATATTATATCATAAATATTATTATGGTTTAGTTAAAAGTTAATAATATGTTTAATCCCACTATACCGGAGTCTTGGACACATATGGAAGAAATTGGACATAAGGTAAGGGATAACATTTCCAATCTCATTTTTATCCATTAGTGTTTATTCGTAATTATTTATTTGGGTTATATTTATCATCCATGTACCTATTTTCTAAAAATGGTTTCAAGTATGTTTAAAGTCATTTTTAACCATTTTTTACTTCTACTACAAGGTATGTAAGGAATATTTCTTTTGTTTTCCATACGAGATACTTTTTGACATTTCTGTTAAAAGTATGAGGAAAATGTTTTTTTAAATCATATAGAATGAAAGAATTTTTATAGTTTCATAACACCTTATTTTCATGAAGCATACTCTACAATATTTCATGAATATTTTCAAAAAAAATACTATTCTTTTAAAATTGCATGTGCTTTTGTGAAAGGAAAATGATTTTGAATAAGAAAGAATATTTTCCTCATGGATTTATTTAATGTGTTTTATCAAAACAATTTACCATCTAAGATGACATTATTTCATATGTGTATGTTTCAAGTATAATTTCTCTATTATTTACATGGTTTCAATTTTATTATGATGAAATATCCATTTGTTTTATAGGGATTATGGGATGATGGGATGATGTTTATGTAACCTATTTTATTCTTTGGGTTATGATGAATGTTTTAAAATTATCTTATGTCACAAGTAAGAATGATTTCATTATGAGATGGGTGGGACCTATATCTCCATCCAATTCATTGGGTAAAGATTTATATCTCATGAGATAGACATGGATGGAATGGTATGTTAATTAGGTTCAGTGCTACAGGATTGGAACGAGGAGTGAACTCTAATCAGAAAGGGACTTTGTCCACTAAGATGGTCTTGGAAGCATTTCCTTGGATACTATGGAAATCATAACATGTGCTTAATGGTTTCCACAATTACATGCTTTATTCCAATGCTATTTTATCATGATTGATGATTCATTATGAACTATGCATTATGTACTGCCATATTTTATGTCATTTCTCTAGATTTTGATGTTTAGATATTATGTTCATGTTTTGAAGTTAAAATATATATGGTTTTTTTATTATCACCATGATTACACTTACGGAGAATTTGATCTCACCCTTTATATTTTTTATTTTCCCTCGGATATAAATAAATGTTTTAGGTAAGAAAAAAAGGAAGATATTTATGGGAGATGTTGAATATCTTTCACCAAGATTAGAAGATTATATTCCGAGTTTCCAAAGACAGTAAACTATTACAATGCATAGGGGTCTGTTTTTGTTATGTATTAGATATTCCGCAAAAGTAATTTAATGTATATGTACATCAAGATTTTGATTTCTACAGTTGGTATCAGTGGAATGTTTTAGTTAACGTTTGGAAACTAGGATCTGAAAAAATTTAACGAGATACCTAGAGATATTTCTAAGGTATGTCTAGGGATGTCCCTATGGTTAAGTATAAGTATAGGTTATTGTCCTATAATTAAAGAAAAAATAGTAGAATTAAACCTAATATTTTATATATTTAAGGTATTCCCCCGTTATTTTATTGTTTTCTCTACCATGTCTTTTTCCTCTCACACTATTCATTTTGGTTTTTAGAGGATGGCTGGAACCCGAAGGAACCGTGTTGATCAATGTAATAGACAATGCAATGATTTTCCTCCTGAACAAACCAATGTCATGGTAGATGGAGTGAAAAATCTTATTTCTATACTTACCCAAGCTATGAATCATTTTGGACATCCAAATGAGTAGAAAAGGGAACAGTATTCTATTGCATCATTCATGATGCAATGTCCACCTTCTTTTAGTGGGTCTTCTGATCCACTTGTTGTTAAACAATAGATCAGTACCATTGAAAATATATTTTCCATACATTGTTGTTCGGAACATGATAAATTCATTCTAGTAGTTACCATTTAGAAGGTAAAGCAGACCAGTGGTGGACTCTAATTAAGGATACAAGGCCCCAAGATGAAATTGATTCTATAAGGCCCCAGACATAAACCATACTTAATCTTGAGTTATTACAAGATCACACAATGATGATGTTTTTGGGTTTAGAGTTTTAAAGAATTATATCATAAAACTTGCATTACATATAAACAAAGTTGTTACATAATGATATTATTCTTCATTACCATCAATGGAAACATATTTAAAATAATCATGGATTCTTTCTTGACACTTCCTTGACACTATCATCATATCATGTAACTTTCCCTTGACCTGTGAAAACATTTCAAAAAACTTGGGATGAGCATAAAAAGCTCAGTAAGGGATATAAAAATATGGAAAGGAAACATGGGTACATATATACATAAGGATGAGATCATACATTACCCATAAAACATAAGCACTTTAACATAAATCATCAAATCATCAATAAATCATAGAAATCATAAGACATAAAGGTAACTTGAGGCATTCATAACATTCATACGTAGGGAGTAACCCTCTTGGTTATGTTTGGAATACCCATCACAGTATATTCCATAAATATCTTTGGAGAAACCTTAACGTTTCACTCCTTCACGTTACCCAATGCATTTGAGAGATATATCAGGCTCACCCGCCCTTAGTTTATCATGGAACCACTCATCTTCATAATAATTCCCAAGAACCTCAACATAATCGTATCACATAAAACATGCATAAAGGAAACATTACATTTCCACCTTTCAATCACAAGATATCAATACAACACATTGATATAAAAACATTATGAATACCCATTTCAATACCAAAATAAAATAAAATTAAAACATGGTATTTATTTTTCTTTTAAAAAGAATGTATGTCTTGTAGAGGAAGCCGAAACTCAAATAACGGTCACGACGACGGAGAAGTAGTTTTCGCCGCACACGTACGACAAAAATATTCCCTTTTGTCGTTTAATAAAACGCTTCGTATAAAAAAGATTCCTTTTCGATAAACGTAAAAGTCAAAGGGGTTTATACACCATATAAAAGAAGGTTGTGTATAAAACAAAATATGCCTCAATGAAAGGAGATTGAGACGAAGTCCCATACCTCGTATCCGACTTGACCCGACCATTCATTAATCTCCTGAATAATAAACTTGAGTTAATCTCTACTTTCTTAAGAACCTTTTTCATGTTCATTATTCCTTTTATACCATGTTATGAACATCATGTAATCATTTAAGTTAATAATGTTCATTTTTTCAGTATTTGGTTCTTAAGTCAAAAATAGACTTCTTACAATTACATGTTGCTAATTTGTTCAATGGTTCATTATATCCTGAATGATATTAATGATTTGGATAACATATATATCATACATATTTATCATATACATGTATTTATAATATTACATCACATTTAGAGGTAAGAAATGAAATGCACTGTTCATGAAGACGGTAAGCCGTACATACGCATGAACGCTACTTCCATTTCTATTTCGTATTTTCTGGAATAGAATCATAATGATATAAGAGTATATTATAATTCCAGAATAATAACATATATAATATCATTAAATTTATCATTTAAAAATCCCACATATGGTATTAACGAATCAAATCACTTTCAGGGGGCGGTAGTCCGTACTTCCTAAAATGAAGATATCGTGTTTACCAATAATGGAAACAATAATGGTATGCCATAAATGAAAAATACAGAATTTTAAGGAAGAATAAACATATTATATATCATATATAAAAATAGTGACATCATAATGGCCACCATTGAAGGTGTTAAATGAGTATTGAACAATCATCGTTTCGGGAGGCAGAATTTCACCATCCACGGAAACCGTATGTTCTTTAACCATTTGATGTAGTTGTGTGAGAGTGTATCTCGAATAAATCTTATAACAACATCCTAGTATATTGAATATACTGGTGTTGTTACAAAATATTTTAATAAAAAGATTTTAGTGGGTTGGAGAAGCAAAATAAAACAAATGAACGTGAGAGAATGAATTAACTTTAAAAGTGTAACTCTTTTTGATTTGATCCTAAAGGCTTCATTTGAAAGGATTCTTCCCAAAGGGAATCCTCTAGGATGGGGAGAGGGATGTGGAGAGGGTAAATGGTCATGGGTTGGACGAGACAAAGGCTTTGGGAGTGTTGGTAATGAGGTAGAGGTTGGAGCCTTTTATAAGAGGAGAGGAGGGGCACTCTTGGAAAGTAAAGAAATATTACTTTATTTGAAAATGATATTCGGATTTAAATGGTCCCACATTGATTTAATTCGAGGATAAGGTGATAATGGTTCTAAATATACCCATCCAATAGGTTTTGGACATGTGTAGGTTTTAGATACTACATTATCTTTCGATATTATTTAAATCGTTAAATAATGAGGTCATCGCTGCATCATCATGATGTCATAAATAATTTAATTTATTTAAAGTCTAAAAATTATAAAACAAATACTATGAAGTAGGAAATCTTTTTACCTTTCCAATGACTATTTATAATAAAAAAAAATGATCTTTATATCCCCATGTAAAAATTGTTTTCGTAAAACATATGATGTTTGTGTCATTTTTACTTTTACATTAAATAAAAAGTTATTTATGTCATTTCCCAACCAAAGTGGCTCCATGGGGTCCCCAAGTTGACCCATGGCTTGTCTTGGTCGGCCATGACACAGACAATGAGGGTAGGACATGTTTTAAGCTCATCTCATTTTATTAAAGCATTATTTTTACCTTAAACTACACTAATTACCACTAATCGCGATTAAAAACTCAATAAGTTACTATTCACCAAAAAATTATTTTAATCTCATTGAACCACATTTTACTTATTAATGACAACCATGTATGTCGGATTTTTGAAATTCAAAACACAATGATGGAAAAATTTCATTTAAACGGAAAATCAATTTTTATTAGTACCACTTAGTGGTTTCACTATTCATCAAAAATTGAAGTTTTTTAGAAAATTACCAAAAATTCACCCTAAGATATATTTGATATTCCGAATTCAAAAATGAAGTCTATTTCACAAAATTCAAAACATATAAGTCATATTAATTAATTTAATAATTAATTCCCGCTGTCAGAGCAAATAACGTGTTTTTATAAAACAATAAGTATCAAAAGATTGACACCAGTTTAAGTCAAATTTCAAAGTGAAATTGATTTAAATGGCCACCGTTGGATTAAATGGTAAAAATATATTCAGATTACACATTAAAACCAATTCAAAAGATAATAAAATCATATTAATAAATTAGATTAAGAAGCAGTTTTGATGTAAAATGCAGTATTTTTCACTATTCATTAAAAAATGAACATTGTCAGAAAAATATCAAAAATTTATCCAATGTAAAATTCAATGTCCCAATAATAATGAATATGTTTATTTTGACAAATATAGATTATAAAATTGTCAAAAGATTTATTTAAAAAGTGTTTGCCATCAAAAGGCAGTAAAACAATCTTTTAAGAATATTAGTGTATTCCATGCATAAGATTGTTTTTATTTTCATTTTAAGCCTCTAAAACACTATCTTAATCATTAATAGACATAGATAAAAAATATCTATTATTCATTACTTACTTGGGATGTTACATCCTTCCCCCCTTTTGAAAATTGCGTCCCCACAATTTATTTACTTATCGAATAAGTGGGGGTATTTATCCCTCATTGAATTTTCAGATTCCCATGTTGCCTCTTCCATCATGTGGTTTTTCCACAAAACCTTTACCTGATTAATCACCTTATTTCATAACACATGCTCTCTATGGTCAAGAATCTGGACCGGTTGTTCCTCATAAGATAGGTTCTCTTCCAGCTGAACTACCTCTGGACTCAAAACATGAGATGGATCCGGCATATACTTTCTCAACATCGAAACGTGAAAAACATTGTGTACCTGAGATAAACTCGGAGGTAAAGCCACTCGGTATGCAACTGATCCAACTCTCTCCAGAATTTCATATGGTCCAATGAACCTTGGACTCAACTTTCCTTTCTTACCAAATCTCATCACACTTTTCCAAGGAGAAACCTTGAGAAAAACATAATCACCTACCTAGAAAGATAGATCCTTCCTCCGGTTATCCGTATAACTCTTCTGCCTGCTATGAGCTGTTCTCATGTTCTTCTAAATCAGCTGAACTTGTTCTGCCATCTCTTCTACCAATTCTAGTCCCATCAACTTCCTTTCACCCACTTCATACCAGAAAGCTGGAGTTTGACACCGCTTCCTATATAATTCCTGAAATGGTGCCATCTGTATACTGGAATGAAAACTGTAATTATATGAAAATTCAACCAAATAAAGATGTTGGTCCCAAATTTCCTGATAATCCATAGAACAAGCTCCTAGCATATCCTCCAAGGTCTGAATTGTTTGTTCTAACTGTCCATCTGATTGAGGATGAAAACTGTACTAAAATTTAATTCAGTACCTAACGACTTCTGAAGGCCTTTCCAAAAGATAGAAGGGAACCTGGGATCACGGTCAGATACAATGGAGAGAGGAACTCCATGTAACCTGACTACCTCTTTAAGATACAAACGGGAAAGTTGATCTAGGGAAAAATTATCTCGTATAGCAAGGAAATGATCAGATTTGGTCAAGCGATCAACAATAACCCAGATTGCATTATTACCTCGAGATGTCTTTGGTAATCCCGAAACAAAGTCCATGGATATATTCTCCTATTTCCACTCTGGCACTGGTAAAGGCTGAAGCATCCCTTTTGGTAACTGTCGCTCTGCTTTAACCTGTTGACATGTCAAACACTTCACAGTAAAATCAGAAATATCTCTTTTCATTCCATCCCACCAGTAATACTCCCGTTGATCTCTGTACATCTTAGTACTGCCAGGATGTACTGAAAACGGAGAACTATGAGCATCAAATAACAACTCTCTCTTCAACTATGAATCACAAGGCACACACAATCTCTTCTCAAATCTCAAAACGCAATCATTATCAATGTTGAATTCAGGAAACTTACCTTTCTGAACCAGCTCTACCTTTTTTTGCAACTCACTGTCTTGCTTCTGTGCTTGCCTGATTCTATCTGATAGATATGATCTCACTGATACCTGAAACAAAACAGAAGAACATCCTGCACCAACAACTTCTATGCCAAATTTCATCAAATCCTTAACCAAAGGATCACGTTCCAAATGCAACATTACTAATGAAGCATTACTTTTTCGACTTAAAGCATCAACCACTTTATTTGCTTTTCCCGGATGGTAATGAATTGTACAATCATAATCCTTGATTAATTCTAGACATCTCCTTTGTCTCATGTTCAATTCTTTCAGAGTGAATATATACATTAAATATTTGTGATCGGTATATATTTCACACTTTACTCGATACAAATGATGCCACCAAATTTTTAAAACAAAAAAACAACAACTGCTAATTCCAAATCATGTGTAGGGTAATTTGCCTCATGAGTTTTCAACTGTCGTGAAGCATAAGCAATTACCTGACCATTCTGCATTAGGACGCAACCAAGTCCTTTCAATGAATCATCACTGTAGATAACAAACTCACCATTCCAATAAGGTAGTGCCAAAACTGGAGCATTCACCAATCTTCTTTTCAATTCCTGAAAACAATCATCAAATTCTTTTGTCCAGATAAACTTAACACACTTCCGAGTTAGCTTAGTCATTGGACTAGATAATAGTGAAAAATTTCTAACAAACCTTCGGTATTAGCCTGCCAAACCAAGGAAGCTATGAATCTCAATTACATTTGTGGGTCTTGGCCATTCTTCCACAACTTTTGTTTTTGCAGGATCAAAGGTTATGCCATCTTTTGAAACAATGTGACTATGGAAAGAAATTTGTTGCAACCAAAACTCACATTTGCTGAATTTCCCATACAATTTATTTTATTTTAAGGTTTGAAAAATGACCCTTAAATGTCTTTCATGCTCCTCTTTACTTTTAGAAAACACCAAAATATCATCAAAGAAATCCACCACAAACTTATCCACGAACTCATGGAAAATTCTATTCATTAAGTCCATGAATACAACAGGTGCATTGGTTAGCCCAAAAAGCATTACTACAAATTCATAATGGCTATAACTTGTATGGAACGCGGTCTTCGGAATATATACCTCATTTATCTTCAGCTGATGGTACCTCGATCTCAAGTCAATCTTTGAAAAAAACTGAGCTCCCTGGAGCTGATCAAACAAATCATCGATATGAGGCAAAGGATATTTTTTCTTAACAATGATATTATTCAAGGCTCTATAATCAATGAAAAGTCTCATTGAACCATCTTTCTTTTTAACAAATAAAACAGGAGCACCCCATGGTGATGTGCTAGGTCGAATGAAAACTTTTTCTAATAAATCTTGCAATTTCTCCTTCAACTCTAAAAGTTCAATTTGAGCCATTCGATAAGGGGGTTTTGAAATTGGCTTAGCATCAGGAACTAAGTCAACTGTAAACTCAACATCCTGATCTGGTATTAATCTAGGAAACTCATCAGGAAAAACATCAGGATACTCATTTACCACTGGCACATCATTAATCTGAACATTTCCCTTATTTTCAACAATGTGTGCAAGGTAACATTCAGTTCCATCTTTTACAAGTTTCTCGGCCTCGTGATAAGTTATCAATAGTAAGGGTTAATTCTTGTACAAAAACAGAAAGTCTTTCTGAAGATAAACTTCTTTAGCTCTACAGTCAATCTTAGCATGGTAAATAGAGAGCCAATACATACCTAGGATAACATCAAACTCTACTAGAGGTAGAACAATAAGGTTTGCAAGTAGGTTCTTTCCACAGATAAGGATATGAACATTCTTATAAATTATTGTTTCCTCAACATTTCTCCCAGTTGTTTTTACCAAAAGTTTAGGAGTATTTTCTTGAGATGGTATTCCCATTTTACTAGAAAAGGTTTCAGAGATGAAAGAATGTGTAGACCCCGAATCAAACAACACACTGGCATAATCTAAAAAAACAAACAAAGTACCTGATACAACTTCATTTGACGGCCCGACATCTACTGAAGTAGTTGCAAAGGATTTCACCACCCCTTTATTCTTGTAGTCTAACTACTTCCCATCACTCAAGCTCTTTGTCGGACACTCATTTTCATAGTGACCCATCTCATTTCACTTATAACATTTCACTAACTGTAAATCGAATTTGGTCTTACCATCACCTTGATCCTTTTCAGTGCAATCACGAGCCTTATGTCCCATCTTACAACATCTGTAGCACTTTCCAGAATTCAGAAGACATTCCCCAGCATGCCTTTTTCCACATTTATCACAAACTGGAAACTTAGTTTTCTTACCATCAGACTTTTTTGAAGAATTCTTACCTTTCTCCTGCCAACTCGGTCTCTTATTCTGTTGGTTGTTATGGAACACTTGATCATCGGCAAACTCCATTTCCACCTTATCAACACATCAAACATGCTTTTCATAACTTTTAAACTCACGATAAGTTAATGACCTTTGATATTTTGGCTTTAATCATGAGTAAAAACGATTGATTTTATTATCAAGCTCTCGGATAAAATTTGGAGCATACCTTGCCAATCGAGTGAACCTTTCCTCATAGGTAGCCACTGAGTCTTCCTCTTTCCTCAATTCCAAGAATTTCTTTTCCATCCTAAGTCGAACAGCCTTAGGAAAATACTTCTCAACAAACATACCTTTGAATTCATCCCAGTCGAGAGCATCAATCTCATCAGCGTCCCTGATATTTTTAACCACACTGATCAGCCTCACCCTCCAAATGGTAAATAGCAAGACTAACCTTTTGATTGTCTGAGCACCCCATGACATCGAAAATCTTCTCCAGTGCTTTAATCCACCCTTCAGCTAGCACAGGGTTAGATGATCCTCTGAATGATGGGGGATGTTGCCTCATGAAATGTTCCACCACTAACATGTTCCTCTCCAGTTGTTCTGGCTGATCTCGTGCATGGATACCACCACAATTTATAACCTGAGTCAACTGCACCATTACTGCAACTAACTATTCAGTTTCAATCCCGACATTCTCCAGATGCTGATTCGGAAGGTTATTTCCTTTTGTATGCCTTCCTAGCACTGCTTCCTTGTTTCCTCTGTGGAAAACCATTATGAACAAACTTGACTTAGATGAAGAAACATGGTAATCTTCAAATTCTATATCACTTCAATTTGACCATAAAAAAAATACTTTTGGTTAATCATTTAATTGAATTATGAATCCTAAAGTTATCTAAGATGACCTTTGATACCAACTATAAGGCCCAACCCTTAAACCTTTCTTAATCTTGAGTTATTACAAGATTACACATTGAGGATCTTTTCAGGATTAGAGTTTTAGAGAATTAGATCATAAAACTTGCATTACATATAAACAAAGTGGTTACATAAAGATATTATTCTTCATTCCGATCAATAGAAACATATTTAAAATAAACATGGTTTCTTTCTTGACACTTTCTTGACACTATCATCATATCATACACCTTTCCCTTGACCTATGAAAACATTTCAAAAAACTTGGGATGAGCATAAAAAGCTCAGTAAGGGATATAAAAATATGGAAAGGAAACATGGGTACATATATACATAAGGATGAGATCATACTTTACCCATAAAACATAAGAACTTTCACATACCTCATCAAATCATGAATAAATCATAGAAATCATAAGACATAAAGGTAACTTGAGGCATTCATAACATTTTTACGTAGGGAGTAACCCTCTTGTTTACGTTTGGAATACCCATCACAGTATATTCCCTAAATCTCTTCGGAGAAACTTTAACATTTCACTCCTTCACGTTACCCAATGCATTGGAGAGCTATATCGGGCTTACCCGCCCTTAGTTTATCATGGAACCACCAGTCTTCATAATAATGCCCGAGAACCTCAACATAATCGTATCACATAAAACATGCATAAAGGAAACACAACATTTCTACCTTTCAATCACAAGATATCAATACAACACATTGATATAAAAACATTATGAAAACCATTTTCAAAACCAAAATAAAATAAAATTAAAACATAGTATTTATTTTTCTTTTAAAAAGAAGGTATGGCTTGTAGAGGAAGCCGAAACTCAAATAACAGTCACGACGGCAGAGAAGTCGTTGTCGCCGCATACATATGACAAAAACATTCCCTTATGTCATTTAGTAAAATGATTCGTATAAAAAAGATTCCTTTTGGATAAAAGTAAAAGTCAAAGGGGTTTATACACCGTATAAAAGAAGGTTGTGTATAAAACAAAATATGCCTCAATGAAAGGAGATTGAGATGAAGTCACATACCTCGTATCCGAATTGACCCGACCATTCTTTAATCTCCTGAATAATAAACTTGAGTTAATATCTACTTTCTTAAGAACCTTTTTGAAGTTCATTATTCCTTTTATACCATGTTATTAACATCATGTAATCATTTAAGTTAATAATGTTCATTTTGTCGGTATTTGGTTCTTAAGTCAAAAATAGACTTCTTACACTTACTTGTTGTTAATTTGGTCAAAGGTTCATTATATCCAGAATGATATTAATGATTTTGATAACATATATATCATATATATTCAGCATATACATGTATTTATAATATTACATCACATTTAGAGGTAAGAAATGAAATGCACCGTTCATGGAGACGGTAAGCCGTATGTACGCATGAACGCTACTTCCATTTCTATTTCGTATTTTCTTGAATGGAATCATAATGATATAAGAGTATATTATAATTACAGTATAATAACATATATAATATCATTAACTTTATCCTTTACACATCCCACATATGGTATTAACGAATCAAATCACTTTCAGGGGGCGGTAATCCGCACTTCCTAAAATGAAGATATCGTGTTTACCCATAATGGAAACAATAATGGTATGCCATAAATGAAAAATAAAGAATCTTAAGGAATACTTTCGATATTATATATCATATATAATAATCGTGACATCATAATGGACACCATTGAAGGTGTTAAATGAGTATTGAACAATCATTGTTTCGGGAGGCAGAATTTCGCCATCAACAGAAACTGTATGTTCTTTAACCATTTGATGTAGTTGTGTGAGAGTGTAGCTCGAATAAATCTTATAAAAACATCCTAGTATATTGAAGATATTGGTGTTTTTACAAAAGATGTAAATAAAAAGAGTTTAGGGGGTTGGAGAAGAAAAATATAACAAATGAACATGAGAGAATGAATTACCTTTAAAAGTGTAACTGCTTTGGTTTTGAGCCTAAAGGCTTTCTTTGAAAGGATTATTCCCAAAGGGAATCCTCTAGGATGAGGAGAGGGATGTGGAGAGAGTAAATGGGAAGGTTTTGGCTGAGCCAAAGGCTTTGGGAGTGTGGGTAATGAGGTAGAGGTGGGGGCCTTTTATAAGAGGAGAGTAGGGGCACTCTTGGAAAGTAAAGAAATATTACTTTATTTGAAAATGAGTTTCGGATTTAAATGGTCCCACAATGATATAATTCGAGAATACGGTGATTAGGGTTCTAAATCTACCCATCCAATAGGTTTTGGACATGTGTAGGTTTTAGATATTACATTATCTTTCAATTTTATTTAAATCATTAAATAATGAGGTCATCGCTGCATCATCATGATGTCATAAATAATTTAATTTATTTAAAGTCAAAAAATTATAAAAAAATACTATGATGTAGGAAATCTTTTTAGAATTCCAATTACTATTTATAATCAAAAATCTGATCTTTATTGCCCCATGTAAAAAATTTATTCGTAAAACATATGATGTTTGTGTCATTTTTACTTTTACATTAAATAAAAAGTTATTTATGTCATTTCCCAACCAAAGTGGCTCCATGGGGTCCCCAAGTTGACCCATGGATTGTCTTGGTCGGCCATGACACAACCAATGATGGTAGTACATGTTTCAAGTTCATCTCATTTTATTAATGCATTATTTTTACCATAAACTACACTAATTACCACTAATCACGATTAAAAACATAATAAGTTACTATTCACCAAAAAATTATTTTAATCTCACTGAACCACATTTTACTTCTTAATGAAAACCATGTATGTTGGATTTTTGAAATTTAAAACACAATGATGGAAAAATATCATTTAAACGGAAAATCAATTTTTATAAGTACCACTTAGTGGTTTCACTATTCATAAAAAATTGAAGTTTTTCAGAAAATTACCAAAAATTCACCCTAAGCTGTATTTGATATTCCGAATTAAAAAATTAAGTCTATTCTACAATATTCAAAACATATAAGTCACATTAATTAATTTAATAATTAATTCCCACTGTCAGAGCAAATACCGTGTTTTTATAAAACAATAAGTATCAAAAGATTGACACTAGTTTAAGTCTAATTTCAAAGTGAAATTGATTCCAATGACCACCATTGGATTAATTGGTAAAAATATATTCAGATTACACATTAAGACCAATTAAAAAGATAATGTAATGATATAAATAAATTATATTAAGAAGTAGTTTTGATGTAAAATGTAGTATTTTTCACTATTCATTAAAAAATGAACATTGTCAGAAAAATACCAAAAATTTATCCAATGTAAAATTCAATGTCCCAATCATAATTAATATGTTTATTTTGAAAAATATAGATTATAAAATTGTCAAAATATTGATTTAAAAAGGGTTCGCCATCAAAAGGCAGTAAAACAATCTTTTAAGAATATTAGTGTATTCCATGCATAAGATTGTATTTATTTTCATTTTAAGCCTCTAAAACACTATCTTAATCATTAATAGACATAGATAAAAAATATCTATTTTTCATTACTTACTTGGGATGTTACAGATTCCATGAAATGGGACGTGTTCAAGAACTTTTTTTCAGTTAGTACTTCCCTATTATTCTTCAAACAAAGATGCATAAGGAGTTCCATGAGCTTAAGCAGAAGGATGATGAATTAGTTGGTATATACGAAGAAAATTTTACAAGTCTTACAAGGTATGCATATGTCATTATCATCCAACCTGAAAGAAAAGTTGATTGATTCTTCAGTGGCTTAAAACCAAGTCTTCGAAGGGCATTACACATAATAGACTTCAGTATCTATGAACAAATTATGCATTGTGATATCAAGGTAGAAATGTAATTTTGTGTTACATATCCATCTCATGGTTTTGACTATAAATGAAAGATAGAGTTCAAGGATAAATCTCTGATTAATTGCGAAGATAAGATGAATGTTTCTTTATGCTCAATGTGTGGAAAGAAGCTTGGTGGAGATTGGCGTAAAGTGACTAGAAAATGTTTTGTGTGTGGAAAAGAAGGCCATCGAGCAGCTGAGTGTCGAAGTAATTGAAAAAGGGTTTCTAATGATGTGAATAATATAATGACTATAGATAATGCACCACAAACACATCAATGATTCAAGTGCAAGGAAATGGGGCATTATGCTAATCAATGCCCAAATACAAGGGTTAATGATGATCGACGTGAGAAACCTCTTAAGGAAAAGGACAAAGGGAATTCACATGCGATCACTATTGGAGATGATGAGTATTATAACTATGTAGTGGAATTATTATGTGTTTATGTAACATGATTTCAAAATAATGTTTTGGAATCTAATTTATCGTACTGTGGAATATTGGAATATCTATGTATTGGTCTATTGTGGGTTTCAATAAATTTATGGTACCGGTAACCATGAAATGTGACTTTTGAAAATATATGATATGATAAGGACAAAAAGTAATTTTTAATAGTATTCATGATCTCATTACTGATATAAGGACAATGTGATATCATGGTTTGAGTAGGTATAATTTTTGGGATTTTTTTGGTATGTGGAAATAGTTAACTTTTGACAGCATTTATGTTTTCACTAAGGTTTTATGGTAATTCATGTTTCAAAAGAATACATTATTAAGGTATTCACAAGTTTGGAATGTGACAAAAAAGATATATCATATGATATATGGGGGATAAATGATGGTATTCACGTTCTTTTTATGTGACCTTTCATGTAATCATTTTATTTATACTATGAGATTGGACATATGTATTTTGGATAAGCCTGGATATTGGAATGGATTATGTTGGACAAAAAATAGTAATATTTAAGGATAGAACTTGTTTTTAAAAATTATTTCTAGAATGTTCTAATAGTGTTGTTTTATAAATATGAAAACACATAGGATAACCGACAACCCGTCGCGTCGGACAAGGTTGCGGGAATCGAACCCACAACCGAAGTGCGATAGGACTTTATCGCCTACCTCTAGCCTATAGGAATTCCCTGGTTAGTAGATTCCAGTTTTTTTAAGTGGTATGATAAATTAAGTATAATTCCATTTTTGTAATAATAATGAATTAACCTCACAATAGATGTACTTATATATATTTGGTAACCTTTGCTAACCTTTTGTTTGAGACATATGGAATGACCCATCATTCTATCACATGATTTGCTAACACTTCACGAATGAAAAATTCAACATCATTTCATTAGGAGATTAAGTGGAAATTGTTCAAGGCACGAACAACAGTTAGATTATACTAAAATAAAGTAAGTATTTCCTCAAAATAAAATTATTCAACTTTAGGGAAATGATCTTGAAAACCTAAAATGATTTCCTAGTGCCCATATATCTGATGAATCAGATTGTACCCTAGATCTTCAAAAATTTATGGCTTTCTAATTGTTGTCTTTTTCATAGCCATTTTCTCTACCACTCTCCATCAGAACATGATGGTAAGATTTCTCTTCCATATCCATATTTTCACCTATGTTCTCCTATGTGGAAACCTAGTGTTTAGTTAATTTGGTTAACCATTGTGTTTCATACTTTAGTTTTTGAAGATACGTTTTGGTATTCCTTTTTATGATGTGGGTTTCTATTTAAAAAACTTTTGAGTAGTAAACCATTTATAACACGACGAATTTCAAGGGAGAAATTCATTTTAAAGGGGGAAGACTGTAACAACCCAAGATTTTAAGAAATATATTCTTTTTAATTTCATTGATGTCTTGTGTTGTACTCAAAACCAAAAGTATCTTGTAGTACAGGTAACCTTGACTTGGAATGCATAAACGCAATCTCGACCTTCCAATATTGCGTGTCTTCTACACAATACCGAGTTTCAGTAAACAACGATATTTTATTAAAATATTATATAAACTAGCTATTATGAATAGTAATACACACATTTTGAAATTTTATTTTTCAAAATGGACTTCATTTTTGGATTCGGAATACCGAAATAAGCCGATGGTGAATTTTTGTTATTTTTCTAAAAACATTAAATTTTTGATGAATTGTGAAAACACTAGGTTACTATTTAAAAACAGACTTTTTATTTAAATAATTATTTATTTTATTTAAATTTATTTTAGGTCAAAATTGATACATAATACCTATTTATGTTCAATTTAATTCATTAGAGTCATTTTATAAAAAGTATAGAGATATAAACATTTTATTGATCTTTTCACCGTCTTTTACCGACCTCCTAGGAGAATTTGAAAATTTACATAAAACATAATTTTACCGCATCTGTGAGTGGAATTTCAAAAATCCGAGTGGCACGGTTAATATCAAAGAGTAAAATGTGGTTCAATAAGATAAAAATAATATTTGGTGAATAGTAACTTTTTACGTTTATTTACCACAGTTAAAAGTAAATAGGGTAATTAAGGGTAAAAATGATATTATTAATATCCTAACACATGTGCTAATTCTATTAGATAAGTGTAATTCGACCAAAAAAACATAGAAATAAAATATTATCATTTAGGTCTACATGGACTAGATTATGACATTTATTATTATTTTATTTAAAGAAGAGTTAAAATAGATAAAATCAACTTTTAATAACTAAAACATTTTTAATATAGGTTTATATATAAGATAAATTAGACTATAAATATTATTCAGAAAGATAAAGAAATGTCCTACATAATTGTATTTTATTTATAATTTTTAGACATTAAATAATTTAATTTATTTATGACACAATGATGATGCATTAATTACCTTATTAATGAAATATTAACATAATTGATGTTATAATTACCAAAAAAATGTAATTTTAGACATTATATAAATTACACTAATTTTTTAGGTTAATATGACATCATATTATTGATTCAATAAATGTTTTCTAAACTGATCATGCTTTTATGATTTTCAAAAAATCAATTACCAAATACTGTCAAAATTGACATAAAATAGTTTTTAAAACAAATATTTTATTATTAATTGTTATTCAATTTTTAAAAATCTATGGATCGGCCAAATGACTTATATAATGTTATATATATTAATAATTAACCACGTGGGGTTCTTTTGGCTTGTTATTGTGCGTTTATTAACCATATAGTGTAAGAAAACAAGAAGACATGGTAAAAGTTAAATTATTTAACTTAGAGTTAAATCTAAATGATAAGGTTGAAATAGTCACCTAAACATGTATAAAACCTATTTGTTGGAATTATTTAGACCCATCCCTACTTTTTCTTATAAGTAAATCAATTTTGAGCTATTATTAACCGAATTTGTCTTTATTATAAAATAATATTTTATGTTTTTCCGAAGGTGCCCCTCTCCTCCCTTATAAAGAGGTCACCCTTCCCTCTTCTCATTACACCCTTTTGAGCATTGATTATAAGAAAAAACATTCCCATTTATCTTCTAATATTTATAGGAACATTATGGAGGTTCTGGTCTCCTCAAAAGTCCAACCCTAGTGCCTTTAGAGGTGGTTAAAAAAGGCGCGTCAAAGATGAGGTAATATCCTTTACCGATTATTTCCAATTTATTTCTTCTTATACATATTTGTCATTATTTGTTTCATCATAAATTAATATAATTAGTATCAATTATATACTTATATTTTATTATAAATATGAAACAACCCAGTTTCATCTTCTATCCATCCTATGGAAAACGAAATCACCGCGCGTGCGTACGTACGGAATACCGTCACCACGTCGTGGTGTTATCAGTTTTTCCACCACCACATTACTTGGATGGGTATAATGGTGTATATAAAAAATATATATGATTATTATAACATCATAATTATTCTAATATATTATATCATCCACTCCAGTTCCATTCAATAAATATGAGAACGATATCATCGCTCGTGCGTATGTACGGATTACCATCTCCACGACGCGATGAGATTCATTTTCAATGTTAACAATTCAAGAATGATTATAACGTATATATAATAATTAATCATGAAATATATGAAATAATAATTCTAATAGATTTATTTATATATATATGTTTTCCATCTACTTAATTCCATTCAATTAAATAAGGAAACAAAAAGTAGCGTTCATGCGTACGTACGGTCTACCGTCTCCATGAACTGTGTATTTATTTCCATTTTTTGATCTACTATATATATGTATATTATGAATATATTTTATATATAAATCAATTTAAATATTATGTAATTAATTAATCATGATCTATGTAATCATATTAATAATTATAAGTCAAAACACGGACGATAAATGAAACGATTTTACCCAAAATGCTTCTTTAACATGGAATTGACAAATGAACGGAAAATATAAAGTCATAAGTGAATCATATATGATATCATAAATATTATAACGGTTTATTTAAAAGTTAATAATATGTTTAAACCCACTTTATAGGAGTCTCAGACACATATAGATGAAATTTGATATAAGGTAAGGGATAACCTTTCCAATCTCGTTTTTATCTGAGATTGTTTATTCGTAAGTATTTACTAGGGTAATATTTATCATCCTTGTCCCTGTTTTCATAAAATGGTTTAATTTATGTTTAATGACTAATTTAACCATTTTTTACTTTTACTACATGGTATGCAAGGAATCGTTCTTTGGTTTACCATACGAGGTACGTTTTGTCTTTTCTCTTAAAATTACGAGAATAATTTTTTAACTTATACGACATGAAAGGATTTGTACAGTTTCAAAAAACCTTATTTTCATGAATCTTACTCTATAATATTTCAAATCTAATTTGAAAAAAATCCTCTTGTTTTAAAATATAATGGAATTATGTGAAATGAAAATTATTTTGAATAAGAAAGGATAATTTCCCCCCTGAAGTTATTTCAAATGATTTATCAAAACCATTTTCCATAAAAGATGACATTATTTCATATGTGTATGTTTAAAGTATAATTTCTCAATTATTTACATGGTTTAAATTTTATTATGATGAAATATCATTTTTTTTTGGATTATGTGATGATGGGATGATGTTTATGAAACCCATTTTATTCTTTGGGTTATGATGAATGATTTAAATTTATTTTGGAGCACAAGTAAGAATGATATCATTATGAGATGGTTGGGAAATATATCTCCCTCTAACACAATAGGTAAAGATTTATATCTCGTGAGATAGACATGGCTGGAATGGTATGTTAATCTGGTTTAGTGATACAGGATTGGAACGAGTAGTGAACTCGATTCAGAAAGGGACTTTGTCCACTAAGATGGTATTGGAAGAAATGCCTTGGCTACCATGGAAATCATAACATGTGATTAATGGTTACCAAAATTAAATTCTTTATTCACATGATATTTTATCATGATTGATGATCCATTATGATCAATGCCTTACGTACTAAAATGTTTTATGTCATTGCTCATGATTTTGAGGTTTAAATATTATGTTCAAGTTTTTATGTTAAAATGTATATGGTTTTTTTATTTTCTCCAAGTTTACCCTTAATAATCATTTGAGCTCACCCTTTATATGTTTTCATTTCCCCAGGATATAAAGAAAGGTTTTAGATATGCAAAAAAAGAAATATCATTATCATAGATGATGATGATCTTTCACAAAGATTAGAATATTATATTCTGAGTTTCCAAAGACCATAAACTATTACTATCCTTTGGTGTCAGATTTTGTTATGTATTAGATATTCCCCAAAAGTAATGTAATTTCTATGTATGTCAATATTTGGGTCTCTACATATACTATAAAACCCATATCCTCATATTATAAATCATTTATTTCAACCATTAACAGTGATAAAGTCATATCCATGTCGTGTAACATTTCACAATGACATGCCTTCCAGGAATTTCGTCCAACAACTCTTCACATCATGTAACCAAATTACATTGTTTGAAATAATGCTATAGATAGAAGAAAAATTTAGTTAAATCTAAGATTCCATCAAATATCTCAATTCAATATTATAGGTATCCTCCCAAATCATTTTCAATACATAAAAGACCATGATAAATCAAAAATAATATTGTTGTTAATTAATTTATTAATAGATCGACATCAGGGTGTTACACATTCCCACTCTTAAAGACTATATATCCTCGAGAAGTCAGGTGGATGGTGTAATCCCAAGAAAATTAGGAGGCTGCTACTCCCTCTTCATAAACTATTGTACTCATGCCTCATGAGAAGTTGATAGATGTTTTGACTGTACTTTAACAAATAAAATTTATTTCCTCTGAATGACTTTAACATGAGAGTCGATGATCTCAACTTGTTTCAACAAAAAATAATAAATCACATCTACCCCAAATTCAACCCAAATAATAACAAGAGTAGGATCAGGATGGTACTTCCGGATCTATGATATGTGGAAATAATAATAAATTCAAATCAACTAAACTAGTAATGATAACTGATGGTAAAACATCCCAAGATTCCCAGTGACCCCAAATGGTGTAACATATCTCAAAGACCACTTTCCTAATTTTTTGACCATATATTGTACCAAGATAGGAGAAACATTAATAAAAAAACTCATTTAAATATGGAAAACTAAAGAGGACGATTCCACTAATCATCATATGATTTCATTCATCTATTTTCATTAACCAAACATCGATGTACATCTTAAATAATTGTCAACAACTCCATGCCAAGAATTTGTCCCACTAATGATATGTCTCCCACCTCTGCCCATCAATGAGTTGATGTACATAGGGAACCATAAAAGAATGCAAACAGAGCCATTATTATCCATGAACATTTTTAAAAAAACTCAACAAGACCCATATGGATATCTCATAAACCACTGAAATTCGAGGGATGACAATGAATCATATCCTCTAGGATCTCGATCACAAGCTCTATATGATCATCTATCTAGGGATGGAATGTTGTTCTCAACGTGACCCTAATTCCCGTTGAAAATTTAGGACTCCTTCTTAAAATTACCGTAAAAATAGGATGCATATCTAAATAAATGTAATAAGGACTCCCATGTAACCATGATGTATTCTATAGATACACCTTAGGAGGATATTCAACCTTAGAGGTACCCATGATCGGAATGAAATGAAAAGTCTACCGCAATAGTTAAAAATCATCTCATATTAAATTTAACCATTGGAGAGTCCATGGTAATAATATAAAAAACGTCCATGGATACCTCATCCCATATATAGGATAGAACCAGTAGAGTATAGAAAAAAATTGGAGAGCTTTATGTGCTCTAACATTATTTCTGGAAGGATTCACAGAGGGATTCATATTCTACAATGTAGAGCTCCACACAGGACCACCAAAATCATTTTATTAAGACATTATAAATATTTTTCATCCCTATATGGATGACCCATAAAGAGATGTAATAATTTATCATGAATAAACTCTTCATCAATACTATTTTTTTATCCAACTTCTCAAGGTGGAGTATATAATATAAATAGAGAGGCCGACCAGAAACGGTCTCCCAACATTAACATATTTATTTAATATTCCCATAAATTTCATCTAGAGGAAAACTATAAATGATATAATTTTAGAGGAATGATAATGACTGACCACTTTTCCAAACCATACATGAAACATCATCATGGGAATCTAGTTGCAGCTTGAAACAAATCCCTAAGTGATCCACTCTTCCTTGGATTCGAGAACATCCTGTAGTGGTACATTCCAACAAAGAGTGTATTCAATAAAATTCCCCATCCCTGGGTGTAGGCAATATCACAGTCAAATGTCTGAAGGTAATCCACCCATCAACCTTCATAGATACTTATGAAAAACATATAAATCAAACCCTTATAATCAGATATTATGGTGAACCTATCCCAAAAATGATATTGTTGCATTCATTTAATAACATTCATAACTGCATCCAGATCAAAATCATGATTTGGGATATTCTTCTCATGAAATCAGAGTTGAAGATAGCCATAAGATATCACATGGTTATCCTACAAAAGGATTCATGCAAAAATATCACCTAATGAGTCCCAAAATACATCATACCCCTTACAATGATAAAGTATGGCCATAATCATAGTCGATGTCAGAAGTACATTCAGTTCATAGAATGAAGACTATCACGTATGATCCAAAGTAAATTTCACTACATTCTTGGTTCGAGAAGTACAAAATAATGCCATATTGGATAAAAAATTAAAATATTATCAGTATTATCCATCAAGATAATAGATTTTTTTGAATATTAATGATATTATATGGTTTCGTCCATGATTAACTCCCTTCACATTATCTTTATCAACTGGTTATCAATTTTTATAAATACATTCCCATAATAACATCAATTCATGAATCCAAAAAAAAAAATTTTGATTCATTTACATACAAATAGTGACCTCATGAATTTCTAGAACTAATATTTTATAGTTATTGTGATCATGGTCAGATTTCTAACAAACCTTAATGTCATACATGAACACTACCAAAAAACCATAATGATTCTTATGAAATATACGATCCCTGAAATCCAAAAAATATTTAGGATATTTTTTCCAGAAGAAGGAATCACAATATATTCATAATGGACATAACTACTACTAAAGGACCTATTTATTAAATTAGATTCTATATCTATGTGTTGAAGATAACCTGACCGTAGATCAATATTTGAAAACCACCTTTCCCCCTTTAATTGTCAAAATAAATCATCCAAACGAGTAAAATGATAATTTTTTTTATCTTTTACCTAGTTAAATGCTTGATAGTCCACACAAATCGATTGTCAAACATTTCCATTCCAAGATAAGATATTAGGGATGACAAAGGCGAGCACTAGGGTGAATGAAAATTTTTCCCAAAAGTTTATCTAATTGATTTATTTATATTTTGGCTCTGATGGTGCTATATGATAAGTTGGAATCGATAACGGCTGTGTACAAGGAATCAAGTCAATCATAAACTCCACCTACCTCTCTAGAGGAAGACCATAGAAGCCATCAGTGAAAATTTCATGAATGTATGGAATGAAAATGTGCCAATTGAAAACCAGAGAAACATCATTGGGCTCAAACACAACAATATACCACAATATCATGAAAAATGTGTGGGAAGGCCCTGCACATCCTGATCACAAGTCCAACTCCCCATGAAACACACGAGATCTCTCATAATTAGTGAGAGAAAAATCAAACTGATGATAAAAATCAACATCAACTCAATGAGAAACAAGCCATTCCATACTGATGATGACACCGCGAATATCTATATCATGAATGGTAAAATCCCAGACCAAATTTGGATCAACAACCATTAATTAATTTTAATGGAACTAAATTATATAATATATCCACATTCCAAGAGGTATATCTAACTCTACTATGTAGTTCATAATATATTTTTTATTTTTAATAATACCAACAAAACATAAATATATATATGAGTGGTAGGAATAAATAACCAATAAATTAATTTATTATTAATATTTATGAAGTGTATCACATATTACTGTTGTTGGATCTAAAATAATTTCAACTAGAATCTCATCTATGTTGTGAAAGTACTTCACCCATGATGATTCTGTTGGAGCCCTAGAGTCTTTTATTCATCTGAATAAACTATATTAGAAATTAGAACAAATTAAACCTAAAAATAATAAGGCATAATTAAAGACACAAAATTGCATTTCATATGACAAACACATTCGTAGTTATTCCACAACATCACACGCATATGAGATATGTATCGTGTGTCTGACCCTACCACACTGATAAAATGTAATACAAAGAATTATACTTTTTGTAGAAAATGTGGACGAGGCTCACTTTTGAGACCTTCCACCACCACTTCGATTATTAAATATCCACATCTTCTCCTTCCCTTACATTCCATTTATGCTCACACAAGATGGAAGAGAAGAGTAGAGAAAACCACCCTTTCCTGTAAATACATCTATTCCATCATAGAGTAATATACTCTATATGTATAGGTATAATTTTTCAATGTAAATACATGTGATCTAAATCCTAGTCGCAAACCCTATATGTTCTTCCGAGCCTTCAACTAGTGGTTCTTCGTCACTTTCAAAGAAAAATTGACAATATTAAAATAGTGATTTATATACACTAAGATTGAGAAATCTACATTATAGAAAGACATGAACACCTTGGACATTACCAAAATCACAAACACTACTAAAAATTATTGGATGAATAGGGATTTAATACCCATCCAATCGTGGTCCAGATGTCCCTCTTACTACACCATAGAATCCCACCATCACTTTTTAGAACCGTAGAGCCCAAACACTAAACACATCATCATAATATTCACATGTTTCTCTAGTCAATAATTTGATTCATCCAGTGTAGACAGGCCTCTACCAATTGAGGTTCATTCTTCCCTTTTATGGATGATGGAATCTTTCAGAATAATTCCCATGAATGTTCTGTATCAGCTATATCACCTGGTTCTACATCGGAAACCACATTTTAATATCTTGGATCATCACGATAAATAGATCAAAAATCCCATCTCATAGTCTTGATGCTTTTCTAATCCAGTATTTTGTTTCCTTGGGGATAATCTGCAACACCATCCAAATAAACTCATGGAAGACAACTCAGAGTCATAGTGCAGCACTTAGAAATATAATGAATGAACAAACAATAGAGAAAATATCATCATAAACCATAATAAACAATATTAGAAACTATGATATAAAAGCACCAGTCACTAGAAACACATATCCCAAAATTCTCGGGTAATATGAGTCTCGTCATGAAAAGGGATGTCTAGGAACCTATCACAACATACCTCTCATGTATCAACAATCCAATCTCTATATTGATAAACGTCCGAAGATAAGGACTCCTGAGTATATACCACCAATAATAAAAGTCTACAATGAGCTGACATGTGCATCCCTAAAAAATAACACCCTAACCAATCCCCCATATATATGAAGTGTGTTTGGGATCCTTACTGGTCAGAAACAAGAACCCATGAATAAAAAAATAAAAAAGAGGGAATGATTTCTCGAAACATATAAAAGTAATGGAATATATAAAAACATTTTAATGAATTATAAAATGTAGGCCTAACAATTATATGCCATAATTGTATGAAGACATTAGAAATGAGGCAAATATAAAAGTATATAAACCCCCAAAATTGATGTCTGACTATAGTGAATCTCAAAAAAAATATCTACTCCATGCGATGGAGTGTAAATACTCACACCATATCACCATATTCTACCCAACCTTGCTGACATGAATCCTAAGAGCCTCACAATACCAACTTTTATTTCCTATAACAAAAGACAATCTATGGTCTATAAACCACCGATGAGTTATGTTGGGTGTGAGCTAATATTCTTAATTGGATACCACCTAGATATTCTATTGATATTCTCTATGTAGAAATTCATGTATTCTCATTAAAAATTAAACAATATTGAATAAGAAGTAATGATGTTTTCTAGAATACATAGTAAACATTTCCCTTTAATCATAGTTTTTACACAAACAACGATATATCAATTTAAAATAGCATTTTCCTATATCATATATCAAAATAATATACATGAATATCAATGATAAAATAGAAACAATAAAATAAATACATAAAAATTGTATTATATTGGGAATCGTAGTATCACGGAATACTATTGGTCTTGTATAAAACAACTCATGCACAAAATATGTGAACAATATACTCTGGTACTTGATGAAAATTATCAACACTCAATGACAAGGGAAACACCAACGAAAGTGAAATACAAACATCATATACATATATAAATAGAATTATCTACACTCTAGAAAAAATGGAACACCCCATAAAGTGATCTCACTCAATAGATGGTGACTATAAGATAAACCATCCACCAAGTAAACAAGGATACAAATGTTCTCATTTTTATGATCATCTCAATGCATCTAAAATTATTTAATATCCCCATAGATAATCTATTTAAATTCATTGAAAATTCTATTTTTGATTCCATTTATCAAAAATAAGGGATACAAATTTATCTCTAAAAACTCATTTCAGAACACACAAATCAATAATTCCATTTTCATGTATAAATTTGTTTATAGGGATGGAATAATAATTTTCTTCAACATATGCTAGGTACAGAACCATCTACCTCAGAAATCGTGCCTCACATGCCTACAATGGTATCCACCCATAATGAAAACCCCATGACATCAATGAAGGCCCTATAATTTAATAAACATAAAATTATTGAGAAAATTTTGAAAAAATTGTTCAATAGAAAAAAGGTAACCCACAATCCTCAATAATGAATGACCTCTACACCATTACCAACAATGAAATTCCCTTTGGAATTAGATATTACAACCAATCTAGAAGAAGTCATGAAGAAATTGAAGCTTACACCCATGGATGTAGTAACACATCTGAAGGACTATACAATGATCAAAGACAATGAAGATTGAGAAATACCACTTACCTATAGAGACACACTATTTACCTATGTAGAGAGAAATAAACAGGGAAATATCAAATTATAAGGAGATTGTTCTATGATGAGAGGAGTCTCCCAAAATAACATTGGAATTTACTTATGTTGAGAGAAAAAGAGTCTGGAAGATGAACAGAATAAAAAATTCCACAAAACTATTTTATCAACTCTATGTGGTCCATTACACGACATGTTAGCTAATTACATGACCTGTAATTGCCAAATTGCCACAAACATAAGAAAACTCACAACATTAGATTAAAAGTCCTGTATTTAAACCACTCCGGTTGTGAAACATATCTTTTCATCATATAAACATTCACAACATGAAATCATTCATGTCATATATCCAAAAACTCTTTCACATCATGTAATCTATTTATACATCATGAATTCCACTTACTCGTTGATGGAAGTTTTTTTATAGCGTTTATTCTAAAAAAACTCTAACTTCACTATTATAAGTATCGTCCCAATTTCTTATCATCCCTATATAGATAATGAGGAATAGAAAACCATGATGAGGACAAATAGGCACCTTGTATATTAGTAACTGAATGTTACATCAAGCGTCTAGGTCTCTCACTTCCCCTAAAAATCTATTTTATATTTATGATATCATTCATTTTTATAGTGAGGTTAAATTAATATTGGTATTCTGAAAAAACAATTACAGCATTATGAATATTTTTATTAGAAAAGAATTATCTATGATAAATATTCCATCATTGGGATTATGTTTACCATTTTCCAGGATGATTTTAATACATTAAGAGATGTGAATTAGAGATGGGGATATTTACCTTATATAAAATGGAGATCCTCTATATTGGGGGAGGTTGAGAGAAAACTAATATTCTAAAATATTGGAAAGGCCCAAATGGAAATTCTCCACTTCGGAGGGGATGAGTGTATCTTTGGATTATAACATTATATTTTTAAAGGATGTTATTATTTTCAAATTGGTATACACTCTAAAGGTTTATTGATATCCTAGAGGGATAATCAAGTTGTTATGTTTGGGAATCATGAACTTTATTTAGTGTGGAAATATTCAAAAAAGCAATCTATTTACATTACCATGGATGAAATTTTGTATGACTATATCTAATGATGGAATGGATATAAAAAATATTAGTATTTTCAAAGATTACATTTCTGGTAGTCTCACCAAGAATACCATTCAAAATTGATCAGATTACATAGGATTTATTAATTATTTTTTTATTGATTTAATGAATGGGGGATGTGATTCTTACGTTGAACCATTTATTTGGCTAGAAATTAAATATTCTTTTCATTGTATCATTACTTGTTCTTGATGGATATTAAATAACAGATCTAAACTAGAAATCTGGCAAGATAATTGGACTAATTCTACATTCATCTAAAAAATTTAGCTACTTGTATTGAATTACAATGTACATATTTCACATAAATAGTATTTTGATTCTCCCCAACATACGTTGTAGAATGAAATCTAGGAATTTGATTTCTATTATTGTTTTTCTCATATTTTCTAGTTTGGGAGTCGGTAAGAAAATAAAAAAGAATCAGTAACTCTTTTATAATAATGCCTCTAAGTGTTATAATATATAGTTCAATTGGATTTATTATTTTGTTAAGTATTGGATCACACCTTTTAAGTTAACTCCTCTTTAAAGACATGATCTTAATAGGATATCTACTAATAATGTTTTATAGAAATTTGGTATTTCACTTTTATCCCATTATGCAATGTGTCATAATAGTAGTGAAGTTATAGAACCCCACTATCTCATCTTCCATACTACCTCAACCATCGTGAAGGAGATCATGAATGTTTTCTGATTACATGGGTTAAAAATTTGGTTCATCGTACTCTTTTGTGATACTATAATTTAATTATGTGATATACTCAGATGCATGAACTTTTTAGTGTTTATATTTCTTAATGATTTACTTTAATTTTGATCTAAAATAATGTTGTGCATCATGATGGGATGGCTTTCTTCATGAATCTAACATTGAAGAAAACCATTATGATGATATTTTATACGCTTGTAGTTTGGATGGGATTATGTGTAATCAATGTTTAGGATTTCAATACATTGAGTTGGTTTGGATAGTTTTTGAATATGAGAACTATTATGGGTAAAATTTTAGTCTTTTATTACTACGCAAACTCATTTGGACAATATTAACAAATATGGTGCTTCTAAATGTATTACAGGAGCCTCATGGTGTGGTTCAATCTTATGAGACCATGAGGAAATTTTAAATGGATGTTTTTAAGGATCTTGATCTATGAATTATTCTAGTAATGTGGATATGCATGAAATCGTTCATGATATATAATTTTCAATAACATAATGTTAGAAGAAACGTCGGTTGGAATGTGTCTAGTCTACTCTAGTGAAGACAGCCTGAATTGGATAATTAAATATTTCATGGAGACTTATAGGTAAATGGATGGAATGCCTGAACACACTTATGGTTCTAAAATTCACGATCATGCATGTCACTCCTAAGGACAACATAGTTGTGGATTGGTCCTCTAACATGGGAATTGTCACAACTCTCACATAGTCAAAGTCACTCATAAATGATTTCATTTCACTTTTTAGAAAAATTATTGTTATAAAATACAATGTTTTTTAATTTTTAAATTTCATTCCATGAGTAATTACCCAGTCCTAGTGGTCGAGGAAAACATTTAAAAAAATTAGGAGCCAAAATTTTTAACACTATCTATCTAAAGGCCTCAATTGATAAATAGTTGTTTCAATATACGTCTATGTGTACCAAATTATCTCTCACATGTTTCTGGATTGAAACTAATAGTTAGTTTGTAGAATGAAAAAGTCAAAATGATTTTGTATACCACATCATTTAATTATTGGTGTCTAATGGCCTTGGTTATAATGCCACATTACCCAATAACCTGTTACACCTATTGAGTAACATAATATTCCTCATAAATGTGAAACAAAATCAACCTATCATTGTAAAATTACTATTGAATCCATAAAAATTTTAAAATTAAAACTCATCCATGATCCGAAAAATAAAAATTAATTTTTAATCCAAATAAATAAATTAATAATGATTTTTTACAAATAAAAATATTCCTTATTATTTCTTGTCCTATAAAATGTTATAGATTTATTTATTATTTTATGTCCATTGATATGAATCTAGAACTAACCACACTTACAGTTTTTTATCAATATAATAACATGGACCCCTAATGATAACTCATAACTTGATTTATCCTTAAAACACTAAATTTTATAATGAGTGTAAACTAATTATTATCCATAATAAAATTTTAATTCATATTTCCCATTCTCAAATATAAAAATTTGGGAATGATTGTGTATATCCAAAACTGATTGACTTCATCTAAAAACATCACTTCCCCTATAATTGAAATATTATCTTGGTTATTATACATGATTCCCAAATCAATTGAGTATTCCTTTAAATATTTTAATTCATAGAACATAATCTAGTAATGGATGATGATATAATACTGGATAACACTTCATATTTTCTAAATCAATAACCCACATTTCAATCCCCCACAATGAAAAATTTTCTCCAAATATATTCCTTCTAGGAGCATCCAAATATTATACGTTTTGTCCATTTAATGATTCAATAACTAATACTCTAACAATGTAATTGAACATAATATAAATTATTTACCTAGAAATTGGATAACAATTTCCATGTTTATTACTATATATCTAAGAGTTTTCATTAAAACCCTCTTATTAGTCTTATAAAATCTATAAACATTCCACTGAGGAATGTAAATCTATAGATGATGATATTATCTCCACCAAAAGTGAATCCAAATAAAAAAATCAAAATACTAAAATACAGTCATTATGAATCTTAAATCAACGAATCCACCAATTTTAATGAACATATATTCAATATCTATACAAAATTGATCACCAAACAGCATCCTCAAATGTCAAATTTTCAAAATTTTATTGCACGGTTCCCACTGTATGACTTCCCTACAACTCCAACCATAACACTCATATTCATAAGAAATATGATTACTCACTCATGAAATCTCTAAATAAATTCTAATATCATTATAATATATCTATATCAAATAATAAACTATGCTCTACAAAAACATGAAATTATAAAACACCATTCTATAATATCATTAACCATCCATTACATATTAGTGAATCCTTATTAGATGTATAATGAAATTTTATTTTATTAATTACAAATGAAATTTACATTATTTCAATTATATATTAATTTTTTTAGTCCCATGATATTAATGACCCCAATTATTCCCCATTATTCTACAAATTTTTGACATTATATATCCTATAATATTATATTAGAACCCTATGGAAAGATACCATTAGTGTCTCACCGATATTATCTACA
Source organism: Viscum album (assembly GCA_963277665.1). Classification (NCBI taxonomy): domain Eukaryota; kingdom Viridiplantae; phylum Streptophyta; class Magnoliopsida; order Santalales; family Viscaceae; genus Viscum; species Viscum album. Next base: position 2,038,799,600 of record OY728121.1, read on the forward strand.
ATCTCATTATTTTCCCAAACCTAACCTAACAATGATAAAAAAATTACATTTATTCATCAAAATGTTACCAATATGAATAAACTACAAGTCATTTAAATATTAATATCAGAAACCTATGTCATTTTTATATAATTAAATCCAAAAATTACAGTAAATGATGAATATTAATAACCTTTTATACTACCGTGATAACCATCTGGAATCATGAATTAGTTATCTGTATCCCACTAATAAAATATTCATAAAAAATTCATCATTATTTTTTTCCAACAAATTTACACAATAAAATTAAAATAAATCACATTTCTAAATTTTCCAGAAAATATGTTCTTAATAACCTAGAAAAAAAAGCTCATAACATTTCAAACCATGTTTCTATCTCTTGAACATATAAATATCTACAAACACTATACACACCCTAGAATATACCAACTAGTACTTTGATTATTTATCCCCATGAAAACCATTCAAAGATATTACATCCAATGAAATCAATTTGATATTGTACATAGAAAATTGTATGATTTAACCGGTACTAGAAGTTCTAAATAGCTCAATAACTCTTTAAATATTACAGTCATTTGGGAATCTTTTGAGTTTACTCTTATCGTATAATGGAATATTACACCTGTGTTATCAATATTATATGCATAACCCACCGATAATAATCTATCTATAGAACATTCAAAAAAATAATGAAATCAAAAAACAATTTGACATTTCACATTCACTCAATGATTATACAATATTTATCAGATGATTAGTTATTATATGATCTACATACTAAGTCATAAGACAATACATCCAAATTGGGTAAATAAAAACAGGATCTATAGTTTATATAAGTATAATACCCCTAGAAACATTTATAAAAAAAGTAGTATACAATTTATTATAATGAAACTAAAAAAATGAATCAAAATTCATCCCCACAAATAAATCTCACATATAAATAGAAATTTCTTGACGACCATAAATGATGAAGATAATAATTGTGCACACAAGTCATTTAATCATGGTAAAAGTGTAAAATGGAAAAAATTTATCACAATCTACAGTATCATACATGAATAAATTTCATAATTTTTGAAATGAATAAAAAAATCAAAACATCTGAAACATGGTAGCCTAAGAATTTCAGAAGATAGGTTTTCATGAAACCTTGGAATACCGTCAATCATAGGTTTTAACCAGTACTCAATCTATAATCTTGGTCTCTGATGATTATGAAAAATTATATATGGCTCTGGTTTGATTATATAACACCTCAAACTAGTTTATCTTGAAGTGATTCAAATCAAATGGAGTTTTAAAACATTTATAAAGACACCCAAATGACAATAGGCTATTGACTAATAGTCCAATATTATAAACAAAATTAGAGTGTTTATAATATAAATATAATGACAAAAATATTAATTAAATGATATTAAATTCATTTATAATTGATGATTAATTTGTTTATACATAATTATAGGTAACAAATAACAATATAGGAATAATATATAATCCTGAATATAAATGATCTACATAACATAAAAAATCAATGGATCACTTATTTTGTTGACCAAGAAAGATTAATTAATTAATATATATGTGGAGTCTCCACTATAAAAACCTTGACTCGCTAACATATTAGTCTCTATGAATTTTTTAGTTTTTACTACCATAATCCCAATGAAATCAATGATCAATCATAAATATTTTTTCAAAATCCTATACATCCACCATGATATCAATACATTATTTTAGATAAACATATTAATGTTGACCAGGTGGTGTGATCCATAGTATATAAAATGATATATTAATTTTTTAAATGAGTAAAAAATAAATTAGTAAAAACATAAAGGATTAAATTCTGATATATCACATACTATATAGGCCCCCTGACACTAAACAATTTCTATATTTTCATAAAAATCTAACCATTAACAATAATTAATAAAAAATATTGGGATATCATATGAAATCCTTGAATATCATTTAGACCCACTATAGATTCAATATTATTGATGAAACTCAATCACTTTATATGTATATTATTAAATGAAATTTTTTTATAGTGTATTAGGATCATGATAACATCAACACTATGTTCGAAATCCTGTTTATGTACAATATCATGGAAAGTATAAAAAATAGCATCAAATTCCAAATTTATTACGGGCCATATGCATGTATGTCTATGGGTGTTTAATACTAGATAGGTTCGTACCTTAGTGATAATATTACAATGTGTGTGAAATGTTATGTGGGTCCAAAGTAATTTCATGTAGTACAATCAAAATAAAATTCAAGATGGTTTCCTTGGTCAATGCATGTCGAACCATGTGAATCATTTGATAGATGGTTTCGCAAATTTGAAAAACAATATCCTTGAACACAAAATATTAAATGATTTTTGGTGACACTAGGGCTCATACTATGGAGATAATATATTACATATTATCTTAATTTTAGGATAATCCCAACAACGGAATCAAATTAAGCATATTCATAGAGATGTTTACAAGGGATGTGTAAATGAACAACTTTCTTAAAAGAACAATGAAACCATTTACAAAAAAAATAACATCAATTTATTTAGTATAAAAAATATTCAATAATTAAATATAATAACCCAAGTCTTAAATATCAACAAAAGTAACTAGTGTATCTCATCAAAATTTCAATCCTTTGGTTATGGAGATACATGACTAATCATTATAATATAGATTGCATTGTATCACCCATATATACAAATAGTTTTTCACCATTACAGTAGCCTATATCATAGAAAATGAAATATGATGAACCCATTATCATTTAAGGAATTCAAAATGAATAAAACCATTGGATTAATTAGTCTCATCCAATACATAAATAAATTTTACCAATATAAATATTTGATATTTTAGAATATAATTTCCAATAAAAAAAATTTATAGATAGATTATTCTACATGTGATAGTGAATGGAAATATGATAGAAAATACTACAGGAATATTAGTTGAAAAATTTAGGAATATAAAAGTAATTAATAATAAAAAAATTATCCAATTAAAAAATCATAACGATTTTATTAAAAATGATAAATATTTGTAAATGGAATATTTAAATAAACTGTTTTTAGTATATTTTGTTTTTTCATTTTAAATATTTATTTTTAAATTTTAGAATTATATTTCAAAAAAATTATAAATTCTTTTAAATCACCTGAAAATAATATACTAAATAAGAAGTTTTATATTTTTTATAAATAACTATTTTGAATAGGTGTGGGAAAAAATATATATTTAAATAAAATCTTATTGTTTATGATATTCAATCATTAACAAACAAATATAAAATATAAAGAAAATATTCACCTAAAATAACTATTATTTGATTGTAACAATACATTTTTAAATACCATTTTATATTTATAGAACATATATTTAAAATTTTATAAACATATGTATTATTTTAAAATAATGGAAGCTATTTTTGACTTATTTTGTAACTAAATATTATTTTTGGATAATTATGAAATGGATTAAAATGAATAACACCAAAAAAATATAATATACAAGTTAATATCATTTATTTATAAAACCTTATTTATTGTATCACACACATATTATTTATGATTAAAAATATAAATTCTTAAATAGGGTTTTTCACAATACATGAAATAATGATAAAATTCATTTAGATTTCCAAAATAAATCTTTAATAATACAAATTATCTTATGTATGGAATTAGTAGTTAAATATTATTTAATAAGGGTTATTTAATTTTTATTATATATTAATAAATTACATAGTTAAAAAATAGAAACCACTATAAAACAAAAAATGGATAATGGGAATATTCATATAATAAATGCCATAAATACTTCATTAAAACATGCATCAAAATTATTTTCTTGAGATAATAAATAATTTATGTTATAAACTATATTTTATTATTATTGGTTTTTAATGACATGTCAAGCATTTCCTCTATTAATATAATGTTAAATATTTTTGAAAATAAAGTAGTCAGAAATATTCAATAGGACTCTCACAAACCCATCAAGAAAATTTTACATATGTAATCTTTTAAAAAAATAACATATTTTATTCTCCTAGTATCTTATCTATCATAAATTAGATATCTCTAAAAGTAATATAGTTTATTTCCAATATCTTATGGGAGTCTTACAAGGTAAAGACTTTGTACTCTACATGAGTACTATTTTTCTATTGTTTTTTTCAAAATCAAATTTACAATAATTTTTTTTTCAATCATATATATTCAAATAGGAATTTTTATATAGTAATTTATATCATTATTAGCTAATAAATGTTTTAAAGCATTAATTTTTTTAATTAAATACCTAATGTTAATTTTTTCATATGTGGACAACAACTTCCATGATGTAATATATATTTTTTTCATCCAATTTCATTCATATTTGTCGATATTTCATTAAATATTACATAGTAAAATAAAAATATATAGATAAAATTATTATTATTTTTAATATTTATATGATTCCAAAATAAATCATATTTGTATCCAAACGTATCCATTAATTATGGAATGATAATGTTTTGGTTAATAAAAGAACATACATGAATTGATCAATAATATATAATTATGGATGAATGTGAGAACTTATTTATTAATTATATATTTTATAAAAAATATAATAATGTTTTTCGTTGGAATTTTAAAAAAATATTAAATTCATTAATCAATCTGATAACATATATCATTTAAAAATAACCAAAAAATAATGACCATATATTTCTCATAAATGATTTAATCCAAAAATATCATTGAATAAACGAATAACATTACTAATAATTATAATTCCTGAATTATAATATATTTTTTATCTTTAATGAAGATCTCCATGAGAAAAATGAATGGCATGAATTATATTATGATACAAGTTCACTTTGATCTCAATTTCTCACAGCCAATTTTTAAAATCGATAATAACTAATTAATATATATTTAAAAAATTATTAGGAATGATTTTTCTAAGAGTTTATATATGTGATTAAGGTTATGAAATAATTTTTCATATATTTTAATTATAGTTGAAATTTAATTTCTATATTGGTTGGTTAGAATTATAGTAATGGGTTATTATAAAATATATAATTTGTTGATACATATTTCATATTATACACGAATATATATTTGAGAAGGAATTATTACTACATAGTGAATTTTTTTTTCATATTCAATATCTTTCATGTGTTAATATGAGAAATATAATTTTATTTTATTAAATATCAATCAATTCAAATGATAAAACCATTTACGTTGTTTCTCCAACATAAATCACTTCATTTATATATAACATTTCTTATTGAAATTAATTATATCATGATTAGTATATTAAAATCTATGATTTTATATTATTTAAATGTATCTTTCTATCTTCATAAAATGAGACTATTTATTTTCATATTCTTTATAAAATAATTTTTTCCCATATAATAATTTTATCAATATTTTTAATAATTGGCACACCCTTTTATAATAGATTCCCTACATTGCATAGTTTTTACATTACAACAAATGGTTTCAATTTTATTTATTTAAACCCAAATATTTTTTTATCTCATATGGTTTTCATATTTACATTTTCATCATTTTAGGGGGATGATTTTTTCTTTTTATTATATAGGTATATAACATAGGTATTTCATATTGTCAAAAATACTTTCCATCCATTCGAAATCATTTGTTTTATAACAAACACTTCATTTATTTTGAATAAAATTCTATTAGTTATATGTTATAATATGAAATAAATTTTTTCAGTAAATTTTCTTATAAAATTGAATGAATAAATTTTTTTGAACAATTATATATTATTAATGGCCATAATTATTAAATATTATTTTTAAAATTAGTTTTATTTTGAAAAAAAATTCACTTCACCTTCATGAATCTTCTTTTTCTTTTAAGGGGTATGTTACAGAAAAATATAATTAAATGTAAATGGTTCCAAAATTTTATCAATTATAAATTTTATGAACATTATTTAATTTATTTTTATTAAATACTGAGACTTATTTCTATTTATATATTATTAATATTAATTATTTCTAAATATTCAATAGAAAATATTTATAAATACGACCATTCAAAGTGGCCCAAAATAAATCACATATTCGTTGTTTAAGATGATAATAAAAAACACTTTTATTATTTATATACATAATCAAAAAGAATTATTTACAAGAAAGAAATTTATTTATGATCCATAAGTTTAGTTTTCATATAAAAAATTATTTGTGGGTGATTAAGTAATTGGAATCAATTGTTTACATTAATTAGGTCATTTATTCTAATACCATTGAAAAATTTTATGAAAACCAAATTTCACAACATGCATTATTTTTTTTATAAATTATTTCATATGTCACAAATATATATGAATAATTATTTTTTGGGGTCACATATAGACTTCTAGTTCAATTTTTATGCATATTAATCTCATGAGATAATTATGGGTAACATGTATTTATACTCACCCCGTAATACGAATCCATAAGTGATTCGTATTCCTTCATTTTTAATGGAAATAAGAGGGGATTAAAAATACAATTTGATTATGGAAATAATATAGTGAATCTTAATTCATGATGTGTGTCAAAATTTAGGAGTGATTCATACACTCCTATGTTTTTTATAATCATAAAGTGAATAAGGATGCACTATGTTTATACGAATCTTGTTGTGATGACGACATGCCTGTCAGGATAAAATAGTTTTTTTACTCTCGTATGTTATAGAAAACTTGTACTACATCGAGTTTTATAATATTATAATTTCTAAAATAATTTTTATACCATAAATATCATTTATTATTTATTTCAATGAAATCATATATCAATATGACTATTATAATGCCCCAAATATTATGATTTTTATACCATATTTCAATAATATTATAACATTGAATGTGATTTCTATTTTGATATTTCATGAAATTAAATCATTGATTATGTAGAAATATATTTATTTAATGTTATTTTTTAATATCATTAAAATAAATTTCTCCTTATTAAATCAATAAAATTTGTTTTATGGTAACAATTAATTTTCCTTTCATTCCCTTAAAAAATATTTTTTTAGTAATTTAGGGAATCATGTTAGAACTCCTCCATAAAAATTCATATAATAAATGTTAACAACATAATATTAATATAAAAATTCTCACTATAAAATATTTTTCAGCAACAATACATTTTCATTCAATTATAATTATTTTTAGTTTTTAACAAGGTTCCATCATTGTATTTAATAATCATTAAACCCTGGGAAAAAACTGTTCATAAGATCGGATGTTAATAAAAATCGTATAAAGGGAGATTATAAATTTATAAATAAAACATCTATTTTAATTTAGAACCATGATATCCCAAACTATTTATTTCCTTTATCTTAAAAAAACATTTTCTTAATATAATCATTTACCTACTCATGGAATTAGTTATACTTCCCAATGTTTTTATAAATAACTATAACAGAAAATATAAATTGAAAATAATAATAATAATGTATTCTTATAAAACATGAGTATTAGTAATGAAAAATTTATTGAAGAAATAAATTTTTACCTAAAAGGATATAATACACCATTTATAGGAAACAAAAATAATAATTTAATTTATAATCAAATGATTCCCCATGATACTAATTTTGAATCATAGAAAATTCATGTTTGTGACTTGGGAAATAATTTTTTTTAAAAACATTAAAAATTATACTTATAATAATCAATACTGTGTCCTTCTAGCATAATTGTTTGAAGATCATAATCATTACCCGGTGCATTGGATTATAATATCATACTCTCCCATCATCATGAATTTTTTCTTGAAAACCAATTATAATGACAAATATTTGCTTCATATGTCATCATAAAAAATGTATAATGAATATAAATAGATTGAAATAAAAAAATATTTTTTCCCACATTACCATCATAATAATATCCTTGTAAACCTAAAAGTAAAACAGTTTCAAATATTGATATATCCTTTTTTAACATCATTTTCAAAATCACTCTTATTAGAAATAATAGAATGAATATTATTTGGAATAAAATATATAATATTTTGATTGCATATAAAAAAAGTTATGGGAGTGGGAAAACCCATTTATATTGTATATACATTAAAAACATTCCATTTACCCATGGTAATGAAAATCAATATCGTCTATGAAATGATTACCATAGAAATTTCTTTTTAAGATGGCTATAATTAACAATTATTATACATTAATATCAATATAAATAAATCTTTAATATAATTTTATGAATATTAATGTATAAAAAAATACTTATAAAATTATTCATTAAATCCTATAAAAGGTAGTTTTTTAATTAATGTGTATCATACAACGATTTTGACTCAAAATATATGTTCATTAATATAATAAATAATAAAATTAATTTATTTTCCCACATTGTTGAGAATATTTTTTATGTTTATTTTTTTTACCATTTTATAATTAATCCCTTAATTAATTAAGTACAAATTTTATGTTTTTAATGATATTCAGCTCATATATTTAAAATGAAAGTGGAATATTTACTATGGTCACAGTGGTAAATATTATATTATATACATATTAATATTCATAAAAATATAAAAATTTTACTCCAAAACAATAATTGTAATCCCACTAATTGATTATAGTTTTGAAAAATGAAAAAATATACAATCATAGAGACTTTAGGTCATGCATATGTATTAGTAACATTTCCATTTCTGAAAGATAATTATGTAAAAATGGAAAAGTATTATTTTATATTTATAGAATGAGGATAACCTAATAAAAAATATTATTATTTAATTAAATAATAATATATATATATTTTAATATAATAAGCGATGAAAAATGAATCACATATCTCTATAGATGTTGTAGTCCATAAATATATAGAAACGACATTATCATTTTTAAATAGATGGAAATGAATGATACTAGATTATATATTATATTAACCAATTTATAATTATGTATTGAATATAATATATGTTCATTTAGTCTATTATAACAAATATCCATGAGAGGATATGAAGTAAAAATAAACAAATCGCTTCACAGAGGTGGTAGTCCACACGTATATTTGATGGACAATTTCATTTCTATAGGATTTGAAAGGATATCAAAAGGGGTTTAACCATAATAATAATAACATATATGAATTTATAATCATTTATATTATTAATAAATACACATTAAAAGATATTTTATGGATAATGAAGATAAAATAGACAATATATTGTTCGAATGGTCCAACAACTTCTCATTAGACAACCTTTTTGGCAGAAAGCGTAAAACTCCTAGTATAGTTTTTCAACAAAAAAAGTTCATCTATTTAATGGAGAGTGAATTTGGGGTGATATTTGGGTAGCTATTGTAATAAATATTGTTCTAAAAATTTAAGTGGATTATAAATGAGTATGTATCATTTTATATGTGTGGTGGGGAACTCGTGGAATTACTTAATGTATAAAATTAATATAAAATAGTCAGCATATAATAATATTTCAAAAGTTATATAATTCTTAGTTAAGGTAATGAGTTATATGAATACTCTTATGAAACAAAATTTTGATAGGTTATGATTATTTCATAACTTGTATCTCTTAATTTCAACCCGATGTTATCAGTTTTTACAATTGACATGATATTATTGTTTGTTAAAATTTAGTGGTCATAAAATTTACTATATAAATTTTTTTCCCATAAATGTACCATGGTTGATATTTTAAACCATATACCATTCAATTTGTGGAAAATATAATTTTAATTAATTCTAATTCCATTAATAATTTTTTTAATATAAAATACAATTAATTTCATTTATTAATCTTTTCACTTAATTTAACTCCATAAATAACTGTAAAAATATATTATTTTTATATAAACCATTAAAAATGTATAATATGTAATATATATCATAAACATTAGTGTAACTTGTTATGGTTCCCAAAAATATTACATTACTATTTCAAAAATCCTTAACTTGATTTTTTTACTATACAAAAAAGTATTGTGTCAATGTTGAAGAGGCATTTATGGTAATTATTTTGTCAATGAAAATTAAAAATAAATCACTACGATAAAATTAATTTCAATAATATTTCAAATAAAAATTTAAAATTGATGTTATAATCTTTTTATCATTATATATAAATTATAGTGATATTAATCTCAAGAGATTGAAATTTTGGAATTTTCATTACATAAAATAAAATAAATGAAATTTTATGGGAAAATGTAATAAAAATTCCATGTAGTATAATTTTTTCTATACATGGTTAAATTTTCTATACACAATAAAATTAATCCATGTTTTGGGTTGATTTTGATACATTATTTCATGGTATCAGCCGTGATTTAATCAATTTAGTTGTACCTAGGTGGTAAAATATATACCATTGTTACTATTCATCATGAAAATATATAAAATAATAATATTTACAAAAAAATTTCCACATAACTATAAACACAGAATACTATTTTTTATATTTAATTTATATCAGAGAAAAATTAATTTATGAAAAAATTGAAAACCAAAATTTAGAATAGTATATTTATAATTTTCTTTTATATGTATAAAAATATTTTCTAACCGAATTAAAATCTAAAATTTATTCTAATGACCATAATTTTATTTTTAATAATACAATTAATATTATTTAGTTTCAAAATATTTTAATAAAAATTAATACTTTTTACATCTTTAAAAATGGTATTTTCATTTGGAATTATTATTTTCCACAATTCATTAAAAATCATATTTTTCTAAAAAATATGAAAACTCAATATATGATAAAAATGAAATGATGCCTTCAAAAATGAATTTATTTTTCTCAATGGGAACATTAAACATATATAATAAAAATTAAAAAAACATTATTATAAAATGTGCTATATATATATAACAATTTCATTTTTTAATGAAAAATAAAAAGATATTGAATATAACTATATAAAATCTTGTTCATAAATAATAATTTTGAATAAAATTTATTGATATCACAAATTTATTGTTATATTCACCCTCCTTTGAAAATTGACTCAATGAAATTTAAATCCGTACATAAACTATAGTGGATATTTATACTTCATATAATTTTCTAATACACAAGTTCCTTCATCGACAAATAGGGATTCCCATATAGAAATAATTTTTGGGAATGAATAAAATTTTCATCAATAAATTATATCTATGGTAAAGAACAAACCGAACTTGTTCCTTAAAAATAAATATTCTCATCCAAATGCATTTCATTCTAGATTAATACATGAAATGCCTCTGGTATATATTTTCATAAAAACAAAATATTAATTACAACTTGTACATGAGATAAAATACAATAAAATCCATAAGGAGAAGAAATTGGTCCAATATTAACCATTATTTTAAAACATCCATGAAACCATGATCCTGACATTCCAATTTTACCAAAAGACTTAATAATTTTCCAAGGATATTCATTATGAATAAAATCATCACTAACCTTGAAATTTTTTAATTTTTTTGATTTTCCACATTATATATATTCGTTATATGGGTAATCCAAATATATTTTAGAATTATATTAATAGTATCAACATTTTATTTTATTATATGGGGTCTTAAATTGATCATTTCACCCACATTACACAAACACGATGAGGTTTGAAAATAATTTCAATATAAATCCTTAAATATTGAAATATATTTATTGTAACCTTAAATGTAAATATAATAAAATTAAAAATTTAGTGATTTGTTCTGAAATTTCATGCTAATCAATTTAATAATTTTGATTAAATACTTTTAGTGTGGTAATAATCACGAAGCATATCTTTCGGGATCTGACATTAACATCCAGATTTATTTACTCATTTTAAATGATCATATATAATTTGAATATAAAAAATAAGGCCAATGAACTATCAAACAAATATCCTCGAGATGCTTAATATGATTATACTTTCCATTCATGATTAATATAAATTAATATAAATTAATAATAATAAATAATATTTAAGTGAAACATGTTTTGAATAATGGTTTTAAGAAACATAATTTTATTATTTTGGGAGTTTGGTGCTTGTTTTAAGTAATTCATCTCTAGATCTAAGTTAACTAGAAACCCCATTGTTTCATTTATGATATATGTCAACCCTATTTACATCACCTTTATCTCTTTTCTTCACATTTTAACACCCAAACTTTTTTAAATTTAATTATTTTGGTAAATGTGTTTAATATTAACTTATAACCAAAAAACCTTATATCATTTATAATGGTGTGAATATAATGGTAAATGTGACCATTTGGATTCGAAATTTATATAATTTTTGAACAACAAAGATCATTGTTCAGTATGACTATTTGGATTTATACTCTTGAATATAATTTGAATGATATAAATAGTGAATGTTTATAAAATTTGGAAATGGATAGTTGACATAGAAAAAATTGTATATGGACTCAATCAGTAGATTCATTCTATTTGGATCCCTTTTTTCATAGCATGGGAGGGAGGTTTCATCTCTGGGTTAATCCTCAAGAAATCCCATGTCATGATTCAAAAATTGAATCTTGAATGAAATTTAATATGGGAAATTTTCTTATTAGAGGATATTAACACTTGATTGATGTTATCTATGGATCCTCATGAAACTACTACCATTAGACGCCTTATTGATAGGGCACATATTGGGGTAATTTGGGGTTATGTGACCAGAACTTATTATGTAATTCATTATATTAAATAAATATATACTAACTATTTTCGATATTAAGAATAGTTTTTCACAGTTATATTGGGATATAAAATATATATAATTTTATAAATCATGACATAAATGTTATGATATGTGAATTTATGAAAATATTATAAAATACAATATTTTTGTGAATAATAAAAATATAGTTGGTGTTTTTTGGTTTGTTAGTGGAATAATTATTATATAATAATGATATAATAACAAATTAACCAATTTTCGTGAATTTAAAAAATATATTTTGTAAATATAATATATTTCAGTATATTTCATTCAATTTCCAAATATATAATTTAATTTCCAAATTCTAAAATAGTAACATAAACATTATACAATCCATTTTGTGAAAACTTTTATTTTTTGGCCAAAATATGTAATTTGAAATTATGGATTACTCTTGTGGGTTAAAATAACCTAATATGAGTCTTAGGTGTCCAATTGCATAGGAAAATGTTACATTCAAGACAATTTTTTTCATTTACCACTACAAAGGTGTCCAAGGTTCTTATCTGTAAATTAATAAACAAATTTTCCAAATATTCATTAAATACCCAACAATTTATCCAATTAAATTAACTCCAAATTCATCCTCCATGACTATATGATACATTTACTCCCAAATGTGTCCCCCCAAGGTGTTATCAACACCCCATGGTCCCGATACATGTTTTTTAGGATCATCTATTAAACATAATGGAAATCACCACTTCTCATTTCCTTATTTATTCCCTAATTATTCTGTATGTCTTTCAAACATCCATAAATAAATATTATGCCAAATTTATTTTAACTCTTTAATATATTAAGAGTCCTATATTAATGGGATTCCTATTTTCCCATTGTTTTTACCCTATTATAATACCATGTTTTATACTCCTTATTCTTCTGATTTTACTTCATGAAATATATCTATTCCACTCAAGAAATTAACTTTTATTTTATTAATATGAATAACCAAACATATTTATATTCTTGGGATATTCACCACAATTAAAAATTATTAATATTTTCTATAATTAACTGACATAAAATCACATTACCTTTCCCTGGGATATAAATTACATAATTTTTATGACATTATGTACTTCTTTAATATTGACATTATTTTTATAGAATATTTGATTCTTCTATTCATTTAAGGATATATTGAAATATATGATAATGATCTCAATGGGGAAAATTAATTAATAAATATTTTGGGTGTAACCTAATTGTTCTCCCATTTTTTGGGGAAAAAATTAATATCTATATATGACTTGATTTATGGAACATTGGTGAATAACATTTGTATTTTTATTGATATCTCGATGAAAAATTTAATTATTACGATTTAAAATGTATCATTTTAGTATTTTCACCACATTTAAAAGGGTATAAAAATGTTTTATTATTATTTTTATACTCACTTTTTATTCCTCTTTAAGTAATCATTTTCCATATTTATTATTTTTAATCATCAAAATTTCTTGTAAACTATTCCCATTACATAAATTTAACAGGGACTTACAAACACATGTTTCGTTAAAGTATGAACCTAGGTTATAATATATCGTAAAAATAACTAGAATTATACATTAAAGGGTCATTTCATATGGATTATAAGAATGTGTAATGTTTTCCTATATTATATAACTTTTTTACAAGAAATAATACATTAAAATATAATTTTTGTTTGTACCATGTAATGAAATGATTATACAATAAAAAGGAAGGATGAAATATTTATAATTAAAGGATTGTTTATTTAATTGAATAAATTAAGTGTTGAGAAAATTTTGAAGAACATTAGGGACATGTGAAAATACATTAAAAATCCTAGTATGTTTTTATTGTTTTAAGTATGTGTTTTATAAAAAAAAATCCATATATATACCTTAAAATGTGGATATGGCTCTACCATATATGTATCCAGGGAAAAAATAGAAAAATGGTACATTGATATAAACTCAAATGGAAACTGGGTTTCAACTATGGTCTTTGCTTTAATACTGCATTAACCCTCCTGATTAATATGTTTTTTTAATATCATTATTTTTTGAACTATTTTTATAGATTTATAGAAAATAAATTTTTTTTAATTATTAACATAATTAATTGTGGTGTTTTAAGATATTAAATTGCTTTAGATTGTATGAATCATCAATGAAACTTCTTTCTTAGTAATTTTTATACATTAACATAATTGTGATAAATAGAATGATATATATAAATTTTTAGAACAATATACCATGAACCATTGACCATCCAATGAAAGTCGGTGTGAAAAATGTATTGATAATGATAAATCAACCGACGGGAGTTTTGAGAAAAAACGTGAATCAAGATGAGATAACATATTCTCCTCGAAGGAATTTTCTGGCTTAGTAAATTAAAAATTAACATTAGCTTATTTCAATGAATCTACTTACCCCATTATTTCTATAAAATGGATATTATCTATAGAAATGTGATTCACTTTACATTATTTTTTAGGGAAAATGAAATTCACCCTAGAGATGCACCTCTTTTATAGAGAATCAGTTCTGTATTGAATAGGAGTTACAGAATTGAATCCAATATGGAAGAATGATGATATGGAGTTGTAAGATTTTATTTTATCTCATTCTAAAAATATTTTCCCCATTCCGTGAGAATGAAACTGGAGAAATAATAACTAGATTTCTTGAAGAAGGAAAATGAATGTGTGGGAATAATAAAGAAAAAAATTTCAAAGGTTTCTCTATATGTCGTTAGCTTTTTTTGCGATCTTATTGAGAAGGTTGATAGATTAATCGATGGACTAAGAAACTATATATGAATTATTCTCATCATTTGAGACTATGACAGTTTTTAGGATATAATGATAACATATGTTATGGTTGAACTAAATTTCATAGATACTAAATTGTTACCTAGATACAATAGAAGGAATATATCTTTAGAGACAAACATGAGGACAGACTAATATCATGTAAGTGGATGAAAAATGTACAACATCCCTCATGAAACAAATTCTAGAAGAAGTACGATTGTAACTTTTCTCTTAGGAAATGAAAATGTCAAAATAGTGTAAGAGATAACAGTGTTTATTGGAACCCACATTGTGGGGGGATTCCACAACTTATCTATAATGACCCATACTTTACATACATTGTTATTACTTCAGAATTTAAGAACACTTATTACAACATATAACCAAACCAAGAAAGGACCGTATAGGTATAGTGTCTTTAGAAACTGGGAAACATAAACAACTAGTTCATAAAGTATCTACTTTTCCTCCCATTTATTTCATCATATCTAGAGTCCCTTTTTGGCATATTCTACTTAATAACCTTTTTCCTGGCATGGGGAAATAAATCATACAAAAGGGTGAGCTCAAATTCTCAGTAAGGGTAAACAAAATAAATATCAATCACATCATATACATAAGCACGTAACTTTTAGAAATCTTAACCTGCAAAAAAGATCATAATTTCATAACAAGGGATAAGTCATAGTAGTGAAGTGTAATCCCAATAATCATAACATAAAACATGAAACTTTGTGGCATACACACATAACCATATAGAATCATTTCTTATTAGTCAAGACTCATTGCCAAGACTATCTTAATGGACAATGTCCATTTCTGAACAGAGTTCACTCCTCGTTTTAGTCCTGTTACACTGAACCGAAATAACCTACCGTTCCAGCAATGTCTATATCATGAGATATAAAATCTTTTCCCAATGCATTGGAGGGAGATATAGGTCCCACCCATCTCATAATTATACCATTCTTATGTGTTCCACCAAATCATAAACCATACATCGTAGCATAACCCATGAAATAAAAATGGGAATCTTAAACATCATGACATCATAAAACAATTCATATAAGATAAAGGAATTCATAAAAATAGTTCCATCACAACATAATCAAATAAATGTAATAATATGTATGAAAACATAACCCATTATTATCATAGATGGAAAATAATTATGATAAAACACTTGAACTCCATTCTTGAGGAAAATATCCTTTCTACTTAAAATACACTTTTCCTTTATTAACATGTCATACAATTATAAACTAAAAGAATTTTATTAAAAATAAACTTGATAACTTGTAAAGTATGCTTCTTGGAAATAATTTTTTAAAATTCCATTCATGCCGTATAAGTTAAAAAAACATTCTTCGTACTTTTGTCAGAAAAGTCAAAAAGTACCTCGTACGAAAAACGACAAAAGATTTCATTCATATCATTCACTAAAAACTCACCGAAGGGTAAAATTGGATTTAAACAATTTTAGTTTGATGGAAATAATATTACATATTGAGGAAACATGGATTTGGATGATAAAATACACCCTAGAAAATACTAAAGTATAAACAATCTCGGATAAAAATGAGATTGTGATATTTCCCTTACCTTAGGTCCAATTTGCCTCGTAAGTGTCCAAACCTCCTGTATAATGATTTAAATATTGTTATTGACTTATTAATGAATCATAATTATTATTATGATATCATATATGGTCATATTCTTAGTTTCTTGGTAGTAATATTTCATTGCTACTTGTTATTCGGGTGTTTATAACTTTTTGTTCTTATGCGTGGTTTGTCGAATAAATTCTTATTATTTTCATTAGGATATAGATACCTCATTTCCAGAATGGTGTTACTGTAATATATATCATATTCATTCATTTAATTCATTTATATAATCATTATGAAATGAAGATCACGTAGAACGAGTCGCATCACATCGTGGAGATGGTATTCCGTACGTACGCACGAGTGATGATATCGTTCCTATGATCGTGGAATTGCATTGGAGTATATGTATAATATTTCAGAATCAATATCACTTTATAATAGTCATATATAGTAATTATATAAACAATTATACCCATACAAGTAAGGTGGTGGTGGAAAATAGATTACACCACGGCTTGGAGATGGTATTCCATACGTACGTACGCGTGGTGATTTCTTTTTCTGTAGGATGGATAGATGGTGAAATAGGGTTGTTTCATACTTATAATAACATATAAGTATTTGAGTGATACTGATGTTATTACTACATAATGAAACAACTAAAGAAGAAGAAGTGGAAGAAGAAATAAAGATGAAAGAATCGGTAACAGACATTACCTCTTCTTTGAAGTGCTTTGAGACCTTCTTTTACGGAACTAGAATTGGTCTTTGTAGAAGACCAGGACCTCTAGGATGCCTCTAGGGAAGTGGATAGGAGAAAGTGGTAGGGGTTGGCCGATCTTGAAGGCTCAAAGTGTTGTGAGGAAGAGAGGGAGGAGGTTCCCTTTTATAAGGGAGGAGATGGGCACCTTTGGAATAACAAAAAATATTATTTTATTATAAAGTCAAGTTCGGTTTTAAATAGCTACAAATTGATTTATATCGAAGATAAGGTGGGGATGGGTCGAATTAATCTCATCCAATAGAATTTAGACAAGTTTAGGTTCCTATTTTAACCTTATAATTTAAAATTAACATTAAGTTAAATAATTTTACTTTTACCGTGTCTTCTTGTATTCTTATACTATAAGGTTAATAAAATTACAATTAACAGCCAAACGAACCCCAAGTTGTTTATTATTAATATATATAACCTTATCTAAGTCAATTTTCCGAAACATAGATTTTTAGGAATAAAATAAAAATTACTAATATAATATTTGTTTTAAAAACTATTTTATGTCAATTTTGACACTATTTAGTAGTCAATTTTTGTGAAAAATCATAACCAAATGATTAGTTCGAAAAAAGTAAATTAAATAAATACTAACATGTCATATTAATCGATAAAATTTGTGTAATTCATAAACATTCTAAAATTAAATTTATTTGGGTATTTATAACATCAATTATGTCACTATTTCATAAATAAGATAATTATTGTATCATCGTTGTGTCATAAATAAATTAAATTATTTAATGTATAAAAATTACAAAGAAAATAACATTAGGTAGGAAATATTTTTATCTTTCTAATGAATATTTATAGTCGAATTTATATTATTTATTACTCAATATTAAAAATTATTTAGTTATTAAACATTGATTTTAACTATTTTAACCCTTCTTTAAATAAATTAATAATAAATGTCCTAATCTAATACTAGTGGGCCTAAATGGTCATATTTTATTCCTAACTTTGTTTTTGGTGGAATTATACTTTTCCAATAGAATTAGGACATGTTTTAGGGTAATACTAATATCATTTTTACCCTTAATTGCCCTATTTACTTTTAACTGTGGTAAAAAAAAGTAAAAAGTTACTATACACCAAAAATTATTTTTATCTCATTGAACCTCATTTTAGTCCTTGATATTAACCATGTCTCTCAGATTTTCGAAATTCCACTCACAGAAGTGGTAAAATTATGTTTTATGAAAAATTCAGTTTTTTTAACTACCACTTAGTGGTTTCACTATTCATAAAAAAATGAATGTTTTCAGAAAAATACCAAAATTTCACCCTATGATAATTTCGATATTAAGAATCCGAAAATGAAGTTCATTTTGAAAAATAAAATTTATAAAATTTCAAAAAGGGGTTATTACTATTCATAACAGCTAGTTCTAATAATATTTTAATCGTATATCGTTGTTTAGTGAAACTCGGTATTACGTACGACGCAAGCTATCGAGGAATCTTGCGATTTCATTTAAAGAAAGACAAGCAAGTGTTGTGTGTAGAAAAAGATTCCTTTAATGATTTATATAACATAAAAGTCTTGGGTGTTACATTCTACCCCCCTTAAAATGAATTTCTCCCTTGAAATACGTCACTTTGTAACAAACATATGAGGATACCCCTCCCTCATCATACCCTCAATCTCCCATGTAGATTCTTCTAATTAGTGGTTCCTCCATAAAACTTTCACCAATCGAGTGGTATTGTTTCGTAGGACATTTTCACTATGATCCAGAATCTCTATCGGTTTTTCTTCATAAGAAATATCTTGCTCCAGCGGTACAACTTCTGAGTTGAGTACATGTGAAGGATCAGGTATGTACTTTCTCAGGAGAGATATATGGAACACATCGTGAACTTGAGAGAGATTCGGTGGAAGCGCCAATCGGTAAGCTACCTTCCCAACATGATCCAGTATTTCGAAAGGACCGATATATCTAGGGCTCATCTTCTCCTTCTTTCTAAATCTCATGACCCTCTTCTAGGGAGATATTCAGAAGAACACATTATCACCCACTCCAAACTCTAGGTCATTTCTTCCGTTGTCAGCATAACTTTTCTGTCGACTCTGAGCTGCTCTTATGTGTTATTGAATAGATATGAACGTTTCTTCCATTTCATCAATGAGATCCGGTCCTAATAGTTTTCTTTCCCCAACTTCATCCCAGCAAGTTGGAGTCCTCCATTTCTTTCCATAGAGAGCTTCATAAGGAGCCATCTGAATACTCGAGTGAAAGCTATTATTATAAGAAAATTCCACCAAAGGTAGGTGTTGATCCCAAACACCTTTGAAATCCATAGACCAAGCTCTCAACATATCTTCTAGAGTTTGAATTGTTCTATCAGACTGACCGTCTGTCTGAGGATGATAAGTAGTGATGAAACATAACTCTGTATCCAGAGTATGCTGAAGACTTCGCCATAACATTGAGGTAAACCTCGGATCCCGATCAGATATAATAGAAAGTGGTACTCCATTCAATCTTACCACATCCTTTACATATATCCTGGAAAGCTGATCCAGAGAGAAATCCTCTCTAATAGCAATGAAGTGTGCAGATTTTGTAAGACGATCAACTATGACCCAGATAGAATTATGGACTTTGGATGTTTTAGGAAGTCCTATGACAAAGTCCATAGTGATGTTTTCCCATTTCCATCTGGGTATGGGTAATGTTTGTAACATCCCCTTAGACTTCTATCTCTCACATTTAACTTTTTGACAAATCAAGCACCGAGAGACATATTCAGCAACATCTCTTTTCATGCCATCCCACTAGATGTACTCTTTATGGTCCATATACATCTTCGTGCTTCCAGGATGAATAGAGAATGAAAAACTATGAGCCTCATCCAGCAGCTCCTTTAATTCGGGGATGGGAAGAACAAAAACCTGGTTCCTGAACTTTATTATCCCATCACAATCAAGGTTGAATTTGGGAACATTTCTCACCTATTTTTGTAACTCGACATCTTCATTTTGTGCCTCTTTAATCTTCACATGTATAGATGGTTGAAAATTCGTTTGAGAATGATAAGATTTTTCCCCTTTCATTATAATTCCAAGATCCATCCTTTGTAAATCCATAAATATTGGATCTTTTGTGATCCTCATCATGGATAAACTAGTATGGTCTTGTCGACTTAATGCATCTTCCACCTTTTTTATTTTCCAGGGTGGTAAGGGATTGAGCAGTCGTAATCCTTTATCAGTGCCAACCATCTTCTTTAGTGCATATTCAGATCCTTTTGTGAGAAAATATACTTTAAACTTTTATGATCAGTATAAATGTCACACATTTCTCCATAAAGGTAATACCTCCAAATCATTAATGCAAGGATTACTGCAGCTAACTCCAAATCATGAGTTGGGTAATTTTGCTCATGTATTTTCAACTGTCGTGAGGCATAAGCTATCACCATATCAGTTTTCAGAAGAACACACCCGAATCCCTTCTTGGATGCATCACTGTAGATCACAAACCTTTCTCCACTACAAGGCAGTGTGAGCATAGGTGCACTGGATAACCATCTTTTCAACTCCTTGAAATTATCTTCACATTCCTCCGTCCAAACAAACTTAACTCCTTTCTGAGTCAACTTGGTGAGTGGATTAGATAATCATGAAAAATATTTCACAAAACGTCGATAATATCAAGCCAAACCAAGAAAACATCGGATCTCAGTCACTGTTGTTGGTCTCGAACATCTTTCGATAACCTCTGTTTTTGCTGGATCCACAGATATCCCCTCTTTTGAGATTATGTGACCCAAAAATGAAACTTTTTGAAACCACTATTCATACTTGGTAAATTTGGAATAAAGCTTCTCCTTTCTCAGGGTCTTCAATATAATTCTCAAGTGATCATCATGTTTTTCCATGCTCTTTGAATATACAAGAATATCTTCTATAAAGACTACCAAAAACTGATCAAGATAGTCTATAAAGACTCTATTTATCAGATCCATGAAGATAGCAGGGGCATTAGTAAGACCAAATGGTATCACAATAAATTCATAGTGTCCATACCTTGTACGTAAATACATCTTTGGTATATCCTCCATTTTGACCCTTAATTGATGAAACCCTGAACGAAGATCAATCTTGGAAAAGTATTGAGCTCCGTGTAGTTGGTCAAATAGGTCATCAATGCGCGGGAGAGGATATTTGTTCTTGATAGTGATCTTGTAAAGTTCTCAATAATCAATGTAGAGTCTCATTGATCCATATTTCTTCTTAAAAAACAAAATAGCTGCTCCCCAAGGTGACGCAATAGGGCGTATGAACCCCTTATCAAGATTCTCTTAGAGTTTCTTCTTCAATTCCTGCAATTCAATTGGGGCCATTCTATAAGGTGTCTTTGAAATAGGCAAAGCACCCAGTACGAGTTCTTTTGAAAACTCAACTTCACGATTCGGTGGCAGACCTGGTAATTCATCTGGAAAGACATCATCAATCTCTCGTACAATGGGAATATTCTTAATAGTGAGTTTCTCACCAACCATTTGAGATAAATAACCTTAATTTAGTGGAATCAAGACCCATAAATGGAAGGAATTTCCACTGGAAGGTTATGTTCATCCTTTCATCGATAGACGATGAAAGATAGATATGGAAAATGAAATGTGACTTCCCTTCATTGGCAATTGATATGATCTCCATGTAGAGAAAGCCAATCCATGCCAAGAATCACATCTAATTCCACTATAGGAAGGATCACAAAATTTGCAGGAAGCACGTTCCCACAAACTTCAATCGGAGAAGAATTACAAACTTCTGATGCGATTGTTGTGCCATTAGGTGTTTTCACAGCTAACTGAACATCTAATCATTGAGGTAATACGGTGATACCCCTAGAAAATTCTTCAGAAATAAAGCAGTGGGTGGATCCATAATCAAATAAAACATTTTCTACTTTAGAGTGGATGGTAAGTGTACCCTTCACCACATCATTATCGTACTCCACATCACTGATAGAAATTTCATGTGACTTTCCTTTGTCTTTAGCCTTAAGAGTTTGTTGACGTCGACCATCATCATCAACCCTTGGATCAGGGAATTTATTTTCATAATGTCCCATCTCCTTGCACTTGAAACATTGAAGTGTAGTAGTTTCATTCTGTGTATCCATTCCTTTGTTTTCATCATTAGACATCTTCTCCCCATCATCGCGACATTCAAATGCCCTATGACCTTCCTTTACACATTTGAAACATTTACTTGTCCCTTTAAGAAAACTCCCTCCATGTTTCATTCCACACTTTGAGCATAAGGGAAAGCTCATCTTCTTTTCAGTGTGCTCTTTAGATTTTCCTTTGAATTCCATTTTCCTCTTCTTATCAAACCCATATGACTGATGGGTTACTCCAATCTCCATCTCAACATTGAGAGCACATCGAACGATTTCTTCGTAGCTATTGATGTCCCTTATGGATAAGGCCCTTAGTATACTTGGTTTTAAGCCACTAAAGAATCGATCGATATTAATCTCAGGTTGGATAATAATACCAGAAGCGTACCTTGCAAGTCTTGTAAAATTTTCTTCATAGGTACCAACAGATTCATCATCCTTTTTCTTCAGTTCAAGAAGCTCTTTCTCCATATTTTTTCAGAGAATACGAGGGAAGTACTTATTGAAAAATAAGTTCTTGAACTCATCCCATTCCATGGACTCAATTTCATCCCTTTGCCTCCTATTCTTAATAAGATTCCACCATTGATCAGCATCAGCTTCCAAACTATACACTGCTAAGATGACTTTATGATGCTCAAAACATTGAAGAACTGAAAATATCTTTTCAGTAGTACTAATCCATTGTTCAAAAACTAATGGATTAGTAGACCCGCTGAATGAAGGTGGACGCTGTATCATGAAGGATTCAACAGAATGTTGCTCCTTCCTTTGCTCGTTTGGAAGTCCTGCATGATTCATTTCTTGAGAAAGTTGTGTGAGAATGGCTACAAGATTTTGCATTCCAACTCCCATAACATTTTGTTGCTCTAGGGGACAATCATTGCATTGCCCGTCGCATTCCTCATTAACACGGTTCCTTCGGGTTCCAGCCATTGACTAAAACCAAGAATAATAGTGTGAGCAACACTAATTATAATACGAAAACCACATAATCAAGAATAAAATTTCACACTTAAGGTCTTATCCTAGGTTATTCATGGCCATTTCTAAAACACTAAGATTTTGTTCTATTCTTAGACTTATCCTTAGGGTTCTTACTAAGGATTTCACATCCTAGTTTCCAATGGTTGACTATACCTTTCCTCGGATTCAACTATAAAGACCCATACATTACATACATTGTTATTACTTCAGAATTGAAGCACACTTATTACAACATATAACCAAACCAAGAAAGGACCGTATAGGTATAATGTCTTTAGAAACTAGGAAACATAAACAACTGGTTCATAAAGCATCTACTTTGCCTCCCATTTATTTCATCATATCTAGAGTCCCTTTTTGGCATATTCAACTTAATAACCTTCTTCCTGACCTGGGGAAATAAAACAAACAAAAGGGTGAGCTCAAATTCTTAGTAAGGGTAATCAAAAGAAATATCAATCACATCATATACATAAGCACATAACTTTTGGAAATCTTAACCTGCAAAAGCGATCATAATTTCATAACATGGGATAAGTCATAGTAGTGAAATGTAATCCCAATAATCCTAACATAATACATGAAACTTTGTAGCATACACACATAATCATAGAGAATCATTTCTTAATAGTCAAGACTCATTGCCAAGACTATCTTAGTGGACAAAGTCCATTTCTGAACCGAGTTCACTCCTCGTTTCAGTCCTGTTTCACTGAACCGGTATAACCTACCGTTCCAGCCATGTCTATCTCATGAGATATAAAATCTTTACCCAATGCATTGGATGGAGATATAGGTCCCACCATCCTCATAATGATACCATTCTTATGTGTGCCACAAAATCATAAACCATACATCATAGCATAACCCATGAACTAAAAATGGGAATCTTAAACATCATGACATTATAAAACAATTCATATAAGATAAAGGAATTCATAAAAATAGTTCCATCACAACATTATCAAATAAATGTAATAATAGGTATGAAAACATAACCCTTTATTATCTTAGATGGAAAATAATTTTGATAAAACACTTGAACTCCATTCTTGAGGAAAATATCATTTCTACTAAAAAAACACTTTTCCTTTCTTAACATGTCATAAAATTATAAACTAAAATAAGTTTATTAAAAATAAACTTTATAACTTGTAAAGGAAGCTTCTTGGAAATAATTTTTAAAAAATCCATTCATGCCGTATAAGTTAAAAAAACATTCTTCGTACTTTTGTCGGAAAAGTCAAAAACTACCTCATATGAAAAATGACAAAAGATTCTTATCATATCCTTTACTAAAAACTCACCGAAGGGTAAAATTGGATTTAAACAATTGTAGGTGGATGGAAATAATATTACATATTTAGGAAACATGTATTTTGATGATAAAATACACCCTAGTAAATACTAAAGTATAAACAATCTCGGCTAAAAATGAGATTGTGATATTTCCATTACCTTAGGTCTGATTTGCCTCGTAAGTGTCCGAACCTCCTGTATAATGATTTAAATAATCTTATTGAATTTTTATAGAATCATAATTATTGTTATGATATCATATATGGTCATATTCTAAGTTTCTTAGTAGTAATATTTCTTTGCTACTTGTTATTCAGGTGTTTATAACTTTTTTTTCTTATGCGTGTTTTATCGAATAAATTCGTATTCTTCTCTTTAGGTTATAGATACCTAATTTCCAGAATGTTATTACTGTAATATATATCATATTAATTCATTTAATTCATTTATATAATCATTATGAAATGAAGATCATGTAGAACGAGTCGCATCACATCGTGGAGACGGTATTCTGTACGTACGCATGAGTGATGATATCGTTCCTATGATCGTGTAATTGTATTGGAGTGTATGTATACATTTTCAGAATCAATATCACTTTATTATAGTTATATATAGTCATTATTTACACAATTATACCCATCCATGTAAGGTGGTGGTGTAAAATAGATTACACCACGGCATGGAGACGATATTCCGTACGTACGCACACACTGTGATTTCTTTTTCTGTACGATGGATAGATGGTGAAATAGGTTTGTTTAAAACATATAATATCATATCATTATATTAGTGATACTAATGTTATTACATCATAATGAAACAACTAAAGAAGAAGAAGTGGAAGAAGAAATAAAGATGAAAGAATCGGTAACAGACATTACCTCTTTTTTGAAGTGATTTTTTGAGACCTTCTTTTAGGGCAATAAAATTGGTCTTTGAAGAAGACAAATACCTCTAGGATGTCTCTAGTGAAGTGGAGAGGAGAAATTGGCAGGGTTTGACCGAGTTTTAAGGCTCAATGTGGTGTGAGGAAGAGAGGGATGAGGTTCCCTTTTATAAGGGAGGAGAGGGGCACCTTTGGAATAACTAAAAATATTATTTTATTATAAAGTCAATATCGGTTTTAAATAACTCAAAATTAATTTATATAGATGATAAATTGGGGATGGGTATAAATACTCTCATCCAATATAATTTAGACAATTTTAGGTTCCTATTTTAACCTTATCATTTAGATTTAACATTAAGTTAAATAATTTTACTTTTACCGTGTCTTCTTGTGCTCTTATACTATATGGTTAATAAACATACTATAAGCATCCAAACGAACCTCAAGTTGTTTAATATTAATATATATAACCTTATCTAAGTCATTTGGACGAACCTTAGATTTCTATGAATAAAAAACAATTACTAATATAATATTTGTTTTAAAAACTATTTTATGTCAATTTTGACACTATTTAGTAATTAATTTTTTCAAAAATCATAACAGAATTATTAGTTCGAAAAAAGTTAATTAAATCAATACTAACATGTCATATTAATCTATAAAATTATTTTAATTCATAAAAAGTCTCAAATTATATTGATTTGGGTATTTATGACATCAATTATGTCAATATTTCATAAATAAGATAATTACGGCATCATCGTTGTGTCATAAATAAATTAAATTATTTAATTTCTAAAAATTAAAAATAAAATACCATTATGTAGGAAATAGTTTTATATTTATAATGAATATTTATAGTCGAATTTATCTTATGTATAACCCCATATTAAAAATGATTTAATTATTAAACATTGATTTTAACTATTTTAACCCTTCTTTAAATAAATTAATAATAAATGTCCTAATCTAAACCAAGTGGGCCGAAATGGTCATATTGTATTCCTAAGTTTGTTTTTGGTCGAATTACACTTGTCCAATAGAATTAGGACATGTGTTAGGGTAATAATAATATCATTTTTACCCTTAATTACCCTATTTACTTTTAACAGTGGTAAAAAAAGTAAAAAGTTACTACTCAGCAAAAATTAATTTCATCCCATTGAACAACATTTTAGTCCTTGATATTAATCGTGTCTCTCGGATTTTCGAAATTCCACTCAAAGAAGCGGTAATATTATGTTTTATGAAAAATTCAGTTTTTTAACTACCACTTAGTGGTTTCACTATTCATAAAAAATTGAATATTTTCAGAAAAATACCAAAATTTCACCCAAGGATAATTTAGATATTACGAATCCAAAAATGAAGTCCATTTTGGAAAATAAAATTTATAAAATTTCAAAAAGTTGTTATTAATATTTATAACGGCTAATTTTCATAATATTTTAATAGTATATCGTTGTTTACTGAAACTCGGTATTGCATACGATGCAAGATATTGAGGAACCTCGCGATTTCGTGTAAAGAAATACAACCAAGTGTTGTGTATAGAAAGAGATTACTTTGATGATTTATATAACATAAAAGTCTCGGGTGTTACATTCTCAAATCCAACAATAAAGGGAAGATTTTGATTTCCTATAATTATGTTTAATTCTAATGTTGTCACATCCTAGTAACTTTTTTAATTACTATCCAAATCCATTGATAATAGATGGGAATCAATATGAACCCCGGAATAGGAAAAGGTATAAATGTATGGTGTTTTCTATTACATTGTCTTAAGTAGAAACTCCAAATTAGGTTGGGGAAGGAACTCTTGTTACTATTTTAAAGCTAGTATGTATTTTGTTTGATTCCAGTTGTATGCATACCATTATTGCCTCCATGGTTGAAATGAATATAAAATAATTCTATGAAATTCTAAATGTAGTGTTATATATCAAGAATCTAATAGGGGTTCTCAAATAATCTAATGTTTAAAGAAACTCTACATTTCAATTTAGAGAGTATAATATAATCCCAAATCATGTATTTAGAATCATGTATTAATTTTACATTATTCTAGGGATGGAGTCGTTAAAATTTTATATTGGAAATGTCAAATGATGAAGCGTGGAAATCCCATTATTAATAAATGGACAACCTAAACATGTTTTCAAATGAGAGATATCGCAACAAAAGCTTTGGACAGAAGAACATCACATATCCTTCTTCATGAAATTGAGTAGTTAAAATGATGAATTAAAAAAAGTATACAAGTCAATAAGGTTCCCATCATTCAGAAATATATCGATGTATTTCCATTGATGTTACATCAACATCCTCCAAAAAGATATGTACAATTCTCTATTGTACTCATGATAGTATCCAAGATAATATCAAACAACCTATATTGAATTTCAAATGTGGACATGTAGGAATTAATGAAATACATACATTAACTTTTGGAGATGGGGATTAAACCTAAATTTGTGCCTCCTCGTGGAGAACTTATTAAAATTTAGATCAACAAGGATTGATCAAGGTGGATATCCATTTATTGTTGTGAACACAACATGATAAGAGTGAGGAAAGAGAAACATCTTCCAATGATTATTTTTTTATTTTACCAACTTCATGATGCTTAATTAGTCACTATGATTGATCATTGATCTTGATATTATCAATTAATGGTGAAGAATGATGATATTTAAAAACTTCCTTCTGATGAATATAGTGGAACTACAATTTTGTTGATATAATTTTCATCCTGAAAAATACTACTGCTATTATTATAGATGGATGAATAGATTTTTTAAGGACTATCATGATTACATTATGTTAGTTATTATTTAAGATATTCTGATAACTTTTCAAATATTCATGCATAGACTGAGGATTAACTAAGGATTTTATTATAAACAATGAGGATAGAGATGTTTTCTGGAACGTTTGAAAAATTTTAATTTATGTTGCATCGAAAATACATTCTTTGAGAACATTGTATCCAATGATGTAATCTCAGATTATCATACCAAGGAAAATGTTTTGCAAGAGTGGACTAATCCTTAAATAGTTATTGAGATTCATTGTTTCATCAGTATATCTTGGTATTAAATAAAGATGGTTGTCATGACCCCCTCCCAACAATGTGCACCCCTCCTAGGCCTGCAATGTGAGAAGGGAGATAATGGCCCCCATGTCCCGCATCTAGTAGGACCTGATTTGGAGACTAGCATCAGGGGTATAATAAAAACAAAAATGGGTGGAAATACCCTCTAATGGAACTCATGCAGAAGAGAGAGGTATGATAGACACCAAACAACTTCATATCATACTAAAATATAAATGAAATATCATGTACACATATGTACTGTCATGAAAAACTATGAAAATTAATGGGGAAAAACTGCATGTACCGAAAAGTAAGTGAAAACATCAAGAACCACAAGCCCGAATAGCTCCTGCATCCCCAAACTAGTAAAAAACATCATGAACTCCAACCTGCTCTATGTCACCTGAAAACATTTTATATCTACAAAGTTTGAGTATAACAGTATACTCAGTAGGATCCTCCCAGATGCCTCTCATGAAAAAGTAAAGAAATCAGGAAAAAGCATAGTGAAAATCAATTGAAACTAACTAATCACATAAATAGATATACTAAGTTTCTAACGTCACCATGGCCACTATCACCAAGTAACACATAAAAGAGTATAAAATATAATATAGAATATCATGGGTACCCCACTACTACATCCCCACTGGGATTCCGATTTACCCCAATGTCGCACATTCTAGGCATCTCTCTCCAAAATGGCTTGCCCGTAGACACCTGGACGAAGCACCACAACATAAAACACATGAAACCAAACCACCATGTCCAAACTAGAATGTAACCATGTAGTTTCTGTGATCCACCACTGCTCGAATAACATGTATCATATGTCAGGTATTATACCTCAAGTCGTTACAGCCCATACACCATGTAAGGATCCTTAATCCATCACAACCAATACATGTTACACCTATATTAGTCCATAGGATACTATATCCAGAACACATATGTGTGTGAATAACCACATGTCGTTACATCCCTCTACACACATCAATGGGGAAACTAACCATTGTGCCTACTAGCATAAGTAATTACCAAGAGAAGAGAGCATGAATGAAGGGGGTTGTCATCTATCCATCCTCCCACTGGAATGTTGGGGAACCCCCCCCCCCCCCTAAGTGCTCAGAATCCTCAGGGTGTCAGTTTCCCTAACTGATGGGGTGGAGAAGCGTATAGAAACACAGAAAGTATATAATATACTATATCTCACAACCACATTATGGGCACAACCTATAGTTAATCTCAACTGCACCAAATGCTTCTTGGACTCCCAGCTTCCACTTTAGAGACTACGTATCCTATAAGTAGACAACCATTTAGGGAGCTTAGATGCATTACATCATTCCCTATTGGTCAATTCCACATTATATAAATTAATTCATTAGACATTAATTAACAATAAATAATTTCCATATTACAGATCATTGGAATCGCATCCATGGATTACTATCCATTAATATTACAACCTCATCATTACGTCCCATCAATATCCAACCCCATGGGAAAACATCATTTATTCAATTATTCACTATAGGATTACATTCCCACAATTCGAGGAATTCTAGAAAAACATTCTATGACACTAATTACATGGGGCTTAACATGGTGAGTAGATGTACTACTAGTTCAGTCTTTACCGACTATAGCAACAGCGTAGAACCATTCTTTGTTGAGAAGCTAAAAATCGAATTCATGTGGTATACACCACCCATATTCACCACTTTAGGATGAACGGTATGCAAGAAAAGCTGCCTTGAGTAGTGGGAAATAAAAAGCCAATTACTAACCAATAAAAAATAGCATGCATACAACAATCACATCCATCCCATTCCATCATCCCTGGTGTTCATTTCGACACCAACATGCATAAACTGATGCATATCGGCACGCAACTCATCAACTGATGCCACAACCCATAGGACACCATTCCCACACATGTCACAACAGTCATCCAGGCTCACATATCAACACTAGCAGTAGAAAAAACAAGCTTAATAAAAACTGTGCTACTAGCGCTTATACAAGAAGTATTGTTACTCAAGAACCATACAAGGAATTATCTTTTACCAAAAAATTAGTTCTTTAATCCATCTTGGATTAACCGATTTATTATTCACAGGTTCCAATTCAGAAAACCTAACCATTAAGCTATCACAAATTGATTAAACATGCTTACTAGATCAGTTTTATTAACATCAAATTACAACAACTTAAATCAGATTCATTCAAATTCCTATTTATCTTTATCCAAGTGATTATCAATTAATTCTGGCTTTGCGATCTTTACCAATTTCTATCATGAATGAAATACAAATCACATCAATCATTGTTATCACACTATCTAGAAAACCATGAGGAAGTAACATACGATCGGTATCAATTTATTTACAAAAGATAAAATCATTATTAGGTCAATTCCATTGTGATCTAGTGGGGTAAAACATGCTAACTATATTGTTTCATGTAAAAGAAAAGATAAGCAATGAATCCCTTACCTCAAATAGTTCTTATCGAGCCAGACAACCTGATACGATCTCCTCCCCTCCTGACAACTATATCCACCTAAGGATGTAGAGACTCCACCACACTTGTCTACACAAAATAAAATTCCATTAGGAACAAGTAGATAGAATTCCATAAAATTTTGATGTGAAAAAAAGAGATCAAACCAAAAGGATGACAATAGAACATACCTTATATCAAATACTAGTCGATATTGCTTGGTTGCATCAAAACAGAAAAGAAAAATCCTAGGAGGAAAGTTTGATTTCACAAATCCTGTAGAAAGGATTGGGATGTTCAAGCATCTCACACCCGATAACAAAGAGTAAGAACTATGTAGGAAGATATATCATCCCTTGAGATGATTTAATGGAGAAGTGGTTAAAGATATGATTGATTTTCCATTAAAAGTGGATTTCATTAATCCACTTGGTTTGAGAATGTAAAAAAACATCTCGAGCATTATATGAAATTAATATAGAGGTATAACCTTTGAATTGGCCTTAGAGTCCTTAAAATGAGGCTTTTAATGAATTTTATGTCAAAGGAATTGTCAAAGTGGAGAAACTGTAGGAAGCTGGAAACACTGTTCACGGACTAAAAATTTGGAAAAGGAAATATAGGATACCAATAGATCCTCAGCATTATAGAAATTCTTTTCAAGAACACAAAATATGGAAAAGGAAATAGAGGTTACCATTTGAACCTCACCTCTGGAACCTCACCGTTAAATAGTTCACCTAAGGCCACTAATGTCACTATTCACATAAGGTTATCAATAACATTGTTCACATAATGTTACCGATGACACTATTCACATAAGGTCACTGTTTCACTATTCACAAAAAATTACCAAATACACTGTTCATATAAGGTCATTGATGTCACTGTTCACGTAATGTTACCAATGACACTATTCATATATGGTTATTGATGACATTTTTCTAATAAGGTCACCATTGCACTGTTAAAATAAGGTCCCTATTGTACTGGTCACATAAGGTTACCATTGACATTGTTTACATAAGGTTATCGATGAAACTGTTCACATAAGGTCATTGTTTCACTATTCACTTAAGGTTACCAATGACACTGTTCATAGAAGGTCACTTATGTCACTGTTCACATAAGATCACCATTTCTCTGTTCATATAAGGTTACCGATGTCGTTGTTCACATAAGGTCACCGATGTCATTGTTCACATAAGGTAACTATTGCACTATTCAATAAGGATACCAATGTCAATGTTCATATAAGGTTACAGATGCCACCATTCACAAAAGGAAATTGATGACACTGTTCACAAAAATGCAAATTTGGAAGTGTGTTGCGGATATGTCACCTTGACCTCCCAAAACACCTCATTCAGCTGATTTTCATAAAGGAATGGACCAAAGAGGTCCAGGAATTTATATTAGATACCTCTCAAAACATTCTCTTCCTCGAGAATTCAAATCCTGCATAATGGGAATATGAAATAGGGTCTGAATAACCACCCATCGAGATAACTATAAAAATAGAGCTAGCCACAAGTACCAAAAAAAGAAATATATCTCCTTAACACGAATGGTCTATGACCACAAAGGGGGAATTGTTATATGAAAAGGGTTAAACATCAAACAACTCTGGGTACTGAGCATGTATCTATGTCTCACGTTTAGAGGTACTCTCATCAATTCCACCATGTCACCAGATGTCACGATCCAATGGAATAGAATTCTCACGCAACACCTTCTCCTTGCAGTCTTGTATCTTTACAGGTCACTCCTCAAAGGTAACATAATTATCAACACTGATCTCTCCCCATTCGATGATCTGAGAGTCATCATGAAGATAAAAACGGAGCTATGTTACATGTAAACCATCATGTTTCTGACTCATCATTAGTGGAAGTGATACTCGATATGCCACAACTCCAACACGAGCTAACACCTCTAAAAGCCCAACAAAAAGGTTAGAAAGCTTACTCCCACGACCAATACATCACTACCATGATGATAATTCACCTATAGAAACACGTGATCCCCAACATAACACTATATGGGTCTCCTCATTTGATTAGCTTTTGATTTATGACTATCTTGTGTTGTCTTCATCCTCTCGTTAATCAATTGGACCATCTCGGTTGTATTCTGTACTAGTTCTAGTCCGAGAATTGATGCCTCTCCAACCCCAGTCCTTCGCAATGGAGAACGACATGGTTTTCTACATAGGGATTCAAATTGAGTTGTACCGACGGTGGATTAAAAACTATTTTTGTAAGAAAACACCACCAAGGTAAACTACCTCATCCACAAAACTCCAAAATCTAGGACACAAGAAAATGACATGTCTTCAAGATTTTGCATGGTTCGATATGTTTGACCATCCGATTGAGGATTAAAAGAAGTGTTAAGGTACAAATGAGAATAAAAAGCATTTTGGAGACCTATACATACCCTAGAGGTAAAACGTGGTTCTTGATCAGAAGTGATCATCCTTGGGACTATTTGAAGTCTCACCACCTTCTTCCAGATACTACCTCGACAAAACTCCGACTAAGCTTGACTCCATGATTGTTATGAAATGGGATTATTTTGTTAAATGATCAACTACCACCCAAATAGAATCATGTCCTCCCTGAGATCATGGTAAAATAGTAACAATATCCATTGATATGTCCTTTCTCTTCCACTGGGGAACATCTAACAGCAGGAGAAGACCCCCAGGAACACGGTGTTTGGCCATCATCTTTTGGTAGACCAAACATCGAGACACAAGCTCTGCAACCACACGCTTCTGCCCCAAGCCACCAAAACTGACTCGTCAAGGATCAATATATCATTTTCATTCTAGGAGGAACTGATAAAGGAGAAATATGGAACTCTATAAGAACCATAATGTGCATTGTCAAAGGAACAAAAATCCTTTCGTGATACAACACTAGGTGTTGTTCATTCTCAGACCAACCGTATCGGACTCATCAAAAAATACTCATTCTCTCTGGACCTCCACCTCTAGATCTCCTAACTAGGAATATTCCACATTCTACACCAGAGAAGATTTCTTTTTCATTTAAAAAATAAATCATCTACCCCTAAATTCTACCATATCAAGATTTAATGCCAGAGTTCATATAGTACTCTCTATGAGTCACCAGATTCACACACTACCTCACTACATGACATCCATCTCAGTGCATCGGCTACAACATTCCACTTTCATGGTGTATACGATACTTCAAATTTGTATTCCTGTAAGAACTACATCCAACGATGTTGTCATAAATTCATGTAATGCTAGGAGAAAACATATCTCATGCTCTTAAGAATGGTGAAAACCACAAACTGTAAACCAATGAGGTATTTTCACTAAAACATCATAGAAAACACAACGGCTACCAACTCATGATCATGGGTTAAATAGATAAGTTCATGGGGACGTAAATAGAAAGACCTATAAGAAACAACTGATCTCTGCTGCTTCATAACACAACCCTTCCCTTGAAGTGAATCATCTCAAAAAACAACAAGATCAACTCAGTCTGATAGAAAACAATGAACTATGGGACTTACTAACTTTTCTCATAGATACTTGAAATATGCCTGACACTGATCAATCCATATTAACACATAATCATTGCTGGTCAAAGTGGTTAGAGTAGTTTCAACTCAAGATAAATTGGTTATAAACCTCTTGTAGTAGCCTATGAGACTATGGATACTTTACACCTCTCACACAGTCTTGGGGGATTCCCAAGACACAACTACTTCTATCTTCAATGGATCCAAAACTAAACCCTCTTTGGAGACCACATGCCCCACGAAACGGACTTCTCGATCCCAAAACACACACTTTGACAACTTCCCAAAAAACTGATGTTGAAGAAGATCTCCTAAAACGATCTGTAGATGCCCTGCATTCTATTTTTCATACATGGATTACACATGGATGTCATCAATTAAAACCACAAAAAACTTGTCCAGTAACTCAAGAAACACAGAGTTTCTCGATCCCATGATCACATTTAGTGTATTTTTTAGACCAAACGTCATTACAATGTACTTATAATGCCTATGATGACAACAAAAAGTAGACTTCGTGATGTCCTCATCCTTCACACGCATCTGATGATATCAAGACCACAATCGATCTTTGAGAACCAACATTCTCGATTTAGTTGATTGAATAAATCATCCATCCATTGAAGAGGATAGAGATTAGTTATTGTCACTGTGTTCAAGTTATGATAATCGACACACAACCACAAACTGTCGTCAGCCTTCATCACAAACAAAACTGGTGCACCTCACGATGACACACTCGGCCGAACAAAACCACACTATAATAGACCAACAAGCTGTATATATATCTCTTGTAACACTGAAAGAATCATCCTATATGGATACATAGAGATAAGAGATTCTCTTGGTTATAGCTAGATCCCAATCTTGATCTCTTGTCGATGGGGTAATGCTACAACCTCTTCTGGAAAGTCATCATGGTATTCCTCTATGACCCTAAGAAAAAAAAACTTCTGATCCTCTGATGAAATCAACATTATCTCATCCATCAAGGATGATATGGACGTAACATTCCTATTACCCATCCGGGGATCTTGCTCGCCAACAAACACCACCGTCTCTCCATATGCATCGACGAAAAAGACTTCCTTCCAAATGCAATCCCCAATATCTTGCACCAAATACAACCAATCCTTACAGAGGATGACATAATATGTTTGTATTTGAAAACATATAAAATATCCCCGTTAGTGGTGTTTCCCCATCACTAGATCATATGATCTACATACTTCAAAAAAGTCATATTGACCTCCAACTGGCGTAGTCAACGCCAAGGGGACAGGAAGCCTCTCTACCTCAAGTCCCAAAGCATAGACAATGGTAGGTGATATGAATGAGTGTGTCACTCTTGAATCAACTAAGGAATACACCACTGTTGAAAACAAGTAAAGGGTACCTCGAACAACATCTGGCTCGCCTAGTGCTAGCAACGCAAAAACATGAAGTCGTCCAAGTCCTCATCCATGACATCTCTGACCCTGATGAAGAACACCACCACATACGCGCCCTACTATCTGAGGATGAGGATCATCACGGGGCTATCTTTTTCCTGCCCCTTCTACCATCGACTAATCTAATGTTGGTGAAACTTGTTGTTCATGCCTCTGCTGGAACTGCCTCAATGGTGGGACATCGTACGGAACCATAGGTGCACGATGACCCCCTTTGAATGGTCAGGAACTCTCACTACTGATGACTTCGACCACCACAAGAATTACAAGTGTTAGGTCCCTTGGTATAGGCTTGAGTTCCACTACCTACAGATAAATTAGATTCAGAGGGCTAGGACCTACCCCCTGCTGAATGTATATTCTTATTCTCTAAAAACCAAGAACCTCGGACCACATCTCTTCTTCACGATGAACCATGGAGACTCCCCTATCATGATGATCAGGTTCTTGCTAATGTTCTCTCGAAGACCTCTAACCTTGCTAGGACCTCAAGATAAATCTTCAACATAAATGTGGTGACCTAGCACAGGATCTCTGGAAGTAAATCCTCCTTCAAATGCCTTTCCCTTTCCTTCCCATATGGAAATAGGTACAAAGGATATCGTAAAAGGATCCTGAAATGGATTCAAAACTATCGCACACTGCAGCTCCCCTATCGAAGGGATAGACGTTCCTAGCAACTGGACGCCTTCACGGTCGAAGAAAGAATCATAACTCTAAACTTTTCTTGAAACTCATCCCATGAGATCGTTGACTCCTCACAATCCCTGATGAACAAGAACCATAATTACCTCACTGCTCCATGCAACATCATCACAACCAAGGATACCCAATTCTCCTTCCGAGCATGGATCGAACTGAATCCTATCTCAACGTCATACTGTAACACACCAAGATTTTATGAAAAATATTCTTTTTAATTTCATTGATGTCTTGTGTTGTACGCTACACCAAAAGGAGCTTGCACTACATGCATCCCTGATTTTTCTTGCATTCCACGCAATCACGACATTCCACGATAGCGTGTGTTGTACGCAATACCAAGTTTCACTAAATGAGATATTATTTTATTATTATTATGAACTAGCCATTATGAATAGTAATACCCACTTTTGAAATTTTCTTTTTCACAATGGAATTCACTTTTGTATTTGGAATATCGAAATTAGCCTTAGGTAAATATTTGATATTTTTCTGAAAACTTTTAATTTTTGATGAATAGTGAAAACAGTAGGTTACTAATTAAAAACGAATTTTTTTTAAATAATTAATTATTTTATTTAATATTATTTTAGGTCAAAATTAATACATAATACCTATATGTGTGCAATGTTATTCATTGGAGTCATTTTATAATAATTTTAGATATATAAAAATTTTATTGATCTTTTCAATATCTTTTACCCACCTCATAGGAGAATTTGAAAATATATATAAAACATTATTTTACCGCTTTTGTGAGTGGAATTTCGAATATTCGAGAGACATGGTTAATATCAAGTATTAAAATGTGGTTTAATTAGAAAAAAATAATTTTTGGTGAATAGTAACTTTTTTCGTTTTTTAACCACGGTTAAAAGTAAATAGGGTAATTAAGGGTAAAAATGATACTATTATTACAATAACACATGTCCTAATTATATTGGATAAGTATAATTCAACCAAAAATAACCTTATGAATAAAATATGACCATTTAGGTCCACCTAGATTAGATTAGGACACTTATTATTATTTTATTTAAAGAAGAGTTAAAATAGTTAAAATCAATGTTTCATAACTAAATAATTTTTAATATAGGATTATATATAAGATAAAATCGAATATAAATATTAATTAGAAATCTGAAATTATTTAATACATAATGATATTTTATTTATAATTTTTAGACATTAAATAATTTAATTTATTTTTGACACAATGATGATGTTTTCCTCATGAATTCATTTCAACTGTTTTATCAAAACTATTTTCCATGTGAGATGACATTATTTAGTATGTTTATGTTTCATGTATAATGTCTCTATTATTTCCATGGTTTGATTTCTCTTATGATTAAATGATATTAATTTCTTTTATATGGATTATTTTATTATGGGATGATGTTTATGAAACCCATTTTATTTATTGGGTTATGATGAATGATTTATGTTTATGTTGTGGCACATGTAAGAATGATTTCATTATGAGAGGGGTGGGACCTATATCTCCCTCCAATGCATTGGGTAAAAATTTATATCTCATGAGATAGAAATTGTTGGAATATTAAGTTAATCTAGTTCAGTGTTACAGGACTAGAACGAGGAGTGAACTCGATTCAGAAAGGAACTTTGTCCTCTAAGATGGTCTTGGCAGCAATGCCTTGGCTACTTTGGAAATCATATCATGTGCTTAATGTTTTCCACAATTACATGTTTCATTACCATGATATTTTATCATGATTTATGTATCTATTCCTTATGTACATCTATTTTTTTTACTGCTCATGATTTTTATGTTTAAACATTATGTTCATGTTTATATATTCAAATGTATATGGTTTGTTTTATTCTCTGCATGCTTACCCTTACTGAGCATTTGAGCTCACCCATTATATGTTTTATTTTCCTCAGGATATGAAGAAAATTTTTAGATAAGAAAAACAAAGGGGAAGATCTTTATGGGAGATGTTGAAGATCATTCACAACGATTAGAAGATTTTGTACCGAGTTTCCAATGACACTAAACTATTATGATCCTTGAGTGTTGGTTTTTTTATGTATTGATTATTCCACAAAAGTAATGTAATGTCTATGTTGGTCAGGTTTTGGGTATCTACACCTACAACTAGTCTTCCTTGACTACATCTAAAACGGATCCCTCGCAAATGTGGAAACCCTTGTGCTGAAACTCTCAGAGTGTCCTCCTCCAAGTGTTATCGTCGTCAACCTCTACCCTATAACAATCTGCTGGAAAAGCATACCAGTCTTCATCTATGCGATCCTGGAAAGGGCGTCGGCCTAGAGCCATACCTATATATTAAAAAATAGTTAGATCACCTAAACCTAGAATATGGAATACTTGTCATTAATTAATTAATTTTTTTCATTCATTATTTTTAGGTTAACCATTCCCAAGGTCTACCCATTCAAACATAGTCACAAAGAAGAATGATGCATGATCCTTTCCTAGGTATCTTTCCTGCAACAAGTATCACTTCTTTTAGTATCCATTATAATTTTAATGGGCCATACATCTGATCATAGGGGGGCCTGAACGCCTATATCTCAGCCGATCTCTAGTGATTACATCACTTACTAATCATGACTAACATTGTTTCCCTACCAAACCAAGAAACCTAACATGTTCCTAACTCCCAACTCCATCCTATATCCCAACTAGAAGTCCAATACCACTCTTTCACGACACCCTCTCCATAATGTGCCCCCCTCCTTCGCCGGTAAGGTGAGAAGAGAGATAATGACCCCCGATTCCCACCTCCAGTAGGCACCGGGTTGGCGACTAGCACCGAGATTATAATTAACCCACAAATTAGAGGCATTACCTTCTAAGAGAACACATGATGAAGATAGAGATATGATAAACAACAAATAACACCATCTCAAACTGAAATATAAATTAAATCCCATCTAAACATATGTAATTTCATGAAAAACTACTACAAACGATTGGGTAAAAATGTAAGTACCCAAAAGAAAGTGAAAACCACAGCAACCACAAGCTCGATCAACTACTACAACCCCATGCTTGTAGAAACTAGCATTAACTCCAACATAATCCATTTGACATAAAAATATTATATATATATATATATATTTAGTATAATAGTATATGAAACAAGATCCACATTGAAGCCTCCCATATAAATTTAAAGAAATCATGCTAAATCACAATGAACAACAAGTGAAACTGACTCGTCACCGAAATAGGTATACTATGTTCCCAACCTCACCGTGGATACACTCACCAAGTAACGCATACAAGAGTATATAAAATAATAATTTATATCAAGGGTACCCCACTAATACTTCCCCTCTAGTTTTTTTATTTTCCCCAGCGTCGCATGTTCTAAGCATCACTCTCCAAAAGGAATTTCCCACAGACACATGGGTGAAGCACCACAACATGCACATCGTGCCCCCAAATCACCACGTCCACATAAGAATGTAAGTAGGTTGTTTCTGAGAGCCACCAAAACCCTCATAATGTGTATCATACGTCGAGTATTATACCTCAATCCATTACATCCCATACACAGAGTAATGAACCTCAAGGCATCATACTCTATACACATTACACCTATAGTAGTCCATAGGATTCTATAACCAGAATACATATGTGTGTGAATAACCACAAGTCGATACTACCCTCCACACACATATATGGAGAAAAATCCAATATGCTTACCATCACAAGTAACTACCATGATAATAGAGTGGGGCCAAAGGGCGTAGTAAGCCATCCATCTTCCCACCAGAATGGTGGTGAAAACACACCCCCATGGCATAGAATCTTGATGGTGTTAGTTTCCCTGACTGAAGGGGTGGAGTAGAGTATAGAATCATAGAAAGTAAATAATATACTATATCTCACAAGAACAATATAGACATAACCTAGTATTAGACACAATTGCGACTAACCTCTCTTAGACTCCATGTTTCCACATCTAAGACTAGGTATACTATAAGAACAAAACCAATTAAAGAGATTAATTACATTACTTCATTCCATTTTTGTCATTTCAACTTTATATAAATTAATTCTTTAAACATTAATTAAGCATCAATAATTTTCACATTATATATCATTAGTATCACAACCATGGTTTACCATCCCTTCAAATTACAACCTAATCATTACGTCCCTGCAAGTGCCAACCCCATGGGTTAACATCATTTTCTCAGTTATTCACTACAACATTACATTCCCATCTTTCCAAGCATTCTAGAAAACCATTCTATGCGACTAAACACAAGACAACCAAAAAATTGGGCATTCCCAGTGCCACCCTTTATCAGAGCTAACGAAAAAAGCACTGATAAAAGGGGGAACCTTTATCAGTGCTTTTTTTAGCACTGAAAAAGGTACCCCATTTAACAGCTTTTTTTATAGCATTGGTAACGGGTACCCCTTTATCATCACTTTTTTAGTAGTGATAATAAAGGGTCTACTGCCAAAAAAATCATTAAAAATATATATATTAATATTTCAATATATAGATATATTTATATTGATATAAATATAATTTATATTTTTTTAAATATCTTTTTAAATATATTTTTTATAAATATAAATATACAGTTACACTTAATATATAAGATATTTTGTGAAAGAGGCTTATAAAAAATGTAAAAAAAATATGCTTAATTAATAATTGTCTATTTATTATGGATTAATAGTCATTTAGTAACAATTTTAAGATTAAAAAATTAAAAAAATAAAAAAAGATCCAAAATATGTTGAAAACGCAACTCGAACATGAAACAGCCAAAACTTTTGATCCGTGTGTCCGTTTGAGCTCTACCACAATTAAAATTGAATTCTGCGATGAGATCTCCATCACTCTCACCCGGGAAACCTTGGTCACGGTTTTTTCGAAGCCAAAAAATGCCTAGAAGGCCTCCAAAACAGAGTTTTTAGTTGGGGCACCGCAATTTTTTAACATTTTATGGATTTTTAGCAACGTTTAAGGGGGTATTATTGGC
Organism: Viscum album; assembly: GCA_963277665.1. Taxonomy (NCBI): domain Eukaryota; kingdom Viridiplantae; phylum Streptophyta; class Magnoliopsida; order Santalales; family Viscaceae; genus Viscum; species Viscum album. The sequence goes on from OY728121.1 coordinate 2,038,842,193, forward strand.
TTTTTTTGTGTGGACTAATTTTATACCAAGGTATTACATTCATATTGATATTATGTCTTTGAAATTTTATATTTTTTTATATTGAACTGCTATTTATAATCAAATATATAACTATATGTACATATTTTTTATATATTCACACCAAAAAAATTAATTTTAAATATAAATAATAAAATATATTAGCTTTGTCTAAATAATAACTAATATCCATTTAATTTGAAATAAAAATATAATAATATTTATATACCTATATATTAATCTAACTATATATATATATATTAATATAACTATATATATATATTGATATAACTATAAATATATATATTAAGATCACTATAAATATATATATATTAACATAACTATATATTTATATTTATATATCTATATATTAATATTCACATCACTATATATAAATATTAATATAAATATATAATACTATACAAATATATATAACTATATATATATATATATATAAATAGATATATCACTAATAGGAGAACAAATCAATATAGGTGAGTGGAAAAGGATTCAGGCGTGCAGGGGGGAGGTCTCGAGATCAAATATAGGTGGAGTCAAGGACGCACGTGCATGGGATAATCTAGGGATAACACTGATAAACGGTGGAGGGGTGCATGTAGGGTGCCAGAGGGGGCGGAAAAGCACTGTAAAAGGGGGGCTCAAGCGATATAAAATCCCCCCGATTGGCATGATTTTGTTTTTTATTTTATTTTATTTTTATTTTTTTACATTTATCAGATATTTTAAAAAAGAGTTGATAAAATAGGTCTTTTATTAGCGCTAAAAAGAAATTGCTGATAAATGACCCCTTTATCATCGATTTTTTTAGCGCTGATAAAAGACCCCTTTTATTAGATATTTTTTCGAGCACTGATAAATGGGGTCTTTATGAGCGCTTTTTGGAGCACTGATAAAGGGGACCCCCCCACTCTATCTTCCCCGGCATTTATAGTGATTTTTAGCACTATTAAAAGAAAAATTTTAGCACTGATAAAAGACGTATTTGTAGTAGTGCAAGGGCCTCAACACGGTGAGTAGATGTAATACCTTTCATGTCTTTACCGCCTATAGAAAGATCATAGACCCATCCTCTATTGGGAAGCTAAACATAGAAAGCATGTGGCATACCCTACGCGTCTTCACCTATTTAATAGGAATGGTAAGCAAGACCAGCATCCTTGTGAATTGGGAAAAATTAAACCATATAATCAACCAATAAGGAACATAATTCATCAAAATATCACATCCATCACATTCAATCATCCCTAGTTTCCTCCCCGACAGCCAAATGCATAAACCGATGCATCTCACTACTCTAGTCATCAGCTGATACAACGACAAATAAGCCTCCATGACCCAACATATCACAACATCCATCCAGGCTCACATCACAACACAAGAAGATGGAAAAACAAACCTCATAACAATTGGGATCTTGGCCCATATTCAATCTACAGGGTAACTCAGAACCCCTCAAGGAATTAAATTTTATCAAACAACTATTTCATTAATCCATATTGGATTTAAATATTTATTATTCACATGATCCAATTCGGGAAACCTAACCAGTAAGCTATCTCAAATTGATTAAACATGCTTACATCATCAATTTGACTGACCTCAAATTACAACAACATCAATCAGAATCCTTCACATTCCTCTTTATCTTTAGACAAGTTAATATCAACTAATTACGGCTTTATGTTCTTTACCAATTTCCATAAAAAATGAAATGTTAAACACATCAAGAATCGATATCATACTATCAAGCAAAATAAGAGGCAATAACATAAAATTAATATCAATTTATTTACCCGGTTCAAATATTTATTTTGTCAATTCCATTGTTGTCATGTGGGATAAAACATGATAAATCTATTGTTTCACATAAAAGAAAATAGAATCATCGAATTCCATACCACAAACAGTTCTTGACAAGACATAAAATGGGTTACAATCTCCTTCTCCTATGACAACTGTATACACCGAAGGATACAGAGACACCATCACATCAGTCAAAACCCATGAAAAGTCCAGTAGGAACAAGGAGATGTCATTCCATAAAAGGGAAAGTGGAAATAAAAAGAGATTAACCCAATAGAATGACGAAAAAACATAACTTATATCAAACACTGGTCAATATTTCTTGGTTGGATAAAAAAATTGAAGAACAAATCCTAGGAAGAATGCATTATTGCACAACTCATCGGGAAAATAATGGGATGTTCAGGCATCTCACACATGATAACAAGGTGGATGAACTACGTGTGAACATATATCATCAATTTAGAATATTTAATGGATCATTTGTTTAAAATACACTAGATTTTTCATTAAATGAATATCACATTAAACCATGCAATTTGACCGTGTAAAAAAACATCTTGAGCCTTAGGAGAAATTAATATAGGAGTTATTACCTTTTTAATCAGCCTTAGAATCCATAAAAAGAGTCTCTAAATGCATTTTATGCTGAAGGAAATGTCAAAGGGGTGAAACTGTATGAAGCTGGATACACTGTTCACGAACTCAAAATTTGGAAAATGAAATAGAGGTTACCTTTGGAACCTTACCGTTGGAACCTCACTGTTGCACAGTTCTCCTAAGGGCACCGATGACATAGTTCACATAAGGTTACTGATGAAACTGTTCACATAAGGTTACCGATTACACTGTTCACATAAGGTCACTATTTCACTATTCAGATAAGGTTATCGATGACACTATTCACATAAGGACACTAATGTCACTCTTCACATAAGGTTACCGATGACACTATTCATATAAGGTTACCAATGGAACTATTCACATAAGGTCACTTTTTCACTGTTCACATAATGTCACCATTGCACTATTCACATTAGGTTACTGATAACACTATTCACATAAAGTTACCAATGACACTATTCACTTAAGGTTACCATTGCATTGTTCACATAAGGTTACCAATGACACTATTCACTTAATGTTACCATTGCACTGGTCACATAAGGTTACATATGACACTGTTTATATAAGTTCACTGATGTCTTTGTTCACATAAGTTCTCTATTTCATAAATCTCAAAAGGTTAATGATGACACTGTTCACATGAGGTCACCGATGTAACTATTAACATATGGTCACCATTGCACTATTCAATAAGGATACCAATGTCACTATTTACATAAGGTTACCAATGAAACTGTTCAAATAAGGTCACCGATGACAATATTTAGAGAAATGGAAATTTGGAAAAGTGTTGGGGATAAGTCGCCTAGACCTCCCGAAACACCTCATACACCAAATTTTTGCAATGGAATAGACCAGAGAGGTCCGGGCCGTTACAATTGTGAATTAAATTTCACATCTTCCTAATCCAATAAAAATGATAACATGAAATAGATACAAGTTAATCTACTCAAATGTATGTGAAAATGTGTCCACAAGGATAAGAAGAGATTTGTTACTACACCTACTGTAATTATACCCTCTATTGGACAACGATTTGTTAATTTTAGTACTATATATATGAATGGGATTGAGTGAGTTCTCTTGAAAAATAACAAGATGATGTATTATGAATCATGACAATTAAATCCTCATCAGAATAATTATCAAATATATGACCTATAACTAGTTGTGTTTTTCTTTTCTCTGAAGATATGAAAGCGCTATATTTATGGGAATACATATGACATATAAATATTACACCATAGTTTGAGTATAATTTCATGAAAATTTCATTGGACATGATACATAGGAGATGTTTTGATCTTCTTAGTGACTAAGATTATTTAATAACTATCACACATGGAGAAAAATCAATTCTTTCATAAATTTTTATGAAAGACCATTTTTTCTGGGAAATTAAGAGGATTAACATAAATCCTTTGAACTATTTCGTAGTAAAATTTGAAATGGTAGTAACATGGTAAAGGATGACATCACACCAAACCCAAATTATTTCTCAAATATAATTACTAAATAAAATTATGAAACCTCAACTAGTAGACCATTTTTTACCTAATTAGTTATAGGCTTTGAAGAATTTCATCATTATTGAGTTCAATACTCATCATGAAGGTGTACTAAAATTTCATTCAAGGATATTTGTTCCATCTATAACAAAAATAAATATAGTTACAATGGATAAATCCCATATCTATTCATTCTATATCCATCCTATAAGCACAAAAATGAATATGAAACATAATGATCATTATTTGTGATATAACATGAAAATTGAATTTGGTGAGCACACTAGATGGTTCATGGTGTGTCAACTGGTTAAGGTGAAGTGAAAACTTCTTAAAGGGGTATTTCAACAACTAACCATACCATCATTTAATTAGGAATATATCACTATGTAAATATTCACTAGTCTTCCAAAACCATGCAAAGCGAGTAATGAAATTTGTTTCATAGTGGATCATCTCACCAATATTTTCCATCTATTATATATCTAGAAAGTGTTGTACCATGATCAACATAACATGATTTTCATAATTGATGATGTGAGGTTACATGGGGTACCACTTTTTATTGTGTATGATTATGATCATATATTCAAATATAAATTCTGAAAAATCCTTCAAAATTACATGTGTACTGAATTGAATGTATTTACAGACTATCAACTCAGAATTGACGACCAATCCAAAGTAATTATTCAAAAACTCCATGGAATTCTAATAAAATGATTAATATAATGTAAAGGTAAATGTGATTATTATTTAACATTATTTTATTTTTCATTAAACAAAAAATTACATTCAATAATTCAAATGGAACCATATAAAGTTCCATATGGGAATATATTTTGAAATCAAACAATTTAGGATGAATTTATTGAGAGAAGGATTATTGGTCCAGATCATGTGCAACAGAGTACAGAAAATGTTAATTCCATCCAATAACACTCAATGAATTTTCATAGTTGGAAGATGAGCTATGCTAACAAGCATTGAATGGATATGATTATTTTCATGGTGACATCATGTTCCTTAAAATATGTCCATGTCTGGGATTCATGTGGATTGGGATGAATTTTATGCTTATCCCTAGGTAAATTAGCCACTATGAACTAATTGATCCCAAAGGATTAGTGACCTACATGATTTCAATTCTACCATATATAGAAAAATTTCATGTATAACTCATTATGATGTACAAAACTATCCCTTTAAATGTTATGAATTAGGATGTGGTGAATCTTGAACGTGACCTCTCTTATAAAGAGCATCAAATAAATTATATGGAATATTGAGAGAATGTTCTACATGATAAGACAACCATATCATAACATTGTTTGCGTTGAAGACATATAGTTGAACAAGAGATGTTGTAACCAAATGATACAATGATTCATAATTAAAGAAACCAATTATCAATTCAGGAAATGAGTTGGTATTTATGGGATTAAATATCTTAAGATGGGAATAATGTATTGACCATCACTATTTAATGATAATTTTTTCCTTAAAATGGGTGTTATAGTGTTGTGTAGACAATAGAACCATATTTTTTTAATATTGAAGTGAATTTATTAGTTAAATATGATCATATGGATTGAAACATTATATAAATATAGTTTAATTATGACCATTGGTCAAAATGTTCATTGGGGAAAATACTATTGATAATAATATTAACATTATAATTAGTGTTTCAAAGTTAAATTTTAGAATGGGTTATTGATATAGGAAGAAGATTCGAATGAATAATCAATTAGATTATTTATTTTTTTATCCAATTTTTTATAGTTTGGGAGGGATGTTTTATCACTAGGGTACACCCTCGACCTTGACCAACTCGAGTATCAATTACTGAAGCTTGAATGAAATATCCTAAGAGATAAGTTCATGTTAATGGAGATTACCACTATGATGATGTTAGTCGAGGAGCCATAAGATTCTACAACCATTTTACAACATAATCTTAGGTAATACATCAGTGTAATTAGGGATTATATAACTCTACGAGAGTCTATAATCACTTTGTTCAAATAAAATTTTTATTCTGTCATTTCTATGTTATGAATATTTTATCATTAAAAAATTGAAATATAATATGATAGATTTGTTTTTAGGAAAAATAATTAATTCTATGAAATTAAATTAACATTATAATGAACTATGATATTATGAATAATGTAAATTTTAATGAAATAGAATGATTTAAACCCTCTTATTTTAAAATATGTGATAAAATATTTTTTCTCAAGTGTCATAAATTTTTAAATGCATTTTTAATCAGCTATAATTTTCAATAAATGAGAATTTTTATATTTAAAAGTCAAAATTCCCATATATAGATAATTATTAGAAAAAATTATATATTATTTTTTAAATCATCATTCATAAATTATGAAAAAGTGTATTTTTAATAATTTCCTAAAATAATATTTTTTTTCAGATAGTAAAATTACAGTTTCTATTTTTCTAAATATTAATGAAATAAAAATTATATCATAATAACGAAATAAAATTTAATCACTTTCCAAAATCTATATTTATTTATTTTATTAATATGAAAAATCATAAAATATTTTTATCATATTAATAATTAATAATTTAATTTCAAAATTCCAAAATGGAAACATTAACAGAAAAAATTTATTCATTGAAACAAACTATTTTCAATTTTAAAATCTGCCATTTAAAATTCCGGTGAACACATGTAGAATAAAATAAAATAAATTATTACCATGTTTCCATTTAGATGTGAGTTTCCATTTCGAAATCCCAAGTTATTTATTTTATCACTAAAAAGGCATCCAAGGCCTTTATTTATAAAATATTAAACAAATCCTCCAATTGTATGATAGATACCCACCTATTTCTCTGTTTCCTTTCACTACAAAATAAACATTCATGAATCTAAGATATTATTACAAACGATGGAGTTATCTCAAGGGGTAATCAAATACTAAACGACCCAGTTCTCATTTTTTAGTTAATACTCTACATTCTAAGGGAAATATCCACTTTTATTTTCTTTTCATGTTTCCTCTTTCTGTGATATGATTTTCAAACATGCAAAATATGTTCATATGACAAAATAATTATATCTTTTTAATATAATTTGAGTATTTTATTAATGAGAGACCCATGAACCTTATCTTTTTACCCATTTATAGAAAGGTTTTTTATAAAATCTATGATGTATGTTTAAATTCTCATAATTTTAATATTCTCTAAAAGAAAATCCATTTTATTTTATTAATTTGAATACACAAGCCACAATGCTATCTAGGGGTGTTCATCATAATGTAATATTTATTTAGTTGTTTCTATAATTTAAGTATATTAAATACTTATTCCATTTATGTGGGTTAAAAATGACATTATAATCTAATCTTTATGCACATTATTTAAAACACCATTATTTTTATACAAATCCATTTTCATCTACTCTTTATTGGTTATTTGTGAAATATTTTATAATGATATATCTGGATTATATTATAAAATAAATATGATGTTTTCTTCATGATAGTTCTCTAAATCAATATGTAAAAAATTATTTCTCTATAAATATCATTTTTATGATACCTTCGTTAATGAACATGATAATGTTAATTACATGTCATGAAAACCTTTGTGATATGATTATTAATATCTCATTTCATGGTTGTATCCAAATTTAATAGTTATTAATAAAAATTTTATTATTATTTCAATCCTTGTGTTCTTTTTCTTATTCCATAATGATATTCCTCATATATTTATTTTTTCCCCTAGGATCACATCTATATTGTTCACCTAGTTTTCCCTTACCTGGCCTTATGATCATCCTTTACATTTATGTATGAATCCAGGTTATGATATATATTAAATGTAATTATGAGGATGGTTTTATGAATATTTTTAAATGCATTATAACAATTTTTAAAATTTTCATGTGTTGTGTACATTTTTCATGACACAATGGTTTAAAAGGGCTTCTATTTTGTAACATGTAATCATATTTTTTTAATAAGATGTAATTATTATAGTGATGGTATCAATGGAAGGTTTAGTTATTTGTGGAAATAAGTATTTGAAATCATTTGGAAAAATTTTAAGGACATGTTAATATATAGGAAAAAATCATATTATTTTTGTATTGTATTATGTATGTGGTTTCCAAGAAAAGAATTCCATGTTTGGATATGAAAAAGTGCATTTTGATCTAGAACAGATGTATATAGGGGTTAAAACTGAAAAAACATGTTTTAACTATACTCATTTAGATGATAATGTAAAATAATATGCCTTACTTCACTTGTGGTTTTCCACTCATGGGGGATATGTTTTTTTAGTCACAATATTTTTATAAACAATTATCAATGATTTATATAATTTCATTATTCTAGTGACCAATTAACATAATTAAGCATTATGTTTTGAGAAATAAACTTCACATTGAATTATATGAATCTAAAAAGAAACATTTTTATAAATAATTTTGATTCTTTTCGGATATGGAGGAAATTAATAAGAATTATGTAAATGGTGAGCATATTATACAATGCATCAACAGACCTCAGATAGAATCTGGATTGGAAAAATTCATGAGAATAATGAATATATTAGAATCAATTTGTGATAAAAAAACATGAATCAATAGAAGATGAATTATTCACCTATAAGGTAACAACATTATTTTGAATACATTTTGTGTTAATGAACTCTTTATCTTGACGGATCTAAAAACCCGTAGATTATTGGAAAAAAGATAATATCTATTGAAAATAGCTTTCTTCAACTCTATTTTTTTAGAGAAATAGAATGTTACTTGGGATGTGAACCACTTATAGGGATATGTTGATCAGTGTTGGAAAGTAATTAAAACCATTCATCCTTGAATTGATTATGATGTTTTGAATTGTTACAATTTCGTGGGATCCATTTTGAAAAAATATATCCCCTGTTTGATTAGAAAAAAAATGGTGATGGATTACTATAACTGAAAGAGATGTACATGAATCCATGGGATGATATGAGATGATATTTCAATGATTTCATGCATTATATCTAGAATTTACAAGGATTTTAATGGAAATGTTGATAGATTTCTTGGTGTTATATAACCCCATATATGGAAGAATCTAGTCAAATGATGTTGTGAAGGTTATAAAAAGACAATTCAATGTGAAATAAATGTTGAGAAAGATTTTAGTGGGATTTTGTTAACCTATAGATTGAATAGAAATAACACAACTTTGGAGGCAAACATATTGAAGAACATTGATCATAGAAGAAGAGGAAATAAATTGCAACATCCTACATAAAAAAATATGTGGATAATATTTTGAGGAACTACCTAGTTGGGAGTGTTAATTTTTACTTGTGTGGATGTGATGTCTATATTTCCTGGAATTTTTATAGTGAGGTGAAGACTCAACATCACAAAACAAATTATAAAGGGATGATGGTGCTGGCTTAGAGTGAATTCCAATGCTTCATGTATCGAGGACTTGGGAAACATTCTATTAACTATTCGAATCCAAAAGTAATAGAGGGAAATCACCATCAACCCCATCCTAGGACAAGGGTGATTAGTATAGAATTTTCTATCACATTGGATGATGTTTAATCTCTAAATGTTGTTGTGGAAGGTGCTATCATTAATCTCCCAAAGTTAGAAATGAAATCATTTTACCCTTTTACTATATATTTCTTTATTTCCTTCATGTTTGAAAACAATACAGAATTAATACCCACACAGATAAATATATAGTTTTCTCTAAAGAATCCATGCCTGGGGGTATTATACAATCATAACTAGTGTATAGAAACTATAGTATTCTATTTTGATTGCATAATCTCATCAAAAATATTGAAGCCATTCCTATGATGGAATTTTACATTAAACATGTTATTGGAAATATCTAAAAGAATAATTGTATGATAATATACACAATCAAATATATCTATATATAATTTAATGGAAACCATAATGTTTTTTTCAAAGGAGATATATCTCTAATGAATTTTTTTTTGAAGAATTACCTTCAACATCCTTCATTAAGAAAATGATTGGTGAAGATGATGAACAGAATGAATATTTATTAATATAAAAGTACCCCATATATTAGAAATAAATTGATATATTTATTGAGTAGTTTCCTATACCTCCCCATGAAAGATATGTATTATTCTCCATTGAACTCATGTCATTGTCCATGATGATACTAATGACCCCGTATAGAATAGAAAGTATTCAGATGGAGGAATTAATGATAAACTGCATGTTCTTTTGGATAAGGGGTTTATTCATCTAATTGTATCTCCTTAGGGATAACATATTCTATTTTTGATGAAAAAGGATTGATAAATTTGGATATAAATTTTTTATATTAACCATAACATGATCATGGGGAAGGTCATTTACCCCCTTTTAAGGAATGATTATTTCTTGGACCAGCTTCATGGATCTCAATTATATATCAAGATAAAATATTGTATTAGTAAAAATAAATTTAGTGTGTATAGTGAATATATTAAAAGGACTAAAATCCATTAAAAATATGAGAATTATGATAATATTGTTTTTCCCTTAACCATGACTAATTCTCCAAATATATTTATGGAATATGTATACAGAGTCATTATGGACTACAGAGATGAAATTGTGGTAGTTTTTAATGATGATAATATAATATATTCTAAATTTAATGAAATTCATGAGGATCATCTAAGTGTTATATTTAAAACTCTTTGGAGAAATAATATATTTTCAATGTTCTTAAAATGTTAATTTTAGTAATAACAAGTGTCTTTATCGGAGAAGAATGTAAATATTGAAGGAATCTTCGCTGATCCTATCAAAAAAAGATTCTGGAAGAGTGGCCTTATACAATAATAGTAACTATGAATTGTAGATTCATCGGTTTAGCAAGATATTATAAGATTATTGTGAAAATATTCACATGAATTTATAACCAAATAAAAAATTTAACTTGAATAAGGGCCATCTTAATCTTGAAAATCGAGTTTCCAAATTGTTCCAATAGCTGAATAAGAGATCTGTTACTATATGTGGATTTTTATTCAATATATCATATAAGGAATTGTAATTTTTATTGATTCATCAGTAAAATTTCTTGAGATCATCCTCATGAAAAATGAAAATGTGATTTTTTATGCAGTTCTATATTTAAGGTATCAGGAGCATAATTATTCAATTCATGGCCTAGAGCTTCTTGTGGGTGTTTTTCTCAAAATATATTGAAGCACTATCATAATCGGTAGATATGTGATATATGAACATACCACCAATATTTGATGTATATTTTCACACAAAAGGATTTTAACAATAGATATAGGATATGATTGTTTCTTCTTAAAGGCTATAATTGTTCAATTAATTCTCACCCCAAAATTGGACCAAATGTTATTGATGAATTATGTAGGAAATACCTTGTTCTTCTAGAAATTATGGGGATTCAAGGAGATCCTTTCATCAATTAATTTCTAAAACTGGACATATGAATCATAATGGAATTGGAATAATCAATCATATCCCAAATTTACTGACAATAATAATTACTACACAATAATAATATATGTGAAACATAATATCCTTTTTTATGAAAAATGGTGGATGTTGTGAATAATTTTATGTTTCAATGTCCAATATTGATCATGAAGGATCACATTACTTTTATACAATGATATATTATCAATCTATTCAATTAATAAAATAGCCTATTTATGTAGTAGATATATAAAAAAATTCAATACATTTTATAAGTACTAAAATGTATTGGGTCCTTCATGATCAATATTTGGGGAATAACAATGAAATAGAGATTAAAAAATAAACAATGTGGTGCTTGGTGTGTAAAAGGTTTATGGAAGTGTGAGAACTTACTAAAGGATTATTAAAAAAACTAACCATACAATCATAGAAGTGGGAAAATATAACTAATAAATTTTTCAATAGTATCCTAGTAAATCCAAATGAATGAAGAAAATATTAATTATAGTAGATCAAATTAAAAATATATTCCATTTAATATCTGTCCTATTTGACTTATCTCTTGATCAAAATGAAATATTTATGAAATGGAAGTACTGACGTTTTAGGGGGTACCACTATGTATCATTTCTGATCATGATCCACGTTTCACGTAAAAATTATGGATATGTCTTCAACATGCTTGGAGTACTGAATTAAATTTATATATGGGATATCACCCACAAACTAATGAAAAATATGAAATTAATATTTTAGCACTTGACAAAATTCTGAGAACATTGACAAGCGAATTTAATGAAGTATGAGATGAATATCATATATTAATTGAGTTCATATAGGAAACCATATTCTATTACAATTATTAAATGGAACCCTATAATGTTCTATATGGGATGTGAGGTAAATGTCATACATAATTTTATCATTATAATTAGTGTTTATACTCAAAATTGTATAGATGTTAATTGATACAGAAAGTAGATTTGATTAACTAAACATGAGGAGTCATATTGTATCAATTTAATTTTCATGATCTTTGGATAGAGGTTTCATCATGAGGTTTCACCATTCACCAAGTAGAAGCCATGCTGCAATAAGTGAATTTTGAAAAAAAATCATCTATTATAGAAGTTTAAGTTAATAGATATTACACATTGTCAATGTTGGACAAGGCACCACACAAAACTATCAACATCACCGACCTTAAACTTATGTTTTGAATTGATGTAATAATTGATTATGTTTCCCAAAAATATTTTGTAATTCACTTGTTTGAATATATTTTTTTCCATCATTTATTTTTTATGAATACATTTTCATAATTAAATTGAGATTGAATAAGATAAATTGATTTATAGGACCAAATTAAATATTTATAAAATTAATAATTATTATAATACTATAAGGTATTATATATAATGTTTATTTTTTTGAAATATTATGAAAATAACACAATTATTAAACAAAGGAAAAAATTATTAATTTTTCTTGCATTATAAATTTTACGATGCATTTTCAATACACAAATATTCATAATAAATACACAATTTTCTATTACAAATATAAAATTATAATATTTATAGTGTTATTATGATAAAATAAATATCAATTTTGCTTTCAAAATTTAAATGATTTGTTATGGTGAATTTTTGGGAATTTTTTATAATACATATTTTTTCATGAATGAATTAAATTATGATTGAGTTTTTTGGTATGTTAATGAAATAATAAATTTTTTTGTTAATTTTAAAACTAATAAAAAATAAAACATGGATTAAAATTTGTTATTTTATATATAGATATTATTTCAATATATTAAGAAAAATTTCCAAATATACAGTTTAAATTCCAAAATCTGAAATGGAAACATTGAATTTAGCAATTTTATTTTGTTAACGCATTAATATTCATTTCCAAAATATGTAATATAAAATTATGTTCGACAATTGTACCCTAATATTGTGGTTTGTTACCAATTTTTTTTCTTTTTTTATGTATTTAAAGTGGTTGGATAATGATTGGGAAAGTTTGGAGTGGTTTTTTGAAATATTTGGAGGGGTTTCATGCAGTTAATTTTTGAGGCACCCTTAGTGGAAACATATAGGAAACCGAGGTAATTGTGCATATTGAGGAAAATGGAGAGGGGCTGGAACATGGTTACTGTTCCTTGTTTAAAAATTTTGTAGCCAGCCAACATAAACCATGCTATATGAGGTTGGGTCATTCTTCCATTTTGGCACATAATTTTTCTAACAGTTGGAGGAAAAATTAAAGGGCACCCATTGAAATAGTAGTAGTTTCATAGTTAGTGAAGGAGTTGTTTATCTACGTGAGGGAACTATGAACAAAATTAAAAAAGGTGTTTTTTACAATAGGGTCATTTGAGATTTTCCATAAAACTCTATTTCCACTGCCACATGAACCCCACATGGTATTTTCTCTTGTCAGGGGTTAGGGAGGCTCACCCAATCATTTTTGAAAGGAATATATGGGTTTTTATAGTGCAGTAAGGGACGTTATCCTCTACAAAGTATACTCATTGGGTTTTATGATTTTGTTACTTAAGATCTATTTATTCCTAAATCCTGTTTTTCTAGATAAACAACCTTTTCATTATGATATAGGTATTTTGATGCCCTAAATGATTTGTGTTGGGCTTATAAATATTAAGAAAATTGTTCTAAGGAATATTCATTGATGATTCTCCAGGTTTTGGCGTGAGTTCTGTGGTTGGTAAATTTCTCAAATCACTAAGGTACTTGGATTCCCTCTCAGATCTATTTTGATATAACTAGAAGGATTAATTTTTAATTAAATGGGTTTTCGTGTAATGGAAATTGATTTTGACGTGAAAATATTTGTTGAAACCCATTTTGTGATGCTTTTTTGATTTTGAGGATAATGGGTTATTATTATTAGATGTTATCCCTTGTTGTTTTTAAAATGGTAATTTCTAAATAGTTGGATTTAGAGATTTATGAAAAACAATTTACATAAAATTTGTGTTTAAAAGAAGATGTTTTATTGAAATATGGTTTTGCAAGAATAATGGTATTTGGTTGTTTTCAGTAAATTTGTGTTTTATTAATGTTAATTTGATGTTTATGTTAGAATATTGTTGGGAATAATTGGTTAAAAGGGATTTAACAATTCTGTATTTCTGTGTTTTTGTTAAATATTGATTTTTTAGATTCTTGGATTATATTGTATAATAATTGGTTGGATGTGATGGATATTGGGCGTGATGTAACACCATCACTGAATGGATGGAGAGTATGATGTACAACTATTAAAAGTGGAGAAGGCTGGACATGATGTTCCAGCATTAATGGTAACATCGAGATCATGTGGAAAAGTGTGTGTATGGTTGTGGTAGGTGTGTTGATATAGAAAATTATATATTTTATGCCAACATGTAGGAAATAATTCTATTATGGGTATCATTACTTGGATTTTTTTTTGATTTGGATGAATTTCCTTGTGTATGGATGTGTCCACTAGTAGTAAAATGTTACAATATTTTAGTGGATATATATAAATTATTTTATATAATTATGCAAACAATTTCTATCCTAGTGGCATGTATAAGGACGTAATTTGGGAAAAAATAAAATGATTATTAAAACACACCCCATGCTTTAACACATTTTTATTTTTCATATAATGAATTCCGAGTCATAGGTAACAGTAACACATCTCCTGCCTTTAGTGGTGCACAATTATTATCAGGAGATATTGTAGTCCTTGGAGCATGGATCATGCTATGGAGTGGATATTTGGGTCATATCTTCCTTGTGGGTTTTTAATGTTCTCCTTGTTGGTATATTAATTATGGTTTATGGTGTTCTGGTAGTTTTGGTTGTATTGGTCCATTAGTATTCTTGGATTGTAAATTTTTTTTGACATTCATCATGTATTTAATTCAGTAATAGATTATTTGGTTGGTTATTTCAAATTTGAAATAGAAAATAACACCCCATTGTTCATGAAGTCATGGAATTTAATAACACCCTTTGGCATGTTGTGGATGTAGTATAAGGCAATGTAGCACATCTCCCTTGACTCAATTTACTGAAGAGGGGTGGGACATTACATGTTGTATCATCTTTTTTGGTCCTTGATGTATAAGTAAAATTGGCCGTGTTCTATCCTCTCATTGGTTGTTGGTCTTGGAGATGGCATTCGTTATTAGTGTATTACATCAGTTTTAAAGGTATAAAGGCATATGATTGGTAGAATAAGAAATGTATTACACAAAATTACATAGCTATCCCTTTTTAGATGAACATCAATTTATTAGGGAGTTGGGTATATAAGTAACTAGGAGACATCTATAAAAGTGTGGTATAATTGTCTTTGGGGTAGCTAATGAGATGTACATGACAATCATTGTAGAAATGACATCACATTTGGATTTTGTATTTAATTTGGAATATGGGTTTTTGTTGTGATATGGATGTATTGAATTTTATAAATTCTTGTAATTTATTTTTCAAATGTTCGGCTTTGAATGTGAAATGACTATGGTATTTCGATAATTTATCATTTTTTAAAACATCGTTTAATTTTTTAATCAAGATGTGAACATGGTAAAATAGGAATTTAGAAATCGTTATTTTGATGCTATTATGTGATTGAGTTTGATATTGTCTGCCTTTACTAGCGTGAGAAAGGATTTTATGGTTATTGTTGTGTTGATAGAAATTGAAATGGGTAGGAATCGTAGAGACCAACTATAGGATTCTATGGAAAATGTGGTTTCTCTTGATCCCCAGTTAAATAAAAATATAATTGAAAACCTAGTAAAATCGTTCCATGATGTGGAATGTTGTAATAGAAGAGATGAACCATAGCATGTAGATCACTCTATTCTATTTCAAATGTAAAATACTCCAATTTATTAAGGTGACATGGAGATTGAAATGGAAGAAGTGGGTTTGAACTTGATGAATCAAATATTCGATTTCATAGGATCTCTGGCAGAGTTAAATGACAATTTAGAAATGTACATGATGGAATTTCTTGAACATCAGTGGTAGTAGTTTTTTTTCAATATGGAATGGAACAACGTATAACATGGGTGGGTTATGGTGAATTGTTAGACAAAAAATTCAACAATAATATATTTAAAATAATACACAAAATGAATTTCATCAGTTTTATGTTTGAGAACTTTACAGTGAAAAAACTATCAAGCTATTTTTTAAAACATGTTCTGGTTTTCAACTATGGTGGTGTCCATTGAATCCTTGAAGGTGAGGTTATTTTAATCAATCTTGAGGCCTGAAATTCATTCCCAAATTTCAATTTTTTGTATATTTTAATACATAGAAATGATGAATTTAGAATTTTTAGGTGAAAGGGATTTGATAGAGGATAGAGGTAGAGGAATCGTTTTACTACCCATGAGGAACATTGGTATCTCTAATGCAGAGATCAAGAAGAAGTAGAACACTTATTTATAGGCTGGGAGTGTGGATCAATATCAAATGACCTGATCTATGAATCTTCCTATGAATCCTGAAAGTAAGCCCTAATAATATTAGTGAGGTTCATATAGGCCACATGAAGCTGGCCTTCCTGACCTATCCTTGAGAATGTCATTATTGAAATGAAATGGTCCCTAATTACTATTATTAGTGTAATACATTGAGATCAATTGTTCTTGGCCATCCCCATGGGTTGTAGGCATCTAATGCCTCAATAAGACCTAGGTATCTTGAATCCCCATGTATGAATACCTGTGTTTGTCATGATGATTCCAGGAATACCCTGACTCCTCCATAGGGGAAGATTTTGTAGGGAAATAAATATTAGAGTGTGGAATGAAAGTAGTTTTTTAAAACTATGTATGTTGTTGTGGATGGTCATTCTGATCCACCCATAGTTGGAGGTACAATTATTTTGAATTATATATTTATGAAGTATTTTTTTTCTATGGTTGACTCTCAATCATTCATTCCTTCTCATGTTATTGATTTTATATCTTCATTAATAGAAATGATGTATTCTGTTTTAATGCATTGAACTCTTATGTGTCAAGGAAAGTGGTTGGACTTCAAGTGTAGTGATGTTTTATAGTTCGGGATGAGGTTGAGTTTTATGGGATTTCATGGTGAATGATATGGATGTGTATGATCTAATACATGGAATGCTGTGGGTGACAGTGTTTAAGGTGCAAATAAATTGTTATACTTGATTTGTATGTTTCATTATCGATAATGGTGTTAAAACGAAATATACATGATATAAAAATGTAAAGGTGGGTGCAATCAGCATGGGGGAACCATCAATTTGGATGGTACCGTATCAATTAGAAGCCCTGTATTTGGCATCAATGGAATAAATCTTGTAGTGTAGTCTATTTTTTTGGTTGATCAGCTTTTGGATGTATTTCCTAAAAATTCACAAGGCTTCCTCCTATAAGATAAGTGGTGTTATTACTGATCTCAATGTAGGGCCAAGTCCTATATCACCACTATCTTACTGAATTGATGTAGAAGAATTTAAGGACATGAATTTGCACATGGTTGAGCTAGAAAACAATGGGTACATCTATCCTATCATGTCTTAATTGGAAGCACATGTTTTTTGTTAAAAAGGCGGATGGAATTCATTGGTTTTGTGTTGATTACCATATGCTTAACCATGTATTAATAAAGAATCTATATCCACTTCCTCACATTGATGACTTGTTCTATTAGTTCAGGGGATCTCAGTGGTTCTCTAACATTAACATGTGATCATGATATCTTCAATTATGGGTGTGGAATGAAGATATTCCCAAAATATCAATTAGTATAAGATAAGGTCATTATAAATACATGTTTATTCTCTTTTTCTTATGAATGAATCTATCATCTTTATAGAATTGTTTAAACATATAGTTCATAAATATATGGATTCACTCATGGTGGTATTTAGGAAGGATATACTCATGTATTCAAGGAAAATTGTGGATCATGAGAACTATTAGAAGTTATTTTGGGAATTTTTAGAGACCATCAGTTGTATGCCAAATTTTAAATGTCCAATTATTTTATATAAGAGGTTTTCTTCTAGGCAATTTTATTTATGAGAGAGGATTTTTACTGGTTTTGGATGTGAAAGATGTTGGTGTCTCTTGTAAACTATATAATATTTTTTAAAATACTATATATCCTTGGTATGTCAAGGAATTATAATAGACTTGTTATTGACTAGTGATAATTTTCATTTTCGGTTGGATATTTGACAAGAAATAATGTTCCATTTACATAGATCTATGAGTTCCTGAAATATTTTTAAGAGATTAATGATGGTTTTACATCTACACCAACCATGGTTTTTCTAGATCTAGGAAAAATGTATGGGGTATGTTGGGAGGTGTCGAGTTCATGGTGAGGTTTTTTCCTCATGAATGGTGATCATGTGGTTGTGTATGGGTTATGGAATTTGGGAATGAATGTGAATAACTCTCCAAAAAAATATTTTTAGTTGGTAGCTATAATTCATGAATTGAAAATGTGTTGTTACTATATATCCAGTGAGAAATTCAGTTGCATATACCTATCATAAGTGCATGAATCATATTTTCTAAAAAAGGGATTTTAATTTTATGCAATGATTATGTATATAGAATCTACATATATTTTACATTAACATGACGTACAGACTGGGAAAGGTAAATTTAGTGGTAGATTCATTAAGTAAGATGTCATATGCTCATGTGGTGAAGCAATAATTAGATCAGTGGTAGTTGAAGTCAGTTATAGCCATCCTTTTGTTGGAATGTGAAGACCCAGGTTATGTAGCCATTTTCATTCTATTTTCATGGTTATGGACATGATTGGTCTATTTAATGATGTACAGGTTTTTGATTTATTATTTTTTTATAAAAGGTTGAAACTTGATGGTGCGGAGAACATTGGATTCATGAAACTGGATGGGAATTAACTATTTTGGATGTGTAATTACATGTTTGTTAAAGTGTATTTTTAGAAGATATGTCTCAATTTTTATCATAATTCTAAGTGTTATTTCCATTCTAGAATTTTGAAAAAGTATAAGGCATATAAAGCACAATTATTTGCGATTTTATGAAAAATAAATTTCACAAATTTGTTTTGTGATGCTGGAATATTAAAAAAGGTGTGGAAGAAAATCGGTGGATGATAGGTATTTTGACATCTTTACCAATCCCAATGTAGAAATAAGATAAGATATAGGTGGAATTTGTTACAAGTATCCCAAGAATAGTCTCGAAGCATGATGTCAAATGGGTGATTGTGGATTATCTAATAAAATCACATATTTCAACACTATTACGGGATATAATAAGGTATAAGATCTATCTACAATATATATTTTGGGGGTGGTAAAGATGCATCATTTACATTTTTTTATCAGATAGTGATCCATGGTTCACATCTAGTTTCAAGAAATCATTGTAGCAATCCATTAGGGCTCATTTGGCTCTCATATTTCCATATAACCATCAATATGATAAAAAATCCAATAATATGATAAAAAATTTAGAATATATGTTTCTGATTTATGATAATAATTTTGGTGCATAATGAGTGTATAATATTACAATGGTTATGTTCTCCTAAAATATTAGTTATTAGGGATCCATACATATGGCTCTGTTTAATGAATTGTATTTGGTGTTAGTGATGTTCTACTTTTTTTAGGGTGTAATCAAGTGATAAATCGATGGTTAGCCTATGACATGCCCATGTGACTTTAGAGAAGATTCAGTCGATCACAAAGGGAATGGAGATGGATCTATGTTGTTAGAAATCATATGTGGACCATCATTGATGGATGTGGTTTTTTTTATGTGGGTGATCATTTGTTCTTACAAATCCTTTAGAGGTTGGTACATCATTATTTTGGAAGGTGGGGAATGTTATCACTATGGTATATTGGGCCTTTTGAGATACTTGAGTTGGTCGGAGAGGATGGATGTCAGTTTTCCATTCAAACATGGTTTATTGTCATACATAATATGTTTCAAGTGTCTCAATGGAAAATGTATCAGCCATATCATGACCATGTGTTTCATTATGATCCTGTTTATCTAGATTCAAATGCTTCATTTATTCAAATTCAATTTCTTACTATAGATCTACAAGAGATTTTTTATTCAAACAATTATTAGTATAGTTTGGTTTTTTTTAAACATGCTCAGATTTTGGGGTAGACATGGGAGAGGGAGAAAGAGATGGACATGAAAGTCCATAACTTATTTTGACAAAGCAATGGTAATCTATTTTTCTGCAAAGTAACTTCTAGCAGGGGAGAATGTATTTAAACAATTTTGTAGTATTTAACACTATTTTTTGTCTTTTTATGAATGATTTTTTTGGGAAATAATTGGTAGAGTTTGGATGGGTTTTGGAATGGTTTGGAAGAATTTCTAGGGGTGTATGATTTATGCAAGGCTAGTGGAAACCATGAAACTGGCCCATGTAAACATGAAAAGTGAGGTAGAGGCAAAGGGGTGGGTTCATGAATAAGGATAATGGTTTAGAACCTATTAGGAAAACCTAGGTAATATATTCAACATGATGTTGTGAGAATCAGCGTGGTTGGCACAGAGTTTGTCTAATCATGCGAGAAAACTAGGACATGCACTACTTGGGAAAACAAAATTTTCACATTTAGCACATGGTTTTCAATCTATGTGAGGTAACCATATCAGAAATTAAAAAATTAGTGTTTGAAAATAGGGTCACTCTAGATTTTCCATAAAAAAATAAATTCCTCTACCACTAAAACAAAACTAGTAATTTTCTTTTTTCATGTGTTAGGGGTAATCTACCACACATTATAGAAGTGAATCGATGATTCCTCTTAGTGCGGTAAAGGAAATTCTATTCAGTAAGGCTCCAATCTTGTTTGTTTCATGGTTTTCTACATATTTAGTTCCCTCTCTATATATTGGATATCAGGATATACATTTTTCGAATGTATGTATAATGTTTTTGTTGGATAAAATGATCTGAGTGGGGATTCATGATGTTAGTATGAGATATTTAAGTATTTTTATTGGATGTTTCACCCTAATATGGTGTGCAGTTTGGCGGTGGGTCTATTTCACAAAACTCTATGGTTTCTTTCTTCTCTATATTCTTTATTTTGATAGAACTATAAGCCATAATTTCATATATAATGCGTTTTCAATATTTTTTAATGACGTTGGTAACTTTTTTGAAACCCATTTTGTGATGATTTGATTATTTTTGAAAAAATGGGTTATTTTAGTGAAATGTGTTTTCATATTTGAATTTTAAATGGTGATATTAAAATAGGGGGAAAGTGTGGTCTATGAAAAATGGGTTGTGGAAAAATATGCATTCAATAAAAATATTATTTTATAGAAAAATGGTTTGGAATGAATAATATATTAATGGAGAATTCAATAAATGTGTTGTTAATTGAAGTGGTTTGGACATTTATGTTGCAATGTTGTAGGTAATTAGTTGATAATTTGGATTTGACTATTGGATGTTTATATGGTTTTGGAAAATATTGATTGTTATGATTGTTGGATTACGTGGTATAATCATGGGTTAGATGGTATGGATAATGCTAATGAAAAATCAAAATCATGGAATGGAATATGTATGTGATGTTCAATAATAAATGCGGGATGAGGTTATACAGATGTTCCACCATTAGTGGTAACACCTAGATTCTATGGGAAAGTGTGATTATGTTTGGTGTAGGAGTGTGGGCACATAATATTACTCAGTTTTGGCCAATTTAGAAGGTGTTCTTTCATGTTGGGATGCTTTCAATTGAATTTTGTTGATTTGGATGAATTTATTTAGTTAAGGATATTTTTTGTCTTTATAAATTGCAAAAAATATTTTATGGGATTTATATAAATTATTATATAAAATTATTCTAACATGTTAAATACTTCTATGATTGGTAGGGAAGTCATTTGGGGAAAACCATTGAATTATTATTACTCATCTTCTAATTTGGATATTTGGTGCTTTTATAGATGTGGTATTTTGGGATGTGGGAAAAGGTAAATAATATCCTTCCATTTGTAGTGTATCATGTTGTATGGGAAGTAATTATTATCATTTATAATGGATTTTTATTCAGAGATGGTGATTAGTGTCATATCTTCTTTAGGATTGATGTTTTTTCTTCAATATGGTACACTGAATATGTTTTATGGTGGTTTGGTTGTATTGGTTCTTTTGTATTTTTGGATAGTAAAAACTTAATGAAAAAAATTATTTAGTTTTTTTTAATGGATCATTAATTTTTTGGTTTCTTTTTCAAAATGGAAATCATCCCCCAACATTCCCAAATCCATTGGAATTTATTTCTAGCCTTTGGTGCCTTGGTGATGTCACCTGAGGATGAGTAGCACCATTTCCTCGATTCAAGACAATGTGGAGGGGTCAGATGTCACATCAACTATTGTGGAATAAAATAACATAATAGTTGTCCCCAATTATGAATACCCTGAAAAATTACCATGGTAAAGACCATGTTTTTCATTTACATCTACATGGGTTTCCAAGGCCAATATTTAGAAAATAATAAACAAATCCTCCACTTTTACTATAAATAACCACACATTTGTCTGTTTCATTTGAATCCCAATTCATTATCCTAGATGATGTGACATATGTCCCATAAAATGAGTCCATATAAGGTTTCCTCAATCCCCCATGGTCCCAATCCTCATGTTTTGTGGACTATGTTTTATGTTAATGGATGTCTCCACTACTCTTATCATTTCATGATTTCTCTTTGTGTGGTAAACCATTAAAATTTCAAAATAATGTTATTATAAAAACTTTATCATATATATTTACTATATTAAGAGTATTTTATTAATGTGATAATAGTTTATTCTATATTTTAACCCTTTTATAAAACCATGTTTTATGCCTATTATGCTTCAAATTTTACTTCTCAAAATTTCAGTCTTCTCTTAACGAAATGGCCTTCTATTTTCTTTACGTGAATACCCAACCATAATTTTTTTCTAAGGGGATTCACCAATATGTTGAAAATTATTTATTTTATTATTTAATTATAATTACTAAATCACTAATTTCTTTTTTGGGGGTTACATATAAAATAATGGTCTTCTAATTAATTATTTTTTAAATGTAATTATCTTCATATAAAACCAGTTTTATATCATCCCCACAAGTTCTTTATGAAATCTTTCATTATGATCTATGTGGATCATATTAATTAAGAAAAATTTAAGTTGTTACCTAATAGTTCTCTAATGAATTGAGTAAGTCATTTAATTTCTAATTATGTCATGTTTTATGATACTTTAGTGAATAAAGTTTGGTAATTTTTATGACACCATGATGAAAAACAATAGTGATGTTTTTATGAAATTAACATTAAAATTTTTTATACATATTTATAATTTATGATTTATTTTATTTTTATTATCAAAACCCCCATATTCCATTAAAAATGATTTATTGATATTCTTCATGTTGTTATTTTTAGTTCTCAATATCACATGTAAATTATTAGCCTTGTTTTCCTGTACCGAGCCTTATGATCATCATTTCCTTTGACATATATCCCCATATCATGGGATGAAAAATATATAATTATGATTATTATTTTAAGATTAATTTCATATGTATTAGTATAATTTTTTGATATTTAATATTTTTATTACATTTTTCAACGTGGCCAATCATTGAATGATCTTCTGTTTTTTTCTATGCAATGAAAAGTATATGTAATAAAAATGAATCTTTTTATAATATAATATTATTTTATTATATATATGATTTATCATTATATATATATATATATATATATATATATATATTTACACATCATTTTATTTTTTTGAAGTAAATTATATTTTAATTTTCCCATCAAAATATTTTCTTTAATGTAATCAATAACACCTCAAGCTTTCACGGCACACTTCTCTTTGAATAATGGAATTACTTGTATTGTAGGAAACATCGAGTTCTAGCACACCACAACCAATCAAGCATGCTGTTATGAATAGTAATACCCACTTTTTTAAATTTATTATATTTTATTTTTCAAAATCGACTTCATTTTTTGATTTCGAACATCAAAATTAGTTTTGGGTGAATTGTTTGAATTTTTCTGAAAACATTCAGTTTTTGATGATGTGTGAAAAACAATGCAATATTGTTTAAAAATAACATTTATTTAAATATTAATTATTTATATTTAAATTCATTTTAAACTCAAAATATATACATAATACCAATATTAGTTCAATTTATTTCATTGGAGTCATTTTATAATAATATTATATGTATAAAATATGATTGAATTTTTTAACGACTTTTACTCACCATCTAGGGACATTTAAAAATTTTCCTAAATTGAAATTTTACCAATTTTTTGAATTGATTTTAAAATATATGAGAGACATGGTTGATATCAGTAAGTGAAATTTGATTCAATAGGATGGAAATAATTTTTAGTGAATAGTAATTTTTTAATTTTATTTAACACGGTTAAAAGTAAGTAGGGTAATTAAAATTAAAAATGATATTATAATTACCCTAATACATGTCATAATAATAATGGATAACTATTTTTTGACCAAGATAATCATTATGAATAAAGTATTATCCTTTTTATCCACTTGAATTTGATTAAAACTATTATTAATATGTTATTTAAAGAAGTGTTAAAAGTGTTACATTCAATGTTTAATTACTAAACATTTATTAATATAAGCCCATACATTAGATACATTCAAATATAAATTTTATTTATAAATATAAATATATTTCTTACATAATGGTATTTTATTTTTAATTTTTATTATTTAAATAATAAAATTTACTAATGACACAATGATGATGTAGTAAATACATTATTATTGAAAGATAAAAATAATTGATGTCATAAATATTAAAATAATTCTAAATTTAGACTTTTGATGTATTTTACTAATTTTAATGGTAAATATGACATGTTAGGGTTGATTAAATAAATTTATTTTTAAGATTTAAAGTTTCTATGACTTTCACAAAAACGAAATACTAAATAGTATCAAAATAGAAATAAACGTGTTTAAAAAAAATACTATATTATTAATTGATAAGATATTCCTAAAAATCAATGGTTTGGAAAGAAGACTTATATTAGGGTATATATATATATATATCAGTAATTATTTTTTTGGGGTTCTCTTCGATTTTAATTGTATGTTTATTGACCATTTATTATAATAATACAAGAATACATCGTAAAAGATAAACTATTTAACTATGAGTTAAATCTAAAATATAATGTTAAGATAGTAACCTAAAGCTATCTAAATATTATTTATTGAGAGTTTTTTGACCCATCCCAACCTTATAAATGAAATTAATCCTTTTGTAACTATTATTTACTGAAAAAGAATGTAGAATAAAATAATATTTCATGCTTTTCGTAACGTAACCCTCGCCTCTCTTATAAAAGAGTACTTCCCCTTCTCTCAAAATCACACCTCCAAAAATATTTGGGCACAACCAAACCCTACTCAAATATCTTCACAACAAAGTTCACTTAAACCTATAATCCTTACAAATATTTTAAGCCACCCTAACAATCCCTTTTAATCAAATCAAAAGGAAGCTCCTGAAGAAGAGGTAATAATTTCATCACCTCTTTCAAAGTTCTTTTCTTCTTCCACATCCTATTTCATTGTTGATTACAGACCAAAATAATTACTCTTGAACCTTATACATGTTTTGATGTCATTATAAATATGGTACAACCATATTAAATATTCTATCCATACTATGAATGAAAAATTCAACATATGTACCTACATACAACTTACCATCTCCACATCGTGGTGTTATTTTTTATTCAACAATTCATTATTTGGGTGGGTATAATAATGAGTATAATTGATGTAAATAAAAAATGATAATTTTAAATGATTCTGTATATATGATATACCATCCAATTACATATGATTTCTATATTAATAAAATCATATTTTTTTTTCTATTCCACGAACAGATTACGGTCTCCACAAATGCTAAAATATTCATTCCCGATAGTAATAATTCATTAATCATTTTAATTTTATGATTTAGAAAAAATGTTTAAGAACATAATATCATTATTGATATTAATCAAATACTTACTATCCATAACAAACATAACTTACGTAACAAATCATATAAATGATGATGAATATGTTAACACCTGAAAAATGATACTAATGAAATATTACAAACAATGAAATATTAGAAGATCAAATATGATATCAAATTTATGTATGTGGTTATTGTATAGTTTTGTAACAATGATTTAGCAATTATATAGGAGGGTAACATACACTTGATCAAAGAAAGTCATGTTAAGGTTTAATTCTACAATCACTTCATTTTATAAGGATG
The DNA here is from genome assembly GCA_963277665.1 of Viscum album. Lineage (NCBI taxonomy): Eukaryota > Viridiplantae > Streptophyta > Magnoliopsida > Santalales > Viscaceae > Viscum > Viscum album. The sequence continues at coordinate 2,038,869,048 of OY728121.1, forward strand.
TTTATATGTGAGTATATAATGGGACCTCTTTATTATCTGCATTTGTGTTTCTTAAAAATGTATTTCAAAATATTTTTATAATTTCATAGACTAGGGTTAAAGAAATTTATACATTTGTTTTACTTTTTATAAAATGTGTATAATGGATTCTTTCTGCCATTTTCCAAACAATGACGCCTACGACCTTTTTGAAAAAATTATTCAAAGATATTTTTAACATATACGATGAGTGTGGCTATTTTACCCTATTATAACAACTTCAAAGATTCCCATGCAATATTAAATGATTATTTTTACAATATATTATTTCTTTTAGAGATATGTTACTTTTAAATGATTTCAAAATAGAAATAGGTGTTTTACTCAAGTAGTTTTGATTTCATCAATGTCAACATACTTTGATGAATTTTATACTTGTTTGAGGTTGATTTATTATGATTTAATCTTCTATATTGTATTGAATGTTTTTTCTGTTTGATTGTGGATGTGTTATTTTTATACCATTCATGTTTTATGTTTAAAATATTATCATTTCATATGCATGTTTTTATATGAATGATTATATTATGTTTCAACCATTTAATGTTAGGAATGCATTTGACTTATTCAGTGACTGATGAAGCCCACTATAGTTCCTTGATGCATCAGTTGGTCTCAATAGAAAATTTAGTGACTTTGCACAAGTCCTTGATAAACACTTATTTGTATTCTTGGAACGAGTCATCGATTATGTGGTTATAATGTCCAGTACTATGCATTCCATCCTTATGAAAAAAGATATTGATATTACATGTGAGTATTGTAATAATATAATATCAATGTGAATTAGTAAATGGGTTTATTTTACTTATATCTTCCATATTATGACGAAGATTAAATATAAATGTCTTATGAATTTGTTTAAATGTTTGTGCTTATTTATGATAGTTTTCACTATATTGTTATTCTTACTGAGCATCTGAGATCACCCATTTCTATATTTTATTTTTTCTCAGGAAGTGAAGAATTATATTATGATTTTCTAACAGGAATATGCTAGGGGATATTAGTGTTTTCAAAGGGTACTCAATTTGTTGTTTTTTAGTTTCATGATGTAATGTAAAGTTTATGTTTGTATCATACACATCTGAGGCTATTAAACTTATCTGTCTTTCGAGGCATGATCTCTTGTGATCATGAAAATGTTACATTATAATGCAACAACTCGGTGTAACTAGGGTTGGGGTGTTACAGTTAGTATCAGAGGAAGATTAGTAAAAACATTGGAAACTTGATTTAGATAAACTCTGATAAGAGAACATTACCCTAGGATATACATTGAGGATTATTATATAAGAACATCAGGGAATTTTGGTAATTTAGAGATTTTATGAACTTTCTATGAAATTAAACCATGTCTGGGTACAAGTAGGTAATGGAGGCTCTAGAACATATAATTCTAAGAGTGAAAAATCTAACATGGGGCCTTGCTGCATTATTGGATATGACACTCCCAGTGGATATGAATAGGATAATTCACATTTTCCTCACAAACCTTTATGAAGGATTTTTTATTAAATAAATCCTCATAGAAAACAATTTTTTATTATTATGGATTATATTTATAAACTGTTCAATTTAGGTTTGGTAATTTACTAGTTTGGAATTTCGTATTGTGATTCTTAATCTAATATAGTGTATGCCATTTTTTAGAAATACTACCTAGAGGAAATAATGGAAACTGTATCAACTCACATAGTCCATTTATTGATTTCCCTTTTACTCAATGTAATTATAGTGGAGATGGTGATGAAACATGTGATTAAAAACATATAACCATTCTAGGACAACTCAATCATGTTATGAATAATAACCTTACCAAAATGGAGCACCATAATCCTAAACATAGAGGATCAATTTTAGTTTTCATCATGACGAAAAAACCCACACTATTCAATGGGACTAAAAATCTATTTGTAGCTATGTAATGCATAAGGACCATAGAGTAAATATTTCTTACATAGGGGAGTAAAAAAAGGGAATTTGTATTCATGTAAGTTTATCTTCTTACGGGAGATGCTGATTAGTGGTGTTCATTAATTGAAAAAACAAAGGAGGATGAAGATGTATTGAATATGTAATGGAGGGAGTTTAAAGAGAATTATATAAAATAATACTTCCCTCCAAACAATCGAGTAGATATGGAATGAAAATTTCATTGTCTGAGACAAAGGGAGGATAAGAATGTTGAAAACTATGAGGCTAAGATTACATGGATAGAAAGGAATTAAGCAAATTATATACATAACCCACGGAGTAAGATTGATAAATTCATTGACAGGTTAAATCCATTTATCTATCTAGTATAAGTTTCAAAATCCTTCACATCATATGATGATATTGTCTCATGTGTTATAAATAAATAAAAATAATATTATAAGTCTTAAAACATTAAAACAAATAAAGAGAATAAGAGACCTCTTGAACAATTTGGAAATGGAAATATTGGTAGGAAGGGAAATATTGAATTTACTTCCTGTGGTAAATGATCGATGAAACACCCTAGTACATTCCTGAAAAGAGTTGTAGTCTGTTACATGAGTGGTGAAAAAAGATTCCATGATCTTGATTACAATGGAACTAAAGAAGATTTCAATATATAATGCTACAATTGTAGATAAATGGTGCATTATGAAAATAAAAGTCCTAAGCGACAGAGAAAATTTCCTCAAAAAATTCCAAGGGAGAATGACCAACATTATGCAATCACTACTGTAGATTCTGAGGCTATGAATGACATGTTGGTAAGTAATTTAATGGTTTACTCAAATTTATCCAATCCTTTATTTGATTTTGGATCATTACATTATTTCATATCTTCCCTATTTTCTATGAAAATTAGATATTTCAAATTTGATTTAACAATGGAGTAGTCAGTCGAAACTCTGAAGGCAATTAACATTAAAAAAGTGTTTTGTAAATAAGTTCCCAATAGGGCATATAAACATGATTTAACTACTGTTCTAATCATCATACCCATGATTAAAATTGATATAATCCTCATAATAGATTGTATTTCAGAATATAATGAAAAAATTTATTGTAACAAGAAGGGGATATAATTTTGATGATTATAAGGAGTAACTTATCCTTAGAGCATAAACACCACATTATGATTCATATCTATATCCACCACCAGTATCATTACTAATTTAAATTATTGGGTTGGAATAAAATGAAATAAATATTGGTGAGAAATGAATTTTCAAATAGAGGATGTACCTATTGTAAAAAAATATTATGATGTATTTCCAAAGGATTTACATGGACATGTTCCAGAATAAGAAATTGAGTTTTCTAGTGATTTAATTAAAAATACAAGGCCCATATCGATTATCCCTTATATAATGGAAACAATGGAATTAGTAGAACTAAATAATCAACTATAGGAATTGAGTAATAATAGATTGATTCAACATATGGTTTCTCTATTGGGAGCCCATGCTCATTTTGGTACGAAAAAATATGGATGTATGAGGTTGTACATTGACTACAGGGAGATCGATGCTATAAAAATAGCGAACAAGTATCACATACCTCGCATTTATGATTTATTTAATCAATATCATGGTGAACAATTTTTTTTCAAAAATTACATTCAATTTGGATGCCAATAGTTGTGTGTGAAGATGGAAAACATTTTGAAGACAACATTTCGTACCTAGAATGGGCATTACGAGTTTACAGTAAGGCATTTTAGACTGACTAATGCTCCCTATGACTTCATGGATCCTATGAATAGTGTTTTGCAAGAATATCCTAATGAACTTGTAGTGGTATTTATTAATGATATATTGGTTTACTCCAAAATCAATGAATATCATTAAAATCAATTTAGCACTATTCTAATGACTCTTTGAAAAAATGAATTATATTGGAATTTTAGCACATACAAATTCTGGCATCAGGATATTTATTTTCATGACTATATTTCCATTAAGGATGGAATTTCTATTGATCCTTCAAAGAAAAGAGCCATACATGAATGGCCAGCACAGACTATTATAACATAGGTACAAAATTTTATTGGTTTAGCATGTTATTATCAGCATTTCATCCATATTTTTGCCCAATTGGCTAGAAAATTAACTAATCTCACAAGTAAAGGGGTTAAGTATTTTTGCTAAAAAGAGTGTAATTTTTTTTGAATAACTAATGAGATGATTAGTCAATTCTATTATCCTAACTCTACCATCGAGGAAAGATGAGTATGTTATTTGTAGTGATGTTTCACAAAAAGGGCATGGTTGTGTTCTTATTCAGAATGATAGAGTTATTGCCTATGCATCCTGAGAGATAGAAAATAATGAACCAAACAATCCCACTCAGGATCTTGAGTTTGAGACACTAATCATTTATTTGAAGATATGGTGTCAATATCTCCATGGTAAAAAATCTGAGATATATACCGATCAAAAGAGTTTGAAGTATATTTTTTCACAGAAAGAACTCATCATGAGGCAAAGATGAGGGGTTGAACTACTCAAGGATTATTATTTCACTATACACTACCACATGAGGAAGGAAAATATGGTGGTAGATTCTTTGAGGATAAAGGATCATGGAGTTTTGAACAATACGATAGTTGAAAGGTATCATATGTTCATGATTATAGTAAATACAGATATGGTAATAATCATGGAAGGTGAAACATCAATAGGTATTAAAATGTATACCAAACCATATTTAAAATAAATGATAAAATGTTCTAAGACTGATAATGAGGATTTTCAATGGAATATTAACGCTATGAAGGGTGGAAAAATGACTGACATCGTATATGATGATGGTATTTTTGAAATTTTGGAAGAGACTTTATGGTCCTAAAAACCTAATCTAAAAAGGGAATTGATTGATGATTACCATATTACCAATTTATCTATACCCCAGGTAGTACTAAGATGTATAAATATTTGGAGGATCATTGATGGTGGGACAATATGGGGAGGGAGATTGTAGATTATGAGTCGAGATGTACGGTTAGTCAACATGTTATGGCTCGAAGACAACATATTAGAGGAGTTAAGAAAACTCTTCCCATACCTAAGCATAAATGGGATAATATTAGGATTGAAATAATCATGGGGATACAATATAATCCTTGAAGGAATAATGAAATATGGGTCATTATTGACCGTATTACCATGTCAAAACAACTTCTTACAATAAGAGATGATTTACCAATAGAACGTTTAGCAAGACTACACATAATGATGTTGTAAGAATTCATAGAGTACCCTCATTCATTGTTTATGACTATGATCCCTATTTTACATAATTATTCTAGAAATTTCATTAGAAGGACTAAGATACTAAACATCGATTGAGAAATGCATGCCACCCTCAAATTGATGTACAATCAGAACAGACTATTCAAACCTTAGAGGACTTGTTGAGATCTTTCTCACATGACTTTCAGGGTATGTGGGATCAGTATTTACCCTCATTAGAATTTTCCAATAATAATAGTTTCCATTCAAGTATTTAGATGGAACCATATGAAGAGTTATACGGAAGGAGATGTTGCACACCAACTTGTAAGGATGATGTGGGTGAATGAAATCTCATTGGCCCAGAACTTGTTAAAGAAAAAATGCAAAATGTGAAGATTATCCAAACCCACATAAAAGTATCTAAATGTATGAAAAAAATATATTCCAATAACTGAAGGATGTTTTTGGAATTTCAAGATAGAGATAATGTTTTCTTAAATGTATCTCTATGAATTGATGTTAAACGATTTGGTAAGAAGGGTAAATTGATTCCCAGGTACATCAAACCATTCGAAATTATAGATCGAATTAGAGTTGTAGCTTGTCGTTTGGCTATACAACCAAGTCTCTCTAATGTTCATGATGTGTTCCGCGTATCATTGTGGAGAAAATAAATGACTGACAAAACATATGTACTCATATATGAAGAAATAGAACAGGAACTCGATCTGACTTATTACAAAGAGTCTATCAAAATTCTTGATACCAGAGAACAAATGTTGAGAAAATATACTTCCTTTCTGGTAAAAGTTCTATGAAAACACCATTAGATGCAAGATAAAACATAGGAAATAGAGGAACATATGATGATGAACCACCGAATATTTTTATGCAGTAATATTCTCGAAATATTGAGGAAAAAAGTTTATGAAATACAGAAGAATGTAACAACCCAATCTTCCATGGTACACTTCTCTTTGAATATTGAAATAGCTTGTGTTGTGCTCAACTTCACGTCTTATCACACCAGGATCAATCAAACTAGTGGTTATGAATATTAATAACCAATTTTTATAATTTCATAAATATTATTATTCAAAAAGGACTTCATTATTGGATTTGAAATATCAAAATTAACTTACGGTGATTTTTTTGTATTTTTGTAAAACATTCAATTATTGATGAATAGGGAAAACCACTGCATTATTATCTAAAACCAACATTTATATAAATAATAACTATATTTATTTAAATTTATTTTCTGTCAAAATAGATAAATAATACCTATATTTTTTCTATTTAATTCAAGAGAATTAGTTTATTATAAAATTAGAGGTATAAAATTTTATTGAATTTTATAAGGTCTTTTACCCACCGTCTAGGCACATTTACAATTGTGCATAAAACATAACTATACCTCTTCTGTGAATTGAATTTCAAAATTTTTATAGTCAATGTTGACATCAGTAATTAATATGTGGTTCAATAGAATGAAAATAATTTTTGGTTAATAGTAACTGCATAATTTTATTTACCACTGTTAAAAGTAAATAGGGTAATTAAAGGTAAAAATGATATTATAATTAACATAACACATGTCCGAATTCTATTGGATAATTTTTTTTCGACAAAAATACACCTTAGGAATAAAATATGATCCTTTAGGTCCACATTAATTAGATTAAGAGATTTATTATTATTTTATTAAAAGAAGAGTTAAAATTTGTAAATTCAAAAGATTATAACAAAATAATTATTAATATAGGGCTTTAAATAAGATAACCTCAAAAATAAATATTCATTATAAATATTTAAAATATTTCATAGATAATTTTATTTTATTTATAATTTTTTTACATTATATAATTAAATTTTTTTAAGACATAATGATGATGTAGTAATTAACATATTATTCAACGGTTAAAATAATTTATATCATAAATGTTAATATAGTTGTAAATTGAGAATATTTATATATTCCACAAATTTTTGAGGTTAATATGACATGGAATGGTTGATTAAATTTTTTTTTGAAGTTATAATGTTTTTATGACTTTCAAAAAAACCAAATACTAAATAGTGTCAAAATTGACATTAATGAGTTTTTAAAACAAATACTATATTATTAATTGATGTAACTTTCTAAAAGATATATAATTCATCCAAAGAACTTATATAAGGATACATATATCAATAATGGACCACATGGGGTTCTCTTGGATATTAATAAAAAGTTTATTATCCCTTCATTATAATAATACCAAAATACATGGTACAAGTTAATCTATTTAACTAAGTGTTAAATCTAAAAGATATGATGAATATGGTGACATAAACCTGTCTAAAACCTATTGGTTTATATTTTTTCAACCCATACCAACCATATCCTATAAATAAATCATTTATGATCCATTATACACTGAATATTATTGTATAATAAAAAAATATTTCATGTTTTTTCTAAAGTGACCATCACCTCTCTTATAAAAGGGTTTGTCCCCTTCTATCAAAATCACACCTCCAATTCCATTTGGCTTATCCAAACCTCGCTAAAATATCTCCCAAATACCCAAACATAAATCTATAGTCTTTAATTTATTCATAATCGTTTTTAAGGATCCCTTTTATTAAATAAAATGATGTCTCCTGAAGAACAGGTAATCATTTCTTCACCTCTTTCAACGTTTTTTTCTTCTTCCCCTTCATCATTATTTGTTGTTTCCATAACAAAATAATATATCATGTACCATATAAATACTATTATTTTATTATAAATATTGTAAAATAATATTGGTTATTCTATTCAACCTATGAAAGAAAATTTCACCATATGTGCGTACGAACGGTTTACCGTCTCCTTGTTGTGGTGTAGTTTATTATTCAACACTTCCTTCTTTATATGGGTATAATAATGAGTATAATTGATTTAAATAACAAATAAAATATTTTAATGACTCTATATATATTATATACCATGAAATTAAATATGATTTCACCATCAAGAAAATGATTATTTTTCTCATGCGTACATACAGATTATCATATCCACGAAGGCGATGAGATCCATTCCACATCATAATCAATCAAGAATAATTTTTATTTTACGATTAAAAATAATTATTGAGAACATAATATAAAAATTTTTATTAATAAAATATATCCTATCCATTATAAAAATGAATTAAATAACAAAAAATATAAATAAAAATGGATCAGTTAATACCCGAAAAAATGATACTACTTAAATATTATTAACAACGAAATATTTCCAGGTCAAATATGACATCATATTTATGTATGTGGTTTTTGTATAATTAAATAAAAAATCTTTAAATAATATAAATAGTTTAATGTACCCTTGATCATGTAATGTACACGGTAAGAATTAATTCTACAATATCATCATTATCTGAGGTTGTTTATATGTGATTATCAAATGGGGCCTCTTTATCATCGACATATATGTTTCTAAAAAATGCATTTCATAACATTTTTAAATTTCATAAAATATGGGTTAAATTCATTTATACCCTTTTTGACAATTTATAATATGTTTATAAATGAATCTTTCCATCATTTTCCAAACAATGTCCTTCATAACCTTTTCGACTAAATTAATGAAAGAATGGTTTTTTAACTTATACAATTAGTGTAGTTATATTCTACCTTTATAACACCTTAGAAGCATCCCTTACATGATTATAAGATTTATATAAAAATAAATGTATTCATTTATAAATATGTGACTTTTAAATTATTTCAAAATAGAATGATATATTTCACTCAAATAGTTTTGATTTTATATATGTCAACATCCATTGATAGATTTTACACATGATTGAGTTTTATTTATTGTGATAAAATATTCCATATTGTATTGAAGGTTTTGTGATATGATTGATTGTGGATGTGTTATTTTTATAACATTATTTTTCTATGCTTAAATTATTAACATTTTGTAATGCTATTTTTAATAAGAATGTTTATGTTGTCTATCTACTTTAGCATATGTGGAATGAATTTGAATTAATGAGTGATGGTTGGAGCATGCTATTGCTCCTTGTTGCATTGGTAGGTGTAATGAGACAAACTAGTGTCTTGTCACTAGGACCGAACAAAATCTTATTTTTAGTCTTGGCACGAGGCCTTGAACATTTTTTTATAATGTATGGAATTATGAATTCGATCATTATAAAATTGGATTTTGATATTACATGTGATTCTTAGACCAGTTAAATATAAATTATTATAAGTAAATAGAATTATTTGATTTATCATTTCCATATTATACTGACGTTTAAGTTTAGAAGGATTGTGCATTGCCTTAAATGTTTATATATATTTATGATAGTTTCTACAATATTGTTATCTTTACTAAGCATATGATATCACTGCTTTATATGTTTTATTTTTCCTTGGGTGTGAAGAAGTATATTATGATTAACCTATAGGAATAGGCTAAGGGATGTGAGTATGTTCAATGGGGACACAAGTTTCTTTTTTTATTCAATTCAGGATGTAATGAAAAAAATATGTGTGAATCTAGAAATTCCAAGGGTACTAAAATAATCCCACTTTTGAGACTTTATCTCTTGTGATAATGCCAATTTTATGAAATAATGCACCCATTTTGGGTAACTAGGGTTAGGGAATTATCTAAAACCTACTAAATCGAACAATTCTGTTCCTTATTCTATATCATGAATCTATCTTTAAAAGTATTTTATCATTGATTATTATCATAAAAAAAGTTAATTTATGATAAATGTAATTTGGTTTATCACTGGTATTATTGAAAACAATATGCACATAAAATATTTAGGCATTCCTTACTCATTCAATAATGAATTATATTAATGGTTATTCTCGATACTGACTTATCATAACCATTTTTATGTCTTTTAATTCAATTTTTTTCAGATATAAAATATATTTTTATTTATTAGATTTTTTTGTCAAATATGTATATTTCTATTATTTTATATTTAATTCAATATTGTTATTCCTTAATGAATGATTATGTAACCCATTTATTTCTCTAGTATTTTCACATGAATATTCATTATTTATTTTTTTTCATTTTCATGTAAATGTTATGAATTTATGGATGTGTAAATAGTTATGTAACCCTAAAAATTTAGAAATATTTTCATATAATGATATATATTTTATTTTGTATTGATATTAGTGTAGATGATTATGTCATATTTCAATTGTTGTGACCATTAATTTATATTTATGATTGAAATATTTATGTTTTTGACATATTCTTACGACTCCATGATAATATGATATAATCTCATTTATTCCATTCATCAATATTATAATATCCCCAACGAATTTTACAAATTCATGTATTACTTCTTCACTCATAGTTTATAAATTAGGGTCTTTCTTGTTCACATAAAAAATGTACAAAATGATTTTCAATATGTAAATCCCCAAGTTAGCACTCCAAATAATATAATGTCACACAGTTTAATGAAAAAAGTATGGTTATTTAAATAATTATATTGTACATTACATTCATTTTGGGTTTTTAGTAATAAAATATCTCATATATAATTGGAATTAAGATAAAGTCTTGTGGTTTCATGATCATTACATAAAAACTCATTTAATAAAATGCTTAGAAATTATTTTCTAAAATTTTAGTGATGATTTTTCCTTAATATGATAAAAAAATTATTAAATTGGAACACTAGAACAACCAAAAATATTATGTAAATGTGAATGATTCCTAAATTTTCATTTTAGAAATTTGTATAAAAGGTAGAAAATTTCGGCACCACAAGACATGTGATGATGTGTTTAAGAGAATTTAAAGTTAATGTAGCTAATGGAGCAGACCAGATAATATTGTGGGCACCCCCAGATAAAGTTTCTGGCGCAAATCATGAATAAGTCAAAGTAAACGCATATGTCCATGAGGAACAGAGTCATTTACCAGGAAACTCATTATTGGAGGGTACTAGTACCATTGATGCACCTGATGACATGCTTCAAGGGATTTATGAAGGGGTTAGTCAAGAATCCCCCCCCCCGAGTCTTGGAGAGCAGCTCTGTTTCTACTCGCAGAGTTTCTATATGTAACTCAGTTAAGGATTTGTTATGCCAAGGTGAAGTGGGTCATGTGATGTATATTACGGAAGACCAGAATGGTCGATTGGAAGCTAATATATTGAAATTCCTTCAATGATCTGCAGCCAGTGCCTTGTGACTAATGCCTGAGATTTATTGGTGGATACAAGTGTTATGATGGTGTTGGTGACTCTCTCCTCCACTAGGCATGACCAGGATTGTGTCTTGTATGTGCTTTAGTATTCAATGTACATTGATGTTATTGGTAGTATTTATTTTGGGAAAAAATAAGGGATTCAACCCATGAATAACATCCAAACAGGACAAGAACAGTGGAGGAAGTGAGTTGGAGGATCATTTAAAATAGAACTATCCAATAATACTATTACCTAAAATAAATATATATTCTACAATGAAATTTATGTTATTATATTGTGTTTAAAAAACAATTATGAACCACAATTGGAACCCACTATACATCTAATCATTACATTATAGACTCAATAAAATGTTCACATACTTTATCTCACTTATGAGAAACCAATTAATTATAAATTTTATCTACACTTGAGTGTCACTATATATCCTATCTACAACCACCAAAACTGATCTGGTATATAGAACACCAAAAAATTATCACACTATATGATTCTATGTTATTAGATAATATAAATTATAAAATCACTAAAAATAGAAAAACCATACCCTTATCTTTATGAAATAACTGGGGATTATATAAAAAAATAAAAATTAAAAATCCCCCACACTATAGATATTATAAATTTAAATATTATCCAAATTTATAAAAGTAAAAAAAATTTTTTTTCATACATGATCTTACAATTGAATAATAATACATTTCCAATTATATACTATGAATATTTTATGGTTCATTCCACTAATTTATACTATATTGAAATTCAAATGTAACATAATTTCCTCTAAGTTGAATAAACAAACAATACCACAATGAAAAGAAGTCAAATAATTTACAACTAAGAATACCCACTAGTTATTAACTAAAAAATAATGATATCATCATTCACTATTAATCTATCTTATCACATTTATTCTAATATTTTCGATTTATATGAAACTATTAAAATAGAATTTTATATATTATATAATATATAGTTCAATTTCGTAATTGATATATAAAACCATAATAACATGGATGTCCATTAATCTATATAGACATTCAAATTAATAATCAATTACAAAATTAATTTGAAGATAAATATTTCTAGTCGATAATATTACTATATATTTCTATTGATAACAAATCACAATACATGTACCAAGATTTAATGGATTTTCCTTTAAAAGAAACCCAATTTTTTTATACAATGACATTAGAAAATGACTTTTAAATAATATTAATGATTTAACATAACACTATGTTTCTAGAGTATTGTGTTTTCTATATTTATTGAAAATACCCAAATATTAGTAATTATTACATATTCATATTACATTTCTAAAAGTGATACCCCCTCTCATAATATATATTGTATGATATGAATAACTTTTCCTCTTATGATTATTTCTATTTATTCATATATGAAACTATATAATTGTATAATAATATAAATACTTTTCAATCATGTATAAAGTCAACAATATCACCTATGTATGATGATTATGTATATACATCGACCAATGAGAAATTTCCCTTGGAAAAAATGGGTTTCTAGTTTCATACCCATCCATCAAATAATATCCTAAAAAACAATGATATAGATATCTCATATAAAGTTCTCATGAAACATGATGTTTTCTATTATATTTAATGTCATGAACCTACATCTATTAACCACAATCCTAGAACATGACTTCGTATTCAACATTTCTAATGGGTATATCAATCCCCATGGGAAGGTAACTAGATCTTAATTATCAAACGAAAACTACCGGGAATGATTTTTCCCAACCAAAAGTAGAATACATGTTATCTATATTATAAAAATAATATATAATTAGTACAAAATATATCATTAATATATATGACAAAAAGTATATATAAGATAATGGAAATGAATCAACACCAAAATAGACAAAAAATAATCTAATCTATGAGTCCAACAATAGAGGACATAACATAAATGATATCCACATACCCCATGTGATAGTGTTGGAATAAATTCATTAAATTACCACCAGAAACCTAATAATATCTGATAGAAACCTTTATACATCACTCAATCAACATTTCATTCCATATAATAAAATTTATTACTAGGTCTACCAATCATTGAATAGTTGTGTGGGGTGTGATCCAAATGTATTAGTATGATCCAATTCAGTTAATACATAAATATTTATTTGTTTAACATTCCAAACATTCTGAAAAATAATGAAAATGAGGAATTTTTATCAGTTAAACTATTTTTATATCAAAATAATGTTAATACCATTCCACTTTTCCAATGTTCTAAATAATCTAGGAAAAAGTGAATCAAAAAATATGAAATATATCAATGCAATTCAATTATTGAACCACATAATATATGATGACTAAAATTGAAAAATCCAACAGTACTTTTAACATCACCCAAAATATCTCTATAGGTCATGCAATATACCTTTATCATAAGTACCAATGGCTACACAAATGCTATATTAAAATAATCATTTCATAAATATTCATGATTTGAAAACCATTCCATAAATCCATTTTATAATTCATTAAAAATAAATATGCATTTACTATAACTAGGGGAAGATCATATTTTAGGAAAACCTATTTTCTCATACACACAAATATAAAAAAATAAATCCTATAATTATATTTGAAAAAGTTTATAAAATGATCAAAACTAATGTTCATACAGTATATTCTATAGATGGAAACACCTAAAATGAATTCACTTTCGCACATTTGTAATAGTATCCACCAACAATGAAGGAATGAAAAGTTAATAAGAGGTTCCCTATAACAAATACCTATATCATAGAATTTATTTTACAATTGATGTAATCTACAAAAATGATAAATAAAAATTACCTCAAAGAACTCACATACCACACCATAACCAACACAAGGGTAAGCCTCTGTAAGAATATTTCAAAATGGATATATAATGTATCAAGAAGAAGTTCACAACATTATCGATGGTTAAAAAAATTTATCACAATGGATCTACCATGACAAATAGAAATGAACAATTCGATAGATTTCTCAACCAATGATACACAATATGGACATAAAGAATACAAAGCACTGGACTATATGGTCTAAAGGTGGTGTAAATCCTAAAAATCACCTATAAAACATCCCAACATACTATAGATATGACTGAAACATTAAAAAAATTAATATAAATGAAGTGTTGTATAAATCATTGGTACCAATAAATTTACAATGTCAACCCATTTTGTGATTTGAATTTGACTGTTTTAATGAAACACTAAAAAATGAATTGTCTCTAATTTAAAATCAAAATCCCAACAATATCATATTGTAAAAAAGATTAAAATATTTTTTTTATTTCATGATATAAAATGGTTCATGGCCTTTAGTAAAAAATCAAAATCACATATATTAACAAGTTCATTGAATGAGTGTATCTAGCACATACATTCTCTAAAAATTATATAATCTCTAAATTCGTCATCCTGGACAAAAATTTACATCCTAATAATATTATAACACATTTATACCCCAAATAAAATAATTTAAATAATAATATGTCCCCCTAAATATGGAATGTTTCTCCAAAACATCTCCCCAACCATATTGGCATGAATCGCAAAGAAAAACGGGAATCCAAAAATGAGAAAAAAGTAATGAGAAAGTAGTAAGGTAGAGTTTTCATGTACTTGAATGTGGCCCCATAAAATATCATCCTTATTATATCCATAATATAAATGCATTTTTATCATATTTAAATAAGTTATGAAGTCAATATAGATTTTTTAATTACCAAATAAATACAAAAAATGAATGTATAAAATTACTATTTTTATTATAATTAATTACAAAAAAAAAATTAAGTTATGTAAAATAAAATATTCACCTACACATATTTTCTATGAAAAATCAATGGTGTTATAATAATGGAATAATAGAAGAAAAATAGAAGATAATGAATTTCTATATTTAAAAACAATGTATTATGTTTTATTATTTAGAATATTGGATTAAATGAACACAGATGATCTTAAAATATTAATTTCATAACATTTATGAATTATTATCATGGAGAAATATAAATTTTGAGAATTATGAGCATTAATAATTATAACCATTTTTTATATATTATATTTAAATTATTTGTTTGAATTAATGAATATTATGGTAATTGACATGTTATAATTCATGGATAAGTTAGAGTCATTGAAATCAAAAGTTTGGTTATTCCTTTTAATTATTATTTTCCCAAATTGTAACGTCCCGACCGTAGAATACTAGAGTTGGCACCGTAAATTATTATATGGTCATGATTACAAGGAATCATATCTATAAGGAACAATTTGTACAATATTATATGAAATCCTAGTTTACAAAAACTATACTCATACATCGTTGATACAGAACAATCAACATGATACATAATTTAATTAAATGAACCACATCTTTGAAATCTCATTAAATGATTTCTAATTCATTTCCAAGATAAAGGAAAAAAATAATGTTGATCTCAAATTCTATATAAGCACGTAAAAAATTGAAGAAATAATGAATTAATGGTCATAATATTCATGGAAGGGTATGTTATTGAGTACAAATTCCATATAAATAGAAGGAAGTCATAATCCATATATGAAAATAGATTACTAAGACGCATCCCATTTAATTAGTTAACTGGGAATGAAATAAATCCATAGATAATTGCATGAAAACATCTCAAGGATAATAATAATAACTTAATTATAAATAAATTAAATTCTCAATTATTTTATTTCATGTTTCATAGTAACTTTATAACTTTACAATCAAGATATATAATCACGAATGATTAAAATTTACTGCATAAATACCCATTTGATTTGGCCAACTGATTTTATCTCATGAGACTATAAATGCATCAAGGGTCTTGCATTAAACCATCTCAATTCCTTTTCATACATGTCTAATGTATTCCTGATATATATAATATTTAATTTTAATTGTGAACTATATTAATTTTCAAGATAAAATTTATATTGTTTAAATGATACATATTTAAAAATATTTTGTAAAATAATCAAATTTCATTAAAAATAATCACAAGAAAGAAAAAATGGCACAAAATATTGGAAATATTAATATAAATTGAATAAGAATATTAAATTTTATGATCAAATTAATTTAAAATAAAAATGATTCTATGGAATTGATTGTTTCTATAAAATGTTTAAAATCTCTAATGAAAGTGATATTGCAATGATAACATTTCCCAAATTGTAATTTTTATTTCTAAAACCATTAAATTATATTGTTTTATGTGAAATTTAAAACACTCTGATGAATAAGTTAATCATGATATTAAACAAAAATGAAGAAGTATATAAACCACATTATTGTGAATTGGTGTATGGTCAATAATAACTCATAATGGAAAATAAATTGAGATGTAATTTATTACAACATGAGTAACATTTTTAAATAAAGACTTGTTAAATTTTTAAAATTAAATTAAAATTTTAATGTCAAAACATAATGTAAATTAATTATATAACATGAAATAGGATATTATATATTTGACAAATAATAAATTTATGTTTTCACCTCGCCTAATTCTCAAAATAATTAATGTGGGACTCGAAATTAACTTACTATTTGTTTCATTTTGGTTGAGAATTAGTTAACATAATGGATTAGGTGTTTAAACATGTTAATAAATTATAAAAGATACATAATCATATTTATCATCTCATAAATGATCTTCTTATGATATCTTACCATTGGTTTGCAATCATTCATTATTTTCACTATTTTAATTTATATTTACCCAGTTCTTCACGTACAATTTGACATGTTATTTGTTGTTCCAATTATGTAGATAATGATTTAATCATATCTAAAAAATAAAAAATGAATTAATTTTCTTATATATTTAATATATTTGTATTTATAATATTCCATAATATTTTGATATGGGAAATGAAATTAAACATTCAGGGAAATTGTAGGTTGTATGTCTTCATGAACACTACACCGGGTTATCTGTCATATTATAAAAGTATGTCATATATATATATTACAATTATAATTATTGTATCATATGTATATAATACATATAATATTTTATTTATTAAAAGAATCCCTTAAAAAATTCCATTTATATCATTAATGAATCACATCAGTTTGAGTTGGTGGTAGTCCACACGTCCTCAAATGAAGTTATCATATTGAAAATGGAAATAATCAAGGTATATATAATATGTAGTAATTAAGTAAGCACAAATAATTTATAATTATGATATATAATATATATAAACTATAAATAAATTATTATTCTCAATATTGAAAGGATCTAATGAAATATAAACCACATCTTTTTGTAAGGTGGTAGTCCACCGTACACATAAATGTTGAATTTTTCCCCATTTTATAGAAGTGTAAGTAAGTATATTTTGTACTCATGAAATAAAAAAATAGATTATATTTAGGAAAATTAACTAATTATATATTAATTTTATAATAATAATTTATGGGGTGGATAAATATAGTAAAAAACGTGACCATTGACAAATGAAACATAATATTCATGTATCTCATTTCGGGTTATACCAAAATACTCACATGTTTGGATTTCATCAAAATGTGAGCCTTCATGAATTATGGTTGTTAGGGGATATTTTTTATGTGTGGTTTGTGAATAATTTTTTGATAGATGTTATTTTGGGGGAGGGGTTAGTTCCTTTTTATTGTGTAGGAGGAGAGACATTATTTAAAATATATTAATGTATATTCTATTGATAGGTCTCACATACATATTATGAATAAAATAATTAATGAAATTTTTATTTAAAGATTATATATTCAAAATGATTCCATAAAATTTATTTTGTATATGTTTGTTTTAATTGATTCCACATATAATTATAGTTCATTCCATTATTATGCATAATTTTAACTCAACTGTTATAATTAATTTTAAAAACATTGGAAAATATTATTTATTGAATACTATTCTGACCATACTATGAATAATACATTAATTTAGTTCATTTATTTAATCCTATTTAAAAATTATAATAAAATAGTGGAAAAATATTAATTTAAAATTAATCCCATTGGCGGGATGACCTATAGGGTTTTAAAAGTTAAAATTTCCAAAATATAAATATAAATAAATATATATATATTTATTATGTGAAATTTTTACTAATGAAGTTTTTGAATTAATATATGTCTAATAGAACAATATTTAATTTTTTTAAAAATAAAAATATAATTTAACTACATTAATAATGTATATTAAAATACTATTTTCAATAGAAATTAAGTATTTTTAACTATTTTTGAGAAAAATGATACTTATCAGGAAAAGATGAAAAATTCACCCAAACCTAATGATAACCTATATATTTAAAAATTTATTGTTTTCATATTAATATTTTTTGAATTTTAAAATTATTATTTAGAATTTCTTTACCATTAAAATGTTTTAAAACTAACTTTATAAAAATATTGGATATTATGTGATAAATTGGTTTCTTTATTTATTACAATTATAAAATATATTTAATGACTTAAAAAACAATATTGGATATAAAACATGTATACTTCATTAAAATATTCCATTAATAGTAATTAAATTATTTATTATGATAACATCCCTTTTTAATATAGAAATATTTTTTATAAATACAATTCCTTTATATTCAATTGGTTTCTATATTCAATTAAAATTAATAGGTAACCAATGAAATATACAATATAATTATATGTTAGTTAATCCTATTCATAACTGGCCATTTAAGAGATTAGTTATTTGTTATTATATTAAAATATTTATAATATATGATTGATTATTAAAACGTGATCTAGTATGTAATATTATATTTTATTGATTCTCCTTGATGTATACAACACAAGTTAACTCAGTATTATATGGATTGAAAGTCATATAATAAATTAACACTATTGAAGGTATCGTTAGTAGATGACGGGTTACAGTCCTTTCATCTATCGGTGTTTCATATCATACACTCTATTGAATAAATATATCTCTTTAAGAATCTTTGTGGTTTTACATTCTCCAAACCATAATTAAATTGTGTCCTCTCAATTCAATATTAATATCAATTATATAGTTTTTGATATTTTAACCACTATTTTATAAATCCAAATATTGTAATTTGGGTTAACAATATATCTTCATAACAACAAGAAATGTAAAATGTGATGTTAAAAAAAAGTATCAAATAGGAGAATGTTATTGAAAACATGGAAATAGAAGTGAAATCAAACAATCATGTTCCTATAGGGTGTGATAGATAACATGTTCATATGATTTACGGTGACAATAAATATTGAAACCTTAGTTATGAAATAGTCATATATATATATATATATATATATATGAAATTGATGAAAATAGGCTTCATTTTTTAGACCATTTTTCCAAGATTTTAGGAATTCATTTACTCTCTATTAATATAATTTAATATTTTTTACTATTTCATATACACGATTATATCATTTAAATATTACATTTAACATTCTAACTTATTTTCATGTCACTTATTTCTTCATATAGTGATGTAATACAATATCCTTTAAAATATCATTCAATGATCTACATAAACTATTTTATAAAAAGTTACCCATTCAAAATATTAGGATCCAACACTTTAAAATAATTTCCATGGTATTTGGTACTATAAAGTTCATATTATGTATATAAAATATAATTATCAAATCATCATGAACAAATTTTTTGTTTATATTTATTCTAATAATGTATTTTAAAAATGATTTAACATTCTGCGAAATAATATTTCGTGGTAACATTAAACATATTATATAAATTTTTTAAGGAAAAAATTACTAATTTAAAATATTAATATATTTAATTTATAATTATATGCTAATATAATCAATAAATTACATTTAAAACATATGTAATAGATGCAAATATAGAATCAATTTAATCATTTCACTTCATTTGTGTCAATAAAATATGGTTGAATTTGTTCCCATAGCTTCTTCTAATGTAAATTACCCTGATGATTTGGTAATTAGTTTTCACAAAGACTCATCTACATGTAGTTGTAACAATGAATGTAGATGTTTTCATTATTTAATTTTTTTTCAGTCTTAGTGAACCTTTTCCCAACAGTTATAATATACTCTGAATCCTTTCATGAATTTCCTCTGGTTATTTATTTGGTATTTAGCAGATGATTGAGAATTATTTTTTCGTTGTTCCATTTATCTAATATTTTATCCTACACCCTCTTCTTCACATTCTTCACTGTTAATCCATTTGATTAGGATTATTATTTCACTATAATGATAGAACAAAAAACTTTTTCATCCAATGAATAATAATTTTGAAAAAACATCTCTAATCATAGAATTTTGTAATGTGTATTAAAATTGATAAATCCTTCATCTCATGATTCATTTGAAATACATATCAAACCTTCATAAATTGGTAAAGGTAGAATTAGATTAGACAACACAATCTTCTACCTATAACATTAAAATACGAAAAATTATATCCATCTTATTTTATTGATCATCATGTATGTATTTATTAGATAATGTCCCCTTAAATGTTTTTTATTCAGTGAGTTCTATTTCATATTAGTCCATAGTATTCTGGATCAATGAACAACATTGATCTGCATCTCCTTTTGGAAATACATTTAAATTGTAGCCCGTTAGTTTTGACCACATCCTAATACCACAAATATCATCTTCAGTTACTTAATACATTTTCATCCTCTATAGGTTTAGTAAACCCACTAAATAAATGGATTATATATTTGAAACAAATGATCAAACTCTTGAGAATCTCACCATGGATCTTGTTTCTCAATTTGGTTAACATTATGTTTCTTATCATGGTAATGTTTCCCTAATATATCAATTACATTGTATGTTCCAATAACATATACCATACCATTCTCTACAAAGACACATTTACATTTTCAAATATTATTAAAACACAACTACCATCTAGTTTACATTTGTAAAAAGTATAATATACTATATTTGATAATAAAATTAAAAAAATTTATAATTCTAAATATTTCATACCAAATAACTGAAATTGTAAAATTTATGCATATATAGCATTATAATAATCAATATTGTTTCATTGGGGATAAAATTAAATTAAAATCCTTCATAATGACCTAGAAATGTAATAGAGAATTATCTTAAGTATATATCATGGGAGTGTCAAGCATAGTTCACAATAAGGTTCATAATCATGTTCTTGGATATGCATGACTAATGCCTCATGCATTTTTACAAATTTTGTTTCCCCTTGCTACACATATTCTATTATAGTTTCTAATTTTTGTATACAGATAAGGAATTATATATAGAATTTCCCACCTATTATATTTTTTACCAAATTTCATGGATTTTTTTTCTATAATTATCCTCAAATTGTATACTGGGTATCAACTTCCTAATGAAAATTTTCGTTAATCTAGTGTCATGGGATTCTATTGAACTTTAATTAATACCATATATAAAACCCTTTCCCCAAAATATTGGATTAGGTTCCTCACTTTATTACACTGGAATTATAAAATGGAATTAATTGGTAAGGATCAAACTGTTTTCCAGTTTTTGAAAAGCATATTACGCACATGATTCATATATTACAGTGGAAAATAGAATATAAAAGATGATTCACTAAAAATGAAATGAACTAAATCGATGAAATGTTGTTAAATGATTTCTTAATAATATCATTGGGAATGGACACAAAATATGGGTTATCTCAAATGATTTGTAAAGGAAATAAAAATAGAATAAATAATGAATCATTAGGGATAATAATCATAGAATTGAAAACAACTAATCACACTATGCATATATAAATATCTAGAAAGGAATAAAAATTATGTCAATTTAAATACTGAAACACATACCATTAAATCAATATATTGACTATGAAATACATATATATATATATAATGTTAATGACAATATCTCATTGTTAGAAATATTAACTGAATGATCAATAAAGGTAACTATTTATTATTGTAAATAATTTTACCTAGTCACATGATACCTTTAGCATCAAGATCTATCCCAAATTTGTTTAAAATATTCCGAGTAAACACACATATTATTTGGCCAAGTAATTTTGTATCATGATACTACCATTGCATCGATGGTGTTAACATAATCCTCCCAGAACCCATTTTGTGAATTTCAAATGAATAAATCAGATACCAAAAAATCAAATTAATAAATTTCCAAAAATCATTTCCATCAAATATCTATATTGTGTAAAACATATTGATTTATCAATATTTATCCAATTATTCAAAAAAATGTCAATGTTATTACCATATGTAAAAATATTATATGATATAT
This sequence comes from Viscum album, assembly GCA_963277665.1. Lineage (NCBI taxonomy): Eukaryota > Viridiplantae > Streptophyta > Magnoliopsida > Santalales > Viscaceae > Viscum > Viscum album. The sequence continues at coordinate 2,038,891,878 of OY728121.1, forward strand.
GAAATAATAGTATCAATTTCATAATAATATTCATATTTATGATAAATTTAATTTATTATTAAAAATATTGTGATAAAATGAATTTTTAATTGGAACGTTATCAACCAAAAAACAAAATGATAATGAATAGATAAGTTATACGACTTGTTAATTTACATTTCAAAACCACAAGAATGTGATAGGTCAAAGTGAAATTTATAATACCAAGACGTATGAGTAAATCAAGATATTCAGAAAATGAAAAAATATATGAACAATAATAATGACTATTTTGGTGTGATAAATAAATAAATCACAATGGAATTTAAATTGTGACTAAATTCCTTAACATTTGAGAATCTTTTGAATCGTGAGATCCATGAATGAATATACTAAATTTATACATTAATTTTTTTGAAATACATTATATTCATGATAATAAATTTTATAGTAAACTATGTACACCACACTAATCAAATGTGTGCGGAATATGGCTTAAGACTCATAGAAATAAAATTAGGACTTGAAGTCCCCTTACATTTTGTTTCCATATTGGTGAATATCCTTGTAAATCATTTACAATGTTATTAAAAAAATTAAATAGTTATTCAAGAACTATATTAATATTTATAATATATTTTATGATCTTCTTATGATATATTATTACCTATTAATTAGTGATCATTTATTATTTTTAATATTTTAGTTGTTAGTTTTCATTATTTGTTTTCTATGTTTTGACCTGTTATTCGTTACTATTATTTCATAGACATTGACTTCATCATAAAATGAATTAAAATCATGATTTAGTTCTGAAATGTTTTAATTGTATAAGTAATTATAATAATAAATTATATTTTGATAGAGGAAATGGAATGCAACGTTCTTGTAGATTGTTGGTCGTACATATACATGAATGCTACTTCCATTTATTTTTCATATTTAAATATTTAATGATATATATATATTATCCAGAAATTATAAAATTCATATCATATATTTCAAATGAATTTTTTATAATAATATCTTAATATAACAATGTATAGGAGGAATAAATTGCATCACTTTGATAATGTGGAAGTCCACATTTCACCAAACAAAGATATCATATTCACAAAAAATTGAAAGAATGAAGGTATGTATTAAATAATAACTAATAAAAAAATACATAAAAATATAATCTATAATATATATAAACTACAAATACATCAAAATTATGATCATTGTTTGTTTGTAATAGATGAATGAATGTCATTGGTTCGCGAGGTGGTATTACGCAATACTAATGGAAAATTTTTGTGTATCCCAATTGATTGATGTGTGTGTAGGTCATAAAATTGACATAATAATTATTTAGGGTAATTATATTTTCACATAGTCATAATATAATATTCGTTTTATGAGATGATAAATAAATGAATCAAATGTGACTGTAGAAGAATATTACCTCATTTTCCGGTAACATCATTTTTAATACCAAATGATATAACTGTATTTATTTATTCAAAATTTTATGATTTCAGTATGAGGGGCATAATGTTGGATACCTATTTGGGAAGGTACTTGACTGTCGAAATGGCGTTATGGATGTGAATAATTAGGATATCAGAGTTTTTTTGTAAGGGATGGGTGACATTCTTGTAAATATAAATGGGTAAACACTCTTGAGATGAGTTAGATACATAATATACATCAAATAATTGTTCATAATAGATCCCATGGAATTTATGGTCAAAATATTTCCCTAAAATGACTTTTCAAAAATTTTATAGGTTATTTTGAATGTTTTTTTAATATATTAATCCCTTATTAGGCTTAATATTACTTTAATTGTTGTAAATAATTTTAACTACATTTTTTAAAATTTCAGATCACAAATTTTTTTTACCATAATTGAAATGTTTAATTATTCTGATTCATAATTTGTAATACATTTTTCCAAATTCCAATCATAGATTTGTAAAAAATTAATTTAAAATTTATACTGCAAACGAGAAAGAAAATCTTGTTTTTAAAAAGAAAATGTTCCAAGGATTAATATTTTTTTAAAGAAAAAATACATTTGAAATTATTTAAAATAAAAAGATTTTATTAATCAAATTATTATTGACCTAAATGTACTTTTAAAATAATTAAATATTAATTTATTGTTTTAAATAAATTTTTAATAAAACATTATCCAATAAAACTTATTATTTTCCATTATTCATAAAATCAAAGAAACATCTAAAAAATAACCATAATTACCTCTAACATAATATAGAAATTATTATTTCTTGAAAAATGGTTATATTGTAATATTAAATTTATAAAATATAAAAAAAATACTTTTTATAACAGGTTCACCATTAATAGGTTGTAAAAACTAATTTATAAAAATATAGTTTTTCTCTTTACAATTAGGTTTGTTCTTATCATAAGCCTAACTAAAATATTTGAAGAATGCCAAAATATTTATCTGGTTAACAAGAATTAAAAGTTCACCTAAATCATGATCTAATAGTAATTAATTAATTTTTTGATGATAAAATTCCATTTATATATAAAAATTATTTTTATAAAAAAATATCATTTAAATTTAGGTGGTTTATATATTAATTTCTAATTTAATTGGTAACCAATAAATTAGTACATATATTTTTAATAAAGTTAAGCTGATTCATATCTCTTATTTAAACATCAAGGCTATATATTATTATATTAAATAATAGTATTTTAATAATTTAGAGTTCTTTGGTAAAACACAATCATTCATGAAATGTATTCTTTCAAAGAGATTTTTTGATGTGTGTGACACAAGATAACTCTGTATTTAATTAATTGAAAGCTATAGAATATATTAAAAGTAGTTAATGTATTATAATGTCTTGATTGGACATATTCACTTCTATTCTTGGTGTTGTGTTCAACACACCCAATCGAATAAAATATACTCTTCTAGAAATTTTATAGAGTTACAAAAACATTGTATATAGATTTAATCACTAGTGTTTTCACCTAACCAATTCTAATTACATTGTCAACAATTGACGTTTGATAAGACTATTTTTTTGTTGATGTTCATGTTAATCTAAATCACAACCCAATAAAAGTAGATTGAACCTGCAAATGAAAATATCACTATTATAGTGCATACACTTATAAATAATCTTTAGGTGATAATGCGTTTTTTATATATAGTAAAAGGGTGTTAATTTTAATGTTATTTTACAAAAAAAATCATTAGTACCATAATTTAAAAATTTTCATAAGAAATTTCATTGTTTGAATTTTTTTAATATACATTATTAGAAGATGAAATTATTAAAATTGATTAAATATTTGGAAATAGGATTTTGAAACTATTTTGGGGTAAATATTGTTATGTTTATCCAAAATAATAATGTTTGGTAACATATCTAGAAATGTACACAAATTTGGTAAATGTTACATCTCATATATATAACATGACTCAACTCAACAATGATAGTTATTCTCCTAATGTTGTATTATAATTTATAGAATATTACAAATGTTGTTAATATAGATTTATAGGCGATAGTTGAGAAGTAAATATATGGGGAAAAAATACCTCAATTATTTATTAACTGAAATTATACTCACTTAACTAATAAATACTGACCATATATTATCAAAAAACCCCTAAAAAATTCATTGTTATATCTTCCTAGATCAATCAAGGAGTACCACTATAGATCCCTCCTGAATAATAAAAAAATTTATTATTTCTAGGGAATTTATCATGAAAAATATCATATGATATGTAATAGAAAAAAATTCACCTTCTTATTTTCCTATGTGATTTTCATTTATTGTAAAATCATTTAAACATCCTCATATAACTCTTCCATTATTATATATATTTTTTTTGATCATTCATTTCTTATAATTTCATGGCGTCAATATATAAATTCATTAAATATTTCACATTCCAATTAATTATTATACAAAATTAATGTTTCGTAATTAATTTTTGTCAATTATTTTCATAATAATTTCCAATTATTTTTCCATTTCACTATGAAGTCTTATAAGGATAATATGTTATAATTTCAATATCATTTTATCTAGGATAAGTCACCACAAATTCTCAAATATATTTTTATTTTATTAATTTAAATATTATGTTGTTTCATTTCAATGATATTATTGCCTAGATTCTACAAGTTCATGAATGATTAGGCATAAATATATCATATGGTAACCTCACGGAATGGATTTTTGTTTATTTACCCATTCTCTAAATAGTGTCAAATTTAATTCTAATATTACCTTTTATTTTATACCACCGTGGGATATTCTTTTCATATTTCACAATCTCGTTATGAGCCACATTAATGGATTTTAATATGATCATAGTTTTTCAATAGACATAAATTATGTACAAAAGTGACATACTAAATCCAATTCTTTTTTTTGGTAAAAAATTTAATATCATTGTATTGATCTCCAACTAATGGAAATTATTTTATTCATTTTCAAGATCACATTAATCATTATAGTTTCTACATGTATTCATTAACTACAATTTTATACTATTTAGTAATGGCTACACAAATAATAAGTTTGGAATGAAATGTTTTATAATTATATGTTTCAATGGAATTCAATAATATATCCTTAATAATTCATTGAATATTTTTTAAATTCATATAATAAATTATTAAATATGGGATAATCTTAGATAATATTTTATATAGTGAAATAAAAATAACTATTATTAGGTCGATCCTTTTTAGATGTTATTAAATTTATAATAGAAGATAATTTAATATGTGATGGAAATATTTTGAATATTATATTATGGTTCAACCCATAGGTGGGGGTACTGTTTTAGGGGACTCCCTTTCTCACTTCTTTTTTAGGCCCCTATGATGTACATCATCACTCACACTTTTTATGAAATAGTAAATGTTTTCTTATTTAATAATATTAAATAATATCTCTTGATGATTCCATTAAAAATCATTTCTATGATGGATGCAGCTCAAAACATTATTAGGGCCCAGTGAAAAGATAGGAATTACATGAAAACAATGATATGGTATTGGGAATTATGATACCAGTATATGTATGATGCTTTGGTATAAGGCTCAAAATTTTGTTAAAGTGTCTTATATTAAGATTTACATAATCAATGATTTAATTTTGTTCCATATATCTTATTTAATGATTCATTTTTCAGTTAGGGAATTTTTTATTCTATTGTTTTTTTCAATTTTTATCTACATATTTTACGAAAAAATTTATCCATGTGAAAATTTATTTACACATTTGCATACTGAATTATTGATACCACCAATTACATTGGATTCCAATTTCTGTAGGAAATGGAATAGAATACAATATATGATTTGCACAATGGATAAAAAAATGAATAGTGTTTTTTACATAGATTTTTTAATATTCCATGTTTACATGTAATTATTATGCGTCAAATTTCTTAATAAATACTGTTACATGGTCATGGGAATATAGTATTAGGAATTCTAACTTTCATATAACAAATAAAAATTCTTCTCTAGTAAACTAATACTGTTATAAATAGAATTAGAATCAGATAATTATTTTTTGGAAAACAATGGATCTATATTGAAAGGATATTATCAATATTTATTATATTTTAATAATAAAAAAATAATGAGATACCTGTAGGATATTTTTTTATAGGATGATATTTTAGAAAAACATGATTTATTCGTATTATTATATATATTATTTTTTATTACTATTATAATTATTTTTTAACACATGTTAGTTAATTTTATATTCATAAATGAATGTAATATAACGCAATGATGGATGAAAATTTATTGATTGCCTAAATAATTTTGTTAATGGATAAATTATTAGTGTTGAAACCTTTTTTACTATTCTAGGGAAATTAACTCATTATTTGATACCTAAAAATTAAATAATGAATAAACTAGTTTCAATTCAAAAACTATTAACATTCCTTGATTTTTAGGAAATGTCTTCCATAATTTAGTTGGTCAATAAATCTAATGATAACTAAGATATAGATAACTCTTTAAGATAATATCATCACAAAATATTATGTACTACTAAAAACGTTATTATAATTTAAGAGTATCATTTAGGGGATGATGATAAAAAACTATTTTCAATTATTTGAATTAAACATATGTCAATATAAAAATTGAAATACTGATTGGAATGAATTTTTTGTGAGTTTTAATGAATAATAATTTACATAGGAGAAACAATATGAGATGGAAAAGAAGTTATAGAATATATGAAATTATTAAGTGTTGTTGGTTGAGTATGATGATTATTTAACAATGTTTGAATGTTAGAATTCTAATTATATACAAAGTATGAAATAAATGGTTAATTTAATCCTTAATTATTTAAATCTATTTCATCAAAGGATATTATTATGTAATAAAATTTCAACAATTAATAATATATTGAATCATTTTATGAAAAATGAGAATTAGTATTAAAAATTATTCATTTTCCATTAGATTCATTATAAGAATACAACAGAATATCACTATGTGTGAAAATAAACTTGAATGTAAATCATTTGAATAATTTTTCTAAATAAATGTAATAAGTTTAGGAGGAAAAAATATGGGGTTTTCGTAAGGTAATTGTGTGTATGATTTAAATGAGGATATAAAGGCCATAAAAATCATTAGTAAAAAGGATGGAGAGATTAAAAAATTTTGAAATTCAGCATCTACATTTAGAAGTGTCATTACACTAATAAATTATATTGGGTAAATGGTAATCAACACTAAAAAATTATTGTAGATTATTACAGATAATTTGAGATAATATTTTTTTCTCCTGAAGCACCGAATAATTTCATATAATTTACTTTTATAAATGTATAAATTATTGTTTGTAATTATTTGTTGTCGATCATTGTAATATTTTATATCATTTTTTTAATAATAACTTTTCTATCACACAAGATGAATTATGGAATGATTAATCAACTAGAACACAATGTGGGGAAATGATTTCAGTGGTGATAAACTTGAAAAATAAACATAGAATTCATGGGAATTATTTTATTTCAAAAATAATCATAATACATATTGTGTATTTTGATATAACATTGGGGATAAATCCCTTATCCAATTAAAAAGATATAATTAATTATTGACATATATAATATAAAAAATTTGAGGAATGTATATAATATTATTTCTTCGATGGGAGATATAAATATCTCAATATTGTTAGGAGCCTCCCTAACTAGATTGAAATATTATAAATTATAGGGAAACAATAGATCAAATTCATTCTAATTTGTTAATTATGGTTTTGGGAATGTAATACAGACACATTATGACAATATATATTGATGTATTTTTAATGAATTTCTATGATTTTATAATAATATAGAGGTTATATTCTCAATTTTTCATATTTGAGATGTGCGACTCATATCTAAGAAACAATATGGAATTGTCGTAGTGGTTTCAGGTGAGTGAAATAAGAAACAATAAACCCAATGTGAAAATGTTACAAGAAAACACGTGTTGTACTATTGGGAGAACCAATTTCATGCTTAAATAAGATTAATGGATTAATTATATTACTCATTGATTATATAGAATTAAATTAATTACTTTAATGAAAATGTATCCCTTACCGTATATTGAAGATTTTGTTGTTCAAAAATATTTTTATCAACACTTCTCAAACAATAATAATTATTCTTCATTAGATAATATAATAGTTAAGTAAGATATATTGAAGGCGATATTTTATATGTGGTAAGTTCATTAGGGGTTCCAAAAAATGCCTATACATACCACCCATACCCCATATAGGATAATGGAAATAATGAATGTTCTATAAAAAGAATTATAATATATATATATTATAGAATAACTAATTAATTATTGGACTATATACAATAATGGTTATGATGTGTAAGAAACACATTAATTTATTCATCATGAGGTTTTGATAGAAAACTAGTTAATTTATAAATATTGTAAAAGTGATTTTGGGCATCAAAATGATTATTTAATTTCATATATTATATGTTCAGAAGGAATATTTTTTATCCCTTCTAAACAATGGACTTCATGTAATTTGTTATAACAACTAGAATAACTGAAATACATAGTTTCTTTTTTTTGTATGATACTATTCGCTGATTATGAATTTTTTTATCATTTTTCTAAGCTGTGATCCATAATAAAAAATAAGGTGGTAATATTTAATTGTACAAGATATGTGAATACTTCTCTGAGCTAATGAATAGGGTGTAAGTAAATTTAATTTTATTAAATATATAATTTTACAACTATTGTGCTATTATTTATAGTGACACATTAATGAAATGTATTGGATATTTTGAAATTAAAACTAATATAGAGGGTGGGTTTTATCTCAATAGTTAAATCCCCATATGAATAATTATTCAACTCATGAACTTATATTGGTTGTTATGATTGTTTTAGAAATGATATAGTGACATTACATCTAATGGGATAATGAAATGATATATAAACCATCCACTATGATTTGAAATTTATAATTATATAGATCAACCAAAATTATAGAAAAAAAAGATTTTTTTAACTAATCATTAATTTTTATTGTGTATTTCAATACTATCATTGGAAATAAACATTCTCAAATATGTATTGGTAGAAAATACCAAAGATTATTATATATAATGATTCGATATAATCATTAAATTAACATGGAAGTTAATATTATGGAAATAAATTTATAACCACATGAAATACATTATTATTGTTTAATTTATTTATAATACACTCGTAATTTTATATAATCATGAAATCATAAATAATTATATTGCCTGAATAAAAAATATGAATCGTATGATGAATGAGAATTTAATATTTTTTATCAATTGTGAAGGTGGAGGTATATGATTTGGTCAGCGGATATATTATCATAAAAATAGTAGATCTAAATGGTGATTTGTTATATGTTATTGACACCCTGATTTTATAAAATAATGACTATGTTTTGTAACATATATGACACACAATAACGAAACTAAATAAAACATAATATACAGTATATACGATTATTATAACCTAGGCATCATGTTGGATGGTAAGAATAAGGTTAACCAAATTGTGATATATATATATCATCATTAAAAAAAATCATTACTAAATGGTCATAATAAATAATAAATCAATGTTTTGAAGTCATTTTATTCTTCAAAATAATTATTTCTTCAAAATGGGGTTTATTTCCTTATTTGAGAAAATTTCTTAATTAATATATGGATATTGTAAATTTTTTTAAAAAAAAGTAACATAATTTATTAAATCATTACATGAAAATTAGTATGTGGTGAATTTTTTATTTTTTTCAAAAATATTTATTTTTCATTAAATAGTGAAAAATATTTATTTCTCAAGTAAAAATATTTCTTTTATTTAAAATTTGTAATTATAAATCCCCTTTATTATTTTAATTTTAATATAAATTAAAATGATATTTATTTAGTTATATTTAATTAAAATTTAACTTTAGTTCTATCTATAACATTTTTTAAAAAATTATTATTTTTAGTGCCAAAATAATATTTAAAAATGTTGTTTTCAAGTTCATAAATTTCTCCATTTTAATTAATGAAAATAACCCTTAATGAGTAACGATTTAAATAAAATTAATAAATTATATGACTATATATACGAATTTAAAAAAATTTAATGGTATGTATTGTCATATTGTTAATATAATATCATTTGTTAATTGAAAAATGATATTTTTGAAAAACCTTTTTTCGTCACACCATTCATGATTATTTTCAAATTATGTTGTAAGAAATATAAGAATTAAATTTTATAAAATTTATTAAATATTTATGATCATAATAATTTATTATATATTATATTCAACATTATTTTTGGACATCATTATTGACAAAAATTGTAAAATTTATTTACCATGATTAAGGATAAAATAGGGTTTTTCAAATTACATGTTCTTTTATTAAAATTAATCTTCCAAAAACATGGAATTTTTATTTTAAAAATTTATTTTCATTTTGAGATAAATCATGTAAAAAATATCTAAAATGTATGAATTATTATTATCTTTAAAAGTAATATTTCCTATTTAAAAAAGTGAAGAAATTGTTACCGTCATTAAAAATAAAATGATATAATTCTATAATATCATAGGATAATTGAATAAAGTGAGTATAAAATGTCTATTATTTTTATTTCATGGTTTTTAGGGACAATAAAATCTCTCCACTTTTTTATTTCTCAATTTTTTACTCTATTTGGTTTAAAGAGACTTCCAATTATTGAATACTTTCCTGAATTTTAAAAAATGAAACACTCCCTCATTTTAAAATTAAAACCCATCATCTCACCTTTTCAATATCTATATATCTATTTATCTTGATGAAAACCTATCAAAATATCTCCCCCATATCATTCTTCACAATCTGGGTATATTTTGTTTATCAAAAGATGAATCATAAGGATTTTTGTAACATATGAAAAGGGGATTTTTCTAATCGATGTTAAACATCATCAATATTATCTTACTTTTTTACATCATCTTTTCTACTATAAATTTTTTTAAAAAACCAATATAATAAAACTATTAAATAGCATATATTTTTTTTTTTTTTGTACAGTATATTATTTATCAATGTACTTTTAAATAAATTGGGTAACAAATCGATTATTTTTGTGTACGGTGGAAAACATCATCATAATGGTTGTAATTTGATATCAATTTCCTAATCAAAAGAATATCGATAATAACATAAATAAAATAAATATATTATAATTTTAATATAATATTTTTTCTTTATATTTAACATATCACTTAATTTCATACCCTTTAACCCACTATATAAATTAAAATGTCACTATTGTGTACATACGGTCTACCATCTCTATGAAGTGAAGTTATTCATTTTCCATGATTAAATATAATTACATTCTAAAACATTTATATAATTAAATGATATAAAATTTATAACATTAATATCATTCTAGTTAAAATGGAACAATATAATATTAACAAGAAATAGAATTTATAAGACAAAACATGCAAAAAAAATTAAACTACCTAACAATTAGAATAATGTTAATAATTAAATATTATAAAAAATAGGTAATAATATGTTATAATGGGATCATATATGATAATATAAATATGGATTTGGATTTATTATAAATTAATAACATTTAAAAAATGATTATAAATGAAATTAATTCATGTTCAACAAAAGGGAAATATGAGGTACGATACCTCAACTCAATTTCCATTCATTAAGGCATATTCTAGTATTATGAATTTTTTTTAATTTATATAATATATATAATTACACTTTTAAATTTAATATAATGAATCCTTCATATATAATGTGTAATTTCAAAGAATGTCCATGTATTTTTTTAAAGTATACGTAAGTATTTCTTGACCTGGCTCTCAGAAGAAACCTAATTCTGAGGCTGGGTGAGACCAGAGTAGATGTTTAAATTTTTTTAATATCATTTAAATAAATGTGAAAATGGAATTTCATAACTTTTAAACTAGTTCTCGAATTAGAAATCTGAGGGAACCAATGAAATTAGAATGGCGAGATTCACCTAGAATGGATATAACCTTAACCGACATGGGTTGAGGGAAAAATTTATATTTTAGACATATTAATGAAAAAGATGAAAATAAAATAATAATTTTTTTTTAAATTTAAAAATATTATAGTGAAGCGACACATAATGGAATGAAACTGAAAATGTTGTTTATAAAATGAAATAGCGTAATTATTTCGTTATAGAATGTAACAGAAATGTTTTGATGAATTTTTCTTTGAAAAAATTTAGGAGATTAGAGGAATTGAGGGAGATTTGGAAATTTTATTCTAATAAATATTGGGAAACTTCTCTCCAATGATGAACATCAGGGAAATGGTAGTGAAGAAGAATGCCAAAAACATCCAAACAACATATCATCAAATGATGATCGGTCGATGTGTTCTTCTTCAACCCATCAAATGGATCATCACTATTAAAGAATCCTTCATAGGCAGGGGTTTTCTTAATGCCTGAGTTTCTATGTTAATCATTCTAAAAAAATTAAAACGGATCATCTCTTTAATAGGTTGTTCTACATATCACATGTTCTTGTGGAGGTTACTATTTTCTCGTGATTTCATAGGTGTTAAACTCATATATAACATCATTATTTAATCGAAATTTTCTTAACCTCTAACACGGAGGGTATGGGACAATAAGAATAAGGCTTGTGCAACAGTACCTTGTTTTCCTTTGTGAGTAATTCATGTCTACATCATAAAAATGTGTAAAAGGACGATTCGAGGCTATATTAGAGAATATGGAAACCCTCAAAGGTCGTTGGTAGAAGTTTCATGAATAATAGACCACCAGAGTTGGCCTATTAGTCGGTTGTAGTTGTCGTTGGCGTGCGAGTAGGCACATGCGGTTGGCAGGATACCATGATGGTGTACTAGAAGGAGTTCAACAACATGCGCAACCTCAGTGGTGTGGGAGGATCTGTCAGGCTCTGTTTCCATGGCTGGCTGTAATGTCACGTTATTCCTTGGAATTTTTTAATTTGAATTGTAATTTAACGATATCAAGCTCTAAGACGATGTGTAATTCAGAGATCCCAAGTGTCCAGAAAGGATTTTTCGAACATTTATTTATGTATATTAATGAAACATTCAAGTTGATTTTTTCAATATTTAGAAGTTTTTTTTGATTGAAAATTTGATGGCACCTTTGAACTCAAAATTAAACGATTTTCCATGAAAGTATTTAACATTAATTGGCACTAGTAGACCAGAAAAGATATATTACGGGATTTTGGATGAAAAAGTTAAATAAGATAATATGGATTTATTTTATTTCTATTTGAATTAGAAATCATTGTAGTAGACTAAATTTACGTCATTGTGTTATCAAAATTATATTTCATTAATGAAACAGTGTTATAATTTTGTGTCGCCTTAGTAAACAAAATATGATTAACACCCCATTGTAGTTTGACAACAATCAATCATTGATGAGGTAGAGGGGAAAACATTGAGCATCCGGTGGATCAATGCTGACAAACATCGAATGATGATCACCAAGGATAATGGATCAATAAATCGACTAATGAGATTCATATAAAACATGTAATAATTGATGAATGGAAATCATATCAAACTTGGATAAAGGACGACAACATGGATATGTTCTTCATCATTGAATGAACTAAATCAATCTAGGGGTTGTAATTTTAATTTTTCAATGCCAACTATTTGTTTTAAATGATAACCACAGGTCAAACCATGAACATGTTTACCCACAGATCATCATTATTGTGGGAGGGTATTGATTGGGTTTGACTATGGGATATTAATTTGTGTTTTGATCTCTCTAATAAGAATAGATTAAATATGTAACAAAAAATTGTTGATTATCATTCCTAGATATGTTTTCCTTGGTTTTCCTTCTATTCATTCCCTTGATCATGGACACAACATGAAGTTGGTGTGACAATGATGGTGATGACAGTGACAGCCACATGAAGGACTCGCAGCCAAAATAATAGCGTGACCTAAACCTACAAAAAAATCTACATGTCTTTCTAGATGAAGTTATACACATGTGTATACTAGTGGACCTACTTGGTAGCACTAACTAGTGTATTTTGGTGTGAAATGGATGCTGGGTAGCTGCGTCTGGTCTGGAGGATCTAGCCTCCTCATAGGTGGGTCGAGATACTGGTTGTGGGCCATGCCTAGTTAGGAAGGTCGGGTTGGACCCGGACCTAACATGTCCCCATTTCGCCAAAAGTTATATAATTTCTAAATAGAGCATACATTGGATGATCTGTCTATGGCATTGGGACACTTGGGTCACCAAATTCTTTTTGAGATACATTAGGTGAGTTTTTTTAAAAGATATATGACATGATATTTTTTTGTAGTCTCTCCTTGTAGGAGAAGACTATGGGAAGAATCTGGGTGATTCATATGATGAGATGTTCAAATGGTTAATACCTTGATGAATCAAGTAATAGTTACACCATACACTTATTTATTGGTTGATATGTGACTCCTCACATTTTGTGTGTTTGTTTATTTTCCATTGAGTGGTTTTCTCAGATAATGTTACTCCCCTATAGGACTAGGGTACAGGTTCATTGAGAAGTTTGTAATGGAAGAGTCTGTACTACCCTACCATGCCAGGGAGTGGGTCCTATATACATAAAGATAGTACTTATAGATATTTTTATGTTTGGTTCCTCTATATATAATTCCTATAAAGTTGTTACTCCCCTACCGAGTAGGGAGAAGCTCCACTATAGCAGGATTCTACACACCCCACCCATTTTCGGGTGTATGTACATCTTATGTAGTGGTACGATAGAGTTGGCACACACCTACTGGGATAGGGAGTGTGTCCTCTACCATTGGGTCAGTACTCCCCTAACTCACATGGGTGTGTTTCCCCCATAGGGAGAAAGATTATAGATTCACTACCCCCTACCGTGATGGGGATAATTTCCTCTATCCTGTTGTTGGTACTCACATAACGTAAGACAGAGGGTCCCCCCCTAATGATCAAACTGACAGAGTCAGTTTTAACTTATATTAATATGGTATGGTTCATTTGGTCACTGATTTTTACTCCCCTACTGAGTATGGTTTGGGTCCTCATTATATGGTGTTTCACTCCTCTACTGAATCCATGTGTGGGCCTTTAATAAGTAGTACTCCCCTGGTGGAACCAACTTGAGGGTCCGGACATAATGATCTGTACTCTCCCATTTTCGGTAGTGAAGGGGAGTGGGTTCTCAATAGGAGTTGGATATCCCATGACTATAGAGCACAACTAGTAGGATATGGGCAACTACACTTAATGTGAATGATACAAACAAAAGAGCTAGTGTTCACTCGATAGACTATGGTCTAGGCCACACTTTACAAGACTTACTAAGGTTTTAGAGGATTGACTGGAAAAGTTATCCCTCAACTATGTTTATTGATAAGGAGATGACCTCTTCACATGTATATCGTTAGGCTTGTATCGGGTGCAAGGTTGTGACAACTAGACCTCCAGATTTGGGAACTAGAGTGGGACCCAGTTTTTGTTCATGATAGAGTACGTTCACCTAGATGTGCCATTCAGAATGATAGGATTCTACCTGATGGAGTGCATCTATTGAATGAATTTTTTCAGGGATGTATGATTTTGAGGAGTGTTATCTAATGGTTTGTGTGTTATATCTTGATCCCTAAATGAAAACATTATGTTTTTTGTGTGGTTGGGACCCCATTATTTCATTGTGGCTGAGACGATTAAATATAGATGTACATGGAATATCTTTGGGAATATAACGGAATATAGCTGAGTATACACTCAATTGAATATTTTCTATTTTTCATTACCTTTCTAGTTTTTGGGTCCCCTACTGAGTATCATTTTACTCAACCTTTTATGGAATTTCCCAACAACTGTCGTGTCTTTTGCGAACGAATGATGCTTTGAAGGATTCCATGGAGGTCTTGGACCTGGTGGTGTTTTGTGAGATTAAATAGATGGGGTGTTCTTCAGTATATTTAACTAGTTACGCTTCATCTACCCATCCGGTATAATTCCCAACAGATGAGGTTCTTGGAATCAGTGTTTTACAATTATTCTATATTTCTTTTGGTGGGATTGTATACTGGCCTGGGGTTCCACCTTATACATTACATCCTATTTTATTCTAGTTGTGTTATACATAGTGGAATTCATGCATATTTTTCATGGAATTTAGTTTCATATACAATTGTATGGGAGTTTTGTGTGTCTATAGGTACTTGGAAAATGCCTCACATTTGTAGGATTATGCATTCAATACAAGTGTCCATCCCATATCCTTTGGGAGTCGGGACTGGTTTAGTTGGCACACATTCCCTAGGGGATAGGTTGTGATAGTGGTGTGGGCGGTTGTAGCTAGAAACAATGAGTTACAGCATCATTGGATTGTAGTATCCCACCGTGGGT
Organism: Viscum album; assembly: GCA_963277665.1. Taxonomy (NCBI): domain Eukaryota; kingdom Viridiplantae; phylum Streptophyta; class Magnoliopsida; order Santalales; family Viscaceae; genus Viscum; species Viscum album. Next base: position 2,038,907,864 of record OY728121.1, read on the forward strand.
TAGGGGGTAATGGGTGGCCAGTTGTGTTATTTGTGGGGTGGTGTGCATGGGCACACCACATGTTCGAACATGGGGTTGGTTGACCTAGCGGGGCAGGACCATAACCAGCCATCCGGACTCATGGCCCAATGGGTCGAGATGGTCTAGTTACGGGTTAGATGCGAGTCGAGTCTACTCGAGTCTGTCCAACTAGGTTTGACCAGACTCGGACTCGACCAACCGCTTTTTGGAAAAACACCAATAACATTAAAACCATATATATGATTGATGAAATATTGGCAGTGTTGGAATACTCTCAATGATGTAGTACTTTTGGTTTGATTATATAATAAATTTCATGGAATTTGAAATATGACGATTGGATTGAGGAGTATATTCTATAAAAAAATAATTTTTCTTCATTCATGAATCATTTTCCTAGATGAGACGATAAAACTTCAACCCTATGTGGATCGAGAAACATGCGACCATGCATGGATCACAACCATCCGACCAAATGTGGATCAACTCCTAGTGACCCTATGTGTATCTTCATTTAGTGACACAGAGTGGATCAGCTTCTAGAAACCCTCAGTTGTTAATCTCCTAGAGACCCTATTTGAATCAGCTACTTGAGACCCTATGTGGATCATCTCCTAGAGTCCCTGTGTGGATCAACTCAAAGCCACCCTTTCTTGATCAGCTAGTAGTGGCTCTATAGGAACCAACAAACACAAGTTACTCATCTGGGATGCGTACCTCAATAGTACAAGGTGTTCAGTGTTACGACTAATAGTCATTATTTCTGTATATTAGATTATACTTGTGTGAGCTATATTATTTCATGATCATGTGTCATGATCAAAATTTTAATTGATTTGTTTACTTTCTATGTAGTCAGAGTCCCTACTATGTATTTTATTACTCACCCCTACATGGTCTAGGACCGCACGTGTGGTGTTTGGTGCAGATGTTCGACAACATGGCAGATGACTTGGTGGTCCAGGACAAGGTGGTTCCCATTCTGATCTTGTAGGATGGTCATGGTTATACACCTTATAGATTCTACTCTATACATACCCATTATTAGGGGGGTTTATTGGACAACGTTCCATAAATCTCGTACCTACTCTTGTTGTAGTTTCTTTTTTGGGTGTTTATTTTTTCAAATTTACTTTCAGTTGTACTTTTACTGTTAGAGGTTGTTTAGAATCTTATATTTTATTTTTTTCCTATTTTCATAGGATATGGTTTTGTTTTCATGTGTACATGGACTCAATAAAATTCCTCCAATTTGATTTTGATGCCTTCAACACTAGTTTCCAATCCCTGGCCTTCAAGACGTGGGCATGGCGGAGCCCCAGCACAGGGCCTAGTAGATGGGTCATGAAAACGTGTTATCAAAGATGGGGTTTTCAACCTCACTAACTAGGAGACTATTGTTTTATTTTATATATGTAGTGTTAATTGTTTATCTTCTGAATTTTGGATTCGGGGAGTCCATTTATTCATAAGCTGGGACCTTGAGTTCTACTTTTTAAACTCTATACATTAAAATAGCAGCTGCATGAATCATATAGGAATTCAGTGTTTCCTCACTTTCATCTTGACTTAGTGCCAGCTCAGGAGGTATAATCTTTTGATTGTGGTACATCATGATCTATTTTAGGATGCCACCATGTATACATCAATCTAGGATTTTGATGCGTGACCATTAGGATATCTAACTAAGTGATGATGCATCAATTCAGAGACCATACTAGAGATGGACCCACTAGGTGGCACACCAGTATTACCGCATCCCATTGATCAGTAGTTACTACTAATGATTCTGGTAGAGGACGTATGGAGGATCATCGCCTTTCCCATGTTCCAGAGATAAGGACCCCCCAGGTTTAGGGAAGAGACAGATTTGTAGGCAGCTAAGGATTGGGTGTAGGCAGTGAAGTAGGTATTCTTAATTGTGAGGATTCCACTTGAGTAGATGCTGATATTAGCCACAATCCATATTAAGTGGTTGGAAGGATGGTGTTGGAGTTTTACCATTCAGAATCATGAATTGGAGACCCTATCCTGGGATGACTTTGATTGAATTTTTTGGGTGGAGTTATTCCCTATGATCCTGCTATCAGTGCGCATACTGGAGCTGCTTCACCTGAACCAGGATAAAATTTTAGTGTCTTAGTATACTGTGTAGTTTACAGACCTCTCTCACTACTCTACATATATGGTACACCACCTTTTTTTTGGGCCCAGACCAATGAGCAAGGACTAGGATGAGAGATTAGTTCATTGATGATTTCCATCAGTAAATCCACTCAGGCTAAAATACTAAAGTGAGCTCTACTAGAAGAGTGATTCCTCACAGAGAAGGCAACAATGATTAAATCTACCACTGGGAAAAAAGTGGCTAATTTATCCATGGCGGGAAGATGACCGATAATGTTGATGTCCAAGTGGGCCTAACCATGAAGAGGGATACCCCAAGATGCTGGATTGGTGGTGCGCGGACACCAAGAAGGTGGGGTTCAACATAAGAGTAGGGTGTGCTACTCTTGCGGTTGGTAGGGAAACATGGATTGGGACTTCTCTACTTGTCATGAAGAGGATTATCAGGAGATCCAAGTGCCGTAGAGGAAGAAACAATGGTTCACATGGTGGGGGGGGGTCCTCAGGGCAGCAAAAAAGGAGGGGGGTAGGTCGTGCGGAAGGTAGTTTATGATGGTTCATGGTGCTACCACCACCACCCATAGGTTGCCCACCATGGCCATAGGGATCCAGATGACAGGGGGAAGGATAACTATAGGAGATGGACGCCAATGACCACAACACTCCAAAGATGATTAGAGGTACAATATTTCTATTATCCTCATTTGTTATAGTTCTTGTAGATATAGGTTTCATTCACTCATTACATTCCACATACCTTTTTCAAGGATTTTAGATTCTGGAGGATTTGTTTGATCAATCATTGTGATTAGAGTCACCTACGGGATGAGATTCGATGATTGAATACATTTTTTCAACAGTATGAGATTACTATTGGATGTAAGAGCTTTACCTGGGATCTCCTATTATTTTCTATGGAGGGTTATCTATAGTTCATGCATAGATTGATTTTATTAGGAGTAGAGTGTCATGTGTTTGTGAAAATGGAAGCAGGATTACCTTCACCGCTTAGAAGGGAACTCATACAATTTTGTGCATACATTCATGGAGGAGGGGGCAGTTGATATCCCATCTGTTGACTATCCTCACCCTTAGTGTATTGGACAAAAGGTGTCTGAGATTGTTTATACTGTTGGAAGAGTTTAAGATGTTTTTTAGGGGTTTTTAGGACTACGTCCTTATAGAGAGGTACACTTATCTATCGACTTGTACCTAGGGATGGAATTGATATCAACACCAGCTTATCAGATGGCCCCTATGGAGATTTTTGATTTGAGGGTACAATGGGAGGACTAGTAGGAGAAGGGTTCCGTGAGGACTAGAATTTAACCATGGGAAAACCCTGTGTTGTTTTCAATGAATTCAGGAAGATTCATGAGGCTATTATTGTAATTTTTTCTCCTGAACTTTTCTACCATGATGATCAAATAACAACTACCATGAGTTGATGACGTCTTCGACCAGTAGAAGGCAACGAGGTGTTTCTAAAAGATTGACCTCATATCGGGCTATCACTATATTCATGTATGGGATACGAATGTACCAAATACAGTCTTCAGATGCTGGTATGGAAACTAATATTTCTAATTGATTTCCCTTAGTATGGACAATTCCTCAAAAGTGATCATGGGACTCATGAACAGGATCACCTAGCCATACCTTGATCTCTTTTTGGTGGCCTTCATTGATGACATATTGGTTTAATTAGCACAAAAATATTAGTATACTACACGACTATAGATAGTACTGGATACACTCCAAGAGAACCATAAATATGGGAATCCCTCAAAGTGAGAATTAAAGATTCAATAAGTTCAAGTTATGGTACATATCATCTTAGATACTTGAGATGTAGTGGAACTATTGAGGATTGAGGAAGATCTTTCTTCTGAGCCACCTAAGAGTGTGACTGAGGTTCATAGTTTCTCAGGTTTTCTAGATACTAGTAGTGGTTTTTCCAAAACTTTTCTAGAGTAGAATCACCCTTATCATATTTGAAAAAAATGGATATCCATTCGTGTGGATGGAGAAGTTCCAGTAGAGTTACCAGGACAAGAGGAAGTGGATGATGAGTTCCCCGATATTGAGACTACTAGAGTAGGGCATATGGTATGTGTATTTTTGTGAAACATCAGGGAAAGGATTTTGTTGTGTCCTGATGCAGGTGAGAGTAGCGATCACTTACAATTCATGGTAGTTGAGGAAAAATCATAATAACTATGCGACCAACGACATGGAGTTAGCAGATGTAGTTTTTTCACTAATGATGTGGCTGAACTACTTGATGGGTGAACGTTTTTTCATCTACTCTGACTGTAAGTGTGTCAGCTTTATCTTCTCGCAAAATTACTTGAACATTACACAACAATGATGTATAGAGTTAATACTAGACTATGAAATTGAGTTAATATATATTCCTTATAAGGGGAACGTGGTGACATAGGTTCTCAGCAAGAGATCCCATTTAAAATTGTAGTGTTAGGGGACGAATCAACTAGTTGTGATGCAAATATCGTTCATAGATGGTGACAGAGTATCTTACTATTAGTATATGACTGTCAACCCCCACTCTAACATTGTGTTAGGGAGTCACAATATGTGGATATTGTGTGTGAGGCTAAGAATTATTAGTTATCGTCTGAACGGTCTTCATATGGATTTTTTATAGGTGGGGAGCACACCATTATTTATAGAAGGTATATTGGTATACCAGTGACGTTATGGGAGTATCTTCTGAGGTAGTTCCAAGTATAATCTTCGGTGGTATGTCGATTTGTGGTGAAGCTGTATCATGACCAATGACATTAATACGGGTTGACATGCATAAAGAAAGAAGATGAAGAGTTTGGTTCACAGTTCCTCATATGTCAGCAAGTGAAGGCCGAGCATCTGGTTCCGGAAGGCATGGAATAGCCACATGAAGTACAGGAATGGAAGTGTGATGGTATCTCGATGGTATTATTGAAGGGATTACCATGAATGTTGAAGGGACAAAATGCAATCTAGCTGTTCATTGACATACTCAACATGTCATCTCACTTACTACCCATCCATGAGTAGGGATTGGTAGAGGGCTTGGGATGCCTCTATGTCTAAAATTTATTGTGGATTCATGTGGTTCCCCCACTTATCATCTTAGGCCATGATTCGTGCATCACATCATAGATTTGGGAGGTATTTCAAGAGGCATTCAGTACTCATCTTCACTTGAGCACCGTCTTCCACCAATAGGCCGATGGCAAAACTGAGCAAACCATACAGACTGTGGAGGACATTCTCACTACATGCATTCATAATTTTGGTTTTAGTTTGGAGGACCACATGCCACTAGTGGATTTTTCTTACAACATCATCTATCACATCGCAATTTTCATGGAACCATTTTAGTATTTGTACGTGCATCCATATAGATCACTTATATGCTAGATAGTCTAAAGAGAGTCATCACTGAAGGGTCTAGAGTTTTTATGGGCTACTACTAAGAAGGTACGGGTCATCTAGGAGTTGATGAGGACTACACAGAGTAGGAATAAGTTGTACGCTGATACGATATGGATACCCTTTCAATTCTTAGAGAGAGAAATTGTGTTCCTCCGGATGTCACCCCGATAGGGAATGCAGTGATTTGGCTGGGGTGACATGTTATCAATGAGGATTATTGAACCTTCTCATTTTCATAGAAGAGAAGTAAATTTGGTTCACCACTTAGTTCTATCGCCACAAATTCACCAGGTGCATCATGTTTTTAACATGTCATAATAGAGGAGGTATGTGCATGGTCCATCAATCATCATCGATTGGGAATATGTGGACATTGAAAATTGGGTGATGTTAGTGGAGTTCCCATTGTAGATAGAGGATCAACATGAGAGGGTCATTCATGGATGGTTGATTCCTCTGATGAACATTGGGTGGTAGCACCAATATATCTAGGACATCATTAGGGAGTGGGAGGCTCAGATTATTGATCAGTACCCCTACTGATTTTATTATCCTTGTTTCTGATTTTAGGGATGTGATGCCCGAAAGGTGGGGCTAATGTAATGTACCAGAAATTAAATGTATTTTTTTTAAATTATATGGGATTATTTCGAGATCAGATACTCAAACATAACCTGTTTTCGAGGCTTGGTGAACCCAATAATGATTTTTATATGATTTTAGTTCATTTAAATAATTGTAAGAGAATAAATTTCTATCTTTTTAACTGGTTCTCAGATCAAAAATTTAATGTCACCATTGAACTCAGAATGGTGGGATTTTCCTAGAATGTACCTAACATCAACTGGTGTGGGTCGAGGGAAAAAGTTATTTTTCATAGTTTTTAAAGAAAAATTTAATAAAATAACTTGTTTGATTTTTTTTTCAAATAATTTTAACTAAATTGTATATAATGTAATGAAACTGAAATGGTGTTTCATAAATGAAATAGTGTAATGACATCACTATAGAACATAAAAAATTGGATGGGACATGTTTCAAAATTATTGAATTGGTGGGACTGGAGGAATGGAGGGAGATCTGGAAATTTTCTTATGCTGAACATTGAGGATATTATGTCAGAAAAACAACACTGGCAAACTGCCGGCGATGACAAAAATCAACAACCACCAAACAATGGATTGTTGAAGAATTGACGGTGGATGCATTATTCTTCCACCCCTTGAATATATTTACCCCCAATGAACTATCAGAACCATGTAGGGGTTCTGTTTGTGCTTGGATTCTCCAGTTTTCATTCTAAACTAATGAACAAGGCCCAACCAATGAATAGGTTGACCAACAGATTTCTTGTTCTTACAGAGGGTACTCCTTTCTAGGGATTACATGGTTGTTAAATTGTGATAAAACATCAATAATTAATCCTATGTTTCTAAACCTCTAATGCAGAGGTCATTGAACTAAATTAACAATGCTCATGCCCCAATGCCTTTTTAATTTTGGTTCCTTAATCAAGGTCACATCAATGAAATAGAGACAAGGAGGATTCAATCCAATTGAAGTGAAGATGAAACCCACTAAAGGCTGTATGATTAAGCAAGGAATCGAACAGACCATTGGAGTAGACTCAGTGCGCCACAGAATTAGCTTTAATTGAGATGGCGACCACCAATAGTGGACATGTGAGGGCATTGATGTGCAACAAAGGAGTTCCAGACAGAGTGTTGCGGCCCGAGTGGTTGGTTAGTGTAGCAAGAGAACCTAGGATCCTAGATGGTGGATGGTGGGGTCAAAAACAACTCCCAATCATGGGTCATAGCATCACATGGCATGACGTCTCCAATAGCGTGTGAGGAGGTAATGGGAGGCTGACTATGTCAGCCTAAAAGAGGAATGATCAGAAGAACCATGTGTTCGGGAATGTGGGTGGGCCTCCTCACTGTGCCAGGCCACCCTAGTGGGCAAGGCCAATAACCAGTGGGTCAGAATTACAGCCCAACAAACCATATCTGGGTTAACCCCAAGTTGGGTTGGGTCGGTCTGACCGGGTCAGCCTCGACCCAGACCCCACAATCCCCTTTTTTGAAAAACGCCAATTACATACTAATCGTATGTCAAATTGATGAGATTTTTGTAGAATTAGAACCAACTATATAAGGGGATAATTTTGGAAATTTCTAATGTGAATTGTCTTGGATTTTTAAATATTATGATAGTCATGCGGATTATATTATCCATGAAATGAAGTCTGCTTCATGCGGGAATACAGGGGTTGGATGGGACGAGAAGTTTGTGACCATGTGTGGGAAAAAAACATGCATCCAAGTGTGGATCATAACAATGAGAACCTATGTGCATTAGCTATTTGAATCCTTGTGTGGATCAGATCATAGAGACCCTATGTGGATCAGATCCTAGCAACACTATGTGGATCATCTCCTAGTTGTCCTTTATGGATAAACTCCTAGATACACTGTGTGGATCTCTTCCAAGTGACCATATATAGATCTGTGTGACCCAATAAAACCACGGTACTCATATGGGATAATAAACTTAATAGTCCAACGTGTTCTTTGTTACGATTGACAATCCTTTATTATTAAAATAACATTATACCTATGTGAGATATATTTTTTGTTGATCCTACTTCATGGTTTTCTTTTTGGTCATTCCTTGTTGTTGGGGTTCCTATTGAGTATTTTTTTTACTCACCCCTACATGGGATTTTCTAGCATGTGTTGTGTCTAGTACAGATGAACAATGACTTGGAAGAGGACTTTGTTTCCCAGGAACTGGTTGTCCCCTGTGGGATCAGGCAGTTAGGACATGCTTCTACAACATATAGTAGTTACCATATACATACACATCATGTGGGGTTTCTAGTGGATCTCTTTCCATCAATCTTGTACCTACTCTAGTTGTGGTTTTTTTTGGGATTATATTTTGTCCCATTTACTTTCAGTTTTACTTTTACACTCAATGGTTGTTTAGTAGAATGCATGCTCTCTTTTCAAGATATCATGGGACTTGGTTTCATGTTTGTGTGTGTATATGTACTAATAAAATTTCTCCCATGTTATGGTTGATACCTTCTGTTCTTGTCGCTAACCTATGGCCTTTCGGAGCTAGGAATGGGGGATTCATAGCATGTTCCCTAGGGGATAGTTTGGGACAAATGATAAATTTATATTTAAATATGAATTATTTCATCCATGTTGATTTGATATAAATATTACCATGTAGTATGTAATTTCATAACTAAATTTATTTTCATTGGGTTATATTACGTCTTCATTGTAATTAATATATTATGATTATTTTTGAAATGAATAATTTTTATTTTAGGTACCAAATAATATTATTTAATGTGGTATTATATTTTATACCCATAATTAATTCATTTATTAATAACACTTCTTCAGTATGGCCTTTTATAATATTTATTCTCTAAGTCCATTCCATTGAGACATATTAGGCTACATATACCTCTTAAAATTAATTATTTTTTTCTAATCCACTATTATTATATTATTTCTCGATTCTTTTAATATTTCCAGTATTTATTTTCACATTTATGATACTTCATTCATGTGTTTTATGATTAAAAATATAAAAAATATATAATTATTTATACTTAAATATTATTTTAATTAGAGTTGTCAATGCTAGAACATAAATTGAAGGTAATCATTTGATCATTTTCTAATAAAACAATTTTGTTATCTTATCCACTATTTATTCATGAAATGATCCTATAATATAAAACATTTCCTCAGATTACTACATTAAATGATTGAATATTTTTTTTACGAAAAATCAATTATAAATTTTATATTATTTTAAAAGTAAATTTTCATCAAAATCCGTCAATTCTAAAAAAAATCAGGAATATTATAAATATTCACAAAATTTTTTTTAAGGTCACATTTTTCTATTTTAGGATTTAAAATAAATCAAAAATAAATTTTTTTCCATATTTTAATCAATGTTCTTTTGGACTTATCATAAAAACATTTGAATGTAATAATTGTTTTAATATAGTTAGAATTGATATAGAATTATTACCATTAGGAAAATTTATTTATCTTATTCTCCTATTACAATTTTCCAAGATACAATTTGAATGAATCATTTTTCCTAGTACTCTATAATATATTTAAAAAATATAAATTCAATCGAAATCGTTCCTAATGAATTTTTTTAATGAAATTTAATGGTGTTTCTATTAATCAATGAAAAAAGCCTTTTATTTTACATATACTACAATATGGATAAGTTTTATTCAATCTATATTTATTCTTTAATAGAATATTTTGTGTTTTTTTAATTATAGAAATGTATGAAAATTTTATTCACAATTATTTATTCAGTGACCTTCAATTTAGGCATTCACATTCTTATGATCATTGGAAATTATATATCTCTAATATATATGTATTTATTGTAACATGGATATGATATTTTCCTAATCCATATATCATTTATTTACATGTGGTGGTTTATTATAAATGTTAATTAAATCACATTTGATGTTTTTGAATGATATGAATTCATTAAACGATACAGATATATAGGGATATAATTAATTGTTCCTTAATTAAATAAGTCATTAGATATATATGGAATTATATGGACTTGAAATTACAAGTAAAACATAGAATTATATAAAAACTCAATGTATTAATAATTATCCTGAGAAAAAACAATAATCTTTCTTTAAATGGGTTTATAGTGTATAATTACCCATCGATAAAAATTTCATTGAAGAAGGTCTTGAGGGTATAAATATCGCGATGTCTAAGATCATGATATCAAATATTAATAATTTACATTTTTTAGATTTTAGTTATTATCATGCATGATATTACTATACTCATGTTATCGATGGATAATCTTCATGAAAATGTGATAATTTTTATTAGATTATTTGGTCATCATTTATTCCTACAATATTATTCATTGGGACCAACCAACTAATTATATTGGATGTTATCTCATTTTTATTCTTTTATATATTTTTTATTAATTATTAATTATTGATATATATATATATGTGTGTGTGTGTGTGTGTGTATATAAACTTTATTGAGTATTTTATCACTAACGTATTTTGTTTCTCTCTCATATAAAATAAATCAGAACACAATGAATGAAATCAAAGAAGTAGAATACTTAATCATATTACGTGTTATATCATATTATTAATTAGAGCATGAGATTCAATTCTTTATATTGTATAAAAAGATAAATAAAGTATTCAGTCATTCGGAATGTAATAAATTTTATCTGAAGAAAATATAATAAGGTTACCACTGACTTTGCACTACTATGTTTAGTGTTTTTAAATATATTAATAAAAAATTTAATGTAGTGGCCTTCAGAATGAGATTTAGGAAAAACAGATTAGGGAACATAACCCTATTTTAGAGTTTAGGGGTTTTCAAAATATTTGTATAACATATTATGTTGTTTAAAGAAGATATTGTGTTGTTTTTCTATGAAATTACAACCATGTTAGATACTACAAGTTGATATGGCACATGAACTATTTTACCTTGAGGTAATAACACGGGAAAATGATGTATTGGTATTTGAATTGATCATCGGCTAGTACACAATAATGGACCTTGATTCAGACATATAAAGACACTCCTAGGGGATAATCATAGTTTATTTACAAATATCAATATGAAAAATTATGATGATTTAATGAATTGAGAATACATAAATCTACAACGTGATATAGTGATATAGGATTATTCTAATGTATTTTTGGATTATGTGTATATGGTGGATTATATGTCTAAAGGAATAGATAATACTTTTTTTTAATTTTTTTGATGGAAATAAAGCATGATTACAAATATATTTGGGACAACATTTCTGGGAATAAAACCCTTTGTTTTATTATATGTTTTAGTGAAACTGTTATTTGAGAAATGATACATTAATATTTTATGGATGAATTTTTAAATTTATTGATAAACATTGTTTATAATATTATGAATAATGTTAATGTAATAATTTTTAATTAAGATTAATTGATTTGTCAAATGAAAATAATTATTCAATTTGAAAATACATTTGGTTAAAAGGTGATTTAATGAATAATGATATTATTGAAGATGGACTTCATATTTTTATGAATGTTATTGTAATTATATCAATTATCTATTATATAATTTCTGACCCTTTTATTGGATGATATCCAATTACATCTATTAAGGACACATGGATTGAGTACTCAACGGAAAAGCGGTTTTTTTTTACACCTAACACCTGACAATGCAATGCTCTATTTAATAAGTAATTTATTCTACATAAATATTTTTGAAAGATTAAAAATATGATTATTTTTTTAATAATATTATATGATCAATTATTTTTTATTTATAGATAATTAGTGATATGCTGGGAGATTTTTCCATTGGATGACGTATATATAACCATTTTTATTAACAAAAATGTTAATTCAAGAAAAATAAAAAAAAATTATTGTGGATATAATAATTTTTTGGTGATCATCAGTGAGGTGAAAACGAAAATTAAAGATTAAAATATTGAGGATAATTAGGATGTAGGGTTATTTGATTGTGTAATAATTTATGTTGAACCTACGGTGTAACTTTTTAATTATAATATATTATTTCTTTATATGAATTATTATATATTTTTCCAATTATTATAACATATGGTAACCATTACTGAATGGGTAAATATTTAATGATAGGAGGAATCGATAATTATACATTTATTGATCATATGATCCTTTAAATGTTTGTTTTTATGCATTTTGCATTCAAATTTAATATATAATATTCATTTTATAGAGTATGAAGGGAAATCGAAATTTATTGATACACAAACCAATCAAAAATTATGTTTTCAATAAAAAATCGGTATTTATACTTCCATATATTCGTATTATATATGGTATTGTAATTCCTTAACTCTAGTTAAAGGATCATGAAAAATGATATCCAAATAAAATCACTAACCAGTAATTGATTGTCCATTCCCCAATCAATGATTTAAGGTTTTGAGTTTGTTAACATTCACATAACTATTTCCAATATCACTAGATTTTTATCCTTTGGAGTTAGTTTTATTCTTGATATCCATATTTCCAATTCACATTAATGTTTAACAATTCAGAAACATAATTTTTCTTGATCTCCTTCATATTACTATTTACATCTTATAAGAGGTTCATTAATTAATCTATTTTTTTATCAAAGTTTTCCTCAATGAAATATTAAAATTTTAATTCCTTTATTTATGTGAATCAGATCACATAATTTGGATAAAATATATTGAATATGAAATTGATTTAAAACCCAAAATTTCTAAAAAGAAAACAATGATTGATGTTGTATAGGCCATGAATCATCGTGCTTAAAAAATCATGATATACTACGTAAACATTTCCAGTTTAATCGATCCATTGAATGATAATGTATTAATAATATTAAAAAATAATGAAATATTTTAATATATTTCTTAATAATTTTTTTATTCATCACAATAAAATTATCACTGAAAATTTTATTAGTGACATTTATTTTTCAAAATAACATTTTCAAAAACAAAAATATATATCAGTTGCTGACTATAAAATAATATTAATTTTCAAAATATTTAAAAAATGAATGTAATAAAATGTATATTATATTTTAATTCATCATATTAAAATTATATTTTGGTGATATTTTGATATTTTCGGAAACGATTTACATCTCAATGAATAGTAAAAATTACTGATTTTTGAAGTAATTTTATTTCTTATCATTCAAATAATTAATTTTAATATCCCATATTGAATTAATTATTATTTAAAATTAAATTATGTTTTAATTATTTTATTGAAATGCTAACTATTATTTTTTTGTCATCATTATTCTATATTTGGAAATATTATTATTTAAAATAATAAAAAGTAATTTTTGGAAAAGTATTTTAACATGTCTAATGTTTATAATTTTCAACAAAATAAAATATCCCATAATCAGTTAAAATTTATATAAAATTAATATGTTATATATATATATATTAAAATCCATCATGGGATTGTTATTTTTCATATAGTTAATATAATATCATTTTATTCTTATAAAATACATTTCATGAAACCCAAATTTTGAACATGTTTTAAGGTTTTATTTTTGAAAGGAATTTTATAAATTATGTGAATTTATAATCATAAAATATATTCCACATTTTGGACCACAATAATTATTATTATATAATAATTATATCTTAATATTTGGTCACAAGTATTGTTTAGGATTGTAAAATTTAATTACTATGATTATATTTAAAACATGGATTTTTGTGTTACATGGAATTAAATTAAATCTAAATTTCCATAAAAATTAACATTTTATTCTATAATGTTAATTACATATTATGAATCAAAGGGTCAAAATTTTTATATAAGGTTAATTTTTTGTTTTTAATGATAAATTAAAAATCTAAATAAATAAAAAACTAGTTACCACAGTGGGAACAAACATTGTAAATTTTTTTAAACATTGAGGACAAAAGAAAATTAGTAATAATAAATTATTCATTTTTAGGGTCAAGGTTGACCTTAATAGTTATATTTTTAAAATATAATATTCATAATTTCAAAAAAATAATATGATACACATATTGTGAAATATAATTTTATACATGCCAATATTGAAGGATATGTCCAAGCAAAGAGTATAAAAGAAAACATTTTCATTGTTGAGAAAATATTCCAGTCTTTGTGTCTCACAATATAGTGATAAATTCATTCACCCATACTACCTGAAATTTATATTTTATTTTATTCAGTTATTGTAGTTAATTGACTGTGAATCTTGTCCTTGATAAAGGGAACTAATTAAGGAATTAAATCCTTTACTACAATTATAGATTTGATGATAGTCATTATATTACTATTATTTACCTGTTTCAATTCAATTTAATAACTGATGAAAATGGTATATATATATATGTAGTGAGGAAGTTGATCATACATTAATGTGGTGTGTTGCATATTAATCATTTCTATGTTTATAATTATGAAATGTTTTTCTAGTTTTCATGATGGAGTGTAATTAAAATGATATATATACGTATTATATATTCACGGGTACACAAGAATCTAATCATATTCATAAGGGGTACAAATTATTTAAAATAATGAAATAAGAAATAAAATTGAACGAGGATTGTGGGAAGTCTTCTAAAACATCCTATATAATGTCTATTGTTTTTATGTGAATTGAAATAAGTTAATGATCATAGGTTATTATAACAAAATGAATGAAGTTATCAATTGGTTTCGCATGGATTCATCGTAATTTCATTTGGGTGTGCAATGAATGATAAAGTGTAATGAATTAAATAAATTCATTTCATATTAATGGAAATAAAAACTTGTACCCTAATTTTTTCAATTATATGCAATGATACTAAAGAATTTGATTGTGATGATTTACGGGACATTGGATAAATTTAAATTGAAACAATCACCTTCAACTGACTATGAATTTATTTTTAATAGGGTGGATTAAAAAATAAAATAAGGCGATTTGAAAAGAGAGAGATGAAGAGTTGAGTGAGATCGCATATTTAAATATCTTTTTCTATCATTGGTTCTTAAAATATTTATTTGGTGATAATGTGTTACTCAAATTATGGTTGAGTAATATTCATTGATAGTATCTATCAAATTATTTAATTGAAGAAACGAGATTTTATTGTGTTTATAATGTTTTTTTAAGAATTATATTGGATGATACTAATCATAATTGAGAGAATCAAATAATGAGACTAAGAAACTATTTATGTTTTTAAATGATATATGTGAAATTTGGAATTTTAAGGAATCATGATAATTATATAAGCATGAAGAACATATTATGTGGAACTGGAATAAAAAAATGATTACATTCAATATTATTTATGGAGAAATATTCACTTGATAGAGAAAATTATTTCATTTATGAGTTTCTTCTATTATTCATATGGAATGGAATGTTGATGATTCTGGGAGTTTATAGATAGAATACTTTGTACACCAAAATATATAATAATCCTTCTAATGTAATTAGATATATTTATATATCCATTAAATTATCAAACATGAAATGATTATATTGATTCTTGGGGATCCATCTGTATAATTGGTTCAATAAAATTATAGAAGATTCATCATTATTTTTTATTTAACTACAATATTAAAGGATAATCTACATCGATGAATTAAGAAATAAATGAGAATAATATGTAGATATTCATTTTGTCTTTGATAAGTGATAATAATTAGATAACTATATTAAACATTCAAATATGTAGATTGATGGATTAAGGCTATTTAATACCATGATGAATTTATTTTATATATAATGAAGAACTAGTGGCGGTGGAGATTTAATTTTATATCAGGATTGATAATGATTATTGTAAATATATTTTTTAAGAGGTTTATGTAGATAGATTTGACATGTTTGATGAAGAAATGTGGTTTTCAAACATAAAAATGAAAATAATTAAATTATATAAATATATATAAGTTTAATTTTTGAAGAGTATTTTCTACTATATAAGGGATTGTGATGTTTCAAATTTATAATATATAACATGTATATAAAAAAACATATGAGTAAACATATATGTGAATCATTGTATATGAGTAAAATATGATTGAAACTAAATATGATGTGAATGTTTGAAAGTTTTTTCCATACCACTAAAGGTTACATTGTCATATAAACATTAATTCAAAAGAGTAAAACTTGTTTGAAAATTTGATGGGGAATTTTGGAGTTTCCTATGAAGGGTACCACTAAAAATATTTATTTTTAATGCATTATAACATCCAATATAATAGAATAATGGATTATAAATGCGGTTTCTTAGAGTAATTTTTTATGATTAAATGTTTAAAATAGTGTGTTTGAAAAAGTACATATGTTTTGTCAAATAAATTAATTCGGGAAATTCTGAGGTTGTTCATGTATTGATCTTTTATGATATTCATATATATTTATTATAATGAGGTAAATTCACATAAATCATGTGATCTGGTATTCATGTAACATACATTAAATTAAATAACATGGATTATGATTCAATATGAGATTATTTATAATTAAAAACTAGTAAATCCACAAGGAAATTATATCTATTACCATTCATATAAGTCAATATTGAATAAAATTTGTAAAAACAGATTTTGGGATATTTAGAGATCATGATATTTATACATCAGAATGAAAAATAAAAATATCAGTCTTATAGTTGATTGAACGATGACGATTCATGAAATATTGAATAAAAATTTAAATGAGAATGATCCTACCACTATTAAAAATTCATTACATAAATCAAAATTTATGTATTATTCACATGATATTATTTTAGCATTAATTTGAATTAAATCAATGAATCATTGATGGAGAACGAGGTTTATATATTATATGGAATGTAGTTTATCATTTGTGTTTCAGAAAATAAATTGTAATATAATAATGAATGAGTTGTATGTTTCTTAGGTATATATAAAATTAGGGGGATGAGGAAAAATAGATAATACATATTTTCTTATTTCAATTACGAATTATGATATATTGTGGAATCAAAACCTAATATTGATTATTAAAACTGAATAATAAAAATAATATAATATAGATGTCAGACATATATAATATTAATTATATTATAGATGATGCATTTTGTAGATCCAACTTCCAAAATATATAATATATATTGGATTAATATTGTTTTAGTGATTATAGAATATATATATGAAAATATTGGAATAATGAAAGTTCATCATTGTAAAGAGATAATTGAGTAATAGTTATTGTTCACCCTTTGTAAAGAGAATGTCGAAACTGGTTTCCATATAAATAGATGTAAACATTCATAACATGATTTATACCTGGTTTATTCAATTATAATAGGTCTAGCACCATACCATTTTCAATTATTCTTATGATAATATGATGGAATTTGATTGAATGTGGTAAAATAATCCCTTTACATATTGGGTGTTATTATCATAATAGATGAAAACCTTGTGAATAATCCCAAATTTCCTTATTTTTCTGCATTTTTATTTATATCAACATTCACACTCACCAATGATTTGGTAATGATTATTGATAGATATATACATTGAATTGGTTAAGTGGTTACAAGAAAAAAAAAATTACAATAAAAGTATTCATATAGTGAATCACCCCTCTACACACTCACCCATTAGTGTAGGCACAACCCATTTCTATTCAATCAATTAGTCACGTATAAGTGATATATATCTAATTTGGATATAAAATTTATCAATTTTTGTGATTATTTTTTTATCTAATGTCACTATGGAGTTCAAAATTTCATGATTTTTATCAATTAATTTTATGATTCCTATCTGTACAAGAATCGCATGATAAAATAATAATAATGATATAATAATAATGAATAAAATTTCAGTCTTTTCAGAATGGTTAGAAAATATATGTTATACATGAAGTAATAATATCGAGATAAAAAATTAATTGAATATGAAATATTTTTCCAAAAAATTAAACTCAAAATAAGATACTTGACAAGTAAACCTACAGTTCACAATATTTTATATATGAAGATGAAGAATCTATAAAGTAGTTTTAAGATAATAAATTTGACTATACAATTAGAAGAGGTGAATGAAATTTTCAAAAGAGACACATGACAAGGGATATGGTGAATGATGTAAATAAATTTAAAAACCCTTCAATTGTCTTCCAAAAACAATTATTGTTTTCCCTACTAGGTTAAATACCTTTAGATATAATGGGGTGAATCATGATATGAAATATTAAAACAAAATTCCCCTTTAGGTATTATTTTTTCACTAAAAACATACTTATCTCCATTTTAAAAGTATTATATGAACATAAATGAAATAATGTATGAGACATATAAATTATACCTTTTAACCATCACTAATATACATCCACGGAAAATTAAATGAGAATGTGCCAATGAATGAAATCTAGTAATTCTCACATCAAAAATAAAGTTTAGGACACATTAAATCATATATTATACCCCTGAATTTATAATGTTTTTATCAAACTCACTATCCTTTATGGATTATAATTAATCACTATATGACATCTCATTTTAGTATCAACAAATGTTTTCTGAATACCCCTATATAATAATCCCATTTCACAAAATGAATAACTTTTTTAACCTTATTTAGTGAATCAGTAATTTTCATTTTCAACCAATTTATGAATACCATTTAATGACAGAATTACACAATAAGTATTTATAGGGATACATACCTTTGTATTTCATTCATCATGTCCATGAATTCCACAAATCACTAAAAAATTTACAGTACATATATGTTTTTTCATATAAGTCCAATATACCATCATCTTTCACCCAATTCTCATATCTCCCATGGTTATGAAGAAAGATATCCATTTCTATGTGTTACAAATATTTGATTCATCTACTCTTGAAACTCTACTTGAATATAACTTTTCAATTTAGGCATAACTCTTATGTGATTCGTAGCCTTAATGGACTATACAATTTTTTTAGTTAAATGAGAGGGGAATCCACCAACATATAAAACTAGCTAAACCTACATGAAATATACTTACCCACCTTTATATGTGCCCAAAAATATATCTCGCATGTGGAAATTTTCATTTTTACATCATATTTTTTGTGTAACTCTCATTCATTTGAATGTAAAACCCAATCCTTTTTTATTACAGAAATCTATATTTCAGAAACTTTGGAAACAAGCGTGAAATATATTCCATTTCCAAATTTTTTTGGATTCCCATTAATATTCATGTTCTTTCAACTTTGCAAAATAACATCACCCTTTCACATAACATTTAAAATTTATGTGGTAATTATTACTTAAAAAAAACAACATTTTCCATCCTCCAAATTTTGTACCTAAAATATTGGATAATATTAGGAAAGGTTGTGAACTTTTATAAAAAAATTACTACCTTCTCAATAGAATTGATTTCTATTTCATGTTCTTTTGTCAGCATATATTGTTAGCAGTCTGTCTAGTCCTCAAAAAATAACCTACGTAAAATTATTTGTTAAAAATCATAATGAACACAAATAAATAATTATTGTGTTGATGTTTTTTTTTCTACACAATTCCATCATTTAGACATATATATATAATAATTACTCATTAATGTCACTAAACATGCAATGTAATCAATGATAATGAATGTTGTTTTTGGAAAAAATTATCTAAAATGCCAAAAAGAAAAGATCATTCCAATTCCAATAGTACAATTATATTTAATATTAAATAAAATTTCTCCATTATTTAGAAGCATTTTTTAAAATAAACCATTGAAAAATATTAATAATTGAATGTATATAATGAATTGATATAAAAAATTGATGAAGATTCTATAATTTGGAAATTCTAACTATGGTACAAAGTAAATATAATGAAATAACATTAACACTTTCAATATGAAAATAAAAAAATAATGATGATGCGATTGATTAAATTAAGAAAGAAATTGAACGGATAATCAGAATATTCTAAGATAAGAGAAAAATACTCCATATTATATTCTATGAGAATGAATATAGTTTTTTAAATCATGAAATAGGTCAGCCATAATATTTAATAATACATATTAAAATATATACTACTACATGAAAATGATTTTTTTTTCTTCAAAAATTGAACCCCTATTACAGAAAAAACCAATTCATATAAAGTATGAAACAACTTATAGAAGTTTCAATAAAAAATGTACCACCCCCAAAAAAATTCTTTATTATAATACACTATTTTATAAATCATATTTGTTTCAATTTAAAATATTGACTAATTTCTATGGAAAAAAGAATACACCTTAAAAAACCACAACAGGGTCAGTTAAGAAGAATTAATAAATTATATGTTCAATAAATGATAATAAAATTGTTGATAAAAATCCTAAACAATAGTATGGTTATATAGATAGTGACCATAAAATTATTGTAAGAGTTTCAATGATTAGAATTCGTTATTTCAGATCAGGTAGATATGGTACCAAATAATTCTAATGCTTTAATGATAAATAATCCTAAATAATTAAAATGAATCCTATATCTAGTGTATAATAAAAAAATTAATAAATTACATAGTTATAAAGTATGAATAAATCAATTATAAATAATATTTTATATCTAAATAATATTTTTTATTTCTAAAAAAACAAATTCATTGATGTAGTTAATTATTACCAAATTCCACAAATCATGTATAGAAATAATTTGAAAATATAATATTATATATGGTACAAAATAATGTAATGTTATACCATAAATAAATGTGGATAAATGACATGACCCCCTCCCCACAATGTGTACCCCTATATGGTTGACAGAGTGAAAAGAGAGACCATGACCCATGAGTCCTGCCTCCAGTAGGCCTCGGGTTGGCAACTAGCACCGAGTGTTTAATAAACACACAAATAGGAGGCATTAACCTCTAAGAGAACACATGCAGAAGAGAGAGATAAGATAGAAACCAATCAACTCCAACTCAGACTGAAATATAAAAGAAAACCCAAGTACACATATGAAATGCCATGAAAACGTGCTACAACGAAAAGGGAAAAACTATATGTACCCAAAATTAAGTAAAAACAGAAGTAACCAAAATCCCTAACAGCTCCGGAAACCACAAGCTAGTAGAAACCAGCTTGATCTCCAACCTGCTCCAAGTGACGTGAAAAATAGTTTAGATATACATAGGGTGACTTTAATACTATACTAAATAGGATCCTTCCTAAAGCCTCTCATGAAAAAGTAAAGTGAAAATGCTAATGCACAATGAACAACAAGTGAAACTAACTCATCACCTAAATAGGTATAATATGTTCTCAACCCCACCATGGATACTCTCACCAAGTAACACATAGAAGAATATAACATATAGTAAAGAATATCAAGTGTACCCACTTCTACTTCCCCACTGTTTTGCTGCTTTTCCCTAATGTCGCACGACATGAGCATCTCTCCAAAAAGGCTTTCCCACAGACACCTAGGAGAAGCACCACAATATGAACCTCATTCATAACAATGGCTTGCCCACAGACTCCTGGGAGATGCACCACACCACCCTCACAACCAAAAGTAACTAGGTAGGTTCAGGGAGCCACCACATCTCTCGTAATGTGTATCATACGTCGGGTATTTTACCACAAGACATTACATCCCATAAACCGAGTAAAGATCCACAGGCCATCACATCCTATACACGTTACACCAATAGTTTTCCATATGATACTATATCCAGAATAAATGTGTGCGAATAACCATAAGCCATTACAGGCCTCTACACACAAATATTGGGAAAACTAACAGTTGTTCCTAATAGAACAAGTATTTACCAAGAGAAGAGAGTGTGGGAAAAGGGGGTAGTCATCCATTCATCCTCCCACAGGAATGTTGGGGTTAACACCCCCCAATGATCAAAACCCCTGGGGTGTCAGTTTCCCTTAATAACAGTGTGGAGTAGCATACAGAAACACAAAAAGTACATGATATATTATATTTCACAACTACAATATGGGAATAGAATAATCTTAGACATAACTACAGCTTACGTCTCTCAGACTCCTGGCTTCTACATCTAAGACTCAGTATACTATAAGCACACAACCATTTAAAGAGAATAATTAGATTACTTAATTCCTCCTTTATCAGTTCCACTTTATGGTAATTAATTTTTTAAAAATTAATTAACCATGAAAAATTCCACGTTAAATTTCATTAGCATCACACCAAAAGTCAATTGTTCCTTCAAAAATTAAGACCTCATCATTATGTTCCAGAAACCCCAACCCCATGGGTTAGCAATATTTATTCAATTATTCATTACTGAAATATTTTCCCACATTCACAAGAATTCTTTTAAAACATTATATTCTACTAAACACAATGGGACTCACCATAGTTAGTATATATACTACCCTTCGAGTCATTTCCTCGTATAGAAAGAGTATATACCCATCCTTCCTTGAGAAGCTAAACACAGAAAACACATGGAATACCCCACGTGTCTTCACCTCTTTCGAAATAAGGGTAAGTAAAATAAGCTTCCTTGAGCAGTGGGGAAAAGTAAAGCAGATAAAAAACCAATAATAATTACCAAGCATCCAATAATAACATCCATCCCACTCCATAAAACCCTGGTGTCCTCCTTGGCACCCACATGCATAAACTGATGCATCTCTCCACTCTAGGCGTCATCTGCAGCCACAACCAAAAGGGCCTCTATGCCTCCACATATCACCATAACCATCCATGATCACATTAAAACACAAGAAGCAGTAAAACAAACATCTTCACAATTGGGCTCTTTTCCAATAAACAAACAAGAGGGTAACTCAGAACCCTAAAGGAAATTATCTTTTAACAACCACCAATTATATAATCCATCATGGATAAACCAATTTATTATTCATTGTTTCCAAATTTAGGAAACCTAACCAGTATGTTATCACAAATAAATAAACATGCTTACAACACTAATTTTATTAACATCAAATTACAACAAGACACAGATTCGTTTTCATGCCTCTTTACCTTTTGACAACAATTATCAATTAATCCCAATTTATGTTATTTAATGATTTCAATCAAGAACAAACAACTAATAAAAGAAATAATAGATATCTCACTATCTAGAAAAACACAAGGCAATAAAATTCGATCAATATCAATTTATTTATCTAGTTAAAATATTTATTATGTCAATTCCATTATCATCCAGTGGGACTAAACATGATAACAATACAGTTGCACATAAAAGAAAGAGAAGCAATGAATACCCTACCTCAAACAGGTTCATAATATTCTTTATATGAGAACGATCCACTCAACGGATCACGATCGCCTCCTCCCGCGAAAACTGCATCCACCTGAGGATGACACTGTATGACCGCACCAACCGAAACCCAAGAAATTTCAATTAGGAACACGGAGATAGAATTCCATAAAAATTAAATGAGTAATAGAATAATATGATGAAAAAGACCAAAAAAATATCATACCTTTTATCAAAGATTGATCGATACTACCTGGGTGTCCCAAAAACAGAGCGGAACTGATTGGAGGAGTAATGATTGATTGTGAGACACCTAAAAAAGGATTGAAAGGTTCTAGTGTCTCATTACCGAGATCAAAGAGGATTAAAAAGAGAGGATGATATCTTGTCCCTTTTGAAGATGTAATGGGGTGACTGTTGAAGATATGCTTAATTCCCCATTTAAAGCGGATCACATTATCCCACATGATTTGACCAAATAAGAACATCCCAAGCCATAAGAATAATTAATATAGGATTTATGTTATTTTAATCAGCAATAGAGAACTTAATATATGGCTTTAAATGTATTTTATGGCTAAGGAAACTTCAAATGGGAGAAACTATATGAAGCTAGAAACACTATTAGCATACTCAAAATTTGGCGAACGAAATAAAGGTTTAGGATATAGGTGAAGGATGGAACATCACAGGTCTAGAAACACTATTCACCATCTCAAAATTTGGTTTTGGAAATATAGGTGTAGGATAGAACCTCAATGGTATGGATACACTGTCCACTAACTCAATATTTGGAAAAGGAAATAAAGATGAAAGATAGAACCTCACTGGTCTGGAAACACTATTCAATAAATCAATATTTGGAAATGAAAATAAAGGAGAAGGATAGAGGTGAAGGATGGAACCTCACTGGTTTGGAAACATTGTTCAAGAAAGAGATGAATGATATAGGTGAAGGATGGAGGATAAGGATGGAAGCTCACTGGTTTGGAAACATTGTTCATGAAAGAGGTGTAGGATATAGGTGAAGGATGGAAGATCACTGGTCTGGAAAATCTGTTCATACAAGAGGTGAATGATATATGTGAAGGATGGAGGTGAAGTATTGAAGCTCACTGGTCTGGAAAAACAGTTCATGCAAGAGATGAAGGATATAGATTAAGGATGGAGGTGAAGGATGGAAGCTCACTGGTTTAGATACACTGTTCATGAAGGTGGTGAAGGATATAGGTGAAGGATGGAAGCTCACTGGTCTAGAAACACTTTTCATGCAAGAGGTTATGGAATAGGTCAAGGATGGAGGTGAAGGATGGAAGCTCACTGGTCTGGAAACACTGTTCATACAAGAGATGAAGGATATAGGTGAAGTATGGAACCTCATTGTTCTAGAAACACTGCTCACAGAACTGAATAATTGGAAATGTGTAGGAAAAAGACACCCTAACATTCCAGAACACCTCGAAAACCAAAATTCAACAATGGAATGGACCAGAGAGGTCTGAGCCATTACATCATATACTTTTCAAAACATTATAATCCTTAATAATTCAAAACCAACCCTTAATGGAAACTGAAAGGGTTCCAAACATCCACTCCCCAAGATACCTCCCAAAAGAGAGCAAGCCATAAGAAGCAACAAAAGAGAATCATCTTATAATCACAAAAGGTCTAAAACCACAAAGTGAAATTCGTTACATGAAAAGAGTTAAACATCAAACAACTCTGGGTACTGAGAAACTATCTGTGACTCACATTCCTAGGTACTCTCCACCATTCCATCGTGTCTCCACAAGACATGATCCAAGGGGATAGAATACTCGTGCAACACCTTCTCCTTGTTGTCTTCAATCTCCACAGGTCATTCCTTGTAGGTTGCATCTTCATCAACATCGATCTCACCCCAATCAATGATGTGAGAATCATCATGAAGATAACGTCAGAGCTGTGATACATGGTAAACATCATGTATCTGACTCATCTATGGGGGAAGTGCTACTCGATACACCACATCTCTAACACGAGCTAACACCTCGAAAGGCCCAACAAACCAGGGAGAAATCTTACTTCCATGAAAAAACATTCACTGCCCACGACAGGGAGTCACCTTTAGAAACAAATGATTTCAAAAATTAAACTATAAGGGCATCATTAATTGATCATCATATGATTTATGACAATCTTCATCTGTCTTCATCCTCTCATGAATCACCTAGACCATCTATGTTGTATTCTACACTAGTTCCGGTCCAAGAATAGCTGACTCTCTGACTCCAGTCCGGTACAATGGAGAATGCCAAGGACGGCCATACAAGGCTTCAAATGGCACCATTCCAATGGTGGAGTGAAAATAATTATTTTATGATAACTCCACCAAGGGTAAGTGCCTCATCCATGAGCCTCCAAAATCAAGAACAAAAGAGTGTATCATGTCTTCAAGAGTCTGGATGGTTCAATCTGTCTTAGCATCTGTTTGAGGATGAATATCAGTGTTATGGAATATCTGAAAACCAAAATCATGTTGGAGACCTCTCCACAACCTGGTGGTAAAACAAGGATCTCAATCAGAAATGATCATCCTTGGGACTCCATGAAGTCTCACCATCACCTCTAGATAATGCCACAAAAAAACTTCCTCTGAGCTTGACTCCTTGATTGCTATAAAGTGGGCTGATTTTATGAAACAGTACACTACCACCCAAATATCAGCATGTAATCCATGAGCTCCAGGTAAAATTGAAATAAAGTCCATTGAGATATCCTCCGACTTCCACTAAGAAATCTCTAATGGCTAGACAAGACCACCAGGAACATGGTGTTCAACTTTCACACTCTGGAAGACTAAACATCGAGTCACAAACACTGGAACCACATGCTTTAGCCCAGGCCAACAAAATTGGCTCCTCAAGGCTCGATGCATCTTTGTCATGCCAGGATGCACCTCTAAAGGAGAACTGTTGAACTCTTTTAGAACTGTGTTGCGCATTTCTAAAGGAACAAAAATCCTTCCATTATACAACATTCAGTGTCGTTCATCCTCATTCCAAACATCTGGGGCCTCGCCACAAACAACTCGGTCTCTCCAGAACTCCACCTCAAGATCTCCCAACATGGAAATTTTTTTCGTATACATCAGGGATGACTGTACCATCATATGAAAATGATATCCTCTACCCCCAACTTCTCCCATATCATGATTTAATGCTTACAGTTCTTCCATTACTCTCCAAGAATCACTAGATTCACACGGAACATAACTACGTGACTTTCAGCACAGCTCATCAGCTACAACATTCCCTTTTCTAGATGAATACTTTATTTTTAAGTCGTATTCCTGTAATAACTCCATCCAATGATGTTGTTGTATGTTCATGTCACGCTAGGTGAAAACATTCATCAAACTCTTATGATCTCTGAAAACCAAAAAGCATTCACCAGTGAGGTAAGGTCTCTACACCTACAGAGAAAACACCACCGTTTCCAACTCAAAATCATGGTTGGCATAGTTGTGTTCATGGGGACATAATTTCCGAGACCCATAAGAAACAACTGACCTATGTTGCATGAGAACAAATCCTAACCACAGATGTGAAGCATCGTAGAAAACATCAAACTAAACTCCCTCAGCAGGAAAAAAAAGGAATGGATCACTTACTAACATCTCTATTATATACTTGATAGATTCCTGACACTGATCAGTCCATATAAAAAGCCTGATCCTTTCTAGTTAAAGCTGTCAGATTAGTCACAACTCGAGAGAAATTGGCTATGAACAACCTTTAGTAGCTTGCAAGACCATGGAATCTTCGGACATCTGATACTGTCTTGGGGGATTCCCAATAAACAACTACTTATATCTTCCATGTATCCACAGATACTCCCTTTTGGTAAATAACATGACCTATAAAATGGACTTCTCACGACCAAACCTCATATTTCGAAAACTTCCCAAACAGCTGGTGTCGACGAAGAACTTCCAAAACGGCTTGTAGATGCTCTGCATGCTCCTCTTCCGATGTAGAGTACACAAGGATGACATCGATGAAAACTACCATGAACTTGTCCAAAAACTCATGGAACATACCATTCATCAATACCATGAATACAACTAGAGCATTCTTCATGCCAAACGGGATTACAACGAACTCATAATGCCTATGACGACAACGGAAAGCATTCTTCATGATATCCTCCTCCTTCACACAAATCTGATGATATCCTAACCACATGTCGATGCTTTAAAACCAACATTACCCATTCATCTGATCAAATAAATCATCAATCTATGTAATAGGATAGCAAGACAATATAGTCACATTGTTTATGTGACGATAATCGACACACAACCCCAAACTGTTGTCGGCCTTCTTCACGAACAAAACCGGTGCACCATATGGTGACACACTTGGCCGAACAAAACCGCACTAAAAAAGACCATCAAGATGTATACATAGATATTGTAACTCATAAGGGGCCATCCAATATGGATACATAGAGATAGGAGATGCTCATGGCTGTAGCTCGATCCCAAACTCGATCTCTCATCGAGGGGGAAATGCTACAACCTCTTCTAGAAATATATCAGGGTACTCCTCTATGACCCTAGGAAACGCCAACTACTGAACCTCTTAAGAACTCATCATCATCTTATCCATCATGGATGATATGTATGGAATGCACATATGAACCATCTGAGGATCATTCTCACCAAAAAAAACCACTTGCACTCTATCCGTACCAATGAAGATGGCCTTCTTTCTGAAGCAATCCACGATAGTTTACACTGAATACAACCAATCCATGTCGAGGGTGAAATCATATGGTTGTATTAATAAAAATAGAAAATATCCCCAAAAGAGGTGTTTCACCAACACTAGCTCATAGTCTCTACATACTTCAAACAAGTCAGCTCAACCTCTAACTTGCATAGTCAAAATCGAGGGCACTAGAAGCCACTCTACCTCAATTCCCAATGCATGGACAAGGGTAGGTGATATAAAGGATTGTGTTACTCCTAAATCGAACAAATCATACACCAAAGTTAAAAAAAATAAAAGGGTACCTCGAACAACATCTGGCTCGCCTAGAGCTGGCAACACTAGAGCATGAAACCGACCACGACCTCCTCTATGACCTCTATGACACTGATGAAGACCACCACCACAGTTTCTCTCTACTCTCTAAGTAAGAGGAACGTCTTGGGGCTATCCTCTACCTACCCCGTCTACCCTCTACTGATCTAAAGCTGGTGAAATCGGCTAATGGTACCTCGGCTGGAACTGTCTCAATAGAGGAACCTGGAGCATGACGGCTGGTGCACGATGAAGGCTCTAAAAGGTTGGTCACTCCCACTGCTAATGACTGTGACCACCCCAAGAAAAACAAGAGCATGATCACTTGGAATATGCCTGAGAGATACTGCCTCTGGAGAAACGAGATTTTAAGGGATGGGACCTACCCCTGGCTGAATGAAAACAATTCTACCCGGAAAACAAAGATCCCCAGACCACAGCTCTACTTCGTGAGGAATCATGTTGATTCCCCTATCATGGTGATCCGGTCTTGGCCAAAGTCCTCTCAACAACCTCTGCCCTTGCCAGTACCTCATGATATGTTTTCTGCATAAATGGGGTGACCTAGCGCTGGATCTCTGGATGCAAAGCCTCCTCAAAATGCCTTGACCTAGCATCCTCATATTGTAGTAGGTCTGTAGCATATCGTAAAAGGTTCCTGAAATGGATCCCAAACTCTCGAACACTGGAGCACCCATTTCATTGGGCAAGAAGCACCTGACGACTGGATGCCTTCGCAGTCGATGAAAGGAAATCAATTCTAAACCAGTCTCAGAACTCCTCCCATTAGATCGTCGACTCCTCAAGATCCCCGAGGAACAAAAACCACCGCTGCCTCGCTACTCCACCGAGCATCGTCACAACCAAGGAAACCCAGTGCTCCTTCTGAGCATGAATCGAACTGGAGGCAATCTCGACCTCATCTAATTAGTCATCCATGAAAACTTCTGAAACATAACCCTCTTACTTCTACAGACTCTGGAACTGAAACTCTCAAAGTGTCTTCCTCCATGTCTCGCTGTCATCAAACTTTACCCTACGGTGATCTACTAGAATATCATTCTAGAAATTTTCCACACAAACCTGATGAGGACGTCAACATGGAGCCATACCTATAAAATAAAAAACTATTAGAGCTCCTAAAAATTGAATATGGAAGACTCAAAATTTATTAATTAATTGTTTTCATTTATTCATTTTAGGTTTACCTATCCCATGTTCTACCCATTCAAACACAGGAAAAAAGAAGAATGATGCATGATCCTTTCCAAGGTCTCTACCCTACAATAAGTATCAATTTGTTTAGTAGCCATTGTAATCTTAATGGTCTATACATCAGATCATAGGGGGCCCACAACGCCTATTTCCCAGCCGGTCTCATGTGTTTACCTCAATTTATAAACAAGAATGACACCATTTCCTACTAACCCATGCAACCTCACATGTGCCTAACTCTAAAATCCATCTTATCTCTCAACCTTGCTCTGATACCACTATGTCACGACCCCCTCCATACAATGTCTACCCCTACTTGGTTGGAAATGTGAAAAGAAATATAGTGACCCCCAAGTCCAGCCTCCAGAAGGCCTCAGATTAACGACTAACACTGAATGTATAATAAACACTGAAATGAGAGGCATTACCCTTTAAGAGAACACATACAAAATATAAAGACAATATAGATACCAATAAAGTCCAACTAGTACTGTAATATAGAGGAAACACAAAGTACACATATTAAATTCCACAAAATTGTACTACAACTGAAAGGGAAATAACTGCAAGTACCCCAAAGAATGTAAAAATAGCAGAAACAACAAGCCTGAACAACTCCTGCAACCCCAGGCCAGTAGAAACCAGTCTGATCTCCAACCTCCTGCAAGTGACCTCAAAATAGTTTAGATATACATAGGGTGAGTATAATAGTATACGCAGTAGGATCCTCCCTGAAGCCTCTTGTTTAAATGTAAAGAGAGCATGCTAAAGAACAGTGAACAATAAGTGAAATTAACTAATCACCTAAACAGGTATACTATGTTCCCAACCTCACTAGGGCTACCCTAACTATGTAATGCATACAAGAATATAATATAATGTAATGAATATCAATGGTACCTCACTACTATATCCCAACTATTTTTCCACTTTTCCCCAACATCGCATGTCATGAGCATCTCACTCCAAAAAGTGTTTCCCATAGACACCTGGGAGAAGCACCACAATATACACCACGTGGAACACAAATTCTTGCCCACATACACCTGGGAGAAGCACCACACCGCCCTCACATCCAAAAGTAACATTGTCGGTTCCGATAGCCCCCACATCTCACATAACGTGTATCATACGTCGGGTATATTACCTCAATCCATTACAGCTCAAACACAGAGTAAGGATCTTCAAGCCATCACAACCTATACAAGTTACACATATAATAGTCCATAGGATACTATTTCTAGAATATATGTGGGTGAATAACCACAAGCCATTACATCCCTCTACACACATATATGGGTAAAAATATCTGCTATGACTAAAAACACATGTATCTACCAAGATAAGAGAGTGGGGCCAAAGGGGGTAGTTAGCTATTCATCCTCCCACCAGAATGTTGGGGAAAACACCCCCATGGGTCAGAAGCCCCAGGGTGTCAATTTCCCTTACTAACAGGGTGGAGTAGCATATAGAAACACAAAAATTATATGATATTTTATATCTCACAACCACACTATGGGAATTACCTAGTCTTAGACACAACTACAACTAACGTCTCTCAGACTCCGGGATGCTCCTTCTAAGACTAGGTATCCTATACGCAGAGAAGAATTTAAAAAGCATAATTAGATTACTTCATTCCCTTTTTATCAGTTCCACTTTACATTAATTAGTTCATTAAACATTAACTTACCATGAAAAATTCCATATTAAATTTCATTAGAATCACACCCAAATTCAACTGTTCCTTCAAAAATTACAACCTCATCATTATGTTCCAGAAACCCCATCCCGATGGGTTAACACCATTTATTCAATTATTCTTTATGGAAACACTTTCCCACATTCCCATGCATTCTATAAAAAAATTATATGCTACTAAACACAAGGGGGTCAACACGGTGACTAGATGCACTAACCGTCGAGTCTTTTCTACTTATAGAAAGAGAATATAACCATCCTTACATGAAAATATAAACATAGAAAGCACATGGAATGTCCCACGTGTCTTCACCTCTTTTTGAAGAAGGGTGAGTAAAACCAGCTGCCTTGAGCAGTGGGTAAATGTAAAGCAGATAAACAACCAATAAAAATTATCAAGCATCCAACAATCACACCCATCCCACTCAATCATCCCTGGTGTCCTCCCTGACACCCACATGCCTAAACTAAGGCATCTCGCCACTCTAGGCGTTATCTTCTTCCATAACCAAAAGGGCCTCCATGCCACCACATATCACCACAACCATCCAAGATCACATTAAAATACAAGAACCAGTAAAACAAACATCTTCACAATTGGGCTCTTATCCCTTAAACAAACAAGAGGGTAACTCAGAACCCTAAAAGTAATTGTCTTTTAACAACCACTTGTTCTTTAATACATCTTGGATTAACAGATTTATTATTTGTTGGTTCCAAATTCGGGAAACCTAACCATTATGTTATCACAAATAAATAAACATTCTTACTGAAATAATTTGATTAACATCAAATTAATACAAGAACCATATTCATTTTCATGCCTCTTTACCTTTAGCCAATAATTATCAATTAATCATGGTTTACGTTCTTTACCGGTTTCCATCAAGAACAAACGGCTAATCAAAGAAAGCATA
Organism: Viscum album; assembly: GCA_963277665.1. Lineage (NCBI taxonomy): Eukaryota > Viridiplantae > Streptophyta > Magnoliopsida > Santalales > Viscaceae > Viscum > Viscum album. The sequence goes on from OY728121.1 coordinate 2,038,940,197, forward strand.
GATATCTCACTATCTAGAAAAACATGAGGCAATATCATACAATCTATATCAATTTATTTATCCGGTTAAAATATTTATTATGTCAATTCCATTGTCATCCAGTGGTATTAAAAATGATAACAATATAGTTTCACATTAAATAAAGAGAAGAAATGAATATCGTACCTCAAACAGTTTCTTAATGTTCTTTATATGAGAATGATCCACTCAACGGATCACGATATCCTCCTCTTGCGACAACTACATCCACCTGAGGATGCCATGGTACGACCGCACCAACCAAAAACCCAAGAAAATTCCATTTGGAACATGGATATATAATTCCATAAAAAAGGAAATGAGTAATAGAATAAGATGAAAACAAAAGAATGAAAAAAGATCATACCTTATATCTATTATTGATCGATACTGCTTGGGCGACCCAAAAATAGAGGGGAACAGATTAGAGGAGTAATGATTGATTGTGAAACTCCTACGGGAAGGATTGAAAGCTTACAGCGTCTCATTGCCGAGATCAAAGAGGTTGAAAAAGATAGGATGATATCTTGTCCCTCTTGATGATTTGATGGGGTGATAGTTTAAGATATGCTTCATTCACCATTAAAAAAATATCTAATTAACCCATGCAGTTTGACCAAGTAAAGACATCCCAAGCCATTGGAGTAATTAATATAGGATTTATGGTATTTGAATAGGCCATAGAGCACTTAATATACGTCTTTAAATGTATTTTATGTCTAAGGAATCATCAAAGGGGAGAAACTGTAGGAAGCTAGAAACATTGTTCACATACTCAAAATTTGGAAAAGGAAATAAAGGTAAAGGATAGTGGTGAAGAATGGAACCTCACTGGTCTGGAAACACTATTCATCATCTGAAAATTTGGTAAAGGAAATAAAGGTGGAGGATATAACCTCACTAGTCTAGAAACATTGTTCACTAACTCAATATTTTGGGAAGGAAATAAAGGTGAAGGATAGAACCTCACTGGTCTGGAAACACTGTTCACTAACTCAACATTTGGAAAAGGAAATAAAGGTGGGGGATCGTGGTGAAGGCTGGAACCTAACTAGTCTGGAAACATTGTTCATGCAATAGGTGAAGGAGGTATGTGAAGGTTGGAGGTAAAGGATGAAATCTGACTGGTTTGGAAATACTGTTCATTCAAGATGTGAATGATGGAGGCTCACTGGTCTGGAAACACTGTTCATGCAAGAGGTTAAGGATATAGTTGAAGGATAGAGGTGAATGATGGAAACTCACTGGTTTGGAACACTGTTCATGAACAAGGTGAATGATATAGGTGAAGGATGAAGGTGAAGGATGAAGGTCAAGAATGAAGGTGAAGGATGGAAGCTCCCTGGTCAGGAAACATTGTTCATGCAATAGATGAAGGATATAGGTGAAGGATGGAAGTGAAGGATGGAGCCTCCCTGTTCTGAAGAAACTGTTCACAGAACTGAATAATTGTCAATGTGTTGGGAAAAAGACACCCAAACATCCCACAACACCTCAAAAACAATAATCAAAAACAGATTGGACCATAGAGGTCCAAGATATTACAATAAATATGATGTAATGTACACTGAAAAGAAGTACAGATCATAGAATATTGCGTTACTGTATCAATAAAAACTTTTAGAAATGAAATTAACTCTTGAGAATGAATTAATGACATAATATTTAATATAGAAAATAAAATAGTCACGTAACTGATTATTTTAGAGAATTATAAAAATATGACAAATATTATTTAAAATAATATTATACATCATAACCATTGATAATATATCAATTATAAAGTGATCATTATGATTATTATATATTAGTTGTTATGGTATACTTATATTAACATAGAAAAATACATATAATTCTTCAACTAGTATGATCATACCCTGTGTCTAATAAAAATCAATGATTCTAATGGAGGTGACATCAATAGACATTTCCCTATTCTAATCCCAAATGAAATTTGACTACTAAAACTAGAAGAATACTTTTTATAGGGGAAGTTCAAGGATTTTGATATCATGACTCATCTAGGTTCATCGAACAACCCGTAATTGCGACTCCATGACACACCATACACTTAGGGAGTACACTAGTGTAATGTGGGGTTATGTTTCATGACCCCAAAAATAAGAATGTATATATACATATTTTAAATAAATAATCCTTATGTTTATCCATTACCATTACTAAAATAAATATAATATTATATATTAATTAATGAAAATGAAAAATTTATTTGATGAAAAAGTTGTATTTTTGAATATATATGACTATAATTTCCACATACATTATATTAAGTTAATGAATATTGAAAAAAATATTTCTTTTTGATAATATTCCATTTAAAACATATTTTTATAAATGATAATATAATTTTATGAATTCTTATAGAGTATTTTAATGGTATATAATACATTTTTCCATATTTATTATAATGTCTTATATACATTGGTAAATAATAATATTTATAGAATAATTTTGACAGAATAAATACTATTTCAAAATCATCATATCTATATTATCCAATAGTTATTTATCCTAATTCATTGACACTGTCTAACTATTGGTAAATATTTAATTCATTATAAATATATGATATTTATTATCACATCATTACAACCTATCAACATTCTAATAATTATTTAAATGGAATACACAAACCCAAATAGATATCTCTTTTAAAATAAAATATATTTTTAGATATTTGATTAATTTTATAAACTCTAAATTTATACTCTAAACCTATATTTTATTTTATTGTTTGAAAATAAATTCATTAAGAACATGACTCACTTAAACCACTCCAGTAGTATAATTTTAATATGATCAATTATTTTCATTATAAAATATTGATATCCAATCATCAACGGTTATAAAAATTGGAAAACCATTGGTTGGTTTGGTGTTTTGATTCTTTTATCATATACCTTTGAAAAACTATGATTATGAATTATTAAATAATTTCCGTCAATTTATTTATATATACCCACCAAAAATCAAACTCCTCCTTACTCAACACCCTTAATGCATCATGTTACTATTCTTATCCCTTTCAATACCCCTTTAAATGTTATTCTATGATCTTAATCAGATCATCATCTAAATTTAGATGCACAAACTCATGAAAATGGAACTCTCTCTCTTCATTTCAATTCATGCACATTTATTATATTTAGCCATATAAAATCTCAATTGATAAATCATTAATGCTATAATGAATATTATATTTCATTGAAAACAATTATCTATAATGGGATCTCATTTATCAACCCTTATTATAACCTTTACCTATGCTATTATAATTTTGAAGTAGTGGGTTGTCTTCCTACACTTATTTATATAATTCTTTTTTTATTTGTAAATGTTTATGTTAGAAAAATAATTTAATCATCCCATTACACTCTATGTCATGACAATGTAAATAGATACTACCATATAATCTCATTAGACCCAATAGTGAACCATTATATAAACTATTTAATGTTTCAAAACTATCCAATGATTTTGATTTCCAATAGTTTGTGTTGTGAATACCATAACACCCTTATATTTTAATAGAACATTTTGTGTGATTGTTTCCAGGATATGGAGCACCAAGGATAAATATACCATGAAATAATACCATTATAATAATAAAATTGAATTAAAATATATAAATAATATCAATCACATTTTGATATATACATATTTGAAACAAAATAGTAAATAAAAATTTATTGATTTATTCATATGAAATTTGAATTGTATTATTATTTATTTTATGCATCAATAATACATCTTCGAGAAAAATTATTTTTAATTATTATTTGTGAGAAATTATTAAATTAAATTTAATGAACTTGTTAAAATTATATTTAATATAATTTATATAAAATTTTATTACATATTATCAATATATTTTTATGATAATTTTTCATAATTTCAGGAATGGGGATGATTTTTTATGAATGTTGAACACAATTAATTATTTAGTAAAACTATTTTTTTCCTATTTAAAAAAAATATTATTTTTTTTATTTCTAGAATATAATTACATAATATTGATAAAAAAATCAAAATATGTTCTTGGAATGAATAATATATTCTAATTTGATATAAAAACAATATTACACTAATTTTTTTTTGAAAATAAGAATTTTTTGAGTTTTTTAATATTTAAGAAAAATTAATTTCATAAAAAGAATATAATGGAATTGGGAAAATTGGATTACCTATTTATAATAAAAAGGTTCACATAAATAGGTAACATTGTCTTTTAGGGATTTTTAATATTAATTAAAAAAATTTAAGGATAATAAAATCTGTTTAATAGGTCGATTTTGTTTAAGAATAATAAAATAAGGTCTCAAAGAGAACATAAAATAAAAATGATCCCTATTTGATGACGTCATTTTGGCTGTAACCATCCAATTCATTATGATATGTATATTAGTCCCATATTCCTTTGATAATGACATTTATAAAATTTCTATAAAAGAGAATGTCAAAATGGCCATTATATTGTATTTAATATCTCCAAAATTGTTATTTATTGATAAAATTGAATTTTATTGGTTTTTAATTGATAATTTATAGATAAATTGTTTTTGTATAATCAAATTTTTTTATTAATTTTTTAAAGTGAAATAAATTATTATAATTATAACACAATGATAATAATATATTTATTTTTATAAAAATAAAAATTAAATTAATATTTTAAAAAATTAGAAAATTAATTTAATGTGTATAAATTATTATGCCCATAATATTATATTATTATTAATTATTAGGAATATTTTAATGTTTTTGTTTCATATTCAAACTTTTTTTGATGTAATTAAAAGTCCAGTTAACTGAATAGTGTCAAAAATAACATTAATGATATTTTATAAAATTAATTATAAATTTTAAAAATCTTGAAATATGAAAATTATAATATTTTATTATTTAAAATATCATCCTTTATCTATTAATAAGAAAATAGTTATATTCAATGTAAAATTATAACTCTTTATGATTGAAAATTTTGTTACCATGGTTATAGTTAAAATAATTTATCTAAAGGGATATACTAAATTATAACATTGGAAACACTAGAGAAACATTTCCAAATATGATCAAATACATTATTAAATCCACATTTTTCACAATATTTGTATATATGTATATATGGACGAATTTTTCTTGAGAATTAAATTATTATAATTTACACTTTTTCAAAATTCCATAAAGTTTACCCACTTAAGTACTAAAATGTATCCTACTTCCCTCTTTTAATAACACATTTTGAGAAACCATGATAAAAATATTCCTCCCAAAATACCACTTTAACATCCTTATTTAAATTAAATAGGTTCTGATATTTCACAAATAAAATCCCGCATATACATATAAAATGATATAAATGATTTCATTCAATAAAGATAAAATCTCTTTAACATATTAGTTTATTTTTAATTTTTCAAAGCCTTCTATGAAATAATTAGTAGTTTTCCTAATAATTTAACATAATTATACTATAAATCAATTAAGTTATTTAGACTATGGGATCACATAAGAATTCCCTATTACCCATCTAATGGAGAGTGAATGCATCACTTCTGCATACATAAAACATAACATCCCCACATGGAGATGCAAATTTGTTTTCAACCACAATAATTCATCAATGGTTATTATGTTTGTTTAATTGTTTATATATGTTAATTATGATAGAGTTATTATTATATTATTATAAAATAACATCTATTTTATTATTTTTTCAATCTATATGAAAATAATAACGTTGCTAATGTTTATGGGTGGAATACAACATTTACAAAGTGATGTCATTTGAAATTCAATTATATTTTACATTTATGGTATTAAGGATATATTTTTTTAATATTCATTACGTACATAATGTAAAAAATGATTCATTAATAGTGAATTATTATTTTCATATCTATCATTTAATTTAACTAAATTTGAAAATAATGTTCATGAAAACGTATGACAAACCATCTATATGAGTGGTGTAATTAATTTTTTATTTCATAGATTTTATGGATGAATATAAATATTTGTATATTTATATACTATAAATATTATTTTTATATTACATATAAAATTAAAGATATTATAGATTCATAAAAATGTAAAATTAGAAAATAGTGAACGGAATTTCTCTTAAAAAGTGAAACATTTATCACAAAAAAGTGTTAATTTGGATATTGAATTAATAATAAATTGGTGCTTAAATTCTAAAAGGTAATAATATATGATACCTACACTTTTAAATTATTCTTGTATAAATGAATAATATATTTAAACTCACTATTTAAGATCCCAAATAACATTTTAAACCTGGCAAGATATATATAAGGGTTTGCCATCACAAATTATATTCTTTCAGTAATTTTTTAGTTCATGAACATGTATTCCAATAAGAATTTTTTATAATATGATTTGATAGTTTATATCATTATTATACTCATGTAAATTATAATAAATTGTTTTTATGAATATAATTCTTCCATGAGGCTTATGATTCAAATACTAGAAATTGGGTATGTTTTTAACTTTAAAATATCTTTTTATATTAGGATTGTTTAGGATTAGGTTATCGATAATTAATTTTCATTATATAAATTTCAATAATATCATAAAATTTCGTATCCTACGGTTATATAATGTGGAAACATAGTTACCTTTAATTATCCCTAATTTATGTACTCAAGATAATAAATTAATGACATTATGTAAAATTGGCTTCATTTCACTCTTTAAAATAAAATCCATTCTCATTCATGTCCTTGTTTGAAAAAAAGGTTTTTATAATTATTAAAAATTCAAAAATTATTTATTTGTTTTATACATTAATTTTTTTATAAAATATCATAAAATAATCAACTTATTTATTATCAAACGAAGAACATTTTGTCATTTTAGTGAACTGCAGAAGGTGTGATTTCATTTAATTTATATAGAGTTGATAGAGTTTATCACAATTAATAATCAACAATAATATCGATAATCAATTATAAGATTAAAATAATATATTCAATGAAAATTATTTTAGTTATATTTTCTGAATTTATAATTTTATGAAATCTATTTTCATTGTTGAATGGATTTATTACATATGATTGTTTTTATAATCTAGTAATGATATTTCTATTATGGTTCTATAAAAACCGTTTATTTCAAAAATTCTATTATATGGATTTGGTTGAAGGTAACCATCATTATTCTCTCTCTAAATAGTTTATTTTAGGATGACATGATATTTACGAAACATATTCTTTTTAAAGGGTTATGCTATGAAGATTTACTAAAATGTCTATGAAACATATTTTTTTACATATTTTATTACTCAATAGAAAGTATATGAATCTTTTTTAATTTCAGGTGTTCATTTATGAATAATGTTTTATGGTCTTGTTGAAAAATTTTGTGTCATTTTCTTTTTCTGTTCAATTTGAATTAAATTAATAATACATCGAATTTATTACATAAAAATTGATAATATGGTAATATATCCACTATTATGGTCTTGTAAGTGACAAATTTCTAGAATTGTGGTTTTGGGAGTTAACATAGTCCACTATGATAGTCTTGGATGTATGCCTTTACTAATATGTAAATGACTTTCTATGATTTTTTGTATGTCCCAAAGTCATGTCTTATGAAAATTTTATGCTCTTAAGACTCATGTTCATAGATTCCAATATTATTCACCTATTTGGAACATCCAACAATTATTCGAGGACTTTATATTATGATATATTTAATATTGGGTTGGGTTTTAAAATTTCATTATCTTATTATAATACACTTATTCTCATTTCGCTATCAACTAAACACTGATACCTCCATTATTTTACATTACATTGAATCTAAAATCACCCTTAATTTTAATTCCTTTGACAATGTTATATTTTAAGGTATTATGTATGATATATATATCTATATATATTCTAATATTGGGTTTTTTCTCTTGACATGTCTCTTAACCAGGCTTCCACATTGCTGATTTTCCTTCATCAGACCCTCTAAACCGGCAAATTGCTATCGTGATGCCAACCTCGATCGCGATGTTCCATTTCAATTCAATCCCCTCCTTGAATCCCCTCTTCGATTCACTTATCCCTCTCTAGGGTTCCCACACCCCTCCCAGATTCCCCTCTCCCACTCCATTCACCTACCCTCCCTGAATCCCCTCTGTCGCCGAGACTTCACTTGCGCGTAATCCGCCATCAGCTAGTACGAATTCATCTCCTCCGAATACGGCTCCTCTGACATCTGATCCTCCGATTTCGGCTCCTCCAACTTCCCATCACATTTTTCTTCTGCTCAAGCTGTTGATCTACTGTTTTCTATATAACTACTCATCATATAACTTCGTTTCAATAAACTAATTTCCTTCATTCTGTCTTCCTCAGAATGTTTTACCCTAACTATCATCCCACTCGCGCTTCATCTCCTGTCAACCAACGGTTCTGGTACAATGAAGTCCTCGACTTCCTGCTTCAATCATTGGTAATATTCTGGGGTTCCCACACCGTGGATTTATAATTCATCTTCGACTAGGTACTTCTCATCCATCTACAGTACCGGTACTGTGAAGTCCTCAACTTCAGATCCTCACTAGCTATCTATCTATCTGTCCTCTTAGAATATCTCATATCATGGTCTGAATTTCATTTTTGGTGATTTAAAGAGACTTAATTTTAGTCCTCCCTATAGGATATTGGCTTCAGCCCATATTTTAGATTTTATTTTTTAATTTTTTTTCATGTTTTTTAGCTATATTTTAACTGTTATTTTATGGAATGACGACTCCATAAGGTTTGATTTCAAAGGAAGGATTCTATATGACCATTAATTTTAATTTTTATTGATCTCAAATAATCCATGAGGTTGACAGAGAATTATGGCACTACTGAATGATTTCCATCAAACTGCATTGATCAGATCCGTGATTGAAATAAATCCTACACTTATTAGTGCCCTGGATGATGAGGTAATCCTTGCATTGATAAGATCCTTGAATATTTATCTGTATTGTTATTAATTTTTATATACCATTTTAGGTTGTAGGTGTGTCTGTTATGTGTCTCATAGTTGAATTGTATAATGATTTTACTGTTTTTGAAGAAATGAAATGTCATGGAATACCCCCAGATGATTATTGAGACACAATTATTATTGTAGGGATTTTCTAAACTGGGGGTCTTGAGAAAGGTATGTGCGTAATTGCAGATAATAGTTTGGAGCAGTGGGTTATTCTTTTTTTATTCATGTTCTACCTAATTTGATGTTATCCATGATTTGTAAATTGTTTGTACGACGCATTATAATTGTAATTGTGACCAATTTTTATACATGTCTTATTTAATTTAGGTTTATTTTTCACCATCTCTAGTTTTTTAATTCAATGGAAAACACACATTCAAGGTAGTTCTCTAGATATATTTTTCTATTAATTCAAACTTAATTTTTTTCTCTTATGATAATTACTCAACTATGTGATAGGAAATCATTATGTTTTTAAGGATGTGAGACATAAAGAATGAATAAATATTGAGGCTGAAGGATTCGATGTATTCTCTAAGGTACATATGAATCCTTTGAAAAGGCCTGATTAGAAATAATTCATTATGTTTTTCATTTCATTGAATTATTTCTTTAACCCCCTTTCATCACCGATAGCATTTTAAAAGAGCCTACAGATCCAACAATAGGTATGTTGTCATATTATTTTGAAATAATATCTTTAATTTCTAGAAACATTTTCCATTCCGTTCATGATTTACAAATTTGAGTTTCATATTTCATATTCAAACAATATTACAATAAATATCATATTTTGTTTCACAATTTACACCTTGTGCTTATTCTGCTCTTGCAATCTATCATCATCTAAAAATTGAGAAATGTTTGTTCTTAATTGTAGATAATAGTTTGGAGCAGTTGGTTTTCTATTTATATTCATGTACTACCTAATTTGATGTTAGCCATGATATGTAAATTATATTTACAATTCATTATAATTGTAATGGTTCCCAATGTGCTTACATGTCTTATTTAGCTTTGGTTTATTTTTCGTCATCTCTAGTTTTTTGAATGCAATGGTGAGACAAATTCAATGGAATTTTCTAGATAATCATTTCTATTAATTCAAACATAATTTTTTTTCTCTTATGCTACGTACTCAGGTATGTGATGTACAATCATTATGTTTTTAATGATGTGAGACATCAACAATGACTTACTATTGTGGCTTAAGGATATGATTTATTCTCGAAGGTATATATGAATCCTATAAAAGGATTGATTTTAATGAATTCATTATGTTTTTCATTATCTTGAATGATTTATTTTAGAAGGAATACACCACAAATTTTTATTGAGACATCATTTTTATTGTAGGGTTTTTCTAAACTGGGAGTCTTGAGAAAGGTACGTGCTTAATTGCAGATAATAGTTTAGAGTAGTGGGTTATTATTTTTTTATTCATGTTCTACCTAATTCGATGTTATCCATGATTTGTAAACTGTTTGTATGATGCATGTTAATTGTAACTTTGACCAATGTTTATACATGCATTATTTAATTTAGGTTTATTTTTTACCATCTCATGTTTTTTTAATGCAATGTTGAACACACATTCAAGGTAATTCTCCAAATATCTTTTTCTATTAATTAAAACATAATATTTTTTCTCTTCTGATAATTACTCAGCTATGTCACGTGAAATCATTATGTTTTTAAGGAGTGAGACATCAACAATGAATAAATATTGTGGCTAAAGGATTCGATGTTTTCATTAATGTATGTATGAATCCTTCAAAAATGTTTTATTGGAAGTAATTCATTGTGTTTTTCATTTCCTTGATTTATTTCTTTAACCCCCTTTCCATCACTGATAGCATCGTCAAAGAGCCTACAGTTCCAACAATAGGTATGTTTTCATATTATTGTGAAATAATCTATTAAATTTCTAGAAACATTTTCCTTTCCATTCAATATTTACAAATATGAGTTTCATATTTCATTTTCAAACAATATAACAATAAATATGGTACTCTGTTTCACCGTTTACACCCTGTGATTATTCTACTCTGCCAATCTATCATCTTATATAAATTGTGAAATGTATGTTCTTAATTGTAGATAATAGTTTGGAAGAGTGGGTTATTCTATTTATATTCGTGTTCTTCCTAATTTGATGTTATCCATGATATGTAAATTGTTTTTACGATTCATGATAATTGTAATGGTCACCAATGTGTTTACATGCCTTTTTTAGTTTTGGTTTATTTTTCACCATCTCCAGTTTTTGAATGCAATGGTGAGAAAAATTCAATGTAATTATCTAGATAATTATTTCTATTAATTCAAACATAATTTTTTCTCTCTCTCATTCTACATAATCAGGTATTTGATGTGCAATCATTATCTTTTTAAGGAGGTGTGACAAAAAATTGACTAACTATTATTGTTTAAGGATTTGATGTATTACCGAAGGTATGTATCAATCCTTCAAAAAGGTTTGATTGGAAAGAATTCATTATGTTTTTCATTTTCTTGATTGATTTCTTTTATAAGGATATGGATGATTGCGCTTTCAATAATTATATTTGTTTTTAAACCCATTTAGAAATGTTTGTGAGAACATTTTGAATTATTTTTCAAATCTACTTTGAACTTCATGTTATTAATATCTACATAACATATGGCCATTGTAATATTATTTGTTTTCACTTTATGCTTTATCATGAATAAAGTAACCATATGTTATGTTTCCTGTCATTTCAGAATCATTCTTGACTAAAATTTTATTTGGGATCTTTACATTCTTGGGTTCAACATTGAATATCACCCATTAGCCACAAGTTGTGATGATGACAACGAATAGTAAGGAAATTTTTTTTGGAAAATGAATTCAATTATATGTGTTTTCATATTATATTAGAAATTATTATTTATTCAACTACAAATTTGTATAATATGCTGATATTTATTCAAATTCTACCACAATATTCAATCTGTATTCATCTTTTTTTTACTCAATTTCATGTTTTCTGGTCATATGATGTTTTTTATGTCTGTTTGTTGAAGCTTCTTAGCATGGATGATTGATTTCAATTAGGGAAAAGATATCTTGTTTCCCCTCCTCTTATATGACAACACCAAATATAGCTTACATGAGAAATTCAGGCTTATTACCTTGGGCTGATGTTTATAGGAATTTTTACAGGTTGAAAAAAACATATCTGAGATTATTTCTATGCATGTGTTTCCCTTTTAGCTGTATATTGATATTTAGGGATTTCTTATTCAATTGTATCACAATTTTGAAATAAGGTATTTTTACAAAAATGTTGACATATTTCTAGATTTCATATTAATGTGTTACCTTTTAGTCACACATAGTATGTTTTCATAAACATTAATGTATGTGTAGGTAAACATATTGGATGAATGTGTACTTCCCCATATCTTAGCTTATTACATGTTCTTTGACCACTATAACTCCTTCTCGTAACTAGAAAACCAGGTACAACAACATCTTTGTTTTCTAGAAATTTTTTCTTATTGGTCGTCAATCATTTTACATATAAATATTATTAGTTACAATTACTTTTACTAAATCTGAATTTCCAGGTTTTAGAGATGTAAATATTTTTACACAACATAGCCTTCAATTTTAATTGATTAGTAGATCATGTATTTTATTTCTGTAATGGATCATATTTTCGAGTAGTTGAACACATTTGAGCATGTGAATCATGCATTATTTTTGGGTATTGTATCATGTTATTTTTTCAAGTAGTGGATCATGTGTTTTACTAGATCAATGAATTATTTTACATGATAAGAATTAGAAAAACATAATGCATTCCACATTCTCTATATGTATTTTTTATATCTAGATTTAGTATTTACTTAATGAATACCTATAATATAGGATGTTTTATTACATAAGATTGAAAATATAATCTTCAAAACCCTGAGTCCTAGTATGATAGGAGACGATGTTCGATTCTATATCTAATTTTATGTTGTCATTGTGCATCATGTTTTTTAGAGTAAATAATCCAATCAGGGAAGAATTTATGTTTTAGTAACGGTTGAACTTGTGGGAATGATAGTGATTCCACACTTACTATAGGTAACTAATGATATTACAACATTACTAATTATGATTTGAGGTGTAATTTATTTTCTTGCAGTTCAAATATTTGACTATTAGAATTTTCATGATGTTTCGAGTCCTTTTTATTGGTAACTAAGGATATTACAACATCACTAATTAAGATTTGAGGTGTGATTTATTTTATTGTAGGTCAAATTTTGAATATTGACATTTTCATGAAATTTTTATGCCTTGATCATAATATCCGCTTATTGTTGATAGGTGTATTAATGATCTATTTGAAATTATTTTTTGAGAACTACATTCTCCATAATGATTCTACTAATGGTTTCTTATAATATGATGTGCCTACAATTTATCAACATGTATTGATGAGTCAGTATTAGAATTGAACATAACCAGGTACAACTATATTTAATTTCTCCATTTTATCATTTTTTTTAAAACACCACATTATTGTAATATTCATTTTTTTTCTTGTATGACACGAAAATAAAAGCAGTGGATCATTTGGTGTGTGTTTGAACACTGACACTAGATTTGATAAAACATGTACAAATATTTAATTTACTTAGGTATATGTTCATTATCTTCATTTAGTGTTACTTTAATGACATCAATGGAACTAACTAAACATCATTTCTTCATGTCATTTTCATTTTTTCAATGATTAGTACGTATAATCCATTTCATCTTCGAGATTGAATATATTTAACCATCAAATTTCTATTTATATGATTTAAATTTTCATGAATATTTGGTATTTATTCTTTAATGTCAATTATTTCTGTAGAAATATATTTTCATTGAGTATGATGCTGATGATTCGATCAAAACAAATGTTGCAATGTCTTGGGGCTCTGTATAAATAAGATGAAATGCTGATGAACTAGATCCTCGTATTAAGGAAAACATATATACTAAAATATTGAATAATATGAGTGCAATTTTTTTGTAAATTGGAGAGGTAATTCTGACATGTTAATGCTTCTGTTCTATTCAAATTATCAATTAATATTATTTACAGTACGAAATCTTTATTTTAGTTTAAAAAATATTGTATGATCATGTTTTTTACACACATTTTTAGTTTCTGATGACTATCCCCTATACACAAAACAGATTACAAGGTTATGTTCCACAATTTTTTCTAGTTTCATCACCTTCTCCTAGTCTCCCCTACTCCTGGTTTGTTTCGGTGTTCCCCCCATCTCCACCTACTCTATGTTTTCATCTACTCATAGTGCCGCCAACTCCCTGTCTCCCTATGCACCCCTTCCTCATTCACCTTCATCTCATCCGCCAAAATATACTTCACCATAAACAGTGGAGGACCACCCTCATACAACCTCATCGTGAATCCCTTTACCATCACTAACAACAAATTCAGAGATCATACACATCCAAATACCTACAACAGTTCTATTTTCCCTGATTCGTAGATGTTCTTACCCTTTCATCCATCATTATATATTTGCAGTTAAACACGACTTACTAAGATAATAATTCTCAGAGAGGTTGGTATTTTTTTCCTCTATGCATCAAATTGTACTGTATACTCATTATGTGTATCTTATTCCATCCGACCTTACATTTTACCACTGTCATTCATGAAAACATATTATTTTAATTTGTTATTACATGTAGAGTAATAAAATAATTATGAAAACTGATTTATTTTATTTTTAGATTAATTATTTGCATTATAAGTTATAGTATCAACTATATAGGATATTCCAGATTACCTAGATGTTTTTTGAACATTTTTTACAGAGTAGTTTAGTTCCCCATATGGATTGAATACTCTCAAAAAAATCCAGAATACCCAGATTTTTTATTTTTTCAACACGTATTATTTATTTTTTCAATAATATTCTCTATAGTAAGGATTGGATAAACTATGAAACTAAAATCCAGAACAACGTTTCTAATACAGCAAGGATTTTCTCCTACAGATACACATCTCTAAACGAGGTATGTTCTCTTATATTCCTATAAAATTTCACACATCTGTACATCGTGATTATTTTGCACTAGATCACGATTAACTGACAAAATCATTCTTAGCAGGGATTGTATTTATTTCTTCAACCCATAAGAGTATGCTACATGGTTTTTATGTTTATATTATTCCAATAATTATACAATTCTTCCAATTCCAATTGTGAGAATTTATTATTCTCATTTTCAGTTACATGTATGTATTATTAAGGTAATACTGGCAACTAATTGTTTTTATTTTTAAATTTCTAATGTTCAATTTAATTTACTGTGAAAACTATATTTTATATTCCATATTATGTTCAAGTTGTTTGACCATGTTTTTAATAGTATTTTTGTTTCCCATTTTCATTGAATATCCACTATACGCAATCTATATTACACATTTCATTTATTTTTTTAGTTTTATTTCATGGTTGAAGTATCATCATGAGTAAGAAAAAAATCCAGAACAATGTTTCAATTGTAGTAATGCTTGAATCCACTGTTGTCGGACATTAACTAACAAGGTACTATAAGACACTACATTTGGTACATCTATATTACCCAGCATATTCCTATGTTATGTTTAAAAATATAACCTTTTCATAAAAAAGAAAGGCTTATTTAATAAAACAAAACTTATATGAAACACCACCTTTTGTAAAAAAAATATTTCTCATCTTTTTATGGTCCATACTCTACTTTTTTTCAGTTGAAATTTAAATTCTCATAAGTCAATATTCAATTCTCACATAAAATATCTTTTATAGGGATGGATGTTTGTGTCAACCCAACTTTCAGAACTACTGCTCCACACTTCTTCAAGGATAGAAGTTTGTGTCAACCCAACATTCAGAACTACTGCTCCACTATGGCAATGTATACTAATTGGGAATGAAATTATTTACCTACATGGGTGTACATTACCGTACTACTATTAATAGAAACATCAGACAGATTTAAAATGTTGTTGGTGTTGTTACATCATAGCCCCTGCTATTAACAAAATAATTCTTCTCTATAAAAATTCTGTTATATTTTCATGGTATAACAATTATCTCAGTTATTCTAACTATCATAATTAATATGTTCATGTTCGAGGGTTCATCACTATTGATTCATATTTGAATATAATTTCACATTATATATATGATTTCTTAATGGTAAAGATGTAGTTGTATTTTTTTATATAACTTTTTCATTTACAAATATTGTGATGAAGTATTATAAACTTCTACAAGTATTCCAATATTATCTATCACTATTTTGTAAATTTAACAATTTAATAATTAATTCTCAATATTATGTTTTCAAAATATGAATTTATTTTAGAATTAACATTTGATTTGTAGTGCCATGCATATGCATGGGCAAGGTACTAGTTTCTATAGAGGGTGGTAGTTATAAATATTTTTCTCAGATGTGATAATGTTTTCTTATGAAATAGTTGATATTTATCAAAGTATCTTCTTATATTAAAGTTATATTCATATATAATATAACATTATTTTATATATGGAATAATAATTTAAAAATATATAACATATGTTTAGGGAAATTATTGATACCTGTATTTGTTATCTGTGAAAGGGTTTGTTACCATTGGATAATTGGATGTGGGAACATAAGTTAGATCAATAGGGATTAGTCAATGTGTAAGTTAAAATAATTTTTTTTGGTAATTATAATGATTTATAAGAGTCAAACATAAGATTTTATAACATTAAATGGATGTGTCATGTCACGACCCCTCCCCACAATGTGTACCCCTATTGGGATGACAATGTGAGATGGGAGATAATGACCTGAGTCCTACCTCCAGTAGGCCCTGGGTTGGTAACAAGAACCAAGGGTATAGTAAACACACAAATAGGAGGCATTACCCTCTACGATAAAACATACAGAAGAGAGAAATAATATAGACACCAAAATAATCTAAATCAAACAACCAAATAAATGAAATCCAAAGTTCACATTTGTAATGTCATGGAAAACTTCTACAACTGAGAGGAAAAAACAACAAGTTACCAAAAGAATGTAAAAATTGTAGCTACAATGATGCTCGAACAGCTCCTGCAGGCCCGAGCTATTATAAAACAGCTTGATATCCAAACATTTTCAAATGACCTGAAATTCAGTTTTTATATTCAAATAGTGCGTATAAATGTATACTCAGTTGGATCATCCCCACATCCTCTCATGAAACATTAATGAAATCATACTAAAACCAGTGAAAAATAAGTGAAACTAAATTTTCATCTAAACAGGTATACTCTGTTCCCAGCATCACCATTGATACTCTCACCATGTAATTCATACATTAGTATATAATATAAAAAAAATATATAGGTCACCCCGCTTTGAATTCCACCACTGGTTTTCCAAATTGCCCCAACGTCGCACGTCCTAAGCGTCTCTATTCAAAAAGGCTTGCCCACAGACACTTGGGAGAAGAACCACAACATGCACCTCATGCAAAAAACCACCACGTCCACATGAGAAAAGTAACCGGTTAGTTTCTAGTAACCACCAAAGCTCGCATAATTTGTATCATAAATTTGGTATTAAACCTAATACCATTATATTCCATACGCTGAGTAAGGATCCTCAAGCCATAATAGCCTATACATTCAACACCTATAGTAGTCTATAGGAAACTATATCCATAATATATGTGTGAGAATAACCACAAGCCATTAAATCCCTCAACACACATATATGGGGAAAACTAACCACTCTACCTACCAGTACAAGTAACTACAATTTTAAACGATCAGGGCCAAAAGGGGTAGAAAACAATCCATCCTTCCACCAGAATGTTGGGGAAAACACCCCCTAGGGCATAGAATCCCAGGGGTGTTAGTTTCCCTTACAGACAGGGTGGAGTAACATATTGAAACACAAAAAATACTGAATATAGTATAGCTCAAAACAACACTATGGGCATAACCTATTATTTGACTAAACTGCAGCTAACGTCTCTCGGACTCCTAACTGCCACTTCTAAAACTGGGTATCCTATAAATACACAACCATTTATTGTGATTTATTACATTACATCATTCCATTTTTATTAGTTTCACATTATGTTAATTAATTCATTAAAAAATAATTAACCATTATCAACTTCCACATTATATTTCATTAGCATCACACCCAAAATCCATTGTCCCTTTAAATTTTAACCTCAGCATTGCATCCGATAAAGCTCCAACACCACGAGTTAATCTCATATTTTCAATTATTTATTTATATCATTACTTTCCCATTATCTCAAACATTCTAGAAAAAAATTAAATTCTACTAAACATAATAAGGCATAACAAGCTTAGTAGATGAACTACCTATTGCATCTTTGCCACCTATTTCAATAGCATAAACCCATACTCCCTTGAGAAGCTAAACATGGAATTTGTGTGTCATACCCAGTGCGTCTTCACCCCTTTCTGAAGAAGGGTATGTAAGACCAACTAACTTGAGAAGTGGAGAATGTAATGTAGATAAACAACCAAAAAGAATCAATAATAATCCAATCATTCACATCTAACCCATTTCATCACCCCCGATGTCCTCCCCAACACCCACATGCATAAAATGTTGCATCTCACCACTCTAGGCATCAACTGATGCTATAGCCATTAGGCCTCTCAACCCAAACAAATCACAATAGCCTTCTATGATTACATCACAACACAAGAAGTAGGAAAACATACGTCATATCAATTGGCATCATAGACCTTAGACAGTCATGATGTTAACTCACAACCCTACAAGGAATTATCTTTTATCAATCATCTAGTTTTTTAATCCCTCATGGATTAACTAATTTATTATTCTTACGTTCCAAATTTTGAATCCCTAACTATTATACTATCACAAATAGTTAAACATGCTTACTGAACCAATTTTATTTACAAAAATTTACAACAAGAAGATCAGGATTCATTTACATGGATCTGTATCATTTTCCAAACAATTATCAATTAATTGTATCATGATGTCCTTTACCAATTTCCATCAGGAATGAAAGTCTAAAGAAAGAAAGCATAGATATCACACTATTTATCAATAAAATAGGTAATTACCTACTATTGATGTAAATATATTTATCCTGTTCAAATATTTATTAAGTTAATTACATTGTGATCTAGTGGGATAAAAAATTCTAATTATGATGTTTCACATAAAATAAAATAGAAACAATGATTCTCTTACCACAAATGGTTCTTCTTGTTCTTAATGTGAGAACGATCCACAAGAAGGGTCATTATTTCCTCCCCCCATGACAAATGTATCCACATTAGGATGCCACAGTACAACTGAACCAACCAAAACACAAGAAAAGTTTATTAGGAACATGGAGATACCATTCCATAATAGGGAGAGGGAGAATAGAAGGAGTTGAACCCAAAACTATGATGATACAACATACCATATATCAATGATTGATTTATACTTATTGGTGGCATCAAAATAGAGGGGAACCAATCCAAGGATAAAAGTTAGATTGTGAAACTACTATGGTATGGATGAATGGTCTGAGCATCTCACAACCGAGAACAAGGAGAAAGAACTAAGAATGAAGATATATTGTCCCAATAGAAGATTTAATGGAGAGTGGTGTAAGATACACTAGATTTTCCATCAAAATAGGATCGCATTAAACTACATGGATTGACCAAGTAATGTATCACAAGCCTTAGATAAATTAATAAAGGTGATATGTCCTTTTAATTGGCCTTATAGCCCTTTATACAAGGCTATAAATGCTTTTGATGTCCAAGGAATTGTCAAAGGGGAAAATATTAAGAAGCTATAAACAATGTTTATGAACTCGAAATTTAGAAATGGAAAAACACTGATCACGAACCTCACCATGGAAACCTCACAATTGGAACCTCACCATTCTGGGAACATTGTTCACAATTGTCACCATTGAAACCTCAACACTAGAACCTCTTCATTCTAGAAATACTATTCAAGAACCTCACCGTTGGAACCTTATCTTTGGAACCACACTATTCTGGAAACAATGTTCATGAACTCAAAATTTGGAAAATGAAAGATGTCACCATTGGAACCTCACCATTCTAGAAACAATTTTTATGAACATGAAATTTGGTGAAGTGAAGAGGTCACTCTTGGAACCTCACCGTTCTAGAAACACCATTCAAAAAATCAAAATTTTGAAAGTGAATGAGTTCACCACTATAACCTCACCATTATTAAAAAAAATTCATCAACTAAAAATTTGGAAAAGGAAAGTGGTCACCATTGGAACCCCACCATTCTAGAAACACTGTTCATGAACTCAATAATTTTCCAAAGAAAAGAGGTCATCGTAGGAACCTCACCGTTGCACTGTTCACAGACGTTAATGAATGACACGGTTCATAGGACATGAAATTTAGAAATGTGTTGGGGATAAGTCACCTTGACCTCCCGAAACACCTCAGACATAATAATTTCACAATGGAATGGACCAGAGAAATCTAGAACATTAAATAAGATACCTCTCAAAACATTATCATCCTCGAGAATTCAAAAATCACCTAAAATGAAACAAAAAAGAAGTCTGAACAGCCACCCACTGAGATACCTATCAAAAGAGAGCATGCCATAGGAAGTAACCAAAATAAAGACATCATAGAAACATGAAAGCTATATAAGCACAAATTGAGAGTCATTATATTAAAAGAGATAAACAACAAACGACTTTGGGTACAAAGAATGTACATATGACTTGCATTCCTAGGTACTCTCATCCATGCCACCGTGTCACAACAAGACTTGAACAAAGGGCATATAATTCCCACACAATACCATCTATTTTCAGTCTTGGATCTCCAAATTTCGCTCCTCCAAGGCCAGTTCATCATCAACATCGATCTCTCCCCAATCAATGACGTGATAGTCATCATGAAGATAACAACTAATCTCTTATAAATGAAAAACATTTTGTATTCTCCTCATCTACGGGGGAAGTGATACCAGATACTCCATATCTCCAACACAAGCTAACACATTGAAAGAACCATCAAATGGGGAGAAAAAATACTCCCATGACCAAATATTCACTACCCACAATGTGGAGTCTCCTTCAAAAACATGTGATCCCCAACATCAAACTCAAAGGGCATCCTCCATGGACTGATATATTATTTTGGACGATCATGTGCTATCTTCATCCACTCATTAATCACCATAACCATCTCTATTGATTCATCACTAGTTTCAGTCAACAATTTATGACTCTCTGACCCAAGTACTACACAATGAAAAATGGCATGGCCAGCCATACAAGGCATCCAATGGCGCCATACCGATGAGGATTGAAATCTATGGTTGTAGGATTTCTCTACAAAGGGTATGTGCCAGATCCAAAAACCTACAAAATCATGGACACAAGAACGTAACATGGCATCAAGATTCTGGATAGTTCTCTCATTCTAACCATCTACTTGGAGATGAAAATCAGTTCTAAGGCATAGTTTAGAACCTATAGCATGCTAGAGACCTCTCCAAACCATAGAAGTAAAATGAAGATCTTGATCGAAAATGAACATACTTGGAACTCCATGAAGTCTCACATCCTCTTCCAGATATTGTTTCAACAATACTTCCATTGAGTAGGACTATGTGAGTTCTATGAAGTGGGTTAATTTTGTTAGACGAACAACTAACACCCATGTTGCATCTTGTCTTCCTATAGATCATGGTACACCAGTAAGAATGTATATGGAGATATCCTCCCAATTCTAATGAGGAAAATCTAATAGCTGGAGAAGACACTAGGAATATAGTGCTCGACCTTCACCTTCTGGTAGACCAAACATTGAGACAAAAAGTCCACAACTTCACACTTTAGTCCAGGACACCAAAAAAAACTTTTCAAGGATCTGTAGTTCTTTGTCACACTAGGATGCACCCCTTAATGAGAACTATGATACTCTATTAGAACTATGGAACTCTATGAGAACTGTATCATGCATTGTCAAAGGAACACATATCCTTCCATGATACAACACCCGGTGTTGTTCATCCTCATACCTACCATCTGGGGCCTCGCCACAAACAACTCGGTCTCTCGAGACCTCCACCTCTAGATCCCCAAACTGGGACTCTTCCACTTGCTGCCATAGAGATGATTGCACCGTTATCTAAAAAAGACAACCTCTTCCCCATAAATCTCCCATTTAACGATATTATAATGACATTTCTTCCATTAAAATACAGGAATCACCAGATTCACACACTACACCACCATGTGACTTCCTGCTTAGCGCATCAGCAACAAAATTCCCATTTTCTGGTGTATACGGTATTTCAAAGTTGTATTGCTGTATGAACTCCATCCACTGACTCTATCATATGTTAAAGTCATACTGGGATAAAACATACCTCGTGATCTCATGATTGGTGAAAACCAAAAAGCGCTCACCAATGAGGTATTGTGTAATGTCCTCACCCGGCTTACCATCGAACCATTGGTTGGACTGGTAGGTCACATGGTCTCAAGCACATCTCCCCGTAGGCCATAGGTTTCTGATTAGCAGTGAGGGTCTCGGGATGTTATAGTGGGGATATTATACCGTCATATCAGAGTAACGCAGCGGTATTATCAGGTTAAATAATATTCAATAGCAGAAGTAGTAAACAATTGAAAGGTAGCAGTGATAGCCATGTAATATACATTTAATAAACGGTTTCAAACGCCAGTTTACAATACATGCAGGTACAGATGATGTAACCGTAACACCCTAGGAAAATAAACAATATGACATTTTTATATTTATCCCTATTGGTGAATAAAATGTTAATATTAATTTAAAGGGAACTCTATGCTCGATGGCTTACCCAATACACAAGAACGAGCTCCTTTGAAATCTTACGTTGCACTCTAATAATAAAATAATTTTATTTTAAATGGTAGTTAACACATATCCATTGTAATGATGAGAATGAATAGAACTAAATACAAAATTATTATATATATTTTTCAAATAATTTTACTTTTTACAATAAATGTTAGAGGATTAAAATTGCGAATGAATCCAATTTTAAGTGTAAACATTCTAATATTCATTAAAAGGTTGATTAACCACCTTTTGATGGTGAACCACTTTTAAATCCACTTTTTGATAAATTTTATGTGTTATATTTGACAAAATAAAATTCTTCTTTAGAATCGGGACATCAAAATTTACTTTGTGTAAATTTTTGGTATTTCTCCGATAAAGATCATTTTTTAATGAATAGTGAAAAATGTTTTATTTTAATTCAAAACCTATTTTTAATATAATTTATTTATATGATTATATTATCATTTGAATTGGTTTTAAAGTGAAATTAGAAAATATTTTTACCATTTAATCTAATAGGTTTCATTGGAATTAATTTCACTTTGAAATTGGACTTAAACTAGTGTCAATCTTTTGATATATATTTTTTCATAAAAACACGCTATCTGTTATGACAGCAGGAATTAATTATTAAATTTATTAATGTAACATATATTTTTTGAATTTTGTAATGTAGACATAATGTTTGAATTTGGAATATCAAATATAGCTTAGGGTGAATTATTGGTATTGTTCTGAAAAACTTCAATTTTTGATGAATAGTGAAACCACTAAGTTGTATTTAAAAAAACTAATTTTTCATTTAAATGAAATTTTACCACCTCTGTGTTTTGAATTTCAAAAATCCAACAAACCTGGTTTTCATTAGTATGTAAAATATGGTTCAATGGGACAAAATACTTTTTTGGTGAATAGTAACTTTTATGATTTTAATCGTGATTAAAGGTAATTAGTGTGATTTAAGGTAAAAATGATATTATAATAAAATGGACATATCATGAAACTTGTCCTAACCCTATTGGACGAGTCATGGCCGACCAAGACAACCCATGGGTCTATTTTTGGGACCCCATGGTGCTAGTTGGGAAAGATAATGACATTAATGCCTTTTATTTAGAGTAAAAGTAAAAATGACACAAACATGTATTGTTTTACTAAAACAATTTTTTACATGGGGTAATACAAGTCAGATTTTTGATTATAAATAGTCATTGGAAATATAATAATCATTAATACATCATAGTATTTTCTTTATAATTTTTAGACATTAAATAAATTAAATTATTTATGACACCATGATGATGCAGCGATTACCTTATTATTTAATGATTTAAATAAAATGAAAAGATAATATAAATCTAAGTCCTAAAAATGTCAAAAACCTATTGTATGGGTGGATTTCGGAACCATATCACCTTAGCCTCTACATATATCCTTTTAAGAGCTTTAAAATCCGAAAATAATTTTATAATGAAGTAATATTTTATAACATTCCAAGAGTGCCCCTCCTCTTCTCTTATAAAAGGCCCCCATCTATACCACATTACTCACACCTCTAAAAATTTGGCTCGGCCAACCCCTGACCATTTAATCTCTCAAAATCCATATTTTCATCATTGATGAATCACATTTTGGCATAATCCTTTCCAAGGAATCCATTGAGCTCAAATCAAAAAGATTTACCCGATTTAAAGGTAATGTCTTCCCTTGTGTTCTTTGGTATTATTTTTCTTCTCCAACCCTCTAAACTATTTTTATTCCTTTATTTTGTAACAACACCAGTATCTTAAATATAGTAGGATTTTGTTATCTGATGTATTTGTGCTACACTTACACACACCTTCATTTAATGGTTAAAGAACATATTGTTTCTGTGGATGGTGAATTTCTGCCCCACGAAACAATGATTGTTCAATATTATCATAACACCTTTCATGGTGGCCATTATGATGTCACTATATTATATATATGATATATATGGTATTTATGTTTTCTGTATGTTTTTGGATGTTATATTTAAAACATGCCTTTATTCTTTTCATGTTGTGCAAATACGATAATTTCATATGAGGATGTGTGGACTACCGCCCCCTCAAGTGATGTGACTCGTTCATGCAATACATGGAATGTATATAGAATGAAATTCATGAAAATATGTGACCTATATAACATATATATTATACTGGAATTATAATATATATATTTCTCAATTATTCCATTAACATGACAAAGAAATGAATGTAGTGTTCATGCGTACGTACGACCTACCGTTTCCATGAACGGTGCATTTCATTTATTTTTATCTACAAATGATATAGAGTAGTATAAATTCAATATTTTATGAATATATATGATATTTAAATTATTAATAATATTCTATAGATTATTTACTTATAACTGCATGGACAATCATTTTCAAACAAGTTCAGTTTTTACTCGTGTACCAAACATCGACAAAAACATCTGATATGAACTCAAATTATTAACCAATTATTATAACATTATAATATGTGCTCTGAACTGAATAATAATATTTAAAATATTTCCTTAATAATTTATACATTGAACAAAGTTTATTATTCAGTAATATAAAGAAACAAACAAGACAAGTCAGAGTTGAGGTAAGGGATCTAACCTCTCTCGTTCTTTATATGTACTCTCTTTAATGTCATTTCTTATAAGAGCATCATTATTATGTTTGGGATGATCTTTTATATTCATAATACTGTAATTTTTTTTCATATTATGAGAGACCCTATTTGATCCCATAAATACATTTTTGGATGTTTTTAGTGGCGCCGTTAGGCTGCCGAGTTTTCGTAAGGGATTTTTCATCTCACTTTTATTCCTGTGAGATTTATGATACATTATCCACCATATTCCTTTGAGTGGTGTATGTACTTCCCATTATTCTACTCTTTGTGTAATATAATTTCTTTTATGGGTATTTACATCAATGTTGTATAGTCCTTCTTTCATGGGGTCTATGTTTCGGAAGTTACCCAATTCGGTATGGGAACCTTTCACCCTCCTCATTTTAAAAGACTTCTTTTTTAGGTCTTTTAATCTGATTATGATGGTATATGTTCTTATATATCCTTATTTATATAAATGTTATATACAAGTGCTGAGATACTCCTTTTTATCTCTCATCAACTCATTTTCTGAATTTTGAAGTGACATCGTTAGGCTGTTAAAGTTTTGCAAGGGAACTTCTTAACCCAATTTTGATTCATTGGGATAAACTTGTAATCCTTGAATATGTAGTTTATGAATATGTGGGAATATCCTCTGATTGTTTTACACTTAATATCCACTTATACTTAGTGTATTTGTTTTTCAGACATAATTATATAATTGATTAATCCTTAATCCAAGGATACCAACTTTATAAGGGACTTCGTCTCAATCTCCTTTCATTGAGGCATATTTTGTTTTATACACAACTTTCCTTTATACGGTGTATAAACCACTTTGACTTCTACTTTTTTTCGAATGGAATATTTTCTATATGAAGAATTTTACTAAATGACAAAAAGTATGTTTCCTTTTAACATACGTGGTGACAATGACCTTTCTGCCGCCATGAGTATTATTTGATCTTTGGTTTCCTCAACAAGCCGTTATATTTTTTTAAAAGTAAATAAATTCCATATACTGTTTTTGGTATTTAAAATGGTTTTGATAATGGATTTTTTTATGTCAATATATTTAATTGATATATTGTGATTGAAATGTGGATATATTTTCTTTCCTTTATAATTGTATTATGTGTTATGATTTTATAATGTTACTTCGACATTTGACGGGTGTTTACGTGAAAAACCATATGAAGGGTGGTGTCGTGAATACCATGACGGGTGGTTACGTTATAACTTCCAATGCATTTGGTATGAATGTCGGCTGTATAGATATTCCATTAAGTATGTGTGGAAGTCAACCGTATGGTTATTCTATTTAAGTATGTTTATGTCCCAAGTTACATTTATATGTTATGCATTCTTTATATGTGTTTTATTGTAATATTTTGGTTACAAAAGGGTAAGAAATGGTCTTTTATTCAGTGAAGAGTTTTTTCTAATTCGTAAAGGTGAAAATTATTACTTTTTAATGTACTCAATATTTACTTGTTGTTTTGAAAAACTAACAATTTTCCTTCTTTGTGTATCCTTTATTGGGATTTTTATGCTCATCCCCGGTTTTTTTGAAATTTTTTTCACTGGTCAAGGGAATGGTACATGACATGATGATAGTGTCACGGAAGTGTCATGAAAGAATCCATGTTTTATTATAAATATGTTTTCATTGATTGGAAAAAATGAATACTATCTTCTATGTAACCACTTTTTTTAAATGTGGAATGTAATGCAAGTTTTATTATCTAATTCTCTAATACACTAAACCTGAAAAGATCCTCAATGTGAATTATTCATTTAATTCAATAATAAGTAGTGTTTAAGGTTGGGACCTTATAGTTGGTATCAGAGGTCGGTTTAGATAACTTTAGAGGTTAGGGTATTCTATAAGAATAAGTGACATTACCATAATGGCTAGGATTTTAGAAAGATTCATAGTTTTTATATAAAGTGAATGAGTAAGTATATCTTCGTGTTTATCTTCCTTATTAGTACATGATTATTTTGTTGATATATGCACACTGACATTTCTGTTTTTAGTAAATGGATGGATCTAGCAGGATCCAAAGTGACAATGGGTTTGATGGAAACTATGGTGGTACTCTGATTAAGAGACTGGATGAAATGGGGGATTCAATGAGGAATCTCATGGTTGTGCTAAACCAAAAATCAAGGAGTCATGATCAACCACTTGAACATTGGTGGGTTCTCTAATTCATCATGTATGAGATGACCAACTCAATGTGGAAGTTCAATTAATAATTATAAAGGTAACATTTAGGGTTTATATGATCCCTACATTTTAAGTAATTATGGGTTACTCTATGATATGATGGAAAATGAAAATCAAGAGATACAATTGAGGTTAAAATATGTTATGATCATTTTTTGAAGATTTTATCTCATTTTGGGGAATGTTTTAAGAATTATGTAGTTTTGGAAAAAGGACAACACACAGACCATGTGACAACCCGTCACGTCGGACAAAGCTGTGGGAATCGAACCCACAAGCAAAGTGAAAATGGTATTTATCACCTACCACTGGACTGTGTGAAGTCCTTGGTTATTATGACTTATTCTTTTTAGTTAGATGGTTTTATTAATTAAGAGTAAGTCGATTTTGGGATATCTATGGAAATTATTAACCTATCATAGAGGATAAGTGATTAGGTTAATTAATTTTCAATATGAGGCTTTTTGAGAAACTCATGTTATTTGGAGATAGGTGCTAATTTGTACCTTGGAAGACTATGTGACTAAATCCTTCAAATATTTGCGTTTCAATATTAGTTGGGTTTTCTTTGAATAATTTTATGGATAGATGTTTATTTAATGGTCTTTGTTGAACTTTGGGTTTTGTTTGACAATTTTTGTATATTAGGAGTAGTTTTTCTTTTTTGTAAAAAAATATCCTTTTTGGGTATTATCTGATCTCGTACTAAACTTTTTCGTTTGGTTTTGGTTGATATCTAAAGAGATGGGAAATATATAGTTCACTTTTTTGGACTAAGTGATTCTTAAGAAGTTGATTATAGTACTCATAATGTTAACAAGTCTTCCTAAATACTCATCATTTGGGGAAAGAATGAGTTTGTGTAATAAATCTAGTAAATCATGAAATTCAACATGTTAGAGGATTAAAAATGCGAATGAATCCAATTGTAAGCGTACACATTCTAATATTCATTAAAAGGTCGATTAACCACCTTTTGATGGAGAACCACTTTTAAATACACTTTTTGACAATATTATGTGTTATATTTGACAAAATAAAATTCTTCTTTAGAATCGGGACATCAAAATTTTCTTTGTTTAAATTTTGGGTATTTCTCCGATAAAGATCATTTTTTAATGAATAGTGAAAAATGTTGTATTTTAATTCAAAAACTCTATTTAATCTAATTTATTTATATGATTAGATTATCTTTTGATTTGGTTTTAATGTTAAATTAGAATATATTATTAACATTTAATCTAATAGTGGTCATTGGAATGAATTTCACGTTGAAATTGGACTTAAACCAGTGCCAATCTTTTAATATATATTGTTTCATAAAAACAAGCTATTTGTTCTGACAGTGGAAATTAATTATTAAACTAATTAATGTAATTTATTTGTTTTGAATTTTGTAAAACAGACATAATTTTTGAATTTGGAATATCAAATATATATTACGGTAAATTTTTTGTATTTTTCTGAAAAACATCAATTTTTTATGAATAGTGAAACCACTAAGTGGTACTTAAAAAAACTGATTTTTCATTTAAATGAAATTTTACCACCTCTGTGTTTTGATTTTAAAAAATATAACATACATGGTTTTCATTATGAAGTAAAATATGGTTCAATAAGATTAAAATAATTTTTTGGGGAATAGTAACCTTAATGTTTTTAATCGCGATTAAAGGTAATTAGTGTGATTTAAGGTAAAAATGATATTATAATAAAATGGAAATATCTTGACACTTGTCCTAACCCTATTTTATGAGTCATGGATTACCAATACAACCCATGGGTCGATTTTTGGGCCTCCATGTAGCCACTTGTGTAAGATAATGACATTTATACCTTTTTTTAAGTAAAAGTAAAAATGACACAAACATGTATTTTTTTACTAAAAGAATTTTTACTTATGGTTATACAAGTCAGAATTTTGAATATAAGTAGTCATTGGAAATATAAATAACATTAATACATCATAGTATTTTATTTATATTTTTTATACATTAAATAAATTAAATTATTTATGACACCATGATGATGCAGTGATTACCTCATTATTTCACGATTTACATAAAATGAAATGATAATGTAAATTTTAAGACCTAAATATGTCAAAAACATATTGGATGCGTGGATTTCGAAACCTTATCACCTAAGCCTCGAAATATATCCTTTTTGGACCTTTAAAATCCAAAAATCTTTTTTTAATAAAGTAATATTTTATAACTTTCCAAGACTGGCCCTCCTCTTCTCTTATAAAAGGCCCCCACCTCTACAACTTTACCCACACCTCTCAAGCATTTGGTTCGGCCAAACCCTGCCAATTTCATCTCTATAAATCCCTATTTTCATTATTTATTCCTCACATTTTGGCAGAATCCTTTCCAACGAAGCCTTTGAGCTCTAATCAAAAAGAGTTACCCGATTTAACGGTAATGTCTTCCCTTGTGTTCTTTTGTATTATTTTGCTTGTCCAACCCTCTAAACTCTTTTTTATTAATTTAATTTGTAACAACACCAGTATCTTAAATATACTAGGATTTTGTTTTGTGATGTATTCTAACTACACTTACACACACCTTCTTCTAATGATTAAAGAACATACTGTTTCTGTGGATGGAGAATTTCTATCTCACGAAAAGATGATTGTTCAATATTCTCTTAACACCTTTAATGGTGGAAATTATGATGAAACTATATTTTATATATGATATATATGCTATTTATGTTTTTTATATGCTTTTGAATTTTATATTTAAAACATGCCTTTATTCTTTTCATGTTGTGCAAATGCGATAATTTCATACGAGGAAGTGTGGACTACAGCCCCCTCAAGTTATGTGACTTGTTCATGAAATACATGGAATGTATAATGAATAACATTAATGAACATATGTGACATATAAAACATATATATTATACTGTAATTATAATATATATATCTCTCAATTATTCCATTAATATGACAAAGAAGTGAATGTAGAATTTATGCGAACGTACGGCCTACCGTCTCCATGAACGGTGAATTTCATTTAATTTTATCTACAAATGTTATGGAGTAGTATAAAATTAATATGTACTGGATATATATGATATTTAAATCATTAAAAATATTCTGGAGATTATTTACTTATAACTACATGTACAATCATTTTCAAACAAGTTCATTTTTTAATCATGTACCAAACATCGACAAAAACGTCTGATATGAAGTCACATTATTAACCAATTATTATAAAATTATAATATGTGATATGAACTGAAAAATATTATTTAAAATAGTTCCTTAAGAAATTATAAATTGACTAATGTTTATTATTCAGGAATATAATGAAATGAATAAGGAATGTCAGACTTGAGGTAAGGGATCTAACCTCTCTCGTTCTTTTTAAGTAATCTCTAATATGACATTCCTTATAAGCTCATCATTATTATGTTTGGGGATGTTCTTTTATATTCATCATACTGTAATTGTTTGTTCATATTATGAGAGACCCTATTTTATATCATAAATCCATTTTTGGAAGTTTTAAGTGGCGTTGTTAGGCTGCCGTGTTTTTGTAAGGGATTTTTCATCTCACTTTTACTCCATTGAGATTTATGCTACATTTTGCACCATTTTCCAATGAGTGGTGTATGTTCTGCCCATTATTCTACTCTTGGTGTAATATACTTTCGTTTATGGGTAGTTACATCAATGTGGTATAGTCTTTCTTTCATGGGGTGTATGTTTCGAAAGTTACCCAATTCGGTAAGGGAACCTTTCACCATCCCCATTTTAAAAGAATTATTTTTTTATGTATTTTAATCAAATTATGATGGGATACTTTCTTATATATTATTATTACTATAAATCTTATGTAAAAGTGATGAGATACCCCTTTTTATCTCCCATCAACTCATTTTCTGAATATTGAAGTGACGCCATTAGGCTGTCAAATTTTCTCAAGGGAACTTCTTAACCCAATTTTGATTATTTGGGATAAACATGTACTCCTTGGATATGTAGTTCTATGAATATGTGTGAATAACCTCTGATTTTTTTACACATAATATCCACTTATATTTTGTGTATTCGTTTGTAACACATAATTATATAATTGATTAATCCTTAATCCAAGGATACCGACTTTGTAAGGGACTTCATCTCAATCTCCTTTCTTTGTGGCATATTTTATTTTATACACATCTTTCATTTATACAGTGTATAAACCCCTTTTACTTCTACTTTTATTCGAAAAAAATATTTTCTATACAAAGCGTTTTACTAAATGACAATAATAATGTTTCCTTTTAACGTCTGTGTTGACAATGACCTTTTTGCTACCGCGAGTGTTATTTGATCTTTGGCTTCCTCAATAAGCCGTTATATTTTTTTAAAAGTATATTAATACCATATACTCTTTTTGGTATTGAAAATGTTTTTGATAGTGGATTTTTTTATGTCAATATATTTAAGTGATATACTGTGCTTGAAATGTGGACATGTTTTCTCACCTTTATAATTGTTTTATGTGTTATAATTTTATAATGGTAATTGGACATTTGACGGGTGCTAACATGATAAACCATATGACGGGTGGTGACGTGAATACCAGGATGGGTGGTTACATTATAACCTCCAATGCATTGGGTATGGAAGTCTTACATATGGATATTCCATTAAGTATGTGTGGATGTCGACCATATGGTTATTCCATTTATGTATTTTTATGTCCCAAGTTACCTTTATATGTTATGTGTTCTTTATATGGGTTTTATGGTAATCTTTTGGTTACAAAAGGGTAAGTAATGGTCTTTTATTTAGTGAAGAGTTTTTTCTAATTCATAAATGTGAAAAGTATTACTTTGGTAAAGTACTCATGGTTTACTTGTTGTTTTGAAAAACTAACATCTTTCCATATTTGTGTATCCTTTACTGGGATTTTTATGTTCATCCCAGTTTTTTCTGAAATGTTTTTCATAGGTCATGGGAATGGTACATGATATGATGATGGTGTCAAGGAAGTGTCAAGAAAGAATCCATGTTTTATTTTAAATATGTTTTCCCTAATGGGAAAAAATGAATATTATCTTCTTTGTAACTACTTTGTTTAAATGTGGAATGTAATGCATGTTTTATGATCTAATTCTCTAAAACTCTAAACCTAAAAAGATACTCAATGTGAATTATTCATTTAATTCAATAATGAGTAATGTTTAAGGTTGGGGCCTTATAGTTACATTTATGAAAGCAGGAAAATTTAAAACATGCATTACAAACAATTCAAAAAGAAAAGACACCAATGCCCGATGGCGATCCCCTGAGAATCCTGATATCTAGCTTGGTCCTTTGCTCCCAGCACCTCAGGAAAAAACAACACAACACAAAACCCAGGTCCTTCAAGCACGAAGGTCTACTCAGGTACCCGTGTGCATTGGAGGCCCGAGTAGGGTGTGAGATATAAATCTCAGTAGGTCGGCACCACCAGTGTCAAACCCAATCTAGATAGTGTATAATAGTTAATCAGTGACTAGGTATGGAGAAATAAGTAAATATAATTTCATATTTAAATAACACCAATCATGCTTCCCAAGGGACACCTGACGGTTATACCTGCTTTGGCTCATTGCCGGTAAAATAAATTGATCATGTCACCATATATATATATAAGGGCATTTAGATCATAGATGGTGTGGGGTATGAATTCCTCCCACCTATTAATAAGATTAGTGGGAATGAGGTAAGATTGCCACTCGTCCCTATAGGTCTACTAGAAAGGGGTAAGAATGCCTCACTTCCATACATATATCGAGATTAGCAGGCACGAGGTAAGAATTCCTCTCGTCCCTAAAAGTCAACTGGAAAGGGGTATGAATGCCTCCCTTCCATACACGTATAGAGAATAGTAGGAACGAGGTAAAAATGCCTCTCATACCTAAAGGTCAACTAGAAAGGTGTATCAATGCCTCCTTTCAAGACATGTACTATCACACTGGAATGGGGTATAACTACCTCCAATCCAACCAAGTATCTATCAGTAGGTGGCCTCAACATACACTCACCGTTATTATCATTCATTAAGTTGCATCATCATGTGCGCACTCACAATACAACCAAGTCAACAGTATACTGCTTATGGCATTATCTCATAAGAATTCAAAGAATCATACCACATACACATAAGATAACACATTCACATTCATACATAAGGCAACCCATCTTATGTATTTAAATCAATATATTCACACATTAATTTCACTAACATGAGTTTTTCTAATTACTTTATCCTAGGGTATGGTCGTACCACCCTAGTCTATTCCACCCTAGTATCACCATTTCATCATAAAAGGATTTGTTTATCATTCTTTAACCCATTGATACGCTCTAGAAGTAACATGTCATTTAGTATTAAGTCAAAACACTATGGTTATCATCTTAATCAATTTGCCTAAACATGGAAAATTGACCCAAACACTAGAATCACATCAATTTCAGTCCCTTTGCCTCAACAAAGTAGGTTCACGTACAAATATTCAAAGAGGGACCACAACAATCCAACAGACAAGCACAAAAAGTCTGTCACTACTTTTTATCTTGAAGAAATCACCCCTCTGATCGAGGGGTTTTATTATTAAATCATTAGTTTAGTGGTCAAGAAACCCTTTTTTTCTTATCCTACATTTCACACACTTTTACAGGAAGTGTTTAATCCAAACCAGATTAGAAGAATTAATATACTATGGTATTGCAGTACTAAACTAATTAATACTTTTAATTTAATTTAAAAGGGCATGTAGAGGGACCCTAACTCATGGTGGATCCATCCGTCCACTCCGGATCATTACTCTTTCTAACTAAGAGCTACTTCTTGCTCCCCCACGGGGCATATGCGATTTTACATATGACCTATGCCGACACATGTGAGTTGTCGTGACTTTGGTGACTCGAAACCACGCCAAAACATCCAACGCACTACAAGATTAACCCAATACACCATAAAATGCATAAATACACTAATTTGGGATATGTGAAACCAACCATAATAATAAACCCTTACCGCGAACCCATGTCGGCAGACGGAAGTGTGGAAAATCGCTTCGCCTTCGGCAGCGATTGCTGGAATGCGCCCGAAGGAGTCCCAACAAACTGTCTGCATAACCTGGAACCAAAAGAAAACCTTAAAACGCATCACCCCAAACCCTAGGGTGTTCGGCATAATCTTAAAGGATTCCAATTAGATCAAAACAAAGGCGATAAGAGAGAGGAGGAGGTGGAGAGGATCTTACCATACAGGATCGAGCACAAAAATAGTGGAAATCCAAAGAAAACGAAGAGGAGGAGGCTGAGGGTGGATCGTTGTGCAGCTCACAGGGGAGAGCCCCTTTGCTGGTGTTGTGTGGGTTGAATGAGGGTGATGGAGAGATTAGTTTAGGTTTTTATTTATTTTATTTTCTAATTTAAAATTAATTAAATAATTTTAAAACAAAGCAACGCATGGTTCGGGCCATATAGTTAGCCAAACTGTGCTTCGACCGTACGGTCTCCTCTACCAAAATGGAATCCCTCACACGGGCAATTCGCACAGTTTGGGAAACCGTGCATAGCTCGTGCGCAAGCCACTGCATCTTTAAATAAGGCTGCAAGGTTAGGGCCGCACGGTTAGCCAAACTGTGCGCCAACCATGCGCCATCTACAGCTCTTTAAAACAAGGGTACATCACTTCTAAAACCTCTCGGGCCACCTGAGAAATTTAATAGTCCTTTTCCCATGCCCATAAAAATTAAAAGGAATGGTTCCAACCTTCAGAACCTTGTTTTTAAGCCTAGTCTTCATAACGACCGGTTCAGTAATCGAAAAAGTTCAAATTCCTTACGGTTTTTGTGCGGTTCAAAACATGGGTCATTACAACCTTCCCACCTTAGAACTTGTCATTCCTGAGAAGCCTTCGGGAACAACTTACACATCACCCAACTTACAAGGGTCATGAAGCTTCATTCATATGATCACGTTGCATTCACAAATTTCCAACACACCCTTAAGCATCCATTAAACCGAACGACACTTAAGCCACCAAAACTCGAGCCAATGTTCGTTTCCCAGCAAAACAGTGTGACAGCTCCTTCCCGAGCCCATCTAACCAGAGACACAAACCCATCATCATCTCGCCAAGCATCCAGCAGCTGGTACTTCCCACGTTATATTATTAACATTAAGCAACAAACTCCAAACTACAGTTCGGACCACCATTGGGATTATCTTTCGAAGCACACCCAATGCATTCCCACGATGCTCCTAGCATGATTTGAAACAGATCAGACGGTCGATTCCCCATCAACCTCAAGGCCCATGTTGAGTCGGTTTTTCATATCAGGCACCCGCCGACAAAAACCGCACTCGCCTCTACCTGACAACGTGCCAGAGAATAGCATGTCACTGACCACAGACATTAAACAAGAACCCCGAGTCAAGCCATCTCCAGCTGACTATTTACAAGAACATTCGGCCTAAACGGCTGATGTATTTCTAACAGATCCTCAATTCCTTTCTCCAAGGCACCTTACGTTTAGCACAGACACAATCAACGAAGCCTACAACTGACTTCTGATGATGTTTCCATGATCAAACCATACATGAATTACACTCATCCTGCGTGCAACGCCGAAAGAGACCCATCCGATCAAGCCAAACGACTTTAAAGCATTAGTGCCGATAAGACCGACGATATCTTAGTGCATCTTGGAAGAGGAAAAGATAGGGGACATGTTCGTCACTAAACATAATTCACAAAGAGGTTTGAATGGATTTCAGTTAATCATACCAGAATACTGGTAGGAAGAACCATCGAACCTCAATTTTTCAACTTCTAGGAAGGAACTCGGCTTCTCCCGCCAACACATGAACATGTTTTAAACACGCATGTCTCACATGAATTCAGGCATTACCAAACCATTTCCAAAGGCATTCATGAACCATAAATTCCACGTGAAAGGACACATTTTACAGATTCGACATGACGCGCTCCCAACCTTAGGAGTGTCCTAGTCGCCGAAGGGAATGTTGATAACCTAGCCGACCACAAGCGCGCTAGTACACAAACACCGCAAACATTAGTGTGACTCTCCTACACCACAATCACATCACCAATCAAAAGAAGAAGACCCAAACAAGTAAAACAGCATGTTAAAACACATGAGTCATTTGAATGCCATCCCAAACATTGGGATGAAACAATTCTTTAACATCAGGCCACTCTACCGAGGAGATGACCCAAAGCCGCAACGAAAGTCAAAACCCAACGAACACTCATCCAAACAAGGGTGTCATTAGAAAAACAATTGTCCAACAAGGGAAAATGACACCCGAATAGCACCTCACGTCAGAAAACTCACTGTACAAGCATGGGTTTAAAACGCTAAGGGTGCTACCAACCATAGGCTATCCCCTTACGAATATCAATCATCGACCATAATGACGGGTCATGCCAAATGTTGTTAGGCTCAAAATAAAATCATCAAAACACCGCTATGGAAACAAAACCCATGGGAAACACCTTCGATCCCGTTCTATGGAAACTCAATGAGAAACTCAAAACTACCCCTTACACAATAGTTTCAATGCACCACCACGGTTTCTATTACTAAACCCTTAACATTTTACCCCATTTAAACTATATACATTTAAAACCATCAAAAAATCATCAAGAAAACAGAAAGGTTTCACAAAAACATCCTTTTAAGAACATCAATCATTCATAGACATCCAGTCTTTAACAATCAATTGAGAAAAAAACACCATTTAAACAAAATGGAGACCTACGAGGGTCCCATTTTATCAATCCTGGGTTTTTCAAAAAGCAACCCCAATGTAGTTACTCAATTCCCATTTAGAAAAAAACACCCCACCCGGGTTATCTCATACAACACTTTCCAACTAACCTACTCTGGTCTAGTTTCACATTTAAAAGTTTGCCAAAACTATCCAATTTTGAAATTAGACAACATTTTCCATTTAATAATTTCACAATACAACAAGCCTTTACATTTTTAATAAGGTTTGACATTTCTAAATTCATGAAGCGGCCATACACTTCATGGATTGAAAATTGACTCCCCTTTTTATCAAAAACGAATTCCAACCCAGAATTTGACATGCTCACATAAAATAGACCAAGTATATGGGTGTCCATCTACTAACGTATAAAGCTCCCATACACATTATAAACTGGTATTTTTCTCCCCTTTTTAATAAAAATCAATTTACTTTAGTATTTTAAACTTAGCAGCCTTTTACAGTAGTTCGAATACATTGGTTAACTTTTCCCAGTTATAAGGCACCCATACACCATAGATCTAAAAACTAGCTCCCATCATATTTACAACCAACAGATTCAACACATTCCATCAATTACATATATAAATCAAAGCATGTTACTACAAGCAGCTAACACCGAGGCTTGTTATAACACATTGTCATGGCATACAATCACTTAAGCGTATTGTACAGTAAATCTAAGATGCAACTACATGGAATAGAACATGCATGACATGTTATTTCCTATGGGCCTAATATAATGCTTGGAATGTAGCTTTCTTTCTATATC
The DNA here is from genome assembly GCA_963277665.1 of Viscum album. Lineage (NCBI taxonomy): Eukaryota > Viridiplantae > Streptophyta > Magnoliopsida > Santalales > Viscaceae > Viscum > Viscum album. The sequence goes on from OY728121.1 coordinate 2,038,978,623, forward strand.
AGGCTAAGGGAAAAATTCAAGGAATTTCAAAAACCCTAAGTAGCCGAAAATACAACAGTCGCTCAAGGTGAAATCATCTAAACTGTAATAGCACACAACCTGATAAAAAATTCCTAGCCATGGCCACTTTGTCTTTTCCCATATGTGAGGTGATCAGTCCCAACCACGGCTATTAGCCAAGCGCCGACACATTCCAGATCTTCTGTCTACCAACCCAAAACAATAAGACAAAATAAAAGAAACTCCTCTGATACCACTTTGTAACATCCCAGCCCAGCTTACCAAAGAACCAGTGGCCGGACCGGTAAGTCACATGGCCTCAAGTGCATCTCCCCGTACTCCAGAGGATGCCGACTAGAAGTGATGGTCTCAGGAGGTGATAGTGGTGATAATCTACCCTTATATCAGAGTAACACAGTAGTATTGTCAGGGTAAATAATATTCAATAGTAGAAGTAGTAAACAATTGAAAGGAAACAATGATAGACATGTAATATCCATTTAATAAATGGTGGAAAACTCCAGTTTACAATGCATGGATGTACAAATGATGTTACATTTAGGAAAGCTGGAAACATTACAGCATGATTTACAAATAATACAAAAAGAAAAGATAGAAAATCCTGAAAGCGATCCCATGATCATCCCAATCTCCCTCTTGGTCCTTTGCTCCAAACACCTCATGTACAAACAACACAGTACACAACCTAGGTCCTGCATGCAAGATGGTCTACTCAGGTACCCTAGTGCAATGGCAGCCAGAGTAGGGTGTGAGATATAAAACATAGTAGTCTGGCACCGCTGGTGTCAAACCGAATCCTGACAGTGTATAATAGTTAAAAAGTGAGCAGGTGTGGAGAAATAAGTAAATATAATAACATAAGTAAATAATACTCGTCCAGGTTCCCAAGGGACACCTAACGTTTATACCTGCTTTGGCTCGTTTCTAGTAAAATAACCGGATCATGTCACTATATATATATATAAGAGCATTTAGTTCATAGATGGCGTGGGGTAAGAATGCCTCCCACCCATTAATAAGATTAATGGTTACAAAGTAAGTATGCCTTTCATCCCTATAGGTCTACTGGAAATGGGTAAGAATGCCTCCCTTCCATTAACGTATCGAGATTAGCAGGAACGAAGTAAGAATGCCTCTCATCACTATAAGTCAACTGGAAAGGGGTAATAATGCCTCCCTTCCATACACGTATAGAGAATAGCGGGCACAAGGTAAGAATGCATCTCATCTCTAATGGTTAACTGGAAAAAGGGTAAGAATGCCTCCCTTCCAGACTTGTACTGTCACATTGGCATGGGGTATAACTGCCTCCCATCCAACCATGTATCTATCACTAGGTGGTATCATCATACAGTCACCTTTATTATCATTCAATAAGTTTCATCAGCATGTGCGCAGTCACAATACAAACATGTCAGTATTATACTTCTTATGAAATTACTTCATAAGCATTCAATGAATCATACCACATATACATAAGAGGGCACATTCATGTTCATACTTAAGGAAACCCATCATAAGTATCTAAATCAATATATTCTAATATTCATTTCACTAACATGAGCCGTGCTGATTACATTATCCCATGGCATGGTCGTACCACCCTTGTATATTCCTCCCTTGTCTCACCATTCCATCTTAAATGGTTATGTTTATCATTCATTAACCCTTTGATGCCCTCTATTGGAAACAAGTCATTTAGTCTTAAGTCATCCCAATATGGTTATTATCTTACTCAATTTTACTAAACATGGAAAATTGATCGAAACACAAGCATCACATCCATTTCATTCCGTTTTCCTCAACAAAGCAAGTTCACAAACATTGCATCAAAGAGGAACCACAAAAATCCAGCAGACAAGCATAAAAATTCTATCACTACTTTTTATCATTGAGATATTTCACCCTTGATCGAGGGGTTTTATTATTAAATCACTAGTTTAGTGATCAAAAATGCCATTTTTCTTATCCTTCATTTCACACTCTTTTCCAGGAAGCACTTAATCAAGACCAGATTTGCAGAATTAAAAAACCAATGAATTACAATACTAAACTAATAAATACATCTAAATTAATTTAAAAGGGAAAGGAGAGGGACCCTACCTCAAGGTGGATCCATCCGTCCACTCCGGCTCTTGATGCTTTCTAACTAAGAGCCAATGTTGCTCCCCCACGAGGCATATCTGATTTCACATATGACTTATGCCTACATAGGCAAGTCGCCTTGACATTGTCAAGTCGAAACCATGCCAAAACATCCAACGCACTACAAGATTAACCCAACGAGCCTTAAAATGCATAAACACGCTAATTTGGGATATGTGAAACCAACCCGAATAATAAACCCTTACTACTAACCCATGAAGGAGGACCGATATGCGGTGAATCACTTCTCCATCTGCGGCGATCACTGGAACACACACCAAGGAGTCCCAACAGACCATCCACATAACCTAGAACCAAAATAAAATTAAAAAACACATCACCCCAAACCCTAGGGTGTTCGGCTGAATCTCACTAGATGCCGATTAGGTTGAAACAATGCCGAGAATAGAATGGAGGAGGTGGATATGAGCTTACCATGGAGGATCAAGTGCAAAACTGCAGAAATCCAAAGAAATCAAAAGAAGCGGAGGAGGTTAGGGGTGGAGCATCATGAGACTCACAGGGGAGAGCACCTTGGCTAGTGTCGTGTGGGCCGATTGAGGGTGAGGGATAGATTAGTTTACGTTTTTATTTATATTATTTTTTAATTTAAAATTATTTAAATTATCTAAAAAAACGCACCGTTTGGGCAGCATGGTTAGCCAAACCGTATGCCGACCGTGCGGTCCCCTCTTCCTAAAGGGAATCCCTCGCATGGGCTAGGCACACGGTTTGGGAAACTGTTCCCATCCTGTGTGCAAGCCACTACTTCTGTAAATAAGTCTGCACGGTTTGGGCTGCATGGATAGCCAAACTGTGTGCCAACCATGCGCCCTCTTCAGCACTTTAAAAGAAGTGTCTGGCACTTCAGAAACCTTTCGGGCCACCTTAGTAACATAAAAAGCCTTCTTCTATGCCAAAAAACATTAAAAGGAATTGGTCTAATCTTTGAAACCTTGTTCTGATGACAGTTCATCAAAACAACAAGTTCAGTAATCGAGAAATTTTCAAATTTTTTCCGGTTTTAGTCCGGTTCAAAATGCAGGTCATTACATATTGTCTCTTTAAATTCAAGGAAAACACCATGGTTTCCAAATCAAGATCATTGGTGGAATAGTTATGTTCATGAGAAAGAAACTACTAATACCCATAAAAAATAACTGATCGTTTCTACGTCAGAACACAACCTAACTCCAGATGAAATACATCACAAAAAACATCAAACTAAACTACCTTAGCTAGAAGTCAAAAAACTGGGTCACTTACAAACTTCTCCATTATATACTAGAATGTTTCCTAACACATATTAGTCCTTATGAATGACTGATCAATTCTGGCCAAAGCTATTAGAGGAGTCACAACTCAAGAGAAATTGGCTATAAACCTCCTGTAGTAGCATGAGAGACCAAGGGAACATCACACCTCTAACACTGTCTTGGGGGGTTCTCAAGACAGAACTACCTCTATCATCGAGGGATCTAAAACATCTCCATACTGGGACATAATAAGCCCCCAGAAATGGACTTCTCGAGCACAAAAATCAGACTTTGACAACTTCCAAAATAGCCGATGTTGACAAAGAACTCCTAAAACTGCATGTAGATGCTCCGCATGCTCCTCCTTAGGCATGGAGTACACAAAGAAAAAAAAATGAAAACCACCACTAAATTTTCTAAGAACTCATATAACACACCTTTCAACAATCCCATGGACACAACTAGAGAATTTGTCAAGCCGAACTACATTACAACGTACCCATAATGCCCATGATGACCATAGAAAGATTTTTTTGTGATATCCTCATCCTTCACATGCATCCTATGATATCATGACTGTAATTATATCTTTTTGAGATGAAACATACAACCTTCAGTTGATCGAATAAATCATCAATCTGGGTTAGAGGAAATCAATTCCTTATTGTTACTTTGTTAAACCGACGATACTCGACATTCAACTGCAAACTACCATCAGCCTTCTTCATGAAAAAAACTAGTGCACCACACAGTGACACAGTCAGCAGAAAAAAACCACACTGTAATAGACCATAATATTGTATATGTAGCTCTTCTAACTTAGAAGGGGCCATACTATATAGAGACATAGAAATAAAAGACACTCCTGGTTTTAGCTCAATCCCAAACTCGATCTCTCATTGAAGGGGTAAGGCTACAACCTCTTCTAAAAAGTCAACATGGTACTCTACTGAACCCTATGAAATGCCTACTAATAAACCTATAAATAACTGAGCATCTGCTTAGACATCTTGGATGATAATGATGGAAAACACCTTTGACCCATCTGAGGGGCTCTCTCGCCAATGAACACCACTGGATATCTATCTACATTGAAGAACAAAACCTGCCTCTATAAGTAATCCATGATAACCTGCACTGAATAAAATCAATCGAGGCCAAGGATGACATCATTTTTTAATATTTGAAATTATATTAAATCTTACCAAGAGCAGTGATAGCCCAATACTAGCTCATAGTCTCTACATAATTAAAACAAGTCAGTTCGACCTCTAACTAGCATAGTCAATCCCAAGGGCACTGGAAGCCTCTCTACCTCAAGTCCAAAAACACAGAAAAGGGTAAGTGATATGAAATATTATGTCCCTACTAAATCAATAAAGTCCTACAAAAAGTTGTTAAACAAGAAATGGGTAACCCGAATGACCTCTAGTTCACCTTTTGCTGGAAATGGTAAAGCAAGACGTTTTCCATGATCTTCTACACAACCTCTCTGACCATGATGATGACCACCACAATATCTGTGCTCTTCCCTCCGAGGAAGGGGAGAATCACATGGCCTTTCTCTGCATGCCCCATCTAACCTCTGCTGATCTAAAGTTAGTGGAACCTGCTGGTGCTGCCTCAGATAGAATTGCATGAATGGAGGGACCTGGAGTGGAGCACCTGGTGCATGATGACTGCTCTTAATGGTGATAAACACTCACATTTATTGACCATGAAATCCAGATGAAAAAAAAGAAACAGAACCTTGTCATATGTATGAGAGTTGTAGCCCTCAGAGAAATGAGATGCTGATGCACAGACCTACCCTCCGGTTGAAAGGAAACACTTTTTACCTGAAAACCGGGATCCCCAGAAAACAAATCTACTTCATGATGAATCATAATGATATCCCTCTCATGATGATCTGATTCTAGCCAATGTCCTCTACACAACATCTACCATTTTTAGAACCTCATTATATGTCTTCTGCATAAATGGGATGACCTAGCGCTGGATCTCCGGACACAAGGCCAGTTCCAAATGCCTCTCTCAGGCCTCCTCATCTGTTAATAGTTCATAAGAATATTGGGAATGTTTCTTGAAACAGATTCCAAACTCTCACAACTGGATCTCCCTTGTTTAAGGGTAAAAATCTCCTGGCGACTAGACAAATTCCTAGTCGGTGATAGAAAATAAACTCTAAACATGTCTCAGAACTCCACCCATGATATCGTTGAATCATCATGATCCTTGAGGAACAATAACAACCACTTCCTCATTTCTCCATGCGGCAACATCGCATCCAAGAACACCCAGTTCTCTTTCCCAGCACAGATCGAGAAGATTCTTATCTGGACCTCAACCAACCAGTATTTTATGACTGCATCTAAAAAAGTGCCCTCATACATTTGTAGACTCTAGTGATGAATCTCTCAGTGTGTCCTCCTTCACATTTCGTCATTGTCATCCTCTACCTGGTGGTGATATGCTGGAAAAGATTGTTGTACATATTCTATGAGATCCTGAGGAGGACATAGACTTGGAGCCGTACCTACAAAATAACTAACAATAAGATCTCCTAAAACTGGAATACGAAAGAATAAAAATTAATTAATTAATTAATTGTTTTATTTTATTCAATTTAGGTTCAGATATCCCAATGTATTCCCTTTTAAACACATGCACAAAGAAGAATGATGCATGATCCTTTCCTAGGAATATACCCTGCAAATAGTATCACACTTTTATTAGCCATTTTAAACATAAAGATTCATACATCAGATCAAAGGGGGACCTAAACGCCAATGTCTTAGCTGGTCTCTAGTGTCTGCATCACTTGCTAAAATTGACAAACACTATTTCCCCACCAACCCATGAAACCTAAACTGTGCCAAACTCCAAACTACGTCATATCCCTCATCCTTCCACTGATACCACTCTGTCATGACCCCCCTCCATATAATTTGTAGACCTCATGGGAGGTAATGTGAGAAGTGAGATAATGACCTCGATCCCCACCTCTAGTAGGCCCCGTGTTGGAAACTGGAACCAAGGTTATATTAAACTCACAAATAGGAGGTGTATACCTCTAAGATAACACATCTAGAAGAGAGAGATAAGATAGACACCAAAAAACTCCATCTCAAAGAACCATATAAAATAAATCCCAACTACACATATGTAATTTCATGTAAAAGCAATACAACTGATAGGGGAAAACTTCTAGTACCCAAAATAATGTAAAAAGAGCAGTGACAATGCAGCCCAAACAGCTCCTGCAACCCCATCTTAGTAGAAACCGTATTGATCTCTAACATTCTCAAAGTGACCTGATATACCGTTTATATATACATAGTGTGAATATAATAGTATACTGAATAATATCCTCCATGAATCCTCTCATTCAAAAGTAATGACTGCATGATAAAAAACAGTAAAAAACAAGTGAAACTAACTCATCACCTAAATAAGTATACATTTTTTCAGCCTCCTGATGGCAACTCTTACCATGTAACACATACAAAAGTATATTATATAACAAATAATTTCAACGGTAGCCAAATACTACTTCCCCACTTGTTTTTTGGTAACCCCAACATCGCACATACTAAGAATATCTCTCCAAAAAGCCTTTCCCACAAACACCTGGGCGATGCACCACAACATGAACCTCATGAAACAAAACCACCACGTCCACACAAATAGAGTATCCAGGTAATTTCTAGGAGCCACCATAGATCAAATAACGTGTATCATATGTTGATTATTAATCCTCAATCCATTATATCACATACACTGAGTAAGAATCGTCAAGCCAACATAGACTATACATATTACACCTATAGTATTCCATATGAAACTATATCCATAATATATGTGTGTGAATTTCCATAAGTCATTATGACCCTCTACACACATATATGAGTAAAAATAACCACCGTGCATACTAGCACAAGTAACAACAATGATAAGAGAGCAAGGCCAAAGGGGGTAGTCAGCTATCCATCCTGCTACCATAATGTTTTGGAACACACACCCCCCAGGGCTCAAAATCACTAGGGTGTTAGTTTCCCTTACTGAAGGGGTGAATTAGAAAATAGAAACAAAAAAAATAAAAAAAATATTATAGTTCACAACCACACAAGGGGAATAAAATATTATTAGACTCAACTGCAGCTAATGTCTCTCAAACTCCCAGCTTCCACGTCTATGACTATGTATCCTATAAGCACAAATACATTTAAAGAGCATTATTACATTACTTCATTCCCATTTTTTCAGTTGCACTTTATGTTAATTAATTCATTAAACATTGATTAAACATTATAAATTTCCACATTATATTTCGTTATCATGACACCGAAAGTCCACTGTCCCTTTAAATTGTATCCTCAACATTGCATACTAGAAAGCTCTTATCCCATGGGTTAACATCATTTACTGAATAAAATTTTTAAATCATTACTTTATCATAATTCTAGGAATTCTAGAAAAAAATTATATACTAATAAACACAAGGGGGATTAGCATGCTGAGTATATGAACTACCTGTCGAGTTTTTCCTTCTATAGAAAGAGAGTATACCCATAATACCTTGAGAAGCTTTACCATGAAAGCATGTGGCATACCGCACACATCTACGACCCATTCAGAAGAAGGGTAAGAAAGACCATGATGCCTTTAGTTGTGGAAAAGGATATGCAAATAAACAACCAAAAATAATTAATAAGAATCCAAACATTCACATCCAAATATTTTCATCAACCCTGGTGTCCTCCATGACACCCATATACATAAATTGTTGTATCTGTCCACTCTAGGAATTATCTACTACCACAACCATTATTCCTCCCAACCCCCACATTTCACAATATCCTTCCAGTATCACTTCACAACACAATAAGTATGAAAACAAACATCATATCAATTGGGCTTTTGGCCCTTAAACAATCAAGAGGTTAACTCAAAACCCTACACGGAATATTCTTTTCTATAACTACTAGTTATTTATTCCATCTTCGATAAAATGATTTATTATTCATATGATCTAAATTCAAAAAATAATAATTAGTAAGCTATCACAAAAAATTAATCTTTCTTCTGCCCCAATTTTATTAACATCATACTACAACAAGAAGAACCAGATTTTTTTAAATGTTTCTTGATCTTTTTCCAAACAATTATCAATTAATTCTGGATTTATTTTCATTTATAATTTCAATTAGGAATTAAATGATATACAATGAAAACATAGATATCTCACTATCTAGAGAAAAAGAGGCAATAAAATCTGATCGATATCAATTAATTTATTTGGTTCAAATATTTATTATTTCAATTTAATTGAGATACAGTGTTAAAAAATATGAAAACTATACAGTTGAAAATAAAATAATAGAGAAGCAATGAATCCCCATCCTCCAACAGTTCTTGATGGTCTTTATATGAGAACGATCCATAGAAAGGATCGTGATTTCCTCCTCCCATGACAACTGTATCCACCCATGTATGTCGCAGTACGACCACGCAAACCGAGACCGAAGAAAATTTTATTTGGAACAAGGAGATACCATTCCATAAAATGGAAAGGTGAAACAGATGTATATGAACCCAAAAGTATGATGATGCAACTTATCTTATATTGATGATTCATCAATACTTATTGGTTGAATCAAAATAGAGGGGAACCAATCCATGGAGGAATGTGTTATTGTCAATCTCCTATGGGATGGAATGAAAGGTACGAGCACCTCATAGCTGAGAAGATGGAGATATAACTCGGGAGGAAGATATATTGTCCCTTGAAAATATATAACTGAGTATTGGTTAATGATACGCTGGATTTTCCATTAATGTTTGATCTCATTAAACCATGTCGATTTACCCAGTAAAAGAATCCCATGACTTATGGATATTAGTATAGATGTTATGTCATTTGAATCATCCTTAGAGTCCATGAAATAAGGCATGAAATGAATTTTACGTCAAAGGAATCATCAAATGGGAAAAACTATAGGAAGCTGGAAACACTATTCACAAAGTCAAAATTTGGAAATGGAAATAGGTCACCATTGGATCCTCATCATTGCACTACTTACAAAATTTTATTGATGAAATTGTTCAATGAACTACAAAATTGGAAAAGTGTTGTGGATATTTCACCTTGAACTCTCAGAACACTTCAGCCACAAAATTTTCGCAACGTAATGGACTACAGAGGTCTGGGACATTACATGTCATGAAATTAAAGCCATTTAAATAAAATTTCATTATTCCTCATATGACTACATATAAATTCCATATAATTTCATACATAGATATTACATCAATTTTTTATGAACATTTGTTACATTACAAAAATACATTCCTGATGATAATAATGGTATTGATCTATTGGAAAAAAAATGAAAAGGAAAATTGTTCATAAGTGCACTATATCATCTCGCCCTATGTTTTTCAAATCTATAACCCTACATAGGAAAAGCATACATAAATTATTTCATCATAACATGGGGATATGAAACATAATTAATGGATATCTCAAGCCATAATTGTATAGAAATTATCTTATTTTACCAAATTTAATCCAAATTATAATCCATTCTATCTAATGAGATATAAATCATTACCCAATTCATTAGAGGGAGAAATAGGTCCAACCAGTAAGAAAAGGAAAACTATATGTAAGTAAAATACATAATAATAAATAATCTTTACACCATTACCCATGAAATGAAATGGGATTCATATAAATTTCATTACATCACAACATGTGGAAAAGAGAAAGGTTATATAAAAATTTCTTCATTTAAACGTGACCTTGTCCAAGAAAATAAGAAGTGTTCAAACTATCTTCCTTATCATATAGTACATGGAAGAGAAAAGGTGTTTGAAAACAACATGAAATCAGAAACAAAAATAATTCATAGAAATAATTATAATGGTATATTTGATTTATATACCCGGTGAAGAATAACTATCGTCAATGGATGTCATCCTAGATAAAAATTCATTTTGATTGATCAAATAGAACAATTCATGATGAAAATATCAATTCCATTTATAATATAATTTTTTGAAAAATTGTTATTATAATATTGTATTGAAACATTATGAATGAATGTTAAATGATAATAATGGTCATGATCTTGTGACATTCTGTTCATTCGTTCACATTAATACAATTATTTCATTCGATTTTTTTGGTAAATGGATAACTATAAATTAATTCTTGAAAAAAAAATTGATATTTCATTTTGAAATTTATTAAAAATATTAGTATAGGGGTTAAAATTTATTTAATGAACATATTGGAGAAGGTAAGATCATTTTTTAAAATATGTTTTTTTTAATCATTCTTCTATAGAAAACGGTTTTCAACTTGAAAGAATAATAAAAACATGTTTTCTAAAATAAAAATTTCCAAACCAGAGTACATAAATTGAGGAAAATGTTTGGAAACTTATTATTCTATAGAATCAAATATATTAGAATAAAATATATTTGTTTTTAAAGGGATAGATTATAATAATTTTTTCATTGTAACTATAATCATGAGAAATCGTGGTAAAGGATAATATTGTAGCATAAAACCATTACCACATTTAGAATAATGAATCATAATCATCATGATAAAATAATGTTAAATAAATCATAGGAAATATTAATAATATGTAAATTAATTTTATAAAATATAAATTTGGTTTTGTTTACACCACTTAAAATATGATATGTGTATATATATTATATATTTCAAATAGGGTAAATTAAGAAAAAAACCTCTTACATAAATTATATAATTCTATTTTGCATGTTCTAACCCAATGAATAATAAAATATGTTTATCAATAATAAATAATATAACCATATTTAATTTTATATTTTTTTCACATATTATTTCGTGATGACCGTTTACTACACATTTACTAACAATTCAATGCCGAGGTCTCATTTCAGACAATAATTATTTTTTTCAAGTATGTATTTTATATTTGTTTATGGACCTCATAATATTATCATGTTACAGTTATATATAAATTTTTTAAAAAATTATAAATATAATATGTACTATGAATAATATTTTGTAGAGTAATCCAAAATATTTTGAATGATAAAATGAAATTCACCGTTCATGGAGATGATAGGATATATGTAAGTTGAATAAATGATAAATTTATATGATGGATTGATTGAATGATAGGTAAATATTAAATTATAATTCCTGAATAATTTTTTTATGTTAAATTTGTCAAAAATTTTCACAAAACCATAGTTTATTATATTACATATTAAGCTGGAATAAATAATATCACGTTGCAAGGTGGTTACCAACTGTACACACAAGAAATGTTATCATATTTCCAAATAATAGAATGTGTTATTGAATGTGGTATATAATAATTCCATATGTATAATAATATCATATATATATATAATAAATAAAAAATTAATCCATGATTATATTAATTTTTTGTAGGTATTGATTGAAAAATGTGTAACATCAGTTCATGAGGTGGTAGTACATCGTACACCTGAACAATGGTTTCATATCACATTTTATGATAGAATAAATAGTTATAGGTCATTATTGTAGGATACATACATACTAGTATATGAAATGTGTTAAGGTTATTATATCATCATGGTTTACTAATAATTTTAGAAGGTGTAGGAAGAAATAATACAAAATGATCTATAAGGGGTGGTGTCACTTCGTCAAACATCTTGTTTTGGTTAGAATGAAACTGATTCTTATGCTATATTTATGAACATATTATGACATCTACAATGGGATAAGTGAAATAAGGAATAATTGTTTTATGTTATTGGCCAATTATTTTGGAATGGAGAATATAAGAGGATAATGGGTGGCCTTTTATATGTGAGGTGAGTGTCATAGTTGTAATTTTGTGAAAAGAGAAATGTGTACCCATTTTTTCATGTTTCAAAAGGAATGAAATTGACCATTATTGAAAATAGAAATCATATGGTCATTATATTTTTAAAAAATGGTTATTTGACATGTTATGGGTTATTTCTAACCCTCAATGTTTTATTTTAACACCCATAATAAACCCATTTTTTCCATAATTGAGGTAAATATGTTTCTCTACATACAACATTCATTATTATTAAAAATTATGTTTAAATTATTAAATAATATAAATTTTTTATTCGGAATATTGAATCCATTATTCCAAATTCCATTCACATGTGAGGAAAAATTAATATTCAATATTAACCCCACCAACTTAATGAGAAACATGTCTTCAAAAAAAATATTGTTTAATGTCTTACAAAAAATTTATCTAAATTGTATATAATTTTTTGTATAAAATTAGCTAAATTGAAATAATATATATATTATTTAATTATATTATATTTTAAAAATATTTTAAACTAATGTTAAACATATAAATTCCTGAATTGAAATGAAATTCTATAATTGAAATAAGAAATTTTAGCTATTCATCAAAAAACTAATTTTTTTCAAAATTACACAAAAAATACACCGTAAGAAAATTATGAAATTATTATTTAAAAAAGTTAGTTTATTTTATCAAATTAATTCTATAATTGTGAAAAAATATTCTTTTTATTATTAAAAAAATGAAATAAAATATTTGTTTAAAGAAATAGTATTTTCAAAGCATCTAATGAATCTTTAAAATGTTAATTACTTTTTTATCAATATGGTATCATTACCAAAAAAGTTACACATTAAATTAATAAATAATTTTTTAATATTAATGTTATTATCTTCAACATATTGGTTATGTTGATTTTTTAAAAAGATATTATTATTATTAGGTAAGAATTTATTAAAACATTGTGTTCCTTATAACTCATGAAATCAAAGAAATTAAATTTCATTGAGAAAAAATTTAATTCATAAAAAGAAAGGGTATCACATTATACCTGATAAAAAAATAATTTCTACCTTTAAATTCATCACTTTAATAAAAAATGATGATAATTAAGCCTCAATATTTCCTTTGGATCCGACATAGCCTTTTCAAACTAGTGGGTTTTCCACAAAACATTAACAATAAGAGATGTATTATTTTTTAGCACATTTTAGTATAATATGAAATCTCTAATATTTATTAAATATGTGAAATATCTTAATAAATTAGTATAACGATGGATTTCAGTACATTTTATGGATCATTTATGTACATTCCTAAGAGAGATACATGGAACAAAATGTGGACATACGAGAGGCTTGACTAGGGATCTAATTAATTTGATATGAATGTTTATAAAAAAGGGACCAATATACAGGTTCATTATTTTTACCTTTCATAAAAATAAAATTTTATTCTTCCATGGATAAGTTATTAGAAAAAACCTTATCACTAAAATCAAATTCTACATCATGGAGAGGATTTAAAAAAAACTTTTCTGCCACCGTTGAGATTTAGTGATACCTTGATGAATAGGTTTTAAAATAGATTTTACAGATTATGTTATTTTATGCATCATTTTCTTTCAATATATTACATTAATCATGCATCTATGATCACTAAAAATTGGTCTATAGAGTAATTCCTAATGAGAAATCTAAATTCTAAATTGAATGTTAGTGTTATATAAAATCTTAAATAAGGGAAGGTGTTGATCCCAACCACTAGTGAAATCCATTGAACAATATCCCTTAATATCATGTTAGATTTCATTTTTTCTCTAGGAAGGGAAATAAAATATAATCATGTATCACCCCAAGATTGCACGGTATGCTTCTCATTGAATAATAAAGTAGCGTGTGGAGTACGCAACTTCGTTTTCTAACACACAACACAACCAATCAAACTAGTTGTTATGAATAGTAATACCCACTTTTTGAAATTTTATAAATTTTATCTTTCAAAATGGACTTCATTTTTGGATTAGGAATATCAAAATTATCCTAGGTTGAGTTTTCAGTATTTTTCGGAAGACTTTCAATTATTGATGAATCGTGAAAAGACACTGAGTAATCGTCTAAAACCGAATATTTATTTAAATAATTATTTATTTTATTTAAATTTAGTTTTGGTCAATATATATACATAATAAATATATATGTTCAATGTAATTTATTGGAGTTAGTTTATAATAATTTTAGATATATAAAAATTTTATTGAATTTTTCACCCTCTTTTACCCATCTCCTAGGAGAACTTGAAAATTCACATAAAAAATAATTTTACCGCTTCTATGAGTAGAATTTCAAAAATATGTGGTACATTTTTAATATAAAGGAGTAAAATGGGGTTCAATAAGATAAAAATAAATTTTGGGGAATAGTAACATTTTACGTTTATTTACCACAGTTAAAAGATAATGGGGTAATTAAGGGTAAAATTGATATTATTATTACTCTAACACATGTCCTAATTTAATATGATAAGTATAATTCGACTAAAGACTACCATAGGAATAAAATATGATCCACTTTGGTCCATTTGGTTTAGATTAGGAGATTTATTATTATTTATTTCAGAGAAGAGTTAAAAGAGTTAAAATGAGTATCTTATAACTAAAACATTTTTAATATAGGGTTATACATAAGATGAATACGATTATAAATATTCATTATAAAGTTAAGAATATTTCAAACATAATTTTATTTTTTTTACAATTTTTATAACTTATATAATTTAATTTATTTATGACACAATGGTGATGCAATAATTACCTACATAATGAAGTATTAAAATAATTGAAATTATAAATATCCAAATACATATAATTTGAGACTTTTTATGAATTACACTAATTTTTTTTCTCAATGTGACATATTCGGGTTGTTTATATGAATTTATTTTTATGTAATAATGCTTTATGAATTAAAAAAACAAAATACCAAATAGTGTCAAAATTGACATAAAAGAGTATTTAAATAAATTATTTTATGACTAATTGATATTCTATTCATAAAAATATAAGGATCGGCCAAAGGAATTATATAATAATAGTTGTATCATTAATGAACCACTTGGTGTTCTCTTGGATTTATATAGTATGTTTATTAACCATATAATATAAAAATACAAAGAGACATGTTTAATGTCAAACTATTTAACTAAGAGTAAAATCAAAAATATAAAGTTAATATATTGACCCAAACCTATCTAAAACCTACTGGATTAGAGTTTTTCAACCCATACCCACCTTATACTTTAAATAATCCGTTTTGGATCCATTAGAAACCTAAAATGATTTTATTATAAACTAATAATTCTAGATTTTCTTAAGGTTCCCCTCACCCCTATTATAAAAGGGGACTCTCCTTTCATTCTATTTCACACCTTCAAAGCCTTTTGGCGCTGCCAACACCTTCCCAAATATCCTATCAACCTTTCTCAATTCATCAAAGAGACCATAATTTCGTCAAAAATCCAACTTAAGGATCTATTTTTATCAAATCAAATGGAAGAACTCGTAGAAGTTGTAATAATTTCACAAACCACTTTCATGTTATTTTATTATTCCACTTCATCATCTTTTTATTTCCATAATAAAATAATAACTCCAGTATCTTCTATATACAATGACATTATTATAAATATGTTACATCCATATTCATTATTCTTTCCATCCTTTTAATTTCATGTCACCATACGTGCATACATACAGATTACCATCTCCACTTCGTGGTGTAATTGTTATTCAATTCATTATTATTTGGATGGGTATAATACTGTTGTGTAATTCATGTAAATAATAAATATAACATGATAATGATTCTGTATATATGATATACCATCCAATTATATATTTTTTTAATATCAAAGAATGATATTGTCACTCGTGCTTACGTACGGATTACCGTCTCCACGAATGCGATGAGATTCATTCCCCATCATACCCATTCAAGAATAATTTTCATTAGATGATTTAAATTAATGTTTAAAGAAATGATATAATTCTAGATATGAATATGATAAATCCCATCCATAACATATATTACTCACAAAACCAAGAATATAAAGGAAACTGAATCTATTAACACCCAAAATGTCAATAATACTAATATATTATCAACAAAGCAATGTTAAAATATCATATATGATATCATATTAATGTATATGATTCTTGTATAATTTCCAAAAAACTATTTCACTATTAAAAATGGGGATAACTTAACCTCGGCCTTGGAGAAGTACAAGGTAGGGGTTTATTTCACAATCCCTTCATTATTTGAGATCGTTTATACGTAATTATCTTCTAGGACCTATTTATCATCCCAATCCAGGCATCATAAAAATATATTTTAAAACATTTTTACTATTTAGTATAAAATGGGATAAAGTCATTTATACCCTTTTTTGACTTTTTATATGATGTTTATAAAATAATATTTTCATCATTTTCCAAACAAGGTCCTTTTTAAACTTTTCAACAAAATTAACGTAAGAATGTGTTTTTTAACATTTATGACGGGTACAGCTATATTATGTCCTTATAACATCATCAAAGCATCACTTACAAGTATATTACAACATTTTCAAAGTAAATGATTTCTTTATAGTTATGTGACTCTTAAATGATTTCAAAATAGAAAGAGATATTTCTCTCAAAAGGGTTTTGATATCATCTATGTCAACATCCAATGATGGATTTATGTTTATTTGAAGTTGATTTATTATGATACAAAACATCCATATTGTATTTAAGGGTTTGTGATATGTTTGACTATGGAGGTAAAATTTTTATACCGTTCATTGTTTAGGTTAAAGTATTGACATTTGGTATGCTAGTTTTAATATGAATGATTATGATATGTTTAAACCTTTTCATATGAGGAATGTATTGGACATAGTAAGTGACAGGTGGAGCACACTATACCTCCTCGATGCATCAGTAGGTCTCATGAGACAAATAGACATGGAATTGGCTGAGGCATTTCCAAATTTTATATATGGTTTTGGCCGAGGTCTTAATCATTTTTAGACGTCTTATCCCAGTCCTTGAAATGATGTTATAGAATGTCCGACAGTATACATTCCCTCATTATGGAAATAATATTGATGGTTCATGTGGTCATTCAACTATTAGAATACCCATGATTATGTTTTGTTATGGAATTATTTACTCAGATCATATTTCTTCCATAAAAGTATTCATCACTATTATTGGAAAAGGCACGAGGTTTCAATGATTCATATTTCTTAATATTTATTTTATCTTCTATTGTATTGCATAACCTTACTGAGTGTTTGAAATCACCCCTTTCATATGTTAAATTTTCCCAAGATATAAAAAAGTTATTTATGAGTGACCTTCATGCATTATCTAGGAGGCTTAGATGTTTCCAATGGAATAAATTCGTGTTGTATTTCATTTCATGTTGTAAAAATGAAATTATTTTTGAATCTTGTTTCCAATAATACTTAACATATCAGTATTTCAAGACATGATATCCCTGTGATCATGCCAATGTTATGTAATAATGCACCAACTCTATGTAACTGGGGTTGGGGAATTACATTTGGTATCAGATAATGTTTAGTAAAAACCTTGGAAACAAGATTTTTATAAACTCTTATTAGAGAACATATCCCTAAAATTGACTTTTAGGTTTAGTATAGAAGACCTTCCTTGAATTTTTCAATTGTAGATATTTTGTGAGTTTTCTGAGCAATACATCCATGTCTAGATACGAGCAGGTAGAGGCGGATCTGGTATAGATGTACCTAGGGGTAAAACCCAGAAACACTACTTTGAGGTAGACTCAAATAGGAACTGGTGCACGAAAAAGGGTATTGCTGCACTCTTTGTTACGACACTCCCGGGGGATATTCTTAGGATAATTCTCATTTTCATTACAAAACATTATGAAGGGTTTATGAGTATATATTTCCTCAAAGAAAACATTTTTTAATGATTATAGATTATATCCCTAAACTATTCAATTTATGATAAGTGTTTTAGAAGTTTGGAATTATGTATTACGGTTCATAAACTAATCTTGTTTATTCCATTGTTTAGAAATGGTTCATAGTGTTATGAATGGAAACCATATCAATACACATAGTCCATGTAGGGATATTCCACCTGCTCAAGATAATTATAGTGGTGTTGGTGATACAACTACTGCTGATCTGATTATCACCATACTGGGACAACTCACTCAGGTTATTAATAATATCCTTACCCGTACAGAGAACCCTAATCCATAGTGTGGAGGATCAATGTTAGATCCCTTACTGAGGAAACAACCACTAAAATTTAATGGGAGTACAAATCCATTAGTGGCTAAGCAATGGATAAATTCCTTATAGAAAATCTTCCACTCTTTGGGGAGTAGCGAAATGGAAAATGTTGTTATCGCAGTTTACTGCCTCACTGGAGAAGTTGATCAATGGTGGTCGTTGATTCAAAACACAATGGCTGATGAGGAAGTATCAAATATAGAATGGAAGGAGATTAATGAAATTTTCATAGAAAAATACTTTCCTCATGGCCATAGAGGGGATATGGAATGAAAATTTCAGAGTCTGAGAAAAAGGAGGATGAGAATGTTACAATGTATGAAGCAAACATTACATGGTTCGCAAGGCATGAAACAGATTATATACATAACCCAACAAGTAAAATTGATCGTTTCATTGATGGGTTAAAACCATTTCTCCATCAAGAATTAATATCACAATCCATCTCATCATATGAAGATATTGTATTTTGTGATATCAAGAAAAAAAATTAATTCTCTACGTTTTATGACTTTAAATCATTGTAAGAGAAGAAGAGATCTATGGAACACTCTAGGAAAGGAAATAAGGAAATACGAAAGAAGGGATAAATTGAATCTCCACCCTATGATAATTGTGGAAGGAATCACCCTAATTCCTCTCTAAAAAAGAATGGAGTGTGCTATAAATGGGGACAGAAAGGCCATATTTTCGGTGATTGTAAGGGAAAGAAAGGTGCTACAAATTTTCAATGATAAAACTACAAGGAGATGGGAAATTATGCAAATGAATGTCCAAAAAATCAGGGAAACTTACCTCAGAAAATTCCAAGGGATCAAGTACATGATTATGTGATCACTACTGTTGAGGTTGAAGCTCCGAAAGACGTAGTGGTAGGTAATTTAATGGTTTCGTCGGGTTTAACAAATGCATTATTTGATTCTAGATCATCACATTGTTTCATATCTTCCCAATTTTCTATTAATAATTAGATATTTCCAATTAGATTAAACAAGGGAGTTTTTAGTCAAAACACCTAAGGGATGCATCATTTCGACAATGTTTTGTGAATCAGTCCCCATTAGAGCACATAAATGTTCTTTATCTTCTGATCTCATTATCAAACCCATGATTGAATTTGAAATAATCCTCGGTATGGATTGGCTTTCGGACTGTGATGTGAAAATTTATTCTAAGAATAAGGTGGTTATAATTTTTGATGATGATGATCAAGAACACCTTATCTTTAGAACAGAATCATCACCACCTGATTCTTATCAAGATCCAACCCTAGTAGCTCTACTAAATTCAATTATTTTAGAGGGATAGAATGAAATAACTGAGGGCGAGGAAAGGAATTTTCAAACAGAGGATGTACCTATTGTGAATAAATATGTTGATGTGTCTCCTGTTGATTTACCTGGACATCCTCCAGAATGAGAAATTGAGTTTTCCATTGATTTAATTCCAAGATCAAGGCCCATATCGAAGACCCCTTAAAGAATGTCCACTGTGGAATTAGTGGAACTAAAGAAACAACTACAAGAATTGAGTAAAAAGGGATTTATTCACCGTATTTTTTCTCCATGGGGATCCCCTGTCCATTTCGTTATGAAGAAAGATCGGTCTATGAGGTTATGTATCGACTATAAGGAAATCAATGCTATAACAATAAATAAAAAGTATCCCCTACCTCGCATTGATGATTTATTCGACCAAATTCTTGGAGTTCAATACTTTTCAACGATTGACCATCGATCTGGATATCATAAGTTGTGTGTAATGAATGATGACATTCTGAAGACAACATTTCAAACCAGGTACGGGCATTACGAGTTTACAGTAATACCTTTTCGAATGACTAATGCACCCTCTGTATTTATGGATCTTATGAATATTGTTTTCAAGTAATATCTCAATGATTTTGTTCTAGTATTTATTGATGATATCTTGGTATACTCCAAAATCTATGAAGATCATGAAAATCACTTGCTTATTATACCAAAGACTCTTAAAAGACAAATATTATATGGGATGTTTAGCAAGTGTGAATTCTGGCTTCAGGAGATTTCATTTCATGGAAATATTCTCTCCAAGGATGGAATCTCATTCTGTCCATCTAAGATGAAATGAATCCAAGAATGGCCATCACTGATGACTATAATTGACGTACACAGTTTTATTGGTTTAGTAGGTTATTATCAGTATTTTGTCCAGAATTTTTTCTGATTGGCTAACACATTAACCAAGATCACACGTAATGGGGTTAAATTTGATTGGAAAAAAATATGTGAAGAATGTTTTGAAGAACTGAAGAGATGATTAGTCAATGCAACTATTTTAACTCTACGATCAGGGAATTATGGGTTTGTTATTTATAGTGATGCATCAAATAAAGGACATGGTTGTGTCCTTATTCTGAATGATAGGGTTATTTCTTATGCATCACGACAGCTAAAAATTCATGATCAAAACTATCCTTCCCATGATCTAGATTTAGCAGTTGTAATCTTTGATTTGATGATTTGAAGACACTAACTCTATGGTGAGAAATGTGAGATATATAATGGCCACAAGAGTTTGAAGTATATTTTATCACAAAAAGAACTCAAAATGATGCAAAGGAAATGGATTGAACTACTCAAGGATTATGATTTCACTACACACTACCACCCGGTGGAGACAAATAAGGTGGAAAATTATTTGAGTAGAAAGGATCTTGGAGTCTTGAACAAGATAACAGTTGAAAAGGATCCTATATATATGGATATAGTAAATATGGATATTGGATAACCATGGAAGGTGAAACATAAATACTTTTTCTAATGGTAGACGAAAAAACTATATAGAAATGGTAATGAGTTCTCAAACCAGTGATGAACAGTTTCAAAAGAAGATTAAATATGTGAATGATGGGAGATTGAGTGACTTTATTTATGAAGATGGAATTTTGAAAATTTGGGACATACATTGTGTTCCTGATATACCTGATCTAAAATGGGAATTGTTAAATGATGGTTATAGCTCCAATTTCACTATACACCCATGGAGAACAAAAATGTATATAGATTTGAAGGAACATTTTTTGTGGAAGTACATAAAGAGGGATATTGCTGATTTTTTGTCAAGATGTATTGTTTTTAAATAAGTGAAAGATGGAAGGAAACAACCTGGAGGAGTCTTGCAACCACATCTCGTACCTGAGTGGAAATGAGATAATATTACGATGGAATTTTTCATGGGACTACGAAACACTCCAATAAATAATGATTCAATATGGGTCATTGTTAATCATCGTACCATGTGATCACATTTTCTTTTCATAGGATAAGATTTACCACTTGAAAAAATTGAAATACTATATATTAATTAAGTAATTAGACATCATGGGGTACCACTATCGATTTACTCTGATCGTGATCCATGTTTTACTTCAAGATTCTGCAAAAGTCATCAGAAATACCTTGATACGGTACTTCGTTCGAGCACAACCTACCACCCCCAAACGTATTGACAATCATAATGGACTATTCAATCCTTAGATAACATGTTGAGATCGTGCTCACTTGAGTTCCAAGGTATGTGGGATCAATATATACATCTTTTATAATTTTCCAATAACAATAGATTTCATTCAAGTATTCAGAGGGCACCATATGAAGTATAATATGGAATGAGATGTCGCAAACCAACTTTTTGGGATGATGTTGCTGAATGAAAACTCATAGGCCCATTACTGGTGGAGGAAACGATGGAAAATGTGAAGGTAATCCAAACCCAAATCAAAGTAGCTCAAAGTGGGGAGAAGAGCTATGCCGGTAACCGAAGGAAGGAATTGGAATTTTAGGTAGAAGATCATGTTTTTATGAAGGTATCTCCATGGAAGGGTGTTATACATTTTGGTAAGAAGGGTAAATTGAGTCCCAATTACATTGGACCTTTTGAAATTCTAGAACAAATTGTGGCTATAGCTTACCGTCTGGTAATGCTGCCTAGTCATTCCAAAGTGAACGATGTGTTCCATGTATCACTATTGAGAAAATACATGCCTAACCCAATGCATGTACTAACATATGAGGAATTAGAACTACAACATGATATATCTTGTTGTGAAGAGCTCGTCATGATTCTTGTTACATGAGAGCAAATGATGACAAACCAGACGACTCATCTGGTAAAAGTTCTATGGATAAACCATAAGATGGAAGAGGAAATGTGGGAACCCGAGAAACTTATGATGAAGAACCACCAGGTTCTTTTTATGCTGAAATATTCTAGAAATTTCGAGAATGAAACTATTTGAAGGAGGGGAGAATGTAACACCACAAGCTTCCACAGTATACTTCTCTCTAAATAATACAGTAGCGTGTGTTGTATGCAACTTCGAGTTCTAACACACACCACAACCAATCAAACAAGCCGTTATGAATAGTAGTAATCACTTTTTGAAATTTTATCAATTTTATCTTTCAAAATAGACTTATTTTTTGGATTTTTAATATCAAATTTGGACCTTGGTGAATTTTTGGTATTTTTTTGAAATGTTCAATTTTTTATGAATAGTGAAAAAACACTGAGTTATAGTTTAAAACTAAATTTTTATTTAAATAATTATTTAATTTATTTAATTTTATTTTAGGTCAAAATAGATACATAATACTCATACATGTTAAATTTATTTTATCGGAGTCAGATTATAATAATTTTAGATATATAAATATTTTAATGAACTTTTCCCCGTCTTTTACCCGTCTCCGAGGGGAATTTGAAAATTCAATAAAACATAATTTTACCACTTTTTTGAGTGGTATTAAAAAAATCCGAGAGACACAGTTAATATTAAGGAGTAAAATATGGTACAATAAGATAAAAATAATTTTTCACGAATAGTAAATATTTACGTTTATTTACCACAGTTAAAAGAAAATAGGGTAATTAAAGGTAAAAATGATATTATTATTACCCTAAAACTTATCCCAATTCATTTGGCTATATATAATTATACAAAAAACACACTTAGGAATATAATATGAACCTCTTCGGTCCACTTATATTACATTAGGACATTTATTATCATTTAATTCAAAGAAGAGTTAAAAGAATTCAAATCAATGTTTTATAACTAAAACAATTTTAATATTGGGTTATACATAAGATAAATTCTATTAAAACTATTCTTTAGAAATATAAAAATATTTCCTAAATAATGGTATTTTATTAATAATTTTTAAAAATTATATATTTTAATTTATTTATGACGCAATGGTGATGTAGTAATTATATAATTAATGAAATATTAAAATAATTGATATTATATATATCCAAATAAATGTAATTTGAGGTGTTTTATGAATTCCACTAATTTTCTAGATTAATATGACATATCATTGTTGGTTAGATGAATTGTTTTCTAAGTAATAAGGATTTAATGAATTTAGAAAAAACAAAATACCAAATAGTGTCAAAATTGACATAAAAGAGTTTTTAAAACAAATATTATATTATTAATTGATATTCTATTTCTAAAAATCTAAGGTTCTGAAAAAAGACATATACAATGATAGGTGTATAATTAATTAACCACTTGGGGTTCACTTGGATGTATATATGTAGTTTATTAAACATATAATATAAATTCACAAAGAGACATGGTAAATGTCAAACTATTTAACTAATAGTTAAATCTAAAATATAATGTTAATAAAGTTACCCAAACCTATCTAAAACCTATTGGTTGAGTGGTTTTAGACCCATACCCACCGTAGCCTTTATATAATCCATTTTGGATCCATTAGATACCGAAAATTATTTTATTATAAAATAATATTTCTAGCTTTTCTTAAGGTGCCCCTCACCCCTCTTATAAAAGGGCACTACCTTTTCTCTCTATTTCACATCTTCAAAGCCTCTTGGATCGGCCAAACCCTGCCCAAATATACCCTAAACATCCCTCAATTCATCCTAGAGGCCTTTCATTTGTCATAAATCCATATTAATGATCCCTTTTGATCAAAACAAAAGGAAGATCCCTAAGAAGAGGTAATAATTTCACCACCGTCTTTCATGTTCTTTTCTTCTACCACTTCTTCATTCTTTGTTATTTCCATTCTAAAATAATAAATCTAGTATATTATATATATTGTTATGTTACTATAAATATGGTATAACCATTTTCATTATTCTATCCATCCAATTAATGAAATGTCACCATACATGCGTACGTACGGATTACCGTCTCCACTTCATGATGTCATTGTTATACAATAAATTATTAATTGGATGGGTATAATAATGATGTCTAATTCATGTAAAAAATAAATAAACATGTTAATGATTCTGTATATATGATATACTATCCAATTATATATTATTTTACTATCAAATAAAGATATTGTCGCCCGTGCTTACGTACAGATTACCATCTCAACGAACATGATGTGATTCATTCCACATTGTATCCATTCAAGACTAATTTTCATTAGATGATTAATAATAATGTTTAAAGACCTGATATTATTATGTATATCAATAAGATACATCCCATCCATAACAAATATGACTCACATAACAAATAATATAAAGGAAAACTAATCTGTTGACACCCAAAATGATGATAATACTAAGATATTATCAATAAAACAATGTTAAAGGATCATATATGATATCATAATAATGTATATGATTCTTGTATAATTTAAAAAAAAATTATTTCACCATTATACAAGAGGTTAACCTACCCTTGACCATGGAAAAGTACAAATAAATGGTTTATTTCAAAATCTCTTCATTATCCAAGGTTGTTTATTCAAAATTATATATTGGGACCTCTTTATCATCCACTACCATGTTTCTTAATAAAATTTAAAACATTTTTACAATTTAATAGAAAATGGGTTAAAGTCATTTATACCATTTTATGAATTTTTATAATATGTTTATAAAGCAATACTTATGTCGTTTTCCAAACAAGGTCCTTTTTAACCGTTTCGATATAATTAAGGTAAGAATTTTTTTAACTTATACGGTGGGTAAGGCTATATTATGTCATTATAAAATCATCCAAGCTTCCCTTACAAGCTTAAAAGAACATTTTCAAAATAATTTTTTTCTTTATAATTATGTGACACTTAATTGATTTCAAAATAGAATGATATATTTCTCTAAATTGGGTTTTGATTTCATCTATGTCTACATCCAAGGATGGATTTTAACTTTATATGAAGTTTATTTATTATGATACAAAACATCCATATTTTATTGAAGGTTTTGTGATATTTTTGACTATATATGTTCTATTTTTATACCATTCATGGTTTATGGTTAAAGTATTAAAATTTCATATGCTAGATTTAATACAAATGTTAATGATATGTTTAAACCTTTTTAAATGAGGAATGTATTGGACTTATTAAGTGACCAGTGGATCCCGCTATAGCTCCTCGATGCATTGGTTGGTCTCATGAGACAACTAGATGTGGAATTGGATGAGGCCTTTCCCAATTTGATATATGGTTTTTGCGGAGGCCTTAATCATTTTTAGACGTCTTGGCCAAGGCCTTGACAAGATGGTTCATAATTTCTAGCATTATACATTCCCTCATTATAGAAATAATATTGATGGTTTATGTGGTCATTCCACTAGTAGAATACCCATGATTATTTTTTATTATGACGATATTTACTCAACTCATATTCCAGGCATAAAAGTATTCTTGTTTATTATTGGTAAAGGTATGAGGATTCATTTATTCATCATGCTTAATATTTATGTTAGCTTCCACTGTATTGCTTACCCTTAATGAGCATTTGAGCTCACCCCTTTAATATGATTCATTTTCCCATGATATAAAGAACATAGTTATGATTGAATTCCAACCACTATCTAGGAGGCTTGGATGTTTCCAATGGAATAAATTCATGTTGTGTTTCTTTTCAATTTGTTATGTTGAACATATATATGAATATTCCTTCCAGTAATACTAAACTGATCTGTCTTTCGAGACATGATATCCTTTTTATCATGATAATGTTATCTAATAATGCACCAACTCTGTGTAACTGGTGTCAAGGCATTACAAATCATGTTGTTTAGACGTTTTGGGATGCCTGATGAAAAAATTCAAGGTGATATTTTCCCATTTCCATTCAACTATATGAAATGTATTTAATCACAAATTATAATTTTTACTCCATTGCATCACATTAAAACATAAGAAACGCTGATATAAAAACTCGATGATATCTCAATTCATGCCATCCCACTGGAAATAATCATTCAAAACTCTATACATATTCGTACATCCATGTTGAAAGGGGAGTAATGAATAATGATATTCCAATGAAAACATTCCTAAAATATTGTAGATATAGAAAAAAATCACATTTCATAAAACTTTTCGTTCCATTATGATCAATGTTATACAAAAGAACATTTTTAACCCTCTTTATAGGAATTAATGTGATTACCCAATCTTTTATAGATGAAATTTATCCTTTCTAATATTAATTTAATATAGTATAAATCACATAAAATCACTTACCATAATAAGAAAATTAAAAATGAAAAATTAATTAAATAACAAGTATTTTTAAAGTTTAAGGAACCTATACCAATGAAATAGTAACATTTACTTAGGAATAGTAATATCACCCTTATGAATTGTAAACTAGAGAAATGAAGTGCAACCTCATCCTTGAATGTATATATAACATTTATTCATATTATAAATGGAAATAGTGTATAATTATGTCATACACTATGTAAATAAATGTTTTAAAAATTATTATCGATGCGTTGGAATTTTTCTATGCAAAAAATATTAATTTATAAATATGTATTGAATTTAATAATTTAAACGAAAATGAATTTTAACAAATATTTTTCACAAATTAATATTTTTATTTATATTGATTTTATGACATTTTTATGATACCTTATTTAAATATACAATGTGTTTCCAAATTAGTTAAAAATATAAAACTTGTATTTTCCAAGTAAACGACGATTTTATTTAAAAATTAATTAATAATATTTTTAAAATTATTTGCATAAAATAAAATTATATTTTTAATTATAAATGTAAAATTTTTTTGGTAGAATTTTTTGGATTTTTATGAAATACTTGAAATTATTATGAATAGATAAATACGAAAATTTTAGAGAAAATATAAATACATGAATTTGTGATTCATTACTGATGAGAGGATTATATAAGAACCCTATTCTAGAATCATATATCATCATTTAGATATTTTTATTCAGAATATAAAACTACTCTTAGTATAGTGCCAAAAACGAAAAGTAATGAATATAATAATGAGAAAAAAACCCTCTGCTCCACCATAAATACCACCCCTCAAACCCATATCTCATCACACCTGTCAAGAATTGATCATAGTCCAAATTATGACAAAACCATTCCGCAATACCTTATCCCCCAGCTAGGATCGTTTCTTCCCATCAAAAGGAAATAACTATTCCCTATGATGATTTTCCTTGAGTATAATTCCAGGAGGTCAAATACTCAATTTTTTATTTAATATATTTTTAATTTCATTTCTATAATCCTATTCTCCTACCATTATCTTAACTAAAAGGACTGATAACTCCACTGTGTTGGATATAATATAATGATATCACGAAAAAGACCTGACCATAATTTTGTGAAGTATTTTCCTTATTTTATTATATGAGCATGTAAACATGGAATTTTCATCCTAATGAATCAAGTAGTTTAGTAGCTCTAGAATCAAGATATATATATATGTTCAAAATTACATCATGAATCAAAAAACAGTTTAAAAAATCCTTTGACTACAAACATAACTCGTAGGTAATTTATGCATGTCATTCCTAATGTACATCATCCTGTCCTATGAGAATGAATCATAAGAAAGTGCTGAGCTCAGATTCACAGGAATGGTAAGAAATAAAATTGAAGATATCCTAAACACAAACATTAGGCATGGTGAATAACTAAAAAACACATACTTGTAAAAATATAATTGACCACATTATGGAAGTAAAAAGTGTTGGATATACAAAATTCCATAATAAAGCACAATCATGGGTATTCTACTGGCCGAATATCATCATGAATTTTCAATTACTAGTTCCATATTTCCTCAATTCATAATTTCGAACATCATAACAATAGCATCAAAGCCTTATGCAAAGACTATTAATAATCATTTGGTCAAGGCCTTGTGCCAAGACCGTAGTTTTTCTTATTAGACCTCCTGATGCATCGAGGGGATATAGTGGTCCCCATATATCAAATAATATGTCCAAATAATTTCTCATGTGAATAGATATAAACACAAAACACATAACCATTACTATGGAATCTATCATATGAAATGTCAATATCATTCCCTGAAAATTATGGATAAACACTAACAATTCATAGAAAATTGCTGAATGTTTTCAAAATAGAACATCCTCATTAAAACTAATCATGAACCATTAAATTAAATATGGTATATTATATCATAATATATGAATCCAAATAATAAATATCAATCAATAAGAGTGTTAAAATAGGTTGAAGTTACTATTATATAATAATCGAGTAATTCTTGAGATACATACTATTTTACATTGAAATGTCATGTTCTTTAGGAAAAGAAATTATATAAAACCATAAGTGATGTATGATAGTATTTTAATAATAAAATGAAAGTTTTTATAAATAAAATTGTCTCTAAAAACCAATTATAGTGTTCCTTTGAAAATATGAATGAATTTTAGAAATTCCCTGGAATTTGGTTAGTATTTAGAGAAACATTTTGATTGATCATTTTAAAACATATATAATCACATAAATTAAAGTAGGATTTCGGTTAGTAAAAATAAATTTAATATTTTGAAATAATATATGTGGTTTAAATAAAAATAAATAATAATTTAATAGAGTTATGTGGTGAATAAGTGTATCCCGAATGAAAATAGAGGTTCGGGTAGAAAACACTTACATTATGTTTGAAGGTGTTCCTCAGATAATCTTAATTATATAAATGATAAAATTTAGGATCATATATTAATTATTATAGAAACTATTTTACTGTTAATTGATTTATTATAACTTTATTAAAGATCATTCATGGATTTTTGATGGGTTATGATATTCAATTTCATTGTGTGGGAGTGTTTTATTCGTTGGGTTTCATGATCGGTTTACATATATACATGTTGAATTTATCATCTAGAATAGTAATGGTACTTTAGAATAGAATTTTTATGTTATATTTTCACAAACATATTATTTCATGGTTATATATATTTTTTTTATTTTAGGTATTGATGATAATTCCTTATATAAAACATTAATGACAATTATTTCAGTTAATTGGCGGTTCTTGATAACAACAAACACATTTTCATTTTTAAATTTGTATCAAGTGTACAATATGATTAAAGATCCTTAAATAGGTTATAATAAATATTTTATATTCTGGTTCAACCATCAAAATGGTTTCATAATAATAATTTAATATGGTTGTAGGAATTGAAAACTATTCACCCTTTTATGTGATAAATTAACACATCTCCGCTCGTGTTTTCATTTCTAGTATAAAAGAAGGGTAAATTTGAGATTATTTATAATTATTCCTTTATCATAAATAAATTATATTACTTTTTATTTAGTTAATTAATCACAATAATTGTATTAAAGTATTTGAGGAATGAAAAATAAATTAAAGGAATATGAAATAAAAGAAAGGGAATGTGTAATTTATCTCTTAAAGTCATCATCCTTGAGAGCCACATTAATGGAGAGGTTTTCGTCATTTTATGTGACCATGCACTGATATATGGGGAATAGGATCTTTTGGAGGATATTTGATCAGAATTTCTACAATTAACAAGGCTTGAGAAGAATTTAGAGAAGTTGGATTGAGTGTTTTGTTATAGTTGTGGAGTGGGGTGATTTTTGAATATCTTATTCATTATTTTATTATTTCCCTCAAGCCATACAATGGTGTAGATTAATGTGACCCATAATATTATTTAGTGAATGTATGTTCCAACTATATGATCTTATATAATTCATGATGATAGGAATAATGAATTTAACTAATAATGTATATATACGGTAAACTATTGTATTTTACTTTTCATAAAAAATTTAAGTATTTCTAAAAAATACCAAAAAACCATCCTATCAATTTAATGAATTTTAGATTAAAAAAAATCTATTTTTTGAAAATAATTTTAAATTAATTTTTAATTCAATTAAAAAATAAAATCATAATTTATTCAAAAAATAATGACTTAAAAAATATAATTTTTTATATTACCTAGAAAAAATAATCAAGATCTCATTATATTATAACAATAAGAATTGAAAATTTTAATATGATTTACTATTCATAAGTTCCACATTATTATTTATTCTAATATTCAAAAGGGTATGCTATTATTCACCAAAAATTATGTTTCTCTTTTTAGACTCAAAATATCTTACTGAACGAAATCATGGGTGTCAATCTTTTGAAATTAAAATCACATAGGTGGAAAAATTATGTTAACATGAAAGGATATAAAAAAGGGGTGTTTTTGTGAAGACTTAGAATTTTAGGGATTTATTTATAAATCCTTGTGGTTTTACATTCTCGTTTTCTTATAAAATATTTTTCCTCATAATTCCAAGATTGTTACCCGATAAAAAATATTTCTATAGGTCTTCATCATACTATCCTATTGATCTCATGTTGCCTCTTACATTTTGTTATCATCCAATGTATCGATACCAGTAGATTTTTCTAATTCCTCAACACATGTTCTTTAGAGTGGAGAATCTAAATACACTCTTCATAATATGATAGGTCAATTTCCATGACTATTCTATTAGAATCGAGGACATGAGTTATGTCTGGCATGTAATTCCTAAATAATGAGACATGTAACACATTGAGTAAATTATACAAGCTAGGAAGCATAGCCAATAAATATGAAACAACTCTTATTATCTATATAATTTCAAAAATTCCAGTGTTCATTGGGATCATTTTCCTATTCTTCCCAAATATTATAATTCCCATCCATGTAAATACACTGAATAAAATGTGATCTCCCTATTGATATTTAAAATCCTTCTTATATAATAAAAATATATTTTTCTTCTTCATTTAGTTTCCTTGATATGGAAATGAATATTATTTACCTTTGTTTTTGTTCCCTCCACATGCTCTGGAACCACAAGCTTCCTTTCACCAAAATGATCCTAACATGTTTGTGTAAAAAATATCTTTCATTATAATACTTCATATTGATCCATTTAAATACAATAATGGAATATATTAATGAATGAAAACTCCACCAAAGGTAAATAGGGATCCCACATACATTGAAAATCAATAGAGAATCATCTCAACATGTATTCAAATTATTGGATTGTCCGTTCTGATATCCCATAAATTTTAGGGTGATAAGAGGTACTCTATCAAAGCATAGTTTCTAGGGATTTTTGAAGTCTTTTCAATAATTTTTATTTAATTAATAGATCAAGGTCAAACACAATTGAGATAGGTTATCCATGACGTCTCACAATATCCTTGATATAGAGTCATGCAAGGTTCTCTAGTGTAAAATCCTCCCTTATAGCATGTAAATGAAAATATTTCACATGTTGATCCACAATTACCCATATAGAATCATTTGTTCTTGTATTTTTGTGTTACACAATGAAAAAATACAAGGGGATGTCATCCCATTTTCATTTAGGAAATGGTAGAGGTTGCAGGACTCCTCGAGGATGTTTTGATTCATCCATTAGTTTTATGACTCAGAAAACATCTTAATACAAAATTAG
This sequence comes from Viscum album, assembly GCA_963277665.1. Lineage (NCBI taxonomy): Eukaryota > Viridiplantae > Streptophyta > Magnoliopsida > Santalales > Viscaceae > Viscum > Viscum album. The sequence continues at coordinate 2,039,011,023 of OY728121.1, forward strand.
CATTAGCCATCATGATGTTGTCCAACTTGAATTTTTTATCCTTATATCTATAAATTATAGTTCTAATAGAGTTTATAGAGGAATTCAATCTTTGGGAATAATACAATAAATACATTTTCAGCTCATGTATTGTGGGAACAGAAAACAACTTCCCATATTTCAGAATTCCATAGTCACATACAATGTAAGTCATCTTACCATATTTCATATCATCAATTTTCTTTTTATTTTCATCATCTTTAAGATTAGGTCTTTTAATCCATTCTAATAAATATGTTATAGAAACCAATTTAAAATGTAATAATTTTTTACCTTATTTAATAATTTCCATTTCCATCCATATTAAATCCATGAAAACAAGATCCCATTAAATTTTCATTATTTTTAAAACACTATAATCTATCCTACTAAATGAATCATCTACCTTATTTTCATGACCTTCGAGATAGTGAATGGAACAATCGTATTCCATGAGTTCTTCAAGAAATCCCCTTTCCCTTATGTTGAGTACATTTTGTGAGAAGATATACTTCATAATCTTGTGATCCATATATATCAAACATCATTATCCATAGAGTGAGTGTCAAAATATTTTTATAGAAAATATCACAGTAGCTAATTCATGATCGTGTGTAGGATAATTTTATTCATGAATTTTAAACTCCCCTGATACATAGGATTTAACTCTATAATTCATCAAATTGGCACAACATATTACTTTAGATGATACATGACTATAGATCTCAAACCCATAATTACTCAATGGTAGAGTTAGGATCGTATCATTCACTAATATCCAATTAAATTATTTTATAACAGTCCTCACAATCTTTTGTTCACATGATCTTATCCCCTTTACGTGTAATCTTGTTCATTGGGTTCTCTAAAATGGGAATGTTTTAAATGAAAGGCTGATAATAACGTGGTAAAATAATAAAACAACATTCTTAAATTTATTTCATTGTATTTGACCTTTCATTAATATCCTTTTTCATCACTAGATCTACATATATTCATCCTTAGTTAGAATTTTCCAATGAAAAGAAACAGATTAAAGAAATAATTCACTCTTTATAAACATACCATATAATTCATTTCTTATAAAAGTAATCCGAATTATGTGTAATTTATTTTCATGATCCTATTTGATTTTAGAGTATGAAAAGATATAATATATTAATTCTACAACAATGCCATCTAGATATTACATAGAAACATTATTCTTTACTTCCATGAATACAAATTTTTCATTAGTCAGTTCATAAGAAATTATTGTAAACTCATATTGCCCATACCTGGTCTGAAATGTTGTATTTTAATGTCTTCCTTTATTACTCATAACTGACGATATCCATGTCACTGATCAATCATTGAAAAATATTTTTCTCCCTGAAGTTGATCAATGAAAATCAAAGTGATGTTGGGGATACATGAAATTTATTGACATATCATTGATCACACTGTAATAAATATGAAACATCATAGATTTTTCATTCTTCTTAATGAAAAGTAAAAGGTCACCCAATGGGAGTAAAATAGGGTGAAAAAATCCTTTATCACTTAATTCCTCTATTTGTTTCTTCACTTAAACAAATTCCAAAGTGGGCATTCTATATGTGGTATTTTATGCGTTCTTTGAATCAGGAATTAAGTCAATAGAAAACAAAATTTCCCACTCTAAAGTATGTCAAGGTAAATCCTCTAGAAACACATTAACATATTCTTACACAACAGCTACATCCTCTATTTGATCATTCATTTCCTCACACAATGTTATTTCCTTCCCTTTCTCCACAATATTTAAATTCAATAGAGCTATTGGGGTGAATATTGAAAAAAATAGTGGGAGATGATTCTTCTCTAATTATATGGGATCCCACATCATCCAAAAAAATTGAATCCTCTTTCTTCATGCATTAAATTTTTGCATCATTGTTTGAATACATTCCATAGCGAGGAATATATCAAATTAAATCAAGGGTATGATAATAAAATTGTTAGATAAAGCACATTTATATTCCATAATGGTGACAACCTGACACTATTTTGTTGCAATGATACTTACCTTAGGTGTGTTTATTGACAAATACCATATGAAATCCATTTTTAAATATCGAATTATCTTTTTACACTATGAAGATATGAAAAAATATGATTATTTGGAATCAAATAAAACATTTTCTATGTTCAATGAAATTATTATGGTACTTACCACCACATTGTTAAGAACTTAAACATCATAATTGTTTACTTCAAAATCATGCGTTTTCACCCATGGCATTATTTAGGGAATGTTTACATGACACTTAAGACAATCATATTCCTAATGAAACCTATCTATACAATTGTAACAATGAATATTGGAATCTTCATTCTACACCTTACAATCTCAAGATAGGTGTCATTTTTCTCCACACAATTAACAAACAGTTATACCCTTTTTGAAAAGTATGAGGGTGTCTATTCCCATAATTATAACAGAGTGGAAGGTCTACTCCTCAATTCATCCCCACTTCCTTATTTTCTTCTCCAAATTTTACAAACACGCAATTTTCTCTTACATTCTCATAAAATCATAAGATGAAGAAAATTTATATTCCATCATGATTTAACTTGAGACTATATCTTCATATGATGAGATGTTTTGGGATACCATATCCTTTCAGTTGAATGGATTAAACCCATAAAATAATCCATCAATCATGCTCCATGCATTACATATTATGTCTACAAGATGTCTTGATATCCTTGTGAATTTATCTTCATACTTTTCATCATTCTCATCAATTTTTTTCCATATATTCATATACTACCCTTCCATATATAATCTCTTTCCATAGGTGAAGTATTTTTCAAATAATATTTCAATAAAATACCTCGATTCCATTTTTTCTATTTCCTCCTCAACCTATGTGTTTTGAATTAAATACTACCACTGATATGTGTTTCCTGATAGTCGATAAACTTACATGAAAACGTTCTACCATTCTTTATATTCAAATGTGAGAAATATATTCTCTAATGAACATATCCACTAATCTGATAGGAATGGGATTGTAGTTCCATTGAATGACAGAGGTTGTTGTATAATAAAGCATTCTAACATCCCCCCCTCCAAATTCTAGGATCATGATGATAAATTTGGTTAAGGTTATTATTCATATCGTGCATCAGTTTTCTCAGTATACTTATAAGTTTCTTAAAACAAGATACAACTCCATAGCCAACATTTTATCATGAATCAGAGGGAAATCCATACATTGGACATGCGGGTTCAAGAGGTTTCTATCCTCCCATTAGGCACCATTTCCTAATAATATAATACACTATATTAGGTTAAAAATCATAATTTATAATATCATCATTTAAAAATAATTATAAAAAGTTGAAATTCTATAAATAGATAATCTCGTCATTTTAAACAGGGGTACTTTGAGAAAAAATTAACATTTAAAACCATCATATTGTCTTATAATGAAAATGTGAATTATCTTAAGAATCTCCCCTTGGAGTGTCAAACTAGGTGCGTAGTAAGGCCCATTTTCTTGTAATAGGATATCATAGGTGAAGCTCAAAACTCCTTGATAGAATTTTCATTCCTAGGTACATATGTGCCAGAACCACATCAACATATAGTAACCAGACAACGTTGTGGTTTCTAGAAGTATCCACATAATATATTTCTTAAAAAAATTCTTGTATGATCTTGTATTTTTATCCTCAAATATTATCTTCTGGGATTTTACCCTAATATACATTTTCGAAATATAGTTTCAATGTTTTCTACTAAATTACCTTTGATACTAAATGTAAGGGCATGACCCTAGTTTCCTAGATTCAGTGTCTTATTTTATTACAACAACATATAATAATAGAATATGTATATTGAAGGGATGAGTAGTTTAATATCTTTGTATAAAATATTCATAAAAAATGTATAACATTGCAACTTGAAATGGAAAACAAGTTGGAATCTCTTTTTGACAACATCCATAACCCCAATGTTATTTTTTTATACCATTCATAGTATATATCATCATGTCCTGCAAAAATGAATCATAAGAAAGGGGTGTTCTCTAATGATCGTTAAGGGTAACCAATACAGTGGATGATACTAAAAACATAAAAATTAGGCATAAAGAATAACTAAAAAACACATGTGTTTAAAAATGAACATGAAGGAATTATGGCCGGAATAAGATATGAATAAAAATCATATAATAAATCATTACCATGGATAATCCACTAGTCAAATAACATAATTAAATTTAAATTTCTATTTTCTTGATGAGGTAATTCATAATTATGGACATCATAATCTTACTGTAAATGCCTCATTCCAAAATAATAAATAATCAATTTTTTAAGGCCTTGTTTCATGGCTGTAGTGGGTCTCATAATATGTTCATATGTATCGTGGAGATATTGAATGCCCCACCCATCAAATAATATGTCCAATTAATTACACATATGAATGGTGATAATGATAAACAACATATATATAATATTGTAACTAATATATTAAATTTTAATAATATGCCTCGAACAATATGCATAAACATTGACCATTCAATGAAAATTGGTGAATGGTGTTATGTTAGCACATCCAAAATAAAAATAATCAGAAACCGTTAAATTAAATATTTTATATGATTTAATTGAATATTATTTCCAATAATACAAAATAATCAATATAATTGTTTAAAAAGGCAAAGATACACATATAAAATCAACGAGTAATTCTTAGGATAAGTACTCTTTTACATTGAGAAGAAGAGTTCATTTGGAAAATTCTATATATCAATACTATAAGTGATTTCAGATAATATGATAATAATAAAAATACTGTTTTTATAATGATAATATTCACTTAAAATAGATTTTATATTTCCCATGATTATTAGTAAGAATTTGGGAAATTTCATTGAATTTGTCCTGTAATACGGTAATAGTTTTTTAAAGCTCCTTCTAAAACATATTACTCATGATAAATGAAATTATTATTATTAATAGTAACAATATATAGAACATTATCACATAACATATGGGGATTAAATAAATATAAATAATAATTTAATTTTCGTACATAGTGAATAAAAGAAACTTGAATGAAAATAGAAGTTCAGGTAGAAAACCCTTACCTAAACTATGATGGTGTTCTAAAATTGTATTAAGGACCTGAATAATAAAATTTAGGTTCATAATTTAATGATTAAAGAACCTACTAAAAATTTATTGGATTTATTATATCCTTATTTGGGTTAATGCATGACCTTTTATGGGGTTAAGAGATACAATATCATTGATTTGTAGTCTTTTCATCCATGGTGGTCATAATAAGTTTACTTATATTCATGTATAGATAGACATGTAGAATGAAAATGGTTGATAAAAAAAGATGTTTTATGTTTTTAGTGAACAACTAGTGTGTTATATGGTTATAAAATATGTTTGGTTACTCAGAGTGAAGATGAATAATTTTATAAAACATTAATAATAATTGATTCAGTTTTTATCGGTTTTTGATAAAAAACGATAACGTTTTGATATATAAATTAATATCATCTGTAAAAAAGAATTACAAAACATTAATTAAGTTATAATAAATATATTAAAGTTTGTATCAACCATTAAAATTATTTAATGACTAGTTTTGATGATCGAAATAGAGATTGAAAACTCGTTCTCCAAGAATATGATAAGTTAACACATCTCAGATTGAGTTTTCATTTATAGTATCAAGGAAGGAGAAAGGAGAGATGATGAATAATTATTCCTCTATCAAACCAACATTATAGTAAAAATACGTTAAAATATTATTCAGAACATTTGGACGAATGGAGGTGGTGATAGAAAGTCAAAATAAAGAACATGGAAAAAATGTGATAGAAAGCGGAATTTACCTCTTGAAGTTATCTTCCTTGAGAGCCTCTTTAGTCGAGAGTTTTTTGATTTTTTATGATATAAAGGGCTAATGGAAGTGGGGGAGGATCATGGGAGGAAATTTAGTTTTATTTTTACATTGAACATGTCTTGAGTGGGGTGATGTGTATAGGGAGTGAGGTGGGGGTGTCTAGTTTTAGGGAGGAGTGATTTTTGAATAACATATTCATTATTTAATTATTCTACTCAAGGTACTAAATAGTGTTGATTCATGTGACAAATAATATTAATATGTCAATGCGAGTTCGAACCATGTGTGATTACATAATCCATGATGCTAGGAATAGTAAATTTAAAAGAAACTTTGTATATACAGTAAATTACAGTATTTCACTGTTCATAAAAATTCGATTATTTTTTTTAAAATCTCAAATATCCACCCACAACATTTTTCTACAAGTAAAATTAATAAATGGACTACATTAATTTTAAATAATTCTATATATTATTAATTTATTTTTTAAATATAATCACAATTTGTTCAATAATTAACAATTTTTAAAGTACAATTCTTTTTATATCTCCATAGAAAATTATTCATGATTTAATTGTTTTATAACCATATGAAAATAAAATAACAATATGATTTTCTACTCCTATTGGTCAGATTACTATTAAAATTAATAATCATAATGGTATGTTACCAATCACAAAAAAAAATTGTTTGTCTTATTAGACACTAAATATCTTACAGAACAAAACTATGTATGATATTTTTTTTTTGAAATTCCAATCACATAGGATGAAGAATTAGGTTTACTGGATATACTATAAAACAATGGTGTTTTTTATATACATTGTTTCAAGAATTTATTAATAAATCCTTGTGTATTTACATATCATTTTAATGTAAGAAAAATCATTAAAAATTCCATATATCTCTCTCATTAAAAAATTAAATTGTCCCATGTTATGTGTCATTTTACTGAAATCGGTGTCGATTCACATTCATATTTCACTTAACATCTTCAATGTCACAACCCATCACCTAGGCCACATTCCATGACTACCCCAGACCACCTCCTAAAGGATAGGTGTTGGAGACTAGTGAAGAAGGCATTATCCTAATAGTGGGAGTCAATTTTTGAGTACTTGTACACACACACTCTCACAATCCCGTCCAACAAAGCTTAAAATGGAAAACATGAATTCTACTAAGATAAAAACATCGAGTAATTTATATAAAGATGGATGTAAAGTGGTCCAAAATAAAAAACCAAGAAAAGAAAAGTTGTAAAAAAGGTTGTAAAAATGACTCTAAAAAACCTTCCGTAGAAAACCCTACAGGTTGAGTAGGTGAATAGTTTCAACCTGATGTTGTATGAGAATACCTTGCCTATCTATCCAGACGTGGAACTGCCAATTCCTAGAACACCAAGTTCTATGAAAAAATGTTGGGAATCTTTTCATGATATGATATTTGTGGGCAGAGCCCATGTAGGGGTGTGTAACAAAATAATCAGTCGGAACCCCAAACCACTGAGAAAAGACGACAATGAAAAGTACAAACCATGTACTGGATAACTGAAAAGGTCTAAAAAATGTTTAGAAAGAAATACTATCAGTTTTAATGTTGAATAATGCTTACTACAGAGATATTCATCCTTGATGAGTCACTATGGATTACAGTGCCACTGTGGTCCACTCATCAATGAGTTCTACTTGTCCCTTGAGTAACAACTGTCACATTGAGGCCACTGATGTCTTCTCATCTGTTGGGAAACTGATGTCCACTAGTTTGTTGGGACATTGAGTTCTTCCCATTACTAGGGTCTGATGGTCCACTGAGGTCTAGTAGTCTACTTGGTCACTGAGTTCATCTATTCACTAAGGACATCTAGGCCACTTAGGTCCACTCCTAACTTCATTATCATCATTTCATGTCATAGTATTCCTACCCATAGTGTGCTAAATTCCATGAAAATATACTCATCAAGCAATCAAACGTATACCAACATCCACAAAAACTTAGTTGGAGTATGCTAAATGGAATTTCTGATCGCTAGGTTCCCAATGGCACAAATGGATCATCAATCTGATGTACATTTTGAATGATATGCTCATTTTACTAAATAGTGGTTTTTTGCATCCAGGTATGGTCCGATCGAGGTTCGGCCACCCAATCAATGTCTGACCTAGACCGCAGGGACATGGGGTCCACCATTGTAGTCTTGTTGGACCTTGGTCCACTATTCTCGTGATGCAACAGGGCTCTCTGCATCCGCTCACTCTATCACTTGCCATTGTCATCATCCATGATCCACCGCCAGAGGCCATTGTTGTGGGCCTCATCTACCACTTTGATTCATCGATGAGGTGCTCCCCCTCCCACACATGGTCGACACCACATTATTACACTATCAAGCAAGCAGTTCCTTCCGCATGCCCCTATACCCACATCAGTTGTTCATTTTCTTGATCGAAGAGTGCCTTCAAAATCTGAAGGTCATCATCTTCACCACTACATAAATCATGTTGTATCACTATCAATCTAGAGGTCATGTCATGATGAACATAATAATTCCTGCATTAGAGGTATTTGGTCATTGTTCTAGTCTGGCTGATCCATTCACATTATAATTTAAAATAATTTTGGGTGAATATTTAAGAATCTAACTTATAATACTCCGATTCTAATTCCATGATTAAAAACCTTCCCACATGAGTGATCGACCTGTAGGATAGCCGGTCATGGGTTTACACACATTCTTCATTCAAATCCATGAATGAGTAAATGGAAATTCACTCAGAGTCAATTCTCCTACCTCATGTTTGGGTTCATAGTGTAATACCCCAAGCTTAGTGTAATAGTGTCTTTTAACATTTATTTACCACGGTTAAAAGTAAATTTGGTAATTAATGGTAAATTTATAGTATAATTACCCTAAATCATTTACCAATTATATAAGATAAGATTAGTTCAAACAAAAAACCCTTTTAAATAAAAAATGATCCTTTTGGACCACATGTATTATATTAGGGAATTTATAATTATTTTATTTAATGAAGTGTTAAAATATTTAAATCCAATGATTAATAACTAAACCATTATTAATATAGGGTTACACAAAATATAAATTAGAATATAAATATTCCATAGACTGATAAAATGATTTCAAACATAATTAAATTTTATTTATAATTTTTAGGCATTAAATAATTTTATTTATTTAGTACACAATGATGATGCAATAATTAACTTAACAATGATATATTAAAATAATTGATATTATAAATATCCAAATAAATGTAAATTGAGACTTCCATGGAATTTCACTAATTTTATAAGTTACTATGACATGTTATGGTTTAATAAATAAATTATATTCAATGTGATAACATTTTTATGGCTTTCAAAAAATTCAAATACTAAATAGTGTCAAAATTGACGTAATTGAGTTTTTAAAACAAATAATATTTTATTAATTGATATAATATTCTTAAAAATCAATGGATTGGCCAAATGACGTAGATATGGTAATATATATTAATGATGAACCAAATGAGGTTCACTTGGATTATTAAAGTATTCTTATTATCCATATAATATAAAAATACAAAGAGTCACGGTAAATATCAGAATATTTATCTAAGAGTTAAATCTAAATGAAAATGTTAATATGGGGACCTAAACCAATCCAAAACCTATTGGGTTAGGGTTTCCTGACACACCACTACCTTATCATTAAAATAAATCATTTTCAATTTATTATAATAGGAAAATTATTTTATTATAAAATCGTATTTAAAGAATTTCTTAATTTGACCCTCACCTCTCTTATAAAAGGGTACATCACCTTCTCATAATTTCACACCTCCAATGAAATTTGGCTCGGCCAAAACATTCCCAAATATCCTCCCCACATTCATCCCTTCATCCTATAGTCCTTATGTTGGTCTGAAAGCCAATCTAAAGAAACCTTTTCATCAAATACAAATAATGAACTGGAAGAAGGGATAAATATTTCATCACCACTTTCATGTTCTTTTCTTCTTCCACATATTCATTATTTGTAGTTTCCATTATAAAATAATAACTCCAGTATCATTTATATACTGTGATGTTGTTATAAAAATTATAGAACCATATTCATTATTCTACCCATCATATGAATGAAAAATTCACCAAATGTGCGTACGTACAACATATCATCTCCACATCATGGTGTAGTTAGGTATTCAGAAACATCTTTATTTCAATGGGTATAATAATGTGTATAACAGATTTAAATAATAAATATAAAAAAATAATGATTCTGTATGTATGATATACCATTCAATTACATACAATTTCACCATCAATATAATTATATTGGTGCTCGTGCATACGTATTGATTACGGTCTCCACGAACACGATGAGATACATTCCTCGTCGTAATCATTAATGAATTATTTTCATTTTGTGATTAAAAATAATGTTTATAAACATAATATAATTTTGTATATGAACCAAATACATCCTATCCATAACAAAAATGACTTAATTAACCAAACATATAATGTTAATCAAATCCGTTAACACCCGATACGATGATAATACTAAAATATTATTAACAAAGAAATATTATAAGATCATATATGATATGATATTTATGTATATGATTCTTGTATAATTCAATAACAACGTTTTAACTATTATAAATTATTTTAACATACCCTCTACTAAGTAAAAAGTACATCATAAGTGTTAATTTCACAATCATTTTATTATATGAGGTTGTTTTTACATAAGTATCTATTGGGACCTCTTAATTATCAACATAAATGTTTCTTAGAAATGTATTTGAAAACATTTTTATTATTTATTAGACTATAGGTTAAAGCCATTTTAACCATGTTTGAATTTTTAGGAAATGTTTTGAATGGAATCATTTCATCATTTTCCAAAAAATGTACTTTGTTACCTTTTCAAGAAAATTAAGGTATGAAGGTATTTTGTAACATATAAGGCCGGTGTGTCTATTTTCTGCAATTATATCATCATCAAATCTTACCATACAAGCTTATAATATTATTTTCAAAATAATTGTTTTCTTTTATAATTAAATGTCTTTTAAAGGATTTCAAAATAGAACGGTGTATTTCTCTACAAAATGCACTGATTTTATCTATGTCAACATCCTTGGATGGATTTTAAAGTTGTTTGAAATGAATTTATTATGATACAAATATTCCATATTGTATTGAATAATTTTTGATATTTTTGACTTTGGATGTGTTGTTTTTACACCACTCATGGTTTATAGATAATGTATTGACAATTCATTTCCTAGTTTTATTATAAATTTTTATGTTATGTTTAATCCTTTTTATATGAGGAATGCATTGGACATAGTAAATACTAGGTGGAGCCCTCAATAACTCCTTGATGAATTAGTAGGTCTCTTGAGACAAACTAGTGTCTCTTCCCAAGGCCTTGAAAAATCTTATTTTTAGTCTTGGAATAATCTCTCAACTATTTGGTTATGAAGTCTGGAATTATGAATTCCATTATTATGAAGGTGTCTATTGATTTTGCATGTGATTATTCAATTAGTAGAATATCCCTGTGAATATGTATATAGAATTATTTGATTTTATCTTTACCATATTTTGATGATGTATAAGATTAAAAGGTTTTTGTTTTAGTCTTATACATTTCCTTAAATGTTTATGCTTATTTATGAATGTTTCTCTTATGTTGTTATCCTTAATGAGAATCTGATCTCACCCCTTTATATGTTTTATTTTTCCAAGATGAGATGAAATATTTTATGGTTGACATGTAGGGATAGGAGAATTATAATCTTAGTCAATGGGGACAATAAGTTGTTGAGGTTTTTATTTCATGATGTAATGATGAAATTATGAATGTATCTAGTAATTACAAGGCTATTAAATTGATCAGACATTCGGAACATGATTTTTGTATCATGCCAATGTTATGCCATAATGCACCGAATCATGGTATATGGGGTTAGGGCGTTATAGGTTATAAGATATGATGTTTAGTACAATCCTTGGAAACCATATTTTGATAAAATTTGATTAGATCACATTACCCCAAGATAGAAATTGAGGATTGGTATAAATAAACTTCCTAGAATTTTGGTAATGTAGAGATTTTGTGTATTTTCCAAGAAATAAACCCCTTTCTGGATACGAGCTGGTAGAGAAGGCTTAGGCACAGCTGTACCTTGGAGTGAATGCTCTAACAAGGAGTTTCGGGGTTGACCCGTGGTATCCTAGTACATGACAACGAGCCTTACTACCATCTTTGTCATGACACACCTAGGGGTTATTCTTAGGATAATTCCCATTTTCATTACAACCCATTATGAAGGATTTATGAGTATGTATCTCCTCAAAGAAAACATTTATTTTATGAATATGTATTGTATCCATAAATTGTTCAATTTATGTTAAGTATTTTACATGTTTGGAAATATGTATTTTGATTTATAAACTAATCTAATGTAAATAATTGTTTATAAATGGCTCCTAGTGAAAGGAATGGAAACTGTATCAACGCATGTAATCCATGTTGGGATTTCCCTCCTAATCAAGATAATTATAGTGGACCTGGTGATTTAACCAGTCCTGATAAGCATATCGTCATACCGAGATAACTCATTCAGGTTATGAATACTATCCATACCTGTATGGATCACCCTAATCCACAACACGGAGGATACTTTTTTGAATTCTTTATGAGACTACAAACACCATCACACAATGGGAGTCCAAATCCATTAGTATCTGAGCAATTGATAAATTCATTATAGAACATATTTCATCCTTTGGGGAGTATGGAAAGGGAAATAGTTGTCTTTTCATTTTATCACCTCATGGGAGATGTAGATCAATGGTGGTAATTAATACAAAGCACAAAGTAAGAATAAGAATTATTGAACAAGGAATAAATGTATTTTTAAAGGGATTTTAATAGATAAATACTTTCCTTGTGATCATTGAGCAGATATGAAAATTCAATTTCAGAGTCTGAGGCCAAAGGATGATGAGAATGTCTCAAAGTAAGAGGGGGATTTTACAAGGATAGAAAGTAATGTAGCAGATTATATACGTATCCAAAGGAGTAAGATTGATCAATTAATTTATGGGTTAAATGCATTTCTTCATCGAGCATTAGTCTCACATTCCATCTCATCATACAAAGATATTTTGTCATTCACTATCAAGATAGAAAAGAAATTCTCTAACTCTTATGACTTCAATGAAAATAAAGAGAAGAAGAGATCTGCTAATCACTCTGGAAATGGAAATAAGGGGAAGAATGTAAAATTTTAATATCCATCCTATAGTAAATGTGGGAAGAAACACCCCGATTCTTTCCTGATGGGAATGGTAGTTTGTTACAAGTGTGGTGAAAAATTCCAACAAGCTCATGATTGCAAGGGAATAAAAGAGCATGTCATTGTAGATTGCTACCATTGTAGAGAAATAAAACATTATGAAACTGAATGTCATATGTTCCAGGGGAACATGCCGAATAAATGGAAAAGGAGCAAGGTCATTCATATGCGATCACTACTACTACGGTTGAAGCTCCGAAATACTTTGTGGAAGACAATTTAATTGTTTCCTCAAGTTTATCCAATGCATTATTTTATTCTAAATCATCGTATTATATCATATCATTCTAGTCTGCTATGAAAATTAGATATTTTCAATTTGACATAACAAGGGAGTTTTCAGTAAAAACTCATAAGGGATGTATCATTGCAACAATGTTTTGTAAATTAGTTCACATTAGGGCATATAAATGTTCTTTATATTCAGATCGCATCATCATACCCATGATTTAATTTGATATAATCTTCAGAATGGATTGGTTTTCGGACCATGAGGCCAAAAATTATTGTATGAATAAGGAGGATTCAATTTTCAATGATGATAAGGAGTGCATTATATTTGAAGAAAAAAATGTCACCACCTAATTCTTATCTAGATCCACCCCCAGTATCTCTACTAAATTCAATTATTTGGGATGAAGAGAAAGGAATACTTATGGTTGAGTAAAAGAATGTTTGAATAGAGGGCATACCTATTGTGAAAAATATATTGATGTGTTTCCATAAGATTTACTAGGACACACTCTAGAATGAGAAATTGGGTTTTCTATTGATTTAATTCCTGGTTCAAGGCCCATATAAATGACCTGTTATAGAATGGACATAGTGGAATTAGTGGAAATAAATAAAAAACTAGTGGAATTGAGTAATAATGGGTGTATTCACACTTGTGTTTTTCCATGGTGAGCCCATGTCCTTTTTGTTAAGAAGAAAGATGGATCTATTTGGTTGTGCATTGAATACATGGAAATAAATGCTATAACAATAAAGAAAAATTATACCTTACCTCACATTGATGATTTATTAAACCAACATCATAAAGCTCAATATTTTCAAATATTGACATTCCATCTAGATATCATCAGTTGTGTGTGAAGAAGGAAGACATTCTAAAAATATAATTTTGAACCAGGTACGAGCATTACGAGTTTACAGTAATGCTTTATAGATTGACTAATTCACCCTCTGTCCTCATTGATATAATAAATAGATTTTTCTTGGGATATCATAATAACTTTTAAGTGGTGTTTTTTGATGATATCATTGTATAGTCAAACGGCTACAAAAATCATGAAAATCAATTGCACACTATTCTAAAAACTCTCAGACGAAATGATTTATATGGGACCTTTATCAAGTGTGATTTCAGGAATCAATATATTTCTATTCATGGCCATATTTTCTGTAAAGATAGATTCTATGTTGATCCTTCAATGACCAAGGGAATACAAGAATGACCAGCACCGAAGAGTATAAATGAGGTATGTAATATTATTTTTTTAACAGGTTATTATCGACGTTTCGTCCATAATTTTTCATGGGTGGATAACCCTTTAACCAATATCACAAGTAAAGGGGTTAATTTTTTTTTTTGGAAAAATAGTGTGAAGAATGATTTCAGGAACTGAATATATGATTAGTAAATGCTTCTATCCTAACTCTACCATCAGGGACCAATGTGTTTGTTATTAATAGTGATGATTCAATTAAAGGAAATGGTTGTGTCCTTATGCAGAATGATAGAATTATTTCATACACATCACTACAACTAAAAATTCATGAGAAAAACAATCCCACTCATGATCTTGAGTTAGCAGCGGTAATATTTTCCTTGATGATATAAATACACTATCTCTATGGTGAAAATGTGAGATTTATACTGATCACAAGAGTTTGATAAATATTTTCTCAGTGAAATAACTCAACGTGTGGCAAAGGAGATGGCTTGAACTACTCAAGTATTATAATTGCACTATTCAAAACCACCAGGGGATGGAAAATATGGTGGAAGATGCTTTGAGTAGAAAGGATTTGGTTGTTTTGAACAAGATGAGAGTTGAAAGGGATTCTATTTTCATGGATCTAGTAATGTTGGATATTGGAGTAACCATAGAAGGTGAAACATCAATACTTTTTCAAATGGTTTCTAACCCATATTTACTAGAATAGATATATAGTTCTCAGAGAAAACTCATAGGCAAAAACTTTTTGAGGAAACAATAAAAAGAGTGATGGTTATCCAAACCCACATCAAAGAAGAACAAAGTAGGTAAAAGAGCTATGTAGATAATCAGAGGAAGGATTTGGAATTTCAAATAGGATTTGGAATTTCAAATAGGATATCTTCTTTTCTTGAAGGTGTCCACAAGAAAGGGTGTCACAAGATTCGGTAAGAAGGTTTAATTGAGTTACAGGTACTACAGTCCTTTCAAAATTCTAGAATAATTTGGGGATGTAGAATACTGTTTGACAATTCCGCCTAGTCTCTCCAAAGGTCATGATGTGTTCCACGTATCACTATTGAGAAAATATGTTCCAGAACCAATGAATTTACCCACTTGTGAATAAATTTAACTATAACCTAATATTTCTTATTGTAATGATTTTTTCATCATTATTGATACTAGTGAACAAGTGCTGAGAAATCGGACGACCCCTATGGTAAAATTTCCTTGTTGAAACCATAAGATGAAAGATGCAATGTGAAAACCTAAGGAACGTAAGATGAAGAACAACCTCAATCATTTTATGTAGGGATTTTATAAAGTTTTTTAGGACCAACTTGTTTTAAGGATGAGAGAATGTAACACCCCATGATTCCACAGTACGTTTCCCTATAAATAATGCATTAGCTTTCATTGTATGCAACATGGAATTTTAACACAACACGACCAATTAATCTATATAATACGAATTGTATTCCCAGTTTTTAGAAATTTTATAAATTTTATGTTTCAAAATGGACTTCATTTTTTAATTCTGAATATTGAAATTATCATAGGATGATTTTTTGGTATATTTCAAAAAACATTCAATTTTTGATATATAGTCAAAAACACTGCGTTATTATTTAAAACTGAAATTTTAATTAAATAATTAGTAATTTTTTTTTTGGTCAAAATATAAACATAATAATTATATATGTTCAATGTAATTAATTGTAGTCATTTTATAACAAGATTAGATATATAATATTTTATTGAACTTTTTAACGTCTTTTACCTACCTTCTAGGAGCATTTACAAATTTTCATTAAACAAAATTTTACTGCATCTGTGAGTTGAATTTTAAAAATATGAGAGACACTGTTGACATCAATAAGTAAAATTTTGTTCAATAAGATGATAATAATTTTTAATGAACCTTAACACATGTCCTAATTCTATTGTATATGTGTATTTCTAATAGAATCAACCTTAGTAATAAAATATGATCCTTTTGGTCCACTTGGATTAGATTAGGACATTTATTATTATTTTACATATTGAAGATTTAAAAGAGTTAAATTCAGAGTTTAATAAAAAAAAATTAATATAGGGATACACACAATATAAATTAGACTATAAATATTAATTAGAAAGATAAAAATATTTCCTATATAATGATATTATACGTATAATTTTAAGACATAAAATAAAATAATTTATTTATGACACAATGATGATGCAATAATTACCTTAATAATGAAATAATAAAATAATTGATATTATAAATATCCACATAAATGTAAATTGATACTTTTTATGAATTAAATTAATTTTATAAGTTAATATGGCATGTTAGGGTTGATTAAATAAATGTTATTTGAAGTGATAATGTTTTTAATACTTTTAAAAAAATCAAATACTAAATTGTGTCAAAATTGACATAATTGTGTTTTTAAAACAAATACTATATTATTAATTGATATAATTTTCTAAAAAATATAAGGATTGAAAAAAGGACATAGATAAGGCAATATATATTAATATTGAACCAAATGGGGTTCTCTTGTTTTTTTATAGTATGTTTATTAACCTTGTAATATAAAATTAAAAGAGACATGGTAAATGTCAAACTATTTAACTAAGAGTTAAATATAAAAGATAAGGATAATATAGTGACCTAAACCTGACAAAAACCTATGGGATGAGTGGTTTTCTATCCATCCGAACATTGGCCTCTATATAAATCATTTTTGATCCATTACAAATCAAAAATTATTTTATTATAAAATAATATTTCAATCTTTTCCTAAAGTTACTATCAACTCTCTTATAAAAGGGTACATCTCCTTCTCTTAATTTCACACCTCCAAAGAAATTTGGCTTGGAAAAAACCTTCCCAAATGTCTTTAAAAGGTTCCTTGCTTCATATTAGAGGCTTTACTTTGGTTATAAATCCATCCTATGTATCCCTTTTGATCAAATCAAAATGAAGAACCTGATGACGTGGTAAATATTTCATCTCCTCTTTCATGTTTTCTTCATCTTCCACTTACTTTTTCTTTGTTGTTTACAATTTAAATTAATAACTACATTATAATATATATACTATGATGTTAATATAGAAATTATTCAATAATATTCATTATTCTATCCATCATATGAATGACAAAGTCACTATACATGCGTATTTACGGCCTACCGTCTCAATGCCGTGGTGTTGTTTGTTATTCACACTCTTCATTATTTGGATGTGTATAATAATGAGTATAACTGATCTAAATAATAAATATAAAATGTTAATAATTATTTATATATGATATATCATCCAATTACATATGATTTCACTATTAATATAATGATATTGTCTCTCGTGTATACGTACGGAATACCGTCTCCATGAAAGCGAACATAATATCATTCTATCCACAATACATACTATCCAAAAAAATGACTTACATAACCAATCATAGAAAGGAAAACGAATTTGTTAACACCTGAAACGATGATACTACTAAAATATTATTAAAAAAGAAATGTTATAAGAACATATATGATATTATATTTATGTATATGATTTTTTTATAATTTAATAAAAATGTTTTAACTATTATACTAGTTGTTAACATAATAATGACTATGTTAAACTACATCATAAGGGTTAATTTCACAATCTCTTTATTATCATAGGTTTTTTATGTAAATATCTACTAGGACATATTTATCATCCCAATCCATGTTCCTTAAAAATGTATTTCAAAATATTTTTACTATTTAATAGATGATGTGTTAAATCCATTAACAACCGGGTTTTAATTTTTCTAATTTTTTTTTGGAAACAATCATTCTGTCATTTTCCAAACAAGTAACTTTATGACCTTTTCGACAAAATTAAGGTAAGAATGTCTTTTATTAACGTACATGGAAGATGTGGCTATTTTCTACCATTATATCATTTTCAATGCATCCCATACATGCTTATAATAATATTTTCTAAATTAATTTTTTCTATTATAATTATATGACGTTTAAATGATTTCAAAATCTAAAGAGATATTTCTCTACAAAATGTTTTCATTTCATATATGTCAACATCCATTGAGGGATTTTATGCTTGTTTGAAGTTGATATATTAACAGAAAAATCTTCCATTTTTTATTGAATATTTTCTGATATGTTTTATAGTGGATGTGTTATTATTACACCATTCATGGTTTATGGTTAAAGTATTGAAATCTCATATGCTATTTTTAATACGAATGTTTATGTTATGTTATACTTTTTCATATGAGGAATGCATTGTACTTAGTAAGTGAGGGGTGGAACCCGCTATAGCTCCTCAATGCATTGGTATGTCTAATGACACAAACTAGTGTCTTAGATCAATGCCTTGACAAAATCATACTTGTTTTATTAGAACAGGGCCTAGGCTATGTGATTATAAACTTTGGAAATATGCATTCCATCATTATAAAAGTGGATATTTATACTGCAAGTAATTATTTGACTAGTAGAATATCCATGATAATAAGTATATAGAATTATTTGAATTTATCTTTGCCTTTTTATGCTGAATTTTATGTTTAAATGGCTTTTGTTTTGTCTTATACATTTCCATAAATGTTTATGCTTTTTAAGAATGTTTTTGATATATTGATATCCTTACTGAGCATCTGAGCTCAACCCTTTCTATGTTTCACTTTACCCTAGATGTGAAAAAATATTTTATGGTTGACCTATAGGGATAGGCTAAGAATATTAGTGTGGTCAATGGGGAAAAATTTTTGTTGATGTTTTTATTTCTTCATTTAATGAAGAACTTATTAATGTATCTAGTAATTCCAAGGCTACTAAACTGATAGGTATTTTAGGAAATAATTCCTTTAACCATGCGAATGTCAGGTAATATTGCACCAAATTGGGTTAACTCGGTTGGGGAATTACAGTTAGTTGGAAAAGATCACATCGATGTCATTCATTGTTCCTATGTCTGTTGTTATTAGAGGTTCGTTGATCATCACTCACCAACACCAAATATAGAAGGGGTCATAGCTATAATAGATTGATTAAATGATACAATATTTGGGTAATACATTAATTGTATGAAATTTGTTTCAACATTTCTGTTACATTCTGTTGCAATGTCATTACATTGTTTCATTTATGAAACAACATTTCTATTATGATCATGTTTTGATGTCGTTACGTTTCCAATTATTATTATTTTCGCATAAAAAATTATAATATTATTTTAATTTTATATAATAAATCATTATTATATATTTATATAATTCAAAAAATAACTATTTCCATCTATATTTTCTATTTGAGGTTATGTCATTCCATTGGTGATGTTTTCATTATGGATGCAATGTTTCCCATTGATTTTTAGTCTGGACATCCATTTAGAAGTTTTCAAAAAAACATACACATGATATTTTTAATAAACATAAAAAAGTTCAAAACCCTAATTTGGGCACACCATGACTCAGAATCATGTTTTTCTTAATAGCCTGACCTCAAAATAATAATATTTGATTTTTTAAAAAAATATAAGGAATATCATGGATAATACATTTTCCCCACCATAAGTCTATATGTCATCATAATCCAAAACAAGGGAAGTATTAAATAATGTGTCTACATGGCACATATATGTGCCTCCCCCTACCAAGGGAACTTCTAGAGATTCTTTGCTTCCACCAATAATGCACAAGAGGAATCAACAATCCATGAAGGACCAGCTCCTATTGATCTTCAATCTCTAAGGGGAAATCATATACCATTTACCAATCATCAAAGTCCAACTATCCTCCGTGGACGGCATGTGATGGATCTTGTAAATTCCTTTTAAGTTGCGATATGTGAATAAAATTATACACCATGTGCATTTATGGGGGAAGAGATAGGTGTTATGACATGGTTCCTACTCAATTATAAACCTTAATGGGACAAACAATCTCAGACACAATGTTTCTCCCATGAAAAAATCTTCATTGTCCCCTTCAAGGTGATACACGATGAAAAACATGGTCTTCATCCTCAAAATACAATGTCGTCCATATCATATTTACATAAGATTTCTCCTTGGTCAGTGCAGTCCTCATCAGATCACAGATGACCTCCACCTTTTTTGTGGTAGCCCATTCCATCTCTAGACCCATGAGTGCTGACTCCCCTGAGTCTATACATCAAAACGACGATCATAGTTGTTGGACATAAAATGCCTCGAAATGTTCCATACTAATGGTGGATTGGTATCTATTTTTTTAAACAAACTCCACCAGAGGTAGATGATCCTCGCAACTATGACAAATGTCCCATATTCATAAATGAAGCATGAAGTCTAAAACATGGATAGTCCATTTCATATTACAATCTGTATGCAGGTGGAAGGTTGTTCTTATGTATGGATAAGTCCTAAATGACTTCTGAAATACATTACTCAATAGGTATGAAATGTGTTTTCCTTGGGCCGAGACAGTCATTGATGGGACTCCATGGAGTCGAACTATCTTCCTAAAATCGATGAATCCCAATATCTCTTCTGAACATTGATTCAGGATGGGTAGAATGTGGGCTGACTAAGTGATTTGGTGATCAATTATATATATGGTATTATTCCCACTAGATGTGAAGGGTAAACTCATCATAAATTCCATCAAGATACCATGCCACATCCAATCCAGAACATCGAGTTGCTGAGTCAATCCTTCTAGAAACTGATTCTTTGTCTTAACTTGTTTCCATGTGAGGCACCATGAAATCATCTCATCCACTTCCTTCATTATCCCTTGCCTCAATTACAAGCATCAGAGAACTTGGTACATTTTAGTCCTGGATGTACAACCAATGGGGAGTTTTGGAACTCCCATAGAACTCCCGCATGTGATGACATTGGTACAACAATGTTCCCTTTGAAAAGGATGTCATACTCCCCACCTAAAAAAATTCTAATATGATATCCTACTAATGATAACTGGGAACGTCTGGGTTTGTAGTAAATAGCTATATATTGTCCCTATATAACTCAATATAAGTCTCGATGTGTGATATCCATTGACAGGAAATAAGATTCTCAATCTCCATCCAAAAATTATATCTGCATTTTAGCAAAACTACTCTGACACTTCACTCAACAATTTAAACCAGATATCCTGTTGGGAACATCTGTCCTCATGTTTCCCTACCCATAAGTATTGATAATCTCAAATTCATAGTCATAGATGAAATCTTACCACTCCTACTTCCTCAAATATGGTCCTTCATAGAAAATATATACTTCAGGATTTTGTGGTTGAATTATATGTTAAACCTATCTCACCTTAAGTAGTGTTTCCACATATTCGATGAAAATACTACTGCTTCTAAATCAATGTCATGGGTCACATAATGACACATCTTCATTATCCACTTCCGTGAACCATAGGCAATCTCTTCATGCTCTAACAAAAGGACAAAACTCAGTTCATTCCCCAATTACATGTGGAATACTACATAACCAATTCCCTCCTCTGGTAGTCGCATGATAGGGGAAATCATTTATCTCTACCACAGATCTTGAAAACTATGGTGGCACTTCTCCATCCACATGAAAAGTTTCCCATTACATGTAAAATCTGATAAAGTTGATTTTACCCTAGAAAAGGAAAGAACACACATCTATTAGTATCTATCCAAACCCAATAATTTCCATACCATAGTCATTCTTCTAGGTGTCTCCTCAGGAAGCATCTCCTCAATATTTTCCATTCCCAATGCTAATCCAGCCTCTAGAATTTGGTGTATCAAAAAGTAGTCCACCTGAATTTAGAATGAACACATTGGGAGCTTCCCATAAATCTAGTTCTCTCTAAGTGTATCCCTGACTATCCACAGGAGTTCTGTATGATTCTCCTTAGACACTGAGTACACAAGGTTGTTATCAATGAAGACCATGAAAAACTAGTCAAGGTATTACATTATGATATATTTTATTAGTCCCGTGAACATAGTTGGTTTATTTGTTATGTCGAAGGGCATCACAAAGAAATTATAGTGGCCATACCAACACCTGATGGTTGTCTTTGTTATATCCTCATCCCGTACAAGAAGCTTATGATAGCTGGATCTAACCTATTTCATTGAGAACCATCTCGATACCTTCAGCTAAATGAAGATATCCTCAATCATTATAAGTTGTTACATTTACTTAACATTCACCTGATTATGTATTTAGAAGTCCATGCACAACTTCAAACTATTAATTTCCTTCTTGGAAAACATTACTGGGGTTTTCCATAATGAAACACTTGTCCTCACAAATCCCTTCCTCTAATGATCATCAACATGTACCCTAAACTCATGAAGCACCATAGGAACCATCAAATATGATTGTGTTGATATCAGTGACGTCCAAAGCTATATATTAATACAAAATTCAACATACCATCAAGGAACCTATCACAGAACATCGTTATGAAGGATGTATTCATACATGTCGACAACTGCAGTAATGTGAGCACTCTTCTCATCCACTACACAGAGGGTGAGGCTTGCCAACATGTAACTGATCAGATGAACCCTTAACTGATAATTTCTATCCAGCACTGCATGTGTTACCTTATAACTAGGGAAGGTAACAATGTTCCCTTATTCACAAGAACACCAAACAATTCACATAATATATTTCATATGAACATAACCTGTGGATAACCCATCCATACTCCAGATGATGTTGTAAGGCCTCAATGCCGTTATTACGAGATTCCTGATAATGCTCTTGGATCAAATAGTATTCTAAAACTACCACCACCATGGTGTAATAATCGAATCCCCACACATAAGGGTATATAAAAATAGATATAGAGCAAATAACTCTATCAGAATCTATGATCTCTGAACAAGGATAGTGTTGGATAAGGACTGAATAGAACATATGTCTATAATAACAATAGTTATGGTTGATATGAAAAATATCATATCTCTAATTATTTCTACGGAGAAATATTTTTAGGCCCCCATCACTGGAAATGGGCCTCGCCCATATCCTCATACTCCTAGAGCTCTGGGTGGACCACCTGGGGGTGTTGGTGGTAACACCTCGAACCTCCAACCAATGGTGGTATCTCTACATTTCCCAACTCATCTTCGTCCTTATTGATCACCATGATCGAACATATTCCTCTACCTTAGTGGTCCCTCAACAATCTGTAATTCGTCTACATGATGATTCGTGAAATCATTATCCATATGTCCTTTTCCATCACATGATTTACACACCCTCCTCATCTAATGACTCCTTATACCCTAGGAGCCTTGAAACATTGATCATGTGTCTTAGGGTCATCCAACAAAAATTCTTAATACTCTTGGGTCCCAATTTCTACTTCGTCCTACCCATAATAGAAGACTCTACCGCCTAGTGTCTATTGGTAGATCTAGATGACATGCCTACTCCACTAGGAATATCACAACTAGTAGAGCTTTCTCCAACACCATAACCTGAGTAGTGATGGTAAGAGATACCATGTATTACCTAATCTCCCAATGTAGTCACTGCTTAATATCCCAATCCCTAAATAACGACTCGTTCACCATATCCATAGAGTAACATGAAATTGTTGTGAATATAGATTAGTACAATGCTACAATCATTCTACCCAATTGTATGTGTAGCAACACATGTATGAGTAATGAGTGAAATGTCTCCAGAATGAAATCCTCCCTAAAGAGGCTATAATAGTATATCTAGTTAATGGTCCCCTCATCAGGTGTATGGATTTTCAAGCTTAATCACCTCACCACCGAGCCCTAAGAAGGCTAGAGGCTAAGATCACCCTCTGGTAAAGAGTCATCATCGCCAGATGAAAGATTCAAGTAACCAACTTGACCCAATCCTTAGCTTCCTGGGGGTAGGTCTCACAACTAATCCTAGGTTGTATCTTACTCTAGATGACATGTATGGAATTGGGACTGATTGTATCCATTTGAGGTTGCACTAGTAGAAATAGATGATCAACAGGTGGTGGAAGTGATGGTGCACCTCATGGTGGGTCCATCTCTCATATTGGTCAATGTGTTGACACCTCATTGCTAGGTGTAACATCCTCATGGTCACGAACATAAATCCTACATGGTTTTTTGTGTTGTGGCATTATAGAATAGATCATAATGAACCATAGTCAATACATTATACCTTGTGAGATGACTCTACCATAAGATGAACAGGAGAACAACCTCAATTCCTATATGATGCATGAGACCATTTTTTTTTGTTGTGAGTTGAAAATCAGGATTCTGGCTCTTAGTGTAGAGATAAGTCAGCCGTCACACAACAGTAGACTCTCCAGGCCAAAAATTCGAACACGAAACAATTTACATTGTTTCCATTAAATAATTCCACAAACTATTGGTCAATAAGGTAGAGCCGACATCAAAGGATAATAATTTTTGAAACACCTTCCCCCAAGGCCAGTTCTATGAGTACCCCAAACTGACCTCCCAGAGGACAATATTGGGAAACAAGCACCGAAGGAATTATCCTACAAGTAGGAATCATTTTCTAAGTAAATTTATACATGTACACTAAAAACCCGATCCCAGAACGACAAAATTGGAAAACATGCATGCAACTAAGACAAACAGTGATTGTAAACATCACAAAAATTTGTGTAAAGGGGTCTTAAATAGAAACCCAAAAACAGTCATGCTGAAAAAGGGGTACAAAAATCTCATGAAACGTGTCTACAGAAAACCCTACCAAAAGAGTTGGTGATGTGTAGTTTTCTGAAGCATTAGAAGTATGCCCTTCATGTCTATCCTCATTGGACACGCCCTGGTCTTGTACCTCCATTCCCAGTTTTAAAATATCAGTCTTCTGCACAAGACATAATATGTGTGACCGGAGCCCATACATCGGTGTGGAACAAAATAATTAATATGGACACCAACCCTCAATGAAATGACCACAATTAAAAGTCCACAAAAAGAAGTGGATAGCTCCCAAAACAATAACCTAATATACAAATGAATGAATGTCATCTATAATGATGAATATCTTATATTGATGTAGGAATCATCCCTGATGAGTCACTATGGATATTTGGGCCACTGATGTCCACTAACCATTGCGGTTTTCTCGCACACTGAGGCCCTCTCATCACTGAGATCAGTTGGGCCACTGTGATTTGATTCTCTAATGGGACACCAAGAACTGCTCTCCTACATGGTCGTTGAGGAGATCACATCACTAAGGTCTACTGGTCCACTAAGGTTCGGTGTCTACTAGGACACTATGGTATAATCATCAGGGAGTTATATAGGGCCATTGAGGTCCGCACTTCTTATAGGCCATAGAGATTCTATCAATTTTGAGGTCTATTGGGCCACATAGGTCCACTCATCATTGAGTTCTACTAGTCCACTGAGGGCTACTGGTGACTTCCTTTTCATAATAGCTAGACATAGTATTATCGCTTGTAGTGCACAAATTCCAGGAGAATCTAAACCTCTGGCCATCATTAATATCCAAAATTCCACAAAAACTCTCTAAAAGTATTTCAAAAGTAATGTATCACTGCTAGTTTCCCAACTCTAAAAACAAATTTTCGATAAGATGTATGATTTAGATTTAATGACCATTTGGCTAAAAGTGGATGGTTGTCTCTTGGTATGATCTTACTAGACCTGGGTCTGACCTGACCTAGATCTAATCTTCTCATTGAAAGACCCAACCAGCTAGGCCCAACCCACCCCATTGGACCACTTTCCCCACCCAATAACGGGCCATCTTTCCCTACGAATGTCACAACACACACCACATCTCCCTCCACCCTACAAGTCACTGTTCTGGTCCAACTAGACGATGACACTCCCGCCACGTGACACGATGTGGCACTCCGTGTCAGCTTGTCCCATTGTCGGCTATTATTGGCGGCTCCAATCCCCTAACCACTACTATTTCTATGGGCCTCGTCTGTTGTCATTTCCATGGGCCCCATCTTATGAAAATGTGCACCAACAGAGCACATGTGGCTCCTTCTATGAGCCACGAGACCCACTCTAGTGGTCCATTTAATGATCTTTGAGCGGTTTTAGGATCATCGGGTTTTGAACATAGTTGATAAATACATCATGTTTTATTACAATTAATCTGGAGTTCTGATTAGGAAGAACACACGAATTCTTACAATAGAGGGATTTGAGCATCATTCAAGTATGCTTGATCACTCCATGTTATAATTTAAAAACATGTTGGGAGGCTATTTAAAAATATAAGATTGATAACTCCAATTGAAACCCCAAATTTAGATACCCTCCCTCATAAGTGATATATCTAAAGGTTCCATGTTCGTGTGTTGACCCAAATTTTTCTCAAGAATCTACGAATTGGGAATAATAAAATTCAATTATAATAAATCTCCTAACTCTATGATGCATCATTCAATGAAGAAGATCACACCACGGTCATTTATTATTCCTTGATCTATCATTGTTGGAGGTTCTTTTACCGTTTCTCCCTAATGAAAATTATCCAAGGCTTAATTGAAATAATAGATTGTCCCAACGACCCCGTATTCGGTTAATCCATTAAATAGAGAAAAAATATTTTAGGGTTTATATTATGTTTAGTTGAAACATCATTACACTATTCCATTTATGAAACAAAATATTTGTTACACTAATGTTGCAATGTTGTAAAGTTGCAGAAAATTTGATGTTAAAATAAAATAAACTAAAAATATATATTATTTATCTTTAATTATTTTTATTATATTTTTCTCAATATCTTGAAATATAACATTATCACATGACCTGTGCCATTCAAGGTTAAGTATTTCCTTAGTCAATGTAGTAGATCCTAATGCAATAGTTCCCTCTTATTTTTATTCCAACAATCCCTTTAGATGTTACCAAAACCACATATTAATACTATTTATTTAATCTTTTAAAAAGTATACCCTAATTTTGGGCTCATAGGTCTTCAAAATCTAGTTTTGTCTGAGTGTTTGGTCTCAAATTAATCCCATATATTATTAAAAATGAGTAATTGTAATTTTTTGGTACATTACATATAAGAATGTTAATAAAACCGTTATTATTTTTTAGAAAGATTATAAATTTTATTTTATAATACAATTTAGGTTCTAGAACTAACATATACACAATTATAAAAGAAATGTTCTCATTGTGATTTAAAGATCACCAAAATTTACCCAAAATAATCGCGATTAACTAGTATATAATTATTCATCCTCACATCATATAATCATTTAATTTATAAGATCATTTTAAAATATATAATATAATTAAAATCATATAATATCAAATTTGGATATTTATCCTCATTTTACATGAACATCCATTCATGTATACATGTGAACAAATAATGAAAACCATGAAAATGAATTATCCTAAAAAATGAAATTAAACCATATAAATCATTGAAAATAACATAAATTAAATATATAATAATATAATGAATAAAATTCTTTTATAAATGATTATGTACTTTTAATCTAAGATATATAGTCTGATTATATAGGATATTAATTTGAAGAAAGCATACAAACTCACGGTAAGGGGAAGTATCAAAATCTACTCTTTTCCTTTGGCATTCCCAATTTCACCCCGTTCTCAGTATTGATTTTCTTTAAATATCATTTCTTCATAATTTTCATTCCATTTCAAGGATATAAATTTTATCCACTATGTTTATAATAAAAAAAATTCCAAATGAAAAAATCTTCTTAAAAACACACTATTTACATCTTAATATTTTGTCTTCTTCTCTCAAGGTCGATGATGATTATATCAAGTGTGTTATTCCCTTGTCGATTTCAAAAAAATAATTATGAATAAATTCATTAAGACATAAAACCCATTCATTTCCATGGTATATTTTAGGTCTGTGATTGATATTTTTTATATATGGCATGGATGATAATGTAAATGTTTTGATGAGATGGTTGTGCATAGAATTATGAAGTGATCTAAGGATATAGTTAATATGATATATATCATGTGAAAATTGAAATATCATTGAACATGATCACATAATTATTTAGAAATATGTGTGGTAATGGACCACAAATACATGATGTTTTAATTTTATGAATTACCAAATTCCTTTGCCTTTTCATAAGGATTCCTCTCATGATTACAATCGTATGAATATATTATTATGAAACTGACTATAATAACCACATGGTATGTTGTTTCATGTTCATATCTATCCTCATATTTAGATTTAAGATCACCCCTTTTAGAAGAATATCCTTAGGTGATTACATGCAGCAAAGAGAATTTAAGGGCTAATAAAAATCTTGATAATACTAAATTTAAGAAATATTTATTTTTTGGTTTTTATATATTATTTATATTCGTGGTTCTGTAATGATACTAAACCTTTGGATACTGATCATGTAATAATTTTATTTTACTAATCATTAAATTCTAGTAATTATAATGTATGAAATAAAGGGTCGTTATAGATGGTATCAGATCACAATTTAGTTAATTTGGGAATTAGGGTTAGAAAACCTCTGTGAAACCCAATAGTGTGAGACAATGTATATGTAAGAACTGGTGATTCATTATTTTTGAAAATAATCAACATAGTAATCCCATAATATATAAATTTGACGTTAATTTTACAAAGGACAAATTGTTGTGGAATTGTTCATTTTTTTCTAACATTTTCTATTTTAGTAAATTATTGGAAGAAGGAGAACAAAAATCAAAACAACCCATGTGAGAGAACATGTAGTGATTTCCCGAAAGAAATCACCAATAAATTAAGAGGTGGATTTCAATATTTCATGGTTATTATTACCTTTTAGACTTATGTAATGAAAAAGAATATTAATATTGTTGAACATCCACCTTAACCTAATATGGGTAAACATCAATTTGAGTGTTCTATAATGCAACGACTAATGGATTTACTTGTATCATCAAATAAACTAGTTGTTGAACTATGGTATAACAAGATGCAGAGTATCATTTCTGTTTTTAAGGTTCTAAGATGGAGAAGGTGAACCTATTTTTAAACATCTATTTGGAGAGTTCGATCAATGTGGGTATTTGATTAGCAACACCAATACAAGGGGAGTAATTGATGATTTAGAGAGGGAATGCTTTAACATAATTTTTAATTTCAAGTATTTCTCTATAACTCTTCATAAAAATATAGATAGGGAATTTATAATGGTAAAAAATTGTTGGAGAATATATCATGAACTGTGATTAAAATTGAACATGGATTTCAAGGCAACATTCAATTTTTTTTATAATTATAGAAAAATTGATAGATTCTATAGTTAATTAAAACAACACCATATAATGGAACTAGAAATTTGAGACATTGGTTGTTATTAAAAACATGTTATAAGATAACTAAATGATGATATAATGTTTGGATTCTAGTACCATGTCTATGGTTACAAGAAACAAAAGATGTAAATTCCCGATGGAGGTTATAATTATATAAGTGGAAAGAAAACTCAACCAACAACATTAGAAAAATGTGTGAAGAAAAGTCATGGGAAATCCCTCAACGGGATGAGGATGTTCTTAGAAAATGGTAGAGAAGGAGACAAAGATCACGAATGTCGAAAATATATATAGAAGTAGGAAAATGTGGTGGAGGAAAGGAGATCAACACCCATGTTACAATGCTACACCTGTAGGGAC
The DNA here is from genome assembly GCA_963277665.1 of Viscum album. NCBI lineage: Eukaryota > Viridiplantae > Streptophyta > Magnoliopsida > Santalales > Viscaceae > Viscum > Viscum album. The sequence goes on from OY728121.1 coordinate 2,039,041,418, forward strand.
AAAGGAAACTATGAATGCTAGTCCACTAAATCTATATTTCATAAGGACAATTAGTGTCATCAAAATTCAATGATAGGGATCTAGAGAAGGCTTATTCCATAATTTCTACAAAAATGGAGAATGAATATAAATTTATGAAAATTGTTCTTCCTTTAAACTCAATAATTAAAGATGTATTATATGATTCTCATTCTATGAATTCCATTATATATTCCAAGTTTTCTAGAACTATTTTATTGAAGAATTGAATCCTTAAATTAGAGATAACTGTAAAAAAATGTGGTGCAATAATTGAATCCTTTGTGTTAGACTCTTCTCATATTGGTGTATGTTGGAAGTTGCTTCTATAAAATCTCATGATACATCCCTTAGTGGAATTTGATACAACATTGGGAATGTATTGGCTCTTGTTTTATATACCTCATTCAAATTTAAAGAAAAAGAAATATTTATTGATATTGTGAACCATGCAATGGTCCAATTAAAATTCATGTCATATAATGAAAATCATTAGGAAAATACTTCAATTTTGTGGGTTTGGATTCCATATGAAGAAGAATAACTTGCTCGAATGGTCGATTTAATGGAAAATATATACCTAGGGGAGATTTCCATAATCAAGAGTATATAATGATGTATTTCAAGAAGAGTTACCCAGACAACCCCAAGATTATGATCTAGAGTTAACAATATAACTCATTCCTGGATCTATACTAATATAAATGTGTCCCTATAGGATATATCCTATTGAATTAGATGAGTTATAGAAGATATTGTCAGAGAATTTGGACAAAGGGTTCATACACCCTAGTGCATCACCATGGAATGTGCTAGTTCTCAATATCAATAAGAAGGTTGAATCAATGCGAAAATGTACCAATTATCGTTAACTCATAAAAATCACCATAATGGACAAGTGTCATTTTTTAGGATTGATGACTTGTTAGAAAAAATATTAGGATCTCGAAACATATCAAATATGGATCTTCATTTATGATATAATTATCTAATGTTGATGAAATAATATATCTTTACATGAAAACATATCATAAAATTGTTGGGATAATTGTGTTTCTAGTGATTCCTTCCAATCATACTAATTCTCTAGGTGTGTTCATGTATTTGAAGAATTGTGTATTTTTACATTACCATGAAAATTTTGTGGTAGTGTATATCAATAATATTCTCATCTACTGTAAGATTAAGGATTCACAAAAAGAAAATCTAAGGCTTGTGTGAGAGACATTATTAATGATAAGTCATAGGATAAATTTATCACTCATGACTTTTGGATGAATCAATGCATATTCATGTGAAATGTGATCACACATGAGGGAATTTTTGTAGACCCCTCAATGAAAAAAGTTATTGAAGAATGCCACAGAACATCTATTGTAATAGAAATATGTTGTTTTCATGGCATAGTAGGGTACTATCGAATTTTTTTTATAAATTTATCTTGATTTTCTAGACTCCTAATCATTTAAACAAGGAATTTTGAACGGTATGTATGGGTGGAAGAATGTGAGGAATGAATCAAAGAGATAAATGTAAGGATCATTACTGCCTATCTACTAACATTACTAAAATATGAATAATGTTTTGTTATATACAATGATGATTGTGCCACGATCCATCCCCCGGTGACCATGTTGTGACTACCCCAAGCCCACCTTCCATAGGCCAGGGGATATCAACTAGCACCGGAAAGGCATATCCCTAAAACAATGATGGAATTTCCTTTTAACTTGAAAAACCACACAATTCATGCACAAAAAAAGATAGGAGGACGAATTAAACTATATAGTAAATAGAGTGAGTACAGTATGTATATGGGTACATAATATAAGACTAACATTAATGTACTTGTAAAAATGAAAACAGCTCTCATAAACACCTTCCAAGGATCCAACCTGAAGGGTAAGTACAGCTCTCAATTGGTCATCTTCACGGTCTGTCTTGACTAATGGTCCACCTCTGAGCAGCCTCCAGTAAAGGCACACTAAACCTTGATAAATATTGTCTATCATCGACAAATTACATAGCAAGGTGCGAGTGTAGCCCGTGCAGGGGTGAGTCTAACAATACTCAGTAAAGACCCCAAGACTCTCTAAGGTCTCTCATAATCCACAGAGGATAATCTACAAATCAAGACCAAAATTACAAAGAATGAAGAAACATTCAAAACTACCTTAGTATATGCCCATAAATATAAATATATTATCAAGTAAACTTGACTCATTCATGAGGAAGCACAAGGAAAACTCTTTATCCTAAATCAAAACTGTTACACGAACGAAATAATAGCACGAAGGTAACACCATGAAGGTAGGTACCAAAAAGGTAACACTGTATAAAATAATAAAAGGAAGGTGTCACCACACAGGAGTGTACCACAAAGGTAGAGAATCATATCACAACATGTATTACTTATATATAGATGTATTAATAATTATATGTATTGCTAGGTCATCTTACATTGTCGAGAAGCTCTGCTATTGAACAACAAAGGATTGAAGATGACCCACACATGATCTTTGGATGACCCACACATGATATGAGAATGACCCAAACATTATCGGTAGATGCTAACCCACAAAATACTCAAAGATAACCCACATATGATATGATTATTCTTCAAGTAAAACTATCCACAAGGTTCTCACTCTAATCATTCTTGATTCTGGGTGGATCTGCTCAACAAGGCATTGGTAGATACATCACCTACAATAATGTCCCATGATGAAGTACCAAGAAGGTCTGTCACATCATAATGGACCCAATGCGATAGACGGCACGTCAATCAGATGCCCTGTATGTATGTTAGTAGTGTTTTAGTTCCATGGTCCGGGTTAGGTTCGGGATCTATCCAATTTTTCCATACCACATAATTATCCAACAATAGTGTGAATTATACGAATTAGACCATTTCAATCCAAGTATTTCAGCACCATATATGGTTAATAAAATGGACGCTTGATTCTCATGATATGGCCAAAAAGGCATTTCTGGGTCCATATGGGCCTAGGTCCCTTCCCACCAGTTCAGACCGACCAGGCCTGACCTCACCCTGTACGGGTTGACCCGGCCTATTCCGGGTTGACCAGACCCAATCTATGTTTGGCACGTGGTGCTACCCGCATGGCGTGGCCTACTGGGCGCCCCCTGGGTGGCACGCGGTGCTGCCCATGGCCATGGTGGACCACCGTGGTGGGGCCCATGCTAGGTGACTCCCAGGGGAGGTGGCCCCTGGATTCCCTAATGGACACTGGGCCATTTAGTTTTGGCAATCCCCATGGCACCATGTGGCGCCATCCTACTGGAACGCGGTACCAGCTGAGCGGGTCCTTCTCAGCGTGATGTGGCTGGCCGAAAATCTAGATAGCTCCCCTTCTAGTGGCATGAAGTCTCTGCTATCCTCCTACGGCCATCTGGTTTCTGGGTACCCAGGTGAACCATCATGGCTCGACAACTGTGACCTTATCCTCTACCGATGGCCCAGACGTGCACCGCCCTACCGCCATGTGGTCCACCGATTTTCTACCATCCACGAGGCCAACTGGTATGCCAGGCACCACCCTCCTCTACTGCGTCCAAAGTACTATGACCTCCTTCCATGGCATAGTTGTGAATTTTCCACCAACATGGCCGAACGGTGTGTCAGTCACCACATGTACCCTGGCAGCGTCGATCGCCAATGATGTGGCTGGTTTCTACTCATCCAGATGATCTGCCTTCTATGTTTAGGTCAAACAATGATAAAGAAGTGGGATCGGTCTATGTTCGTTTGGCCTGCACCCTCCACACTATATTTATAGCATGCAGTTCATCGATTGAAAAAAAACGATTTCATCACGATGAATGACATGAACATATTTCCCTACCTCAATCATTTTTTGGAGACGTATTGAGGAAGAGGATGATGATGTTGAACGAGATGCTGGTATTTTTCGCTCGTGCAATATGCTTCCAATCCGGGCTCCAGCGTTGGCTCCTCCATCTGGATACAGAGGTTCGTTCTTTGTTGGAGGGTGTTCATCCCCTGAGAGTTCTCCACAAAACTAGTTTTCCAACAATTCCCCCAATGAAGAGATATGAAGAGCCCCTCTCATCTATGTTATGTTAATGGTTATCTTGTCATTAATTTGATTTCACTAAATGGTGGGCTTAATGGTTACACAGAATGTGTAATCGGGAATTTAATGCCTAATATTAAATTTCTTACCACCCACGTGTGGTACCCACCTCTAATGAATTTAAAAAAAAGAATGGATGGAGTTTAATTAATAAAATAAATAATTTGTTTTGTTTTAATCCTCCATAAAAACTCATAAAACTGGATCTTCCCCTCAGCATACTACAATTGATGTGAAGGTCTCTTTAAGAGAATATCAGCACTGCGGGTTCAACAGTGTCCTCAAATTCCAATTCTGAGCACTATTTCAAATGTTACAAATTTTTCTCGCATGTTAACTGAACATACCTTAATGAATGTTTGGAAATTCATTACGAGAAATACGGGCCTCGAAATCACGTACCATCAATTTACACAGTCTCATAATATTTCCATAAATAAAAAAATTACATGGAAAATTAAAGTTCTTTACACCCTCCCCACCGTAGGGCTTTGCGTCCCCAAAATCCACAACACAAACTAGAGAAACAAGTTGTGGTATTGATCATGAATATGAGCTTCCTGCTCCCATGTAGTTTTCTAGAGGTTCCCCTGCTGCCACCGTACGCGCACCAGTGGTATCGATCTACCACTATGAACTCTCTCCTATCAATCATCAATCTCTACTGAAACCTCAAAAAATGTCACCCCATCATTGATGTGCTGCTCTACCTAGTCAATGACGTGGGAATGATCATGCACATACCACCTCAGCTAGGATACGTGGAAAACGTCGTGCAACTAGTGCAACTGAGAGGGAAGAGATATGCGATAAGACAACTCTCCGACTCAATTGAGGACCTCTATGGTACCAATAAACCTCAAAGATAACATTCGTCATAGGCCAAATCTCCACAAACATCATCGAGGTGAGACCCGTAGAAAGACATGGTCAACATCCTCGAACTCCAAAGGAGTTCATCTCCTATAAGTAGAAGACATCTGCCTACTCTGTGCAGTCTACATCCACATCTATATTATCTGAACCTCCTCTGTGGTATCTCGTACCATCTCTGGTCCCATGAGTGGTGATTCTCATAGGAAGGTCTAGCACATAGGTGATCTGTATGGTCGATCGTACAATGCCTCAAATGGAACCATACCAATGGTGGAGTGATAACTATTATTGTAAGCAAAAGCCACCAAGGTTATGTGATCCTCCTAGCTACGACCAAAATGAAGGATGTAAGCACAAAAAAGTTCCTCGATGGTCTGAATGGCCAGCTCTATCTGTCAATCAATCAGATGATGATAGGATGTTCTCAATCGAAGCTGTTTTTCGATAGTCTCCTGTAACCCCTTACATAGCTAGGACGTAAAATTTGTATCATGGTTAGAGACAATCATCAATGTAACTCCATGAATTCATACAATATCTAGTATGTAGAGGTTTCTAATTCTCTCTACTGATCCATGGTCTCTGATAGGTAGGAAGTGGGCCCACATAGTTAGTTGGTCAAAGATAACAAAGATTGAATCATGTCACTGGGACGTGAGAGGAAGTCCTATCATGAAGTCCATAGAGTTTCCATCCCACCTTTGTTCTGGCACCTCATGCGGATGACATAAACCCACTGGAACCTGATGCTCTGCCTTCACTTGTTGACAAGTGAAGCAATAAGAGAAAACGCTGAAATTGGATTCTCTATTCTTGGCCTCCAGTGTTGATGCTTCATTTCATGGTACATCTTTGCCACTCCAAGATGTACCACTAAATGGGGTGTATGGAAATCCCTCAACACTTCCTCCTCTAGTGCCACCAGTACCACAATAAACCCACTATATAGTATGACGTGTTTACCACCTTCAAAAAATCCATCATGTGCCCGTCTTGTGGATATCTGAGCACATCGTTCCTCAAAGTCAGTGTCCCCAAGTTGCACCTCCCTAACTCGCTCAATGAGTCGGGGAGTGACTGTCAAAGGCTGAAGATAAGATGATCCTTCTCGATCCACGTAGGATATCTGCAAAGCATCTAGCTGCTCCTTCACCTCACTCATCAAGTGTGTAATAGATTTTTGGATGAGTGCATCTGCTACTAACTTCCCCTTCCCACAAGTATATACTATATCAAAATCATTGTTTTGGAGGAACTCAAGCCAATTTTGTTGTCTCGTGTTCAGGTCCAACTGAGATAAGAAATGCCTAAGACTCCTGTGACAGATTAGATTGTAAAACATTATCCCATCATGTAATGTCACCACATTATCATGTTGAAGACCACAACTGGTAAATCTTGGTCATTGGTAGCATAGTTCTACTTATGTTGTCTCAGCTGTCGGAAACCATATGTGATCACTGCTTGCTCTTGCATCAAGACACATCCAAGCATGATCACTGATGCATCGCAGTAGACTACCTACCCAACTCCCTCCACAAGTAGCCTTAAGGTGGGGTCACTCTTTAGTCTCTATATCAGCTCTTAGAAACTCCGATGGAATATCTATGACCACATGAAGTGTTCCCTCTTCTTCCTCAACACTGATAGGGGTGCCCAAATTCTAGAGAAGTCATGCAAAAATCTCTAGTAGTAACCAGACATACCCATAAAACTCCCCACCACCATCACTCTCCTGGGAGGGTCCCTAGCAAGCACAATCTCAATCATTGCTAGATCCACCAAGACTCTAGTCATCAAGATGACGTGTCCAATGATGTGAACCTCTTGAATCTATAACTACAAAATCGAGAGATAATTATAATGATGGTTCTCTCAGAGTTTGTATAGAACTATCTGTAGATGATTGGAATTCTCCTCCTCTTTAGCATAGTAAACCAGGATGTCGTTGATAAATACTACAACAAATCGATCGATGAATGTATAGATTATCATGTTCATGAGTCCAATAAACACTGATGGGTCATTGGTAAAACATAATTTCATAACTATGTACTCATAATTTCCTTAATGACATCTGAAGTTCATCTCCTTCAGATCCTTATCTCGTACCCTGAGCCGGTGATAGCCTGAACTAATATCTATCTTTGAAAACCACTATGCTCCATTCAAATGATAAAAAAGATCATCAATCATCAGTTGTGGATACATGTACTTCATGGTCACCTGGTTTAGGTTCCAATAGTCCCCATATAGTCTCAAACTCATATCTGCCATCTTGGAGAACAAAAATCGGGATGCCCAAGGATAAACACTATGATTAATGAACCCCTTCCTCAGCAAGTCTTCCAAATGTACTCATATCTCTCGGAGCACTACGGGATCCATCCTATATTCCAATGAAGATATAGGTGTCATCCCTAGGCACACGTCAATGTAAAAGTCCACCTCTCTATGAGGTGGTAGTCCAGAAACATCATCAGTGATATCATCAGCGTACTGGTCCACCACCATAGGATATCTCAGACTCTCATCATCAACTACTTTGAGTGTAAGACTTTCCTACTAATGAGTGATCGGTTTCACCCTGCTAAGGGTGTGTAAATCAGGTGATGAAAAGGTTCTCTTCTCACAAATGAAGGAAAACATGGTCCCATCCTCACTAAAACAGTGCACATTGAACCAAATATAATCGATTTGAGCATAGATTATGGATAAAAAATCCATACCCAAGATGACATCATAAGGCCTCGAAACCACTACTAGAAGATCCTAGTCATAGCTCTCACCACCTTGAGTAAGCTCACATTGCCGGCACCAGTGTCTAATTGTCAAATCCTCTTTCGTAGGAGTCTCTATCCATAAGGATCACACCAATGACTATACCAAAATCTCTAAGCTCGGAATGAAGGCCATGGAAATAAATGAGTTATTGAAACATGGGTCTATAAGAAGTAAATCTAAGGTGGAGGAGACACATATCATACCTCATATCAACTCTAGAGAACCATGGATATAGGCCTTAGCTTCAGAGAGCTGATCTCATCCTTGTCCACCTTCTCCCTGTTGTTGGGGTGGACCACCTAGTGGTGGAGGTGGTAGAATCTTGAATCGTTGTCCACCTCCTATTGCACGACAAATTCCTCTTCCACGTCCTCCTATAGCCTACAAAATTGATTGATCAAATATTATCCTCTGCCCAGGTGGTCTTTCAACCTTCTTCTTGCCATACGTATGATAGTTCCGGGAGTCACAAGCCTTGTGACCCTACCAACCTCATTAGTAACACATCATGCTCCTTACCTATCATGCTCTATCTCGAGAGCCCCACAGGATCGATCATGTATTCTGTGGTCTTCTACCTGCCGGTATGGTCCTCTTGGACCTCAATGTCATCTTTCTACGGCCATATACATATGAATCTACTACATGACATTCGGTGGTGGCTCTCGATGTCAATGACTTATCAATAAGGAAGCTCTCCACAATGAGTACTCACTATAACAGCCCAGCCTCCATCGGAATACTGAGTGAAATTATGGAAGCTATAAACTCTTTTTTGATTCCCTTCTCGATATTCCAGTACCTGAAGAAAGGGTCTTGCACCATGTCAGTGGAGTAGCATGAGAGGTCGGAGAACCTTACTGAATATTGATCCACTGTCATGTTTCCCTACTACATGTGAATAAGCTCTTATATACACCCTGCACGTAGTGTTGTTGGTACGAACTCTACCCTGAATTGGTTCTCAATGTCTGACCGGAGGAGAGTCGCATCATCATGAACCTGGAGAATGAAGCACCACCATCTCCCCACTATTTCACGAAGAGGACTGGCAGTATGGATCACCATGAGATCAGTTGGTGTCCCTACCAGTCGAAAAACACCAACCAAGCCCTCTAGCCAATCCACATCAACCTGTGGATCTGTGTTGCCCCAGAACCATACTGTCCAATGGCACTGAAACTCATGCAACATGCTCAAGCAGCATGTACCTACTGCTTCTGGATTTGGTGGGAACAGTGTCCTAATGGGTAGTGATGCCACTGATACCTCTACAGTAAGGGGGCCCTACACTAAAGCCTTGTCGCTCAGTGGGCCGTTATTTCATATTCTACCGAGAACCATGGTTGGCACTCTATGTGGTGGCATCCTAAAAATAAATAGGTGCACCATGGTAAATAATTTATACATGTTGAAAAGACTAAATGAGATCACAATGATATCTTTTCAAAAACACACACACAATTAGTATATTCGTGTACTGAGTCAGAAATCAGAAGTTAGGGTATTGGTGTATGGATACATCTGTCGCCGCACCATCACCAGATATTCAAAACTGATTACCACAATCATAACAATTTACACTTTTTTAGATTAAATGATCAGAGTCCATGATCATCGGTAAAATTGACTCCTCTAATTCCAATTTTTCACGACCCATCCCCCGAGGCCCATGTGGTGACTACCCCATGCCCGTCTTCTATAGTTCAGGGCTTGCAACAAGCATTAGAAAGGCATATCCCTAAAACCAGGAAGGCATTGCCTTTTAATTTTCATACTCACACAATCCATGAACATAGAAATATACAAGAACTAAGTAAAATTAATAGTAAATGGAGTGAGTACAGTATGTAAAGGGGGCCGGAATAGAAGCCCAACTGAAAAGTACAAGTAAAAATGAAAACACCTATTATGAACTGATACCAAGGATCCTACAAAAATGTTAGGTATAGCTCTCGAATGTTAAATTAAGTTGTTTGTCTCATCTAATGGTCTATCTCCGAGCAGCCTCCATTCCCGTCACCTTCTGCCTCGATCAATGTTTCCTGTTATCTACACAATACACATTAAGTTGTAGGCATAGCCGGTGCAGGGGTGAGTATAACGTACTAAGTGGGGACCTCGAGACCCTCTAAGGTAACGTAGAATTAATAGAGGATAATCAACAATGAAAGACCAAAATTACAAGGCACAAAGAAAAACATTACCCTACTTAGGAATATTCCCATACATATACCTATGTTATCAAGTTAACCCATCTCAATCATGTGGAAATTCAAGGCCCAACATTTTTTCCAAAATCAAAAATGTTCCATGAAGGAAAAAATACCAAGAAGGTAACAAGATGAAGGTATGTAACACAAAGGTAACACCACAAAAATGAATGACACAATGGTATCACCAAAAAAAAGTGTACCACAATGATAAAGACTCAGCTCACATGAGGTATAACTTAATTAAAGATGTATAGATGAATAACATTATTTCTAGATCATATTACTTTGTTCAGAGGATCTACTATTAACCCACATAAGATCGAAGATGACATAGATAGGATCTGAAGATGACCCAAAAGGGATCTGAAGATGTCCTACACAAGATCTATAGATTACCCACATTGGACTATTAGATTATGACCCACAGAGGATCTGAATATGATCCACACATGATCTTAAGATTCTTCATGTACAACCAGCCACAGGGTTCTCACACTAAGCATGCTTGATTCCGAGAGGATCTCCTCATCATTCCACCTGTCAATACTACATCAACCATGAAGTACAATGATGATGTATCATGAAGGATTGTAACTTAATAAGGGACATTACATGATAGATGGAGCGTCATTCGAACGCCTGGTCTATGTGTTATTGGAGTTTCACATCCGAGGACTCGGTTGGGTTCGGATTCGATCCAACCTGGCCACACTCCAACATTATCCAATACTTAGGTGATGTATACAAAAATCATTGTCTCGATATAGGGATTTCATTGTCGTAGACGGTTCATCAAACGGACGCCCCATTCTCATGGTATGGCCAAAAAGTCATATCTCAGTCTACATGGGCCTGGGTCTAGTTAGACCCTGTCAAACCGACCCATTCTAGGTCCAGCCCGGATGGGAAAGGAAAAGGCGGGCCTGACCCACTAGATCGTGGACCGACCTATCCCAAAATGGTGGTGGACTGGCCCGCTCGGCATGGCCTGCCTGGCACCCGCTTGGTGGCCCGTGGTGTGGCCCGCGGTCGTGGTGGCCCACCGTGGTGTGGCTTGCTCAAGCCAAAACTCGGGGGAGTCTCCCCTCAAATTACCAAACAGCCCATGGGCCATTTGGATTTGGCCAACCTGGTGTCACCACGTTGCACCACATGCAGGCACGCAAGAACCGCCGAGCGGGTCCTTCTTGGCGTGACACGACCTGCTTAAAATCATGTCGACTCCCCTTTGAGCGACGCGACGGAGCTTCTGTCCTCCTGTGGCCATCCAATTACTGGTCACCCTATTTTGGAACTACAGATCGACAACCACATCCTACTCCACTACTGTCAGTGCAAACGTGTGCCGCCCTACCTGCACGCAGTCGGCCAGCATGACGGCGGCCTCCCTCCTCTGTCGTAGCCTACGTGTCATGGCCTCCTTCGGTGGTGTGGTTTCCCCACTGCAACCAGTACCATGCCGGTGTCAATCTCCAGCGATGTTGTATGTTTCCACTCATCCCAATGATCAAACCATGAAGGTCATTTCAAACAATTATGAAGTGATGGGATCATGCCATTTTTGTTATGCCCACACCCTCCATGTTAGATCGATAGAAGGCGGTTCATATATTGAAAACAATGATTTGACACAAATAACGATATGATTATATTTCCCTACCTCAATAATTTTTTTAGAGATGGTGTGAGTAAGACTATGAAAACATTGATTGAGACAATATTGTTTGTCGCTCCCACAACCTACTTCCAATCCAGGCTCAAGCATCGGTTCCTTGTTCCTGATCTGAAAGATCGTTCTTCGTTGGAGGGTGTTCTTCAACCCAGAGTTCTCAACCAAATCGGTTTCCCAACAATTCCCCAACCATGAAAGGTGGGGATCCCATCTCATTTAAGTTATGTTAATGGCTTACATGTCATTAAAGTGATTTCATTAAATGGTGGGATAAATGGTTACACACTTTGTGTAACCAGGAATTTAATTCCTAGTATAAAATGCCCTACCACCCTCGGGTGGTCCCCACCTCCAAAAAATTTATATAAAAATGTATAGAGTTTAATAAAAAAATTAAACATTTGTTTTATTTTAATCCTCCACAAAAACCTATAAAACCAGATCTTCTACTCGGCATACTGCGGTTGAAGTGATGGTCTCCTTATGTGAATATGGGCGCTATGAGATCAACAGTGTCCTATGATTTAAATTCCGAGTACCGATTAAAAATTTACAAATTCCTTCTCTAATTTTAACTGAGCGTGCCTTTAATAATGTTCATAAATTCATTCCAGTCACTTTGGGCCTCAAAATCACATGCCGTAAATTTTTACAGAGTCTTAATATTTCCATAAATTAAAAACATTACCTGTATAATTACGGGTATTTATAGATTCAATGATATTATTTGGGTGTGTAATAATGTAAAATGATAATGTTGGAGAATACACCTCATGGTACTTGGTGGACCATGTGAAAAACTACTCGATGCATGATCGAGAGATAGAAGTAGTGATTTTTTCCATGAAAATATTGCAGCAATACCACTATGGAGAGATGTGTAACATATATAAAAATAAAAAGAGAATAATGTATATATTCACACAAAAGGATATCAACAGAATGATAAGGATATGGTTAGTGTGACACAACAAGATTTTATGTAGTATGTTTTCTATTTAATTTATCTTTTGGATAATTTTAATTTTGTGAGACAATATAAATAGTTCGTTATATATATATATATTATAAAAATTATCAAAAAAATTCATTCAGATGAAATAATGACATGGCTTATTCTACACTCAATAAATACATGGATTATGTTACATGCAACACCTACTTGTGCTTTGCTACATGCAACACTATGTTAGTGTATGAAAAACGCAACCCTGAGTTAGCGTATGATACATGCCAAACTAATATTCAATGAAATATCAATTTATTATAATAATATTATAATGATAAAGAATCCATTAAACATAGATATATCAATTGTAAAAACTAATTTTTAAATATTTCTCATAATCAATTTAAATAAATAAAACATATTTATTATGAAATATGATTTTTTTGGGTAAAGTACCTTTATATTAAAAATAACATTTCTTGAATGATCCATGTTTAATTATAAAATTAATTTTAGGAAATTTTTTGAAATATTATTTGATAAAATAAACATCATTTTTTATTTCGGAACATATTAATTAACCTAGTGTGAATTTTTAGTATTATTCCATGAATCATCATTTTTTGTGGAACAATGTAAAATACTTCTTCTATTTATGAAAAATCTTTTTACTAATTAATTATTATTTATAAATTATACTATAACTTTTTCAGGTATCATTAGATTAATATTATATATATTATTGAAATATTATTCATAAAAATAATTTTCACTTTTAATATATGTATAAAAATGAAACAAATGGTTAAACATTTTGTACATTAAAAACCTATTATTTTGTGTCATATATTGGATTAATATTATACTAAATTTTTCCTGTTCTATTAAATAATTTTTAAAAAATAAGATAGTTAATTTTATTTAGTATAATATTAATAGTTTAATTTGTATAGGATAACTTTTTGACCAAATCGATTAGTAAAAGTGATTAATATTAATAAAATTTGATAAGGCCAAATTAAGCTTATTTCGGGACTAAAAATTAATATTAAATTCCCAAATGACCAATAAACATATTAAAAACCCTTTTTCTGTCCATATTTAGACCATAATCCTACCATTGTTGATTATTTAATGATTTTTATTTCTTTTTATGTAATATAATATGTACACCAAACTCATTTCTAAAAATTCCATGATTTTCTTTTCCCATCCGTATAAAAGACCACCACATCAACCCATTCTAAAAACATCGTAAAAAATTTATGTTTGGCCAAAATAAGCCCATATACACCCCCAAATGATCCCTTATACCATGAATCCTACCTTAGTGTACGAATTCTCTCATGGATCTCTTTTTGATCAAAAAAAGGAGATACCTGGTTTAAAGGAAACACCATCTGTCATCCACCTTATATTTATTTTCCTTATTCACCACGTTACACTCTTTATTCTTGTATTTGATTAAACAATTTGTATAGTTAATATACAAGGATTTTTTTATGAAATTTTTATGAACTATAATTATACAAACGTCCATCTAATGGATGTTTAACAAACTATTTCTATGTACTATAAACTTCTTCTTCACAAAATGTGGATTGTTCATTCCTCAGTTACCTCTAATCATTGTGGCCATTTTGATGGAAAATATATTTATATATGTCATATATTACAATTTATATGTATTTAATACTATTTATTATTTTCAAAAAACTCATCTCCTTTCTTTCCATTTGGTGTTAATATGATAATCTTAATTGAGAAAGTCTGGACTACATCCAGCACAAAGCTATGTGATACGATAACTCACCACATGGAATGTATTAAAGATGGGATTAATGAAAATATATAATGATAATATAATAATAAAATATTTATACATATACATAAACATATATAATTATTTCATTTACATAAATACATTAAATATGACAATAAAATCAGAAAACAACCTTTGTGCATACGTACACCTTTCCATCTCTATAAAAGATGTATTCCCATTCAAACATAATTACGCTCTAAATTATTATAATATTCATATAATGTATACAACTATTATTTATATCATTTTTTACTATATTAAATAATTATATAAGTATAAGGACTCATGATATAACAAATTTATATGCATGGGAAAAACAAAGCGAATATTACATGATGTGAAACATTGACATATGATCAATAAAATGGGGGTCATATAAGGTCATAATCAAAACAAATATTTTATAATGTATAATAATATTATTATTTAAATTTATTATAATAAACATATTTCTATTATACAGGAATATTTTATCAGTACGGAGAGACTCATTACACAAGCTATGTGGATTTCATCTCACTTTTAATTTCTGTGAGATACATGTTATGTTCAACATCCATTTCATTGGTGTGATGTATGTAAAAAAACTTTTGTATATGTATTATAAATTTATATTTATGGGTATTCACATTTAAATTCTATGATACTTCTTTTATGGGGATAAGTTTTTAAAATTTACCAAATTTCTAAAACAAGTCTGTCTTAATTTTCCTTCATTGAGACACATATTTTTTTATAAACCAACCCTCTTTCATTATGGTGTATATATGTAAATTTTAAATGTTATATCATGAATATAAATATATTAATTATATTTTATGCATCATGTAATTTAATTTATTAAATGGAAAGTATGATCACTTGTTACAATTTAATTTGGGTTTAATGAGATAATTTCATCATTTATTTTGAGTGTATTTATGTTTATGCATACTTGGAAGAAAAAATATTTTCCATATATAAAGTAAATTCCATAAAATTATTATCCTTTAATTATCCACGTTATACTCTTGTAAAGGTACCACTTTTATAATATTTTTTCAAAAAATTTAGTTATGAATTTGTTATTAAGAAATCCCAACATTACACTCCCATCGGTTGGAAAAATATATTTTATAAAAAGGGAATCCAAGAATATTATAAAAATATAATATATAATTTAATATAAATTTTAACCCATTTTTTATTTTAACAATATCTCTAAGGTAATATACGTATCCCTTTCCAAAAAATTTATTCATTTTAACCATTTTACCATTCAAAAAGAATGTTCTGTTTAGCTCATATGGCACATATGAATTTACGGACTATAATTCCTTTGATGATTCCATTTAATTTTAAAAGATAAGTACTTAAGATTTTTCTAAATGTAATTTTCAATGAGAATATTTATCAAAACGATTTAATGTCTCATTTATAATTTTTCAAGGTGTTTCTTACAAAAATGAATTTTAAAAGTTTTTATGTATTTAAAATATTTTTTGAAAGATGAAACTATATTTTCCTCAAGATATGTTTCTAAAATATCATTCATAATATTATTCTCCATAAAAGATGACATTTGTTGATGTTATAAATTCCTTTATTGGACATGATCCAATGGTTCTATTCAGAATTATTTGTTGATTGGTTTATGTTTTGGTGGAATTATTGTTATGCCACTGGTTTCACTTCCACTGGTTCTATTCTATTAAAAGACACTTCCTTTCATGGGTTATGAATTAATAAAGTGTTTTTGAACCTATATATTTTCATAGTATTTGATTTTATAATGCATTAATAAATCCCATTTCATTTTATGGATTATATTTTGATGTTAATATGACCTATACCTTTTTATGGGTCATGATATGATGATTGTTTTATTATATTTTGGAAAACATTTTATCAATTTTACTATGAGTTGGTTGGGACCTATATCTATTTTCAATTAATTGGGTAGTGATAATTTTTATATAATCTCAAAGGATATATGTGTTGTATCTCTTTTATAATAAAATGTTTTTCCATGGGGTGTCGCCCAAGCCTAAAATAAAAAAGCCTCATGGGTTGTACCCCAAGCATAAAATAAATAAGGATTAGGGTATGATTCCCATGCTTAAAAGAAATAAGGTTCTTGTGTTATAGCCCAAGAATAAAATAAAGATGGTTCTTGGGTGGTATCCCAATCCAAAAAAAAATTTGGCTCATGGGTTGTAGCCCAATTATAAAAGAAAGAAGGTTCAAGGGTCTTAGCTTAAGCCTAAAATAATGAAGTATCAATGGTTGTAGGACATGTCTAATACAAATAAGTTCAATGGGTTGTAGACCAATCCTAAAATAATGTTCTTATATTGGATGTATCAAATCCATAAAAAATTGAGATATATCGGTTAGATCCCAAGACTAAATGAATGTGGGTGAATGGGTTTCGTGCCCTATCCTGATGTAGGTACATTGGTCGTAGCCCAAGACTAAAATTTTATAAAGATCTTTGTTTGTATACTTGAAATAAATGTTTATATTTTTATATGTATTCCACATATCCTATGTCAAATTTCATTGTTTTGAATTTATGGTTCATGATGTTTATTTATATATGATTCATGTCTTCTGAACTAAATATATTTTCCCCATAAATCATTATTATGATATTTGATATGCAATTCATGCTCTCTTTATGTCGCACTCATATTATTATAACCCTATATTCATGTTTATTCGTTCAATTCTCTCTTTTTTAGACTTACTAAGAACCAAAGCTCAACCATTTATTATGATTCATTTTATCAGTTTATAAATAATGGTTTATGTATAATTTCCAAAGGCTGATATATTTATTGAACATGATGATGATATTTCACTGGGATATATGAATTTTACAAGTTTTCAAAGACACTAAACTATTATAGTTCGCATTCCTGTACTTCTTATTGTATTGAATAATCATGTATAATGATGTAATATCAATATATGTCATGCATGGTTATCTATAGTTGGAATCAATGTAATAGTATAGTCAAACATTAGAAACTAGGATGAGAACACACTATTGATATCCCAAGGTATATTTTAATGTATATGACTTGGGATGTCACTAACCATAAGTATACATATGATTTAATGATTAGGAAAATGCCATGGAATTTTGGAAATGGATATACTGAGTGGTTTCCTAAAAATATATCCCAGTATGGATAAAAATAGTTGATATGGCTCTCCAAAAGATATAACATGGGATAAAAACATAGACAAGATGTTTTGGGAAAAAATTAGGGTAATTTAGTACATGACAACAAGCCCTCCTGCACACCAGGTTTGGCACTCAAGAGGGATATGATTTTATAGATAAAAAACTCTTCATGAACCATCATGAAAGATTAAAATATATTTTGCCTATGAGTAACCCATGATTAACCTATAGTGTAAAAGATTATTGATGGAGACCTGATTTTGACATCCTATAATAAATAATTTTTATAACTATGTAGTTTCCATTTATGATATGTAATGATCACACTATGAATTCTTATTATGGTCAATAGTGATAATTTGAAGGATCATGGTTAACATTAAATGTTTTAGAAGTGTAAATAATGAGGCTTATGATAATTTATTTTTCCTGAGAAAATATATTAAAGATAATAAGGAAGGAGGTAAGATTTTTGGTTAATTTTTTTAAGATAATGAGACTGAAAAATGCATGTGAAATTTTTGTGATTCACTTATCGTATTGATTATGTTAAACGTAATAATAATTATTAGAATGTTGTTAAGGAAAATAAATTCATTATTGAAATTTCATATTCCTATAAATAGGTATTTAAGAATAATTTGATTGAGAATTTGTGAGGGTTTAAGATTATTGTTTGATTGATGAAGTATTTATGTTTCTAAAATGAAATATTTTGTTATATGATTCATGAAATATAAATATATATTTAGTATAATTTTTCATTAAGGACAGAAAAGGACATGATGAATGGTGATGAAGATTTAGAAAAGTGATTTCATTTGGTGGTAATATTTATATTTATGGTTTCGTAACCCTTAATTAATGTATTGTATATCGATAATAATGTTAGTATAATGATATATTGGAAATGGATAAGTAAATTGGATGGACCAGATTAAATTGTAAATAATTATTGAAATTTTTTTCTATGTCATAAATTATTTAGTTTATAAATGTATTTATTTAATGAATATATATATAATTCAATGGAATTTGGAAGAATACATGATTTGGAAAATGAATTATGGTAATTACCATGTTTTATGATAATATATTTTGATGTTATTCACTTGTTTGGAATGTAAAAACCAAGTTGAATTTTGTGATATATGGGGTATCAATATTAATAGGATTTCATAATCTTATTTATAAATACATGAATTCCCATAATTAAGAAGGGTTATAAGTTTAAACATTTAATGAGTTCTTTAGTTAATCATCAGATTGATTCTTTATGGTTAATGTGTTATCTTATAGATGAGTATTTATTCATATTAGAGAGAATATTCAATCTAATTTGTGTTAACTGTAGCTGAGGAATAATGGGATGTCGTATTATGGAACCTATGAATTGTTAGTACTTTAGGAATGATAATGTAACATTCCATTTAATAGAATGAAGTAATCAGGATCAACAAACAATAAAGGGTGACATTGTCTAGAAATCATGAAATTTTATCATTTAATTAAAAATAATTACCTTTTCATAAAACCAAAAACATTGTCAAATACATATATTTTATTAAATCAGAAAGTCACTTAGGTCATTACAAAATTATGGATTTCTATTTATTAACATTATCCTATACTTTTTCTCTATCAGTATCCATCCAAACATAATGTTATGAATTTTTTCCATATTCATGTTTTCACTTCTCACTTATGTTATCCCTTATGGAAAAATATTTATATTTTACATTGGTTAATCATAATGGTTCCAAATTTTCCTTTTAGGGAAATGTTTAGTATCCATTTTCATGATTAGGGGTTCTGAAACCGAAACATTGAATTATTAATCCTTTTATAACCTAGATGAATAATGAGGTTACAAATCCTTTTAAGGTGGAGGGATTTTTAAAACAAGATATTTTGTTTATATTTTTTAAGTTAGTATTTTTTTTCATTCTTTTTAATTTCACGTCACACTGAAAATAGTTATATATATATATATTAAAAAAATTATCCATGAAATTCCCTTAAAATACAATGTCGACTCAGTTTCCACTTAACGCAATACCAAATCATCATTCCTAACATGAAACACCTAGTTCTCATACGTTAGATTCAAAACTATGATGGTTACTATACATGCAACACCGATTTGGAGTATGATACATGCAACACTGATTTGGTGTACGATAAACCCAACAATGTGTTTCATTGAAAGATAATATTGATTTTAAAATATGATAATAATAATATATCCATTAAAAATTGTTATATGAATATCAATAAGTACTTTTCAAACATGTGTTAAAATTTATTTTTATAAATAAAACATAGTGATAATAAAAGATCATTTTTTGGTAAAGTATTTTTATTTTATGAATACATTTTTATGAACAAAATTTTAAAATAAAATAAATTTTAGAAACAAATATAAATTTAATTTCAAAAAATAAACCTCATTTTTGAATTTATATAATATAAATTATCCTAGGTTTAATTATTTGGATTTTTTAGAGAAACAACTTTTTTCGAGGAATAGTGGAAAATACCACATTAGATAAAAAATACCATTGTGTATAATTAATTATTAATTCAATATGATATTATATTTTTTAATGTAATAATAGAAAAATATTATATATTTTATTACAATGTAGATAATTATACACAATTTTACTTTGAAACATAATATTAAATCTTAAAAATATTTTGATCATTTTTCGACATAAAAACCTGTAATTTATTGCTTTCCTATTGGATTAGAACTAATAATTATTTTTCCTCTCATGTGAGTTGATTTTCAAAAATACAACATAAAATATTGTATTCAGTATAATATTTACTATATAATATGGCCGCATTAATTTTGTTAACCAAAATAATTTTTATAAGTGATTAAAAATAATTATTATAGATAAGGCCAAATTAAGATTAATCAGGGAATGTCATCAAAATGAATTTCCCAAGACACATAAACACTTTTCCAAAACCCATTACTTGTCCATATTTATGCAATAAAATTTCATTTTTATAGATTTGATTTTTATGACATTTGTTAGTTAAGTACACTAG
Source organism: Viscum album (assembly GCA_963277665.1). Taxonomy (NCBI): domain Eukaryota; kingdom Viridiplantae; phylum Streptophyta; class Magnoliopsida; order Santalales; family Viscaceae; genus Viscum; species Viscum album. The sequence continues at coordinate 2,039,062,111 of OY728121.1, forward strand.
CACACCTAACTTGTTTCTATAAATTCCAAGTGAGTCTTTTTCATTACCTATAAAAGGCCACCACTTCTAACCATTTATCACACCTCTCAAACATTTTATGTTATAACATGATGTACATAAATTGCCTCCCAATAATACTCTCTTAAACCATGATTCCACCCTTAGGGAAGAACACAAATCAAGGAATCATTTTGGAATAAACCAAAAGAAATTCCACGATTTACAGGTAACATCTTCTCTCAGACTCTCTCCATCTATTTTCCATTTACACCCCTCCACACTATGTGATCCATTATTGAGTGAATAAATTCAGTTAATACTTATATTAAGATTTTTTTATAAAAAATATATAACCAAAATAAACAAAAACCTCTATCTAATGGATATTGAACATAGAGTTTATGTGTATGGTGAAATTCTTCCTCACAAAATTTTGATTGTTCATTTCACCTTTACCACCAATCACAGTGTCCAGTGTGACGAAAACTATTTCTATACAGGTTATTTATTACATTTACTATGTATTTATGGTTATTAATTCCCTTTAAAACACACATATCATTATAATAAAATTGTTGTTAATACAATAATCTCTTTTAGTGGAATTGTGGACTACCGTCCCATCAAATAAATGTAATTTCTTCACACACCACATAAAATTTATTAAAGATGGTTTTAATGAAATTATACGATATATTATATATTTTAAATATATGGTAATAATTATATATATGTACACATAGATATATGTACATATTACATTTACAAAATTTCTTTAGATAATAAAATAAAAACATAACAACTTTTATGTGTACATACAACATACCTTATCCATTAATAGTGTATTGAATTTAAAATTTTATTAGGGTATAAATTATTATTCTATTAATATAATTAATATAGTGATATTTTTATAATTTTTTAAATTCTATAATCATTATATATGTATATGGACTAGTGAGATTAGAAATGAATATGCATGTGAAAAACCCAGAGAATATTACCTGATGTAAAACAATAATATATGATTGTTATCAAATGGGCAATATAAGGTGATAATAGAACCATATATGTTATTATGTTTAAAAATATATATCTATATAATATTTATAATAAACATATATTTATTATACAAGACGCACATACAAGTACAAAGAGAGTCAAGATAGAAGGTACAAGGATTTCATCAGATATTTAACATATGGGTGATACAAGTTATGTATGGAACTCTTTAATATTGTTTGCAGTATGTACGACCCATGATTGTGTTATGTGCATCTTATAATTATTTTTATGGGTATTGAAATTTCTATTTTATTATCCTTATCTCATGATGTTTATGTTTCAAAAAGTTACCAAATCAGTAAAATAGTTTTGGCTCAATTTTCCGTCATTGAGAATCAGTTTTTGTTACGTACAAATAATCATTTTTGAGGTACCTATAATTCAAAAAAAAAATTATATCATCAATATAAATCTTTTCATGATTTTCTATTCCTCATAAATTTTTATTTCTTACATATAGAGTATGATCCCATGTTTCTAGGTAATAAGAGTTTAGGGATACAATCTCATCATTTCGCTAAATATTGATTATATTTAGGATTCCATGGATGAATTAATATGATACATATCTCAAGTAAATTCATGAAATTTATTCTACCCTATTTATCCATATTATACTCATTTATAGGTACAGTTTTTATACTCATTGGTACAAAATATTGTTATGAAAATGATGTTACAAAATCCCGGCCTTAGACTACCATTGGTCAAAAATATATCTTTTCTAAAAAGAGTTTCTGATATTTTTATACCATTATACCATATTATTTTAATGTGATTTTTACAATTTTTTCATTTAAAAATTTCTTAAATGTTTTATTCTTATCACTTTCCAGACAACTAATTCTTTCTATCCTTTATACCATGAAAAACTGATTGTTATTTTTACCTTGTTCTACATGTATAGATTTACCCACCATCATTTATTTAATGATAAATTTTCATTTAATATTATAATCATTAATAAAATTATAGAAAAATTATATTTTCAAGGAAAAATATTTTCAAAATGATTTAATGACATAAGTGTTCGAGGTATATTCAAATTAAATGGGTTTTAAATGGTTTTAAATATTTATAATCAATTTTCAATGATGAATGGATATTTTTCTAGTGAAATGATTGTGAATGGTATTTCAAAATTATTATCCATCAATGATGAAATCAATGGATATTACCCATTACCTTCTAGGAAATTATCAAACTCTTCCAATCATAATTTATTCATGACTGGTTTATAATTTGATTTTATGATATTAGAGAAACACATTTCACTTCCACGGGTTCTATGATTTTGATACCCTATTCTTTTTACTTATAATGAATTTATGAAGTTATTGTAAAACCTTTATCTTTTCAAAGGTTTTAATGTGATAAAGTGTAAATGAACCCTATTTCATTTTATGGGTTTTTATATGATATTTATAATACTTATTCCTTTTTATGGATCCTAATATGGTTAATGTTTTATTATCTTGTGGAACATGTGTGAATAATTTTACTATCGAATTTGTGGGACCAATATCTCTATTTAATTAATTGGGTAAGGAGTTGTTTTAAATGAGGGTTGTGGTTTAGTTAAACTCTCTTTTAAACATTATTTTTATAATTTTATTGTATTTTTAATTTCAAAATGTTTTATAATGTTAAATAATTAACAATTGTTGTGTTCTTGTACATTGAAATATAAAATAATAATTTATATTGTTGAATATGTATTTTATTGATTATTTTCATCATCCTAAATAATTTTTATAATAAGTTAATTAATTCTTTAATTAATTTTTCCACTTAATGCTATTTAATTAACTTATATAATGTTTGATTTATTAATTATGTATTTTTAATTGTGTATATATAAATATTTTTAACCTCAATTTTTAATTAATTAAACAATTTAGTTAATGATAATAATTAAATTCAATTATTTTTGTATTTTCATACATAATTTTAAATTTGTTTTTTATTTTATCGATTATTTTTTTTTCATTTCTTGATTAATTAATTGAACAATTAGACCAGATTTAATTATTGTTTTTGGTAAAGTTAATGTTCCATGCCGTACATAATTTAATATTGTTATAATATTTTATAAAATATTATGTTTTATTTCATTGTTTACTTAATAATTAATTTATTGTATTGTTTTGTCAAATTATTGATTTTTTGTCTATTTTTTTCTATAACATGGATGGAGACACTGATAGAATAAATCAGTGAGATGTATCAATGATGATAATGTCTCACCAATAAACTTCCATGACGTGTTGGTCTCTTAAGTCTTGCTGATGCATCCACGCATATCGGTGACAAAGATTCTTCCTCTCTTCTGTCCGTGAGACTGGAACAGCTCCTAATTCCCATATTCTGTTTTTGAGACCAACGTTGATCATCAATTTCTTGTTCTATTAGATTCAATGTTTTTTTCCCACCTCTAATTCTCATACTAAAACAGATGCATGACCCACCCATATCCTTTGTTGTCTCACTGAAAATAGAACTGTGACTCACTGACATCCTTCCTCCCCTTCTCCCATCCATCATCATCACCTCTACGAAAACCCAACATCAGAATTCTCTCATAGTAGTAGAATATAAATAACAATCTGAATCAGCATAATCAACTCAATGATGCAACAAATCAGATAATACTAGATTGAAGAAACCTGAGATGTAATAAAAAACCATGTTAACAAACATCCCAAATCTGAAAACCAAAATACGTAAATGTTAAACATATTATAAATATATGTGAACCAGCCTAGATTTATTACAACTCCACTGATGCTCCTCAATACTGTGACCAAATGGCACCGAACATCACACTTCACAGTGACTGCTACCCCACCCTTACCGCGAATTGTAACCACCTAACCCTACATCACGAACCCTAGTCGTCCCGTGTATTCATCTATTCCTTCCTTCCAATAATCTCCTTCCTCAACCAAGACCGTGTTGAGCTAATCACCTCTATATGTTCACTACCGCCACCACTCTAAATCCATTACCATGAATCAACCTCTCTTCACAAGCTTCCTTAAGTAGCATCATCGTACCCCCATTTACCCTCTACACAGAGACCCACCATCTACCCAAAATCTCCTCTTCTTTTTTACTTATTTACTATATTATATAACATAATATCTATTTTATTTAATGATATAAACCATAATATATATATATATATATATATATTGTAATATACAATAACATATATAATTAATTTAATACAATTTCTCACATAATAAATATATTATTTTTATTAATATTTAAATTATAATAAACAATTATAAATATTTTATTTATTTATAATTTCGACATAAATATTTAAATAAATTAATATTTATATAACAATGATATAAATATTCATTTATATATATATTAATAATTTATTTTGTATTGTGTTTATTTCTAATAATACTTTTATATATTATATTTAATTGTACAAATTTTAATAGTTTTTAACTATTTTTATATGAAAACAACTTATTATGAATAATTAATTGACCCTTATTTATAAATATTCCATGTATTAAATAATAAATGTTATTATATTAAGTAATAAATTAAAAACTTTTCATAAACATTTCCATTATTTTTAGAAGTATTTTTATACTTATAAATAATAAATTTTCAATTTTTCCAATTTTGATTCATTCTAATTTATTTATAATATACTATAAAATAATGACATGAAGTTTAAAATCAAATATTAAATTCTAACTCCTTTAAAATTCACTTTTTTTTCAATTTCATGGGTGGAGGGGAGTTCAATGAGAATATTTTTTTAGTTTGTTAGGTATAAATTTCTCTAGCGATATATAAAAGAGTGGAATTGAGAAAGCACCAGATAGAGGACCGAGATGTATTCTATGAGAATCTAGAGACATCCATTTGTGGGAGTATAAATTCAATAGGAGAATGTAGAGAATATGTCGGGAGATCATTCACTTATAACTTCATATCCTGAAAGACTTCGAGACTCTCGTGTGGAGGGAAGATCTGTGATCCATCCTCGACCCTTCCATCCATAAGTTCCACATCCTTATAATTCATGATATCCATACTCAAATCAATCATTCTACAACTCCATTAACAACCACATCCATGAGTAGTCTTCACAACCAATTCATGAGAAGATTCTATCACTGGAGGATGATCACCATACCATTCCATATTCTCAAGGTAGGAGATCAGGAGGGAAATTAATCCACCATCGACCATCAATGTAGAGAGTTAGGGGGGTACCAGATGATTGAGCAGGGAGAGAGAATTTTTTGGGATACTTGGTTTATATAAATATTTTTCACCATGAACATCATTTGTTTAATTTATATTATAATTTGGACTCCCACCCTAATTTCTATCTAATATACTCAATGGGAATATTATAGTCATTTAGATCTTCATTTCCCTGGTTCAGGAATGAATTTTCGTCTGGATGTCTCTCTCTCCATGAAACATTTTTTGGACTACCACATTTTAAAAACATCAAGTATAAGTGAAAGCATATCTTGATGAAATCATAATTAAACTATTTCAATTGGACTATTCAACTGAAATGTTAATCCAACTCAACAACGAGGTTGATTCACTGAGTTGAGATGACAATTTGAACTCACTGAATTCTAATATTTACTCATCAGTTGATTGAAAAATAAATTCCTTTGAAATAAAAATAGAGATTATTTAATTACACTTTGACCATTTTTCAAATCTGGCCAACAAATTTCAATTAGAGTGAGACACTTTAATTTGAGTTCATGAACAAGGGAAACCATAATTGAAACATACTCGTCGATTTCCCCCATGATCATCCATTATTTGTTATCACTAAACGTTGTCTGTCTGTTTTTTTTCCACTTATTTTTATTATCTCCTTGCACTCACCCATGTACAATTCATCACCCACTCACCATTTCATACACAATAAACAATCACCATAATATTGCAAAATTTATAGTTAATTAGGTTTTATTTTTTATTTTTGTTGACCACAATGAACTACTTTATCCCTCCTTGTGGTTTGACCCTGTTTTACCACTATACTAATTAGTATTTAGGGATTTATAAATTTTTATTTGGACACGTTCACCCAATGAAACGCAGATGTAAAATTTTCATGCAATTTCAAAGGAGGATAAGTAAAAACATTTATATAAAACAAATCAATAATTAAAATAAAATTCACACAATAAAATCAAATCAATATACTGAAAAATAAATAAATAACTATAAAAAACATAAAAATATAACAAAATATATCTGATCCACATACAACATGCTCACAAGGTCCAAATATGAGCCCTTTTAACTAGTTTATCCTAATATAAAGAGACACCAAATTTTTTATAAATGGACTCTCATGGAATTAAATTGGATGAAAAAAGAAATAAAAACCTACAAAATTCACCTCCTGTTAATTGGATCCAATCCTATAATGATGAACCATCCTATAAATGAGTTAGATGATAGTGGGAAGTAAAAAGTGTCTAATTGTTAATTAAAATAAATTTTGGGGAAAATAATGTCTACGTACTTTTTGGATTATTAGACCGCTTATAAAACACTTATATGGATGTCACCATAAAAAGGATTTTTTAAGAATATTTTCATCAACTTGTTGAGTTACAAAAGTAATCATATTGGGTTGTGAAGGCCCCAAATTGGATTTGATGTCTACTGGTGAGAGAATCCTTTTGGAGCTAAGAGTGAATTATGAGATAATAAGATAGTCTTATGAGAATTCTAAAATTTAAATTGAATGAAAAAAGTACTTTCATTACTCAATCATTGAAAACAAGAACATCATGGTTTGTGGGAGGGTATTGCTGTACAATTCTAGGGTGAATCTGTTTTCAGGAAAATTTAAGACCATGTCGTCAGGGCCCTTCACCATTGTGAGAGTCATGGTTACTATAGTCATGAATCTGGTTTCATAAGATAATATGACATTCTTGGTCAGTGGTTAGAGATTAAAACACGTATTTAATGATCAACCAAAGGGATTGGTTGTTGTATCTATCTTCGATGAGTGATTTGTACATGTCTAATTGAAGACTATAAACATAGAGTTTCATGGGAACTAACCCATGGTTTAATTGTTTTTTCCTATTATTTAAATTTTAAATAATAATTTCTCTTGATGCTTGATTATCCATTTTGTATTTTTGTTTATTTGATGGTGTCTCACGACCTACTGGTCCTTGAGAGAGAGAGAGATGTTGCTGTAAAAACATGATAATGGAAAACCAAGGGAATGGTCCACCGCATCATATGTATAACAACTCTTCAAATCATACCATTTTAATTCTTCAAGAGATTAAAATTTAGAATTTAATTATTATTTTTCTAAACATGCAGGAAATGAATAGTTGCAATTCATTTGTGATACAAAAGAGGATCTTTTGAAGGAATAGTAATGTTCAGTGCTCCATATTCTGAAAAGTTTAGTAAAACTTATTAAACATTATCATTCTATGATAATTTTTACCAATATTCTACATGAAACAATGCGTGGGGGAGTCCCCTTTGAATCTTTTTAGAGTTGAAATTATGATTTGGATCTAGAATATATTAAACTATAGAGTTGAAAATTTATTTGAATTGAATAGTGAAATGTGCTTGAAACATATACTCCAATAGTTATGGGATTAAACTACTTCTATATACACTACTCTTTTCTACTATTGCAAAATATTATGAAACATCATTTCAAAAAAATAACTTCTTAATTGTTTTTTTAAATATAAGTTTTCATCCTTTTTTACACTGGAAAATTTTATTTTTACACTTTCATGTCACCCTCATCTATTTGAAAACATAGTATTGTGCTTCCCACTATAGGATTAACGATTGGGGACAATGATGTGTTTTATTTGTGGGGGAGAGGGGTCATTTTTTTGTCATTTGAAATTCCCCCTTCTTGAAATATTTTTATCAAAAAATGATATTTTTTTGATATCATTCAGAATTGTCAAATCGTTCATCACCTGAGGTACATTGAAGTTCATTTGTAAGATCAATTATGTCATATTTATCATATTAATTATTGTTGGATGATGTAAAAATTGGTTGAGGATTAGTGATTGATGAATGAATTTATTCACTGTATTTGTGGACATTCTGTTGATGAATAAAATATGGGAGTGTTACATGTTTGGTTTTGTGGAATGGGGATCATGACATAGGCTAAATAGACATTTTAACTAGAACCTAGGAGACATATATTTTTATAGAAATTATTAATAAACTTTAAGAAGTCAACTCAAATGATTTTTTATGTCCTTTGTAACAGGTGTAAAATTAGAAAATTGGAGCCCATTGTACGTATTTGAGACAAGGTGAATTGGGTTTATTTATATAAATATATCAAGACAATTTCAATCAAAATAAGGTTTTTGAATAGAAATGTGAACATAGAATATGGTTAGGAAACATTAAAATAAAGTTCCCTTGTCAAAAATGAACTCATTATGGTGATAAGAATTTTAGATCAAGATAAGGAATAGAGGAATTGAATTAGTAATAATTCCATTGAGATGAATCAATATTGTTATTATAATAATGGAAGTTATTTTTTAAAACCTAATAGTATATGAGATTCTAATGTTCCATTGGTTATGGTTTTAATTACACTTATCTAACTTGTCATCACTTATTAAATTGAAATATAGAATTGAAATGATGATATACTTTTAATGATTGAATATTTGAGGCATGACATACAAGACATTAGATGAGTCTCTAAGACCTTTATTTCTAGTGGGTTATTGGAGATTGGATAGAAATAATTTTTTAACACATTCTTGGAAAGCCTTACCAATTTCCTAATCATGTTCCTCTAGTTATTAATGTTTTTTCATTCACTTTTTGAACATAATATTCCCAATCATTCCTATTTATTTTTTTGAGGCATATTTTTTTGGGACAAACAATGTCTTATGTGTAGAAGAGTTTGATTTGGATCTGTTTTAACTCTCTTTACCACATGGTTTTTATATTTTTATCGAATTTTTAATTTCAATATGTTTTATTTTTTTAAATAATTAACAATTGTTGTAATTTTTTACATTGTAATGTAAAATAATTATTTGTAGAGTTAACAGTGTGTTTTATTGATTATTTTTGGCATCATTAATAATTTTTAAATTTAGGTCATTCATTCTGTTTTAGAATATTCAACTTAATAATGTTCTATTCATTTATAATTTTTTTATTAACTAATTTTTTATTATTGATTATGAATATATAATTTTTTCATCTTTACTTATTAATTATTTAAATAATTAAATTATTTCTTATAAATTATTTCAATTCGTTAAGTATTGATATTCTTATTTTTAATTCATTTCATATAATTTATGGATTTTGTTTCATTGTTTGATTAACTAATTAAATACATAGAATAGATTTAACTTGTGTTGTTCATAATTTTTAGTTGAAAAAAACACAAAAAATTATTTTTCAGTTAAATGTGCTAACATTTATTTATATTTAGTTGTTTATTAATTAATTTAACTAGTTTTTGTTTTAATAAATTAATAAATTATTTTTTATAATTTTTTTTATCATGGTTGGGGACACCGAAAACAAACATCGTTGAGATGTCCCAACGTCGCTAATGTCTCACCGACACACTTTCTATTCACGTTTGTCTATTACATCTCAGTGATACATCCATCCATGTCAGTCTCAATGATACTTACCCTCTTTTATTGGTGAGACTGATGCTTCTTATACTTTCACTATTCTATCAGTGAGATTGGTGTTGCACTTCTATAATATCCACTTTTGGTCTCACCAAAACAGTCTTTCCTCCCTATCATCTTTCTACCAACACTGATTCCTGCATCACACCATCTCCTCTACTGTTTCAGAAACAAAACAACCACGATTCACCACCATCCTTCCTCCCCTCCTCACATCCACCATCGTCACATATCCCCTCCCCCTCCATCACACGTCTCTCAAAGTACCAAAATCAAAAAGAAAATCTTATGTAATATAATCAACACAAAACAACAACAAGATCACAAACCACCAGATTGAAAAAACCCAAGATGAAATAAAATAAAAAACAACAACGTTCCCATACAACCCAGATCTGAAATTTGAAATCCATATATGTTGAAATTTTTCATACTCTCCATATACCACCCTATAACTTCCTCTCCTCCATTTCGTCTTTTCTAGAATGTTTCTTGCTGGGGTCGACCATGAAACTTCTCCATGACCGTCTCCCTGCCCTCACTACGAACAAGAACCACGCACCCTTACATCCCGAACCCTAGCTGCCCCATGTGTGTTCCATTGCCCCCCTCACCAATGTCTCATTTCTCACTCAGGTCCACGTCAAGTCTCTCACCCATGTTCGTGCACCGCCACCATGCCTCCATCTCTCCGCCCACCATCTTCAAGTTTCACTATCGTATCCCCATTCCCCTTATTAACATGGACACACCCACCCCTCAAATCTCATCTTCTTCTTATTTTTCTATTTTATTTGAAATTATAATATATATTGTGTTTAATGATATAAATCATAATATATATATACTAATATATAACAACATATATTACTAATTTATTAGAAGTGCTTACATATCAAATAGGGGAATAGTCCCGACTACTACAGTGCCAAAAAGTACATGCTACAGTGCAACTACAACACCTACCCTAGTACTGCTACAGTACTTCTATAGTTCCCACTATAGTTCTGCTACAGTATCCTATAAATATGCATCTACTTGGATTTGATCACATGATTCATGGATTCAAATAAGGAGTCCTAACCAACCGTGTCAAGGTTAATGTTCTTTTTTTCATTTTAATAATATTTTTTTAAAAAAATTGTTTTTTAATTATTCTTTGTAAATATATACTTAATAAAAATAATATTTATATAATTGTGATATAAATACTGATATATATATATATTAATATATTTAGTATTATGTTTATTCATAAAAAAACTTGTATAATTTTTATATTTTACATCTGTTAATATTTTTAAACTCATTATTTTATTTGAAAACAAATTATTATTTTAAGAAAACTTATATATGTATTTAATTTATTATTTATTATATGTACATATTCTAAGTGATAAATTTAATAAATTTTATAAAATTTTTAATAATTTATTGAGTTGTATTTTTATACTTTTTTTAATAAATTATTAATTTCATTTCACTTTCTATTCATTGTTTTTATTTATAATATACTCTATAGTTATAAAGAATAGTTTATATTTATATATTTAATTCTAACTCTTTTTAATTCACTATTTTTACTATTTCAGTGGTAGGTTTGTGGCACATGGGTTTTTATTTTCTTAAGGAGAAATTTCTCCCCCAAAAAAAGGGGGTGGGATCATTAAACCACTATGTGGAATCTTGGGATGTCTCCAACAAGATTCTAGAGACTTCCATTAATGGGAAAATAAATTCAATTGGAGAATATGGAGAAGAGATCCATTGATCATTCACATACAACACCAGATCCAGAACAAATTTTATACTCTTGGGTGGATATCAGTTATTCTATCAATACTCAACAACTTTATCCATCAAATCCACTTCCATATAAATCATGATATCCGGACTCACATCGATCCATACACAACTCCATCCCCAACCACATCCACGGGAAGGATTCAAAACCTGTAACGACCCAAAGATTCATTAATTGAATATCTCTCTTGATCCAGTTAAATGTCTCTTTATGAAAAATGTTTTTTATAAGATGTCAACTTCTTTGGTTTCATGTTAAGAATTTTGACCGTTTATAATATAGTCGTTGAACAGTGATCACATGATTAGTATAAATCTAAGGCTTTAATGAACCCAATTTTTTCTCAGACAAAGGAACTGATCGCCTCATCCAGTAGAATTGCCCCATACGAAGCCCATTTGTCGAAGCTCGGAAATGAGGTGGAGTATTTGGGATTCGCCCTTGACCAAGACCAAGCTGAGATTTATTATGTCATGCTCGAACATGACCGTCTACGGGAAAAGTGGAAGTTGACTGAAATTACCACTCGAGCGATGTTATCTGAGCCACCCCAAGAGTCTATCACCATTGCACACCTTACCCTTAGGTCTTATGCAGCTATTTTAAGGGGTTATCTAACAATTAAGTTGTACTATGTTCATGTACATTATTTTTGAATATAATAATGAATATAATTTCTAGTCATTTTGGATACATTGTAAATAGTTATTAAAGTACAAATAGTGTTTTTATTTATTATTTAATTATGAAATCTATTTTATTAAATTAAGGGAGTTTTGAATTAAATAATATTTTAATAAAATATTTTTATTAATATTGAATTAATTTTTATTAAATATAAATGATCTTATAATGTTATGAATGCAATTGAAATTTTTATTAAGGTTTGAAAGCCATTTCTGTCAAAACCCGTGAATTTTTTATAAATGTTGGTTTTTATATTAAAATTGAAAATTAACATATTTATAATTTTTTAGATAAAATAAATGTCATTTATGGAATCAGGACGTCGAAATTATCCAACAGTGAATTTTTCATAATTTTCTGAGACAGTCAAATTTTTGGGTAAAAAGTTAAATACCATTTAATTATACAATGTGTTTTATGACATCATAATGACCCAATGGTGATGTAATAAAATACCATAATCCTTATTTTCGGCCAATATATGTTTTATCATTAAAATAATGTGATTTTGGGTTTTTTTGACTTACTTTTCAAAGCATTAATGAACCCCTCAAGACTTATTCAACACTTTGTATTTTTAAATTAATTTTCATGGGAGTGTGACTCACATCCACATAAGAAACCCTAATTTTTTAATAGGTTCGGACCTTGGCCTTGTAAAATATTGTTTTTCTATTTCCTTTTCTAGAAACCATGGGAAAATACTATTGGATGGTTTGTGGTTTGGATTATTTTAATAAAAGGGGTCCCAAACCTAAATAATAAAGAATTCTCTAACCTCTCCTATATAAACCCACCAATGGTCCCACTTCCTCCTCACTAAAAACCTTTTTAGTTCATCAAACCTCTGCGCTACTCCATCTTTAATCCTCCCAAGGTTCCCCAAGCTCCCAATAAGCCTCTCCCAAGCCTCTCTCTAGCCTTTGGAAGCACACTTCCAAGTAAGGGTTTTTTCTTCCTTTCTCATTTTTTCAATTTTTTCTAAGTTGTATTTCCATTTTAATTTCAATTATGAATGTTGGGGTATGGTTTCTCACCTCTTCCATACTTCCCTATTATTTTTTAATGATGGTATACCCCTTTCTCTCTCATTAAATTCCTCCCATGTACACCCATTACTATGCAGGAATTCCGAAAGGAATTTCTCTCTCTTCTTTTACATTCAAGAAATAATTTTGTATCATGAATATAAATTCCTTTTCAATTATTGGGACATGTATATATATGACCTCCTTACTATCCATTACATGTAAATATGATGATTAACCCCTTTTTCTCTCACCAAACATTTTTATGAATTCATATGTCACGCCGTTACGTTGCCGAAATCGCACCGATTTTCTTAGCCAATGTCATTGTGTAGTGAATACCATGCCCATTTCTCCATCAAGTGTATTCACCTTTATGTAGATTTACGTATTGATTATAATGTTTCATGTATGTATTCCACATTCCTTTATCGTGGAATAAATGGTTATGTTTTATGAATCCATGTTTTATGATTCATGTGGCAAACTTATGCATGAAATGAAATGTTTAAGAAGGGTGCGCCCTTATAGCGCTCCAATGCATTGGGTAATGTATAGTATCATGATACATCAAGTGCAATGAGTGTTGAATCATTATAATTAAAGTGCAATGAGGGTTTACTCGTGCTTCATGTGCAATGAGGGTTTACTCATGCTCCATGTGCAATGAGCCTTGGCTCATGCTAATTCATTGTTAAGTGTTGTTGCCACATTTTGATGTTATGATTATCATGATTTATCATGCCTTTATGTTCATGTTTCTCTTATGATCTATTGACATGCCTATTTCCTAACATGTATTTTACTCCTCATGTTATTCCATTTGTACTCCCTTACTGGGCATTATATCTCACCCTTTTCATATGCATTTCCTCAGGTCATCCCATCCAATGCTAAGTACAAGGAAATGTAGTGGTCATGTAAAGGAAGTTTTCATTAAAGATGTTGTATTTCATGTTTTAAGTTCTTATGTAATGATCCTAAGCCCCAAAGAAACTAAACCTCTATATCTTATTTGTTGTATTAAGTGATGTTTTATGTAATAAATCATGTTTAAGTTGTAATAAAAAGTATGGTTGTCATAGTTGGTATCAGAGGATAGGTTTAGTTTTTTTGGGATTAGGAAACACTAGTAAATCCTTAGATACAAGAATACGTATAATAAAAACATTCCTAAGTTTTGGTAAATACTAAGTAAGTGGTTTGTCAAACAATTGCATCCCTGTCTCGATACGAGTAGGTAGAGGCGGCTCTGGAACAGATGTATCCTAGGGGTAAAACCCGAAAACACCGCTTTGAGCTAGACTCGAACTAGAACTGGTGCACGACAACGAGCCTTCCTGCACACTTGGTTATGAAACTCCCAGGGGATATGTTTTGATAAATTCACAATCTTGGTATGAACCCTTATTAAGGTAAAAATTCCCCTAATAATATATGTCAGAAAGTAGATCATGAAAAGCCTAGATTGAATCCTATAGACTCGTGAGTTGAAGAGATTAATGTTTATTTATAAGTCATCAACTTTTTTCTTTGGATTACCCTTTATGTGTTACCCCTAACTTTCCTTTTATTCCAGCCAATGGCCAGTAATAGGAGGACTCGGGCTAACAACCGTTGTGAAGATCAGTGTGATGATTATACTAATGAGATGCCCAATCAAATGGGAGCGGGAATCGAAAACATTGTCACGCTTCCCTCTCAGCTAACTCAAGTTTTGAATATAAACACATGTCAAGAGGAAAGTCCAAACCCCCCTTAAGAAGGAACAAGTCACTATCGAGAGCTTCATGAGGCAAAGGCCTCCAACTTTTAGTGGATCATCTAATCCCACGATCGCTGAACAATGGATCAACGCCATTGAAAAGATATCCTCTATCCTCCAATGTTCTGAACAAGATAAGGTTCTCTGGGCGGCTTATCGTATGGAAGGTGAAGCGGATCAATGGTGGATGATGATCAAAAATATAATGCCTGAGGAGGATATTGAGGCTTTGGAATGGAAGGAATTCTAGAAGATATTTTTCGATAAATACTTTCTGTGCACCCTCCGTCTTAAGATGGAAAGGGACTTAAATTCCCTCAAGTAAAAAGATGAAGAATCTGTGGGAGCGTACGAGAAAAACTTCACATGGATTGCACGATACGCTTCCAACTTTGTCATTACCCCCTAATACAAGGTTGACAACTTCTTTGGTGGGATGAATCCTAGCTTGCGAAAAGCATTAGTGATCTGTGACTTCGAAAACTATGAGGAAATTTGTCTGATGGGCCCTCAAGGTCGAAAAGGAGATCGGAGAATCACAGGGCTATCATGGGGACAAGAAGCGTAAGGTGGACTTCAATGCTGGTGGTCTGATGGATAAATCCAACGGAGCTAAGAAGTTCCAGCTCCCCACTTGCCAAAAATGAGGAAAGAAGCACCCTGGAAATTTCCTTAAGGGGACGAGAAAATGCTTCAGGTGTGGAAGAGAAGGGCACTTACCTATTAACTCTCGCCAAGAATGACCCGCGGCTGCGACAGTGTAGAGGGACACTCAGTTCGAACCTCAACGCAATGTTCAATGATACAAATGAAAAGAATTGGGTCATTTTTCAAATCAGTTCCCCAATCCAAGGGTTATCGGAGGCAACCAACAACCTCCAAGACAGCAAGGAAGAGCTTTTTCCATCACTTCTACCGAAGTGAACCCTGACACCAAAGTGCTGACAGGTACGCTAGTTATTCATTCAAGAATAGAGAACATACTTTTTGATTCAGGTTCTACGCATTCTTTTATATCTGAAAAGTTTAGTAGAACAATCCCAGCACCACCACAAATCATGGAAGTAAAGATGTCGGTGAGTACAGAAAACAGGTCAATCATTGCATCCCATGAAAATAAGTCCTCCCCTATTATATTATGTGGATTGAATTTCGCGGTGAACCTCATCATACTACCTCTGGTGGAATTTGATGCAATTCTTGGAATGGATTGGATTTCCTTATAAAGATCCAACATAAATTTTCGGGAGAGGGAAATAACACTTCATATGGAGAATCGACCCCTGATTCTTTTCAAGTGTCAGCAGGAAGATTAATCTCCTTTAGCTCCATCATCACAAGCATGGATATTACTACCCTATGAGCATGCGTATCTGGCTCAGATGATTGAGTCCAAAGAAGAAACCATCCTGGAAGAAATGCCTATTGTGAGGGAATTCGCGGAAGTATTTCCCAAGGAACTGCCTGGTCTTCCTCCTAGAAGAGATGTTGAGTTCTCAAGTGAACATTTACCTGGGGCATTACCAATATCCAAGAATCCATATATAATGGCAGTTGTTGAGCTTTAGAGCTGAAGAAACAACTACAAGAGAATCTGGATAAAGGTTTTATACGCCCAGGTGCTTCACCATGGGGTTCACCAGTCCTCTTCGTCAAGAAGTATGATGGGTCAATGTGGCTTTTCATCGATTATCGTGAACATAACAAAATCAAGACAAAGAAAAAGTATCCACTCCCACAAATTGATGACTTGTTTGATCAGTTGCATGGAGCACAATACTTCTCCATGGTGGACTTGTGGTCAGGGTATTATCAAGTAAGGGTGAAGAAGGAAGATATCCCCAAGACTGCTTTTCGTACAAGATATGGGCACTATGAATTCATAGTAATGCCTTTCAGACTCACCAATTCTCCAGAAATATTCATGGACTTGATGAATATAGTATTTAGAGATTACCTTGACAAATTTGTGGTAGTCTTTATTGATGATATTCTAATATACTCCAAAACCAAGGAGGACCATGAGGAGCATTTAAGAACTATACTAGAGACATTTCACAAAGAGAATCTCTATGAAAAGTACATCAAGTGTGAGCTCTGGTTGAAGGAAGTATCATTCTTGGGCTATATCATCACAAGAAATGGGATATCTGTGGACCCCTCTAAAACAGATGCAATTGAGGGATGGCTGAGGCCAACATCGGTAACGGATATCCATAGCTTCTTGGGGTTAGCTGGATATTATCGACGATTTGTGAGAAATTTCTCATGATTGTCCAATCCTCTTACCAAGCTAACTCGAAAGGGAGTAATGTTTTCATGGAGTGATGAATGCGAAGAAAGCATCAAGGAGTTGAAAAGGAGGCTTATCACTGCACCCGTTCTCACTTTACCCACAAGTGGGGAACTTTTTGTTGTATTTAGTGATGCCTCAACGAAGGGATTAGGATTTGTGTTGATGCAGAAAGATAAAGTGATATCTTATGCCTCAAGGTAGTTGAAAATCTATGAGAGAAACTATCCAATGCATGATCTGGAGTTGGCGGCAGTGATCCTTGCCTTGAAAATCTGGCGGCATTATCTCTATGGAGAGAAATGTGAGATATATACTGACCACAAGAGTCTTTAATATATATTCAAACAAAGAGAGCTTAATATGCGCCAGAGAAGATGGATATAACTCATCAAGGATTATGACTGTTCAATACGTTACCTCCCTAGGAAAGCGAATAATGTGGAGGATGCCCTATGTAGAAAGGATCCAGCGATTCTATCAATGATGAGAATTGAGAAGGATCCAATCTTCTTAGACTTGATGAAGTTGGATGTGGGAATCATAATGAAGGGAACATCATCAATCCTTTCACAAATGATTTCTCAACCATCTCTTTTGATAAAAGTTAAAGGATCCTCAAAAGGATGATATGGGAATTGAAGAAAAAGTTGAAGCTATCAAAAAGGGGAAATCCTCAGAGTTTAATGTTAATGAAGTAGGAATTGTGGGGTTTGGGAAAAGACTATGTGTTCCATCACGTCTGGAGCTGAAGAAGGAACTTTTGGATGATGCACATAGTTCAAATTTCTATATTCACCCAAGGAGCACAAAGATGTATTGAGATCTCCGAGAATACTTTTGGTGGGATAATATGAAGAAGGAGATTGCAGAATATACATAAAAGTGCCTGGTGTGTCAGCAAGTGAATCCAGAGAGGCAGAAGTCTAAGGGGATGATGCAACCATTTCCCATACCAGAATGGAAATGGGAGAACATCACCATGGACTTTTTCACCAGACTTCCAAGGACACCCAAAGGCAACAATGCAATCTGGGTTGTTGTGGATCATCTTACAAAGACTGCACACTTCATTGCTATTCGAGAGGATTTCTCTTTGGATCAATTGGCACAGATATATATCCGGGAAGTGTTAAGGTTGCATGGAGTAACACTATCTATTGTGTCTGACCGAGATCAAAGATTCACCTCTATGTTTTGGAAGAGTCTTATACATGCTCTGAATACTGAACTGAACTTCAGTACGGCCTATCATCCTCAAACTGTTGGACAATCAGAGCGGACTATCCAAACACTTGAGGATATGTTGAGAGCGTGCTTAATGGAATTTAAAGGAGGATGGGATCAACATCTTCCTCTAGTTGAGTTCTCTTATAATAACAGTTTCCACTCAATCATCAAAATGGTACCATATAAAGCCCTTTATGGGAAAAGGTGCAGAACACCAGCATGTTGGGATGGGGTCGGTGAACGTAAGCTGCTTGGACCAGAAATGGTCAAAGAAATGGTGGAGAAGGTGAAAAACATTCAGAAGTATATAAAGGAAGCCTTGAGTTGACAGAAGAGTTATGCAGATAATAATCGATGAGACCTTGAGTTTAAAGTTGGAGAAATGGTGTTTTTACACATATCTCTGTGGAAGAAGGTCATGAGGTTTGGAAAGAAAGGGAAGTTAAGTCCACGGTACATCGGCCCCATCGAGATTCTTGATCGTGTTGGGGTTGTGGCCTCTCGACTAGCACTTCCACATAATATGGCAAAGGTGCATGATGTCTTTCTTGTATCCCTCTTAAGGATGTACATACCGGACCCTTCACATGTACTCTCTTCTGAGGTGGTACAATTGGAATATGATCTTTCTTATGGGGAGAAACCAGTGAAGATCATAGATCGTAGAGAAAAATTTCTATGAAATAAGACAATGCCCCTCATCAAGGTGTTGTGGAGAAACCACAAATTTGAAGAAGAAACTTGGGAGTCGGAGGATATTATGAAGCTAAGTTACCCACATTTTTTTCAGTGTGGGAAAAGGAAAATTTCGAGGGAAAAATTTCTTAAGGGAGGAACATTGTAACGACCCAAAGATTCATTAATGGAAAATCCCTCTTGATCCAGTTAAATGTCTATTTATGTAAAATGTTTTTTATAATATGTCAACTTCTTTGGATTCATGTTAAGAATTGTTACCGTTGTTAATATAGCCATTGAACAGTGATCACATGATTAGTATAAATGTATGTCTTTAACGAACCCAATTTTTACTCAGACAAACAAAGCGATGGCCTCATCCAGTAGAATTGCACCACACGAAGCCCATTTTTCAGAGCTCCGAAAAGAGGTGGCATCTTTGGGCTTCTCCCTTGACCAAGCCCAAGCTGAGCTTCATTATGTCAAGCTAAAACATGACCGTCTACGGGAAAAGTGGAAGTTGATTGAAATTACCACTCGAGCGATGTTATCCGTGCCGCCCCAAGAGTCTGTCACCATTGCACACCTTACCCTTAGGTCTTATGCGGGTATTTTAAGGGGTTATGTAAAAAATAAGTAGTACTGTGTTCATGTACATTATTTTTGTATATAATAATGAATATAATTTCTAATCATTTTTTATACATTGTAATTAGTTTTTAAAGTGCAAATAGTGTTTTTAATTATTATTTAATTAAGAAATCTATTTTATTAAATTAAGTTATTTTTGAATTAAATAATATTTTAATAAAATATTATTATTAATGTAAAATTAATTTTTATTAAATAGAAATGATCTTATAAATTTATGAATGCAATTAAAATTTTTATTAAGGTTTTTCAAGCAATTTCTGTTAAAACCCGTGAATTTTCGATAAATGATGGTTTTTATTTTAAAATTGAAAATTAACATATTTAGAATTTTTTTAGATAAAATAAATTTCATTTCTGGAATCAGGATGTCGAAATTATCCAATGGTGAATTTTTCATAATTTTCTGAGACTATAAAATTTTTGGGTAAAAAATTAAATACCATTTAATTATATAATGTGTTTTATGACATCATAATGACCCAATGGTGATGTAATAAAATACCATAATCCTTATGTTCGGCCAATATATTTATTATCATTAAAATAATTTGATTTTGGGTTTGTTTGACTTACTTTTCAAAGCATTAATGAACCCCTCAAGACTTATTCAACACTTTGTCTTTTTAAATTAATTTCCATGGGAGTGTGATTCACCTCCACATAAGAAACCCTAATTTTATAATATTTTCGGACCTTGGAATTGTAAAATATTTATTTTCTCTTTCCTTTTCCAGAAACCATGGGAAAATACCATGGGATGGTTTGTGGTTTGGATTATTTTAATAAAACGGGTCCCAAACATTAATAATAAAGAATTATCTCACCTTTCCTATATAAACCCACCCAAGCTCCCGCATCCTCCTTACTAAAATCTTTTGGAGTTCTTCTAACCTCTGCCCTACTCTCTTTGAATCCTCCCAAGGTGCCCCAATCTCCCAAGAAGCCTCTCTCTAGCCTTTCAAAGCACACTTCCAGGTAAGGGTTTTTTCTTCCTTTATCATTTTGGTCACGTTTCTTTAAGTTGTATTGACCTTTTAATTTCAATTATTAATGTTGGCGTATGGTTTCACACCTCCCCCATACTGCACTCTTATTGTTTGAATGATGGTCTAACCCTTTCTCTCTCATTAAATTCCTCCAATGTACACCCGTTACTATGCTAAAATTCCGAAGGGAACTTCTCTCTCTTCTTTTACATTCAATCAATACTTTTGTATCATGAATGTAAATTCATTTTCAATTATTGGGACATGTATCTAAATGACCTCCTTACTGTCCATTACATGTAAATATGATGAGGAACCCCTTTCTCTATAACCAACCATTTTTTTGAATTCTTATGTCACAACGTTACGCTTCGGAAATCGCACAGATTTTCTAAGCCAATGTCATTGTGTAGTGAATTCAATGCCCATTTCTCCATCAAGGGTATTCACCTTTATGAACATTTACATATTGATTATAATGTTTCATGTATTTATTCCACATACCTTTATCATAGAATAAATTATTATGTTTTATGAATCCATGTTTTCTGATCTAATTGGCACCCTTATTCATGAAATTAAATTTTTAAGAAGGGTGCGCCCTTATAGCGCTCCAATGCATCGGTTAAAGTATTGTATCATGATACGTCAAGTGAAATGAGTGTTGACTCATTCTAATTCAAGTGAAGCATGGGTTTACTCATGCTTCATGTGCAATGAGGGTTTACTCATGCTCCACGTGCAATGAGCCTTGGCTCATGCTAATTCAATGTTATGTGTTGTTGCCACATTTCCATGTTATGATTAATATGCTTTATCATGCCTTTATGTTCATGTTTCTATTATGATATATTGACAAGCCTATTGCCTAAAATTTATTATACTCCTCATGTTATTCCATGTGTACTCCCTTATTGGGCTTTATAGCTCACCCTTTTCTAATGCATGTCCCTAGGTTATCCCATGCAATGCTAAGTACGGGGGAATATAGTGGTCATGTAAAGGAAGTTTTCATTTAAGATGTTGTATTTCATGTTTTCAGTTTTTATTTAATGATCCTCAGCCCCAAAGACACTAAACCTCTCGATCTTCTTTGTTGAATCAAGTGAAGTTTTATATAATAAAGCATGATTAAGTTGTAATAAAAAGCAGGGTTGTCATAAAACCACATCATGATCAGATTCATGAAGGACAGGATGAGCACCATTCCATTCCAAATTCCCTGGGCGGGAGATCTAGATGGAACATCATCCACCATCGAGTAGTAGTGTAGAGAGTCAGAGTATATCCAGATTGAGTAGGGAGAGCAATATTTTTTTAATTCTTTGTATTTATGAAATTTTCACATTATGAATATCATTAGTTTATTTTATATTATAATCACGACTCTATCCATGATTGTTAGGTAATCTCCTCTCGGGGAATAGGGACACTGCATAGATTTATTGTCCCTTGTTCAAGCACAAATTTTCATCATGATGTCTGTGTCTCTCTCTCACTCACACTTTTTATGGACTGTCAGATTCTCCAAGCATCAAGAATATATTAAAACTGATCTTGATTATATTATAATTTTAGAAATAAAATTATATCATTGAACTGAAAATTTATTAATGCTCAAGAGAGAGGGAGATTCACCTAGTTTTGAGGACAATTTGATCTCACTGAATTATTAATTTTATTCATTTGTTGATCGAATAATCCATTCATTTGAATCAAATATATATGTTATTTAATCACATGATGTCCCAAAAAAAATATGACCCCCAACATTAAATCGGAGAAATATAGTTTTATATGGGTGCTTGAACAAAGGAATGTAGAATTTAAACCAACTAGTTGATTACCACCTTGATCAACAATTTGATGTTAAAACTACATGTTGTCTACCTTGTTTTTGTCTTCCTATTTTTCATATCTATTTTCACTCACCCACCCATAAATAATTACTCACTCACCATTTTCAACACATTACACCATCAATATCATATAACACAATTTTTATTTTTTTAATTTTTTTGATTAGTTTTATTATTATTAAGTACATCTTTAGGCTTCCCTATGGTTCGAACCAATCTTACCACTATACTATGTAGAAAGTAGATTTATAATGCTTATTTTTTATCTCTTTTTCAATGACGTGTGGTGGCCAATAGGCTCAAAGGACATAGGGGTTCTACGCAATCATAATATAAACATGTTTCATGGGTTGTAGCCTAATCCTAAAAGATATAAGGTCATGGGGTATATCACAATCATAAAAATGATATGTTTAATGGGTTATATTAAATTATAATATAAAGATGGTTCATGTTGTGTAGCCCAAGATAGATAGAATTATTTTTCAATATTTTTATCCCAATCCTAAAATTAATAAGTTTCTTGGGTTGTATGTCAAGCATAAATGAAAGCAGGTTCATTTGTAGTAGCCCAATCCTAAAAGAAGGATTTTTCATGGGTTTTAGCCGAATACTAAATGAATGAGGGTATAAATGGTGTAGCATAAGAATTAAAATACGAATGTACATGGGTCATAGCCTAGTCCAAACTGAATGTGGGTACACAGGTTTCTAGCCTAAGCCCAAATTAGGTACATGGGTCGTAGCCCAAGCCTAACATGTTTTAAAGGTCTTGTAGGTAAAAATGACTTAAAATATTCTATTTTAATATATATTCCACATATAAATTTATTATTCCATAGTTATGATTTCATGGATATTGATGTTTAATTCCTTATGATTCATGACGTATGAACTAAAAATATTTCTACCATAACTCTTGTTTATGATATTTGAATACATGGTATGATCTCTTATTGTTATAATCCTGTTATCATAACCCAAGGTTCATGTTTATTCTTACATTTCTCTCTTGTTTAGCCTTAATAAGAATCAAATCTCACCCATTTATTATGTTTCATTTATTCGTGTAATGAATAATGGTTTTATGTAGATGTAATAAAGGGGGATATATTTTTGCGATTTGTTGAAGATCGTACACCATGATAGTTGTTTTTTATTCCATGTTTCCAAATTTACTAAACCATTACTATCCTCAGGCATGCTTTTTGTAATGTAATGAATATTAATATAATATGATGTAATATAAATTTATTCCAATACATGGTATCTATAGCTAGATATAATAAAAGGCTGTGATTTACCTATTCACTATCATCCTTGAATGATTAACAAGGTAGCTAATGCTCTTAGTCGAAAAGAAGAAGATACGTTGTCCATGTTTCAGATTGAGAACAACCATATCTCCATGGATATTGAAATGATGGATTGGAAAATAATAATGGCATATAATACATCCTACCCATCCCAAAATGATTTTCCAACCATATATCTATGAGATGATTAATAATTCCCAAGGGGATGATCCAAATATACAAAACAAGTTGAATGAATAAATGGAAGGGAGGATGAAAGGGTTCATTTTAGATGATTGTCACATCCATTACTTATATTAAATTTATATTTCATTTAATTTCTATTATATCATTGTTTTGGGGATTTTCCATGCTTTTTTGGGGAAAGGGTGAGTTTTCTGGATTTGGGCCAAACTGTGAGCCCATTTCCAGATTTAAAATCCAATTTTGTTTCTTCTATAACTTTTCCATTTTTTAATATTTTTCACTCCTTTTAATCCCAAAATGACCTAACATGACCGATTAGCACCTCCATTGAAATTTTGACCCTATAAGAATCCATAATAATGGTGGATTTGGGTTTTTATTTAAGTGCTTGGGCATGGCCGAAATCCCATTTCCAGTTTTAAAAATGAATATAGTTTATATAATATGATATTCCTTTTTTATTTTTTTTCGTTGATTCCACCTCCCACTCGAATCCAATCACCTAAGGCTCACTCCCATTCTCTATTTTTCCTTTTTGGAGCTCATCTCCCTCTCGTATTATGGATATCATCCTAAATCGTTCTCAAATCGACCAGATTTGAAGAGGTAAAATGATTCTTTCACAACTACCGAAATTTTTAATCTATTTACACCATTTAAGTCCCCAAATGACCATATATGACTCCTTCAAGAATCCATAAACGTTTTGGTTACATAGAGATTCATATGGTTTTAGATTTATGTAGTTTGCTTCAAGATTTCTACACGTAAGTCATTCTCTCTTTGAATTTCCTCCCTTTCAATAGGGTTTCATTCATACTTTCTTGAGTTCTAAAATTTCCAGAAGTTAGGGCCTGTGACTAGGTTCTATATTACTGTCTTTGGGGTGAAATATTGAGGTTTTAGGTTTCTTTTCACTTCTTTGAGGTGCGGCGGTGGTGCGGTTGATGTCTTGCTCCAATATTTATGGTTTTCGACACAATTGGTAGGTGATTCTATGTGTAATCATTTCTATATGAGTTAGTTTGATTTAATTACATATTTTAAATGTGCATAATATGATTTGTGTGGTGAGAAAACTATTTATGTTGGATTTGGTTAATCATTTAATTTTGTAGTTTCATTTTAGCTTGGAATTGGGTGTTTTTCATTTGTAACCCTTGGGGTATTGTTTGGGCATGTTTTATAACATATGAAATTGGTTTACTATATCTTGTTTGGGATGTCAATTATGCTTTTTAGGGTCTTGTTGTTCCATATAATTTTAAAGAGGGTTATTTTAATTGGTTTAAGGTGAAAAATCATATGGTACTTCTTGAAAGTGATTTTGAAAACATTTGCTTTTTATGTGGATATTTTGTGGTATTGTTTGAGGTATTTGTATAACACATGGGTTTAGTTTAACAAATGTTTTTGTGGATTCCAATTATGTTTTGAATTGGCATTGGTGTGATTTTTCCTTGAAATATGGTTTTGAAATGGTTTTCAGTGAAAAGCTAGGGTACACTCCTTGGAATTGTTTTATAAATGTTTTTTATTGTTTAATGATACATGTAAGAGGTGAAACCATAATGGAAAACTGTTTTGGATTGTGTATATTTTAAAATTATCCATTTTAAATGTGAATTGGACTATAATGTGATGTATATCCTCTTAAAAATGATTTATAAAAATGTCTAAAGGATTAATTGAAATGTAAAAGGGGTGTGAACTTGATGTAAAAAATAGACATTGATTATAAAAAGGGTTTTATGGAACATGTGAGTGGTATTATAGGTGATGTGTCGCATATTTTTAATTATTTTATAAAATTGTTAAAGGATTTTTAGTATAGTGAAAGTTATGAAAAAAGTGTTGTGGGTTATTTTGGTGTGAGTTTTATTTCAAAAAGCATTTGAACAAAAAGTGGAATTTGTGACTTGTGTGATGTACGTGGGGATGTTTGGCTAATGTGTGATGTGGAATTAATATTTTCATGTGAAAACTATTTTTCATGGCTTGTTTAACTTGTTTGAGCACAAGAGGGAAACTCAGATATCATGGTGGGTGGATGTGTACTAGTATGCTAGTGAATCAGTGGGGTTTCACCTTCGTTTCAAGTAGCAATATTGATACGTACAACACTAACTAAACAATGATGATGATGTTTGGGGACCACTAGGTTATTTATATGATCTCTACTAGTGGCTCAGGTGCACGAGAATAGATATTAAGATGGTTACTCTCACCGAGATATGAGATACATGGGACCCACAACGAGCTAGTGCCTAGGGGTTATTTCTTATTTCTTGTGCTCATGGGATTATTTGTGCATACCGTCATCATACGGAATCATTGGATGAAAATTTCAGTAGTTTCAGAATTTATTTTAAAGTGATTATTCTTTAAATTAACCCACATGAAAACTGTTTTAATTTTTATGTTTCATCTTTTAGAAATTATAACTAGCATTTCCTATTTATGAAAACAACCATGCTTTTCATCTTGGAATGCATATCAGATATAATCTCATTGTGGTTGTATCCTATTAATCATTTTCTCACACCCTACATACAAACTTGGGTGTAAGTAGACTTGGTTATTTTTTTTGTCATAGGTTGGGTACAGTTTTGTGTTCCAGTGCTTCGGGTTTGTACAAGCTCCATGGTAGTGATGTCTTGTGGAGATGGATTGAGGTTGATGCCCCTTTCCTTGAGGTGGTTTTTGGCATATTTATTTTTGGATTTGCACTTTTTTATAGTCCTTCTGATATTTTTTAAACTATGTAATTCAATTCTGAATTTTTCTAAAATATTGTTTGTTTTGAAAAATCCAGATTCGTTTAATTGGGATAATTTTTTGTTATATGTTTATAAACTAAGGAAAAGAGTTCCCAATTTTTAGTTTACGATACTCAGGAACTTTTTCCAGTACATGGGGATCATGGACGCCCTTCATCCCATGTCATTGGCGGGGTTTGGTGCCAGTTATGGAGGAGACATGATTTGGTTCGTGACAAAATGGTATCAAAGGAGGTTTTCACTCTTTGGGTCCGGTTATTTGGGGAATAGTCGGGATAGTCTGGAGTTACGATTGAGTGGATATGGAATTCTAGTTATGAGTAGTGTGTCTGATCACCACACCTCATGATGAGATTTAAGTGGCTATGGGGTTTCATGACTTTTTGAGTCCTTAGGTTTTCTTGGTTTGATGATGATTATGAGAAATGAAAAGAGAGTTGGGTTAATGGTATCAGTGAGCTCACAGGGTCTGGCAGGCCATGTGGAGATATTGATATTTCTCTATAACAATCTCTGTGATGGTGAAGTTATTGGATTATGGATGCCAACCAAATTTCTAATCCACCAACTTAAGCTAGTTTCCCTTTGCATTGTCTTTTGTCCTTTAGTTTTCAAATCGTGGAAGTTGGGTTTTAAAATAAATGACATGGTTTTAAGAAGCGTATGTTTTTTTGAAAGGATTTTCTAATAAATATAGAATGGTTTGAATTGTGAAATTATGTAACTAAGTTTTTATATTTTTTTGGAAATGTAAAATGGTGTGTTTACACATCTTTTGAGTGTAGAAAAAAATGTGTTAAAGTTGGTTTCGAAAAAGTGCTTCCTATCGAGTTTTCAAAACTGTTGAGAGGTGTATTAATGGGATGAGATGTTTTGAAATTAATGTGTATGACAATAATGTTAGTTTTCATTTAAATTATTGATCCTTTATGAATATTTTGGTATGTTGTAATTTCGGTTTTATTTTATTGCTAGCGGTTTTTGAGATAAAAGGAAGTATTGGTTGACTTTTTTGGTTTTGAAATGCAGAAAGAATTTTTAATTCATCATTTTGTATTTCCATGAGTGCCCACATGAATGGGGTTATATGTGAATATGTATGGTTTATGGAATAGATGAAGGAGTTTTGGGACTGATATGAGGAGGGTGACCGGTGTGGCACAGAAACAGGCATGTTTGAGGGCAATGGGGTACCATTGGTAGAGATGCTAAAAGTTGAACCGTTTATTTTAAAAACATTGATTAAAAAAGAAAAACATGATGTCCTTATGAATAGTTTGGGATAGTATTTATTATGTTTTTTTGAAAATGTTGATGTTGTGTGATGTTTTTAGTCAAAGAACCACTCATGTCTGAACTATTTATTGGGTTTGTGTTTGGTCGGTAAGCTCTGTTGAAGGGCCGGTTAGTGGTCTCTTCTGAGAAAATTTTTGGGATGCCTTAACAGTGGTTCAATTTATGTGTTTTTATCTGGTTTGTGGTACATCTTGACCAATTGAACATATTAGTTTGTTCCATGGGTTAAATAATTAGTTAAGATATACCCCATCAAGGGTTAGTGCACAACTGAAGTGAAACCTGGATTGTTTCGCTGTTTGAAGGCCCTCCAGTTGGTCAATATACGTAATATTTTTCCCAATATTTGTAGATTGATTCTACAACATTTCTTTTCATGGTATTTTGAATCCTTTTGTAGTGGGAAAGTGATCATGGAAGGTTGAAGGAGTCCTTAGGTTCTTGAGTTTCCTGATTTTCCGAAGGTGGAAGTGGTTTGGGGTTGTTAGCATGAATGAGTATTTCAGTAGTGTCTAAGAGGTCCTCTTGATCCATTGTAGTCTCTTGAAAAAATAATTTATCATTAAACTACCAATGTGGGTAATCATGTCACAAGATGATATTATGGCCACCTTCTAGAATTGTGTGTGCTTGGGGATGTTGTATAAGGTCCCACTCCATGCATTGTTTATATCAGTCTTAATAGTCATGTTTAGTGATGCATTATACTGTCATCTTCATGATTGACCATAAAGGTGAATGTCCAACATTCCTCTGAGTGTCTCTAATATGTTGGGAGATTTCTTTCATGTAAAAATATCAAAATATTCCATTTTAGTGGAAGGTGAGTATAAGTGTTCTTTACTTCTATTGTTTCTCACCCAAAAAAAAGGTGTGATGTTTGTTCATATTTTAAGACCTTGATTAAGTGAATTATCATGTTAGGATAAAGTGAGTTTGTAATGTGTTATGTCTCGGAAAACATATCAGAGATTACAATGTGGTTGTTAGTGGAAATGAAATAATAATTCTCATTCATAGGGCATTCAAAGCCTAACTGTGAGGATGAAGATGCTTCAATCACTTGAGCTCCAGCCATAGGTCTCGGAGAGATGCTGGATCATTATCAGGGGAAATACCAGAGTTTTTTAAACGCTTGTACATTGTCATATAGTAATTATGATAGATATAAAGAGTTCAAACCACTGGAGACCCCATCATTCTTCTATTGTACCCATTCTGTGGAAATAGGTGGAGGGCCTTCTACCAATGTCATCGCCCAATGTTATTCACACCCCGTTTGGATTCCATTTGGTATTTGGATACTGGATGGATATTTGGCTATACAGGCTAAGCACACAACTTGTGAAAAATTAGTAGTGAACATGTTCCATGAATCCCTACGGAAAAAATGATCTGCACAATTATTTCACAGTTTCCCAAATTGTGTGGACTAACAGTGCATCCTTCCCCAATCATTAAATTTTTAGGTCTTTCTGTGTCGGCCCTTGCTGCATGGTTAAGATGGTTAGTTATTATGGTGGGGGAGACCCACTATGATTTTCATGTATGTTACTTCATCAATTTTTCATTGAATTATACCCTTTGTACCTGGGAGTCCTTTCATGACTACACTGTTACTATCCTGATTTTGTCTTGAGAAAAATATAAGTTGTCACTTTTGGTGGGGAGCCTATTTGTGTCACCACATACCAACAACTCAGATTTATCCATGGTCATGGATTGGCGATAGGTAGTCTCATTCAGAGATATCTAGATACCAACATCATCCTTGAGTAATGGTTTGAACTTGAGAGCGCCCAATGGCTTAGTTAAAGTAAGGTAAGTGTCACTTTGTTCGAAGATGATGTTCATTTGGGGTGAAATGCTTGAGTCTTATTCGAATAGTGTTTGAGTTGTTTTATTTAGGGATAAAGTATTAATGTGATAGATCGTTTTAGGAATGTTTTGTATGAATTTCTGTAAGATTAACCCTTCCTTGATTGATCACTAGAGTTTTTTTTGGCCTTTGGGGTGACACATGGAAAAGAAGCACATCTTGGTTTATCAGTTGGGATTAGTTTTTTTGTATATGGCATTGATGTGTCTTTCTGGGGATGTAATGTTTTCATGGTGGGGATAAGTTTTACATCCATTTCATATATTAAGTTTAATTTTCATCAAATTTTCATTCTTGCTTGGTTTTGGGGGTTTTCCAAGCTTTTTTTAGGAAAGGGTGAGTTTTTAGGATATGGGCCAAACCGTGAGCCCATTTCCAGATTTAAAAACCAATTTTTTTCAATTATAACAATTCTGTTTTTTATTATTTTTCACCCATTTTAATTCCTAAATGTCCAACCCTGACCTATTAACACAGCCAATGCAATTTGGACCCTTTACGAATCCATAATAAATGTGTATTTGGGTTTTTATTTAATGTATTGGGCCTTCCCGGAAGCCCATTTCTAGTTTTAAAAATGAAATAATTTTTATTTAATAATATACTAATATTATAATGTTTATCAGTGATTCTTCCTCCCACTGGAAGCCAAAAACCTGAGGCTCACCCCCATTCACTATTTTTCCTCTTTGGAGCTCATCTCCCTGTCATATTAGGGTGATCTTCCTAAATCGTTCTCAAATCGATCAGATTTGAAGAGGTAAAATGATTATTTCACAACTCCCTCAATTTTTACACTTTTTATCCCATTTCAGTCCTCATATGACCTAATATGAATCTATAGAGCATACATGACAGTTTTAGTTACTTGGAGATTCATATGGTTGTGGATTGATGGATTTTTCTTCATGATTTCAGAAATTATGTCATTCTCTCTTTGAATTCTTCTCATTCCTTAGGATTTCATTGACCTTTTCTTGAGTTCTAAAATGTCCAAAAGTTAGGGCTCATGCATAGGTTCTAACTTACTATCTTATGGGAGAAATATTTATGTTTTAGGTTTCTTTTCACTTCTTTGAGGTGTGGCGGTGGTGCGGTTGATGTCTCGCCCCGATATTTGAGGGTTTCAACACTTTTGGTAGGTGATTCCATGTGTAATCATTTATAGAAGACTTATTTTGATTTAATTACTTATTTTACATGTTTACAATATGTTTTTTTTGTTCTAAAATTATTGATGTTGTGTTTGGTTAAGCATTTAATTTTGTAGTTGCAATTTATCTTGAAATTTGGTATTTTTTATCTGTAACCCTTGGGGTATTGTTTGGATGTGTTTTATAACATATGATATTGGTTTAATAAATCCTTGTTGGGATGAAAATTATTCTTTTTTAGGGTCTTGGTGTTCATTGAGATTTTAAATATGGGGTTTTAATGGGTTTACAGTTTAAAACCTTATTGTACTTCTTTAAAGTGATTTTGAGAACATGTGTTTTTCTTGTGGATATTTTGTGGTATTGTTTGAGGTATTTGAATAACACATTGGGGTAGTTTAATAAATTTTTTTGAGGATTCAAATTCTGTTTTGAATTGGTATTGTTATGATTTTGTCCTTGAAATATGTTTTTGAAATGGGTTTTATGTGAACAGCTGGGGTAAACTCCTTGGAATTGTTTAATAAATGTTTTGAATGGTTTAATTATTTATGTAAGAGGCGAAACCTTATTGGAAAACTGTTTTGGATTGTTTAAATTTTCAAATAGTACATTTTAAATGTGAATGGGACCATCATGTGATGTTTATCCTCTGGGAAATGTTTTATAAAAATGTTTAACAGATTTACTAAAATGTGAAAGGGGTGTGAAAGTGATGTGGACTGTTTGTCTTAGTGTGAAGTGAAAAATGGATTTTATTTATAAAAAATGGTTTTATGGAACATGTGATTTAGATGTTATGTGTTTTTTATCCAGTTGGAAGGATTTTATAATTTTTTTAAAGGATGTTTTTTATTGTGAAATATATTCAAAAAGTGTTGTGGGTTAGTTTGGTGTGAGTTTGATTTCAAAATACATTTGAATGAAAAGTGGAATTTGTGACATGTGTGATGTACATGGGGTGATTTGTTTAATATGTGATTTGGAATTAATATTTTTATGTGAAAACAATATTTATTAGCTTTTTGTACTTGTTTTACCACAATAGGGAAACCCATGTGTCTAGGTGGGTGGATGTGTACTAGTATACTAGGGAATCTATGGAGTTTGTCCTCACTTTCACGTAGTAAGATTGACGCTAACAAAACTAACTAAACTATGATGATGATGGTTGGGGACCAATAGGTTATGGGTATGACCCTTTCTAGTCACTCGTGTGCATGAGAATAGATATTTTGATGGTTTCTCTTACCATGATATGCGGTAAAAGGGACCCACAACGAGCTAGTGCCTAAGGGTTATTTTGTATATCTTGTTCTCATTAGATTATTTGTTCTTAGCATAATCATATAGTATTTTTGGTTTGAAATTTTAGTAGTTTTGGAATTTAATTTAATAGTGATTATTCATTAAATTATCCCACCTGAAAACTGTTATAATTTTGAAGTTTCATCTTTTAGAAATTATAACCAGTATTTCTTGTTTTGGATAACTTTTAAGCTTTTTGTCCTTGAATTTTTATCACATTTAATCTATTAGTTGCAGAATCATAATGGGAATTGTCTGACACCCTACATAGACCCTTGTGTGTATGTAGACCTGGTTATTTTTGCTGTCGCAAGTTTGGTATAGTTTTCAGTTCGAATGGTTTGTTTTCTAGCAGGTCCTTGGCGGTGATATCTTGTAGAGATGGATTGAGGGGGGTGCCCCTTGTCATGAGGTGGGTTTTAGGATGTTTATTTTCAAGAGTTTTTTTAGTCCTTGTGTGTTTTTTTAAAATATGTAATTCAGTTCATAATTTTTTTAAAATATTGTTTTGTTTGAAAAATCCAGATTCATTTTATTGGGTTCATTTTTGGTTTTATGTTTATAAACTTGGGATAAATGTTCCCAATTTTTAGTTTATGATACCCGTTCACTTGTGCCTGCCCATGGGGATCAGGAACGCCCTTCAGGCCATTTCATAGGATGGGTTTGGGACAGGATTTGGAGGTGACCAGATTCGTTTCGTGACAATGATGATGGTGTATTTCATTTTTGAATGTGTCTTGGTGTGTCATCATTACGTAGGATAAATAATTAGGTTTGGGAAAATTAATATAGCTCATCATTCTCTATCCATCCTCAGAGTTCCATGATGTACCATGATCTCCATGAACAATTATTATAGGAAAACATTAAGAGGTAAATCAGATAGTATATATCAAGGTCGTTGATATGTCATAATGTTAAATACAAGTGATAGATTTATTAATGGAGTATGAAAACATTTTTTATTCCAATGTGGAAATGATAGGATATCACTATAGATATTATCATGAGTCTCCTAAACACAACCGAATTAAATAATGTGATATGATTTATGGTGGACCGACTAAGAAAGACTTCCCACTTTACAACTTTTTAGGAGGATCATTTTCTTCAACAATTTACAATGATATATGGGAAGGATGTGGTGAGACTGTATGGAGGAAAAATCCCAATTTTCTTTGATTGCGATCCCAATTTCACAACAAAATTATAGATGGTACATCAATATTATTTGAGTGATCATTTAAATGTTATCATGGAATATCACCCCCAAACTATTGTCCTCTAAAAATTGACTACTCTGATGCTCGAATATATTCTATGATATTTTTTTATAATCCTAATGTGGGTGGGAAGATAATCTCTTGATGGTTGAATTTTCAAAGAAATATAGCTTCAACTTGACTAGTCGGATGGCTCAATATGATTCTTTGTAGGAAAAGAAATGTTGAACTCCAACATGTTGGGATAAAGTTGGAAAAATATAGCTACATGGACTTGATCTTTGGAATGTGATTATAGAGACGGTATAATCCATTAAACAATAAATAAAAGCTCCGCTGAGTTGGCAGAAGATTGGTGATGGAAATCATCAAATGGAATTGAGTACATTGTTAGAGATAACATCATTATATGAAAATCAGTGTGGAATAGATTTATGCTCTTTGGAATTAATGGAAAACTAAATCATGGTAAATTTTCCCATTTTAGATCCCCGATAACATTAGATCTATCGTCTATCAGTGTTTACATCCATCTTGTATGGATATATTTCAGGATGGTTTCCATGAATCACTCTTATGGTAGTAAATACATTGTCCCTCACATGTGTGGAACTCATAGTTCGTAAAACTGGATGGTGACCTCTCTTATGAGGAGTAGCAAGTAATGATACTATACTATAGGTATTGGTTATATGTAATAAGAGAACACACCTTTATTATGTGTTATGGAAGAACCATTTGTATGATGAAGCTAAATGGGAACATTTGGTGGTACTGAATGATAAGTATCATAACCTGGTTTTGTAAACCAAATTTTTTAGGGTGAAATTTCAAAAGAGGGGAAAATGTAATGACCCAAACATTTATCAATGAATTTTTACCTTATAATAGTAATTTAATATAGTAAACATCACATAAAATCACATATATGCTACAATAAAATGTTTATAAATGAATAATTAGTTAGAAAAATATTATTTAAAAATGTTAAGGAACTTATTAAAATGAAATTCTAACTCAACCATATGAATAGTAATTTAACCCTTCTAAATTGTAAACTATAAAAATGAATAGTTACCTCTCCCTGAAATATATATATAATATTAAATAATCTTTTAAATGAAATTGTGGAATAATAATACTCTATAATAAATAATTAAATGTTTTAAAAATTATTGATTTTGTGTTGGATTTTTTATAATTCATAATTATTTAATTAAAATTTTATAGTTTATTTTACAATTTAAAAGAAAAATAATTCTCACAAAAAATTTCAAAAAATAATATTTTTATGTTTTATTAATGTAGGAATATGTTATGAGAACATATGTAATTTTTTAATGTCTTACAAAATTATTTATAACTAGAAAATCTAAATATTCTATGCAATTAAAAAAATTTCTTTATAAATTTAATGTGTCTAATTTAGACAATTATTTTCAGAAAATTTAGTTCTTCTTTTATTTATATACTTTGATAAACCATTAAGGAGTATTTTTTTGGATTTTTCAGAAATGCATGAATGTTTTATGAATAGTAAAATACTGTAATTTTTTATAAATACTTCATACAAAACTTTTTAGTCATTGTTGATGTGATGATGATGTAAGAACCTTCAAATAGAAGCATGTTTGATTATTTTGTTATGTTTATAAATAATTCTCAATATATTCATACTATTGATCCAATATTATAAACTTATTAATTTAATGATGAAAAAACCCATGTATTCCACTATATATATGACAACTCAAACCCTATTCTTCTCACAACTCTCAATATATAAAATATTACCAAATTCATCCAAAACATCTTCCTAATAACTTATTCAATGTCTTAGATCTCTTGGAATCACAAACAGTCCATAACCATTCCCTATGATGGTTCTCAAGGATGACAAATCCAAGATGTAAAATCCATTTCATTTTTAGTTCAATTTATTTTCTATTTCATTTCCCTTCATCGTTTCTCAACACCCAATATTGATCATATGGAATTATTACACCATTATATTTGATATACATGATTTATATCATGTTAATGGATGATCCATCATCAAACTCCTCCCACTATTTCTTAATCTGAAAAATAATTCGTCACCCGTGATGTGTCAATTTACGGACATCATGGGAAATGGACATTCATTTTCCTATAAGATCATAAATAGATGTTAATAAAACCATTATAATTGTTCAAAAATATTATAATTTATACGTAATTACCCTATTTATTCTCTTGAACTACCTTATGCACAATGATGGAGAAAAACAATTTTGTGGAGATCTGAAAATGACCAAAATTAACCTATAATGATCCTAATTAAATACATTCTAATGATACAATCTCATAGAATATAACAATTTTTTATAAGTCCATTTAAAATTATTTGATATCCTTACTAACATATAATAAAAATTCATGATATTATACACATTTTACATGACCTTATATTCATGTATACAAGTGAACAGATCATAAAAACCATTAAAACAAATGCTTCTAAACAATTATATTATACTATGTATCTCATTGTAAATATAATAAATGAACTAAATAGGACCATAATTAAGAAAATTATTGGATAAATGGTTTTATATTTGATAGTTAATTTATATAATTGGATTATATATGATATTGAGGTGAATAATTCATTTAGACTCAAGGCATCATGATTTCTAGAACCCATATTTATTTCTTTAAATTTTCCCTCTGTCACCACATTTTAATTGTAGATATTACATAAATATAACATCATAATAATTATGATTCCATTTTTTTGTAAATAATGTTTTTCCACTTTTTCTTAAGAATTTTTTTTCCAAAACATATCATTAAAAAAAACAAGCCTTTTACTTCTTTAGATTGTTTCTTCTTCACTATGAGAAGAAGATTATTATATCATAGATGTTATTCCCTCTACAATTTGGGAAAACAATTTAAGAATTTATTATTTTTTAAATTAATCCCATTACTTTACATTAGTTATATTATGTCTAATATTAATATACATTCTATATGGCATGCATGATAATTTAAATATAATGATGTGACTAGTGCACCAAGAATTATGTATCCCAATGTAAATGTTATAAGGTGATTATTACTCCTAGAACTATATGGTGCTCCAACTTATTGGAAATTTTAATATATATCCTGAGAAATTTTCACTATATATGAATATTATGCATGATTTTTTCTCAACCATTTGTTTTAGATTACCACCAGTACAAGATGTATCATTTTTATGCATTACCACTTTCCATTCCTATTTAATGCTTCATAAAATGGTTATGATATTTTTTCAATGTTATACTAATAATGATTTTTGTAAACCCATTTTATTTTGTATCATGTTTATATCTATCCTATTTCTGGAATTTTAGATTAGCACTTTTTGATGAACATATTTAGATAATTACTTATACTATGCATAAATCATGGGCCAAGAAGATGCTATTGAAGAAGTAATTAATCAAATGTTTGTGTTATATTTTGTAAACATTATGTATGGTTCTAGTTCATCCATGATTGTAGACCTTTTGATCTACGATATGGAATTATTTTTTTTGTTTATCATTTAAATGATGTAATAGTAATGTATGAAAAATAAGTGTTCATATTATTCATCATCCTTTTGATGATCATTAATTAACACATGGATAGATAGTTGAAAATATAATTGATAAAGGAAAGAGTTATCCCCTTGAATTTTGATATAAAAAACAATTAAAAATTTATAAGTATTGGATCTTTGTATTCCTTATCATGTATAAGCTATCATGATCCTTTCGAATGAATGAATAATCCTCCTTGTTCTATTTCCCATGTTTGTAATGTATTGTGAGTTCATAATCACCAATCATCACTCACCATATTCATTTTAATATATTATTCACCTTCACTGTGAATGTATACATTAATATTTTATGATCAGTTTATATATCACACATCTATCAATAATTAAAATCCCTTTCTATATATAATGGAATCGTAGTGTATCTAACCCCATGTCAAGAGTTTGGTAATATTGTTCATGAAACAATAATTATAGTAGGGATTATACTAAAATCAAGTTATAATTCATAATAATATATTCCAAAATTTTTTATCTACTATATGGTATTGTATGAATAGGTTCATTGAATAATCATCTCTTTAGTTCCATTAATAATTAATAACATTCATCTATCCCAATAAACATGTATCCCTTCATTGTTAACATGGTTATTTTATTACATTATCATGATTAATTATCCACAAACCATTGATGATATTTATGTAATCCATGAAATCTCTAGATATCAGTCACTATGTTTGGTCTGAGACAACACTAAATATCATCCATTAATAATGAATTTATAAATATACCCCCTATTGAGATTATTTAAAAAAAATCCTTTTGAATACCAAATTCATAAATAATAAATTCCATTTTATTCATTCATTATTTGATGTCTTTAGTACAATTCTCTTTTGATCTTCATGATATTATGTAATCATAGAACTGGTAATAATATTATCTATAAAGACTATTAAAAAGTGATCAAGGTAATATAAAAATATTATATTCATGAAAACCATTAATATATAAGTAGAATTAGAAAGATGTAATAGAATCAATATATATAATATGTTTCTACATCTTCTATGGAATTATGTTTTTGGGTATATCCTCTTTTATTCCCCTTAATTGATGATACCCATAATGATTTTCAATCATGGACTAGTATTTATCATCACATAGTTGATCAAATAGGTCATCAATATGTTGTATTAGATGCATGTTCATGATCATGATATTGGTCATCCCACAAAAATCAAAGCAGAGATTCACTGATCATTGTATATTTCTACCAAAAAGAATAGGTGCATCCCATGGTGACACACATGGATGAATCAATCACATATCAATGTTATCTTGGTGTTTCTTTTTAAATTAACAAAACTCAATTAGGTCTGTTATAAAGGCGGTCTAGAAAATTTTAATGGAATAAGGATTGAGTAATATTTAGAACACAACATCAAGGTATTATTGATATAAGGGAAACACTTCATGAAAGGAATTAAGAAACTCCTACGCAATATTATTATCTTCGATGTTGACATTCAACCTAATGATTGAGATAAAAATATTATTTAAAAGGAATAAAACTACATTAAAAAATATGATATTTTCTACAAAACATTATACTTATCATCCCACTGATGAATTATCATTATTTTGTTTGTAATATAAATTGACAATAACTATTTATCTAAATTAATATGGGAATTATTTAAAGAAATAGATTATATTAATAATATAATATCAAACTAAATAAAAGGATAAATGAAAGGATTTTGAAGGAAAACATAATCACGTACCTCTATCAGGATATATTTATTGACTGAAAATGTGATCATCAGCATATTGGTGGTTTTCACAGCTAATTATACATCTTATCAATTGGGTTAAATATTGAGACAAATAGAAAATACATCATATATGAAAAATGTTCTAGATCTAGATTCCAATAAAGAACTATCAATTCTATAATGAATGATAGGTGTATATTTCACCATGTCATTATAACACCCCTCATCTGAAAAAATTATATCTTGATATTTCTCATTAACCCTTCCCATAATTGTTATATGATGTGAATAATCATAATTAACCTTAATAATTTGTATTTTCTTCATAATGCATACAATACAATAATTTGAAATAATGTATTGTGTGTGGTGAATTCGGTGATGCTTTCACGATGTTTTTATCACTAGTCCAATTTGTACCATCAATTTATCATTTAGATAATTGATGAACATCCAATCCACAATTAGATAATTTACTAGTACCCTTAAGATAATATCCATTGGGTATATTCCCACAAAGATATCATAAAACAATGCTCACATTCATATATTCAAGTGTTTTGATATTTTAATTGGAAATAAATTTTAGGCTTATTATATAAACCATGATAATTATGCATAAATCAAATGTTAAATTTCACCTTGATATTTTATTGATAAAACACATCAAGGCTACCGATGACTCCTATGACTAACACACTTCATTAATTTTTTTTAATACACTAGTAATCCAACGGACCATATAGTCAGGTCAAATGTTAATAGACAAAACATAGATCACAAGACTTGTAAAAGTTTCCAAATATGTGCCATAAAATTTATCATTCTTTCAATTTATCACACCTAACTCCTTCTGTATCTACATATAAAGAAAACGAGGAAATTAATTATTGAATAATATTTTCTTGAACTCATCAATATATATGGAGTCAATTTCATCATGATCCCTTATATTCTAATGAGCATCCACACTGATCTAGAACACATTTCTTAAGATAGTGTTCTAAAATTACGTTTTTAGGTTCTTAATAATTTATAATGGAAAATATATTTCAAGTTTTGTAAATCAATTTCACAACAAAACGAATATAAGAAAGTCCCCAAAATTAATTTGGAAATTTCCTTTTAAAGGAATCAACATAACTTTGGTCCATATTTTGTTCATTGGTATTTCTAGCATGATTCAAAGGTTGAAAATAAATTTATAGAATATAAGATAAATGATTCACTACAACACTTATATTGTTTTGATTCATTGTATGATAATAATTTGGTTTCTTTTATCCGTCAGCGTTCACATGGATTCATTGGGTTAAAAAATTGAATAAAAGTAAAAAAACAATGTATGAAAGATTAATTTTATTAAGGAACCACATAATAATTAAAAATTACATTTATAATGATTAAATCAAGACACCATATATTAAATCATTAATATTTCAATTTTTTCTTATGTAATTAATATTCATCATCTATTTAAACCCTTCACGATGGATTCTAAAGAGTTTTTTAATTTCCAATGGTTAACCCCCGGGTGTGTCAAACTAGTGATGTATCGGTTCTAGCTTTCATACTGTAGGTGAAAATAGAGGCCCGCTCAATATTCCCCATTATATATTATTTCCCACAGGTGTAACATACCAAGTATTTAATGAATAATAGATATTTTTATCTATGTCTATTAGTGAATTAGATAGTGTTTTAGAGGCTTAAAATGAGAATAAATCCAATCTTAAGCATGGAATACACTAATATTTTTAAAAGATTGTTTTACTAACTTTTGATGGAAAACCATTTTTAAATATATATTTTTACAACTTTATAAGATATTTTTTTCAAAGTAAGCTTATTATTTATTATTGGGACATCAAAATTTACTTTGTGTGAATTTTTGGTATTTTTCCGAAAAAGTTCATTTTTTTAAAGAATAGTGAAAAAGGTTGTATTTTGATTCAAAACCACTTTTTAATGTAATTTATTTATATGATTAGATTATCTTTTTAATTGGTATTGAAGTGAAATTAGAATATATTTTTACCATTTAATCCAACGGTGGTCATTGGAATCAATTTTACTTTGAAATTGGACTTAAACTGGTGTCAATCTTTTGATACTTTTTGTTTCATAAAGACACACTATTAGTCATGACAACGGGAATTAATAATTATATTAAATAATGTAACATATATGATTTGAATTTTGAAAAATATACATCATTTTTGAATTAAGAATATCAAATATAGCTTATGGTGATGTTTTGGTATTTTTCTGAAAAACATCAATTTTTTGATGATTATTGAAACCACTAAGTGGTAGTTAAAGAAACTGATTTTTCTTTTAAATAAAACTTTGCCACTTCTATGTTTTTATTTTAAAAAATATGACATACATGGATGTAATTAAGAAGTAAAATGTTGTTCAATGAGATTAAAATAATTTTTTGGGGAATAGTAACTTATAAGTTTTTAATCGCGGTTAGAGGTAATTAGTGAAATTTAAGGTAAAAATGATATTATAATAAAATAAAAATACCTAGACACATGATCTACCCTTATTGGATGTGTCATGGCCGACCAAGAAAATCCATGGGTCAACATGCGGACCCCATGGATCCACTTTGGTATGAAAATGACATTAATATCTTTTTATTTAATGTTAAAATTAAAATTACACAAACATGAGTTGTTTTACTAAAAAAAATTAAATGGGGTTATACAAGTCAGATTTTTGACTATAAATATTAATTAGGAATCTAAAAAGATTTACTACATCATAGTACTTTTTTTATAATTTTTAGAAATTATATTATTTATATTATTTATGACATCATGATGATGCAGTGATGACCTCATTATTTAACGATTTAAATAAAATGAAAAGATAATGTAAAATCTATGACCTACACATGTCCAAAACCTATTGGATTGGTGGATTTAGAACCCTTATCACCTTACCCTCGAATTATATCAATGTGGGACGTTTTGAATCTGAAACTCATTTTAAAATAAAGTAACATTTCCTTACTTTCCAAGAGTGCCCCTCCTCTCCTCTTATAAAAGGCCCCCACCTCTAACTCCATACACACAATTCCAAAGCCTTTGACCCGGCCAACACCTGCCAATTTTGTCTCTCCACTTACCTTTATTACTCCTTGAAGCCTGACTTTGGGCAGAAGACTTCCCAAGGAAGCCTTTGAGCTCAAACCAAAGGGAGTTACCTAATTTTAAGGTAATGTATTCACTTGAGTCCTTTTGTTTTATTTTGCTTCTCCAACCCCCTATAATCTTTTTATTCATTTCTTTTGTAACAACTATAGTATCTTCAATATACTAGGATGTTGTTATACGAATTATTCAAGCTACAATTACACACTCCTACATCTAATGGTTAATGAACATATTGTTTCCGTGGATGGCGAATTTCTGCCTCCCGAAACGATGATTGTTCATCATTATTTTAACACCTTAAATGGTGGAAATTAAGATGACACTATATTTATATATGAAATATAATATGATGATGTTTTAATTTAGCTTCTGTATATTTCATTTATGGAATACCTTTATGGTTTCCATTATGGGTAAACACGATATCTTCATTTAAGGAAGTGCGGACTAACGCCCCCTCAAAGTGATTTGATTCGTTAATACCATATGTGGGACGTATAAAGGATGGAGTTATGATATTATATATGTTATTACACTGGAAATATAATATACCTTTATATCATTATGATTCCATTTCATAAAATATGAAATAGAAATGGAAGCAGCGTTCATGCGTACGTACGGCTTACCGTCCCTATGAACAGTGCATTTCATTTCTTACCTCTCAATGTTATATAAAATTATAAATGAATGAATGTACTAGATATATATGATATATATGATATCTACATAATGAATACCATTCTTGATAAAATGGATACATGAACAACTTGTAATTATAAAGGGTTTATTTTTTACTCAAGTACCAATGATAGTTAAAATGACTGTTATTTACTTAAATAATTACATAGTGTTCATGACATGGAAATAAGTTATATAAATAGAATATTTATCCTGAAAAATTTTCATAAACAATTATACATTAACTCAAGTTTATTATTCAGGAGATTAAAGAGCGACTAAGTCAAGTCAGACCCGAGGTATGGGACATCGTCTCAATCTCCTTTCATTGAAGCATATTTTGCGTTATACACAACCTTCTATTGTATGGTGTATAAACCCCTTTGACTATTACGTTTATTCAAAAATGAATCTTTTTTATACGAATCGTTTACTAAACGACAAAAGGGAATGTTTTTGTTGTACGTATGCGGCGACAACGACTTCTCTGCCGCCGTGACCATTATTTGAGTTTCTGTTTCCTCTACAAGCGATACTTTTTTTTCAAAGAAAAATAAATACCATGTTTTACTTTTCTTTTATTTTGGTATTGGAAATGGTTTTCCTAATGTTTTTATATCAATGTGTTGTATTTATATCTTGTGATTAAAAGGTGTAAATGTTATGTTTCCTTTATGCATGTTTTATGTGATACGATTATGTTGAGGTTCTTGGGAATTATAATGAAGACGGGTGGTTCCGTGATAAACTAAAGGCGGGTGAGCCCGATATAGCTCTCCAATGCATTGGGTAACACAAAGGAGTGAAATGTTAAGGTTTCTCCGATGATATTTAGGGAATATACTATGATAGCTATTCCAAACGTAACCAAGAGGGTTACTCCCTATGTAAGAATGTTATGAATTCCTCAAGTTACCTTTATGTCTAATGATTTCTATGATTTGTTCCTGATTTGATGAGGTATGATAATGTACCTATGTTTTATGGGTAAAGTATGATTTCATTCTTATCTATATATGTACTCATGTTTCCTTTCCATATCTTTATATCCCTTACTGAGCTTTTTATGCTCATCCCAAGTTTTTTTGAAATGTTTTTCACAGGTCAAGGGAAAGGTACATGATATAATGATAGTGTCAAGGATGAGTCAAGAAAGAATCCATGTTTTATTTTAAATTTGTTTCCATTGTCGGGAAAAATGAATAATATCTTTATGTAACCACTTTGTCTAAATGTGGAATCTAATACAAGTTTTATGATCTAATTCTCTAAAACTCTAAGCCTAAAAAGATACTCAATGTTAATTATTAATTTAATTCAATATTATGTATGGTTTAAGGGTGGGGCCTTTTCGTTGGTATCAGAGGTTGGTTTAGATACCTTTAGGAGTTATAATTCTATTAAATGATTATC
This sequence comes from Viscum album, assembly GCA_963277665.1. Taxonomy (NCBI): domain Eukaryota; kingdom Viridiplantae; phylum Streptophyta; class Magnoliopsida; order Santalales; family Viscaceae; genus Viscum; species Viscum album. The sequence goes on from OY728121.1 coordinate 2,039,106,632, forward strand.
CAAAAAATATTTTTTTTGAAATTATATAGAATTTGATGAATACGATGTTGCTTCATCTAAGACATGTTTTTCAGAATGGTTTTCCATAGAGGAAACAGGGAAGCAGTGTTAGGAAGGCATACAGAAGGAAATAACCTTCGGAATCAGCATCTTGAGATGGTCGGATTTGGAACTGAACAGTTTGTTGCAGTAATGGCACAGTTGACTAAAGAAATAAATGGTTGTGGTATCCATGCACGAGATCAGCCAGATCAACCGCAGAGGAACATGTCAGTGGTGGAACATTTCATGAGGAAACACCCCCCATCATTCAGAGGATCATCTGACCCTGTGCTAGCTGAAGGGTGGATTAAAGCACTGGATAAGATTTTCGATGTCATGGGGTGTTCAGACAATCAAAATGTTAATCTTACTATTTACCGTATGGACGGTGAAGCAGATCAGTGGTGGTCGATGGTTAAAAATGTCAGGGATGCTGATGAGATTGATGCTCTCGACTGGGATGAATTCAAAGGTCTGTTTCTTGAGAAGTATTTTCCTAATGTTGTTCGACTTAGGATGGAAAAACAATTCCTGGAATTGAGGCAAGAGGAAGACTCAGTGGCCGCCTATGAAGAATGGTTCACTCGATTGGAAAGGTTTGCTCCAAATTTTATCCGAGACGTTGATATTAAAATCAATCGTTTTTTACTCAGTATTAAAGACAAAATATCGAAGGGAATTAGCTTCTTGTGAGGTTAAAAGATATGAAAATCTTATTCGATGTGGTGAGAAGGTAGAAATGTTGTTTTCTGATGATCAAGTGTTCTATAACAACCAATAGTAGAAGAGACCGAGGTGGTAGGAGAAAGGAATGAATTCTTCAAAAAGGTCTGATGGTAATAAAACTATGTTTATAGTTTGTGATAAATGTGGGAAAAGGCATGCTGGGGAATGTCTTCTGAATTCTGGAAAGTGCTACTGATGTGTTAAGGTGGGACATAAGGCTCGTGATTGCACTGAAAAAGATCAGGGAGATGGTAAGACAAAATTTTATTTACAGTTAGTGAAATGTTTTAAGTGAAATGAGATGGGTCACTATGTAAACGAGTGTCTGACAAAGAGCTTGAGTGATGGGAAGCAGTTAGACTACAAGCAGAAATTGGTGGTGAAATCCTTTGCAACTACTTCAGCAGATGTCGGGCCATCAAATGAAGTTGTATCATGTACTTTGTTTGTTTTTTTAGATTATGCCAGTGTGTTGTTTGATTCGGGGTCTACACATTATTTCATCTCTGAAACCTTTTCTAGTAAAATGGTAATACAATCTCAAGAAATGACTCCTAAACATTTGGTAAAAACACCTGGGGGAAATGTTGAGACAAAAAGAATTCATAAGAATCTTCCTATCCTTATCCATGGAAACAACCTACTAGCAAACCTTATTGTTTTACCTCTATTATAGTTTGATGTTATCCTAGGTATGGATTGGATCTATATTTACCATGCTATGATTGACTGTAGAGCTAAAGAAGATTCTTTTCTAAAAGACTTTCAGTTTGTGTACAAGAATGAACCCTTAATATTGATAACATATCAAGAGGTTGAGAAACTTGTAAAATATGGGAAAGAATGATACCTTGAAGACGTCATTGAAAATAAAGGAACTGTTCATATTAATTATGTGCCAGTGGTAAATGAGTATCCTGATGTTTTTCCTGATGAGTTTCCTCGAATAATACGAGGTCGGGAATTTGAGTTTACTGTCGACTTACTTCCTGATGCTAAGCCAATTTCAAAACCCCCTTATCGAATTGATCAAATTGAACATTTAGAGTTGAAGGAGCAATTTCAAGATTTATTAGAGAAAGGTTTCATTCAACCTAGTACATCACCATAGGCTTCTCCTATTTTATTTTTTAAAAAGAAAAATGGTTCTATGAGACTTTGCATTGATTATAGAGACTTGAATAACATCACTATTATGAACAAATATCCTTTGCCTCATATCGATGATTTGTTTGATCAACTCCAGGGAGATCAGTTTTTTTAAAAGATTGACCTGAGATTGGGGTACCATCAGTTGAAGTTAAAGGAAGTAGATGAACCGAAGACTGCGTTTCATACATGATATGGCAATTATGAATTTTTTGTAATGCCTTTTGGGCTATCCAATGCACCTGCTATATTCATGGACTTAATGAATAGAATTTTCCATGAGTTCTTGGATAAGTTTGTGGTTGTTTTCATTGATGATATTTTGGTGTTTTCTAAAAGTAAAGAGGAGCATGAAAGTCATTTAAGGGTTATTTTGCAAACCATAAAAGAAAAGAAATTGTATGGGAAATTCAGCAAGTGTGATTGTTGGTTTCAAAAAATTTCATTCCTTGGTCACATTGTTTCTAAAGATGGGATGACCGTTGATCCTGCAAAAACAAAGGTTTTTGAAGAATGGCCAAGACCCACAAATGTAACAGAGATTCGTAGTTTCCTTGGTTTGGCAGGCTATTACCGAAGGTTCGTTATAAATTTTTCAGGGTTATCTAGTCCAATGACTAAGATAACTCAAAAGGGTGTTAAGTTTATCTGGACAATCGAATATGATGATTGTTTTCAGGAATTGGAAAGAAGATTGGTGAATGCTCAAGTTTTGGCACTACATTCCATGAATGGGGAGTTTGTTATCTACATTGATGCTTCATTTAAAGGACATGGTTGTGTCCTAATGAAGAATGATCAGGTAATTTCTTATGCTTCATGATAGTTGAAAACTCAGGAGGTAAATTACCCTACACATGATTTGGAATTAGCTGCTGTTGTTTTCACTTTAAAAATTTGGAGGCATAATTTGTATGGAGTAAAGTGTGAAATATATACCGATCAAAAATGTTTAAAGTATATATTCACTAAGAAATAATTTAACATGAGACATAGGAGATGGAAAGAATTAATCATGGATTATGATTGTATAATTCATTACCATCCGGGAAAAGAAAATAAAGTGGCTGATACTTTGAGTCGAAAAAGTAATGCTTCATTAGCAATGTTGTGTTTGGAATGTGATCCTTTGGTTAAGGATTTGATGAGCATTGGCATAGAAGTTGTTTGTGATGGATGTTCTTCTGTTTTGTTTCAGGTATCAGTGAAATCTTCTCTATTAGACAGAGTCAAGCAAGAACAGAAGCAAGACAGTGAGTTGCAGAATAAGGTAGAGCTAGTTCAGAAAGGAAGGTTTCCTGAATTCAACATAGATAATTATTGTGTTTTCAGATTTGGGAAGTGATTTTGTGTGCCTTGTGATTCATAGTTGAAGAGAGAGTTGTTATATGAAGCTCATAGTTCTCTGTTTTCAGTTCATCCTAGCAGTACTAAGATGTACAGAGATCTGCAGGAGTATTACTGGTGGGATGGAATGAAAATAGATATTGCTGATTTTACTGTGATGTGTTTGACATGTCAACAGGTCAAAGCAGAGCAGAAAATACCGAACGGGATGCTTCAGCCTTTACTAGTGCTATAGTGGAAATGGGAGAATATATCCATGGACTTCATTGTGGGATTGCCAAAGACCCCTCAAGGTAATAATGGAAACTGTGTTATTGTTGATCGCTTGACCAAATATACTCATTTCCTTACTATACGAGATTCTTTTTCCCTAGATCAACTTTCCCGTTTGTATCCTAAAGAGATAGTCAGGTTACATGGAGTTTCTCTCTCCATTGTATCTGACCATGATCCCAGGTTCATTTCTAACTTTTGGAAAGGCCATCAGAAGTCGTTGGGTACTGAACTAAATTTTAATATAGATTTTCATCCTCAATCAGATGGGCAGTCAGAACGAACAATTCAAACATTGGAGGATATTCTATGTTCTTGCTCTATGGATTATCAAGGAAGATGGGACCAAAATATTTCTCTGGTTGAATTTTCATATAATAACAGTTATCATTCCAGTATACAGATGGAACCATTTGAGGAGTTATATGGGAAGCAGTGTCGAACACCAGATTTTTAGGATGAAGTTGGTGAAAGAAAGCTGGTGGGACCAGAATTGGTAAAGTGTGGGCAGAAAATTTTTTGCTGATATAGAATCACATGAGAACAGCTCAGAGCAGGCAGAAGAGTTATGCGGACAACAGGAGGAAGGATCAATTTTTTGATGTAGGTGATCATGTTTTTCTCAACGTCTCACCATGGAAAAGTGTGATGTGATTTGGTAAGAAAGGAAAACTGAGTCCAAGGTTCACTGGACCATGTGAAGTTCCGGAGAGAGTTGGATCAGTTGCCTACAGGTTGGCTTTACCTCTGAGTTTATCTCAGGTACACAATATTTTTCATGATTCAATGGTGAGAAAGAACATGCCAGATCCATAACATGTTTTGAGTCTATAGGTAGTTCAGTTGGAAGAGAACCTATCGTAGGAGGAACAACCGGTCCAGATTCTTGACCACATGGAGCAAGTGTTACTGAATAAGTTGATTAATCAGGTAAATGTTTTTTGGATAAACCACATGATGGAAGAGTCAACATGGGAATCTGAAAATGCAATAAGGGATAAATACCCCCAGTTATTCGATAAGTAAATAAATTGTGGGGATGCAATTTTCTAAAGGGGGGAAGTATGTAACATCCCAATTAAGTAATTAATAATATATATTCTTATCTATGTCTATTATTGAAGGAAATAGTGTTTTAGAGGCTTAAAATGAGAATAAATCCAATCTTAAGCATGGAATACACTAATATTTTTAAAAGATTGTTTTACTGCCTTTTGATGGAAAAACATTTTTAAATCTATATTTTCACAATTTTATAGTCTATTTTTGTCAAAATAAACTTATTCTATATGATTGGGACATCAAAATTTACTTTGTGTGAATTTTTTGGTATTTTTCCGATAAAGGTCATTTTTTTAATGAATAGTGAAAAATGTTGTATTTTAATTCAAAACAACTTTTTAATGTAATTTATTATTATTATTATATTATATTTTGAATTTGTTTTGAATTGTAATTAGAATATATTTTTACCATTTAATCCAATGGTGGTCATTTGAATCAATTTCACTTTGAAATTGGACTTAAACTGGTGTCAATCTTTTGATAATTTTTGTTTCATAAAAACACGTTATTTGTCTTGACAGTGGGAATTAATTATTAAATTAATTAATGTAAATTATATGATTTGAATTTTTTAAAATAGACATCATTTTTGAATTCAGAAAATCAAAAATAGATTAGGGTGAAGTTTTGGTATTTTTCTGAAAAACTTCAATTTTTTGATAAATAGTGAAACCACTAAGTGGTAGTTAAAGAAACTAATTTTTCGTTTAAATGAAACTTTTCCAATTATGTGTTTTGATTTTCAAAATTCCGACATACATTTTTTTCATTAAGAAGTAACACGTGGTTCAATGAGATTAAAATAATTTTTGGTGAATAGTAACTTTTAAGTTTTTAATCGCAATTAGAGGTAATTAGTGCAATTTAAGGCAAAAATTATATTATAATAAAATGAAAATACCTAGACACATGTCCTACCCTTATTGGATGTGTCATGGGCGACCAAGAGAAGCCATGAGTCAACTTGGAGACCTCATGAATAAACTTTGGTAGGAAAATGACATTAATATCTTTTTATTTAATGTTAAAATTAAAATTACACAAACATGAGTTGTTTTACTAAAACAAATTTTAAATGGGGTTATACAAGTCATATTTTTTACTATAAATATTCATTGCAAATATAAAACGATTTCCTACATCATAGAATTTTTTTATAATTTTTAGACATTAAAAAAATTAAATTATTTATGACATCATGATGATGTAGTGATGACCTCATTATTGAACGATTTAAATATAATGAAAAGATAATGTAAAATATATGACCTACACATGTCCAGAACCTACTGGGTGGGTGGATTTCGAACCCTTATCACCTTAAACTCTAATTATATCAATGTGGGACCTTTTGAATCAGAAACTCATGTTAAAATAAAGTAACATTTCTTTATATTCCAAGAGTGCCCCTCCTCTCCTTTTATAAAAGGCCCCCACCTCTACCTCCTTACCCACACTTCCAAAGCCTTTGCCTCGGACAACCCCTGACCATTTTGTCTCTACACTTCCCTATCTTACTCCTTGAAGCCTCACATTGGGCAGAAGTGTTCCCAAAGAAGCCTTTGAGCTCAAACCAAATGGAGTTACCCTATTTTAAGGTAATGTCTTCACATGAGTCCTTTTGTTTTATTTTACTTATCCAACCCCCTAAACTATTTTTTTCATTTCTTTTGTAAAAAACTCCAGTATCTTCAATATTCTAGGATGTTTTTATAAGAAGTATTCGAGATACACTTACACACACTTACATCTAATGGTTAAAGAACATACTATTTCCGTGGATGGAGAATTTCGGCCTCCCGAAACGATGATTGTTCATCATTATTTTAACACCTTCAATGGTGGACATTAAGATGACACTATATTTATATATTAAATATAATATGTTTATGTTTTACTTATGCTTATGTATTTTTCATATATGGTATACCTTTATGGTTTCCATTATGGGTAAACGCGATATTTTCATTTAAGGAAGTACGGACGACTGCCCCCTCAAAGTGATTTGATTCGTTAATACCATATGTGGGACTTATAAATGATGGAGTTATGATTTTATATATTATATTACACTGGAATTATAATATTCCTTCATATAATTATGATTCCATTTCATAAAATATGAAATAGAAATGGAAGCAGCGTTCATGCGTACGTACGGCTTACCGTCTCCACGAACGGTGCATTTCATTTCTTACCTCTAAATGTTATATAATATTTTAAATGCATGCATGTACTGGATATATATGATATATATGATATCTAAATCATGAATACCATTCTGGATATAATATATACATGAACAAATTGTAATTATAAAGGGTTTATTTTTTACTCAAGTACCAATGATCGTTAAAACGACCGTTATTAACTTAAATAATTACATAGTGTTCATGAAATGGAAATAAGTGATATAAAAGGAATAATGAATATAAAAAAGGTTCTTAATAAAGTAGAAATTATCTCAAGTTTTTTATTCAGGAGATTATAAAACGACCAAGTCATGTCGGACCCGAGGTATGGGACTTCGTCTCAATCTCCTTTCATTGAAGCATATTTTGTTTTATACACAACCTTCTATTGTACAGTGTATAAACCCCATTGACTTTTACATTTATTCAAAAGGAATTTTTTTATAAAAATCATTTACTAAAGGACAATAGGGAATGTTTTTTTCGTACGTATGCGGCGACAACGACTTCTCCGCCGTCGTGACCATTATTTGAGTTTCGGCTTCCTCTACAAGCCATACATTTTTAAAAGAAAAATAAATACCATGTTTTACTTTTCATTTATTTTGGTACTGAAAATGGTTTTCATAATGTTTTTATATCAATGTGTTGTATTGATATCATGTGATTGAAAAGTGGAAATGTTATGTTTCCTTTATGCCTGTTTTATGTGATAAGATTATGTTGAGGTTCTTGGGCATTATTATGTAGACGGGTGGTTCCGTGATAAACTAAGGGCGGGTGAGCCCGTTATAGCTCTCTAATGCATAGGGTAATGCGAAGGAGTGAAATGTTAAGGTTTTACCGAAGATATTTAGGAAATATACTTTATGGGTATTCCGAACGTAACCAAGAGGGTTACTCCCTATGTAAGAATGTTATGAATGCCTCAAGTTACCTTTATGTCTTTTGATTTCTATGATTTATTCATGATTTGATGAGGTATGTTAAAGTTCCTATGTTTTATGGGTAATGTATGATTTCATTCATATGTATATATGTACTCATGTTTCCTTTCCATATTTTTATATCCCTTACTGAGCTCTTTATGCTCATCCCATGTTTTTTTGAAAAGTTTTTCACAGGTCAAGGGAAAGGTACATGTTATGATGATAGTGTCAAGTATGTGTCAAGAAAGAATCCATGTTTTATTTAAAATATGTTTCCGTTTACGAGAAAAATGAATACTATATTTATGTAACCACTTTGTCTAAATGTGGAATGTAATGCAAGTTTTATGATCTAATTCTCTAAAACTCTAAACCTGAAAAGATCCTCAATGTGAATTATTCATTTAATTCAATATTAAGTATGGTTTAAGGGTGGGGCCTTATAAAAGGTACATATATTCCAAATCCATATCCATATCTTTCAACTATAAAATTCTCTAATTTCAATAAAACTAATTGTTATATACTTTACAAAAAATTGATAAATATTTCATATACATTTGGTCATCCTTATACATATCCTTATACATGTCTCTATAAATATCATTAATGATTTATAATCCAATTTTTAAAAGATATAAAGTTCTCATCAGCTGATTATAATTATAGAGGCCCATTAATTTTATAAATAGATACAATATTTTTGTAACTAAACTTCATTAAATTTAACAATAATGAAGCATGAAGATTTTGATGGTATAGTTCCTTTGGATATGTGGAAGAATAAACAATGTCTTCATTGTTGAGATAAAAAATCTCCCAATACATTAATCATATCTAAAACCCATCCTAGAGAAATCATATATAATACATTTCCTTATATCCTTGGTAAAGGAAACATAATATAGGGTGAGAATGGACTCTCATAATGGGTAAATAATGTGCTGATTCAAAACATGTTTCAACTATTCAATCAATCATTTTATTCGGAAATAACAAATCACACATATCATAACTACATATATTGTTTATCAATTATGTAGTTTTAATAGTTGAAACCACTCACTTTGTTTTTCATGTTTTATGTAAACTTATTAACGTTGTGTTTGTAATTAATTTTCATTGTTTCAGAATCATAACCAGATTACGCATTGCATCATATTCAAGAATTTTAACATGACTGTAAATTCCATTATTATCAGAATTCGTAACCAGGATAAACATCACATTATAATTTGGCATTGTAACTAGGTTAAATACCACATACTAATCATTCGTCGTAACCATGTTATGTACTACAATGTATTGATGCATTGTAACCAGATTATGTATTACGTCATAATCATGGATCATAAATAGGTTAAATAATGCATCATATTTATGCATCATAACTAGGTAAAGCACTGCATCATAATTGGGAATTGTAACCAGGAAAAGAATGGGATCATAAACATACATCCTAACTATGATATATATCATACTAATATTATTCATTGTATCAAAACATTGTTACAAGATTGAATATCATGCATTGTAACCATGTTATGAATCAAAACCATTTAATATTTTTTAATCAATATGAATTTTTAGTATGAGCCTTGAAAACATGTTATGTATTGCACTTATAAAAGTAATTAAACTATTATAAAAAATTCACTATTGATTTCATGTATCTCAAACTCATTATTTTATACAAATTTACATTATACATACTATCTAAAACGATGTTTTTGAGATGGTTATTTACGAATCAAAACAATTTCATGTATTCTGTTTTGTTTTGCCCATTCTATTGCCAAGTGTCCATGTCCCTGTGATTTTTTTTTGAGAAATATCATCATTGGAGAAAATATTACTATTAGAACCTATTGCCTATAAATTTATTGTCATTATAAAAAGAATATATAATGTTGTCTTCTATCATGTTCTAGACTGAGATGATGTGACTTCTGCCTTGTTTTGTGTGAAATCCTTGATGATATAAGAAGTAAACAAATTCTTATTTGTTATTATATTTCTTTATGTTATTTGTTTTTTCTTTGGGTGACCAATCATTGTGATAACAATCTAGGTCTTCCTGAGATAGGAAGACATGTAACTAATCATCGTATCAATGGACTTCAATTGCTTGATGGAAAGATGTATCGATGACCTTTTTCATCGAGGACTTCTGGGGATAGAAATACAGTCATACCGATCATTGTATCAAGGGATTACCATGGTGTTGGTATGACCTACCTTCAATCCTGCTTGAAAGGATACCATTTTCATTGGGTTTAATGAATTATAATAGATTTATATTTCTGCTGCAATTTTATTAGAGAATTAATTGTATGGTTTCCCCTTTCTTTTTATATTCAATTCAATTGTAATTTTTTCAATTAGAATTCATATTATATTAAGAGATTTAATATGCTATATGGTAAAATCAATAACATTTGAATAACTCTAATTATTGAATTCATTTCAGATATAATTGTATTCCATACTTATAGTGTTACATTTATTACTTACCTCAGATCAAAGACATATGTGTTCTGTTGTATTGGTTGTGAATTGGGTTTTTTTAAGATATCTTAAACTATTTCCATTATTACATTTTTAAATATATAGTTTTTTAACAAAGAATTCACACCAATATTGTTTTGTTCCATCTAATATACATATACATTTATATTACGATCCAACAATTTTAATTAGAGGAGGTTTCCACTATTTTGTATTAAATTCTTTATTTATTTTGATAAAAAAATTGTATTTAATTTACAAATATTTTTTTTAACTACATTCTACACTAACATGTGGAGTGGAAATTTATTGTTTAATTAAATGGACAGAGTATGTATATGATCAATTTCCAATCTAAATTCAACTAAAGTGGACAACATTATCATGCTTACTGTAGGTTATAAAATCCTAGATAATGAAGTGAGAACCTTAACCAATCAAGAGAAACATTTATATCCAATTAATTACAATTTATGCAATTCATTATCGTGTTCCATGAACAAGAAAATATATAGCCAGATAGCATCTCCTGAAGTATCCAATTGTATCAAGATGATATTGGAAGTCACACATTTTTCTACTTCCAAATTTATAGAAACATGAAGAGAAATGCTTTGTATAGAATATCAAGTGTTTCCTTTTTTCTTTTGGAGTACCTGTATGTGAGGAATAGCATTTTTTTATGACAATCGTCAAAAGTATAAATTATATGGGATTGAAAGGACATGATGATTATGCAATTTAATACTAGATTATAGATATTATTATAATAGAGTGGGAATAAAAAAGAACAACTATTGATGAAAACTTAAAAGATACTCAAATCACTCTTGATGTGTTATTTGGCACTATACATCAGCAGTAGACTAAAATGAAATGAGATGCTGATTTTGATAAGAATAAGAATGGTGATGGGAGTGTATATTTTACTACTACTAAAGATAATACACCAGAAATGATAACAGAGTCCAATTATAAGAAATGAATTGTTATATCAAAATATAGTTATAGTGATCAATCGGATAATGGATTATCCAATATTTCTAGAAGGATGAACAAGATTGTTTTAATGAAATACTTTTAATACAGATCCAATAAGAAATATAGAAAACAAAATGGGGATTCTGAGGTCACCTTTTATAAATGAAAATGAGTAGTTCATGTTAAACCATATTGTACTTTACTAAAAGTAAAATATATTAAGGATAAAAATTCTAAAAGAAAAATGAAATGGTATTTCAAGGAAAATACAATGAAGGTTTTGAAGGAAAATGATACATTGAGTGAACTTGGTGGTGATTAATTAGTTAAATCCTCATATTATGATTCCTCAGGTCAGAGAAATATAGGACCCATATCCAGAATACCAATTGAAAATAATTACATCATGGCTAATGTAAACAATTATGAATCCCTTAAAAATGTATCTTTAAAGGAATTTTTCTCGAATGACAACAAATCTTAATTCTAGGTTGAAGAATCGTCCATAGTATAGGAATATTTACCTTCCTTTGATGAAGTATCTTGATTTTCCAAATTACGTGAGAATAAAAAATTAAAACTCAAGAAAAATCATGATTCGATTAATTCAAAAATAAATATTTTTACGAAAGATGTATCAGATCTATCAAAACAACTTGATCATAAAACTCTCGATTTTGAAAATACATTACAATATCATAAGGAAGTACATTCTGATAAGGATGTACTTTCTAAATACTTTGAACAACGTACTTTATAGAATATTTCTTTGGTATCCAAAAACAATTCCAAAGCAATTCCTTGTGGGAATGATAATTTTGGTATTAGAATATATTTTGAAATATATTCTCTTAAGAAAATTTTATCCAACTTTACCCGTGGTAAGGAATACATTGATAAGATGTATTCTCAAATTATTTATTTAAATAATACTTCAGTATTTGAAAAAACTAACTCAATATCCATTTTTAGTAATAACTATTTTTTTCTTCAATGTACCTCATTTTGTATGAAATTTCATTCTGGTGGAGATTGGGAAGTATTTTGTTCCCTTAATAATGATAATTCTTTAGAATTTCATAGATCCCATTATGCAAAACAAATGTGGATTCCCCAAATTAAATTATATAATACCTTTGGATCCAAGCTTGTTGGGGTTCCAAAAAACTAATTATTTCAATTTCAACAAAATTAAGATATTTTAAAACAATAAGAACATTTGGTACATGTATAGTGTTTCTTATCAACACATTACTAGAAACAAAAATTTCTATGAAAAAAGTATTGAAATGAATGCTAGAAGAATTTCCTTTGGAGATAATTCTCAGGGAAGGATCATTTGTATATGTAATATTATTATTTTAGGAAATTTTTTAATTTGAAATTATATATTTGAAAAAAGGTCTTAAGCATAACCTTATAAACATAATTATATTATGTGATAAAGCATAACATATGAATTTTAGGATTGATAAATTGTTAGTTCACAATTGCATGGAGAAATTTATTTTTTCCAATAGACATGAGAATGTATACAGAATCAACATTAAAGAATATAGGATCAAAGACTTAACTTGCTTAAGTGAGATGGATGACCAATATTTGTTAAGGCATACATGGTTAGGAAACTAAAACCCATGGAGCCTTTGTATGATTTCAAATAAAGCACTATTTAAGGATCTACCTGTTAATAGGTATTATTCTCCAATTGTACGCGATCGTTGTCAATATGGAAAGAAACATAAAACTGGATTTAAATAAATCAATTAAGTATCAACATCAAATGCATTACAGTTAGTGCACATGGATATTTTAGGTCCAATAAAAATTGGAATCATTAGAGGAAAATACAATGCATTTTTTTAGTTGATGAATATACTAGATTTACATTGGTCTATTTTCTATCCATGATATATGAATACTTTTTATTTTTCAAAACATTCAGAGTTAATGTTAAAAATGAGAAAAACTTACCATTGATAACTATATATAGTGATCATGGTGGAGAATTTCTAAATTAGGATTTTGAAACATTTTTTATTATGAAAGGTGTTACTCAGAATTTTTGTGCTCCAAGAACCCATTATAAAAATGGTGATGTTGAAAGAAGGAATCAAATTATTTATGAAATAACAAGAACCATGTTGACTAAAGAAACAAATGAAAATCAATTATTGGCTGAAGTTGTTAGTACTACATGTTATACTATAAATTGTGTTTTAACAAGACATATTCTTAATAAAACACTATATGAATTGTTGACTGGACGAAAACCTAATGTTTCATACATCCGAGTGTTGGGATAGAATTTATTCATATTGAATAAAAAATAAAATTCACATAGGATTGAACGCAAATATGTTGAATTAATATTTCTTGGTTATTCCACAACTCTAAAGGCTTATATGGGTTTCAATAAAAATTATTGAACTATAGAAGAAACGTAGCATGTTAATATTGATTAAACGAACCCATTTGTTTGTAAACAACAATTACCTACATCATATAATGTATTTTCACAAACTTATTATCAAACATTGACTAAAAACTCTTATAAAAATGGAAATGTTCAAAAAAAATATTTCTGAATCCTTTACCCCAGAAGACATTCTATAATATGTTGATGGATCGGTTTTAAAAAACCTAAATAAGCAGTTTCTTAAGAATAATACTAGTGATAATATCGTTAGAGATTTAAATCAACCTATAATGACCACAAATTCCTTACGATATGAATTAGAACATCATGCATTTCTTCTTCAATTCGAAACCAAAAACATTGAATGATGCATTAGGTGATGATGATTGGATTAAGGTAATACAAGATGAACTAAATAAAAAATGAGAGGAATCATTTCTGGACCTTGGATGAAAGAACAAAAGAAATAACTATAATTTCCACGAAATGTATTTTCAAAAACAAATGTGATGAAAATGGAGTCATAGAATAAAATTCAATACATGTTACTAAATGGTTTAATCAACAAGAGTGAAAAGACTATGAAGAAACCTATGCTCTGGTATCTAGACACGAATCAATTATAATTTTATTATCCTTTTCAGCATTCCTTAATTTAAATTTTTTTAAATAGATGTAAAATGTGATTTTTTCTATGGATTTCTTCAATAAAAAGTTTTTTTGATCAACCCCATTGTCTTTTTGATATATAACATCGTAATAATGTTTTTAAACAAACCAATTATGTTTATAGCCTTAATGAAGCCCCTAGAGCATGGTATGATTTAATCACAAGATTTATTTTATAAAATATTAATGAGAAAGTTACTATTGAACAGAAACATTTTATAAAAATAGAAAACACAATTGTTTTGATAGTAAAAATTTATGCAGATGACATTTTATTTTCCTCAACTCAACAATCCTTAATAGATTCTTTGGAGAATATAATGAAATACGAGTTTGAAATGAGTATTATGGGAGAGTTAACATTATCTATATGTTTTCCAATATCAAAAAAATAGAAGAAATCTATGTATCCTAACATATATAAATCAATGACATACTTATGATCTTGGATATGACAATACTAACAGTATTTTCACTCCAATCAGTAACTCAAATACAATTGATCATGATAATGCTTGAAAACCAGTGGATTAATAAAATTTTAGAGGTATGATAAAATGTTTTTTATATATAATGGATAGACATCCAGACATAATGTTTTTACTATTATTTTGTGCAAGATACCAATGTAATATAAAATAATCTCATCTGAAAGTAGTGAAATTATTTTTCCACTACATAAATAGATTTATGGATTTAGGACTATTCTATTCTTTTGGAATTGAATTTGTTTTGAAAAGTTTATTAAATTCTATCTTTCATGGATTTCTAATGGATAAAAATAGTACATCTATAACATTTTATATTTTTGGGGATTCTTTGGTTTCTTGATCATGATAGAAACAACCCCCAATAGAACTCTCCAATACTGAAGAAGAATATATGGAATATGGAATTTTTTGTGATAATGTGTTGTGGATGCAACACACACTCACATACTATGTCATGAGTTTCTCAAAAACTCAAAAACTATATTACAATACTAGATCAATTTATCTATGTAAAATACCTTCACATTAGTCATGTAAAAAACAAATATATATTCGACATCATTGTCTTAGGGTTTACAAAGAAAAAGAAGATATTGCTGTAAAATTCCAAAGAATTCCAGAAAAACATGGTGACATTTTTACAAAACCTTTATCTTCATATAAATTTGTATAAATTTCACAGAAACTAGGAATGATCCTTATAAAGTAATAATTCACATAAATTTCACGTTTAAGCAATTTCCTTAAATTTCATTACACCTTTTTCAAAAGGAGAGTATGCATTTCAATTCAATTTTTTTATAGTTTATCGGTTTTATTTTTTTTAAAGTTTTTTAGTTTCACATTTTTTGTATAGTTTATCGTATTCATTTTTTGTTTTTACAGTTTATTAGTTTTACTTTATGTTTTACAATATATCGATTTAATTTTTCATTTTAAAATTTTCTTTCTCTATATTTTTCTTTTATATTTTTATGAATATTTTTCATTATTATGTTTCCATTTCAAAATAAAAATTTAGGTACTAGATTTAGAATATTGGTATTGAATCATCATGTCAAATAAAAAATATCGACATTGCATTAATTTATCAGTATTGAAAAATCGATATTTAATTACCTAATTGGTACTAAAATTTCAATATCAGTTCATAACTATCTTTGTGGATTATTCTATCGGTTCTAAATAATCATTAACAGTCTTTTTGAATTTATCGGGTTTATATTATTTATTTTTTTGGTTTGTTTGGTTATGATCATTATAATGAAACCATAATATATATCTTGTTACATCGATAGGAACATTTTCTAAAATGTTAACTTGGTTGTTTTAATGGTTATTTTTCATTTCATTCTATTACATACAAATGAATTTCACAATGAATATGATTTTCATTTAAAGAAAATCTCAAGAGTTTGAAATCATTCTTGACCATTAGATAACTTAGATCTAATCATTACTGTTAACTATTTTTATGTGAATATATCTTACATTGATTTCATTATTGGTTTCGTCCATGAATGGCATATATATTAATATTAAATAAAATTCTATTAGTTCTCACCTCAGTTTTCGTACTCATATTACTATTCATCTTTTGTAATCAGAATGTTCTTTTGGGTGTGAGAAGGTTTTTCATGATCAAGTCTTCCATTTCATCTCACAAGGAAATTCCTACAAAAAATTTCTCTTCCATGACATTATGTGGTGGATGTTTAGACTCCTAATATTTTTATGAGACTTATGATCATTCATTGAATTGAATTATATTTTTTATGGTTGGGAATCAATTTGTGTGGAAGTACTAGGTTCTGGTCAGGATCATGTCTATCATGATGAGGTGATAAACTTTTACAAATAAGTTGTGATAGATAATGATTTTATGTTTTATTTTAAGATGTATGAAAGTAAATATGAAACCTCTTCAAAATAGGCAGGTATGTTTCTAGATATTCTATTTAAGAGAGTTGTATTTTTTTATTCTCATAATTTACTGGATACTGATGGAACTTTTGATAAGTCTAAATCAAAAGAAACCCGTTTTGAAATTCATGTGGTCAAAAGGAATGTGAGTCATTTATCAAGAGATAATATACTTATAGTCCTTGGGATGAAAGAGTTTTTGGTGATGTGAACAGGCTAAAAGGATACATTGAATGATTCAGATGTGTATGAGATGGACTTCATAGTCAACATGTACATGTTTAAACGTATGGTGTTTATTTTCCAACCAATTATTTATCTCAAATCCAGGGGAATAAAATCCTTTTTGATCATGTTTCCCACTATTTTCAGTAATATTTTGAAGGATTTCTTGGGTTTGTGTAATATTACAATTATGTATGATCCGACTTTCATCAAAATTCCATTAATGAGTAATCATATGGTATGAATTCTGAAATTATGTTTAAATTCTGAATTGAAAATGTTTCAGAATTATCCAGATGTTGAGAAAAAAAAATTTAGTTACTGAAGGTAGTGAGAAACCTTCTAATCCATCCTAGTAATCATCGATCAAAATAAAGGAAGTTAAGCATACAAATACAAACCCATCAAAGAATAAAAAGTATATATATGATGAGGTTTATGTTGATTGGATTATAAATGAGAAGGAAAATAAATAAGGGGATCCTTAGTTTTTATTGGATTTGGCTAAGGCCTTGGATTAAAATGTATTATCTGGAGGCTTTGAAGTAATAAGAGAGAAACATGAGACTGAAGAAACTAATTTTTGATGCTATTGATATTGAAATTATTCTAATAATGGCTCAACAATTAATATCCATAATTGAAATAAGGGTTCCATCTAGTAAAACTCAATCATTTCCTGTAGGGAAAGGCAAGGGGATACAAATTTCTAAACAATCATCTAAAAAATCTATAAAAAATGAACGTGAATAAGAAGAATAATAAAATGACCAAGAAGGTAAATAATAACATGATAAAGAAGAACATGGACGTGAGGAAATAGATGTCAATGAAAAATAAGTTACATACAAAAAAAGATATACTACTGAGTCGTCAGAAGTACCATCTTTTTTATTATCCATCTCTGGATCATCATCCCTGCAAGAGTTTATCTCAAAATATTTTCTCCAATAGATTAATTCATATTTCTGAAAAAAAAGAAGAATAATTAGAGAAAAAGGAATAATATGATAAGAATATTAATCATCTATCTCATGTAATCGGAATTGATACTCATTATGGTGATCTTCCACAATTCACTAAGGATAAGAATTATGAAATAAAAAAAAATTCAAATGGGTTTAGTACATTGAGAAATCATTTAGTATATGGGATAAGTTGTTACATTTTATTCCAAAAGTTAATGGTATATTGGAAATTACTTCTAAACCCATTTTAATTTAATGAATTCTATCAATGTTCTTATGAATATATTTCTATATCTTGAAGTAGAGTATAAAATTTTCAAGGAACGTGATGCTTAGCATAATAAGGAATGAAATAAAGTATTCAAGTGGTATTATAACATCAAAAATTGTATTAATAACCATTTTGACAGAAATAACGAATTTATACATAATGTAAACAAACTAAACTCTATCTATTTAAAACTAAATGATTATATGATTGAAAACCATCATGAATTCCAAACTCCCAGTACCTAAAATTGGGTACCCTCAGAAGGGATTGAGTTTTTAATTGAAAAATTTCAAGATGAGAGTAATGAGGTTGTATTATACTAAAATAGAGTTTTTATCCTTGAGAAATCCTACAATATCAGATTAGATTATTTCAATAACCAATAATCATGGTATAAAACTTAGGAAGTAAAAATAAAAAATGATGATGAATATAAAAGGATCTAAGAAGATCGACTCCGAAAGAAAAAAAAAATAATATTTTTGAATAGGATGAGAAGCTGAAGGCTCAGCGAGAATCCCATGACAAGATCATGGAGGATAAGATAGAGTTAAACAAGATGAAACTATCATTGTTTTATCATTTGTAAAAACAAAGGGTGAAAGATTGATAGTTGAAATCTTATTTTAAATTTTTTTTGTCTCAAGTAACATTTTTTATATCGTACCCTATTTCCCTAAAATTTTGAAGGAAATTAATTCGTGCAATTACTCTGTTTGAAAATAAAAAATGGGGAGATGTCATTGAAAAGAATTTTTTAATGACTGGTTAAGGTGTATTTGTCATATGAAAAAATAAGGATAATACGATCCCTTATGTGTTTTTTAAAACAATGGTATAATTAGTCGTATTTACTAGGGTTATTAAACTCTCGGTTGGATAAGTTTTTATTGTTTGTTACCAGGTTTCTTTTTGTTTTTCTTTTTGGTTTCCAAAATAGTGGAGATTGTTGAGTTAAAACATTTATTGACTTTTCTATCAATCATTTTCATTAGAAATCACAAATGACACATATCATAATTAAAAATATTGTTTATCATGTATGATTTAATAACAATCATAATCACTCACTTTTCGTCATTTTTGGTGTATCCCTGTGAATGTCATGATTGTTGTTCATTTAAATTATTTCAAAAACATAACCAGATTATGAATTACATCATATTCAGGAATTGTAACCTAACTATAAATTTCATTACAATCAGAAATTGTAATGGGGATAAATATCGCATCATAATCTTTCTTCGTAACCAAGTGAAGTATTTCATTGTAATCATGCATTTTAACCAGGTTAACTACCACATCATATCAATTATTTGTAACCAGGTTATGTACCACATCGTAATCATGCATCGTAACCATGTTAAGTACTGCATCATATTTATTGATCATAACCAGGTAAAGCTCTGCATCATAATCATGCATTGTAACCAGGCTAAGCACCGTATTGTAAGTATACATCATAATCAGGTTATGTATCATACAATTATAATTCTTTATATCCATGAATTGTAAACAGATTTATTATAGTTAATTTTAACCATGTTAAGAATCATTTCCATTTTATAATTTTTAATGGATATGAACAATTATGATGAGCCACGAAAACAAGTTACATATTGCACCAATGAATAGAATTACACTCTTATCATAACATCTATAACGATTACATGTATCTCATACTCATTGTTTTATACTTTTCTAAATACTCCTTTATAAGTAAAATGATGTCGTTGAGTTTTTTATTTACCGATCAAAATGATGCTTTGTTTTCTATTTTTTATCATAGTAATTTCAGGTAACCAAGTCCCTTAGAGTTTTTCATAGAAATATGACTGTTGACAAAAATAGGACCGTTGGAACCTGATGCCTATAAATAAGAGGTCATTAAAACAAAAATATATTACATTTTATTCTTTCATGTTATATAGGGAGATGTAGTGACTTTCTCTTTCATTTTGTGAAAACCATGGAGATAGAGGAGTGAACAACTTGTTTTGTGTTCTTGTATTTTATAAGTGCTCTATTTTTGTTTTGTGAGACCGATCATTATGATAACGATCGAGGGATTCCGGGGAATATAAGAAATGTTGCTGATCAATATATTGATTGAATTAAATTAGTTGAATGATTGATTTATTGATTACTTTTTTAATCAAGGACTTTTCAGGATAAGAAGACAATCGTATTGATCTTCGTATAGAGGGATTAACAAGGTTTTTTTAAGACAGTCCTTCTATCCTAGGTGACGGGATACCCATCTTAATGGGTTAAAATAATTGTAATACTTTTACATTTCTAATGTTATTTGTAATATAAACAGAATTGTATTGTTTCCCCATTATTTTCATATACAATTAAATTGTAATTTCTTCATTTATGATTCATATTGTTTTAAGAGATTTTATATGATATATGGTAGAATCAATAAAATTTGTGTAACTCTGATCATTGTTTTCAATTCAAAAACCATTTTTATACAATACTTGTTGTATTACAACATAGTATTTTCATCGGATCAAAGACCTATATGGTCTATTGTTTTTGTTTTGAATTGAAATAGTATAAGATCTCTTATACTAAGACGGTTTTTATGTATTTAAATATATAATTTTTAAACATAAAATTCACCCATTCTTGTATTTTGACATCTAATATACATGTAGATTTATATAAATATCCAACAAAAGGTGATATTTAATAACCACATGATTCTAATTGAATTATAATTAATTATTCCAACACATAAAGAGAAACATCATTCTTATTTTTAGTAACCATTGTATACTTTACATAGATATAACATTTTTTGATTTTTACATTGGGTTGTTTCAAGTGAAATTGGAAATGTTTGGGATCCCATGGGGTTAATCACAGTTGTAAAATAGTTAGGGAAACATGTTAAACAAGATAATGAAACCATGCACCAAATTCAGAGATATTAGATGTGGCACATGGTTAGTTTATAGTTTATCTATAAAATTTGGCCACCATAAAAATAATTCACTTGAAAAAGGTGGGGGTTTCCATTGTGGGAACAAGTCTTAATGAACTATTTTCTAGTTATGATAATATGTATACCCCCACATAAATGAAAATATTTAATTTTCACTGTTTATAAAATCATGCACCCCTGAAAGGGAATCTATTAGGGAAAATTTTAATTCTCCAAAAAATTTATTTCAGTTTTTCAAACCCCCAAGAATTAATCCCAGATCATCTTAACTCATCTGGAACCAATTTACCTTATTTTTTAGATTCTATCAGAAGGATTCTACATCTCAAGAAACACAATTCATTTCTAATGTAAGATCTAATTAAATTAACTTTTTCTCAATGGTATGTGTTTTCTTCTCTGATTGGTTTCCTCTCTATTATTTCTCTCTAATGCGTTGAAGAGGGTCAAGTTTTCCACATTTATAGAGTGTTTAGATCATATTTTTGATGGACATTAAACCATTTGATCTTGATCATAGGTATTTTCAGTATATCATACATGTTGTGGTAATTATTTAATTACATGTCACTTTTTTTATTGATTTCATTTTTGTGAACCTCCATCAATACTCTTTAGGTAGGATTCCATGTTTTTGAAATCTCATAATATAGACTATATATGAATAGAACTGTTTGTGAAATATTCATTTCAACATTGTAATGTTTTATTGTATGTTGAGTAAATTATAAGATTATTTCACCTAGGGGATAATGAATATGATTGAGTATTTAAAAATGAAAATTGGGTAATAATGAGAATAAGTAATTTGTTGATAAATGTTTTCTGAAATTGGGGGAGACACGTGAGGTGTGATGATATGCCTTAAATGATGAGAATTATTTATTAAATTGGATTAAAACTGAATTTATGAATTTTCTAATTTATGAATTTTTGAAATGGATGATAATTGGGTTAATAATGTGAAATCACGAGATGTAGTATATTTTACCTTGTTACGGGGCATGAAATGATATTCCAATTACCCATTGTTTGATATAATAACTATATAGGGCACCTATGTATAAAAACTTACCTGTTTTATGTGATCACTATGTTTTTGGGTAGGGACAACTACTCCAAATTCCCATGGGGTCCCTGACTACTGCTCTAGGCCCCCTTGTATAGAATGTAAAAATGGGATTAAATATCTTATGGAAATCTATAATGAAATGACATATGTTATCCCACATGGATGGATTTTAATATGAAACATAATTAATATGTTATTTTTTCTATGATTTTAATCATGAACTAAATAAAACTTTTAGTTTATTAGTGAATAATTCAAATGTTCAAATTTTTAATTTTTCTATTGTATTTTATTCCTTAAAAAACATAATAAACTATTATAGATTGGATAGTGTTATAGAAAACATCCATTGTGTCCTACGATGTTTTTAGAAAACCCTATTTTTGATTCCTTGATAGGACATGAATGAAAATTAGGTTTTAAGGGAATGATAATCGTACAAGACATATATTAGATGGCTATGTTGGAATGGATCATATATGAGGGAACTGTGTCTAATTTCAAAACCCTCTTCCTATTTGACACTGTATCATTAATTTGGGTTTTCATTAGAAACATGAAACAAATATAGCGTGACATATATATAGCATTTATGTCAATTTTTTCCTCATTTTTGGATCAACATGGGATATCTGTAATTATTGTTATGGAATTAATATTGTTGTTGTTTATTATCATTTGGAAATTTTATAATTATCTATAATTCAATATTGGATTGGTTAAGAAGGTACAATCTCCCCGTGATATATATATATATATATATATTTATATATATTAGACCCTTTATTCTAGTGACCATTTTGTAGAATAAGGGGAGGCATGCCTAAAATCATGTGACTGACCGACTCAGGAACCAGCATGTGGAACCCGATATGGGACGCATAAAAGTTGCATCAAATTATATTTTTTAATTAATTTTTTCATATTTTTAGTAAAGGGTTAAAGGTGAGTATGATTAGTGTGGCCATGGTAATGATCTCATGAATGGGAGTAGCTAACCCTTATATGGTGGAAATACCATGTACCTAGGGTGGGATTATTTTCATGGATGATCTCTATTATAGTTGAATGTTATTTCACAATGGGTGGTTCCCAAATTTATTAGAATCATTTCATTGTGAGAATAATTCAATCCCTTTTATAGAATGAGACTTGAGAATAAATTCATAATTATGAGAACATACGAGTTTTCTGATACACGTATCATTTTAGCCATGTATAGAAAAGTATTTCATAGGTGAATTGTTAAAAAAATGAAATGATTTATTTTTTTGAATAATATAATATGAGAAGCTGGATAATATGATATTTATAAAAGGTAACGATTCTATTTGTGGTCAATTGATATGGATAGTTTTTTTTTAACTGATAATAATATTTTTTGTATTTTTTTAGCATATGTTAGCCTATAACTAGGTGATGGTTGGTTGGGGGTAGTGATAGTTCCACTTTTTTATCCATGTGGTGGGGTAAGGGGGATGTATTGTTATGTATTTATCTAAATTCCCCTCATTAATATTTTTACTGACGTTTTATGTATTCTAGGATACTTTTTTGGGATTATTGAGATACACCTCCATGAGTATTATTGTGGGTAGGAATATTGAATGATATAATTGGAATGCGGAAACCAATAGTTGAACTAGAGGATCTAATAGATTTATGGGAGGGAGAAAGAGAGTATCTCTATGGGAATCTTATCTCATTATTTATGTTATGGTTGATGACCTAGGTTGGGATCTGTGTTATTTTATTGGCTTGACATGGGAGTTCTAATTACATAACAAATCAAAAAACATTATATTTTGCTGCCTAAGGAAGGTGTTTTCAAGATTGAATGTATCCAAGTGATTCTTAATATTTTT
The DNA here is from genome assembly GCA_963277665.1 of Viscum album. Taxonomy (NCBI): domain Eukaryota; kingdom Viridiplantae; phylum Streptophyta; class Magnoliopsida; order Santalales; family Viscaceae; genus Viscum; species Viscum album. The sequence continues at coordinate 2,039,130,703 of OY728121.1, forward strand.
TTTCCTCATACTAAGAAGAGATTCATTTTGTTCAAATATATGTTACATGGTCAAGAGAAGTGTTGGGGAGGCATGTATAATAATAATGAGGAAATGGATTGTAGGGTATGTAAAAACATCCATGTTATGTTGTTGGACAAAATTTAACATGATATTATTAGGAAGGAGTGGGTCATTGAGTTTTTGTAGTTGAACCAAGGGAGTTTTTCTATGATAAACAATAATGGTTGCTCGCTGATTTACCATACCATTTCATAGATTTTATAAGAGATAAAAATAATAAATCAATGCATTTCTATATGGTTTTAAAAGTTAGATAAAGTCATTGGTTAATATTATTAGGTTGAACATGATTTCTATATTGGTGAATTAGGATCTCATTTTTTAGGAGAATGTGAAGGATGATTCTAGTGGAATGTATGTGGTTTCTGAAAGATTTCTAGGTTGTATGTATTTAGAGGTAGGATAGGTTGGTTTCAATATAAACCCAAATTTATTTTTATTGTAGTATTGTGACCATTACAAATCATGTGGGTAAAATTTGCGTTCAACATGGATAGTAGGTTATCCAAGACAGATGTGCATGGACCACTATTCATCAAATGGGGAGCTCACATTCTATGATTATTTACATTTTAATGATGATAGGTTTGTAAAAAATAACAACATTCCTCCCATAGTGGACCGTATTTATGAAATGTTTGAAGAAGTATTATATAGTGTCCACCTGATATGCATCTTTAGTTTAAAATTGAGCTCACTATTAGAGAAGAACTAATCTATATTCCACCATATTGAATGGAACCAATAGAGCATTGTGATCTTAGGAACCATCTAGATGAATTAATTAAAAAGGGATTTACCAATCATGTATGTCACAATGGAGATTACAAGACTTGTTTTCTATGAACGGTGATTGGACATTGCGTTAATGTTTTGATAAATAGAATTTGAATTGGGTGGTAGTGATGAACTAATATAATCTACCACATATCAACAATAACATTTACAATTGAAAAGGATCTTGTGTTTTCTATATGATTGAACTGATATCAAGGTATTGTTTTTTTTATTTACACATTCTAATACCCCACGGTCAAAATATTGATGTAGGAATGGACAATATAACATCTTCATGATGAAATTATAGCATACTAATGCACCAGATGTATTTATTTCCATGATGAAATGAATGTTCTACCAATTTATAGATCAGTTTGTGGATGCATTTTTGGATGAAAATTTTATTTACTTAGTGAATCATGAATATAATTCTCATCATATTAACATGATCCCTAGTGAACTGCAATAGAAACATATATACAAACTGATATTTATGTGACCAATCAAAATGAAGCGGGTACATTTCATGTGTAAAATCATCTCAACCAAATGTGTGTCAGTTGACCAAGAGGTTGTTAAGGAATTTTTTTCTTGTAGAAGAACAACAACTATTTGATATTTTAATAATTTTGGTGTTAGTAGGATATAATAAAATGTTCAGAGAGGATTTTTCCCACTAGGAAGAATCACGTATGGTCTTTACCAAGTTGGGAATTACGTTTTAATGTTATATAGAATGTGATAATTTTTCTTGGTGTTAATGAAGAATATAACAACCACGTCCTTTTTGATCCTATTAGAGGCGGGTGAAGAATATAAGTTATTATGTAGTTCATTTAGTATTGGTCATGGAGAAGTTTGGATGTATAAATATAAATTAGTAGAATATAGTTCATGGATGTGGAGGACACATGAACATAATTTCCCTACTAACAACTTCTAAATAGGTATACGAGGTTATTACATGAAGGGTTAGAAACATTATCAGTTTGGAAAAAATTATAGTTTTTACATTGAAAAATAAAGAATAAAATATAAATTTTACAATTGATATTTGAATATGTATTAGTGAAGGTAGGTTTATTTCTGGTAGTTATATTATTTTGAACTAGTATATACACACCAAAAAGGGAAACATTGTTACTGATAGATAGGGTACAAAGATATATTCTCAAGAATTTTAATAGTTTAGTTATAAGTGGAATATAATTAATTTGATAAATGTGATGCATATTGTACTTAGACAGGGTCGTGAGAAGGTGATCATCATATCAATATCAAAAAAGAATTCACTTTTAGTTTGATTAATTACATTTATTGTGAGGATCTAGAGTGATTGGAATTGACGGAAATTCATGAAGGAGTGGAGTCAAAATCTGATTGTATTACAGATAAGGATGATATTTTCAATATAATAAACATTATTTTTTTCAATATGGGTATGAAAGAGTTGATGATGTGTGGGTTGCATGACATGAACTGTTTGGTTTATCTTATTTTGATAAAAATGTATCATTACCTAAATCATTAGTATTTCTGTTCAATCATGAGAAGGGTGATTTTTGGTTTCATAACATGACGCTACACCTAATAACATTTGAAGGCTAAGAGTCAATGTACTTACGGATTTATACATTATTTTACCATTAAGGAATAGAAGTGAGAATACATTACTATAGTATTTGAGGTAGTTCTTCTAGGGATTCACTATAAAAATGATACTATACAGAAAAATGATGATTTATTAATTAATATAGATTATTTCATTCATATCTAGGAGACATTCTGAGTGGATCATTGGGGATTATTTTATATTTAGTAGATAGTGCATCTGCATGGGGTAATGAATTTTTTTCGACCATGACTTGTGTTCACATCACGCTTCTAGAAAAACATGTAGATGGTGTTGGGTATGTAGTTATTTACTATAACAACATTTAGTTCATATAAAAATGTGTAGTGAGAGTTCTTATTATATTTATTGGAATAAATGCTATGAGAATGCATCCAAGTCATTGGTGGGATTGTGGATAAGAACCTGTCATTCATTGGGTTTTCCAATAACAACTAGTATTATGTGACAATTCATATCGAACCATTCTATGCTCTCTATGGAAGGCCATTATGATCAACACTATTAAGGATATAGGAAGGTAATTCAAAGGAATTTGGATCGATTCTCTTGAAGAAGAAATCAAAACAGGTCCAATCAACTTGGAATTGTATGGTAATATCTCAAATTTTGATGATGAAGTATTCCAATAATAATCGATGACTCGTTGAGTTTACATTTTGTGATAATATGTTCCCTAGGGTGTTGGCTAAATCATTTCACCAATGGATTAAGTGAGAGGTCTTTTCGGCACCCATGTTTTTTTGATCTTTTCAGTTTACAGATAAAATACGGATAATGTCATACCAATTATCCCTTCCATATATTTATAGTTCTACGAATGTTGTTTTATTCCTTCTTCAATATTATCCCCCCAATGATTATAATTTAATCTATGTATATTATTTTGAGACTGTGGTAAATGAGTCGTTTAATTAGAAACAAATCATTATTGTTGATCAAAGTGTGAATTTGTCGTTGTATAATGGTGAGAATAATTCAAGTACTGTGGAAATTTTGACATGTTCAGTAAATAAAATGGGAGAGATAAAATGATATGTGGTAATTTTTTATAATCATTTTTACCTCATACTATTTAATATTTTTGTGAATACATATCATTTTAATCTATTATTTGGTGGAGATATTTTAAGATATTTTCCTTTCTATAGATGCATATTGTTCTTTTTCAGGTACAGTTTTATACTTTATTTGATAATACATGTGTTTGATTTTAAAATTGGGGCGTTTTTGTGAGAATGGATACTTCTAGGATCCCAAGGTGTTATACACCATTGCAACATAGTGATGTGAGATCATGATGATTTCCTTGGAAAGAACGTCTCTATTATTGAGACATAAGTGGTGGCACATAGTTGGCTCATGGGTTGGAATGACCATGTATCCTCCCTCCCATCCCATGTAAACAAAAATAGTTTATGTTTCCACCATTAGGGAATGTTTTTTAAAACTATGAATCACATTGGATAAATGATACACCACCCCTATGTAGCGGTTCACAGTTTTGAAAACCATGTGTCCTTTCCTAGGAAAATATTCCAGCATGATATAATTATCCCAAATGAGTAAAACAATTTCCAAACAATCTATTTAGAATCCCAAATCACATTTTCATAGACTACTCCTATATACCTTATTTTTATGCTCCTTGAAGGATTAAAAATCTCTAAAATCATTCCACATGATAAATATATGATTTGAATGAAGGATCATTCTCTCCATGGGTTTTGTATTCATCACTATTTGGATTCCACTCTCTGTCTCGTTTCACTTTACAAATGAATAGGGATGATTATTCATCCATTAATGATGGATTGAAATAGATTTTGATGGATCATTATTCAATGGATCTTTCTCATTGGTATTGTCCCTTAATCTTTTGTTCCATTTTGATTCTGGTATTACACATCAATTTTATATTTATGATTTTGTTTAAAAAACATAATTCAATGATCTAGTGGTTTTTGGCTTATTTTTCAAATCTTATAGACATGATTATAATTTCATGTATGTAATTTTGAAATTTGTATTTCCACATTTTCATATTAAATTTTATATTTAATTAATTTTGTTAGTTGTTTTATTAAAATTTGTTGAATATTTGATAATGAATATTTTGGAATTTTGAGATTATGTAATTGAATGAATAATCGGTTTATATAATTTTTGGAAACCCATAAGGTATACCAATATTATGGAAATTTTAATTACAAATATTGAAATTGGTTAATAATTTAATTTATCAAATTGGTAGATTATTAAATTATGGAAATAGTTTTAAATTGGGTAAATAATTTAAAATCAAGAGAATTTATATTTGCATCTGTATTGTGGGATGGGGACTAGTGCTCCAATTTTCCATTGTGTGACAGGCTGCTACTCTAGACCTCAATATATATATATATCATTGTGTTGAAGGTTAATGAATGCTAATACTTACATAAAAGGGGGGATATAATGCATTATAGGGACCCTATTTTTTGAATGTGAAATTATAATTAATTATGTAATTGTAACCCTTGATGAAATGTACTTTTTTTACTTTGGTATTGTTCATAATGTAAAAAAATTCAAATAAGGTATTTTTGGTATGGGTGTCATCGTGAACATAGGATTTATGTTCATAATTAAATAATATTCTATTTTTGAATTCTTATTAAAAAATCATTTTAATTTTTATTATTTACAAAACTACATATAGTGTTATAAAAAGGGTATTATTTTACACACTCTTGGTGGTGTCTTACATAGATGTACTAACAATCTTTTGAGGATTCCAGATTTGTACCAAACTATACATCATTATTTCATGATAGTTTAATGGAAAGTTCCCTCTGATAGAATGATGAGTCTTAATGAATCAAGTATGAGGGAAAATGACATGATGTCGAGAAACTTTAGGTTTTTTAGTCTGTATTTATTTTTATTGTTTCATTAAATAGTATTCACATATGGGATTAAATATTAGCTCCATAAATTTGTATAATTTTTTACTTCTTTCTGATTATCAGGTGATTTTGGTATTTATTTTTGTGGAATTATTCTGGTAATTTGTTATTATAATATGGATATATTTTATTTACCTTTGATTTTTAGCTTCCTGGATAACGAGGGTATAGTTTCCCCATGATATATATAATAGACGCACTCTGCTAGTCAGAAGCCTCTATCGTATAGGATAGTGTGGATAAGGTCATAATATGAACTAGATTAGGGCACCTGAATGTTGATCATAAGAATTTATGTTACAGTGATCTTTAACATAGAAAACCAAAACCACACCATATATATAAAAGATAAAAAAATGTGGCATGTTGTGAAAATTTTCATTTTATAACATATGTGTAATAATAAAGTAAAATTTAATAATCCATGACAACATAACCTTATCATAAGTCATAGAATTGTTGCATACATAAAAGAATAAAATATCATTTCCAGAATATCCATGTATTACTACATAGGCTATCATTTATTATTTGGAACACTCAATAATATATAATAGTTATCATGGATTACTCCATAGAACATAACAATAGACAAATTACCTTACTAAACACAGTTCCCTCCTTATTCCAGTCATGTATTTATATAAATTATTACCCAATGCTTTCGAGGGGGATATAGGAGCCCACGGTAACATAATGAAAAGAATACATATGTGTGTAAAATGATTAAAAAATAATCATTATAAAATATTATATAAAAAATTGGGATTCCTAAAAAATTCCACATTTCATTAATTGTGGAAACTAGATTGATTTAATTATCATATCCATAATTATTCATTACGTATGCTGTGAAATGAAATGGGAATTATAACCACTTCTAAATTGTATAATCCATTGAAGAGAAATGTAATTCTTAAAAATCAACTTATCCTAAAAATAAACAATTTATAGAATGAATAAGAATGGTATCATAAGATTATATCACTAGTAAGGAATACATATAATTAATTGTTGTCTTCTTAGATGGATTTTTTAAAACCATCAATTTAAAAATTTTTGTGGAAAATATCATTAAAATTTTGAAAATATAATTGTAAAAATAATAAATTTAAATTATAAATTTCAATTAAAAATTACATAAAAAACTTATAAATGAATCTATAAATAAAATAAAATAATGGTGGTGGAAAATCTCATTTATTTCATTCAAATATAAAAATATTCAAGTCACATTTTTGATAATAGCTAATAAGGAATTTTATGAAAAATTAATTATTTCAAAAACATTTATATTCATAAAATCATGAAACAATATATTCAATATGTCATTTCAAGGATGGTAATAAACGTTATATGCCATTTTTGTAAGAAATGTTATTGCAGCTGTTTTTTTTCAGCCATAGAGTTAAATAAATATAATTTATTTTTAAAACATTATTATGATCTCTTTAGAACATAAATAGACGAAAATTAAGTAAAAACATTTAATCTCAAAAAAATAAAAATATGTAAATAGACAATAGTTGTTTTATTAGGGATAAGTCATAACATTTTATCATTTAAAGCACAATCATGATTTATACTAATAAAGCATGTGATTGTGATATAAAGAACAAAACACATTGGTAACATTGTATCATAATACAAATGAATGAATAATGATAAATGAAAATAATAATTTCATTGGACTAAATAATTTTATGATATTAAAATGTAAATTTTTTATATAGACATCATAAAATTAATAGGTGCATATATAACATATGTCTCAATTAAGACAAATATAGAAAAAATACATTACATGGAGTCTCAACATCCACCATAAACAATGAAGAATATTTTATAATAAATATAATATTATTATTAATTTATTAAAAAACATATATATATATATATATAAATCATACTATATATTATTTACTAATGAAAATTTATTATTAATTAATTAAAAACTCCTTGTTTAACACAAATTTTCTATAGTAGTTTCTCTTTTTTTAATGTATTTTATTATTTCATATTATGTTTCATCTAATTAATATCAATTTTAAATAATATATAAAATGTTAACCATGAAATAAATATCATATATATTCATCAAATATATTTTAGAGTAAATAAATATGATTTAGGGATGAAAAATGAAATAAATCGTTGAAGGAGACAAAAAGTTGTATGTAAGCATGAATGTGGTTTCCATTTTCTCCACAGATTGAATGAAATAATGGTAAATAATATATTACCATTATATAATAAATTATATGTCATATATATAACATTTTATCTATGAAAAATCATTATTTCATTCTCTTTAATTTATAAACAATCAGATTGCGTCATGATACGGTACTCCCCTTTACACACAAGTTATGAAATCATATTCCCACAAAGTGGATATTGTAAATATATAGGTTGTATATAAATTCCATAATTATAATAATATAAGAAATATAATTTCCAAAAAATTAATCCATATTTACTTCAATATGTGATTCTTTGTGATGGAAAAATTATATGATCATTTGGTGAGGTAGTAGTTCATTGTACACTAGAATGATTACTTTATATCCATTTTAAGGAATATGAGATGATTTTATAAAATTTATTGTGTAACCATAAGATTCTGTAGTACATTATCTATTTAATGTAATTTAGTAACATATATTTCCTCCAGCACCCACTTGGCTTAAATTATATGGAAGATTGAGTTCCTGCAAAAAAATATTAGTATTATAATTTTTATATGATATATTTATTTATCAAATAAATATTGTAATATGAATAGTAAAAAAATAATTTTTACTATTATTTATAATGTTTTCACATTATGAAAAATTATTTATAATGAAATGTATATCTTTTTTTGAAAATTATATATATATTTATAAAAAAATTCATAGAATAACTACATTTTATGTCCTTTTATGAACAATAAAAAAATCCTCTATAACCTCATAATAAATGAATTTCTAAAATAGAAATAATTTTTGAATTATAAATATCAATATTGACTTTGAGTGATGTTTTTGTATTTTTCTGAAAACATTGAAATTTACATTTAAAGTGAAAAATAGTAAATAGTACATAAAACTGAATATTTCATTTAAATTGGTTTTTTTAAATATAATTTATCTTAATGTAAAAATAAATACTTAATAATTAAATTATTCCATTGTAATTCATTGCAGTCATTTTATAATAAGATTATATATATAAATTTTGTGGAACTTTTTAATGTATTTTACCCACCTTCATTACACATTTACAAATATTCATAAAACGTAATTTGACCACATCAATGTATTGAAATAAAATAATACTACAAACTTGGTTTGCATCATGTAGTAATATATTTTTCAATAGGATGAATATAATTTTTGGTGAATAATAACTTTTGAATTTTATTTACCATGATTAAAAGTAAAGAGGGTAATTAAATGTGTAAATAATACTACAAGAATATAACATTACCCCAAAACAGGTCCTAATTTTTATTGGATATGTGTTTTTAAAATAATCAACATTAGGTCCAAAATAATATCCATTTTTATCCACTGTGGTTTGATTAGGATATTGATAATATTTAATTTAATGATCAGTTAAAGGGGTTAAATTCAAATTTTAATAACTAAAGCATTTTTAATATAGGGTAATACATATGTTAAATTTGACTATAACTATTCATTAGAAAGATAAAAAAATTTACTAAATCATGTAATTTTAGTTATTATTTTTAGATAATAAATAACAAAATTATTTATGTTACCATGATGATATTTTAATTACCTTATTAATGAAGGATTTGAATAAATTATATTATAATTATTAAAATAAATATAAATTGAAGCTTTGGATTTCACCCATGAATTTTACAATATAATATGACATGTTAGGGTTGATTCAATGTAATTTTTTCTAAGTAATAAAGATTTTATGGCATTAGTAAAATAAAAATACTAAATAGTGTCAAAATAGAGATAAATGTGTTTTTTAAAAAAATATACTTATTTATTAAATTATATAATAGTCCTAAAAAATAATATTATGAAAAATGACATAGATAATGTCCAAAAGTTCATTAATGAACCACTTTATGTTATTTTAAAATTTTATATTAACTATAATAACAATGTAGTATAAAAAATCAAGAACACATGGTTAAAGTTAAACTATTTAACTAAGAGTTAAATCTAATATATAAGCTCAATATTGTGACCAAAACAAGTCTAAAACCTATTTTTAGAGAATTTAGACCCATCCCCACGTTATACAAGTAATAAATAAATTTGGATCTATTAGAAACCAAAAATAATTTTATAATAAATTCATATTTCCAACATTTCCTAATGTACCCTCACCTCTCTTATAGAAGTGTACATCCCCTTTTCGTAAATTCACACCTCCAAATCCATTTGGTACGAACAACTATAGCTGAAATATCCTCTCCAAAACCATAAATTCAACCTAGATTCCTTACATTGATCATAATTCATACCAATGTACTCCTTTTGTTCAAATCAAAATGATGCACCCGAAGAAGATGATTTTCAAACATGTGTGTAGTGTATCAAACCTAAGATAAGGGTTAATTCTTCAATCCCATTATTATCTGAGATTTTTTATCTAATTATTTACTGGGAAAAATTTATCGTCCATCTCTATGTTACATAATAATGTTTACAAAAAAATATTTTTCGATTTAATGGAAGGGACTCATTAACTAGATCATCATTTGAAAGGTTTTAATGATTTATTTTTCTAAATATTTCTAAATAATGACCATAATTTAAAAATTATTTTATGGATTTATTTATAAAGAGATGAATGTTTTAAAATTTAATTTCATTTCATATGTTTCAATGTGGGATTGGACACTTTGATTCAAAAATCAATCTTAAATAAATTCCTTTATAAATTGTGATACTTTTAAATGATTTCATGAAAAAGGGATATATCTCTCACAGAGTTTTACTGATAATTTTTTACTATCTCAACATACATTAATAGATATTATTCTTGATTGAGGATGATTAATTATGATTCAATATTCCATATGGAATTGAATGATTTATGATATTTTTGACTATGGATGAGTTATTTCTATACCATTCCCGGTTTATTGTTCAAGTATTGACATTTCATATTATATTTTTAATCCAATGATTATGTTATGTTTAACCATTTTCATATGAGGAATACATTAGACATAGTTAGTGAAAGTAAGGGTCATCTATAACACCTATATTCATCTATACGTCTCACAAGACAAATTAGTGTCTTGGCATATGGCCTTAGAAAAATTTATATTTAAGGTCTTGGCACGAGGCCATGACATTGTGGTTAAGATGGTCGACATTATGCATTATATCATTATGAGATTAGTTATTAATTATACATGTTTTTATTCGACAATTAAAATATACATTTGAATAATTAAATGTCATTATTTAATTTATCTTTTCCATATTATGTTGAAGATTTTCTTTAAAAGTATAGTGATTCAAATTTATACATTTCTATAAATGTTTGTCATTATTTAGGATAGCTTCCGCTATATTATTTTTCCTTACAGAGAATTTGAGATAAACCCTTTCTGATTTTTTATTTTTCTAGGATTAAAAGAAGTGTATTATGATTTATATATAGGTTTAAGCTAGAAGAATAATTTAGTTCTGAAAGTATTATTTATGTTGTATTTTATCATAGAAATTTTAATTTGATGTTCATGTATGTAATAGATTTTCCTTGACTACTAAATAGATTGGTCCTTTGGGACATGATTCCTTGAAATCATTCCAATGTATTGAAATAATTCATTCACTACTGGTTCTGAAATCAGAGATTTACAGTTAGTATTAGAGGATGTTTAGAATCAAACATCAAAATAGATTTAGACAACATTGATTTGGGATAATATAACTATGATTGACATTGACTATATGTATAGAAAAACCCTCTAGAATTTTATAATGTGGGGATTATGTGGACATTCTAAGTAGTACATCCTTGAATGGAAACTAAAATATGGCGTTGTTATAGAACATTTCCACCTTGGAGTGAAAAATATGACAAGGTGTTCCGGGGTTGACTTAGTTTAACCTGGTACATGACTATAGACATTACTATATATCTAGTTTTAAACTCCTAGGTGATATGCTAAGATAATTTATATTTTCTATCAAATCCATTATAAATTATTTAAGAGTAAATATGTCCTCAAACAAACCATATTTATGATCACGAGATATGGTATAAATAATTTATGATAATTATTTCTCTATTTTATAATAATGAATAAATATTCATAACCTAATATATTGTATGACATTGTTTAGAAAAGGATCCTAGTAGAAAGAATGACTACCCCATCAATACACATGTTCCAGAGAGTTAAAAGGATCCCATTTTTCATGGCCTTAATCCATCATTTCTAAGGGAAATAGACCCCCACGTATTCTCATCATATGAGGATGTAATATCATGTGTTAATAATTTATGTAAAGTATTCTACGAGTCCTATTACTTTTAAAGGAATCTAAACAATAAGATAATGGAAAATTGAAATATATATAATGAGAATATGAGGAAAAAGGATTTCTCCATACTTGATAACTGTTAAATAATCACCCTTGTAAGTGAATTAAAGTACTGTGTTTTGGTTATAAGTGTGTAAAAATGGTTCATCAGGAGAAAGAATTAAAATAGAACAACGAAAATAATAATATTTAGTGTTTCAACATTAGAAAAAAGGGGCATTACTCAAATAATTTTCCTAAGAGTCAAAGAAATATAGCACAGAATAATCAATGGGATCAAAGTCAGAAATAAGCAGTTACTATAGTTGATGTGGAATAATTGACGTATATGTTTTTATTGAATCAATAATTATGTCATTTTAGTATTTTATCATTGATTTACTGGTTATATTCATTATGGAAATGAATATTGATTGCACTGCAGTACTACTTCATTGAGGATTGGAGATTGTATGATATTATGAAAAGTGACTCAATAGCTAGTTAATCATTTTCAAAAATACATAGTTGAGGGAAAGATAAACCATAATATGGTACTAATACTGAGGTAGGGATTTTTTATAAGATATTATGGATTTGGATGAAATATATTTGATATTGTGGACTACCTTGAAACTAAATAATTTTTTTTCCATCATTGTTTGAGTTTACAAAAAAAAAATATAAGATGTATATCCTCTATTCTATAAGGAATAATGAAGAATGAATGTGATAGATAATGTTTTATGGTTATTTAGGATGTTGCTATCTGGTAAGATAATACATGATAGAGGTTTTAACAAGCCATTATGTGGAAAAAATATATCATCATTATGTTTACATTCATAATATATTTTGGAATGTTAGTGTTGTATGAAGTATTTTCGATTTGTCTAAATTTTTGAATGGATTAAGTTGTACATTGTATACTATTGATTAATGTTAAATCATTTATAAAGAATATTTTTTGATTTTTAATAAATGGAAAACCTATAGTCGGGCGATAACCTGTCAAGATCAGCATGGCTGCGAGACATGAACCCTCAACCGAATGTAGACAAGGGTACATCACCTACCATTGGTCTAAGTGATGTCATGGTTTTTATAATATAGTTTTTTTATATTTTATGTGAGATGAATTATAAATTAATTTTTTATAATCCCTATTCAATTAGGGAAAATAAATATTTTTGAGTTCTATTATCTTTGGGAGTGAATGATGAGTTTGTGGAATATTTTAGCAAAATGATGGAACTCTACATGTCATGTATTATATATTTTGTTATTATATGAAGAAATTAATTCATAATCATTAGAAAAAGATCATAAAACAAATAATTTGTTATCATAATACCTTGTGTTTTGTTTAATCGATGATATTTTAAATCATTATTAATTTTTTTCATGAGGCCCTCAAATTTCAATTAATTTTCCACCTTTATGTGATTGACGACCTCAATCAATCCATATAAATAATTAATTTTCCCTCGAATAATGTGTCTCTAATTTACAACAATGTTCTCCTATTTAGAATAATAATTTGGTGGTAAAATTATCATTTCCCTTTCTCTATTATTAAGACTATATTTTATTATCCATATTTGTAATGTATGTTTTGCACAATTGTATTGTCTATTTTTTCATTTTTATTTACAAAGAATAATTTCAAATTGTGATGATGAAATTTATTCATGTAGGGTAAATTGTAAGACCACAATATTTCATAATATGTTATGTATTTAATGTAAATTAATATCTTATATTTCATACAAAACTTACATGGCTTGCATTATACACAATATTGAGTTTCTGTGAAACAACACATTATTATTATAATTATTTATAAGATATATTTATTTATCAATAAAATATAGTAATATTAATAGTAAAAAATAAAATTTAAATGATATATAAAATTTTTTCACATAAATAAAACATATTTATAATGAAAAATAAAGGGTTTGTTAACACAGTTTTATATTTAGAAAAATTATTTTCTTAGAAGAATTACTTTTTATCACATGTTGTGAAAAAATAATAAAATTATTTTTAGACACTCCATGAAGTTGAATTTGGTAACATAGACTTTATTTTCTGAATTTGGAATATCAAAATTAGCTTAGGGTGAATGTTTTGTATTTTTCTAAAAACATTCAATTTTTCATGAATAGTAAAAATTACAACATAGTACATAAAAACTGACATTTTCATATAAATAATTATTTTAAATTAAAATATATATTATAGTCAAAATATATACATAATAATTTTATTTGTATAATTTAATTCTTGGTATTTATTTTATAATAAGATTATATATATAATTTTATTGATCATTTTAAAGTCTTACACCCACCTTCAAAGCACATATGAAAATTTTCATAAAACATAATTTTAATGCTTTTGTGAATTGAATGTTAAAAATTTTAAAGATATGTTTTTCATCTATATGTAAAATGTGGTTCAATAGGAAGGAAATAATTTTTCGGGAATATTAACCTTTTAATTTAATTTTCCACAGTTAAAAGAGAATAGGGCAAATATAGGTAAACATAATACTATAATAATATAAAATTACCCCAAAACATGTTAAAATACTATTAGATGTGTTTCTTTTGGAAAAAATAAACCTTAAGAAAAAAAATAAGATCATTTTTAATCCATTTGGGTTAGATTAGGTCATTTATTATATATTATTTAATGAATAATGAAAACTATTAAATTAAAATATTCATAACTAAACCATTTTTAATATAGTGTTGTATATGAGATCAATTAGACTATAAATATAAATTATAAATGTAAAATGATTTCATAAATCTTGGTATTTTATTTATAAATTTTGGAAATTAGATAATTATGTTTATTTATTACACAATGATGACTCAGTAATTTACTTATTAATGAATGGTTAACATAAATGATATTATAAATATCAAAATAAATCGAAATTAACAATTTTATTATATCCATGTATTTTATTAGTGAATATTACATTTTAGGGTGGTTTAAATGTATGTTTTTGGAAGGAATAAAGTTTTTATTAATTTAAAAAAATCCAAATATTAAATAGTATCAAAAATGACATAAATGAGTTTTTAAAAAAAATATTTTTTTATTAAATAATATAGTATTATTACAATTATATGATATTTCCAAATGAGTGAGATAATGTATGAAATGTTATTAATGAACCACTTTAGGTTCTCATGAAATTTTATTATAACTATATTAATCATATATTATAAATATAAAAGAAGACATGGTATAAGATAAACAATCTAAATAAGAGTTAAATCTAATAGATAAGCATTATATGGTAGCATAAAATGACTAAAAACATTTGGTTGAGTGAATGTTGACCCATAACAACCATATGATTGAAATAAATCAATTTAGATATGTTATAAACTAATAATCATTTTATAATAAAATAATACTTCACAATTTTCCTAAAGTGTCCATTGCCTCTCTTTTAAAATTGTACTTCACCTTATATTAAATTCACACCTCCAAAGCCGTTTGGCTCGTCCAACACTAGATCAATTATCCTCCCAACTACCGTATATAGAACCTAGATGCCTTAATTTGATCATAAATCCAACCTACTAAGCCATTTTTTTTCAAATAAAATGTAAGCACCTATAGAAGAGGAGTTTCAGACAAGTACAAAAACTATTAGATCGATGATAAGGGTTAATTCCTCAATATAATTATTATCTGAGACTATTCATGTTTTTGTATTTACTACAAAATATTTATCATAAATTTCAATGGTTAATTAAAATGTTTTCCAATAAAAATATTATGATTTTATTGAAGGGTCCTTTTAACTAGATCTTTATTTTAAATGTTTTAAATATTTTTTTTATAAATAATATTTATTAATTTACATGTCTTCTAAATTATTTTAAGGATTTATTAATATAGATATTAATGTTTTAAAATTTTATTAACATTCAAATGTTTCAATGTGGTATTGGCCACTTGGATTCAAAAATCACCTATAAATCACATCCTTTAAAAACAGTGTGACTTTTAAATGATTTTATATAAGAAGAGATATTTCTCTCACAGAGTTTTATATATTGTTTTCAACTATGTCAAAATCCTTTATAGGATATCATTCTTGATTGGGGTTGATTTATTATAATACAATATTTCATACGACATTGTAGGAGTTATGATATATTTGACAGAGGATGTTCTATTTTTCCCATTCATGGTTTATGGTTGATGTATTGACATTTCATATGCTAGTATTAATACAATTGATTATGTTATGTTTCACCCTTTTCATATGTGGAAATCATTGTTCAAATTGAGTAACAGGTGGGGCCTGCTATAGCCCCTCGATGCATCGGTAGGTATCAGGAGGAAAACTAATGTCTTGACACATTGTCTTGAAAATATTTATAATCAGGGTCTTGGCATGAGGCCTTGACTTTGTGGTTAATATGTCCAACTATATTATTTCCATCATCATGAGATTAGTTCTTCATGTTACAAGTGATTATTCGACTATTAGAATATCCATTTGAATAATTAAATGGAATTATTGGTTTATCCTTTCTATATTATGCTAAAGTTTATGTTTAGAGGTCCTAGGTTACAATTTTTTACCATTCCATTAATGTTTTGTGATTATTTAGGATTTCTTTTACTATTTTGTTTATTCTTACTGAGCATCTGACATAACCTTTTTCTTATGTTTTATTTTCCCATGATTCCATAAAGTATATTATGGTTTATATGCATGTTTTTTCTAAGAGAATAATGGAATTTTCAAATTATTATCTATATTGTATTTTATGTTTTAAATATTTATGTGAAGTTTATATATGTAATCTATTTTCCTAGAATGCTAAACTGATCAGTCCTTTAGGACTTGATTCCTTATAATCATGCTAATGTAATGAAATAATGCTATGGCTCCGATAATTTTGGGTCGGTTCATGTAACAACCTGATATTTTATGAGAATTATTCTTTTTAATTTCATTGATGTCTTGTGTTTTACGCTACAACAAAATTAGCTTGCAGGTTACGCATCACCATATTAGCTTCCATTTTACGAAACACTATTCTTGGATCTTGTTACACACAATTTCATGTTTGTTTTGTGGATTTTATTTTACACAACATTATGTATAGATTATGTTGAATTTATAAATGAAATATGGTTTGATTATGTTATTATCAACACCAAATGGGGATTTCACTACCCACAGCCCTGACTTGTCTTGCATTACCTGCAATCGTGACCTTCCACAATAGCGTATGTTATACACAATACCGAGTATTAGTAAAAAACGATATGTTATATAAACTAGCCGTTATGAATTGTAATACCCACTTTTTAAATTTTATATTTCAAAATGGACTTAATTTTTGGATTCGGAATATCAAAATTATCATAGGGTGAAATTTTGGAATTTTTCTGAAAACATTCAATTTTTTATGAATAGTGAAAACACGGGGTTACTATTTAAAACCCGGATTTTTATTTAAATAATTATTTATTTTATATAAATTTACTTTAGGAAAAAATTGATATATAATACCTATATAAGTTCAATGTAATTCATTTGAGTCATTTAATAATAATTTTAGATATATAAAAATTTTATAGAACTTTTCACCGTCTTTTACCCACCTCCTAGGAGAATTTGAAATTTTACATAAAACGTAATTTTACCACTTCTCTGAGTGGAATTTCTAAAATATGAGAGAGATGGTTAATATCAAGGAGTTAAATTTGGTTCAATAATATAAAAATAACTTTTGTTGAATAGTATCTTTTTACTTTTATTTACCACGGTTAAAAGTAAATAGGGTAATTAATGATAAAAATGATATTATTATTACCCTAAAACATTTCCTAATTGTATTAGATCATTTTAATTGGACCAAAAAACCATAGGAATAAAATATTACCCTTTAGGTCCACTTGGATTAGATTAGTACACTTATTGTTATTTTCTTTCAAAAATATTGAAAATAGTAAAAATAAAAGTTTAATAACTAAAACATTTGTAATATATGGATATAAATAAGATAAATTATACTATAAATATTAATTAGAAATATAAAATGATTTCCTACATAATGGTATTTTATTTATAATTTTTAGACTTTATATAATTGAATTTATTTATGACACAATGATGATGCAATAATTAACTTATTAAGGAAATATTAACAAAATTGATATTATAAATACAAAAATATATTTAATTTGGGAATTTTTAAGAATTAAACTAATTTTATAAGTTAATATGACATGTTATTACAGATTTAATTAACTTTTTACGAACTAATGATGTTTTTATGATATTCAAAAAAATCATGTACCAAATAGTGTCAAAATTGACATAATATAGTTTTTAAAACAAATATTATATTATTAATTGTTATTTTATTCCTAAAAATCAATGATTCATCAAAATGACTTCTATAGGGATATATATATATTAACAATTAACTATTGTGGGTTCTTTTGGCACTTTATAGTATGTTTATTAACCATATAGTGTAAGAAAACAAAAAGACACTGTAAAAGTTAAATTATTTAACTTAGAGTTAAATCTAAATGATATGGATGAAATAGTAACCTAAACTTGTCAAAAATATATTGGTTTAGAGGATTTCTACCCTTACCCACCTTATCATAGAAATAAATCTGTTTGGATCTATTAAAATCAGATTATGACATTATTATAAAATAATATATTAAGATTTCCTAAGGTGCCCCTCTCCTCCCTTATAAAAAGGTCACCCCTTCCCTCTTATATTCACACCCTTTTGAGCCTTGAAGCTCGGAAATCCCCGGAAAATTACTCATCCCAACATCTATAGTCATATCATAGTGGTTATGGGCTTCTCAAAAGACCAACTCTAGTTCCCTAATAATAAGTTTAAAGGAGGTGTGTCAAGGAAGAGGTAATCTCTTCTATCGATTCTTTCATGTTTTCATTCTTCTTAAACTTCTTCTTATTTAGTTGTTTCATTTTAAATTAATAACATCAGTATCACTAGTATACTAATATGTTATTATAAATATTAAACAACCCCATTTCACTTTCTATCCATCCTACGGAAAACGAAATCACCGCACGTGCGTACGTACGGAATACCGTCTCCACACCGTGGTGTAATCTGTTTTTCCACCACCACCTTACTTGGATGGTTATAAATGTCTAAAGAATAATGATATATTATTATTATAACATCATACTTATTCTATGATATTATTTCATCCCCTAAAATTCCATTCAATAAATATGGGAACGATATCATCTCTCGTGCGTACGTACGGGGTACTATCTCCATGAAGTGATGCGATTCATTTTCCATGTTAACAATTCAAGAATGATTATAAATTATTTATAAAAAGTAATCATGAAATATATGAACTAATTATTCTACTGGATTTATGTATATATATATTTATTTCATCTACGTAATTCCATTCTTTTCAATAAGGAAACGAAAAACATTGTTCATGCGTACGTACGACCTACCGTCTCCATGAACGGTGTATTTCATTCCATTTATCAATCTATTATATATATGTATATTCTGAATATATATTATATATAAATCATGTATTATATTCTGGAATTATGTAATCATTATCTATGTAATCATATTAATAATTACAAGTCAAAACACAGATGATAAATGAAACGATTTTACCCAAAACGCTGCTTTAACATGGAATTGACAAATGAACGGATAATATAAAGTCATAAGTGAATCATATATTATATCATAAATATTATTATGGTTCATTTACAAGTTAATAATATGTTTAAATATACACGAGTCTCAGACACATATGGAAGAAATTGGACATAAGGTAAGGGATAACTTTTCCAATCTTGTTTTTATCTAAGATTGTTTATTCGTTAGTATTTACTAGGGTTATATTTATCATTCAAGTCAGTATTTTCTAAAAATGGTTTCATATATGTTTAAAGTATTTTTTACCCATTTTTTACTTTTACTACACGGTATGTAAGGAATCTTCATTTTGATTACCATGTGAGGTACTTTTTGACTTTTCCAGCAAAAGTACGAGACAAATGTTTTTTTAACTTATAAGGCAAGAATGGATTTTTACGGTTTATAACACCTTATATTCATGAATATTACTCTACAAGATTTCATGATTACTTTCAATAAAATCCTTTTATTCTAAAATATCATGGAATTATGTGAAATGAAAATGACATTGAAGAAGAAAGGATATTTTCCTCAAGAATTCATTTCAAGTGTTTTATCAAAACCAATTTCCATCTAAGATGACATTATTTCATATGTGTATGTTTCAAGTATAATGTCTCTATGAATTACATGGTTTCACTTTTATTATTACGAACTGATATCCATTTTTTATATGGATTTTGTGATGATGTTATGATGTTTATGAAACCCAGTTTATTCATTGGGTTATGATGAATGTTTTAACTTTATTTTGTGGCACAAGTAAGAATAATTTTATTATGAGATGGGTGGGAACTATATCTCCCTCTGATGAATTATGTAAATATTTATATCTCATGAGATATACATGGCTGAAATGGTATGTTAATCTAGTTCAGTGATACAGGACTGGAATGAGGAGTGAAATCGATTCAGAAAGGGACTTAGTCCACTAAGATGGTCTTGGTTACAATGACTTGGAAACTATGGAAATTATATCATGTCCTTAATATTTTTACGCAAATTCAAATGTTTTTTTCCAAGCTATTTTATCATTATTGATGTTCCATTTTGATAAATGCATTACACACTACCATGTTTTATGTCATTACTCAAGATTTTGATGTTTAAACATTATGTTCATGTTTTTATGTTCAAATGTATATGGTTTGTTTTAATTTCTCCATGCTTACCCTTACTTTGAATTTGAGCTCACCATTTATATTTTTTATTTTCCCAAGTATATAAAGAAAGCTTTTAGGTGAGAAAACTAAAATGGGATGATCTTGATGGGAGATGTTGAATATCTTTCAACACGATTAGAAGATCATGTTTCGAGTTTCCAATGACAATACACTAGTACGGTCCTTCTGTGTTTGTTTTTGTTATGTATTAAGTATTTAGAAAAAGTAAATTAATGTCTATGTATATCAAGCTTTGGGTTTCTATAGTTGGTATCAGAGGAAAGGTGTAGTCAGCCTTTGGAAACTAGGATCCGTGAACTTTAGTGAGATCCCAAGAGATATTTCTAAGGTATGTCTAGAGATATCCCTAAGGTTAAGTATAAGTATAGGTTATAGTCCTTGAATTACGGTAAAAATAATATAATTAAACCAAGGATTTTCGATATTGATGTTACTCTCCAATTATTGTGATTTTGGCCTCTCACGCTATTCTTTTTAGGTTTTATAAAATTGCTGGAAACAGGAAGATTCACGATAATGGAGGTTATGATAGACAATGGAATGATATTATTCATGAGAAACCAAATAAAATTGGATATGAAAGTCCTCATATCGTTATTATGCCTAATAAAAAATCTCATAATATGTTAAATAATCTCAACATTGGTAAGTTTCCCAACTCATCTAATAATAGAAAGATGGAGTTTCATGATGATCATAGAGGAAAGAATGTTCTATTTCCCTCATGTAAATCATGTGGAAAGAGGCAACATGGAGAATGTTTCAAAGGAACTAAAATATGCTTTGGGTGTGGAAAATAAGGACACAAAGCAAGTACTTGTAAAGGAAAAGGTGCAGTTAACACCATGCACAAGGAGAGTGGTATTGATAAGACATCAACAATGGTTTAGTGTATTAAATTTGGAATTTACGGGCATTATGAAAACCAATTCCCTAATGGAATATCTCATAAATAGATTCATAATAGTCATATGGGTAGTATTTATGTGGATGATTATGATGATAATACAAATGATATATGAGATGGAAGAAATCATGAATCTCAGTCAATGGTATATGAAGGTAGTGTAATGATTGTATGTTTTTCAATAATAATGTATAGTACAATGGAATAAAGAAAAATCTAAGGATTGTTACACTGTTTCCTTTGCGTGAAATTTGAAAGTATATGTTGAATTGTATTAGTAACTATGGAATGTTATTTAAATATTTTTAGAAAGCACCTAATATGCGCATAATGATGGGATAAGAAGATAATGAAATTTTTGGTAGTATTAATGAGCTCATGACTAATATCAGAAAAAAGTCATATCATGGATTGAGTATATAGAATTTTTTGGATTTTGGTATATGGAAAGAGTTACATTGTGACAACATTCATGTTTTCACTATGCTTTAAGAGAATACATGATTAAGGTACTCACATGTTTGGAATGTGACCAACAAGATATATCGTATGATATATGGGGGATAAATGATTGTATTCACATGCTTGGTAGATGACATTTGTAGTAATTGTTTTCTTTATACTATGAGCTTGGACAGAAGTATTTTGGATAAGCCTAATGATTGTAATAAATTAAGTTAGACATAAGATAGAATTGTTTAAGGCTAGAACTTTTTCCTTTTTTATTACAGGAATGTTATTATAATGTTGTTTTAAAAAAATGGACATACTGTAGGACGGGTGACAACCCGTCGCGTCAGACAAAGATGTGGGAATAAAACCCACAAACGATGTGCGACATGCCATTTTCTCCTACCACTGGCCTACAGGAAGTCCCTGGTTAGTAGTTTCTAGTTTTAGTAAGCAGTATGATAGATGAAGTATATGTCCATTTTTGTAATCATATACAATTAACCTCACCATAGATGGATGAATGTATATTTGATAACTTTTGCTGACCTTTTGTTTGAGACATATGGAATGACCCATTATTCTATCACATGATCTACTAAAATGTCACAAATGAATAATTCAACTTTATTTCTTTAAAAGGTGATGTGGAAACTGTTCATGGCAGGAACAACGGTGATATTATACAAAAAAAGGTAAGTATTTCTTCTAATTAAAATTAATAAACATTAGGGAAATGATCTTGAAGACCAAAAATGTTTTCCCAGTGCCCTTATATACGATGAATCATATGGTACCTTAGATCATTAAAAATTTATGGCTTTGTGATTGTTGACTTTTCCATAGCCATGTCATCTACCACTCTATATCAGAACACGATGGTTAGATTTCTTTTCCATATCCATATTTTCACATATTTTCTCCTATGTGGAAACCCAGTGATTAGTTAATTTGGGTAACATTTATGTTTTATACTTTAGTTTTTATAGTTATGTTTTGGTATTCCTTTTTACAATGTGGGATTATATTAAAACATTCGAGTAGTAAACAATTGATAACCCCGATGAATTTCAAGGGAGAAATTAATTTTAATGGGTGTATAATGTTACAACCTGAGATTTTATGAGAATTATTATTTTTAATTTCATTTATTTCTTCTTGTTGTACGCTATACCAAAATTAGCTTGCACTGTACACAACACCATATTAGCTTGTAGTATACATAACTCTATTCTTGGATCTTCTTACACAAAATTTCAAGTTTGTTTTGTGGAAATTAATTCACGCAACATTAAGTAAAGATTTTATATCATATATAAATGAAATATGTTTTGATTTTGTTATAGGAAACACCAAAAGAGGATTTCACTACACGAAGCCCTGACTTGGGTTGCTTTATATGCAATCATGACCTTCCACTAGAGCTTATGTTGTACGCAATACAGAGTATTACTAAACAACGATAAGTTATATAAACTAGAGATTATGAATAGTAATACCCACTTTTTAAAATTTTTTTTTTCAAAAAGAACTTCATTTTTGGATTCGGAATATTTAAATTAGCCTATGGTGATTTTTTTTGTATTTTTCTGAAAACATTCAATTTTTGATGGATAGTGAAAACACTGGGTTACAATTTAAAAACTGACTTTTTATTTAAATAATTATTTATTTTATTTAAATTTATTTTAGGTCAAAATTGATACATAATACCTATATAAGTTCAATTTAATTCATTTTAGTCATTTTATAATAATTTTAGATATATAATAATTTTATAGGACCTTTCACCGTCTTTTACCCACCTCCTAAGAGAATTTGAGAATTTTACATTAAACATAATTTTACCACTTTTGTGAGTGTAATTTCGAAAATACGAGAGACGCAGTAAATATCAAGGAGTAAAAGATGTTTCAATAAGATAAAAATAATTTTTGTGGAATAGTAACTTTTTTACTTTTATTTAGGACGGTTAAATTTAAATAGGGTAATTAAGGGTAAAAATGATATTATTATTACCCTAACACATGTCCAAAATGTATTGGATAAATGTAATTCATCCAAAAACAACCTTATGAATAATATATTGTCCTTTAGGTCCACTTGGATTAGATTAGGACACTTATTATTATTTTATTTAAAAATGAGTTAAATATTAAAAATAAAAGTTTAATAACGAAAACATTTGTAATATATGGTTATAAATAAGTTAAATTCTACTATAAATATTCATTAGAAAGATAATAAGATTTACTATATAATGGTATTTTAATTATAATTTTACAAGTTAAATAATTTAATTTATTTATGACACATTAATGATGCAGTAATTACCTTATAAAAGAAATATTAATATAATTGATATTATAAATACCCAAATAAATTTAATTTGAGACATTTTAATAATTACACTAATTTTATAGGATAATATGACATTTTAGTATTGATTTAATTAATTTTTTCGAACAAATCATTCTCTTATGTATTTCAAAAAAAATCATGTTCCAAATACTGTCAAAATTGACATAAAATAGTTTTTAAAACAAATATTATATTAATAATTTTTATTTTCTTCCTAAAAATCTATGTTTCAGAAAAATGACATATATAAGGATATATATATTAATAATGAACCACTTGGTTTTCATTTTTCTTGTTATAGTATGTTTATTAACTGTATAGTGTAAGAAAACAAAAAGAGACGGTAAAAGTTATATTATTTAACTTAGAGTTAAATCTAAATGATAAGGATAAAATAGTAACCTAAACTTGTCTAAAATATATTGGTTGAAATTATTTAGACCCTTCCCCACATTATCTTCGAAATAAATTAGTTTGTATCTATTAAAAACAGAATATGACTTTATTATAAAATAATATTTTTATTTTTCCTAAGGTGCCCCTCTCCTCCCATATAAAAAGGGCACCCCTTCCCTCTTCACTTCACACCCTTTTGAGCCTTGAATCTCAGAAAACCCCATCCAATTACTCTTCCCAACCTCTCTAGTAATTTTATAGAAGTCCTTATCTTCTCAACAGACCAACTCTAGTGCCCTAATAAGAATTTCAATGAAGGTGCTTCGAGAAAGAGGTAATCTCTTCTACCGATTATTTCAAATTTTCATTCTTCTTCAACTTCTTCTTATTTAGTTTTTTCATTATAAAGTAATAAAATAAGTATCACTAATATACTTATATGTTATTATAAATATTAAACAACCCCATTTAACCTTTTATCCATCATATGGAAAACAAAATCACCGTGCGTGCGTACGTACCGAATACCGTCTCCATGTTGTGGGGTAATCTGTTTTTCCACCACCACCTTACTTGGATGGGTATAATGTTGTAAAGAATAACTATATATGATTATTATAACATGATATGTATTCTATGATATTATTTAATCCACTATAATTTGATTCAATAAATATTGGAACGATATCATCGCTCGTGCGTACGTATGGATTATTGTCTCCACGACGCGATGAGATTCATTTTCCATGTTAGCAATTCAAGAATGATTATAAAGTATGTATAATAAGTAATCCTGAAATATATGACATAATGATGCTACTGGATTTCTGTATATATATATTTATTTCATCTACTTAATTACATTCAATTCAATAAGGAACCGAAAAAATCATTCTTTCATACGTACGGCCTACCGTATCCATGAAAGATGTATTTATTTCCATTTACAAATATATTATATATATGTATATTCTGAATATATATTATATATAAATCATGTTTTATACTCGAGAATTTAGTAATCATCATCTATGTAATCATATTAATAATTACAAGTAAAAACACGGGCGATAAATGAAAATATTTTACCAAAAACCCTTCTTTAACATGGAATCGACATATGAACAGATAATATAAAGTTGTAAGTGAATCATATATGATATCATAAATATTATTTTGGTTATGTTAAAATTTTATAATATTTCTAATCCCACTAAATAGGAGTCTCTGATACATACGGATGAAATTGGACATAAAGAAAGGGATTACCTTTTCAATCTCATTTTTATCTGAGAATGTTTATTCATAAGTATTTACTTGGGTTATATTTATCATCCATTTCCCAATTTTCTAAAAATGGTTTCATGTATGTTTAATGTATTTTTTACCCATTTTTTAATATACTACATGGATTTTATGGAATCTCTATTTTTATTACTATACGAGGTGTTTTTTGACTTTTCTTGCAAAAGTTCATGAAAAATGTTTTTTATAACTTATACGGCATGAACAAATTTTTACGGATTTATAACACCTTAATTTCATGAATATTACTGTATAATATTTCAAGATTATTTTCAATAAAATCATTTTGATTTAAAAATTCCTGGAATTTTTAGAGAATAAAATTATTTTGAAGAAGAAATGATATTTTACTAAAGAATTCATTCCAAGTGTTTTATCAAAACAATTTCCATCTGAGATGACATTATTTTATATGTGAATGTTTCTAGTATAATGTCTCTAGGATTTTCATGGTTTCAATTTCCTTATGATGAAATGATATCCATTTGTTTTATATGGATTATGTGATGATGAGATAATGTTTATGAAACCCATTTTATTCGTTGGGTTATGATGAATGTTTTAAGTTTATTTTTTGGCATAAGAAAGAATGATTTCAATATGAGATGGGTGAGACCTATATCTTCTTCCAATGCATTAGGTAAAGATTTATATCTCATGAGATAGATATGGATGGAATGTTAAGTTAATTTGGTTCAGTGATAAAGGACTAGAATGAGGAGTGAACTCGATTCTGATAGGTACTTTGTCCACTAAGATGGTATTGGAAGCAATTCTATGGCTGCAATGGAAATCATATCACGTGCTTAATGTTTTTCCAAAATTACAATTTTTATTTCCATGATATTTTATCATGATTGATGTTACAGTATGAACTATGCCTTACGTACTAACATGTTTTATGTCATTACTCAGGATTTTGATGTTTGAACATTATGTTCATGTTTTTAGGTTCAAATGTATATGATTTATTTTATTTTCTCCATGCTTACCCTTACTGAGCATTACAGATCACCCTTTATATGTTTTATTTTCCCAAGATATAAATAAAGGTTTTAGGTAAGAAAAAAAGTGGAAGATCATTTTGGGAGATGTTGAAGTTCATTCACCATGATTAGAATATTATGTTCTGAGTTTCCAAAGACACTAAACTATTACGGTCCTTGTGTGTTTGTTTTGTGTAATGTATTATGTATTCCGCAAAAGTAATGTAATGTCTATGTACATCATGCTTTGGGTCTATACACTTCATTACATTTATTTATAAAATAAATGGATGTAAATATTTTTGTTATATTAACAAATTTATGTAATTATTAAATATGGTGGAGGATGGAATAAAGTAGAACGATCATTTATGGGTGTTACATCTTCATTTGACAACTTCATTGGGGTTAAACCAAAAGGATTATTCGGAATCATTTTTGAACAAAATAATGGTTATAAAACGGTTGTAGGGATTTATAAAAGAAAATAGTTTAGGTATTTCCATAATATTTAATTTTTTGATGTTTTTAGAGAAGATGATAATAGGTGAACATTTATATTATAGGTAATTGGAACACTTCTTGTTTTTTGAAAAGAAAAAATTGTACCCATAATTTTAACAAGCCAAAAGGCACCCATGTTGTCTAATATAGATAATTGATGACATAGGATCTATATATTACCAGTAAATAGTTGTGGGATTCATTTTCTGTTTTATTGACCATTATGATTGTAGTATAGCCCCTGGTAAAACAATATTTACCATATCAATGGTAATTAATTATTATTATTTTTACTATTATTTACAGTAAATAATTATGTTAAAGTTGTTAGATAAATTATATTTTTATATATCTTAATTTTTAACAGTGTTTCAAATTTCTTTTTATATAATTTTAAAATAATAATTAAAATTTAATCCTGCCGACATGACGAGAAAGAATATTTTCTAATGTAAAATTATTCTAATGATGGAAACATATAATTATATAAATAAAAAAATAAAAAAATTGCAATGAATGATATTGTATTAATAGATTTATAATTTATCTACTCTAACCCGTAATTATATAATTTTAAAAAAGGATTATTAGAATTTTTGAAACAATTTTTTTTTCAATAAAAACCATATCTATTCACAATTAACAAAAAATTTAATCATCATATTTTTTTTAGTTAATTATTTCAAAATAAAATAATTTTATTTATTTATTTTTCTAAATAATATTAAAATAAATATTGTTATTTTAGAATATAAAATCAATTTTTTTTATGAAATTATATTTTTGATTCAAATAAAATAATTTATAAATTTTTTTACATTTTAATAATTATGATTTATTTATTCAAATAAATAAAAAGTAATATTTAAAAATAATAATATTATTCATATGTATATGTTACATTACTAGTTTGTGTTAGTCACATTTAGATAAAAATATAAATAATATTACATCTGTTGTTTTAACTTGTTTTGGAATTTAATGAAAGATAAAATTAGTTATGTATAAAAAGAAATCACTCAATTTAAGATCATTGATTTGAAAAAGTAATTCTTAAAAACATAGTATGTTACACTATTTTTGTACTCACAATTCTTTATTATTTTAGTCAATCTAGTAAACGGGAAGGATTCGGGTTAACGCTGGTGGACAATGGAATGATTTTACCTACATGAAACTAAATGGAATATGAGTTAGATTGAGAAACAACTTTTTTATGAATAATATAATATCGAATTATGTGATTAAAAATCATTACAAAGGTGAGTTTCATATCCTAATTAATAATGAAATGATAGAGTTTAATTTATACCATAAAAGAGTGAAAATTCCACTCATATATGTCAATAATGCCTATAGAATATATAATGTTAATTTCTCAATGTAATGAGAATATGATACATATGTGAAAATTTAGGGAATTTAAAATGTAATTACCATGGGGAAAAATTATTTCATGGTAGTGAAATGAATTTAACCATAAGATACCAATTGTATTTCAGTTTTTTTGTGGGGAATATGTGCATTATATAAGAAAGTCCAAAATACATGTGTCAGCTCTTGAACAATGATTGACCACTATTGTTTGAATATATGAAGTGAAATGACATGTTTGTTTATTTATCTATATAATATAATTATAATAATTCACTTTATATAGATGACTCATAGATCATTTTTGTATTGTTCTATATTATTTTACAAGATAGATTTGATGTCTTTATTTGAATGCTTCTGAATTCCAAAGAATTTGATTTAGTTGTAATGTTATAAAGTTTGGTTAGGGAAAATATATTATATTAAAATTTTATAAGAGGTTTTTTTCATTTATATTCATAAATATGTTTTTTTTTAAAAATATTTTATTTTTATGTATTTATAATGTATAATTTTATTATGAATTATTTTGAAAAGATTAAAATTTATGTTGGATAAAAATATTATATTCTTTTTAATGAATTTTAAATGAATATTTTATAGAAAAAAACATTATATGATAAATGTTTCCTTGTGATGGACGTTTTGTTTTGAATGATTACTAGTTATATTAAATTAATTTTGGTAACACTAAGCTAAAGACTCATTGAACATGGATTAGATGTCTGGAATTATTAAAACAATTTTTTAAATTTTTTACTTGAAAATTGGAAATATTAATTGTTACAACAATAAATTTTCCTTATGATAGAAAAGGTAAAATGGCTTATTTAGGGACAAAACATATATAATAAAATCTAAAAATCCACTCAAAACATGTCTTTATCTTATTGGATGAGTTTATATAAAAATCTAGAATCAAATTATAGAATATGTTGTTTTTTTATTATCCCATGGTAATGACAACTATAATATTTATTTAAAGTATAATGTTAAAACCATTATTATATATATATTAATATACCTAAAATTATAAAATATGATAAACAAGAGTATATGTTCAGTTACAAAATTTATTTTAATGAGAAATTAATTGAAATATTATTTTAATATATTTATAATTTTTATGAATTATTTTATTAACATCAATTCTTATCCAACACTAATAAAAAATTTAATCAATTTGAATAAAATTAAAAATACTTTATAATTATAATAAAATAAGAATAATTTTTACTAATTAGCATGGAAAAATAATTTTATAAATAACTATTACTTATTATTATTTTATTATATGTATATATTTATATTACTTATTTTTATGGGGCTCTTTAATTGTAAAATTAATGGAATCATTTAATAATTTCATTAATTATATTTTTTGACATAATATTTTACCATATTATTTAAAATTATAATAATTATTGATGATGAATGTATGGGTAATTTCTTTTCAAAAAATTCATCTTTTTTCTATTTACCTTCAAATTTCTATTTTTGTATGTATGATTATAACACATTAGGATGAGAATAGTTATTAATGTGGTAAAGGTTAATATGTGTTATGTAATAGGTTATACATAATGATATTGTAAAAAAACTATATAATCCTATCTAATATCTATTTTTTGACTAAATTACACCAATATACTT
Source organism: Viscum album (assembly GCA_963277665.1). Classification (NCBI taxonomy): domain Eukaryota; kingdom Viridiplantae; phylum Streptophyta; class Magnoliopsida; order Santalales; family Viscaceae; genus Viscum; species Viscum album. Next base: position 2,039,161,492 of record OY728121.1, read on the forward strand.
TCCTATTAAAAATATATAGAAATTGGGAACCATTTATTTCATAATACCTTTATAATAATTTAATCATTTATGAAATTTCTAGAGTTCCCCTCAAATCAATTTCTCAATCACCTCATGTCCCCTCAATTATTCACAAATTTTTATCCATCTATCTTGAATGAACTTAGAAAACATCCCTCCATAACATCCTTATCTATTTTTAACTAGTTTTGGTTTTCCCAAAAATCTATCTTAATGATTTTTGATAGGATATCAAAATGGGTTCCTTCAAATAAGTGGTAATCACCTTAACTGGTAAAATTATTTATACTTATTATTTATATTATATAAAATATATAATTTTTACCATAAAATATAAAACTAAGTATCCTAAATATAATACTCTATTTTAGTGTCTAATAAAAATAGCTATTCAACCTCATTCCCATCAAATAGGAAGTGAATGTGTCACTCCTTCATAGATCCAACTTACCGTCTCCATATAGCGAAAAAAATCGTTGTCTAAAAAAGTATTCCATGGATAGTTTTTGTAATGGTTTTACTTTTTTACTTATAATATATATGAAATATTATAATAATTTAACAATGATATCACATATACAATATCATATTCAAATCTGTTGAAAAAAAGAACATCACTCATGTGTAACAGTGGACTTCCACCCACACAATGTGATGTGATTTGATTTTTAATTTCCATTTTCCATTGATTATAAAAATATTATTTTATATTGATAAATATTATTTATATTATATATTAAATTTTTTTAGATATTTAATTGTTTTTTCAATTTTTTTAAATCCACTAATAAATAAGTGAAAACAATGTTTATTCATAGGTACAACTTATTATCGCGATGAAAAATATAATTTCTTGTTTCCATCTATTGATAATCTATATGACTATAAATATTAATATTAATATATGTATAATGAATACATAGTTTATTTATATAATGATTATATGTATTTATATCATTGAAATGAAACTAAATTATCAGTATATAAAATACTAGAAAAGTTTTATTATGAATAAATAAACAGTTAATATGAAACAATTGTTGTTTTCAAAAAGAATTATTAATAAAATGATGTCTAATGTAATATGGGGAAAATATGTGAAATTATAATTATTAAAATTACAATGTTATATATTTTTAATAAATGTACATTTATTATATTGGAGGAAGTAGAGGTTTCTAATCACATAAAACTCATGGTTAGTATTTATCATTTAAAATTAAATTATTTGAAACACATTTTATGTCATGCACATATCTTATTTTATGAGCTCTATATACTGAACATTGAAATTTTATATCATTAAATTAATCATATTTACTATATTTAATGTCTAATATTATTTTATTCGTTCGTGATGATTATAATAAAAATATAACAATGTAGTAAGTGTTATTTTTTACAATCTAATTTTTAATAAAGATTGTTTAATAATATGTTTTTAATGAATAAATTTTCATTATCTATAAATCATGAATCAAATTATTGTTTCCTAATATATTTATATCATGTTAATACTTGTTTTATTGTCATTTCCCCATCTTTATTATCTTAAGAGTTCAAAATAATTCTTTTAATGAAATCCAACTTCATTTTTCTTGTCAGTTGAAAAGACAATATATTTCTTTTATATATTTTTTAAATATTATGGGAATAATATTTTTACTAGTATAAATTTATTTTCTATATTTCTTTTACCCATTTTTTAATTTTATATAATGTATTAAAATGAATATTATTTTCATTTTCCGAATGAGGGTATTTTTGACTATTTATATAAATTTGAACTATATATTTATCTATTAAATTATAAAACATTAATAGAATTAACTATTTTAAATATTTACCAATACAATATATAATCCATTATAACAATTCAAAGGCACATTATAATGAATTAAATTTTGAAATATTTTTTTGGTTTATAATTTTAGAAAAGTTATTTTTAGGGATAAAATGTTATTTTCCCCATGAATGTTTTATTAATTTTATAATGTAATTTCAATTAATAAAATTCATGTACCCATTATTTATATTATAATTTACTTGGGATACTATGAAATTGAAATTTTATTATTCAATATATGAATGGCTTATGATTATAATAAAAAAATTTCATATAACCTGTAATTTTTATCACCGATCATACTACATTGAAAAGAATAAATATTTATTAAACATGTTTCTTATACATGGTTTATACTATGATGAAATGTTTATGAAACCTAGTTATACTAATTGAATATGATATGATCCATTTTAATGATATTTTGGAGTAATTTTACATTATTTTTATTACATGAATGATTGTTCTAGAATTACATATCCCTCCATTGAATTTTATAAATATTAATGTCTCATGAGTTAAATTGAATAGGAATTTGTGGTTAATAAATATTAAAAATGGAATCTATCAACTATGATATTCATATATGTGAACTATGAAAACTATTATGGTTAGGCAGTAAACCCAATCAAAAATTATAGTCCCGGATGTGATTGTCTACTACAATGGAAAAAATTTTCTATTATTATGTGTATTCTAGAAACTCAATTCTCATACCGATGTTATGTACTCATTAATAATGTTCTTCATTTTCTACATTATTAATGTTTTTTGAACAAATTATATTTATAAAATTACTCAATATAATGATATATAATATAAATTATTATATTTTCAAATGTTATTCTTGTATTATCATACTATTGTAATCATGTTATTCCTAATTGATCATTGATATCTCCCTTGATTACATTTACATAGAATCTCTGTTAACCCTTCTATATGTTTTTACAATTTTTTAAAGGAATTTTTTAAACAATATATATCTTATATGGGTTCTTGTTAATAATATTTCAGTGGGAAATATCTAATTACAATTATAAAATAATTTTTCATGCATCCTTGTTTAAAAAAATATGAGACCTATATAATTTTGGAATTAATCATTATTTGATATTTTTATTATTAATCTAAAAATAATCAATATATATGTACGAAAAATATTTCTATTGTAAATACCCATCCCAATTTATATTTATGATAATTCACCATGATTTATATATAATTAATTTATTTGTTAATTCCAGCTACATAACACAGACGACTAAATAATGGGATTAAAAATGATAAATAATTTTCATATGTTGTATGATCATTGTGGAAAAAAATTCACTAACAATAAATAAATATGATGGGTATTACATAAATTATATATCCTTAAATTCATTTTATAATGATTTTCTTATCTTGAGATACAATGTATGGTGTATGGGGGTAATACTAAATACACTATGTTATAATGTCTGATTAGTTAACCATGACCCATGTTTAGAATTTCATGTTTATGTTATTTTGTAAATTCATATTTTGTATTAGTGTTATTATTTTAATTTATGATTCAATTTATATGTTTATAAATCTCACCCATTTTATGTCACATTGATATTCCTTTTAAATAACATGAATTACTTTTATCATGATAATATTATATTGTTACTTATATTTCATTATAGCTCACCCCTTTTTTATGTATTTCCCATTGCTATAATGATCTTTTTTAAAATAATTTATTGAATATAAAGATAGGGTTTACTGTTTATTGAAAAAAAAATCTTCATATGCTTGATGTTATTGTCATAGATATCTAATTACCCAAAGACATCACCTATCACCATATTGTGTTATTTTATTAAGTAAATACTTGTGTATTAAATCATGATTTATGTGGTATTAATGATATGTGTTTTCAATTATTTTATAATACCAAGTAATAATTTTTTTAGAATTATGATTAAAAATCATCAGTTAAAGGATTTTTTATAAGTCAAAAAAAGACAAAATTTAATTAATTTTTTAAAGTATATAGAATGTGGTATCCATGAACCAAAATCCATGTGTGGATACTGCATGTGGTTGTGTATATTACAACATTTTATCAAGGTGTAATAACTATAGAAGAATTAATTGGTTAATAACTTTATTATTACATGTTGAACAGATAGAATCATTTATTCACAATGGTTATGATACTTCAATTGGATGTGCTTTAATATATTCATAGGTTCCTTATAAACCGTCATGAAGGGAAAAATATTTCCACAAAATGTAAAGTTAGCACATGATCATGGATAATATAAAATAATTACTAGAAATTCATATGTTCTGAAATATATGTTAATAATTATCTTCCCTTAAATGTGCAAAATTTATAATTAATTTATTTAATAGTCAGAAAACATTCATATCAATATTTTCCCATTATAGTAGATTTTTTTTAAATAGGATGATACAATTCAACATCATATGTGATCTAAAATGTTATGACTAAAAAAATTATATTCCCAACCATATGTGAGATGTTTTTGAGAACATCATTAAAATACATAATTTGTTAACTCATCATTTGAATGTAATCTTTAATTACGGGGAACACACATATCCCACTATGAAATTTAATGTTAAAAATTATAAATTTGTGTGGTAAATGGAAAAAAATTAAATGGATATATTAATAATTTTATAATAGAATAATGAGTCAACATTATCGAATTGATATCCATTGTCCTTCAATGCTCTGAGATTGAGAATGTAATTCTAGAAATTGATCACATGTTGGGAAAATCTGATCAAATGTGGAGAATAATAAAATATAAAAATAATATTGAATTTATAGATGGGATAAAGTGGAAAGAGTATAGTAAATAATATTTGATAAATATTTTCCACACACTCTATGACAATATATATAGTTGCACATCCTTGGCCTCAGTCAAAAGGATGATGAAATCCTCAGGGTGTATAAGAGAACAATAACAATATTGCTTCAATTATAGTTTCATTAAATTACATTTTACAAAAACAAATATAAAAATAAAAATTTAATATTTCATGACATTAATAATTTATTTTGAAATGGTGAATACCAATTTTAAAAATGTTCAATGAACCCCATGATTATGTTGTCAATGAATCCCTTACAAATATATATTTTTTAATTATTGAAAATATTTTATTTAGTAATTACTGAATTTTTTTATAAAATTATTTTAAAATATATATAATTAAACAATTATTATCAATTAATTTGATAGAACTAATTCTATGATCACATGTAGGTAAAAATGGATATATTTCATAAAACTATTATTTCAATTAATAATGTAATTCCATTTTTTTATTTATAATATATTTTAATCATGACTGATTTAGATTATATTTATAAATTATATATCATGTGATTTTAATTTAAAACAATATAATAATTATTAATATTTATATAAATAATGTATGACCATGATTTAGATGAAAAGTTATTTCAATGAAATAATGTCTTTCAATGAGTTTTCTAGATCTATTTCTAAATTAAACTATACCAAAATATGAAATAAATAATAATAAATGGATTCATATTTGTAATTATCATGTCATAATTTGCTAAAATGTTAACTTTCATTGAAGTAATAGTGACCATAAAAGGCCCAAAACCCTTACCAAAACATATTGGTCGTGTAAATGTAAACCATAATCATCCAATAGTAGAATAATTGACTATTTGGAGCCTTATAAAAGTGATTATGACAATTATATTATTTTATTTTAAATGATGCCAAAGTTGTCACCTTCATAATTTAATAAATATAACAATTTAAATATTGTGATTTTAAGATGATAAATTCGAGTAATATTATTATTGTGAAAGGTAATATATTTATCGTTATCATAGGATTTTATTTTTAATTTTTATGCAACATATATGTATATTAAATAATTATACAAAAATATTGTAGTAATTATTTTATTAAGAGATAAACTGAATAAATGGTTTTAAAAATAAAAAAATAAATATTATATGAACTATTTAATGTGATCCAATACTTTTCTAGATACATATGAACTTTTATTAATCTATTAAATCTCATAATTTGAACATATCTTCTATATAAATTTTATTTAAATTCAAATACATGAATTGTGTCAAAATTGACACTATTGTTATGTTATAAAAATAACATATTATAAAATTGTTTAAAAATCACAAAAATATTTAAAATTTATAAATTTAAAATTATATAGTCAAAAAATTTATTTAATATCCAATTATGGACAATTAACAACAAATAAGTAATTATTCATTATAATTTAAAATTTAGAATGTTATTACAACAAATAAAATTAAATTGATTAAATAAGGATAAATCAAGTTGATAATGTTTAAAATAAATTCCTAACATGTATAAAGTTTATTTATTGATGATATTATAACCCTATATCATCTAATATTCAAATATGAGTCATTTTTGGCGGTTTTTAAGTGGGTTTATATTTATTATAAATTAATATTTTTAAGCTTTCAAAAGGTTCCACTATCCTCCCTTATAAAAGGGAACCTCCTCCCTCTCTTCCTCACACCAATTTGAGCCTTTATGCTCGGCCAAATCCTACCCATTTACCTTACCAACTTCCCTATAAACATCCTAAAGGTATTGGTCTTATTAAAAGTCCAATTTTAGTAACCTAAGAGGAGGATTCAAAGAGGCGTGTCAAAGAAGAGGTAATATCCATTACTGATTCTTTCAATTTTCTTTCTTCTTCAGCTTCTTCTTATTTAGTTGTTTCATTATGAAGTAATAACATAATTATATCTCATATAATGATATGTTATTATAAATATGAAACAACTCTATTTCACCTTCTATGCATCCTACGGAAAACAAAATCACCATGCGTGCGTACGTATGGAATACCGTCTCCACGCCGTGGTGTAATCTGTTTTTCCACCAAAACCATACATGGATGGGTATAATGGTGTAAAGAATAACTATAAATAGTTATTATAACATCATACGGATTCTGATATATTATACCATCCACTCCAATTCTACAATTATGGGAATGATATCATCGCTCGTGTGTACATACGGACTACCGTCTCCACAACGCGATGAGATTCATTCTCCATGATTAAGCATACATGAATGATCCTAAAGTTTATATAATGAATAATAATGAAATATATAAAATAATAATGCTACTGGATTAATGTATATATATATATATATATGTATTTCATCTATTTAGTTTCATTCAATTCAATTAGGAAACCCAAACAGCGTTCATGCGTACGTACGGCCTACCGTCTCCATTAACGGTGTATTTAATTCCTTTAATCAATCTATAATATATTTGTATATGATGTATATATATTATATATAAATAATTTTTTACATTCTGGAATTATGTAAATCAGGATATAAGTAATAATATCAAGAAACGACGAGTCGAAACACATACGATAAATAAAATGATTTTACCCAAAACGCTACTTTAACATAAAATTTACAAAAGAACGGGTAATATAAAGTCATAAGTGAAACATATATTATATCATAACAATTAATATGATCATGTCATAAGTCAATGTTATTATTTATATCATTATACAGGAGGTTCGTAACCATAGGAAGCATATCAGACCTTAGGTAAGAGATAATTTTGCAAATCTCATTTTTATCCGATATTACTTATTCGTAAGTATTTACTGGGGTTATTTCTATCATACATGTCCATGTATTATAAAAGAGTTTTAATGAATTTTTAAATTCCTATTTACCCATTTTGACTTTTACTACATGGTATGTAAGGAATCTTTGTTTTGTTTACGTTACGAGGTACTTTTTTGACTTTTCCGGAAAAAGTACGAGAAAAATGTTTTTTTTAAACTTATATGGCATGAAAGGATTTTTACGGTTTTATAAAGCCTTATTATCATGAAGCTTCCTCCAAAATATTTCATGACTATTTTCAACAAAATCCATTTCTTTTAAAATAAAAGGTCATTTTGTGAAAATAAAATGACTTTGAAGATGAAAGGATATTTTCCTCAAGAATTCATTTCAAGTGCTTTATCAAAACTATTTTCCATCTAAGATGACATTATTTTATATGTGTATGCTTCAAGTATCATGTCCTTATTATTTACATGGTTTCACTTTTCTAATTATTAAATGATATCTATTTCTTTTATATGGATTATGTGATGATGGAATGATGTTTATGAAACCCATTTTATTTATTGGGTTATTATGAATGATATTTGTTTATTTTGTTTGAACAAGTAATAATGATTTCACTATGAGATGGGTGGGACCTATATCTCCCTCCAATGCATTGGGTAAAGATTTATATCTCATGAGATAGACATGGCTAGAATGGTAAGTTAATCCGGTTCAGTGTTACAGGACTGAAACGAGGAGTGAACGCGATTCAGAAAGGCACATTGTCCACTAAGATGTCCTGGCAGCAATGCCTTGGCTACTATAGAAATAATAACATGTGCTGAATGGTTTCCACAATTACATGTTTTATTCCCATGATATTTTATCATGTTTAATGTTTCTTTATGATCTATGCATTACATACTTCCATGTTTTATGTTATTGCTCAAGATTTTTATGTTTAAAAATTTTGTTCTTGTTTATAAGTTCAAATGTATATGATTTTTTTTATTTTATCCATGCTTACCCTTACTGAGAATTTGAGATCACCCTTTATATGTTTTCTTTTCCCCAATATATAATGAAAGGTTTTAGGTAAGAAAAAGAGGGGAAGATCTTTATTCGGAGATGTTGAAGATCTTTCACCACGATTAGAAGATTTTATTCCGAGTTTCCAAAGACACTAAACTATTACGGTCCTTGTGTGTCTGTTTTTGTAATATATTAAGTACTCCAAAAAAGTAATGTAATGTCCATGTACGTCATGCTTTGGTTCTATACAGTTGGTATTAGAGGAAAGGTTTAGTCAGCCTTTGGAAAAAATGATGGGAGAACTTTAGTGAGATCCCTAGAGATATTTATAAGGTATTTCTAGGGATGACCCTATGGATAAGTATTTGTATAGGATATAGTCTTAGAACTACGTTAACGACCTTAGAATTTAACCTAAGATTTTAGATATTGAAGTTACTCTCCCTTGATTATGATTTTTTTCTCTCACACTATTCTTATTGGGTTTTAGAAAATGGCTGGAAACAAAATGATTCAAGATAATGCAGGATATTATGGACAATAGAATGATATTCTTCATAAGCAACCAAATGAAATGGGATTTGGAAGTCCAAAAATAATTATTATTCTGAGTCAGCAATCTCATAATAAAATCAATAAAATCAAATTTGGTAAGTTTTCAGACTCAGATAAAAAGAGAAAGATGAGGTTTCATGATGACCATAGAGGAAATAAAGTTCAATTTATCCTATGTAAATCATGTGGGAAGAGGCATCAAGGAGAATGTTTCAAAGTTACTGGAATATGATTTGGGTGTGGAAAAGAAGGACACAAAGCCGGTATATGCAAAGGAAAAGGTTCAGTTAACACCATGGAAGAACATAATGGTATTTATACGACATCAAAAATGGTTAAATGTTTTATATGTGGAATGTACGGGCATTATGCAAACCAATTCTATAAGGGAAAGTCTCATGAAAATAATCAGTATGGTCGTATGGGTAGTATTTCTGTTGATGGTGATGAAGAGAATACATATGATATGTGAGATGAAAGAATTGTGGATGCTCGGTCAATGGTTTAAGAATGTAGTGGAATGATTACATGTTTATCAAGTTTAATGTTGTATATGTAATCTCATGGTACTATGTAATAAAGAGATATCTAGGGATTGTTACACTGTTGTCTTTCCTTATGTTTTGAAAGTGTACGATGAATGGTACCAGTAACCTTTAAAGGTTATTCAGATATTTTAGGAAAGTAGATGATATGTGCATAATGAAGGGATAACGAGAAAATTAAATGTTTGATAGTATTCATGAGCTCATGAATGATATAAGGATAAGGTTATATCATGGTTTGAGTATATAGAATTTTTGGATTTTGGTATGTGGAAAGATTTAACTTTTGACAGCATTCATGTGTTCATTAAGGTTTAATGGGTATTCATTTTTCAAGAGAATACATGATTAAGTTATATACATGATTGGAATGTGACCATCATGATATATGGGGGATAAATGATTGTATTCACAAGCTTGTTTGATGACATTTCAAGTAATAGTTTTCTTTATATTATGATATTGGACACATGTATTTTGGATAATCCTAAAGATTGGAATGAATTATGTTGGACATAAGTTAGTATTGTCTAAGGATAAAATTTTATTTTCGATATTACTTATAATGTAGTATTAGAAAATGGACAACCTACAGGACGGGCGACAACCCATCAAGTCGGACAAGGCTATGGGATTCGAACCCACAACTGAAGTGCGACTAGCCTTTATCACATACCACTGGCCTACAGGAAGTCCCTGGTTAGTAGAAACTAGTTTTATTTTATTAAGCGGTATGATATATGAAGTATAAGTTTATTTTTGGAATCATATACGATTAACCTCACCATAGATGGACTTATGTATATTTGATAACTTTTGCTAGCATTTTGTTTGAAATAGATGGAATGACCCATCATTATATCACATGATCTGTTAACACTTCAGGAATAACAAATTCAACTTCATTTCATTAAGAGATGAAGTGGAAATTGTTCAAAGCAATAACAACAGTGATATTGTACCAAAATAAAGTAAGTATTTATTCTAATACAAATTCTTCAACTTTAGGGAAATGATATTGAAAACCAAAAATGTTGTCCAAGTGATATTATATCTGATGAATCATATGGCACCTTAGATCCTCCCAAATTTGTGGCTTTGTGATTATTGGGTTTTTCATAGCCATGTTCTCTACCACTCTACATCAGAATATGATGGTTAGATTTTTCTTCCATATCCATATTTTCACCTATGTTATCCTATGTTGAAACCCAGTGATTAGTTTATTTGGGTAACTGTTACGTTTCATAATTTATCTGTTAAAGATAAGTTTTGGTAATCCTTTTTATGATGTGGGTTTCAATTAAAGAAACTGTCAAGTAGAAATCCATTTATAATCCTGACAAATTTTGAGGGAGAAATTCATTTTAAGGGGGGTAGAATGTAACACCCCGATATTTTATGAAAAAAATATTCTTTTAATTTCATTTATGTCTTGTGTTGTAAGCTACAACAAGATTACCTTTCTCTATACGCAACACCGTATGAGCTTGCAGTATACACAACACTATTCTTGGATCATGTTACACACAATTTTGATAGTAGTTATTCTATGAAACATTGAGTGTGTATATATATATATATTCACTGTATAAATGAAATATGGTTGGATTATATTATATAAAACAAGGTAATATTACTTCACAACACACAACCCTGATGTGGCTTGCATTACATGCAATCGCGACCTTCCTTGATTGCGTGTGTTGTACGCAATACCGGGTTTTACTAAACAACGATATATTATTATAATATTTTTATGAAATAGTTGTTTTGAATAGTATTACCTTAATTTTTAATTTTATAACATTATTATTCATCTTACACATTTTCTAGAACATGGTATAAGAACAAAATAAATTTTTCACGTAAAATAAGTATTTTTCAAAAAATGCAGTTTTGTCATATTTTGATGGAGGACCCACATTAAATCTAGTTTCTGACATATTTATAAGATCAATTTTACGAAATAAAATTATTATTTTAAATAAGGATATAAAATTTTACCTTGGATAAAATTTTCAAATTATTCTGATAACTTTCATATTTTAATGAATAGTAAAAACACGCTATATTTTAATTAAAAACAACTTTTTTCATCATAATAACTTATGTGGCTAAATTATAATATTTAATGGTTTGAAAGTATAAATATAATATGTTTTTACCATTTAATATAATTTATGTCATTAGCATTGATTTTACATTGAATTCGTCAGTTACATAAATTCAATCTTTTGCAATGTTTTAAACAAAAACCCGTTTTCATTCGACAACATTATTAATTTTAATTTAATTTCTGCAACTTTTTTGTATTGAATTTGGAAAAATGGATTCCATATTTAGAATCTATGGGTCCCAATTATGTTAATAAGCTAGTTTTTAATTTTGGGCTTTATGAATAGTAACTACGATAATTTTTATTTACCTAAGTTAAAGGTAAATCCGGTAATCAAGGGTAAATATAAGATTATAAAATATACCTAACACCTGCCAAAATTCTATTAGATGACTAAAAGACAACCCATATCACCTAAGGGTCGGATTAGAATCATTTAATCGAATTTTTTCCATGAAAATAATTTAATTATTATTAAAACCAATGAAAGTGACAACATGTCACTCTCTTAAATCTTATAAGTATATTAATTTAAATTAGTGATAAAATTCATGCAAATTCGAACAAAAATAGTCCCCAGAAAGTTAATAAAAATAATATACATCATTTGAATTTATAAATAATTTTTAGGTATTAAATAATTATCATTAATTATGACATAATATTGATGCAGAAATTGTTTATCTAGTGAAAAATCAAGAATATAGTTTTTATTAAACTAATAGTGACCCTAAATGGCCAAAAACCCTGACCAAAACTTATTGGTCGTGTAAATTTAAACAAGAATCATCCAATGGTCGAATATTTGACCATTTGGTGCCTTATAAAAGTGATTATGACACTTATATTATTTTATATTGAATGATTCCATAGTTGTCACCATCATAATTTAATAAATATAACAATTTAAATATTGTGATTTTAAGATGAAAAAATCGAGTAAAATTATTATTGTGAAAGGTAATAAATTTATCTTCATGATAGGATATTATTTTTAATTTTTATGCAAAAAATAAGTATATTAAATAATTATACAAAAATATTGTAGTAATTATTTTATTAAGAGATAAACTAAATAAATAGTTTAAAAATTAATAAAATAAATATTATATGAACTATTTAATGTGCTCCAATAATTTTATATATACATATGACCATTTATTAATTTATTAAATCTTTTATTTTGAACATATATTTTGTATAAAATTTATTAATATTCAAATAAAAGAATAGTGTCAAAATTGACACTATTATTATGTTATAAAAATAACATGTTATAAAATTGTTTAAAAATCACAAAAATATTTAAACATTATAAATTTAATATTATATGGAGAAAAATGTTATAAATTATCCAATTATGGACAATTCACATCAAATAAGTAATTATTTGTTCTAATTTAAAATTTAGAATATTATTACCACAAATAAAATTAAATTGATTAAATAAGGATAAATCAAGTTGATAATGTTTAAAATAAATTCCTAACATGTCTAAATTTTATTGGTTGATGAGATTACAACCCTAGATCATCTAATATTCGAATATGAGTCATTTTTGGTGGTTTTTAAGTGTGGTTAGATTGATTATAAATTAATATTTTTAAGATTTCCAAAGGTGCCCTTCTCCTCCCTTATAAAATGGAACCTCCTCCCTCTCTTCCTCACACCAATTTGAGCCTTTAAGATCGGCCAAACCCTACCCATTTCCCTTCTAAACTACCATAGAAACATCCTAGTGGTCCTGGTCTTCATCAAAGACCAATTTTAGTACCCTAAGAGGAGGATTCAAAGAGGCGTGTCAAAGAAGAGGTAATATCCGTTACCGATTCTTTCAATTTTATTTCTTCTTAAACTTCATCGTATTTAGTTGTTTCATTATGAATTAATAACATCAGTATCCCTCATATGATGATATGTTATTATAAATAAGAAACAACCATATTTCACATTCCATCCATCCTAGAGAAAACAAAATCACCACACGTGCGTACGTACGGAATACCGTCTCCACGCCGTGGTGTAATCTGTTTTCCACCAACACATTACATGGATGGGTATAATGGTGTAAAGAATAACTATATATGGTTATTATAACATCATACGGATTCTGATATATTATACCATCCACTCCAATTCTATAATTATGGGAACAATATCATCTCTCGTGCGTACGTACGGACTACCATCTCCACGACGCGATGAGATTCATTCTACATGATTAACCATACATGAATGATCATAAAGTTTATATAATGAATAATAATGAAATATATGAAAAAATAATGCTACTAGATTTATGTATATATATATTTATGTCATCTACTTAGTTTCCTTCAATTCAATAAGGAAACGAAAAGAGCGTTCATGCGTATGTATGACCTACCGTCTCCATGAACGGTGTATTTCATTCCTTTTATCTATATATAATATATATGTATATGATGAATATATATTATATATAAATAATGTTTTAAATTCTAGAATTACGTAAATCAGGATATAAGTAATAATATAAATAAATGACAATTCGAAACAAATACGATAACTAAAATGATTATACCCAAAACGCTACTTTAATATAAAATTTACAAAAGAACGGGTAATATAAAGTTATAAGTGAAACATATATGATATAATAACAATGAATATTATCATGTAATAAGTCAATGACATTATTTATATAATTATACAGGAGGTTCAGAACCATACGATGCATATCGGACCTAAGTTAAGGGATAATTTTGAAAATCACATTTTTATCCGAGATTGCTTATTCATAAGTATTTACAAGGGTTATTTCTATCATCCATGTCCAAGTTTTATAAAATAGTTTTCATGTATGTTTAAAGTAATTTTTAACCATTTTTTACTTTTACTACATTGTATGTAAGGAATCATTTTTTTGTTTACGTTACGAGGTACTTTTTTGACTTTTCCGGCAAAAGTACGTGAAGAATGTTTTTTTAAACTTATACGGCATGAAATGATTTTTATGGTTTTATAAAGCCATATTTTCATGAATCTTCCTCCAAAATATTTCATGACTATTTTTAACAAAATCATTTTCTTTTAAAATTAAATTTCATTTTGTGAAAAGAAAATTATTTTCAAGATGAAAGAATATTTTCCTCAAGAATTTTATTTCAAGTGCTTTATAAAAACCATTTTCCATCTAAGATGACATTATTTCATATGTGTATGTTTCAAGTATCATGTCACTATGATTTACATTGTTTCACTTTTATTATTATGAAATGATATCTATTTCTTTTATATGGATTATTTGATGATGGTATGATGTTTATGAAACCCATTTTATTTATTGGGTTATTATGAATGATGTATGTTTATTTTGTTTCAAAAGTAAGAATGATTTCATTATGAGATGGGTGGGACCTATATCTCCCTAAAATTCCTTGGGTAAAGATTTATATCTCATGAGATAGACATGGCTGGAATGGTAAGTTAATCTAGTTCAGTGTTACATGACTGAAATGAGGAGTGAACTCGATTCAGAAAGGGACTTTGTCCACTAAGATGGTCTTGGCCTAAATGCCTTGGCTACTATGGAAATCATAACATGTGATTAATGGTTTCCACAATTACATTTTTTAATCCCATTATATTTTATTATGTTTAATGTTTCTTTATGATATATGCCTTACGTACTTCCATGATTTATGTTATTGCTCAAGCTTTTAATGTTTAATCATTATGATCATGTTTTTATGTTCAAATGTATATGATTTTTTTATTTTATCCATGATTACATTTACTGAGAATTTGAGCTCACCCTTTATATGTTTTCTTTTCCCAATGATATAAAGGAAGGTTTTAGGTAAGAAAAAAAGGGAAGATCATTATTGTGAGATGTTGAAGATCTTTCACCACGATTAGATGATTTTATTCCAAGATTCCAATGACACTAAACTATTAAGGTCCTTGTTTGTCTGTTTTTGTTGTGTATTAATTATTCCGAAAATGTAATGTAATGTCCATGTACGTCCAGCTTTGGGTCTCTACAACCTCAATAATATGTTCTGATTTGCCGTATATATGGTGGTTGTAAGCTATGCTATGTTGCAGTTGTTTTCCCAGCTACGTCTATAACACTTGCTAGAACTGAGATGTAAACTAGGAATCTCTCTCTGAAATGATATAATGTGAAACCCTATGTAGTTATACAATATCATTGATATATAACCTTTCTTGATCATTAGAGCATAAGAATTCGTTGATCAGAATGAAATGTGAAACCTTCATGATCCTTTGAAACACAACCCAAACAACATCGTTACCTTGAGGATACCTAAATAAATATGATTAAAATACATTGATTAAACATTTTATATCAACATAGTAATGGGTAGATGTTGTTAATGTATGGTTGGTCAATAGAGTTCTGCCTTCACATGCTAACAGGTTGAACACCTCATGAAAATACCAACTAAATATCTTTTCACACATGGCCACAAATTTTGATGATGTAAATCTTGTTACATCTTGGTTACATTAGGATGAACTTCCCACACAGATGCATGAACTTCCTACATTATCTCATTGCATATGTCTACTGAAACCAAAATTTTACCATTTAAAAACATAACATTATCCCCACCTATGGTCAAACTAGTATGAAAATCCTCAAGTTCCACAATATTTAGTAGAACTAGGAATTTTGAATCTTATTGATTCTTCATCTTCACTCTATTTAGTACAGTAGATGTAACATTTAAGGATGAAAGAAATTTATTCCCATTAATATCACATAAATCAATGTTCTTATCAGAGATAAATCCATAAGCATCAACTTGCTATAGGAATACTCCACTACATGTATAGTTCCCCCATTCTTAATTCTTGGGCCATATCATTTACTTTAGTAGTCATGTAGGAATGGTCGATGTCAAAATACTAAGGTTATTTTATCCACATTTGCTTCCACATATTCAGGTCATGATATGTAAATATGTACTCGAGGATTTATTGGTCTTGGTATACCACAAAATTTTATCCTATTAGGTAATCTCTCGAATATCCTAATCCAAGAACAACCAAAAATAACTCAAGTTTCTATGTAGTGCAATTCCTCTCATGTTTACTCAACTAATAAGACCCTTATACAATGAATCAGCCCCCATACATAAGAAAATAACCTATTCCAATTCTCGATGCATCCTATTATACATTATAAATACTTACAGGCTCTAGAGAAATGAATATAGTTTAAAAATTTATCTCCCTTTTAGCACCTTAATGATTGTCTTTCAGGAATAAATTCCAACATACTTCACAGAATTTTTATTCAACCCTCTTAAAAGTGTCTATAAACAAGAGTAGTCTTGTAAAAAATCATGTTGTAACCAACCCGACCTAGGAAACAACACACCTCAAATATTTCCTTGGGATTATCCTAGTAAGCTTCAGTACACACATTCTCTCTGTCCAAAAATACTACTGTCTTTTAGATAATGTGACCCAGAAAATGAATACAATCCATTTAGAAGAATCACATTGTGATCATTGACTATCGCCGATGCACAATCAGTGTACACAATAAACTCCCTGGATACTTGGTAGGTCCAGGTCGATTGTGATAATACATCATGATATCATCCACGAACACCACAAAAAAATGAGTCATGATAAGGATATAACACATAGTTCATTAGTTCAGTAAATATTTAGGGTGCATTTGTGAGATAGAGTAGCATGAAAAAAAAATCATAATGGTCGTACTTATATTTATTGTTTGTTTTAGCTATGTATGATGCTATAATACACTCCTGATGATAACTAGATATCAATTAAATTTATTATATAACTCAACCTACATGGTGTACGTCGAAGAGATCATCTAATAATAGAAGATGATTTCTATCCTTAACCATCAACATATTCAATTTTTGATTATTAATTCATAGATTTGGGGTACCATCTGCCTCTTTCACAAAATGGTCCTGAGAACCCCATAGAGATGTTCTAGTACAGATTATACCCTTTAACTCTATGTCCTCAAGGTACCATTTGAGCACATGAAACTCTATTTTATCAATCATGTTTAGAGGAATGGAAACATGTTTCCCTCATATAACTAGCTTAATAGCAAGCCCTACATATCTCCCAAGATGTAAAAATAAATCTCATCTGATAATTAATTCATTATATGATCAAATACTTGGGGGAAATAAATATGAAATTTTCCATAGTCATCCATATATAGAAATGAAAAATAGGTTCTCATCCCACCCATCCCATGATGCTCATTTCTAGCTCAACTAGCTTGGATATCCCATTCACCATTCATTAGAAACATTCCTCCCTCAGGTAGCATGAGACCCACCCAATGGTGATAGAAAATAACAATATATGAAATGGAAAACAACTAGGCCATTTCGATAATGATATAAAAAAACTATCTCGAAGAGATACATGTCTCATTTGAAGTGGAACCCACAAACATACAGGTGTATCTCCCTCCAATGAATCACATATTCTATTCTAATCCATAATCATGTTTATATCATCATTACTCTATATGAACATTCAAAACATAGCCTAATGTTATGCACCTCCAGAATAGATATAATGCTATGTGAAGCCCCTCTATAAAAAATTACTGATGTTAAAAGAAGGCTACTAGAATAATACCCATGACGGTAGAAGTTATGTTTTCCTTATCTTGTTGGTTCTATTTCAAGTCAAACACCTGACATGTACCACATCTTTGGAAAACTACTTTGTTACACTGAGTTGATCCACCCTATTGTAGCTATGAACCCATTGTTTAACATCAACTTCCATGACCACCACAACAACCCAAATGGCTAAATGAACTCCAGCTCTAAGCCTAGTGAGATTATATAGACCCTGCTCCGGTACATGGAGTCGATGCATACCACCTCTCACTAGATTCTAGAAAAAATATAATACAAAATCACTGCATAGGGCCCATCTTTCTAGAAGATTGGTAATCGACTGGGTCCAGTAGAAATTTTGGCCTAATATTCCCCAAACTACAGGATTGATATCACCTCACATTGCTACCCAAATATACAATCAAAATGATAATATCAATGCAATGAATCTCTAGATGATTATTCCTATTAACATATGAGGCGGTAACCATCCTAGCTGCCACTTTTCCATATCTCAAACCACCTAACTACTGCATGGTATTCTCTTTGATCAGTTTCTGACTCATTATAGTGTAATGAATAGTTAGTCACAATACATTCATATTTGATCATATTTCATTACATGAAAATATCCTTGAATTTACTGGTCTTCAAAAAATCATCACCAATATTAATAGGCTTGAAAAACTTGAGATCAATAAAATGGGTCTTTCATTTCATAACTAAATGTGAACCCTTACCCCAATTCATAAATTCTGAGGCTCTATGAGTTCTCTAAATATCAGGATAGAATAAATCAAGGAAGACAATATAAAAATCATTTGATGTCATATCTCGATGATTCTCCAACCGAGTGAAAACATCCCACCATATCTTCGATGAATCACACATCATATATGTAACTATCTTTACCCTTTTCGTAGGCGGCCTCACTAAATGCTCAATTGTATACAAACATGTCCACTATCCATGACTCTATAGCTCTTGGTCCTCCATCCCCCAAAAACAGGGTAAAATGGTACTGCTAGAACAATCATGTCCACTATTCCACAAATGTCGTAGGGTGGGATGTTCTTTAAAATGTTTTCATGATCCAAAAAAAGATTTTGTGTATCTGTGCATCAAACCCATGTGTCTAGAATAATAGTTTGTACCATAACTGGAATTTATTTAGGTTCCACCGGTATCTCATTTCCTACCACTGATGGTATATGATTGTAACAGTATGAGATTTTGGTGATTTTTGTTCAAATTAATTTAATCTTTTTATATTTTTCACATCACGAAACACTACAAATATATTTTCACTATGCTGAACATTCTTCTCAAATAGATCAATCATGGAATATGTCACATGAAATCCCAAATTGTTGTATGTTACATGGAACAATGTGGTTAGAATACATTACACATAATATTGACCTTCCTCAATGGCTTATGTAAAACATAAGACTGAGTTCTACCTAACAGTACCATATTATTAAAAATACTATTACAAATGAATATAACCTAGCCATTAATTTTATGGATATCAATTAATGTGAAATAAATTATTAAAATATGTTGTTTTCAAAAATATAATATAGAGCCATAGGTTACAAATTAATTAATATGACAACCAATTGAGAATAAATGAAAATAATATTATAATCAAAATTTTATTTTAACATGGTAAATTAAATTATTTTAAATAGGTATGTTTTATTAGTGTATTAAATATTTTATATAATCAAAAATATTTTTATATTCATCCAACATATTTTATAGACATAATAAATTAAAAACCAAATTGTAAACATAAAAACCTATTTTTTTTATAAATGCAGTTCTACCTCATTTTAATTGTGAACACATTTATTATTCAATTTAACAAATTTATATATTTATTATTTTAAAATGATCATTCTCATTGGAATAAAACAATAAAATTATGGTTTGGATAACATTTTAGGTATTTTTATAAAAGGTTTAATCGTTTAATGAATAGTTAAAATAATGAATTTTATTTCATTACATATTTTTAATATAATATATTTTCAAAGTTGTAGTTTATTTGTAAATGGATTAATAGATTAGTAATATAATATTTTTAACAATTTAAACATTTTATGTTATAGTATTTAATTTAACAATAAAGTTCGATATAAAAACATTGCAATCTTTTCACTAGTTTTACTTTAAAAACTTCAACCATATTACTGAAAACATGATAAATGTTAAAATAATTTATGGCTCTTTTATGATTAGAATTTGGGAAAATTTATTCCATATTTTTATTCATAATTATTTATTACATATAATAAGATTAAAATTATTTTTGACAAATAATATTAATGAATATAATTAAAATTATTTACATTACTTAAGAGGGAAATTATGTTAATAATGTATTAACAATAAATTTATGACCCAAAGGGACCTAGAAACATTTCCAAAAACCATTGGTTATCAATATTTCTACATTATAATCAATTTTATGGACCACATAACATTATTTTATCCACATTCAACATTTAAAACGTGATTGTAATTTTCTCTTCAAATATTCACAAAAGTGCCACTACTCCACGACTATAAAAGTCCACCACATGTACCCATTACTAACACATCTAAAATCTTCTAGTTTCATTCAATATATACTAAATAAATATCCCAAATATCTTATATTATACCTTGAGGCCTCCATTATAGAGTAAATTCTCTCAAGAAAACATTTAAGAACAAACGAAATGGAGTTACCAGATTTTGGGGTAACATCTTCTGTCTAGCCCCTCTCCTTTATTTCCCTTCTACATCCCCACCACTATGTTTATTCCCTTGTTAAGTGAAAGAATATTTATACATAATATCATATGATTATTTTTTTTAAAATGGATACTCCTACACTAATACACAAATCCATTTACTGGATTTTTTAATATAGTATTTCTGTATATAGTGAACTACTACCTCACGAAACAATAATAGTCCATGTCCATTTTCCCACAAATCAAGGTATATATTATGATCGAAAATCCATTATTATATGAAATATATTATATTATTATTATTATCTTCTATATTTATTTTATAACACAAATATCTTTACATTCCATTTGGTGTTAATATGATAATCTCATATGAGTAAGTGTGGACTTCCACCCCTTAAAGCAATGTGATTAGATCATAGACAATGTGTAATGTATTGTGGATGAGTTTAGTTAACATATATGAAATAAATCATAAATTAGTTATACTATATTGATTATATGTAAATATATTTTATTTACATACTTTTATTCAATAGGAAAAAAAATGGAATCATCATTCTTGCTTATGTACGACTAATAGTATCCATGAATAAAGCATTCCATTTCAATCATCATCATAAAATATATTATTATAATATAAAATTAATCGATATACTAGATATATATAAATTTCTCTACATTATTGAATCATGATTTAATTTTAAGATAAAACGATATACCCAATTAAGACACAATTGAAGAACAAATACAATATTAACTATAGTAAACCAATAATGTTGGATCATTAACAATTGGTTAATATAATGTCATAATAAAAACATATATATTATTATGTATAAGAATATTTTTCTATAAAATATTTATAATATGATTATATTTATGATACATGAATCATGTATGAGTAATTAGGGAGTCAAGACACAATGTATGGGGATTTCATCTCACAATTAATTTCTATGAGATAAAAGCAATGTTCACAACTGTTTGCATTTGTGTGGTGTAGGTAAATACCATTATTTTTTTATAGGTATCATATAAATAAATTAATTGGTATTTTCATATCCATTTAATTATCCTTCTTTAATCATGTATAATATAAAAAAAGTTACCAAATCGGTAAAATAATTTTGTTTCTTTTGCATCATTTGATATGCATGTTTTGTTATGCCCCAAAATTAATTTTCTACATGCCTATAATTTCATATTAGATGTTATATATAGAATCCATTTTTTCATGATATATTCACATACATGTAATTTAATTTCTTACATAGTGTGTATGATCAAATGTTACAAAGTTATAAGAACTTATTGAGAAAATCTCATTGTTTTTTTCAATATTTTATATTTTTATGCATACATTGGTGATGTATTATAACCCATATCTCATTAAATTCATTAAATTTATTCTCCTTTGGTAATTCATGGGAAATTCATTTACTGGTAAAATTTTCTACTCTTTGGTACATCAGATATTATGGAAGTGTATTTATGAAATCATAACATTATCCTCTTTTTAGACGAAAATATAGGTTTTATTAAAAATAATTTCAAATAATGTTTGTACCACTGTATTGTAATCTATAAAATAAAATTTTATAATTTTTATCTTTTTACCAATCTCTTTATTGGAATCGTTTTTTTCATTCTAAATGAATAACTTTTAAAAAAAATATAGTTCCAAAGGAATATTATTTTGACATCGTATGACGTGAATGGATTTACCCTCCATCATTTCATCAATTCTCACTTGAAAAATTTAGTAGGATTACAATTATGAATTTTTAGAATATATTTTCAGGAAAAAGTGTATTAAAAATTATTTCAAGCTATCTTTATAATTTTCCATGAAATATTGTTATCAAAATGTTTTCAATCTATTTTTATATGTGTTGAATGTGTTTTCAAATAAAAAGGTATTTAAAAAGTTTCATTTCTTGTTTTGTACATTTTCACGGAAATTATTACCAAAAATGATTTCATTCCTACATTATAAGAATTCAAGGTATTTTCATTGAAAAATATATTTAAATGGTTTTATGAATTGAAAAATATATTTCAAATAAGAAAGGAAAGTTTCCTCAAGAAACGTTTTTAAATGATATATCAAAATTATTTTCCATCTATGATGATATTTATTGATGTTTCTCAAGCCAATATAATGATTACATGAAGATCCTATCTATTAATCAGTTATACTAAATTTCAGAGTTTTCATAAAACCCATTAATCCAATATGGATTTTGTGTATATGAAATTGTTTACTCTATAATGAGTTATGATTTTAATGAAATGATTACAAAATATGTATTTTTTTCACAGGTTTTGATATGTTTAAAAGTATATGATACTGAGTTCATTTCATGGGTTTTGAAATGTCTTTGTATGATCCCTAAGAACAGGTATGTATGATTTCATTATGTGACAGTGGGGCATATATCTTCCAACAATTCATTGGGTAAGGATTTATATATCATAAGATAAACAAATATGGTATGATGAGTGAAGTGAGGATTTTATTATGGCCATGGTTGTGGAACATGACATCTATGATAGAATGGGCAGTGAACCCATACTACAAAGATGGTCTTAGATGCAATTTCATGGATACTGTGGGAATCATTATATGCTTATGTCTTTCCCATAGTTCCATGTTTTATTCCTACATTATTTTTTATGGTTTATAATCTCAATTTAATTATGATTATTTTCTATGAACATCCAATATTTACATCATGATATCTATTATGTTCGCTGATATACAAGGTATGTCCTTCTATTTTTGGGATCACAATCTCATACCCGTATGATCATGTTTATTCATAAATGTATCCCTTTATTACCCTTACTGATAATTTGATCACACCCATTATTTGTTTCCTTTCCCCCTGGTTATTATGATATGTACGATGTTTGATATTTCTAAGAAGTGGGCCGGTCAAGAAGAATGTAGTGGTAGATGATATTGTTGACATATATACCAGTGTTTATGTTTCCATGATTGCAAATGCACTATACCAAGTGCAGTATTTGGGATTCTATTTCTATATTGTTAAAATATTCAAAAAAAGGAATATAAAGATCATGTTTTGAAAAATTGGGGTCTATATAGTTAGTATCATAGAATTGTATAGTTCTCCCCTCAAGCTAGAATGAAAGATCTTTATTTAGATCCCTCGGTATATTTATAATTATATATCTTATGATGTCTCAAGAGATATATATATATATATATATATATATATATATAAGGATGATTTAACATATAATAAAATGTCATATAATTTTGGTGAAGGATATAGTGAGTAGTTTCATATAAATACATCCTTGTCAAGACAGTACAAGTGGATGTGGATCAAGAAACGATTTAACTGGTTATAACAACACTGGAAAATGTTCTAGGCATGACATGGGGAAATAAGGTATTTGAAAATGGTAATTGTTTCTCACTTGGATTTACAACACTGGTGGGATATGATTTAGGAATTCTTAAACTCATCACGAACAATCATGAAGGATTTATATATAATTAATCTATGGATATCATAGGACTAACCAAAGAATTATTATATTATATAATGTGTTATGATTAATACAACCTATAAGTAATTATCTTCATGACAATGTGGTTTTCTGCTATGGTAAGTAACTCTCATATGATTCATCTAGAATTAGACGATGGTGGAAATGAGAAGGAATTGGATTTATGATAAATTTTATGGAAAATTATCTAATTAGTAGTCATGTGGGATGATCACTAGAGTGAATTATTTCTTAATAATGCCTACAAAGATCTCACCGAACATAACCAACAATGAATAGCTTCCCCAACTCTCAAACACACAAGGATGATTAAGGAGTTACATCAGAGTAGAGGTAATTGGAAACATAGAGGAATGATGATTTGGTTTCCATTATGTGTCAAATGTAGAATAAATTAGCTATGTTAATATTATATAAGAACAAGAAGGAATTTTTTCTGTGGAAAATAATGAAGCAAGGAAAGAGATTTCAAGGGAAAAATTAACAGTTTTGTAAATGAAATTGGTGGGAATTATGGACTCCCTAAGTCTTCATTGATGGTTTTGTCTTTCATGTATGGGGAAAATGGTCATTATAAAACCCAATGTCCCCAGAGGAATGTTCTTAAAGTAAATCATCATGGTGGGGTGAATAATGGTTACATTGTAGGTGATGGTGAGACTACAGATGAAATGTGAATGTAATGATGTATTATTGTAAATGGATTAAGGATGTAGTAATCAAATTATTTATGTATTAATATAAAAAAAGTTACTAAAGATGAAATATATAAGTAATTTTATACTTATGTTTTGTTCACTCAGTATTTTCATGTTATGATGGACTAGATAAATGATATAATGAGAAGATGATATTTAGACTAAGGGAACGTAACCCATAATATATTACTTTTGATAACATAATGATTTATGGATAAAGATATATGGAATATAAATAAATAAATTGGATTGTATTGACTAACTTGTAACTATGAATGTACTTGTTTATAGCTTCTTTATACAATCACGGATAGGGATTTCAATATTTATGGATTTAAGTTGTAAATCCAATATACATTAATATTAGAAGAAATTCATATATTTCAAAAGGATTTATTTTATATCATGAGAATATATAATTCCATTATTCATATTTTTTACATGGGATTACAAAGATCAATTTTTTGATATAGGGGGGAATTAATCCATAACAGATTTCATGAAACACATTCTAATGTTTTGGTATTCATCATTGAGAAGTGTTATTAGGTTAACTGTTCATGAAGAGGTTGAGTGAAAAATATTAGGAAATATTTGTGCATTGATTTTTAATTGAATACATCGGTTCAAATTTAATTTACTGATTATCCTTATTTCAAGGATGTGTGAAAATTATATTTTTTGAAATGGACAACATGTATGTTGGGTTACAACCAACCAAGTCTGGCAAGGCGGCGTGTCTTGAAACCACGACGGAAGGAAGATAAAGGTTTCACACCTACCATTGGTCTATATGAAGTCTTGGTAATTGTATATTTACTTTTAAGGAATAATTATTTATGATGAACCAGTACTTTTACTTTTTATGGTTATGAATTATAATTTTGAATAAAAAATTATTTAATCTTTTTCATTCTATAATGGGCCATAAAATCCAATAAAAGTGTGTTTTTGGGCATTATGCATCAATGATAATTTTTTGACGTTATTTCCATGTGGTAATGGACTTATTAGTAATTTTTCAAAGTACTAACCAATAAATGATGTTATATTATATAATTATATGTATCATGAATTACTCAACATTCTGAATGTGATAACTAACTTATGTCATAATATGTTAATTTTTATTGAGTTGGTTTCATTTTAAATCATATTATATTTATGAATATAGGGACCAAAAAAATCCATTTAAAATTAAATTATTTGGGATTGATGGACTCAATAACTCTCTGTAAATATTTATGCTTTTCATCCATGTCTAATTTGTACTCCCAACTATTCCCTCATTTGATGAAACCCTTTTATATATATTACATTGGGTAACCATTATAGTCCAAAATTTCCCTTTTTAGGGATTTTATTTGTATCCATTTTAATGATGTGGATTTATATGAATAAAACATTCATGTATTACCAAATTGACATCCAAAACTAAATTCATGGTTGAAATTAATTTCATGTGGTGTATATTGTGACACACCGATATTTTTGTGATTATTTTGAATTAATTTTTGTTTAATATTTTTCACTTCATGCAAGACTGAAAATATCTTTTCAATTTTTTATACATTGCATTCACATGGAGCCAAATTGTTGTATGTTACACACAATCCCAAATAGGAATATGTTACATCGAACAACAAGGATATCATACATTACACAGAATAATGACATTCATCGATAACTTATGTAAAACGCAAGACCAAGTGTTACTAACTATAATATAGTATCCCGAATATTATTATAACTGAATATAGAATAGCAATTAATTTTATAGATATGGTATATTTTTTAAAAAAATTATTAAGATATTATGTTCTAAATATATAATATGAATTCCAAAGTTATGAATTAATGAATCTGAACACCAATTCAATATAAAAAAATATTCTTATAGTCACAAAACTAATTAAAACTTCTAAATTAGATAAATTAATACTGGTATGTTATAATAAGATAAAACATAATTTATATGAAAATTATAAATTTTTATATATTCGAACAAAAAAATTTGATATACATAACTTAAAATCGAACGCAATTTTCATTATAAAAACCTATTTTTTATAATTGTAGTTTTAAACTAATTTAATAGAGTACAAATTTTATATCCAATTTGTGAACCTTTATAGATATAATACATCAAAATAACATTCAGAGGTGTAATAGAAAAAAATTAAGTTATGATATATTTTTGGTATTTTTTTAAATTGTTTCATTATTTAACGAATTGTAAAAAATAGTATATTTTATTTCAAAACAACTTTTTAATATTTAATATATAGAAGGATAATTTATATTTTTAAAAGGATTAATTGTTTTGTTAGATAACATGTTTATAATTTTATAAAATTTTGGTCATTGGAACCAATTTAAAATTGAGTTTGGAGATAACAATATAGAAAATAGAGGATTGATTTTACTTTAAAATCATGTAGTGTCGTCCCAATAATGGTATTAATTTTAAATTAATTTTTACCACTTCTATGACAAGAATTTGGAAAATTGGATTCCTTATTTGGAATTAGATTAATTTATTATTTCCACTAATGTCTTATTAATTATTTACAAATAATATTAGGGAAACTAATTAAATTTAATTACATTAGTTAAGAGAGAAATTATGTTAACAATGTATAAAACATTAAATGTAATACACAAAATGACCTAGATCCTTGTACGAAACACATTGGTTGACCATATTTAGACCCTATAATCAACTATATAGACCATGGATTGTTATTGGATCCATTTTAAACAAGGATAACATGGGTGGAAATTTCTCTTAAAATATTTACATGAATTCTACTCCTCTAACACAATAAAATGCCACCACATCTACCAATTTCCCCACCTATAAAAACGATTAAGTGTGTATATTATATACGAAATATGCATCCCAAAAATCATAAATTTGACCATGAATCATCTATTAGGGATTAAATCATCTAAATGAAGCCTTTAGTTATGAACAAAAAGGAGTTACCCATTTTAGAGGTAACATGGTCTCTCAAACCTTTTACATTTATATTCCTTCTCCATCATCACCACTCTCATTATTAAATTACAATGTTACAAAAAACTATATACAAAATATATTCGTATGTTTTTATGATAAGGTTATGAAATAGACGTACAAAAAACAACCACCTAATATATATTGAATCTAGAGTTTCAATATAAGTTGAACTACTACCTTACGAAATGGTGATTGTTCATTTCTTGTATACCATCAATCATGGTGGCCATTATGATGGAAAATCTATTTATATATTTCATATATTATTTTATATATTTAATATTTTATTTTAATTTTATGGAACTCATATGTTTAATTATAATTTTTTTTGGGAAAATGTAAATATAGTTTGAGGATATCTGGACTACTTCCCCCTTAAAGCGATCGATTCATTTACAGACTGCATATAATGTATTTATCATGGGTATAGTGAACATATATGATATATATGATATATTAATTATAATATAATATAATATATATATATATTTCATATATATATATATATATTATTTATATACTATCTTTTAAAATGACAAAAAAAAGGAAACAACGTTCATGCATTCAAACGATATACCGTCTCCATAAACGGTGAATGCCATTTATCACATCATTATTAAATAAATAATTAAAATATATAATATATTTAAATAAAATATATTTATATTGTGTTCTACATTATTTAATCATGAAATATGTATAAGTATCAACCATACAACTAATTAACAACCTTGCGAAGAACAAAGAGAATATTACATAAAGTGAAACATTAACATAGGATCATTAATAAGATTGCAATATAAGTCCATAATAAAACAATATATGGTATTATTAATGTGCATATTTGTATTTAAAATAATTATAATAAAGTTATATTTATTATATCATGCTATTTTACAAGTATGGAGAGTGTCAATATGTAAGGTAACGAAATTTCATATCACTGTTAATTTTTGTATAATATACGTTATGTTCCCCACTCATTATTTTTGTTTGTGTACGTACATCCCATGATATTATTCTATGTATCTTAAACATAAATTTATAGTTATTTCAATTTCCATTTTATGATACTTCATTCATCATGTTTAACTTTAAAAATTTATATAATCTGAAAAACCATTTTATCTATGTTTTAATTCTCCGAGAACCATGTTTGGTTATGAACCATAAATATATTTTTAAGTGTATATACATAAATATTACATGTTAAATAATGAATAAAATTTTTCATGACATCTTAAAATAAGATATATTTCTTTTGATACATGTTTTTTATGATCCCAACTTACTATGTTATAAGCGATTATTGAGACATTCTCATCTTTTTTTAGATTGTTTTTTGTTTATGCTTATTTTGAATAATTTTTTTTACCAATATCTAAAAAAATCATTACATTTATTCTGATATGGTTTGTGATTATATATTCATGTATTTGTACAATTTTAAACTCTTTTTTATATTAGATAGTGTGAGTGTTTTTCAAGAATGCCTGACATTACCCATTTTCAGTCAGAAATCTAGGTTTTATAAAAAAGGATATCAAAGAATATTATATCATTATATTATAATATCTAAATTAAACTTTTACATATTTTATTCTATGAAAAATCTATTCAAATTAATATTCTTATCACTTATAGAAACAATGAACTTTTCAATCATTTTTAACTTTGAAAAGAAATGTTATTTTAACCTTGAAACATCCCAAGTAAGTAATGAATAATAGATAATTTAATCTAGGTCTATTAATGAATTATATAGTGTTTTATAGGCTTAAAATGAAAATAAATCAAATATTAAGCATGGAATACACTAATATTCTTAAAAGATTGTTTTACTACCTTTTGATGGAAAACACTTTTTAAATCAAACTTTTTACAATTTTATAATCTATATTTGTCAACATAAACATATTAATTATGATTGGGATATTGAAATTTACATTGGATAAATATTTTGTATTTTTCTGTCAATGCTCATTTTTTTAATGAATAGTGAAAAATACTGCATTTTATATAAAAACTGCTTTTTCGTTTAATTTAATTATTTGGTTAGATTATCTTTTTAATTGGTATTAATGTGTAATATGAATATATTTTTACCATTTAATCCAATGGTGGTCATTAGGATTAATTTCACATTGGAATTGGTCATAAACTAATGCCAAACTTTTTATAGATATTGTTTCAAAAAACCCGCTATTTGTTTTGACAACGAGAATTATTTTTAAATCAATTATTTCAATTTATGTGTTTGGAATTTTCTAAAATGGATTACATATTTTGAATCAGAATGTCCAAATTATGTAATCAAGACTCTATTGATTTTGGACAGTATGAATAGTAACGACGATAATTATCTTTAATTATCTTGATTAATGAGTAATCGCGTAGTTAAGGATAACAAAATAATATCATAATAATAAAAATGACACCAAAATGTGTCCTAATGCTACTTTTTGTCTTATGGACGACCATGGGATACCTTGTGCCAAACTTGGGGACCCCATGAAATCACTTTTGTGAGAAAGTGACTTTTTATCTTTTTATTTTTTAAAGAATGTTAAATGTGACAAAGAATGTATCACCTAAGTAAAATATTTTTAATTTTGTCTAAATAAATGATCTTTTGGACTATAAATATTTATTAGAAATCTAAAAAGATTTCATACATCATTATATTTGTTTTATAATTTTTATAAATTAAATTTATTAAATTATTTATGACATCATGATGATGCATCGATTACCTCATTAATAAAGGATTTAAATAAAATGGAACGATAATGTAAAATCTAATACCTAAAATTGTCCAAAACCTATTGGGTGGGTGTATTTAGAACCCTTATCACCTTATCCTCGAATTATATCAATGTGGGACCTTTAAAATCCGAAACCCATTTGAAAATAAAGTAACATTTCTTTACTTTCCAAGAGTGCCCCTCATCTCCTCTTATAAAAAGCCCCCACATCTACCTCCTTACCGACACTTCCAAACCCTTTGTCTCAGCCAACCCCTGCCCATTTTGTCTCTCCACTTACCTCTATTACTCCTTGAAGCCTCACATTGGGCATAAGTCTTCCCAAGGAAGCCTTTGAGCTCAAACCAAAGGGAGTTACCCGATTTTAAGGTAATGTATTCATTTGAGTCCTTTTGTTTTATTTTTCTTCTCCAACCACCTAAACACTTTTTATTCGTTTCTTTGGTAACAAATCCACTATATTAAATATACTAGGATGTTTTTATAAGGAGGATTCGAGATACACTTACACACACCTACATCTAGTGGTTAAAGAACATACGGTTTCCGTGGATGGAAAATTTCATCCTCCGGAAGTGATGATTGTTCAAAATTCTTTTAACACCATAAAATGTGACCATTAAGATGAAACTATATTTATATATGATATATAATATGTTTATGTTTTCTTTATGCTTCTGTATTTTTCATTTTGGGCATACCTTTATGGTTCCCATTATGGGTAAACGCGATATCTTCATTTAAGGAAGTGCAGACTACCGCCCCCTCAAAGTGATTTGATTTGTTAAATACCATATGTGGGATGTATAATGGATGGAGTTATGATATTATATATGATATAACACTGGATTTATAATATTCCTTTATATCATTATGATTCCATTCTATAAAACACGAAATAGAAATTAATGTAGCGTTCATGCGTACGTACGGCTTACCATCTCCATGAACGGTGCATTTCATTTGATACCTATAAATGATTATGTAATATTATAAATGAATTTATATACTGGATATATATGATATATACATCATGATTATAATTCTGGATATAATGGATACATGAAAAACTTGTAATTATAAAGGTTTTATTTTTTACTCAAGTACTGATGATCGTTAAAACGACCGTTATTAACATAAATAATTACATAGTGTTAATGACATGGAATTAAGTGATATAAAAGTAATAATGAACTTGAAAAAGGTTCTTAAGATAGTATAAATTAACACATGTTTATTATTCGGGACATTAATGAAGGATCGAGTCAAGTCGGACCCGGGGTATGGGACTTCGTCTCAATCTCCTTTTATTGAGGCATATTTTGTTTTATACACAACCTTCTTTTATATGGTGTATAAACCCCTTTGAATTTTACATTTATCCAAAAGGAATCTTTTTTATACGAAGAGTTTTACTAAACCAAAAAGGGGAATGTTTTTTCGTACTTATGCGACAACAACGACTTCTCCGCCGCCATAACCATTATTTTAGTTTTGGATTCCTCTACAAGCCATAACTTCTTTTTAAAAGAAAAATAAATAGCATGTTTTACTTTTCTTTTATTTTGGTATTGAAAATGGTTTTCATAATGTTTTTATATAAATTTTTTGTATTGATATCTTTTGATTGAATGGTGGAAATGTTATGTTTCCTTTATGCATGTTTTATGTGATACGATTATGTTGAGGTTCTTGGGAATTATTATGAAGACGAGTGGTTCCATGATAAACTAATAGCAGGTGATCCCGATATAGCTCTCCAATGCATTGGGTAACGCGAAGGAGTGAAACGTTAAGGTTTCTCCAAAGAGATTTAGGGAATATAATGTCATGGGTATTCCAAACGTAACCAAGAGGGTTACTACCTATGTAAGAATGTTATGAATGCCTCAAGTTACCTTTATGTCTTATGATTTCTATGATTTATTCATGATTTGATGAGGTATGTTAAAGTGCTTATGTTTTATGGGTAAATTATGATTTCATTCTTATGTATATATGTACCCATGTTTCCTTTCCATATATTTTTATATCCCATACTGATCTTTTTATGCTCATCCCATGTCTTTTTTGAAATGTTTTTCACAGGTCAAGGGAAAGGTAGATGATATGATGATAGTTTCATGGAAGTGTCATGAAAGAATCCATGTTTTATTTTAAATATGTTCCATTGATGAGAAAAAATGATTACTATCTTTATGTAACCACTTTGTTTAAATGTGGAATGTAATGCAAGTTTTATGATCTAATTCTCTAAAACTCTAAAACTAAAAAGATCCTCAATGTTTAATCTTGTAGTAACTCAAGATTGAGTATGTTTTAAGGATGGGGCCTTATAGTTGGTATCAGAGGTCGGTTAAAATAACATTAGGAGTTAGAATTATATTAAATGATTATCCATTTTTTTGGAAATGATATAGCATTTGAAGATTACCATGTTGCTTCATCTAAGACATGTTTATTCAGAATGGTTTTCCACAGAAGAAATAGGGAAGTAGTGCTAGGAAGGCATACAGAAGGAAATAACCTTCTGAATCAGCATCCCGAGATCGTCGGAATTGGAACTGAACAGTTTGTTGCAGTAATGGCGCAGTTGACTCAAGCGATAAATGGTGGTGGTATCCATTCACGTGATCAGCTAGATCAACCGCAGAGGAACATGTCAGTGGTGGAACATTTCATGAGGCAACATCCCCCATCATTCAGAGGATCATCTGACCCTGTTCTAGATTAATGGTGGATTAAAGCACTGGAGAAGATTTTCGATGTCATGGGGTGTTCAGGCAATCAAAAGGTTAGTCTTGCAATTTTCCATTTGGAGGGTGAGGCAGATCAGTGGTGGTCTATGGTTAAAAATATCAGGGATGCCGATGAGATTGATGCTCTTGACTGGGATGAATTCAAATTTATGTTTCTTGAATAGTATTTTCCTATGGTAGTTTGACTTAGGATGGAAAAGCAATTCTTGGAATTGAGGCGAGACGAAGACTCAGTGGCTTCTTATGAAGAAAGGTTCACTCGATTGGCAAGGTATGCTCCAAATTTTATCTGAGACCTTGATAGTAAAATCAATCATTTTTACTCAGGATTAAAGCCAAAATATCAAATGGAATTAGCTTCTCGTGATTTTAAAAGTTAGGAAACTCTTTTTCGATGTGATGAGAAGGTGGAAATGGAGTTTTCCGATGATCAAGTGTTCTATAACAACCAGCAAAAGAAGAGGCCAAGGTGGCAGGAGAAAGGGAATAATTCTTCAAAAAAGTCTGATGGTAAGAAATCTAAGTTTATAGTTTATGATAAATGTGGCAAAAGGCATGCTGGGGAATGTCTTCTGAATTCTGGAAAGTGTTACCGATGTGGTAAGATGGGACATAAGGCACGTGATTGCACTGAAAAAGATCAAGGTAAAGGTAAGAACAAATTTGATTTACAATTAGTGAAATGTTTTAAGTACAATGAGATGGGTCACTATGAAAACAAGTGTCTGACAAAGAGCTTGAGTGATGGGAAGCAGTTAGACTACAAGAAGAAAGGGGTGGTGAAATCCTTTGCAACTACTTCAGCAGATGTCGGGCCATCAAATGAAGTTGTATCAGGTACTTTGTTTGTTTTTTCAGATTATGCCAGTGTTTTGTTTGATTCGGGGTCTACACATTCTTTCATCTCTGAAACCTTTTATAGTAAAATGGGAATACCATCTCAAGAAATGACTCATGAACTTGTGGTAAAAACACCTAGGGGAAATGTTGAGGTAAAAAGAATTTATAAGAATCTTCCTATCCTTATCTGTGTAATGAACCTACTTACAAACCTTATTGTACTACCTCTAGTAGAGTTTAATGTTATCCTGGGTATGGATTGGCTCTTTATTTACCCTGCTGAGATTGACTGTAGAGCTAAAGAACTTTATTTTCAGAAAGACTTTAAGTTTGTGTACAAGAATGAACCCTTACTGTTGATAACATATCAAGAGGCCAAGAAACTTGTAAAAGATGAAAATTAATGTTACCTTTCACACATTGTTGAAATCAAGGGAACTATTCAGATTAATGATGTGCCAGTGGTAATTGAGTATCCTGATGTTTTTTCTGATGAGTTGCATGAAATAATACCAGATCAGGAAGTTGAATTTACTGTTGACATAGTTCCTGATGCTAAGCCAATTTCAAAACCCCCTTATCGAATGGCTCAAATTGAACTTTTAGAGTTGAAGGAGCAATTTCATGATTTATTAGATAAAGGTTTCATTCGACCTTGCACATCACCATGGGGTGCTCCTGTCTTGTTTGTTAAAAAGAAAGATGGTTCTATGAGACTTTTCATTGATTATAGGGCTTTAAATAATATCACTGTTAAGAAAAAATATCCTTTGATTCATATCGATGATTTGTTTGATCAGCTCCAGGGAGCTCAGTATTTTTCAAAGATTGAACTGAGATCGGGGTACCATCCATTGAAGGTAAAGGAAGAAGCTGTTCCGAAGACTGCGTTTTGTACAAGATATGGCCATTATGAATTTGTAGTAATGTCTTTTTGGCTGAACAATGAACCTGCTGTATTCATGGACTTAATGAATAGAATTTTCCATGAGTTCTTGGATAAGTTTGTGGTGGTTTTCATTGATGATATTTTGGTGTTTTCTAAAAGTAAAGACGAGAATGCAAGACATTTAAGGGTTATCTTGAAGACCTTAAAAGAAAAGAAACTGTCTGGAAAATTCAGCAAGTGTGAGTTTTGGTTGCAAAAAATTTCTTTCCTTGGTCACGTTTTTTCTAAAGATGGGATAACTGTTGATCCTGCAAAAAAAATGTTGTTGAATAATGGCCAAGACCCACAAATGTAACAGAGATTCATAGATTCCTTGGTTTGACAGGATATTACCGAAGGTTTGTTAGAAATTTTTCATGGTTATCTAGTCCAATGACTAAACTAACTCGGAAGGGTGTTAAGTTTATCTGGAAAGAAGAATGTGATGATTGCTTTCCGGAATTGAAAAGAGGATTGGTGAATGATACATTTTTGGCACTACCTTCCAGGAATGGTGATTTTGTTATATACAGTGATGCTTCATTGAAAGGAATTGGTTGTGTCCTAATGCAGAATGATCAGGTAATTTCTTATGCTTCACGGTAGTTGAAAACTCATGAAGTAAATTACCCTACACATGATTTGGAATTTGCTACTGTTTTTTTGATTAAAAAATTTGGAGGCATCATCTGTATGGAGTAAAGTGTGAAATATATACTGATCAAAAAAGTTTAAAGTATATATTCACTCAGAAATATTTAAACATGAGACAGAGGAGATGGCTGGAATTAATCAATGATTATGATTTTACAATTCATTACCATCCAGGAAAAGAAAATAAAGTGGCTGATGCTTTGAGTAAAAAAATTAATGCTTCATTAGCAATGTTGCATTTGGAATGTGATCCTTTTGTTAAGGATTTGATGAACTTTGGCGTAGAAATTATTGGTGTACGATGTTCTTCTGTTTTGTTTCAGGTATCAGTGAGATCATCTCTATCACATAGAATCAAGCAAGCATAGAAGCAAGACAGTGAGTTGCAGAAAAAGGTAGAGCTGGTTCAGAAAGGTATGTTTCCTGAATATAACATTGATAATGATTGTGTTTTGAGATTTGGGAAGAGATTGTGTGTGCCTTGTGATTCACATTTGAAGAGAGAGTTGTTATGTGAAGCTCATAGATCTCTGTTTTTAGTTCATCCTGGCAGTAATAAGATATACAAAGATCTGTGGGAGTATTACTGGTGGGATGGAATGATAAGAGATATTGCTGATTTTACTGTGAGGTGTTTGACTTTTCAGCAGGTTAAAGCAGAGCGGCAGTTACCGAAAGGGATGCTTCAGCCTTTACCAGTGCCAGAGTAGAAATGGGAGAATATATCCATGGACTTTGTTGTGGGATTACCGAAGACATCTCGAGGTAATAATGAAATATGGGTTATTGTTGATCACTTGACTAGATATTCTCATTTCCTTGCTATACAAGATACTTTTTCCCTAGATCAACTTTCTCGTTTGTTTCATAAAGAGATAGTCAGGTTATATGGAGTTCCTCTCTCCATTGTATCTGATCGTGATCCCAGGTTCACTTCTAACTTTTGGAAAGGCCTTCAGAAGTCGTTGGGTACTGAATTAAATTTTAGTACAGCATTTCATCCTCAATCAGATGGGCATTCAGAATGAACAATTCAGACCTTGGAGGAAATGCAACGATCTTGTTCAATGGAATATCAGGTAAGTTGGGACAAACATGTTTCTTTGGTTGAATTTTCATATAATAACAGTTTTCATTCCAGTATACAGATGGAACCATTTGAGGCGTTATATGGGAAGTGATTTAAAACTCCAGCTTTCTGGGATGAAGTGGGTGAAAGGAAGTTGATGGGACCAGAATTGGTAGAAGAGATGGCAGAAAAAGTTCAGCTGATACAAAAACATATGAGAATAGCTCAGAGTAGGCAGAAGAGTTATGCAGACAATAGGAGGAAGGATCTCTCTTTTGAGGTAGTTGATCATGTTTTTCTCAAAGTATCACCATGGAAAAGTTTGATGCGATTTCGTAAGAAAGGAAAGCTAAGTCCCAGGGTCATTGGACCATATGAAATTCTGGAGAGAGTTGGATCAGTTGCTTACCGATTGGATTCACCTCTGAGTTTGTCTTAGGTACACAATGTTTTTCATGTTTCGATGCTGAGAAAGTATATGCCAGATCCATCTCATGTTTTGAGTCCAGAGGTAGTTCAGCTGAAAGAGAACCCATATTATGAGGAACAATCGGTCCAGATTCATGACCACAGGGAGAATGTTTTACTGAATAAGGTGATTAATCAGGTAAAGGTTTTGTGGAAAAACCACATGATTGAAGAGGCAACATGAGAATCTGAAAATGCAATGAAGGATAAGTACCCCCATTTAGTTGATAAGTAAATAAATTACGGGGACGCAATTTTCTAAAGGGGGGAAGTATGTAACATCCCAAGTAAGTAATGAATAATAGATATTTTTATCTATGTCTATTAATGAATTAGATAGTGTTTTAGTGGCTTAAAATGAAAATAAATCTAATCTTAAGCATGGAATACACTAATATTCTTAAAATATTGTTTTTCTACCTTTTGATGGAAAACCCTTTTTAAATCAAACATTTGACAATTTTATAATCTATATTTGTCAAAATAAACATATTAATTATTATTGGGACATTTAAATTTACATTGGATAAATTTTTGGTATTTTTCTGTCAATGTTCATTTTTTTAATGAATAATGAAAAATTCTGCATTTTACATCAAAACTGCTTTTTAATTTAATTTATTTATATGGTTAGATTATCTTTATAATTGGTCTTAAAGTTTAATCTGAATATATTTTTAACATTTAATCCAATGGTGGTGATTATATTTAATTTCACTTTTGAATTGGTCATAAACTAATGCCAAACTTTTCATAGATATTGTTTCAAAAAACCCGCTATTTGTTTTGACAACGGGAATTATTTTTAAATCAATTATTGCAATTTATGTGTTTGGAATTTGGTAAAATGGATTACATATTTGGAATCAGAAGGTCCAAATTATGTAATCAAGACTCTTTGGATTTTGGACATTATGAATAGTAACGACGGTGATTATCTTTAATTATCTTGATTAATGGGTAATCAGGTAGTTAAGGATAACTAAATAATATCATAATTTAAAAATGACACCAAAATGTGTCCTAATTCTACTGGTTTTCTCATTACTGACCATGGGATACCTTGTGCAAAATTTACGGACCCCATGAAATCACTTTTCTGAGAAAGTGACTTTTTATCTTTTTATTTTTTAAAGAATGTTAAATCTGACAAAGAATGTATCAGCTAAGTAAAATATTTTTACTTTTGTCTACATAACTGATAATTTGGACTATAAATATTCATTAGAAAGATAAAAATATTTAATATATCATGATATTTTTTTTATAATTTTTAGACATTAAATTTATTAAATTATTTATGAAATCATGATGATGCAGCGATTACCTCATTAATAAAGGATTTAAATAAAATGGAATGAGAATGTAATATATAATACCTATACATGTCCAAAACCTATTGGGTGGGTATATTTCGAACCCTTATCACCTTATCCTAGAATTATATCAATGTGGGACCTTTAAAATCCTAAACCCTTTTGAAAATAAAGTAACATTTCTTTACTTTCCAAGAGTGCACCTCCTCTCCTCTTATAAAAGGTCCCCACCTCTACTTCCTTACCCACACTTCCAAAGCCTTTTCATCGGCCAACCCCTGCCCATTATTTCTCTCCACTTACCTCTATTACTCATTGAAGCCTCACATTGGGCAGAAGTCTTCCCAAGGAAGCCTTTGAGCTCAATCCAAATGGAGTTACCTGATTATAAGGTTATGTATTCACTTGAGTCCTTTTGTTTTATTTTGCTTTCCAACCCCCTAAAATATTTTTATTCATTTCTTTTGTAACAAATCCAGTATCTTCAATATACTAGGATGTTGTTATAAGATGGATTCGAGTTACACTTACACACACCTACATCTAATGGTTAAATAACATACTGTTTCCGTGGATGGCGAATTTCTGCCTCCCGAAATGATGATTGTTCAAAATTATTTTAACACCATCAAAGGTGGCCATTAATATGAGAATAAATTTATATATGATATATAAAATATTTATGTTTTCATTAAGCTTATGTATTTTTCATTTTGGGCATACTTTTATGGTTCCCATTATGGGTAAATGTGATATCTTCATTTAAGGAAGTGCGGACTACTGCCCCCTCAAAGTGATTTGATTCGTTAAATACCATATGTGGGATGTGTAAAGGATGGAGTTATGATATTATATATGATATTACACTGGAGTTATAGTATTTCTTTTATATCATTATGATTCCATTCTATAAAATACGAAATAGAAATGAGAGTAGCGTTCATGCGTACGTACGGCTTGCCGTCTCCATGAACAGTGCATTTCATTTCTCACCTCTAAATGATTATGTAATATTATAAATGCATGTATATATTGGATATATATGATATATATATCATTATTATAATTCTGGATATAATGGATACATGAACAACTTGTAATTATAAAGGGTTTATTTTTTACTCAAGTACCAATGATTGTTAAAACGACCGTTATTAACCTAAATAATTACATAGTGTTCATGACATGGATGTAAGAGATATAAAAGTAATAATGAACTTGAAAAAGGTTCTTAATCAAGTATAAATTAACTCAAGTTTATTATTAAGGACATTAAAGAATGATCGAGTCAATTCGGACCCAAGGTATGGGACTTCGCCTCAATCTACTTTCATTGAGAAATATCTTGTTTTATACACAACCTTCTTTTATATGGTGTATAAACCCCTTTGACATTTACGTTTATCCAGAAGGAATCGTTTTTATACGAAGCATTTTAATAAATGACAAAAGGGAATTTTTTTTCGTACGTATGCGGCGACAACGACTTCTCTGCCGCCGTGACCATTATTTGAGTTTCGACTTCCTCTACAAGCCATACCTTCTTTTTAAAAGAAAAATAAATACCATGTTTTACTTTTCTTTTATTTTGGTATTGAAAATGGTTTTCATAATGTTTTTATATAAATGTTTTGTATTGATATCTTGTGATTAAAAGGTGGGAATTTTATGTTTCCATTATGCATGTTTTATGTGATACGATTATATTAAGGTTTTGGGCATTATTATGAATACGAGTTGTTTCGTGATAAACTAAGGGAGGGTGAGCCCAATATAGCTCTCCAATGCATTGGGTAACGCGAAGGAGTGAAACGTTAAGGTTTCTCCGAAGAGATTTAGGGAATATACTGTGATGGGTATTCCAAACGTAACCAATAGGGTTACTCCCTACGTAAGAATGTTATGAAT
This sequence comes from Viscum album, assembly GCA_963277665.1. Taxonomy (NCBI): domain Eukaryota; kingdom Viridiplantae; phylum Streptophyta; class Magnoliopsida; order Santalales; family Viscaceae; genus Viscum; species Viscum album. The sequence continues at coordinate 2,039,202,625 of OY728121.1, forward strand.
GCCTCAAGTTACATTTATGTCTTATGATTTCTATGATTTATTCATGATTTGATGAGGTATGTTAAAGTGCTTATGTTTTTTGGGTAAAGTATGATTTCATTCTTATGTATATATGTACCCATGTTTCCTTTCCATATATTTTTATATCCCTTTCTGAGCTTTTTATGCTCATCCCAAGTCTTTTTTGAAATGTTTTTCACAAGTCAAGGGAAAGGTACATGATATGATGATAGTGTCAAGGAAGTGTCAAGAATGAATCCATGATTTATTTTAAATATGTTCCATTGATGGGAAAAAATTAATACTATCATAATGTAAGCACTTTGTTTAAATGTGGAATGTAATGCAAGTTTTATGATCTAATTCTCTAAAACTCTAAACCTGAAAATATCCTCAATGTGTAATCTTGTAATAAATCAAGATTAATTAAGGTTTAAGGTTGGGGCCTTATACACCTCGTCAGACATGTACGACTTTATGCGTCATCATTTTAGTAAAGCTGTCTTTTCATTTTTTATATGTTAATAAATTAAATTTTATTAAAAAATAAATTATGATGAATTTTTTTTCAATTTTTTTTCATGGTTCACATATATGTTTCCAAGAAATTGGTTTTTAAAATATTTTTATGAACTTCTTATATGTTATGTAACTGTTTTCAAAGAAAATGGTTATTAAAATATTTTCAATATTATTTTATAATTCTTCCCAGAAAAAGGTTTTCAAAATTTTTTCATGTCTTATTTATAAGTTTTCAAGGTATTTTCTTAGAAAAATATTGTCAAATTGTATTATGTATCATGAATAATTTTTCAAACCCTAATGAATATTATCTTCAAGAATTTTTCATTTTAATTTTAAAATTATTTCCCATGTAAGATAAAATTTATTGATATTAATAATTCTAATCTAAAGCTTCCATTTGGATCCAATATAAGAATGAGTTATTCTTAATTTCATGGTAACTGTGAAACACATATATCCTTCATGGATTATGTGAATATGAAATCCATTAACCATTCTTGGGTTATTCTATTGAATAAATGATTATAAAACCTATAATTTTTCAACAATATGTGATATGATTAAATGTTTATGATACAAATTTCATTTATTGGGTTTTCAATTGTCTATTTATGATCATATGACACATGTATTTATTATTTCATAATGTGATGGGTGGGATCTATATCTTCATCCAATTAATTTTGTTGAAGATTTATATGTCATGAGATAAAATAAAACAATACGAGGAGTGAACACATGCTTCTATGATGGACATGGAAATGAACCAAGACTACTATGATGTTATGGAATGTCATGTAATACTACCATGATGATCTTTGCAGAAATTGCATAGATAATATGAAAATCATTATATTTTTATGTGTTTTCCACATTTCCAATATATATATACATATATTATGATTTCATGGATTCTTCCCTCAACATCCTAATGATTCATGTCTTATGAAATTCCAAAATTTATTCCATGATCTATGTTATGAAATTTAATTGGCAGTTTATGATCTTCTATTTTCATGATCACATTATCATACCATTATGATCGTGTTTTTTCTTACATGCCTCCCTTTATTTCACTTACTGAGAATTTTTTATCAACCATTTTATGTTTCCATTACGCCTTTTTGTGATGATATGTACTGTGTTTGATATGTCTAAGAAGTTTTTATTCATGATTAAACATCTTGGGAGATAATATAGCTCACATTTCTACCATTTTATATTTATACACACTTCTAAAGGCATAATAAAAACTACAATATTTGGTCATCCTTTTCTATATTTCTTATGTATTACAAAAAAGTTAAGAAAATATAATGTTTTGAGATGAAAGGCTTACTATAATGATCATCACCACCCTCTTGGCGTACAACTTGAGATCATTGAGTTGGCATGATCCTACAATGCCAAATACACACCTCTATTGAATATCATTATCATGGTTTGTATCTATGTAACATGGACATAAAATATGGATAGGTGATAGCAATTTTCTAAGAATATACCCCTATTCATGACCCATGGGTATAGTCTAGGTTTCAGACCAATAAGATATAGTACCATAATCACCCTACCACGGTTGGATTTGGTATAGTACTCTACAAAAATCCATTAATTTATTAATTCATTTCCATAATCTTTTCATATTTAACAAATTTACATCCATAAGGGAAAACCAATTGAACACTGAATTATGATATGGGGGGGACAATACTCACCATGAATCAATGCTTGGTGTCCACCTATAGCACATCATAAGACAATTCTGTTTAAGGTTGGAATTTGATCCACCAAATTGAGATCTAAGGTGACCCATACACCTCAGGTAACATAGATTTGGGTATATAAAACAGAAGTGATTATATATGTTGATATACCCTTCATAATAGTAGGTATATCTATCTAACCAGCATGAAATATGAAATTCTATCGAAATCGGAGAGAAGTTATGCATAGAATGTGGTTTATTAAAATTTCATTTTTGATTCAGGAGATAAAATACCATCATCTCATCCAGATTCGGTTCAACATATCCAAATATAATACTAATAATAACATAACAACACATGTGAATCATTGAAATGTAAAATCATATCAACAATTATAGTTCAAAATACATAATACAAATATATAATTCATGGAATATTAGAAAATCTGAGTGCGTGGGGTATATACTAACAAGAACATCTGGTTATGTAATTCCATTTCCTTCATATTATGGTTTATTTTTCCCAAACAGGAAATAATAATAGAAAATAACCACCTGTGATATAACTTTGTATCATCTAGAACCTGTATGCCACACAAGAGTGGTTCGAGCCTAGTTGGCTACATGGTCCCAAGAGCGTCTCACCAAATGCCAATGTTTCCCAACATGATTTGAGTTCTCATGTGTTATAGTGGAAGAATCTGGAATAATCTTCAGTGAGTAACACCATAGAATACATTAATAGTTTTATAGAAATGACGATAATACCATACACCATAAGTAACCAATGGAAGAGTAATAGAATAAATAACATGGTCTCATATCATGTACAGGATTATGTTTCATGTCAAATGTTTTGTAAATCATACAAAACATTTTACATTTTATTCATATAAAATATATATTGAAAAAGTGAAAAAAAGCCAAAATGAATCCCAGTCGCATTGCATGCCATGTCATGGTCCCTTTCTCCTCTTCTCATAACAATCATATCATGTAACTGTAGTAGTCTACTGTCCATTATTGACACATTTAATCATATAATATGTTTTGGTCCAAAACATGACCCAAAATAGGTGGGAGACAATAACCATGAATCCAAACACCCATGGACTATGTTAATTAGTCAGTGAATATATATAATAGGCCGTGTAATATAATGAAAGTAGTACTATTTGAAGTACTCGAAAGTAAACATCATACAAGAACTAGTTTCCAATTATTTACCATCCATTATCTTTATAATAATTAAATTACATTTAATTTTTAACTATCATGATATGGAACAAGACCTAAATCCCTCGTATATCTCTTAGCACAATAGATTCCAAAGAAGTTGACATTAGAAAACATATGTGAAGCCCAAATTCAATATTTTTCTTTAGATTTTAAGACAAGTCATATAAAATTTCATTTCAAAATTAATTTATATCATAATCAAGTCCTTGACATTCAATGATTGAATTCAAGTGTCACTCCAAGTTAAATTTCCACTATCTCCATACATATTCATCCCAATGATCCTCACAAACCTTGTATCATTCTTTGTGAGGTTTATTTGCATTTCATTAAGAATTCCCTTTGATATACGATAATTAAGTCCCATGTATAACTCATTAAATTTAGTTAAATTCATCCTGATCGCATCCATGGAATCCCTAAACAGATCCAAGATTCACTTTGTAAATGAGTAAAACCTCTATGAGCCCTGCAATGGTATCCCTCAATGGATCTATGGTTTACACATGCCAAAAAAATATTTAAAACCATGATCCCATCCATCAAATTTTTTTATGAATCAATGATTCACTCATATTAGAAGAGTATAACAGTAACATAATCTTGTCAATGTCATTCTAAATTGAATCCATGATTCAGAAAAGTATAATAAACTTTTAGTCATTTAAATTCACTTAATCATTTCATTAGGAATTCCATGATAAAAAACCAAGATAGTCTAATATTACTCAACTTAGAAGGGTGAAGTAAGAATGGACCAACAACATAATGACTTTTCATCCATTTACATTCATGGGAATAATTCTCATAATAAGAAGCACTTTTAAATTAAACAATTCCTTGTCTTTAACATTATTCAACTCACCTAGGAAGATTAAAAGATAGAAAAATTCACTCCAAACATGATTAAATAGAAAATGGAATACATGGGGAATGTGTCATGTCAAGCATCCCATATCCTTTATCAAAATCAATAGAAATATAATTACATTTCAATTCTATTACAAGTAAAAAAAATGGCAACGAATGAATGGGAATCAAAGGTATCCGTGATAGGAATCCTAGGCCAAATGATCATTATAAGAAATATTAGGAAACTCACAAATGGGGTGGCCTTTATTCTATGTATAAACCAATATCATTCATCAAAATAATTATTCAATTTCCTAAACCACGATATCTAATAATAAGGATTATTTACAAATTAAGTTGACACCCCATAAGTAGGCGATCGACACACCGACATATATAAAAAGCATGATAATCAATGAAATCAATGAGACCAACAACCTTATACTCGTTCTAGATGGCACATACAATATAATTCTCTGATTTGGATTGTAAAGGAAGAAATATGAACATCAGACAATGAACGTGATATTATATCATATAAACCTAAATCCAAATAGTAATTTTGATATCTCTAAGTATTAATAAAGACTAAAAAGAGACCGAGGACATATTTTTGCAGATATAAGGAGATGGACCACATTCAAATTGGATATTGGATGAAGTGGGGATCATGAATCGAATAATATCTTAAAAATAGGGCCCTTCTATAGTTCCCTAATTATGCAACATCAGAAAATGATTATTTTTTTAGGATAGAATCATTTCCCGTGAAAATGGTATATTTACACAATTTAACTTGGTCACATGGTTTAGGTGCACATTTTGTAAAATAGTGAGCCAAATAATATTGTTACATTAATAGAAAGGGGTACTCACAGAGCTACCCCACACTGTTTACCAACCGTGTGAAAATTGTTGGAGGGTTTCCTCCATGGTCTATGAAAATTGTAGACCTACCACACGATATTGTGGGGATTATCACATTCCATCCCCAAATCATACGTCCATTAATCACCTACATCACAGTTTCCCATAATTTAATAAACCATGCAATATGACCAACATATTATTTATTAATTGTTATCTATTCCCAAAACACACCAAACATTGGGGTCCTAGATGCAAACAATATTTGGACACCCTGATGCATCCGTGAAATCAAATGGAATCCACTAAAAGTAAAATTTAATAAACTAACCTGAGATAAAATGGTTAAATGATGATACAAACCTCAAAAAAGTACCATTTTTATACAAATAGAGTGATTGGGAATCTTATGGCCTTTCACATAAGATTTTTAACTAGTACCATAACCAATTTCAATATAGGAGGGGGTTGATGAAATAATTAATAGTTTGAAATCCAAAAAAATCCCAAAATATTTAAGACTAAGTTGATTCCTCATATCAAACCATAGGTATTATAGTAGTAACTAAAATTCAACGTAGTCCTAGATGAATGACACTTATAATTTAATATGAGATATGAATACCCATAATATCTTGAAAACATCAAAGAGATCCAATAGTCAACCAGATCCATGATTGTTTCATATGTAGTATCCTTGGAATTTCATGTAATTGGTTCATTAATAAAACCATAGGAAGAGTCCTAAGTAACATATCTAGTGGTAAAAACACCTTCTTAATGTATCACACATCAATTCGTAGGAGAAATGGTCTCATACATCTATGTGGAAATACAATATGTATTACATTTTTTTTTATTAGGTGACATTCATATGTCTAATAGAATGAATTCCCAAAGGTGAATCAATGGTTCATGTATAAGTCATTATATATCAATACAGATACCAGATGAATCAATGTGGATTTTCAAAGGAATATTGAAATCTATTTTATATAAATAAAAACGTGTTGAAGGGATTGTTTTCCTCACATAACATCTCCTATAAAAAATAATTATTTGTCTTGGAATTACACCCATCATTTCTTATTTTACATGGTTCAGCCTCCTCATTTTTTGATTCTTCATTTCCACCCAAAAAATATCTTTATTTTTTTATGATTAATCTAGAAATCATATAAATCCATTCATAGATGCACCCTTTCAATGGCCAAGATTAAATCGCTGAAGTGACTAATGTGAATGATTAATTTTTTAATCAATGTTAATATCCTCCATGTTTAGTAATCTCATTGTATATATAAATACTATACACAGTAAATTTCCTAAAATGTAGATATTAAAAAATAAATTTCATCGTTCAATGAAAAACTATGATGTATTTATTTATAGACATTGTTTTACATATTTTATAGATTGAATTAAATATCAATATAGAATAATTCAGACATATATAATCATTTTTGTACCACATATATATAATATATTGATTATATATTTTAATTTTAAAATCCATATATATTATAAATGGAAATGAAATCATATCTCTTCATGGAGGTGGTGGTCTACACATATGCATGAGTAAAATTATCACATCCACTTAGAAGGAAATGATATGGATAATGGTTGTTCTATAATAAAAATAAAAATTAATTATATAAATGATAATAGATTCGTTATTCAACAATGCATACCATATATTAATTGGAGTTGTTATAATTAAAAAATTGAGATGTCATAGAAAAGAGTTGTGCCTTGTTTCTGAGAAAGAACCTTTTTCTTACAATATAATCCTTGATAGGATGTATTTCTTGAAACACCAATATCAATATAACACATGGGATTAAGGTAAAAATGTCATTTAGTACGTATAATATATGATATAACTCACATGATTTGTGGATAAAATCCAACAAGTTATATCCTATTAAAATTTATGGAAAAGAAAAACTTATCAGTATATAAAATATAAAATATTATTTATATATATATAATAATAATATCAATTGTAACCATGGAACACCAAATATTATGTTAAAATTTTATTATTTTTAGAAAAACTAATATAATCACATTTTGGAATCATATAGATATATTTACATATTTATCTTTTACCTTAATTAATTTTAATCCATTTTAACCATAACCATGATAAAATAAATTATTTCCACCACAACATTAATATTATTCCAAAAATAAAATTGAACATCTAACCAAAATAAAGAATTATGACTCAAAAATTGGAATCCTTTTTTTCAAATCTAATATCTATTTGTGTTAGAAATTCTTTTTTACATAAGAATACAGAACACATGAAAACCAGTTGCATTATAGATACCATATATAATTGTAAAAATTATTTACCATTGGGATAACATAAGAATTGAATTTAAATATATTTAATATGATAAATAATTAAAAAACAGAGGCTATTAGACCTCTTATCCCTTCCAAAAATTAATAAAATATTCTAACCATTCCATTAAATTCAAGGGACCAAAATTAGATATAAATTTCAAAACAACACAATAAATTTTCAAAATAGAAAAGCATGGCATTAACAAATTATATATATTTTTAAAATATAAATATTTATGATTCATGATTATTATACTAATATGAAAATAGTTTTTCAATATAACAATTAATTTAATGGTACTATTAATGTATTACCCAATGGTTATATTCTAATTTTATAGTTTTTAGCGCAGTGAGAAATATTTCCAATGATCACTATTAATAATGTCCAAAAAACGTTTTCTCAATAATATTATATTAATTATTATGATTCCAAATATGGAATCCATTTTTCAAAATAATATATTCATATTATTAGTAAATACAATTATAAATAAAAATTCAAAATTTTATTAATGGTCTCTTTCAAATAATAAAATTTTGTTCTGTACAATAATTTATATATAAAAACTCTACCTAGAAACTTATACAAATTTACTATATAATATTATTAATAATATAATATAACTTATGGTGATTTTATATCTTTTTGAAAATATAATGGTTAATTGTAGATTGTATAAATATATATCTAGTTTTCCTTAATTAATCGTTAATTTTTAATAAAAAAATAGAACTATTTAATAAATTCTCAAAAATAAAAAAAATTTAATTTTTACATGATGATTTAAAAAATAATTTTAGATTTTTGAAATATTTCTTTTAAAAGTGGAAAATTTTATGTGTTATATATTTCACAAAAAAAATAAAAAAAATATGAAAAATATACTTTTGATGCCTATAATGTCGTTAATAAAAATGGGGTACTTAATAATCTAGGAAATTATTTAATCTAAAACCATTATACATATTTTTTATTATATAGTTTTTTCAACGCATACCACTATTTTTAATTGATAAGTATTATTGAACTTGTTTGATTAATTATATATTATATTTATATTGGATGTTTTTTAAACATTAGTGTTGTGTGTAATGTATGGTATCATATAAATTTATTTTATTTAAGGATAATTATATTCTTAATTATCATGTTTTAACATTATAAAACCTTATAATTTTATTCATCCCTGAAAATACATCCCATTGAAACAAACAATTGAGGATGTAAATGTTTAATTACATTATTGGGGTCCTGTATAATTTCTTCGAATTTTTAATTCCTCTAGAGAAAATTAATTGCATTGGTAGTCATGCTTAATATTAATTTATCTATTTTATAACATGCTTCTAATGGTTTTTAATCATATTAATGATGTTTATTTAGTGGTGTGACTTATGAGTTTGGTACGTGTGGTGGATTAGGTATATAATTCTTCAAGATAGATACATGGAACACATTGTGACATTGAAATAAGTTATTTTGATTTTCTATGTGGAAATAATATATTTATAGGGATTAATGAATCTCAAAATGTCTGATATTACTTGGGATTAAGTATTCCATTTTTTCAAATCTCATAATCTTCATAAATCGAGAAAATTATAGAACTATCTTTTAAAAACATTTGTATTCATGATCCTGGATATGGTAATAGGAATAAACTATTTATTATATCCATGATTACCTTATGTGACATTGAATGGCTAAATATTATTATTTCGATTTCCTCATCAAGGTCAGGTTATAGTTTCATGTTATCACTATCAAAAACCTTTCACGTTATAGTTACTCACTTATTTACATAGAGGTATTCGTAATGAGACATATAGAAGGTCATATAAATTATATTTGGAAAGAGAACTAGACTAGAATAAATATTTGATCCCAAAAACCATTTAAATTCATATAAAACCATATCCATAAATATGTATAGGTTATAATGGTTCATCAAAAATAAAAAACAATATGGGGATGATAAGTAGTTCGAAAACTGAACATAGAATCCATACATTGTTGATTAATATCTCTAGAACATTAAGTTAATGTTAAGAACATAATTACATAAAATATAATATGGGACTACATGAAATTTATCCACATACAGAATGTATATATTGGGAACATGATCAATAGTTATGTCATCAACAATATTAAGGGATTTTTCTAACATTGTAAGGTGATCGGTTAAATCCACAATTGCCTTATTACAGTATGATACTTTTTGGGGGATGGATGAAAAAAACCATTTTTATTTATTCAAATTTCTATTCAATTATAGGTAATAGTTGTATCATCATCATATACTTATAATTCTCATAATTAACATACTAATACCCCAAGCATCTTGACACAGACTATAAGATATTTATCTTCATGTTATCATTTGATATGTTCACATTAAAATAATAACAAAAGTTCATACACAAAGGATGAGTATAAAATTATATACTTTGAATCTCATCTAGCCTCTCCATCATCGAATCCTTTATGGATATTAAACAGACATACATTCTTGTCCTTACCATTACATTATAATCAATTTCAAACTCATGTGTAATAGATGTGAATCATTTATAGAAAATGAATAGAATATATAAATAAACAAAAGTAACATGAAATTTATAAATTAGATTTCAATATTATATATGTAACTTTATGAATTTAAATCTTTATAATATTTTGATCATGTAATAAGGTTATAATATGATCATCTAAATATTGAAAAATATATTTATATAAAAACTACATTTCCTTATGTTTAGAGGGATTATTATTAAATTAAATTCAAATAATTATATGAAACGAATTTGATATAAAGGAATTAATATATTGAATGATAATAATTTTTATTAGTTAATTATGTGAATATTTATTTTGGTTATGATGTATTTAAAAAATAGTTAAATATTATTACCACTATTAATGTAAATACATTATTACCAAAATGTTAATAAAAACATATTAGTTAAAATGAGCTAAAAACAATCATAAACAACATTGGTTTTATTGTTAGGAATGTAAAATAGTATTAATAGTATATGAGTCATTTTTTTGATATTTTACAATGATAGTTACTTAATAATATTTAAAAAGGTGAAAATTTTCAACTGTGCTCCTCATCTATCTCATAAAAGTTCCCCATACCCTCAATTATTGACACATATTTAACTAGTTAACTCTAGAAAACCCATAAAAATCCTAAAAATCCTTATACACATTAAAAAAGTTATTTTATTCTCAAAATAACTACCATATGGTCTTTAAGAGATATCCAATTGTATTTGTTCGGAGAGAAGGTTATCATCTAAATGATGATGATTCTATTTTCACATCTTTTTTTACAAAATACAACTTTTTCCTTGGAATTCCAATATTATTATAAATTTACCTCCCATATTATAAGATTATATTATCCTAGTTAATTATTTTTATCCTTCCCTTTATCCATCAAATGGGGTAACACAAACCTCTTGTGAATAGTTGGATATCACCTCGCGAATCGTTGGAATTGTTTTCAACCAAACCTGACATGATTTTAAATATTGATGGATCTGATTAATATATATTAATATTTTGAAATAATATTTACTCAATAAATTTAATATAATATATACTCATTAACCCTTTGTCCCATATAAAAAATACAACATCACTCATACATAAAGAAGACATACCATATCAAAGAATGGAATAATTTATTTTTCATTTGAATTTTAGGAAAATGTCCCAACAATTTTATCAAATGAAAATATATAATAATTATTGCATCAATATAACTCTTTAGATGATAAAACTACGTCCAATTTCCAGGAACTAATTACTTATGATAAATCATACATGAAAACACTAAAATCATTATCCCAGGAAATAATGATAGTAAAAAACTAATCTAAATTAATTATTCATAACATTATATAGTTATATATTATATGTAAAAATACAAAACAATTTCATATGTTACATTTAGTATATATTTAATTTCTTTATATCATGTTATGCTTGAAACACTAAGTTAAAATGGAAATAATCTAGTGAGAATATTATTTCAACATGACCATTATAGAATATAATTTATGTCTGAGTGTATGAATATAATTATATTATTAAAATATATATTTTACAAACATAAAATTTTTATCTATTTCTTATAAATTTTAAAAAATATTTTTTGTACTAAATTGAAAACATTTTTTAAAAGCTATATTTTTTCATAAATTTCGTTTAGCTTCCTTTTGAATTTATAATATATTTTTTTAACATTTATAAACAATTAAGGTGAAAAAATAAATTTTATTTTTAAATCATCAGAAAAAAATATATATTAGGGTCATTGTTAGGGATTTTTTTTGAATATTTTCATTTTTTATTTGAAGAATAAAATCCCTGAGAAATTTAATTGAAAATTAATTTTTCCTTTATTTAATTTAAATTGTAAAATAATGAATTTAATTAATATTAAATGAAAATATGATATAAATCATATCAATTTGTACAATATATGTCATTGTAATAATTTTACTATTAAATTTTTATATAAAAACGTGGTCAACACTTGAGTATTTTTTCATTAAAACTGATTTTATCTCCATTTTTATAAAATTAGCTTTAAATTAATATTTTCATGTTTTGTAAATGGAATTTGGAAAATTGTATTAAATATTTGGATTCAAAATTATTTAGAAAATATTTACTGTGAAATATATTTTTTACTAATATGGATAGGGAAAATAATAAAAATTAATTATATTGAGTAAGGTAAAAATGGATTTTTTAGGGGATAAACTAAGAGGATAACTATTGAAAATAATCTAAAACCATGTCCAAAAAAAATTTCTCCATATATATAGACCTATATCATTATGTAATTATAATTTATCATTTTTTAAGCCTGTGAGAAGAAAATAATGTTTGTATAATTGAATCTTTTAAAAAATTACAAGTGCGCCACTGACATCATGTACAAAAAGATAACCAAACCTCTCTTTATAAAATAATAAAACCTCATATTATTGGACGAAAAATAACCAAATAACATTAAAACATCTATCTAAACATCATATAAGCCATATCTCCGTCATAAATTCTACCTTAGAAGGATTTAGTTCAAAATGGAGTATGATATAGGATGAAGTGTTAATTTTCTTCAACCATCATTTTTTCTTTATTTCATATTAAAACCCATTGAATTATTATTAATAAAAAATTATGGTAGAAAAACTCATTATGATCAATATATGAAGATTATTTTAAAAAAATTCATTTCCTACAATAATATACAAATCTATCATATGAGTTATAAAATCATTGATTAGTTGGATAATGGACTACTGCCTCGAGTACTGATGTGATTTTATCATCAATCATAGACTATCATGGATGGGTATGATGACAGATATAAGCAATATAAATGATATTTATAATATATATACATATTTATTAATTATATCATATATAAATTTACCTTCCATTTAGTACGAGGTAGAATAACATTGCTCACGTGTATGATAGAATACCTCCACATGATGTGATGTGATTCATCTTTGACAACTGCTTCACATGGATAGTCATATGTTTATGGTTAATCATTATAAATGATATAAAAGTTATATTTATGAGAAATATGAAAATTAATTAATCAAATAATTTCTATATCTCATTATATTTTTTTACATTTATTTTCATTTCTCTCACATAAATATGATATCCTTATTCATGTATGTGTGGAATACCTCATTCACAAAGTGAGGTGAAACTCACTTCATCACCACATCACATCGATGATATATATATGTATGTATTTGTATATTTAAATGAATATTATTTATTTTTTTATTTTATGATATTATGATCATTATGTAATGAAACAATATCTCTTAAATTCAATCCATAATGATCATTTGAAAATTGAAACGTTACACTTGGTTCTGTATGACAAAATGCCTACATAATTTTATTGTACATCATTTGTAAAATCCATATTTAATTATATAATTAAATGTATAATATTTTTAACATATTTGGTTAATTTTTAATGATTATTATTCATGATATTATTTCTTTACATAGTATGATCATAAATTGGAAAATTCATAATAAATCATGAATGAGAAAACAAGGCAATAAACCCCTGAAGCAAGTAAGATAATTAAATACTATTTATAGACATGTTGTAAAATTATATAAGAAGATAATATATGATTTTTAAAATATTTCAGTTTTTCATGTATATGTTTTATACCTGTATAAATTCGTTATACCAACCATTAAATAACGTTCAATAGAAAAGAAGAATAAGGTAAGGGATTTTATATCAATATATATTCATTTTAGTCTTATTTTTTATTATGTTTCAGTTCATTCTTATGTGGTTAATATACATCCATCATAACGTTTAATATTTTGATTAATTTAGAATTCATTGTATTTACTATTTTAATTTGAATTATTTCATCCAAATGTATTTTTCCGAAAAATAAAAAGTAGTAAAGGTTATAATAAATTCTAAATTTCTATTTTGATTGTTAACATTCTCTTTAAATAAGGACATTATTCAAATTATTATTCATTTGAAATTATATATCTATATAATTTTTTATGTATAATATCACATTATAAATCTAATATCATTTTTATATATGGTGATTGATTTTAATTTTATTTTATTTACTAGGAATGTTTTGATAAATATGATTCCTTTAACCAATATGGATAATTTATGATAAAGACTATTGATCCATTAATTAAAGTGTTCGTTTAATATATATGGGATGATTTGGACATTCAGTTATGATAGGATCCAATATTATATATATTCCCCATATGCATCTATTGGTAGTAACTGAAATATTATAAGGCCAAATTAAATAGTTTTATAGATGATGTTTTATGCCATATTGTGAATGGTAATGCTGGTTGAGGAATCATGTTCCTAAGATATTACATTCATTAATTAATAACTAACTTCATTTAGAATTACCTTTTTTTATTAACCTTATTTTTTCACAATGATATTATATATGTAAGGTTACACTATTTAATTAATGAATAAATTTAATTTGTGTTATGTGATTAAGATTACCACATTAATTATTCCTTACCAATTTATATTGTAATGTTATTTAAGTGGAATTATTTATTAAGATATATACCTAGTAAAGTTGTTGATTCTCTATTTATTAAATATTTCTTCCATTTAACATAATCTATAATGATATATTTAGCTCACATTTATTTTGTTTATTTTCTAAATGTAATAAAAGTGAATCTATTGAATTATATTTCAAGGATAATGGTCATTTTTATGTGGTATTCACAATATATTTTTTTTTTCATAATGTAAAATGGGTTTCATGTATAATTTGTAATCATCAAAAATAACCATTCAATCTAGATTTTATTCTTCATATTTATGCTAATGTAAAAATTTATTATATAGTATCTGGGAAGGAATTATTGGGTTTATTAATGTTTGTGTTAGAGAAAATTGACTTGAAAATTGGGAACTAGATTATGGAATAAATATTTTATGGATCATAGAACTATGATATATAAAGGGGATAATTATATTAAAAAATTAATATTCTTATAAAAATTTTCTTAAGATGTTTTTCTGTGAAATATATCCATCTCTTAATATTACATATGAACATGGTTCTAGAAAATAGCTAATTTTTTTAGAAATAACACCAAAAGGGTGCATTGTGATTGATGAAATTGTCAACTGGTGCCTGAAAACTGGAATTATAGTTCACCTAATTTTATACTACTATGGATGTTTCATAGGATAAATAAAATTTTTATTAAAAATCATTATGATGGATTTGGAAATATTTATAACCCCTTGTCTTCCAAGGATTATGATTCAGATAATAACCATGAATTAATTTTTATTTTATGTTACTCATTAAGCCATATTTAAAATTATACATTATTTTTTAAAATTCAAAACATTATTAGATTATAAATTATAGTCCATTTTTATAAATGGTACTTTCAATGAATTAGGGTATAAATAATAATGGAAAATATATATATTTCTATATTGAGGAATCAAATATAGTTGTTATTATAACTGAAGAATTATAACTATATTAGGAATGAATAATCATGTTAAAAATATATAAACCCTTAGGGGATGGAGAATACTATACCAGCGTGAGATTATCCAATTATGGGCCATATTATGAGATATAAACCCACATAATTTTATTTTACTATTAATTAAATGGATTAATATTAAGGGATTATGTCTATTGTGAATATCATCATAGAAAAAGGTTGTGTTAAAAAAAATTATAATTACAATGTATTACCTCAAAGGAAATGATGATAAATGGAATTCATTGGTCAAGATTACTAGTGAGGAATATAAAATAGATATCTTATTAATTAAATTGTTTAATTACAAATTAATAGATAGATGTTATCATAATGTGATAAAAATTGAAAATAAAATAATGATCCCTTCCCTAAATAAAAAGGAAGACGAATTTGTTGCTAATTAGGTATTTTAATTTGTAATTTTATAATGATATTATCAATATTACATAAAATTTTTAATATATTGTATTTTTATGGATTTAATCCTAGTATCTGAATGGTAGCTACTACTCAAATTATTTCATCACTAGATTAATTCTTAATTCTATTATATATAAAGTGAAGGTAAATTATAAATCACACATATTCACAGGAAATGAAGAGGATAATAGTATATATGAACAACTTGAAAAAGTAATTGTTTTAATGAAGAATAATAATACACATTGATTTCTATATTTTGATTACTATATAAAGAAAATTAATAAAAACTTGATTGGATTTGGATTTTGTTGTGAGTGAGATGCTAAGGGTAATCCATATAATGAATGAATAGGGAATAAATAAATAAATTATGTGAAGTGATTTATTGTTAATGATATTGGGATCTATGAAAATTAATTCACCAGGATTCAATGGAATCCACAAAATAAGAATCAATGTGTAGATGGACAAGCACACACTATCTATATATTTGATGTAAATATACCCTATTATTTAGTTGTAGATACTATATTCCTATCATAAATATTATATATTTATTTATTAAATTTAGGATCCTCACTCTAATTTGTATCTACATTATTTTTAATCAAAATTACACATTTCAATATAATTGATGGGCTAATGATACAATATTCCAATCATAAATATTATAAAAATCAAATTTTTATTAGATATTTCCTTATAGAGGAATCCAATTTTTATTCTTCCATCAATAACTGATTGGTTTTTTATATAATTTGATTCATTAAATAAGGTACATGGTTGTTTTATATTACAAAATTAAAAATTTATGTAATATTTATCAACGGAATAGAAAACTCTCAATAATAATTTCCCAAATCATGATCTTTAGACGGAATTGGTAATAATTTCATTGATGTTTTGGAGAAATTATCTCTATGGTAAAATATCTGAGATAAAAATGATCACAAAAACATAATATACAACTTTTTAGTGAAATAGATCAATCGGGGACAGAAGCAGCCAATTGAGATAGTCAAGGATTATGATATCTATAAAATAAGTGAGATGATCAATCAAGGTGAAATAATCAAGCTATTATAAAACAAATGATGTTTTAGAGGTATCATATGATCATAGAAATTGTATATATGAATATAGTAATCCTTATATTAGGGGATATGTCTCCCATTTTTCAAATGATTGAAAATAAAACTTTATTTGAGAAGATGAAAATATATATACATGATGATGTGAACATTCCGATAAAAATTATTGTTGTGAATGATGATACATTAGTATAGTTCATCTGTGTTGATAGTGTCCAAATATTTGGAGTGATATTATATGTTACATCTATATCTACCTGGAAAGGGAAACATTGGTTTTTTCTAGTATCCCTAATTTCTATGTTAACCTTGTTATGAAAAATATGTATAGGTTTTTTTGGAATTTTTTTGAGATAACATTAAGTATAAAATTTTCAATTACGTGTCTATATGATTCATTTTTAACTAGTGTAAGAGGTTATAAAAAATACTATATGTTTCTTAGAACCTTTTCCTATTCATATGTGGTAATTAGATGTAATTTCTATAGACTATCTTCACAAGGAAACCAATGGATCATAAAAATATTGATAAAATATGGGTTATCATTATTCACCTAACCAAATAATCATAATTCCATACTATATGAGAAGATTTTCATATTAAAAGACCAAGAATGATCGATATTAATAAATTTTTGAGTCATTAGGGTCCACCCCAATAATAATTTTATCATGATCCCTGTGTTACATTAAAAATATAGAATATTATTGAGAAGGCTATTGATATAGATTGTCATTTCAGAATAATCAACCATCATTGAATATATATATATAGTCAGAAAATATCATTTTATAAATGGTATAGATATTAAACTCATTATCAGTAAACAATCACAAAATGTTGTTCCATTATTAACCTTTTTTATAGTTTCCAATATGAATATTTTGTTAATGTATTCAAATGGTGTCACATGAACCACTATATAGAATGTTATGTTGTACTCAAATATATTATTATAATGATGGAGAAATAAAATGACCCCCATAACATGATGGGGAGACTATAAAAAAAGTTAAAGCTTATTCTTTGTCAAATTAATGAATACAAAAGAATGTAAATCTATTTTATAAATAATCAATTGATGGATTTTGAGTTTCGAGTTAGAGATCATGATTTTCGAAAAGTATGTCTATAGAAGGGAATGATAAATTTTTTAAAAAATGGAATCTATGACCCATATATATAATACCCATAAAAATTATTCAAATAATTGGAGTTTTTTATTAACATTTTCTAATGACTCTAAATATCTAAAATGTATATGTTGTGTTCCATAAATCCTTGATATGTATGTATATTCAAAACAAATAACTTGTTATAACCTATAATGAAATAAAATTAAAACCTAAACTATCATATTATAATGAAACTATCTACATTCTCAATACAAGGGATGATGTTTTTGGGAATCAAAAAACTCCAATTTTATTTTTACATTGGAGACCTCACAAAATAGAGGATTCAAGGTGGAAAACAAATGATATTATGAGAAAAGACTACCTTTATATCTTTATAATGTAATAACCATGATATTTAAAAGTTTAATTTTTTTTTCATGTGATAATTTTACTCCCCATGAATTTTCATTATATATTTCTTTCATACTAAATTCAATTTTGAAGATAGATTGTAATGATTACAACACTAGGTTTAAAGGCAATTTATTTATTATGTAATTTTTTAAACATTATAATTATAAATAAGAAATTAAGATAGTAGGTATGAATAGATATATATGTTGACTAATATATATATTACACATGTAAATTTTTTAATCTATTTATTATTAATTAAAATATGAATAATTTTTTCGAAATTTAATGATTTCTTAAAAACTATTTTATTTCTAAAAGGCGCATTGGTCAATATTTGAAAAAAATAATGAAATTATTTTTGGAAACTTATTAAATTTTTATGAAAAATAAAATTAATTTATTAACTTATTACATTAAAATAACTTTTTGGTGAATTTTTATTATTTATTTAAAAAAATTGTATTTTTGATAAATAGGGAAAAATAGTGATTTTTTATTGAAAAATATTTTTTTGTTTATTAAATTTATAATATAAAAATATATTTTGAATTAATTTAAGACAATCATAGTAAAATCTTAGATCAATTAATATAATTTTTTATATCAATTATTTTAATATTTAATATTTATATAAAAACATTGTAATAATTTGAACATTTTCTCTTTAAAACCCAACATTCTCGTAGAATTTGTGGAATTGACATTAAATTAGTACTTTCCACTCAATTACAGGAATATAAAAAAATGGAATCGATATCTGGAGTCAAAATAATTTATAATATCTTATATGTAAAGCAAAATACTATACCAAAATGAGTTGTTAATATAATATCTTTAATATATGTAGTTAATGTAATAAATTATTTTCTATGAGTTTATCTTAGAGAGGATGGTAAAAAATGACCTACCAACATCCCAGAAACCAATTATATGGACATATATAGAACTATTATCTTTTATGTTATATAATTATCAATTTCGGAAAAATTTACATGATAAATAACATGGGATTGATTGAATCATATAAAAAATAACATGTGTGCCTGTCACATCTCTTATAAAAGTCCACCCACTATACTATATTAATTACACATTAAAACCACGTTGGTTCACCCAATAAATACCCACATCACATACAAAATTACCTTACCCTATCATATAAGTTATATATTAGGAATAAATCTTACAAGGTCAAAATTTATTGAAAACCAATGGAGGATTCCAAACAAAGAGGTATCATTCTTCAATGGTAATTTTTAATTTTTTTCTACACACCATTAAATTATTTTTAAAACATTTATTTATAATGAAAATATTATATAAATTTTTTCATTTTTTATATAATAATTTAATTTCCTACAACCTTATACACTTCCATCACATTTGATATGAAATAATGCTTTCTGTGTACAGAGGTCTATCACCTCGCGAGCTGATGGCATTCGTTCATCCATTACAACTTTTCATAGTTGGGTATGAAGATAGATATAAAGTATATATGTTATATAATTAAATAATATATATATATATATTGTAATTATATCATACATATCATTTTACCTTCAATTCCATTGTAGATACTTAATCATTTTGTGTGGTGTATGATGGACAACCACCGAAGGAAGTGATGTTGTTAATCTTTCATCATCACTTCACATGAAATATGATAAGGATAATGATAATGGGTTTATGTGATATAAATGAAATAATAATTATATGATTGACATATTTTTTATTCTTTAATGATAATATAAAATTTTATTTGTTGTCCTTTCACTCATATAAAGATGATTTCATCGTTTGTGTGTATGTGGATTACTACCTTGTTGAAATAATGTGACTCTATTTTAATCACCACAATACATGGATGATATATATGTAAAGAAATAATATGGTATTTATTATAATCTAATCATTATATATATAATATATATTTCATACCTTATTTCCATAACGATCCTTTGAAAAATGAAACGTTACACATGTGTATGTATGTAAAACCATATCCATGAGAGTAATGTTATTTATATCTCAAAAAAAATTTATGACCATTTTTAAATGAATCATATTTTAATATACATGATTATTATGTAATAATATTTTTTTTATGTTTATGTATCTATCTAATATGCACAAAAAGTAGAAAATCCTTAACAAATCGCATTTGAAAAGACAAGGTGATTAACACAAGATAAATGAATACAATGAAATATTATTGAATTTTTTTAGAAAAATTTATTAATGGGATTATATATGATATTTTAAATATTATTAAGGTACTCTTGTAAGTAAAAAAAATATTCCAACAAAAATATAATCGATTAAAAATGGTCATTCAAAATGAAGAAGAAGGTGATGGATTTAGTTTCAATTAACATTCCATTGATACTTATTTATTATTATGAAAAAAGTAACTAAATATTTTTTATATAATTACCTATGTATATGTAATATCATTATTAATTAATAAATCTAGTTATTTTATGATTCAATTTTATATATTTTCTCCAAGTGGTTTTTTATTGAAAATGTTCGTGTTGTAACAGTGATTACGAAATACTTATTTTTGTTTTGAATGTTAACCTTCTCATAAAAATTAAATTTCATATAATAATATTTATTTATATATTAAATTTATATTATATATATATTTTTTGTTTTGATGGATATTATTATTACATTAACATTATGAAATTTTTCTACATGGTGTCTATGTTGAATGTTATTTTATTAAGTAGGTAGATATTGATAAATCAAAACCCATTAAAAAATAAAAATATTCAACGATGAGTCAAATATATTAATAAAAATATATATATAATAAATATATAACTTATTATTTCTAATTTTCGGAATGGGTGGGGTCTCAATTTTATTTATTCATTTGATGAATTAATAGATCTCATAAGATAAATTAGTTGGAAAAGTTAATCAGTTTATAAATATATTTCTGAACCATATAGTGAAAGTTACTAATGGAAGATTTTTCAAGTTCATGAGATATTAGGACTTATAATTGAGAACAAAATTCATTTATAATATAGTTATTTTTATAATCTTTACATATTTCATACTAATTCATTATCTAAATGAATATCATTCAATGTAAATTGATTGAATGGAATGTGTTTTTAGGAATTTCCCTTTCCATATTGAATGTAGAATATTAATTAATGTTGTAATGATATTGGAAATGTAAATATTTTATAAATAATTTATATTTACATAATAACAATCCTTTATTTAATCATTATATCTTCCAGTATACATAACTCTTTTTAAGCATTCATTCTCACACGTTTTTTTTTCAAGTCCCATGCTTATGATGATTAATCCATTGAACATGTTTTCAATTAAAATGAGAGTATTATTATGATATTAAATATGTTATATTATCTATTACCAATTTTACATTGGTATCACGTATGTGTCCAGTTCTTCAATATTTGTAAGAATATTGGTCTTTCAAGATTTGATTCCATGTATCAGTCGAAAGTTATAAAAATTAGACACCATGTATGGGATATTGTACATGGTTTCATTATCATATATGATATATTAAATATTAGTATGTTTATGATATACATTAATATCATTTTTAATACAATTCTAGAAATGTTGAATGTATATTTAAAAAAGTGAAAGTGTGTGGTAAGGGATTTCACACCAATTTCCCGTAAATTTTAACATATTTGGTATTATAAAACTATTTACATTTATGATATATATATAAATATTACAATTGATTATTGAAAATGAATATATATTTAATAATAATTAGTAAGGTTTTAATTCATGTTATCTCTATCATATAGTTAGAATATATATGTTATAAAATATTTAAAATATTTTTTTACAGACTCAGTTTATTATGATTTCATATCATTTTTGTTGAAGATATATTATAATTATTCAATTACAAACTCTATTTATAATATATTAACTGGTGATTTATGGATTTTATTTATTTAATTCCAAATTTTACACTATTTGTATCATAAATCATCTATTTAAATGTTTATAATAAAAAATGATATTATTTCTATTTTTGATAAGGAATAATTTTTTTCTATATACCGGTTTTTCAATTTATTATAAATTTTCATATTATTTACTCAATTAATTATTACCAAATTTTTATGTTATTTTTTTCTTTATAAAATGGTTGAATTAAATATATACATTTTTTAATGTTTAATGTTTCATTTATTCTATAAAAAGTAAAATTGGAAGGAGTTTTTTTAAATTATATGTATTTTACATAATTTTCATCTACAAAAACTATTTTATGAAAATTATATTATTATTCATCATTTTAATTTTTTATAAAATATAAGTCATCAATGAAATATTATTTTAAGGTTTTCTTTTTCATTTTTCCTATTTCAACAAAATTCAATTATTTATATCAGTACACATATTTTCTAATGATTTTGTAATCATTATTTATTAGTTTTTTTAATTATTCACATTCATGAGATTATCATTCATTTTAAATTTAATTTATGCTAAATATATAAATTGTTTTATCAAGTATATGTTTATTGCATAAATTTTTTACCATTCAAAATGATGCATTTTATTTTTATCATTTTCGAATTTGACTTAGTAAATCTTGTAATTTTTTATCCTTTAATTATTATTGATAATAAATGATAATTGTTTTTTAATTTAATGAGTCAATTAATATTTGAATAATTCATTAGTCTTGTAGTAATGTTTAATTCCTACAATAATATATCATATTGGTTCATCAACCACAATGTTGAAAAACTATTTGGATGACCATATTAATTGTTTTTTTGGAGTATATCCACCAATCAAATAAAAAATCCTAGAACATACCATTAATGGTGAATATATCCTGATTTCTGAAAACACGATGTCTAAAATTATTCATTTAAATAATTGAGAATTAATTTTTTTTATATTTGAGATTGTTAAATTGACATTTTAAATGGATTCATCTAATACTCATGATATTGATTAAAATGAATCTATTTTCAATAATATATATATATATATATATATATTTGTATATATATTAATTAATCCACATTTAATGTGGGTATATTTTATTATACATAAATATTAAAATCAAAATCAGATTACCCAAAACTTGTTTCTATTCCCGTTGATGTAAATAAATATACATTGTATTATTCCAAGTATTCATAATATTTACTAAATATGTATTCTTGTATTGTAATTTAAAAATAAATCATGATTCATGTATATATTTAGTTATTCATGACTACTATAAAATGAAGTCCACTAAAAATGTTACTATTATATATAATACTACATTAAAAATTTATTAACTAGATATGGGTTAATTGAGTTGGGGATTCTATCCTTAATATGAAATAAAAAATAGTACAATCTTTGTGGAAGAGATTTAGAAAATGGTGATTTGTGGAAATTATCTTATTAAATACAGTAAGGATTTATTAATGGTTGAAATTTTTGGGTTTCTATGAAATAATTTCAATTTTAGATATACCATGTAAACATTATTTTTGATTAATTTAATCTAGTTGTTATAACTACTAAAAGAGATAATAATTTATATATTGTCTTTTATTCATGTTCTTGGTGAACGGGTCATCATTGTGAACCAGGTTTAAAACTCATGGGGATTTTATTGGGTAAATTATCATATTATTTACAAACCATTATAAATAATTTTAAAAATTAATAATTATATAAATATATTCACATTGTTTCATTGATTATGATTAAGATAATAATAATGAATACTTTTTTAATTTATAATAGAGTAGATTTGTTATTATATATTACAATATAAAATTCATATGTTTATGAGATAATCGAGTACATTACATTAATTAGAAATTTTATTACATAAATAATGTTATCATTACTATTGCCCAATGTATAAATTTTCCAATTGGGAATGCCAATACAACTGGTTACACAGATGATCATATAATCTCTATATTTGGGTAGTCAACCCAAGTTATAACTAATAACCACACACTTGGAGAACCATTATATTACCCATTATGATACCCCTATATTATACTGTTTAATACGATATAACCCTTCATATTATATTGTAACTATATATACAGTTGTAGCTAAGTAATGGATTATTTGTCAAGAAATGATATTTATCTTCTTGAGATTAAATGAAAGGGGAAAGTTTATACTGACAGAATATTATCATAAAGGTTATTTTTAATAGGGTTAGTCATTTATCAATAATATAAGGGATTGTGATAGAATAAATTATATAGAATATATAGTCATTTGTTTCTAAGAATATTTTATAATCTGGTGATATTATTTTATGTTAAATCAAAAAAGATATGGAATTTTATTGATGTTATTTATTAAATTGGAATAAATAGTTGAATATATTGATATATAATTATAAAAAAATATCATTTCTTAAATAAGACCATTTTGATGAAGAAATATCCCCCATTAAATAATTATAGACAAATTTCTTTTTGAAATTCTTGAAGTTAATGAGGGATTGATTAGTAATTATAGAAATAGTTCATCTAGATATCAAATTCAAGGGTTATAAATAAATAAATTTATCTAATGCTTCAACTAGAGACAAATTAGGCATTTTTCAAATCTATTTCTGCATTGTAAAAAGAATATACAATAAATGTAGATAATAAGAGAATGAAACCCTTATATGAACCATATAGATGAGGTTGAATCTCACAAATATGTGGGGGATGAAACCATAATCAAAGATTAATGTTTATCATCTTGCAAATTTGTTTCTCTAACTTATCACAATTTTATATATTTCAATTTTCCCAAAAATAACTTATTTCCCTTGAACATAATGAGTTTTGTTGTTTGTAAAAAATCTAGTTTAATGATCACTACAACAAGGATGTGTCATTCAATTCCCATTATTACACATAACCAATACTTATTTTAAAATTTTATTATATTACATATGGTTTAATTTTATATGATCCTTCATTTGGAATTTGTTTTTATATTATAATATAAAAAATTATTTAAATTAGAATTAAATTATTATTTCTAATAATTATTTGCAACTCCAAATAGTTATAATAGATATATCATCATTAGGTTTACTATTATATGCACCCCAAATATATCATCTTAATGAAAATCTAGGGAAGAATTGAAGTCACAACATATAGTTGAAAAACTATTCCCTTCAAATTGATGGTGTAACTATTGTGTATAAATAAAATGATGTATTTACTAAAGAATTACATGTACATCCTCAATTTAATGATGTTATGATTTATATTGATTTAATAACTTTTTCATGACTCATATTATATAATCCTTCAATAATGTAAACTGTAGAATTAGTAGAGTAAAAAAAACAACTATAGATTTTTTCAAATATGGTAATTATACATTCTAGTGTTTCTCCATGAGGATCCACTATATAGTACATTAAGAAGAATGATATATAAAAAAGTATTTATATTGACTATTGTAAACTAATTCAAATTCTTATATAGAAAATGTGTCATATTGATTTTATTGATAAATAATTTTATCATCATCAACATGATCAATAATTTTTATATACTGAACTTTTTTGGTATAATTAATTAATAATGAACATGGAAGATATCCCATGAAATATCTTAATATGATGTATAAAATAATTTTAATAAATTATTGTCATTTGGAATATCTAATTCACTATTTATTTTCATTGATCTAATGAAAATATTATTCAATTCATATCATGATATCTTTTATGGGAGTTTTAATTAATTATATATTATTAGATTCTATATACTATAATGGAAATGAGAATTTTCTGAGGGTCATTAATAATATACATGAAAGGAATCCAAATATATGCGATATTAATATTGTTTGAATTATGTCTTTATAATTTTCCTTTTCATCTCCATATTATCTCTAAATTTGAAAGATCAATTGATCATTGGATGATTAACAAAATAAATCTAAGAAATACACCACAGAAGATCACATTGGTATATTTTTTTATTGTTATTCTATATTTCTATCCATAATTTTAATTAATAATTTAACTATTGGACAACCCATTGAATATAATAAACATAATGGGATTATGTTCACATGATTTTTTTTAAAATGTTGTTTTAATAAATTAAATATGATATTGTTCAAGGTTATTATTTTGAAAACACCATAACCAAGTGATATATTTATTATATATAGTGATGAATTTAAGTATGTAATTTTAAATTTCCTTATTTATAATGATAAGAGTATTTTTTATTAATTAGTGATGTTTAAGACTCATTATAGAACTATCTGTGTCATGATCATGATATGTAATCTATAATATATTATCTGATGACATGGAAAAATTAATTCTATTTTATATGAAATGAGATATAAAAATTAAATAAGATCTTAAAATACATATATTTAGTAAATAACCTCAATAATATGGAAATACTACTGATTAATTTAGTCAAGGATTGTGATTTCACAACCCCACCACCCATGAATGTAAAATTAGGCTTCATATACACTGAGGATTAAATATATTGTGTTCATAACCAAATTTATGATTACAATGTATCATATGATAGTGGATTTATTATATATGTATTCAAAAATCATAATAGAATGGAAATACCTTTTTATGATTCCAAAATAATCTTCATTGTAATAGATAATAAGTAATAATCTTGGATATGATAATTTTCATAGTAAAACATAATCCATGTATAATACGAAATGAATAACAATGTATATGAAGATGTTATTATTAATAATATATAGATTCAATGTGATACATGTATACCAGATATGAAATTGAATTAATTTAATGATTTTTATATAATTAATTTCCTAATAAACTATGTTTTATCCATGATTTATAGGGAATTAATGTAAGATTTTTTGTGGGAAAGTATGAAGCATGAAATTACTGATAATTATAATTATTATTAGCTTGTAAACATGTGATGTCTAATAGATTATATCCTAGAGGATTCATGTAATATCTACATTTTCCTATCATAAAATACGATGATGTTACTATGGAATTTTTCACTAGATTACAGGATACTCTTAGAATTTATAATCAAATATTTGTTATTGAGTATAACTTAACAAAATATGGACATTTCATCTCTATTATAGAATATTTAACTCATATGTAAAATGAATGTTTTTATATTAAAAAAATTATTTGATTTAATGGTGTAATAGATTTAATTATGTAAGATCATGAGACATGATTTTCCTGAAAATTATAGAATACTAATTTTATGAATCGGGATACTGAACTATATTTTATCACCTTCCATCATTATTAAATTAATGATCATCCCAAAAACACAATTAAAACTATATATGACATGCTGAGAATGTTATGATGTGACTTTAATGTATTGTGTTACCTATAAATTCAATGGTTCTAGTTTTCCGATGACAAAAATTTCATTTTGGTATTCAAATGACACTTTATGAATTATTATTTGGAATGATATTCTGTACTATATCATGAATGTACGAAGTTTGTGAAATGATGTCAAATTTATATAAATTTCTAAGAGGATAATAAAAAGGTAAAAACTACTCATACTCATGTTTATGAATCTAGTTAAAGGTATATGATTTTTGATAATAACAGCAGGAATATATATGAATTATAGAGAATATGCCAAATAATACTATTAAAACATTATAATAATTGTTTTGAATGTTCTATTATGATGATAATGTTCTGTTGTATCCATAAATACCTTTTTAAAATTTTCTTATAACAAAATCATCCATTTTATCATTCAAATGTTACTATATCAATCATTATAGGACATGTTATTTTGTAACACTTCATTTAGTAATGAAGATGGTGAAATTAATATAATTTTCTGTAATTAATTTTTCAAGGAAACAATAATTGAAAATAATATGAATAACCACATTATATAATCCAAAATATGGAATATGATATACTCTAATTAAATAAGTAATTTTCTTAAATTTCATTTGGGAGATCATGATTTCATTTAGTTATCACTATATATGTGTGTTAAAAGGTTCATTAATAAATGAAAATTGATCCTCATACACTTTATACATTTTGAAATTTGGTATTGAAGTATTGTTATGGCATATAGTTTGTAGCTTCATCCGGAAAATATAATGTATTTTCTGTGTTAATATTTTATATATAATATTTATATGTTAGACCCAAGACATTATTTAACCTCTAATGAAATATAAATATATCATTATATATATTACATTGATGAGACTATCAATTTTTATGTATCTATAAACAATTTTTTTAGAAATTAAATGAATGGTCTATTAAAGCTATATTTTTGTAATAATAAAAATTATTAAATTTCATTGGAAAATTATTATGTTATGAGGAAGAACCACAAACATTTTTTAGATGTTAATTTCCATGATAATATCAAGTATATAAAATTTTAATGGTGGAGAAATTTAATAAAATAGTATACATTATATTATGTGACCATTTTATCTAAATAAAAATAAAACACAATGTGATAATTAATACTTCATTTCACCCACAAATTCTATTATGATATTGTGAAGTTTGATTTGTAATATAATGGTAAAAAATTATTTTATATTATATAATTCAGACATTTAATAGATATACTTATTTATTTATAATTTAAAATTTAGTATTTAGTTATTTATGCATTTATTTGTATTAAATTATTGTAATATATATAATTAACTATGTATTGATTACCAATTTTATGGAATTAATGATATTATCATCTGGAGGTACGTGGGATATTTTTGAGAATTTTTTTTAAATGTATAAAGGAATAAATTTTAATTAATTAAAATATTTTTTAATATGATATTATATATTATATATATATATATCCATATATTTTTTATTACTATTCTTATATATAATATAAGATCATCGTTTCTTGAATAATCAATTACCAAAAATATATTTTTATCCACGTTTTGTTTGTTCATATTAAAATTAATATCATCCAATTATATGATTTTAATTTTATAAAATAGATCCCATATTTGTTGAAATAATAAATAATATATGACAATATTATGAACATAATTTTCATTTCAAAATGTATAGTAAAATAGTAACAATTTATTACAAAGGTTATGCCAAAAAATTGATTACCAAAGGATAAATCTGAAAAAACCTTGTTAAAATGACCTATACATATGGATAAACAACATTTGGAATATTTATTTAGACCATAACCTCATGAACTAAAATTACTTCATTTTAGAGAAATTTGTATACTAGGGTGAATAAATAATATTTGAAAATATTGAAACATGAGAGGCATGTTAGTCACCTCAATTATAAATGGGATCCCCTCCCCTTACTGATTCACAACTCATGACACATTTATCTAGCCCTACCATGAAATAATATCTCCCCAATAATAATTTCTATGTTCTAGTGGTTTTCCCTCGTAAACTACCAATGATTAAGTCCTCATGATGAGATCCAAATGAGGTTTCTCTAAAATAATATAATCATAAATACCAAGATAATTCATTTTCTACATTTTTATTCCACACCATTGAAAATGTAAAAAATAGAAAAATATGATAAAACATATATATATCATATCATAATATTATATAAATAAAATTAATTATTATTAATCCATCTCATTCTCTATCAAATGAGAATCAAAAATATCACTCATGTGTACAGTAGACTGCAACCTCTTAAACTATGGTAATTTTTTAAATCAACACATCTCAAGGCTTGTAATAATGTTATATTTAATAAAAATATTTGTTAAAGATGAAATAATATTATTTATATAATTTTAATATATCATATACTTAAATAACCCAATTTCAATATAAAAATGATAATGTCACTCGTGTATACACATGACTTATCCTCTCCATGAAGTGAACTGATTCATTTCACATGTCTACAATTATATAATCATTCTACAAATTTATCTAATAATTAAATATTTTATTTATATAACTAATATAATTATTTATATGAAGAATATATACCCTATTTTGAATGATATTTACAACAATGATGAAAATAACATTAGATAACTATACAGATTAACAATTGAAAGACTAACAATAATGAAACATTATTAAAGAATTAGATGTAAATTATTATAATATAAAATGAAATATATTATATATATTAATATCTATATGGTGTTATGTAATAACATAATTCTAGACATTATAGAGTTTATTTAAGGCACATTTAACAAAATGGATGTGTGTGATACTTGATTTTGTCTCAATTTCGACGGAATTGGAACACATTTGGTCTCACGAACATATTTACATTAATTTAATGTATATAATTAAAAAAAATATGTAATTAAATTGAAAATATATTTATCCAAGAGGATTAATTCTTCAATTCATGTTATATATTCAATTATAATAAATTTAAATGTATCTAATGAATTAAGAATTGATTTTATAATCTGATTTTGGATAGATTTATTTTACTTTTAATTGATGAAATTTTAAAATATAACATATATAAAATAAATATTTTTATATTATTGAAATATTTAATGCTTTTTATTTTTTCCTCTAATTATCCTCACATTTGAACTAGAATACTAAAATGAAATATTTAAGAGAAAAAATGGTCCCAGTTGACTTTCCCGTCATGAATATTTTTTCTTCAATGTTTGATTTGAAAATATTTTGTTCACAAATGTTATTTTAATTTACTAAAATAATTATTAAGGTTGTTTTTATAACATCTACAAATCAGAACAATGGATTCAGTTCTAAAATCATAATCATTTCATTATAGGATTTCATACCAATAATAATGTCCCAATTTTCACAATCTAAAACATACATCTTCAAATGAAAATTTTAGATCACTTTCATTATCAATGAACTTATAGGTTTAGAGTTATATGAAATTATAAAACATAATTAACTTCATAGATTCATAAATAACATGTTCATAATGATGAAAACTATCTCCAACTATACCTAGTTCATCATAATACAAATTGGGTCATCATTTCCATATGCATGAATCCCATATACAAATAATTATTTTAACAATATTCATGATAATAATGGGATTTAGAAACATAAAAAGTGTTAGATAAATGAGAATTAATATTAAACATTATTAAAATAAAATATAATTCACAAATTAAAATATGAGGATGAAAAATGTATGATGGAATTTTAAATATTCAATAGATTAACAATAATAAAATCATATGCATCAACAAGGATAAATATAAATGTTGTATGAAAAAAATACTAACAAAGGGATGTTCATCTGATGAAAAAATCACTAACCTTCTGAAATAAATCATGTTTTAATTAAACATCTATAATTCAGAAACATCATATTGAAAATGGGTTGGTATCTTGGAGAATTATCATAACAACCCAGATTAAATATTTATAATATTTATTTTTAAATTATACTTTTAAAACCAATCAAGAAATATTTTTATGAAAAATGATATTCATTAAAATCATGAAGATGATAGGTTGTATGTATACAACAGTAATATTTCCTTTTACAATGATCATTATAGAATGATGTTATGTAGTATTTCATCTTTCAAAAATTATATCCATATTAAAATTACTAAATTTTTTTGTATATACTTATATGAATCATCCACATGTTCTGGTGGTTAAAAAAGAATCACATATCTTCAAGAAGGAGGCAGTCCACACATATGCATGAAAAACATCATCATTATTTAGTGTATGAACTAAAATGGTATAACATCTATTTTAAATGATAAATAAATCTTGAATATTATTATTATTACATTTATATATCATAAAGACACTGTATAATTATCTTTATTAAAATCAATGTATTTCATTTGTTAAAAATGATCCACCTTGCTTCCCGAGGTGGTAGATCACTATATTGAAGAGAAACATTATCATATCTCACAACATATTTAATATAAGAAGATATATATAATATAAATACTAAATAAGTATAATTATTTTTAAATTATATAATATAAAATTGAAATCAATAATTATAATATTTCATTAGAGTTGATGATGGAAAATTAATGACATTAATTTTCAAGGATGTAGACCATTATAAAAATGAATAATTATATTAAATACCATTAATATAATAGGTAATGTATTTATGTTATTTAATTTTTATAATAACATATATATATTTGAGTTATTTTTAAATTATATCAGAATAATTTAAATATATTTTATTTTAGTGAATATTGAGAAAAAAATAAAAACCTATTGTTAAACATGATTCATCTCCTTTAGAAAAGATCTATAGGTTATGACCTATTTCATTAAAATAGCAGTTTAATGGTATAAATATGTTATATAGTTAATAAGAGGCAATTTATGAAGATATTTGTGTTGTTACGAACTAATATAATTGGATTTTATGGTGTTAAAATGTGAGGAGGGTAGGTTTCCATATATAAGTGAGGTATTTAACACATTTATTTAATTTAAAGGGTCAAAAATGATTTTAAAATAAATCATGGGAAATATTTACCATTATATATCTATCTACATAATAATTTATGAATATAGATGTAAAATAAATTTTATACTAGGGTTTAGATCATTTGAACCCTTATATTTTTTAATTGACCCCATACTAAATATGTTTTCACCTTAACTGAAGTAATTATACTGAATTCTTTATTGATTAGGCTAAAAAATTATGTTTACATTATTTGATATTATAAATTTTTCTTATTCCAAATATGGAAAAAAATTTAGTAAATTAAATTCATATATGATAAAGAATTTAATATAATAGAAAACCTGGAAATAATAAAAACAATTATTCCATGAATTAATTTTTTTAAGAAAAAATTTATATTATTATCACTATAATACTAATAATAAACATAATATAATATTAAACAATCATATTTATATAATGAAATATATCAATTAAATGAAGCATCATTTGTATTTTTTTAATTATTTAAATTGGCAACTTATTATGTGTAGTTTACTAGTTTAAAGAAAAATATCATTTTTAGGATGAAAATAAACCAATAATAAAATTGAATATAATATTGATTTAAAATTAATTATGTGTATAAAATATAAATAAATAATCAATTTTTAAATTTAAATTAAATTAAAAACATAATGGTTTTATGAAGTAACTTAAATTTCATGAAAAATCATTGTTTTACAAAAAAATATATATTTCAAAATTTAAGAAAAAATAAATATTTTATTGAATTACCATGATATTAACAAAAGTTAATTTTTATATGGGGATTTAATAAGTGATATTAATTTCATGAAAATAATTTTACAATATTTCCAATATTTATTTACAATACGTTTCTTAAAATAATAATTTAATAATATTTTAACGAATCAATTTTATTTATGAAGAAAATTACATTTCTAAAAATTGATTGATTGATAAATATGATTTTATAAATAATTTATATTTGGAATGATATATATATATATATATATATCATTAATTACGAATTATTATTTATTATTTACAATTTAATAGATTGGTTATAATTCTTATATATTTTATGATCCCTTTAAGATTGGCGTTGTGAGTTGAATACTCTATCAAATATTATGGTCTTATATTAAAATATCATAGTGATACGTCCACCACCCAATTAATAAATTTCATCCTTGAAATTACAATATTGTATCTATAGTTAAGTTATTGAAATTTCAAAAAAAACATATTTTGGAAACCCACATCGTAAAAAGGATTGAAAACTAACTATTGTTAAGATAAAATAAGAAGAATGAGGGTCATCTAGAATTACCCATTCATGGTTTCAAAATAAGAGAACATTGGTGGGATGTAATGATTCGGATATGAATGAATGAATACATTCTAAATAATGATGTGGAGTCATAGATATCATTTATCACAATATTGAATGTGATCATAATAAAATAAACTATTGTATAACTATAATCAAAATAGTTATAAAAAGGAATTATTATCACCAGAAAATGATGGTAATATAACAATATTATATTGGGAATTAATTTTCTATTGTTCAAGTAATTACTTTATTGTCTTTTATAATGGGAAAATGTATTATAATTCCTTGGTTAGTACAATATGATTCTTTTATCAATTTCGTCCATAATATCATATTTTTCTCCAAACAATGAGTACTCAACATGATTTATTTAATGCCTGAAGATATACAATTAACCTTTAGTTGGCTATATTACCAAAAAAATTCATTATAAGTCAATTATATATATAATTATATAATATCCATAACTCCAAAATTTAGATCTGGTTGGTGTATTTCGTAAAATAAATAAACATACTTGTAGTGAAATAATACATTAATATCTAAAATTATTCTACAATGCCCATGTAAAAACAAAATATCTAATTATATAAATATCTATATATATATAATATAAATAATAAAATCAACATTAATGAGCTTTTTAATGTAAAATATTATTTCATACCATTAGTATAATAATTTCAAAAAATATATTGATCTTCAAAATAAATTTTTTTACTTACATAATCCCAAAATAACATTAAAATCCAAAAATTATCTATATAAAAAAATTATGTCCCCATAATTACCTCAGCATCCATGATAATAAATTCTCATAATGATATCAACATAATTAATATTATATATAAAAAATTAAATGGAATTTTTCACATTAATATGATTAATTACAAATAATTAAATCAAATAAATTGTATCATATAGTTTCCTGAATCAATTTTAGATATCATCAAACAAAACCTAAAGTGGGGGATCTATGACAATGATCATATGATAAAACCTAATCCTATATATATGTTTTATAATCCATAACTCATAAAAAATACTCACATTAAAAAAATATGATATCAAATGTTATCTAAACCTACATTTTGTTCCAAATATAATAGAATCAAAATGAAAATCCCAGATCTAGTGCTAAAATTATAAACATTATATTTCATAAATTAATAATGATAAATGTAAATAAAATTTCTTGATTAATAAAATAATATTTCAAATTAAAATATTGGATCACTTACATTTAAAATGACACAATTTACTTATAGTTTTTCTTAAATTGAAATAAAAATCTTAACACCATGGATTAAAAAACAATAGATTCATGATTAGGAAAAATATCTCCCATCATACCCACCTTTTTGTTTTCCACATTATTTCATCCTCATAATCCATATGAAACCCTTCTTGTCAAAATCCATTTAAATTCATTCTTAATATCCTATTGAAAATGAAATATATGAAGCGTGATCTCAAATACATAGTAAGGTAAAAATATATTTACTCATTGAATTTCATCGATGAAAATAACTATCTAATAATTTTGTGATGACTTAATCAATGTTGCTGGGAATAAAATAATAGAGATCACACAAAGAAACTGAGATAAATAAATGTGTGCAATGCGATATAGTATTAATCATGAAAAGATTCATTATAATAAATAATATTTACCCATATGATATCAATATTGGTGAATGGTATAATTTATAACCCATATCATGTATAGAGAAAATAAATTGGTATCTTGTAAAATCATTTTCCAAAAACATTTTAAACAGGTTTCAAATATTACAGAGTCCTATTAAAATACATATATTAAAAAATATACTTACCTTCCCCTTTGAGAACAAAAATACATGTAACACTACCCATTTCATTGGATATCTACTATTGTTCACACATCTTATAAGCTATATCAGGATCTCCTAACTCTATATGGACACATCAATTGTAATAGAATTCTTAGTCAAAACCATTAGCAATAATGGGGATCAATATTTCATATAGCTAAATTTATATCATCTATATGTATAATATAATTTCCAAGTACCATTTATCAATAATGTATTTAGAAGATATGAAATTTTAGTCATGAAAAAAAATATTTTTCCATAGCCCAATTAACAATTGGGAAATATATTGGTTCCAGAAAAATCTTATTATCCATCCAAATAAAAATTATGATGGTATTAACCTCCAATATCCCTGAAGGAGTTATGTATAATCATGTATTGTTGAAATTTATTAATGGAAATAAAATTAAAATATTTTTAAAAAAATTCTAGTGGAAAATAATTATTTCACTCTAATAACATTAGAATATTTCATCTTCATTTTAAAATTAGTATGAAATTTAACCCAGAAAATATTTTGAGGAAAATATTTATTCAATATTGAAGTCAAATAAATTAATTATAAATTATTATAAAAATTATTGGTAAAATTATATATTAATTAATATATTGGAAGTAAAAGTGATTAATTAAATTTTTTTGTATTCATGATTGATTAATGATCAATTATGGATGAATATGATTCCAATAATGTTCTCTTTAACATATTTATAGGAATAGAAAATGATAATATTATAGAAAAAATTTAATATTCCTATTAATTTTATTAAAAATACATCTACTATTAAAAATATATTTTAAATTAACTGTAATAATCCTATGATAAAGATTGTGAAAACCCTTTTGAAAATATGGTAAATTGAGATAATGATTCCTTATCTAAATGAAAATATAACGTCATCATCAAAAAAATTATTTTATTATTTCATTAATAAATATGTGAAGACATTAAAATTAAAAATTTGAAACAAATTCATAACTAAAAGTGAATAAACGATCTTTGGTTAATGAAAATAAGAATACATTATTTTATCTAAAAGTACCATGAAAAAAATATTTGTTAAAGAATTTATATTATAAAAATAGGACTTTCCACAATGATAACTCATAAAATATAAGATCTATGAAATAATAACATCAAATAATACATTAAATATCATAAAAACAATAATATTCATGACATAACATGGAAACTTGTAGTAATACCCCTCAAAATAGAATATTGTTTTATATCATTAATTTATTTCTTATATAATGAAATTTTGAGTTGAATAAACATTAATGCATCATACCATTACATTGGAGAATTATTTAATTAATAGAATATTTTTACGTAACATAAAAACAAATAATTGAATTAGAAATGAAAAACAATATAATAAAAATTTATTAAATACATAATCATGATATAAGAATGACAATTAATATCTAATTTAACCACTAGTGTAGATGAATTTTTTTATATCAGTTATTTATTAAATTTTATGTCAGTTTTTATCCGACGTTATTAAAGGCAGGATTATAAATATTTTTTTACGTTGGATATTTTGAAACTGACGTGAAGAAACCATTCGAAGGCCCGATTTATCACGTTAGTTATTTAATAACGAAGAGGGTATATATTTATTTATTTTGGTTATTTAATAACCAATGGGGTAAATAGTTTTCTATGGCTATTATTACACAACCGATATAATACATCATGCCTCTGAATCATTTTTCACATCATTCATATAATAAGAGAATAGAAAAAATTGATATGACGTCAGTTATATAATAACCGACGTAATAAACTATACTCATGAATTTATTATGAATCTCATTTTATAACTGGAATGGAATTCCATTACCCATTCATTTATTACATCGGTTATAAAATAACCAATTTAAAAAACCATATTTTTTTAATTAAATAGTGAAACGATTACTACGCTCTCCCAAAGTACACCCACTAAAAGAAAGATTCCGAACAAAAGAAGACCAAAACAATACAAGAATCAAAACAAAAAAAAATCATTAGAACTCAAACAAAACTAAAAGATCTAGATAAAAATTAAACATTCACATATATAACATTCAATACATAAAATTTCACCTAAAAACGTAAATAATAACAAAAAATATACCTCATACACAATTAAAAATAAAATATTTAAAATTACATTTCACACTACAAAAAAACTAAAATAATATCAAACATCAAAAATAATATGACTATTCTACTTATAAGTGTTTTACCACTTGAGCACTATAGGTTTGAGGGTGATCAATTAGGTAAAAATTAACTACAATGTAGTTAACAAGTATAATTAATAAATAAAATGAAATATTATGAAAATGATTATAAAGAAATCTAACCTAGTCCAAGTTCATTATTATTCCAGTTGTAATTATTTTATACATAAATATTAACATATAATATGTACATTCGATGAATCATTTTTTTTATGAAATTTATATTTAAATGAGTGTCAATTAAAAATATCATATTTATGTCATATATAAAAATTTTCCAAGTATAAATAGATACTTACCATTAATTTTTACATATTTGATCTTGGAACTCTTTTTCTTGTTGGTTTTTTAAAACTATTCCCATCCCTTGTTAGAAAATAATATGAAAGGTTAAATTTAAAATTCATTATTATATAAACAACTATTAAGAAATTGAAATATATGTTTCCAAAATATTCTTAAAACTTCTTCGCACATCACCATGGATAGTGTATATCGAATAAATCTTCTCTCCCTTGAAAAAAATATAACATCCAATGATCCCTGATATAAAATAAAATTTAAGGTTAATGGTTTTTTATGATAAATTATTATGAAATATTTTTCAAATATGTGTTTCATACATGTCACAAAAAGGAATCATGAAACACAATGCGATTATTTTCTGTTCAAATCATTCAACAATATAAATTGTTTTTTGTTCCACATCCAATGCCTCTATTTCAGGGGAAATCATATGCGGGTCTATTAATCCATATACATCTGTCTCCTCATTCTTTTCAGGCATTTTATTTTTATACCTAATTGAAAACTAACATAGGTATACATTTTTAATAAATATAATGGTAGGAAATGTTTTAAAACATACATGGAAAAAATCATCACCACGTTGATTCCCAATGTATCTCTAGTAACAGGCTCGAGGCTATCAGTTTTCAAAATCCACACATTTATTGTACATCCACCAAAATTATCTTCCATTTTTAATAAATAATGATTCTGTAAAATATTTGAATATAACGAAAATCTGTCTGGACTAATACAATCTATTTATAATGTCAAACCCATTTGTTTTTTTGTATAAATTATGTATTTACCATTGTAGTATTGCTGTAAATAAATAAAAATATATATTAGTTTTCAAATGTTTAAGAAAATTAACAAACAATAATATAAATGATATAACATTCATACATCAATGGTAATGTGTTTTAGATGTTTGTATGGACAAATTAAAAAATGGTTGATAGTATGTACAACTATAGTAACCTCATATGTTGGTAATATTATATGAGCTGATCAATCAATTATATCTTGTACTATGACCCTATGATTAACTACCTGTAATTGATGATGATGAAAACTAATTCT
This sequence comes from Viscum album, assembly GCA_963277665.1. NCBI lineage: Eukaryota > Viridiplantae > Streptophyta > Magnoliopsida > Santalales > Viscaceae > Viscum > Viscum album. The sequence goes on from OY728121.1 coordinate 2,039,242,568, forward strand.
CATATACAATATTCCAACCCATATGCAACTTTATGATGGTGAGGATCATCAATACACAACTCATAATAAGTAGGATGTTTTGGTTGAAGAGTAGGATGAAGAATGGTGTCTTTAGGCTGAGGTGGAGGGTAAATAATCGGTTCTGTAGGTGGTGGAGTGGGAGATGTAGTTTAAAATTGTCCATGTATGTCTACAAGAATATATTTTACCGACACCCAAATATTTTCCTCCATCATATTATTAATATCATGAACATCAAACTTGAGGATTTTATTATTATTCTTATAAACACTATAAATGGAGGAAGTTGAGAAATGTGGAAACACGTTTCTTTCTGATACACTTTTCGTGTATCCTTATACCCAACCGTGGTGTTTGGACGTTCACAATGTAGTAGATAAAATATATTTCCTCTCGGAAACTGTAAATATTTCCATGTGCTCTTTTACTCTATTCAATAAAATATTTATTAATTAAAAATTTCTGTAATGATTCAATGTTTATAAAGAATATGAATAACCTAAATAAATAAAATAAAAAACTTATAATCCTCTCAGCTACGATTATCAATTATTTTGATAGATATTTAATTTTTTTTCTATCCGATATCTCATCCTTTTTTATGTCTAGATAGAGGGGACGTAAAGTAAACCTCACCAGAGCATGAAGGCTTAGCTTTATGTTTTTGTAAATTTTCCCCCATAAAATTTTATTCCAATAAACTATACCCTCACTGAGATAATTTATGAGGGTATACATTTTTATATTGGATATCTAGATGAGATGTCCTTTTTTACAATAAAATATGATTAAGAAATCATTAACAGACCATTAATATGATTATTTATATAAGAAGGATTTTAAAAATTTACATTTCCCTTACGAAAAATGATCTTTTATTCAACATTCAACCAATTATTTCCATGGGTCTTCATCAATGAAAATAAATATATGACATGGACTGTCCATTTTCCTATAACTAAAAATGAAATCAAGTGCGGGGGTTGATTTGAAATCCCTCAATCTCCTAGAATCCATTAATAAACATTTCATCTTGACTTCTACGGTGTCTGTAATATCAAATTACATCTTATAAAATTTAATTAATATATAAAATACTATAAAAAATAAATTATTAGTCAAACAATAGAAAAATATGTTCCCAAATTTATCACCCATAACTGAAATATAAATGCTTTGTCCAAAATTCTCAAATCATTTAAAAAAAGTTTACTTTTCTTTTACCCTGAGATGATACAAAAATACTAAAATAATTTTCCTTTGGACTTCTTGGAATATCGTTCTCATAAAAATTGATGAGTATCCATTGGTCCTAGTTATAGGCAAGTGATAATTTTGGTAAACGTGTGCAGCCACTTTTTCCAACTCTTGAATTCATCTTTGTTATTCTGGGAGCACATGAGGTAGATTGGGGAATATCAAGAGGAGCATATCAATGTTTTTCTCTAGAGGTATGATCATGATTATCATATTCAAAATCATGTTGTTGATCAACATATTGATATATCACTATCCATCAAATTAAAAATGAAGACTATAGTTTACAAATATACAAATTCATTTTTTACAATACTAATGTAAACAAAAAATGAAAAGTTGAACTAAGATAAGTAATAGTAATAATGGTAAATATGGTAAGCATATTAAACAATGTTAAAAATGGAAAACATGGTAAACATGGAAGTGTAATAATCATTCAACAAAATCAATAAATATATATGTTATGTATATGTAAACTATGAAAAACTATAGTATACATGGTAAACATCGTATTTTAATTTTCATTCTACAAATTCAATAGATATATAATTTATGAAACCATAAACATGATAATCTAAACTACAAAAAAGTAAAATAAATAAATTTATACTTATTTATATTAATACGCATTTTAATAATTATTGACATTATAATATCAAACATTTTATGAAATTAATAAATGTAAACAAGAAAGAAACATATGTTATCTGAAAAATAAGGAATGTATAAATTGATTTTTTTTTCACAAAATAATTCACCATGATCCTTCCTAATTGCACAAAACATGTATTTAACATAATCATAATTTGTTTCTACTGATCATTCCATGGAAATAGATATCTCACAAAAATCAGTATCTTCATTATCTTGATCCTCACCAATAAATTGTTTATTACCTTGTAAAACAACATAACACTAGATATTGGATTGATATACAATATAAACAATCAATTTTTCATGTTTTTACATTTTAAAAGAATCTATTGGTTATTAAAATATATTTAGATTAACATATTTCATTCAAAATTCATTGGGCTCCACCAAAGAGAAGTTTCTCATTCAAAACATCACAACATCATGAGAAATATACTTTTCAATAATTGATTCTTCAAGTCAATACGGATTATTAAACCACACCTTCAATATTTTCATATACCATTCAAAATGTTACATCCTACGAAGATATATAGGTCCAGAGAGAATTATTTATTGAACCAGATGAACTATTAAATGAACCATTATATCAAAAAAAATATGGTGTAAAGTACAATTCCACTTGAGAATGTATAGAAATCAAATACTTTTTGAAAATATGCAAGGCATTCACATAAATCTCCTTATTACAAATTTAATTGAAAAAATAAAACACCATCATTATAGAATTTCTGACAGAGATGAAAAATATTCCAAATAATAACACTGGTAGAAGTTGTTTCCTCATGATGTTACAGTCATGATATTTCATATCTATCAACTTTAATTCCTTTAAAGAGAACAGAAAAATTACATTTGAAGAATATCCCGTAGGCACATTAATTTCATGAAGATACTAATGGAAGATAATTTTATCCATCTTTGATAATGTTTGACAAGACGATGGATGAAATTTTCATCTTCCATTATGAGTGGGAACTAACTCCAAATTTATTCCTAATCATAACAAGTCTAATATTTCATTAAACCCATCTTCAGTCATTCCTTTATTATATAATAATGTTCCAATCAAAGTATCACTAATATTCTTCTCCACATGCATTACATCAATATTAGGGTTCACATCATGATATCTCTATTATGGTAGTATAAAACACATTTTCCTTTTCTTCCAAATATGTATATCATTACCCAAATTATGTGTCATTCCCTATGTCAAATCAATGTTTTGAACCCTCTAAAAATATACATTAGGGGAAAAAGGATTTGGAGCAATATCAAATTATTGTGAGCCATTGAAAATATTTATTAATCATATATAATAGTGATCTATAGCCAAAATCATTTGATGAACCATGTATATTGTTTTCCTCTCATGATGAAATTGAAAATATGATCATTGTTGTTCACAAATTGAACCACCTTTAAGACCATTAATAGTGTATCGTGAAAGATTTCTATATGTTGGGATGTAATTTATAGTTAACATAATCACTTCGTGCTATTAAAAATAATCCATTTTATAAGAATCATAAACCCTATTATGATCTTCTTATAAATTATTCAAATAATCAATCAATAGTGACAATGAAACATCAATATCATTTCTGTGTTGCTTCAGACAGGATATCATTATACTCAACATGTCATATTTCAACTTCATACAATCATTAGGAGAGAGGTTTTAAATTATAAATAAAATTGGCCATGAACTATGTGTTTTATTGAAGTTTCTATTTTGATTCATTCCATCTATGCATAACCCATGTATGATATTTCTAATTTCATTTCTGAATGTTTGATATTGCTCATAAATGTTTTTCTATTATAGAAAATCAGGTGGATAACGTAATTTTATATCACATATCCGATCATCATTATTCCATCTTAACATTTTGGCATTATGTTAATTAGAAAATAATAATTTCAAACGATGAATTATCAGAATATATCAAAATACATTGGAAGGGATATCAGTAATCTCTATATAAGCATGGGATTTTTATTTCAACATACATAGTGATGTACCACATTTTGGACACTTTGACAGTAAGTCATATTTCTTATTATATATCATATAGTCATTCAGACAGGTATGTATTTTCATGTATCCAAATCCCATTGAGAATAATAATTTCATGGCCCTATATTGTGAATCTAGAAGATCGTTTTCTTTTAGAATAATGTTATTAAACAATTGTTTCTTCTTTGTAAAAATCTTGTCACACCATCCATGTTACTCCTTTAGGATAATAAGTCTTAATACTCTTGAAAAAACTTCAAATTCTGTAGAAACTTGATACAATTGTTTTTCCACTACACTATATAGATGCACAATTGTACGTTCGATCTCAATTGGTTCAGTTGCAATATAGAGAATCATTTCTATAATTCTATCGGAGTTACCATCTTGAAAATCATCATCATTAGTATATCTGACATTTTGTCCAGTTTCACAATGCCAAATCCAAGCGTTGTATCTCAGAATAAAATCATGAAATATCATATGATATTTTATCTCTCTACTTTTTAACTTCTTCATATTCCAACATTTTAGGCCTGGAGAGAAAAAATGTTATTTCTTGAAATTTTTTTTTGAAAATTTCAAAAATAAATCAACACCTTCCTCATATTCATTACACATTTGATGTTCCATAATCCAAAATTGACTCATTATTACCTATAAAAAATATCAAAATTATTCATCTTATTAAGATAAGACAATTTTATATTTATATGAAAAATATCATAATTTGAATGTGAAGCAATATTGAAATATAAATCCTATATATTAAAATTTGAAAAAGATATATATAGTAGTAATTTTAAAAATAAAATATTGTTATATTTCATAGTTTCATAATTATTTGAAAATCATTTTAGGATTACATATATCTCTCATATGGATCATGATATAGCAGTTTAAATTCACCTTGGGTCCATTCTTCTTAAGGTACAAAAATAATACATCTTGGTGAAACTGGATTCCAAAATCCCCCTTCTGTGAACTTGAAATATGATGTATAAATATTTAAATATGTATACATTAACTACTTAAAATTACACCTATCCCAACAGATTGAAACCGATGGGATATCTCTCAAAACCATTGGTATAGACTGTTTGAAGATAATACATGCTAGCGGTTTCAATGAAACTGTGGGGATATATATTTATTCCAACTGTTCAAGGACCATTTTTATACAAGATGTCCTACATACAATCTATTTCAATGTTTACATAGAAACCATTGGGATATATGTATTCCAAATGTTCAAGAACTATTGGCATACACACACTAGTATATAATATATTGGAACAGGGGGGCTGTCCAGGGGTGGAGGTTGTCCATGGGGGTGGGGGTGTCTAGATAGTAGGGGTTTCTAGGTGGTGGCAGTTTCCATGGGGATGGTGTGGTGTATCAAGGGGTGGGGGTGGTTTCCATGGGAGGGGGTGTCTAGGGTTGAGGGGTTGTCAATGGGGGTGGGGGTGTACAGGGGGTTTGGGGGCTATCCAAGGGGGTGGGGGTGTCCAAGTGGTGGGGGATGCCATGGGGTGGGGGTGTTCAGGTAGGTGGGGTTTTTCCATGGGGTGGGGGTGTCCAAGGGTGTCCAAGTGGGTGGGGGTGGTGTCCAGGGGGGTGAGGGTGATGCACAAGTGGTAGTGGTGTCCTGATGGGGGGGGGGATGTCCATTGGTTGGGGTGTCCATGGTGTGGGTATTGTCCAATGGTGTTGGGTGAGTGGGGTGGGGGGGTGTCCAAGACGGTGGGGGTGTCTAGGGGTGTGTTGGGGAAGGGTGGTTGTCAAGGGGGTTGGGTTGTCTAGGGGTGGCTGTGTCCCGGGGGTGGGGGTATCTGTGGGGTGTCCAAGGGGTGTCCAAGGGGGTGGGGGTTTCAAGGGGGTGGGGGAACGGTCCAAGAAGGTCGGTGGTGTCTAAAGGTGGTGGTCTATGTGGGATTGGGGTGTCCATGGGGGTGGGGATGTCTAGGGGTAACGTTTTCCCGGTGTTGGGGGCTCTCTAAGGGGGAGAGGGGCAGTCCAGGGGGTGGGGGTGTCCAGGGGGTGTTGTCCATTGTGGTGGGGGTGTCCAGGGGTGGGAGTTTCGTGGGGAAGGGGTGGTGTTCAGGGTGGTGGGGGTGTAGATGGGGTGGGGGCTATCTAAGGGTGTGCAGGTGTCCAGGGGGTGTGGGTTCTTTCCAAGGGGGTGTGGGTGTCTATGGGTTGGGGTATTTCCAGTGGTGTGGTTATCCAGGGGTGACCAAGGGGTTGGGGGTGGTGTCCAGGGTGTAAGGTGGAAATCCAAGGGGTGAGGGGGTGTACAGATGATGTGGGTGTCTGGGTGGGGGGTGTCTAGTGGATTTGGGAGGCTATCCATGGGGGTTAGAGTGTCTTTGTGGTGGGGGTGGCTAGGGGTGGGGGTTTCCATGGGGTGGTGGGGTCCATGTGGTGGGGGGTTGTCAAGGGGGTGGGGGTGTCAAGGGGAGTTGACCAGGGTGTGGGGGTGGGATGTCCAAGGGTTGGGGTGACCAGGGGGTGGGGTATTCCATGGGGTGGTGGGGTCCATGTTTGGGGGGGAGGGTTGTCAAGGGGGTGGGGGTGTCAAGGGGAGTTGTCCATGGTGTGGGGGTTGGGTGTCCAATGGTGGTGGAGGAGTTGTACAAGGGGGTGGGGGTGTCCAAAGGAGTTGGGGGTGTCTAGGGGGGGATCCCACAGGCGGGGAATGTCCATGGGGGTGGGGGTTTCTAGGGGTGGGGGTGCCTAGGGGGTGGGGGTGTCCATGGGGTGGAGTATTGTCCAGGGGGTGGTGGGCTATCCAGGGTTTGGGGTCTATTAATGAGGGTATGGTGTGTTAATGGGTGTGGGGGAGTCCAAGGGGGTGGGGGGATGCAGGGGCTGTCCTTGGGGGTGGGTGTTGTTGAGGGTGTCGGGGAGATCTAGGATGGTGGCGACCTGTCCAGGGTAGTGGGGTGTATAGTGGGTGGGGGTTGTCAAGGGGGTGGGGGCTTCCAAAGGGGGTAGGGGTGTCCCTGGGGTGGGTGTATCCAGGGGTGGGGTCTGTCCAGGGGGTAGAGGATGTCCATGGGGGTAGGGATGCCCATGGGGTGGGGGTATGTAGTGGGTGGGGGCTATCCAGGGTGGGAGGTGGTGTCATGGGTGGTGGGGGTTATCCAGGGGGTGGGAGCTTTCCCGGGGGTAGGGGTGTCCATGGGGGTCGTGGTTTCTAGGGGGTGGGGGTGTCCTGGGTGTGTGGTGGAGGTGGGGTGGGGGTGTCCAGGGGATGGGGTGGGCTTGCCTTGGGTGGGGGATGTCCACGGGGGTGGTGGTGTCTATGGGGTGGGGGTTTTCCTTGAGGTGGGTATATCCACTAGGGTGGGGGTGTCCGGACGGGGTATATAGGGGGTCGGGGTGGGTGGGGGGATTTCCATGGTGTAGGGGGTTTCCATGGGGGTGGGGGTATTTAGGGGGTGGGGAGGGCTATCTAGGGGTGGGGGTTGTCTAGTGGGTGGGGTGTGTCCAAGGGGTGGGGTGTCCAAGGGGGGTTGTGTCCAACCATGTTTTTTTAAAGTGAATATTAGAGTATGTTAGTTTAGATTCAAATAATAAATAATGATTTTTATCATATAAGGAAAAATAAAATATTGAATATAAAAATATTATTAATTGTAATATATTACCAAAATTATGAATTAATGAATGATAAAATTATTGATGGAAAAAAATGTATTTAATAACATCCTTGGTTGTAAAATTATAATGATGAACTTTCATGATAAATATTTGATGGTAGCACACACATGGATGTACAGGCACACAAACACGATAGAACATGCATGGTAGCAACAAAAATCCTAGAACATGCATGATATCACTACCATGGTTTATTTTACCAGAAATCAATATACCATGGTATAAAATAACTCCAGGAAACATACCATGATAGAGAAAATATTAATATAAAAATAATATCTCAAAACATAAATTTTGGGAATCATGAAAAATAAAAATTTAACTGAGATGATTGAGGTTTACCTGAGTATTTTGAATCAACCAGATAGATCTTGTGATAATAAAGATAATTTATTATGTAGGTAAAATTAGGATGAAGGAAATTATGTTGAACAATCATTTCAATGTTTTCAGCACTAGAGAGATGATTTGCATGAATCCCATTAGAAGAAAACAGAATGATAGAATACATGGCATGATAAAAAATTTAAAAGCTTTATCACATCATTTTTTAAATAAACGACATGATAAAAAAAATTGTTTATAAAATTGTTTCTTTAATAACCGAGATGGAATATCATTTATCACATCAGTTATTTTATAACTGACATGATAAATCACCGATAGTCAATATATCAAAACATTTATTTTTTAAACGATGTGATAATGTTCTGAGATTCGATCTTTCACATCGGTTATAAAATATCCGAAATCATAAATAAAATCTCGTTATTTTGGACATCAGTTATAAAATAACTGATGTTGTAAATTGATTCTCATTGATTTATCATGTCTGTTAAAAAATAACCGATGTTATAAAATAATTTTTACAGCTTTGAATAATGGTTATATATAAACGACGTAATAAACACTGACATGGTAAATGTATTATGGACTAGCTAATTCAACGAAAATAATATGAGTTATGAAAGTATATACCCCAAGGTAAATTTCATGGAAATTCCCATTGAATGAAATAATTAAAATATATTCATAAAATACCATTTTATATGATGGAATAATTTTATTACTAGTAATAGTGAAATAATATACAGCACACAATGAACCGAATTGGTGAATATAGAATATGTCTCTTATATATATAAATTGATATGTGTAATAGTGACCTTGATTCTATAATATCATTGTGTTTACTTTATCCCATTTATAGTAAGAATATATGAATTATATAAATTTATAAGCTAATTTTCTATATTATGCAACTTATTCTAAAATAATATATTTTATTTACAATAAATGATATATTTAAAACATAATCAATTATGTCCACAATAGGTTTTTAAGGATATTCAACACATATTTTCAAATATAATATAGTGTGGTGACCAATGTCAAATAATTTAATTATTTCAACATATAAAAAATTGTAATCATGAAATAGTTTTCATATTTATTATTAAATTATACAATTGAAACACATCATGAACTATGGTAATGAAAAATGAAAAATGTTACAATCATCGATATTATATGTTGTTTGTATGCATTAGTAACACTTCAAATTACCCTACCAAATATAAAAATATGGTTTGTAATATTTTATAATTCCTACAGTATCAAAATGTTATAATTAAATTATTATTTCATTAAATATTTATCATAGTATCATCAATTTTTTTATTGTAAAAATAATTGCATCTATTTTTGTGGTCAATAGTTCACACATACACTCGAACGATGCTCACATTTTTCAGTGTGAGAAATAAAATAAAATATTATATATTTTTATTGATAAATATTTAATGAATATCATAAATATTTCATTTTTATTAAATATATTGACATTCATTATATTTATTAACTTAAATTTAAAGAGTCGTAAAAACTAAATCACATCACTTTTTGAGGTGATAATCAACCGTACACATAATCAATGTTAAAATCTCCCCTGCAGAATGGAATGTTATAATTTATACTTGATATAATAACTGAAAAAGTATAAATATGTTTAAAATTTCATAAATATATATTAATTCAATAAATATAAAAAACTATATAGGTGATGATGGATAAAAAATGACATTGATTAGTGAGGTGTTAGTCTATCATACAAACAAAATTTGAATTAATATCCAATTTGATTAATTACAATATTGAATTAGTATATTTGATTAAAAAATTAACATATAATAATATCAGAGATATATTTTTCTTTATATAAGAATAATTCAATATCATTTTACAGAGTCAATGAAAAGATACTATTAAAATATATGTTTAAAGAAGATACATATTATTCAGCAAATGTCCTTACGTAGGTAGGAGAAGCCTACATAGGATTTCATAATGATCAAAATAAGGGATCTGGGTCATGGCGATGGAATTTAGAATGCAATATTCACTATTAATGGTTGATAATAAATTTCATTGAATGTGTATAGGGGAGAGACTGTGTTGTAACCTTTATAATGAGATTAGTGGAACACTTTAATTTTTTTAAATGAAATATGTATACGAAAATTTTTCACATGAAAATGAACTAAAAATTACATAAATCCTGAATTTAAAAAAATATGGTTGAAATATTCATACAATATACATTTTAGACAAGTTTTTAGGTCAACTTAAAGCATTTCTTTTTTATATTACTCCCAATGAAAATATTTTCATATAAATCATGGTAAGGATTTCCACTATAAAATATGTTAAAAATTATAATGATCAAATAACATTATATAAATTATTATAAAAAATATTGAATCATTTTGAAAATTCTAATTTCATAGGTTTTTTAAATTTAATTTAAATAAAACTACTAGGCATGATATATACATTTTGATTCAGGATGTGATTTTAAAAAAATGATTTTATATTAATTATAGTATTATTTAAATTACAGTCAAATTTTAATATAATATTTAAAGTTATATTTTATATAAATTTCAATATAATAAATAATAAAATATACTATGTGTACTATCATGATGTATTTCGTTTAAAGGAATACATTTCTCTTGGAACATATGAATTTAAAAATAAAAACAATCATTTAATATTTTTATGATTCATTAAATATGAAATAAATGTTGATTAACATATAATTATATAATTAAAAAAATGATAGGTAGAAAACATACTTTTAGGGTCTGACAGAATTTATCCATACAAAAATGGATATGGTTTTTAAAAAAATGATGATTAATAAATATTTATTCATAATGAAAACAATTGGGATCATGCTTTCATTATATAAAAATATATTTTTATTTTAATAATAAAATAAACTTATTTGTGGACTATTTAGAATAAAACACTGGGAATGTATCTTAATAACCATATATGATTCAATTTATAAACATAGAAAATTATAATTGAAATGAAAATAATTGATACGTAATCTAATTATTGAGTGGGGAACCCATGAAGGTTATTTTTTTTACACGTTCTCTAAAATGTCCAAGATTCCTATAATAATTTGGACATCCTTATTCATGATTACATTATCATCCCCATATCTTATAATTATCAACACTATCACATCTAAAAAAATCATACCATAATATGAAATTGTGAAACTTGATATTAATCATTAACCCCTTTGAGCCTCATTCCACAAAAAAATTGGAAGAACAAAATAATATAATTAGTCATCGACAATGAATTTATTAATCACATACATTGAAGATAAATTTTCAGAATATCACAATAATGAACCATGTCAACATATCTAAACATTAAATTGATATCCAGAAAACTGTAACATAAAATAAACATATGATATTTTTAAATAACATTTTATTAAATAAATTTAAAAAGTTATATACAATAGATAAAATTTAGAAGACCAAAAAATTAATCAAAACATCATGAACATATTAAATTATAGATTAAAATCCTTAGTAATTGAAAACTAAGAAAAAAAATTATGCTACCCCCATGGGAAACTATCAATGAATTGAAAAAAATTGAATAGTTATAAAATGTTATAATTACATACACTATCATCATTATTTGAATTCACCAAATAAATCCAAAACTACCACAGTCAAAATTACACTATACTAGAAATTGGATTTAGCCTATGTAGTTTAGTATTAAGAGGCTAGATAGGAATACATTAAAATGGAATGATAAGGAATCAAATTAAAATTAACTACAAGGACAGGTAAAAATTAAAAAGAAAAAAATGATAGAATGAGCCACCAAGTGACATTACCCACACAATTCCAATATTCCACATTTTGATCTAGTAAAACTATGATGGGGTTTATTAAATATCAAATAAAAAATTGTAGTGGTATTAATTTTTGAGGGCCAATAATTATCATAAAATAACTAAAAATGAGAAATATATAATAGGTGGAAATACCAGAGTTATTAGACATGAAATCTAAAAGATAAATAAAAGTACCTTTAATAGATAGTTTAATATAATTAGAAAAAGTATGTATGATTTTGAGTCTAATGCTAGAAGAACAGCACATGATTCTAACATTATAGTTGGTGATGAATATGAATAATGGGAGGGAGGAACCCCTAATCATAAAAAATAAGATTTTTAGTAGTGGATTAAGTGGACAAAAGGAAATTTAATTAATATTATCATTTATAATAAAAAATTATTTTAAATTGGTAATATTTTATGAACATAACAAAGACCCTTGATTTGAATAAAATTATTGTTTTAAATATATGGTTTTAATTTATCGTCTTATGCAGGAATTCTTATAGAAGTATATAATTATTTTATTTTAAATATCCATATGAGTGAATATCATGTTTACAAAGGAATTACCATACCATGTGAATGTTTAAAGTAGGGATTTCAAAAGATACATAATGCTAGTAAACACACATATATGATTAACTACAATTGTATGGATGACATATATGTATAATTATATTGTTTTAGGAGAGGATGTGTGCATCCTACTATGATATGTAAGAAAAATTTCATTGTTTCATTTGATACATTATGTTAAAAAACTAATGTAATAAAAACTAGAATGTATATGTGAGTAATTCTGATCACAAGACCCCTATATGCGTTTTTCAAGATAGACATATTTTGAATAATTATACGTATATGATTATCATTAAAACCATATAAGAGATAATTCATTTCAAAAATATACGTAGGGGGTCTATTATTTTTTAAAATAATGATTTCAAAATAGTGTAGAATGTCTTATATGTTTAAAATCATCATGGAATCAATCTTGTGGATTTGTGGATGTGAATATGATCCAAATACCCAATGGAGATCCTATAAATAATACATGTATCAAGATGTAATATTTATAATTTAATGAAGAATAACAGTCAATAAAATTGAATCCCATTCTATAAATCTCATATGTCCCATTATAGATATATTTAAATAGGAATATATAAATAAAAAATCAATTGAAAAATATATATAAGGACTAAATAATGAATTCTAATTCATGGGGTATTGAATACTAAATGACATACAAATATGTATACACATAATTAAAATAATATAATGAATCAAGAATATTTTTATAAAATTAGATGGTTTTATTATTAAGAAAAATTTCCATATAATATTTTTTTTATAGTTTCAGATATCTTTATTCCTTTGATGTAACCCATTAGAAAGAGGGTTGAAACCCTATTAGCTATTGAAATTATCGATAGTAGTATATTTTTAAGGTTGATTGTAAATATTTATAGTAAATAACATTTCTATTCAATATATAATCCAATCAGTAATATATTAAAATATTGAGCATGATTTTCTTTTATTTTTTATATAATTTTTTATTTTCAATTAATCATATAATTCTACATCCACATGACAATTCATGTTTACACTGGAATAATTCATGTTAAGAGGAAATGTGTCCTGTGATTTCTATAGTCTATTTTTAAGGATGTGGATAAATTTTAGTTTACTAATTTTACATTTTCATACCTAATATTTACTTATATAATTTTAGTAGGTTTCATCAATGATATATTATGGCAGTTATGTGGTGACATAATAAACACATAGAGACGTGGATTAATATGAAGTTATAACATCACATCTAATTTTCATATATAATCATAACAATAGTTTAATGTTAAATAGTGATTTAAACTCTCATATAACAATAAATTGTATATGGATTATTAATATAATGTTTTCATAACATAATAATATGTTTCGATTATCTTACGAAATTCATAGAATGATAAATTTAAAATTTTGAAAATTATAATTGCATTAAGACTATCTGAAATAAAATGAAACATAAAAGAAAAATTAGTAATAGTGATTCTAATGATCTTAAATCCTTCTTTTGGGAAAAAATTAATTCAATATGGTACTGTATTCTATCATCAGTTTTTAATTATCCAATTACATTATAATAATGGGAATTTTTTAAAATATGAATGTCATTGTAAATAACATGGTTTCAATTTAATATCCCAATACCAAATATAAAAGGTAAATTGAAAGATATCCTAGTGATAAATTTTTCATTTTTATGCTTATATTTGGATAAAAATTTTCCAATTATATTAATTAAATTTATTGAAATTTATAATCTTCACATAAAATTAAATCCAACTAAACTGAAATTTCTAAATAAAAAGAATAATTCCAACTAAATTCAAATATTATGATAAATGAATGGTATAAAATCATTTTAAAAATTATAGATATAACATACCATATCATTTCAGAAATAAAAAATAATTTATCATTTATCCTCTTCTAGAAACTAATTTTATAAAAATTAATTATAAAATTATTTCATTTTATTTATGGTGTTTCAAGATCATTTTCTAATTCCCCATGGTTTGTTTATTAATAAAAGAAAAATGAGTTTTTGAGGAATAAATAATAAAAGGATAGTGTACATTCCAACATGATGTAGTTTCAATGGATTCCTTATATATCATACATCATATAGAAATAAAAACCAATCACACTCAATAGTGGTTAATTCCATAAAAATCAATACATCTTCTAGATGAAATGAATTTTTAAAATTCACCAATGAAATCATATATATCATGGGGGAAACCATGTTTGAGAAGAATGAGAGGGATTGATTCATCTAGTAGTGTGAATGATTTACATATCATACACCTAAAGAACACCATCACCTAGTCATCTTCAATTAGTTAATGGATGATTATGATTGAAATTTCTATGACACATCAGCTGAATGATATTAGATAAAATACAATTGAATCAAAAGAATTTATTGAGATGAAAGTTGATAATTTATAAATATAAAATGAATATAAATATTATAGTTGGATTTCATGTGGTAAAATTTTTGTCCCATAAAATTTACATTTAAATATAAATAACCATGATAGTATTCATTATAAAAAACGTCAATCTTTATGAGATTTGTGTTGGATTATTAAAATATTATTCATTAAATTTCCCCTAGTTTTTTAATAGGTTGGTAGAAATATAAGTAATATAATTTTAATAAATTTTTATAGATGTCCTTATAAATAATAAATTATTTACAAATTCTTAGGACACAATCACTTAATTTTCGATGAAGTGATATTATGATAAAAAATGAGTATTCTCCAAAAATATATATTTTTTGAAATTTTTTGGAATAAAAAAATTATTTTTAACTATTTTTTGGTAAAATGACATAATGATGTTAATTATTAAATAAATAGGTCGACATTATTATAGAGCGATTTTGTGAGAATTTTTAAGAATGATTAATTATCTGATGATGAGTGAAATATGCCTATTGTTTTTTACCATTAACAGTTCCAATTATTTTAAAATGTTACAAAAATAAATATTAGATAATTTATATTCTCAAATAATAAAACTTAATGTCATTAGTATTAATTTTATGTTGAATTATATTATAAAAAAAACTATTACATTTGAAAAAAATATGAAAATTCATTTTTGTTTCATTTTACTGGTTCAATATTATATTAAAATCTACCACTACTATAAATATTATTGTGAGAAATGGATTACATATTTGTAATATCTAAGAAATATTTTTTTAAAATATTTAAATTTTTTATCTTTATTAATTGTATGCATTGTATGTATTTGTCACATCGATAAGGGTAAAAAAGTTATAACATTGTGATAGAGCTTTAAAATTAATCAAACACCTTATTTTATACAATTGTATGATTGAATTTTAAAAACATACATTAATTTATTGAATAAATTTAAAATAATTATAATTTTTAACTAATATTGTCCAATATATTATTTTATGAAAAAAATTAAATAAAAACGGACTCCTCCTTAACATTAATATTTATATAATTTTTAATGAATGAAAAATTTAAGATAAATTAAATTATAATTTATTATTGAGAAGTTAAATTAATTTAATTATTATATAATTTATTTATAAATTTATTTTTTTGAATATCTATGGTTAATTACTATGCATTGTTAGAAAATTATTTATTAAATTAATCGAAAAGTTAAATAAATGCATTTAAATGTGATGACCCAGACCCCCCTTGGTCCCTTCCTTTGCCAAAAATCCGGATCCTTGAGGGGTACCGATCGGTGAGACCGATCGGTGAGACCCATCGGTGAGACCGATCCGTGTGACTGATCGGCGGAACCGGCCGACGTCACCCGGCCTTGCCAAGTTGTTCCAGTAACGCTCATTTTTCGCAAATAGGGTTTTAAACCCTATTCTTCCTTGTTAAAAATATCTTGGAAATCCGAAACACGCACAAAGGTTTTAATTAAATGCTTCATTAATTCATGGGTCGGTTTAAACCACTCAGCACGATTAATGGTGAGTCAAGCCGCGTGGTCAACCCACGACTTCCACATCTTACGCGGTTCAGCATTTTTATCTCAACCGTCCCCGGCTCTTATAAATTAAGGGTTAGGCCGTGGTTTCCCCCTTCTTCGATTGTGACTCTTCTGGTGCATCGGGACCGCCGCATCGTTATCCGTGAAGTTCCGCGCCCCCGGCCTAAGCGTCGATCATCCATCAACAGGTAGGGAATTTCTCTCGTCTCTCACTTTTGTGTATCATGCGGGGTGGGCGTTATTATTTTGTTCCTATGGAATTGGTTGAACCAAACCTTGATAAAGATAATAAACGGAGTTCTAAAGAAAGAAGGGGAAGGGGTTGTGATCGTTGCTTATGCTTTATCTTGTGCTTATCCTTTTGATTTGTGCTGGTCGATATTCTTCTGGAAATTGAGACCGTTGGTGGTCGTTGTATGTGCGCTGATGAATCCCTTCGTGATGTTTTAAATGGGTTGTTGAAATTGTGAACTCCTACTATGAAATTGGTTAATCACGTATATCCGGCTGAATAATTGAAAGCACTAGGATCAACCCTTCTATGATAACTAACGGATAGAACACATGGAATTTTGAAATCATGGAGTGTGTTAAGTCGTTTAAATCTGAAAATCCCTGACTTGTGTTGGTAGTGGTTGTTGGTTGTTTTCCCTTCGGGCCGTTTGCTGGAAATGTGGGAGGTGATGGGATCCCCCGTTCTTTTTATACTCTCGGTGGCTATGTGAATTTGGGGGATGGTATCTCCTGTTGGTATGGTTTCAGTGGTTGAGAGTTTTTATCACAAATTGGGGAGAGATCCTCTGTTAACAGAACCGGGTGTGAGTGCTTTTGTTGATCCTTGCTTTTGACGTTTTCCTTGAATATGCTTATGGTAGTTGCCCAGTAGTACTTGAAATCATTTGAACATTTTAACTGAACGTGAAACAAGAATTGGGACAAATGGTTTTGTGGGCAAGGGTCGTGAACTGTGACTCGGACGCAGTGATGTCGTGTTCTGTAGGTTGGCTAGGAAAACCTAAGTTTTGGGTGAGTGTTTGTTACCTATATCTATACTTGTAGCTTTGTGTTTCTTATTCGCGCCCCACCCAAGTTGAGCACTTAGTGCCGAACACCCCCATTTATGGGAGAAGGGTGTTTTTCCCAACACTATCCTTAGTGGCTGGTTATTAGCTCCTTTTATGCTCCCTTTCCCGGATAGCCCAAGTATCCTCGGGCAGGCTGTGATGGCCTGAAGTCCATTATTAGCCCAAGAACCATCGGGCAGGGTGTTGTGGTGGTTGGCCAGGTGTGTGCGGCAGGTGGTTTCCCAAGTGTCTTCGGGATGAGGCCCAGGTGTCTTCGGGCGTGGCAGTGGATCCTTTAGCCCAGGTGTCTTCGGGTGTAGCGGTGGTTGTTCTGGCCTAGGTGTTTGCAGGCATGGTTACACGTGACAGTTGTGGCCCAGGTGTGTGCGGGCGGGATTCGGCAGTGGGACTGCGTGTGGTTGTGGCCCAGGTGTGTGCGGGCGGGTGCGGTAGTGGGACTGCGGTGAGAATGGCGGGATTGGTCCGATGTGTAGGATGTCTCAATAACCAGTGGGAAAGTGGCGCGGGGTACCCAAACATCGATGTGCTCTTATATATATATATTACTTGACTTGCGTTATTTGGGGAGCGAGCCTTGGTGAGGTCGGGGATGGATATTTGCCTTGTTAGGTGTTTGGTTTACTCTTTCTCACGGGAATTTAGTATGTTCCCCCACTTGTGCACGAGAGTCTTGGTTTTTCCCTACTGAGTGTACTTGTATGCTCACCCTACGTATATAAAACTGCTTTCAGGTTTCCAGGAGGACTTCGGGGATCACGCAGGACTTTACTAGCTCGGACTTTTGGAGCAGTTGCAGTTGTTTCTCTTTTCATTTTGGTACTTACCTTGTAGTCACCTTTTTGCACTTTGTGGATTTCACTTTTGAAACATGCATGTGGGAATGGTTTATTTTTTGCTTTACTTTTCCTTCTACCTTGGTGTTGTTGGGTTTTCTCCTCCTTATCTTTCGATCCTATAAAATAAAAAGGGTAATGCCTTCCATTTGCGATAATTTCCTATACCCTTGGTGCTAGTCGCCACTCCGGGACCTATTGAAGGCGGGTTTCAGGGGTCATTATCTCTCCTTCAACTTAAAGAAGGGAGGGCCTGGCAACCTGCTGACCCTTCCCTCCTTTTGGTGAAGGCGGGTCATGACAGAATGGTATCAGAGGTGATGGTTGAGAGATAGGACGGAGTCTGGAGTTAGGCACAGTGAGGATTGCATGGGGTGGTAAGGCAACTATGTTGGGTGACCTTGGAGCGTGAATTAGGCCAGGGAAGACCGGCTAGGACACGGGATTTTAGGGCCCCCCGTGATCCGATACAAGGACTCTGGACCTACCGAACGACCAAGTGAGGCCACACTGATTGCAGGGTAGAGACCCTAGGAAAGGTACATGCATCATAATGACTTGTGTTCTTATGTTTCTGGGATGTCTTGGGAAATTAAGAATAAATTAAATCTTAATAAGTTTTAAGAACGATTTTCTTTGCACTACTGGGCTTAGGCATTCCTTGTTTACCTTGCAGCTATGGCACCTGGAAGGCGACCACGTGTGGTACATGCGATCGAGACTCCTGAGACTACTTTGGCCAATCGGCAGAGAGCTGATCGAGAGGAAGAGGATGACCAGTGGCAGAAGACTCTTCGAGCCTTCCAACGACAGGCCCTCGAGAAGTATGAGGGAAGCACCTCCGATACGAAGACGGAAGGCTGGATAGAAGAGTTAGTCATAGCCTTCGGCCTGATTCGGGCCCTGACTGAGTACTGGGTTCCTCTGGCTGTTAGCTAGATGCGAGGAGCGGCACGTCAGTGGTGGATGCTTCACCTGGGGGGTAGGAAAGAGTCTGAGGTTGCCTGGGCGGATTTCGAGAAGGAGTTCCGGGCGGAGTTTCTCTCCTCGACAATGAAGGCGGAGAAGAGGCAGGAGCTACTCTCCCTCCAGCAGGGGATCATGTATGTGAGGGAACTTGGAATCAAGTTCAAGGACCTCCTACGTTTTGCTCCGGACCTCTTTCCTGATGAGGAATCTCGGGCAAGACGTTTGGAGGAGGCGCTCCGACCGTCCCTCCAGTATGCTGTTACCCCCTTTACCCTTCCGACATACTTAGAGGTCCAGAAGAAGGCCGAAGCGGTGGAAAGGATGCATACTCTGGGCGGAGTGTCACGAGAAGGGATCCAGCTGGGACCATCGAAGGGGAAGGCCGTCAGCACCAGGCCTCCAGCATCGGGACCCTCCAGGTTCCGACCCGCAGGGAGCAGACCGCAGCAGTTTCAGTTTCGATCCCCTGGCCCACGTTCTTTCCCATCAGGCTCGAGACCACGGTGCTTCATCTGCGGAAGCCCTGGACATCTCCGGAGTCAGTGCCCCGATCGGGTGCAGTACAGTAGTGGCAGTCATCCCCAGCATCCGCCGCAGCAGCAGTTTCCAGCCAGACCTTTCCAGCAGCAGCAGCAGGGACGGCAAGCTCCCGCTCCTCCGCAGGCAGGCGTTGGAGGAGGAGGCCGACCTCAGGGCGCTCTCCAGGGACCTTGACCAGGGCGTGGTCGGGGAGGTGGCCGACAGCCGAGGGGCAGGGGAGCTGGGCGTGGACAGTTACACGCCGCAGAAGCAACATTTCCAGCAGGGCCAGAGGTTGTTCGAGGTACGATCAGTGTGTTTAGCACTCTTGCTTATGCTTTGTTCGATACCGGAGCTTCGCACTCCTTTTTTGCACCCAGTATAGCCCGCGCCTTGGGTCTAGATGCCGAGAGACTTCCAGTGCCCCTGGTGTTGAGCACACCAGTTGGAGGTCAGACCGACTTGCTGTTCGTTTGTCGGGGATGTAGACTGATGTTAGGGCCACATCAGTCGGTTAGGGATCTCCTTCTGCTACAGATTCAGCCGTACGATGTCATCCTAGGCATCGACTGGCTATATTCTGTGTGCGCCGTCATCGACTGTTCCCAAAGGAGGGTGGTGTTCTCCGGTTTGGACGGCCAGCGTGTTACTTTCACCGGCGAGCGGAGCTGTCCGAAGGGAAACAGGAGGGAGGAACCTCTCCTCTCCTTGTTGACCGAACAGACGATAGAATCAACAGATGCGGAAATGGTGGAAGTACCAGAGATCGTTCGTGAATTTATGGACGTCTTTCCTGAGGAGGTGACGACTCTACCCCCTCGACGTGATATCGAGTTCGGGATAGACCTGCAGACCGGCTCTCGACCAATCTCGATGGCTCTTTACCGGATGGCACCTTCGGAGCTACGGGAGTTGCGGATACAGATTGACGATCTGATGAAGAGGGGTTATGTTCGTCCAAGTGCATCACCGTGGGGTTCCCCAGTCTTGTTCACAAAGAAGGCAGATGGTGGCCTCAAGTTGTGCATCGATTACAGGAGGCTGAATCAGGTAACGATCAAGAATCGCTACCCTCTTCCAAGGATAGATGATCTTTTTGACCAGCTGAAGGGAGCAGGATGGTTCTCGAAGATCGACCTGCGATCTGGATACCACCAGCTGAGGGTAAAGGATAGAGACGTCCCGAAGACGGCGTTCAGGTGCAGGTATGGGCACTTCGAGTTCGTGGTCATGCCCTTTGGTGTTACGAACGCCCCAGCCGTGTTCATGGGACTTATGAACTCCATCTTTCGGGAGTATCTGGATCGGTTTGTGGTGGTATTCATCGACGATATCCTGATCTATTCAAGGTCATAAAAGGATCATGCAGAGCACCTGAGGACAGTTTTGGAAGTCCTCCGACAACACCAGCTCTACGGGAAGTTGTCCAAGTGCAAGTTCTGGACCCGAGAAGTGCACTTCCTCGGGCATGTAGTGTCTGAGAAAGGGGTAGCAGTTGACCCATCAAAGGTTGAGGCAGTTGTTTCTTGGGCAGCACCCAAGAATGTGGCGGAAGTTCGGAGTTTCCTTGGACTGGCAGGCTACTACCGGAGATTCATACCCAACTTCTCCTGGGTAGCAGCCCCTTTGACGGCTTTGACCAAGAAGGACCAGGTTTTCGTGTGGAGCGAGCAATGTGAGTCGTCCTTCAGCTACCTAAAAGAAAAGCTGGTTAGTGCCCCAGTGTTGAGATTACCAGAAGAAGGGATGGCCTATGAGGTATTCTGTGATGCTTCGGGACAGGGCCTGGGGTGCGTTTTGATGCAGCAACAAGGGGTGATCTCTTACGGGTCCATGCAGCTACGCCCCCATGAGCGTAACTACGCCACCCATGACCTGGAGCTTGCAGCGGTCATTTTTGCGCTAAAGTTATGGCGACACTACCTCATCGGGGAATGCTTTATGGTCTTCACAGATCACAAAAGCTTAAAGTACATATTCTCCCAGCGGGACTTGAACATGCGGCAACGGAGATGGGTGGAGTTCCTCCAGGACTACGACTTTGAAATCTCTTATACTGAGGGCAAGGGCAATGTGGTGGCCGATGCCTTGAGCAGGAGGACGCAGAAGGATGCTGTCCAAGAGTCGGCAAATGCCTGGATGGCGATGGAGGAGTTGGCTTCCTTACACTTGGATGCAAGGGTGGAAGGTACTAGAGGCTGTTTGTTTCAGATGACGGTACAGTCCTCTTTGTTACAGCAAGTGGAAGAGTCTCAGTGGGGAGATCCTGAGGTGGAAGTGTTGCGGGATCGTGTTGATCAGGGGAACGCTCCGGAAGGATGGTCGGAGGACAGCCGACGTCGGATGCTCTTTCATGGGAGGTTGTTTGTTCCAGAGGTGATGCGTGATGAAGTCCTTCGTGAGTTCCATAGCTCAGCCTTGGCAGTACATCCGGGTGTTTCGAAAATGTACCAAGGCCTGAGGGGACAGTTTTGTTGGCCCGGGGTGAAACGGGCAGTGGCAGAGTTTGTGGCTAAATGCCTGGTGTGTCAGCAGGTGAAGGCTGAACACCGCGTTCCTGGTGGTTTGTTGCATCCTTTAGATGTTCCCGAGTGGAAGTGGGATGACGTCTCGATGGACTTCGTCACAGGACTACCCAGAGCTCAGGGCGGGCATGATGCTATCTGGGTAATGGTGGATCGATTGACAAAATCTGCTCACTTCTTGGCTATCAAGGAGTCGGGACCTGTGAGTACCTTAGCACAGAGGTACGTGGATGAGGTGGTGCGTTTGCATGGAGTTCTGAAGACTATCGTCTCAGATCGGGACACTCGGTTCACCTCACGAGTCTGGAAGGGGTTACATCATGATTTTGGCACCCAGCTACGCCTTAGCACTGCTTTTCACCCTCAGACTGATGGACAGACAGAGCGGACTATCCAGACATTGGAGGACATGCTGCGAGCATGTGTTCTGGATTTCGGAGGATCATGGGTACGACACTTGCCCTTAGTAGAGTTTGCCTACAACAACAGTTTTCACTCTACTATCGGCATGACTCCTTTTGAGGCTTTGTATGTAAGACCATGTCATTCACCCTTATGTTGGGCAGAGGTTGGTGAGACTGGTACTCTTGGACCAGAAGTAGTGCAGAGCACCACGGAGAAAGTACAGCTAGTGCGGGAGAGGATGAAAGCAGCTCAGGATCGGCAGAAATCTTATGCTGATCGTCGGAGGAGGCCCCTGAAGTTCGAGGTGGGAGATCATGTGTTTTTGAAGGTTTCCCCTCGACGGGGGCAGCGGAGGTTCGGAAAGGGGAGTAAGCTCTCCCCTAGGTTCATCGGACCTTTTGAGGTGCTGAGGCGAGTTGGCGAGGTAGCATATCAGCTGGCCCTACCACCTCAGTTGGAGAGGGTCCATGACGTCTTCCATGTCTCCCAGCTTCGTCAGTACTTACATGATGACTCTCATGTCATCAACTGGGGAGAGATAGATGTGGGAGGAGACGCGACCTTCGAGGAACGGCCAGTCATAATCGAGGATCGCAAGGAGAAAGTGCTCCGTGGACAAACCATCGGCTTGGTTCGTGTGTTATGGAGGCATGGCGGCCTCGAATAGAGTACGTGGGAGAGGGAAGCACAGATGCGTGCCCAATACCCCGAGTTGTTCTGACCTTTGAACCTTTGGTGCCTGTTGTGACAGAACGTTTGACCTTTTTGGCTATGAAGTGTACTAGTTCCTTTCCTCTGTTATGTGTGAAAAGCCCCGGCTAAAGGAAAGGGGGAACCCAACCCCTATTCAAGACGCATTAAGGTGGATGCGATTAAACCCGTGCGGGCGAGTCAGTGCCGCCCAAAGAGGATAATATCTTGACATGAGGGAGGGGAACTCCCCAAACCCACATGACCGGGTGGTTTGGCGTGGTATGTTGCTTGGTTCTTGACAGTGAGTGTTTTCAATTAGCAGAGGTTCACTCCTAAGAGGTATCTTTCGAAGATGGTTGTTCGGACCCTCTTTTTTCCTTCTGGGTTGTTGTGATTCTCGAGGACGAGAATCGTTTAAGAGGTATCTGATGTGATGACCCAGACCCCCCTTGGTCCCTTCCTTTGCCAAAAATCCGGATCCTTGAGGGGTACCGATCGGTGAGACCGATCGGTGAGACCGATCGGTGAGACCGATCCGTGTGACTGATCGGCGGAACCGGCCGACGTCACCCGGCCTTGCCAAGTTGTTCCAGTAACGCTCCTTTTTCGCAAATAGGGTTTTAAACCCTATTCATCCTTGTTAAAAATATATTGGAAATCTGAAACGCGCACAAAGGTTTTAATTAAATGCTTCATTAATTCATGGGTCGGTTTAAACCACTCAGCACCATTAATGGTGAGTCAAGCCGCGTGGTCAACCCACGACTTCCACGTCTTACGCGGTTCAGCATTTTTATCTCAACCGTCCCCGGCTCTTATAAATTAAGGGTTAGGCTGTGGTTTCCCCC
Organism: Viscum album; assembly: GCA_963277665.1. Lineage (NCBI taxonomy): Eukaryota > Viridiplantae > Streptophyta > Magnoliopsida > Santalales > Viscaceae > Viscum > Viscum album. Next base: position 2,039,266,866 of record OY728121.1, read on the forward strand.
TTCTTCGATCGTGACTCTTCAGGTGCATCGGGACCGCCGCATCGGTATCCGTAATGTTCTGCGCCCCCGGCCTAAGCGTCGATCATCCATCAACAGGTAGGGAATTTCTCTCATCTCTCACTTTTGTGTATCATGCGGGGTGGGCGTTATTCTTTTGTTCCTATGGAATTGGTTGAACCAAACCTTGATAAAGATAATAAACAGAGTTCTAAATAAAGAAGGGGAAGGGGTTGTGATCGTTGCTTATGCTTTATCTTGTTCTTATCCTTTTGATTTGTGCTGGTCGATATTCTTCTGGAAATTGAGACCGTTGGTGGTCGTTGTATGTGCGCTGATGAATCCATTCGTGATGTTTTAAATGGGTTGTTGAAATTGTGAACTCCTACTGTGAAATTGGTTAATCACGTATATCCGGCTCAATAATTGAAAGCACCAGGATCAACCCTTCTGTGATAACTAACGGATAGAACACATGGAATTTTGAAATCATGGAGTGTGTTAAGTCGTTTAAAACTGAAAATCCCTGACTTGTGTTGGTAGTGGTTGTTGGTTGTTTTCCCTTCGGGCCGTTTGCTGGAAATGTGGGAGGGGATGGGATCCCCCGTTCTTTTTATACTCTCGGTGGCTGTTTGAATTTGGGGGATGGGATCTCCTGTTGGTATGGTTTTAGTGGTTGAGAGTTTTTATCACAAATTGGGGAGAGATCCTATGTTAACAGAACCGGGTGTGAGTGCTTTGGTTGATCCTTGCTTTTGACGTTTTCCTTGGTTATGCTTATGGTAGTTGCCCAGTAGTGCTTGAAATCATTTGAACATTTTAACTGAACGTGAAACAAGAATTGGGACAAATGGTTTTGTGGGCAAGGGTCGTGAACTGTGACTCGGACGCAGTGATGTCGTGTTCTGTAGGTTGGCTAGGAAAACCTAAGTTTTGGGTGAGTGTTTGTTACCTATATCTATACTTGTAGCTTTGTGTTTCTTATTCGCGCCCCACCCAAGTTGAGAACTTAGTGCCGAACACCCCCATTTATGGGGGAAGGGTGTTTTTCCCAACACTATCCTTAGTGGCTGGTTATTAGCTCCTTTTCTGCTCCCTTTCCCGGATAGCCCAAGTATCCTCGGGCAGGCTGTGATGGCCTGAAGTCCATTATTAGCCCAAGAACCATCGGGCAGGGTGTTGTGGTGGTTGTCCAGGTGTGTGCGGCAGGTGGTTTCCCAAGTGTCTTCGGGATGAGGCCCAGGTGTCTTCGGGCGTGGCAGTGGATCCTTTAGCCCAGGTGTCTTCGGGCGTAGCAGTGGTTGTTCTGGCCTAGGTGTTTGCAGGCATGGTTACACGTGACAGTTGTGGCCCAGGTGTGTGCGGGCGGGATTCGGCAGTGGGAATGCGTGTGGTTGTGGCCCAGGTGTGTGCGGGTGGGATTCGACAGTGGGACTTCGTGTGGTTGTGGCCCAGGTGTGTGCGGGCGGGTGCGGCAGTGGGACTGCGGTGAGAATGGCGGGATTGGTCCGATGCGTAGGATGTCTCAATAACCAGTGGGAAAGTGGCGCGGGGTACCCAAACATCGATGTGCTCTTATATATATATATTACTTGACTTGCGTTATTTGGGGAGCGAGCCTTGGTGAGGTCTGGGATGGATAGTTGCCTTGTTAGGTGTTTGGTTTACTCTTTCTCACGGGGCTTTAGTACGTTCCCCCACTTATGCACGAGAGTCTTGGTTTTTCCCTACTGAGTGTACTTGTATGCTCACTCTACGTATATAAAACTGCTTTCAGGTTTCCAGGAGGACTTCGGGGATCACGTAGGACTTTACTAGCTCGGACTTTTGGAGCAGTTGCAGTTGTTTCTCTTTTCTTTTTGTTACTTACCTTGTAGTCACCTTTTTGCACTTTGTGGCTTTCACTTTTGAAACATGCATGTGGGAATGGTTTATTTTTGGCTTTACTATTCCTTCTACCTTGGTGTTGTTGGGTTTTCTCCTCCTTATCTTTCGATCCTATAAAATAAAAAGGGTAATGCCTTCCATTTGCGAGAATTTCTTATACCCTTGGTGCTAGTCGCCACTCCAGGACCTATTGAAGGCGGGTTTCGGGGGTCATTATCTCTCCTTCAACTTAAAGAAGGAAGGTCCTGTAAACCTGCTGACCCTTCCCTCCTTTTGGTGAAGGCGGGTCGTGACATTAAAAAATATAAATGTAATACTTTTTAATTACGAAATTTTTTCTTAGTATTTTATAAGTCTATTATTACATATTAATGATTTTTTATGTTTTAGGTATAAATTCGATGTCATTCATTTAATTTTCATTTTTAAATTAAGTAAATAGTCAACGAAATGACATTAACCATATTTTTGCAAAAATATACTTGATAAATTATTTAAATATCTTAAAATTAAATGAATTTATTAATTTTTATTATTAATGGTATAAAATATTATATGATGTACACTTATTGTTTTATTGGTGAATTATTCGTATAATTATAAATATTTAATAATAAAATGCTATTACCTTGGTAAAGATTATAATTGGATTACCACAGGGTAAACCCAAATGATATGGTTTACAATGATATATAAGCATATGAAAATTTCATTATAAAATTATATTATTAATATATATTACATAACTTCTATTATGTGTCATTTTTCAACAATTTTATATGAGTTACACAGAAATTATAATATAATACTTTTTGGATTTAAAAAAACTTAATCATATTCATAATAATTTTTTATAGGATTTAAAATTTAGGAAAATATTATCATTAACCACATCATTGTTATATGTTTTATGATATAATACAGTTCCCATTTATGGGTAAATTTTCAATTTATATCATAGTTCCTGACATCTAAATAGTGAAAAACAGTGCAATTAGGGAAATTGTCTGGTGGGATAAAAGAATATTAAGACACAGAGATATGGGTGAAAACAATTTCATTAAATATATAAAAACTTTAATGGATTATTTATACTAATCCATATAAAAATTTTAAAATAAATAATTTTTGGATTATTTTTCCAAGAAATAAAATTTATATTATTCTAATTATTTTAATATTTATTTTGGACCCTCACCCATTACATATAAATGGATGGCCCTTCTATCTTATCATTACTTAACATTGATATATATATATATATCAAGAAAACCTTTAACAATTCACTTCATTAATTCCATATCCATTATATATATCCTCCATTCTTATTAAATAACGTTTAAAATGATCCTTAATATGAGATATCAATGAGTTCATGAAAAGAATAGTTGATTTCCTTACAGTAGTTCATTAAATTTATTTCACATTTCAAATCCTATAAATCATTACTATTCATCATGAAATTTTAATTTTTTTATAAACACGTAAATGATTTTTTTTTATATTACTGTAAATACCCATTCTTAGTTCTTTCAAATGATAATAAAATGTATCACACATTCATATGTATGTAATATCCCGAACATGTATTGATGAAACATGTTTTAAAAAAACATCTTTTTTGAATGAATATTATGATGACTTTAATGTGTTACTGTGATATATATAAATATTATATAAATTTTATTATAAATTTATATTCTATTATATTTATTCTTACCTACCCATCAATTAGATAACAATAATGTCTTTTGTCTGTACGTGTTGACAATAACCACACTGGAAAAATTCCATTTTTTTCAAAATAATCTTCACATGGACCATAAAGGGATTGAGTTAATGAATATATTCTATATTGTATATATTAATAAAATTTCCAGGGTGATTCATTTTTTATCGTTCTTTACTTATATCATTCAAAATGTTATAACATCATTCACATATATGTACGACCTAACGACCCCAAAAACGATGTAATTTACATTCTATATATAAATTATATGTGTTGAAATGAATATAAACAAATTGAATATATATTATATTTAAATTGTGATGAATTTTACATAGATAATTGCATAGTTATTTATATATATAGATACCTAGTTTATTGAAATCAAATATGTATTAAAAACAAATTAGTTATCCCACTGGACAAGTAATTTTAATAATGAATTTTCAACTCACAAGTTAAAACTTGTAATATATAAATCATATATGGTATTATAAATATAAATATGGAATATGGAATATATAGATAATAAATATGTTATTATTATACATTATGTTATAATATGTATGAATTAATACAATAGTTTTGGTATGGGATTTTTATCTCACAATTATTTTTAAAGAGAAATTCCATCTTCACCACGTACATATTTTATGTCATGTGTATACATCCCATGAATTTATATTATGATAATAATCAAAGAAATAATTTTATATCAATGATTATAAAAAATTATTTATTTCAAGGGGATTAAAATTCATTGGTTACATAAGAGTTAATAAATTTATTTTAAAATCTTATTTTTGATCTAGATTATTTATAACTATGATTATTAATTTTATTTCTATGATCTACCACTCACAAAACTCATAAATTTAACTATTTTCTTGGTTTTTTAAATTTAAATATTTTTTACTTTCATGTTCCACAATCTATGTACTCAATAGATAATAATAATGCTTATAAAGAAAAAATGAATTACTTCACTAATTTGATTAGAATAGATTTACTTCCATTACAATTTTATAAAACATTTATTTCCAGAATGTTATAATATTATCCAATAAATTATTACCGTTATCTTTAAACATGATATAAATTTTAAAAATTCATTTTTAATGTATATTCACGTAATTTGTTGAATGATTTACATTTTAATTATGTCAATGTAGTGAAATGATTCAATGTTTATATATTCATTACATAAATTATATTTCTATATGTCATGACATATCAATTATTCTAAGAATCACATACATGATTACAAGGGTTTATTCAAATTAAATTTTCCCTACTATATTATGGAAATATTTTATATATTAAATATTTTATTTCTATGTATAATTATATTTTCCTCGATAAATATTCCAAAGGAATTTTTAAAGGAATTTTTATCAATGATTAAAACCATTGATAATAAAAATATAAATATAAATATGATCTAATTATACCATATTTTTTATTCCCTATATGTTTTATGATTTCTATTTTTAGACTTTAATGAAACCCATTTTATTACATGGGTTATCATATATGATGACATATTTATGATAATCATTCGCTCATTTGAATTGATTAGGATTATGTTATGGATGGGACAAAAAACATACTTACCTACAATGAATTATGTAATTTCTGATGACCCATATGATTGATGTGTTATGTATAAACTTAATTACATGCTCAAAATTGTAATAGTTGATCTAGTTTTATTGTTCATATAATTACACATTATCCTAATTTTCATGTTTATATTATTATAAATTAACCTAGATGTCATATTTTTCAAGTTATGATTATACCGAATGTTCATGTTTAAATATAATTCATGGACCTAGTTTTATATTCATGAGTTTATCAGAGGGACTAATTTTAGGTCTGGAACATTATGAGTGATATTTTTTCTATTTATAAAAGTCAAAATATTATATTAATATGTTATTCAATATTCCTATGTATATGTTATTCTCTCATAGTCATATAAGGTAAGTGATTATTACTCCCACTTTTCAATATTTGCATTTATAATGAATATAATTTATCCTGTGAAACTTTTTTATTATCTATGACATATTGTGTATAATATTTTCAATAATTCATCACAATATCATAATCTAATTCTAATATTATTATTATATATTTATATGTCCTTTTTATAACCCATACTAAGCATATGAGCTCACCCATTATTGTTTTTTTCCTCAAATAGATTATGAAAAAAAGTTTGAAGTAGGATATTCCTAACAAAAGTTTTGATAGGTAAACATTTAATAGTCTTCATGATAAAATTGAATTATATATTTAGTCTTATAGAAAAGAAAATTTTAACTTTTTTCTATGTATCATAATATTATGTATTAAATATTCCTTGAAAAAATGTAATGTTAATGTTTGTAAATATTGGTTCCTTATATGTGATATTAGATTATGGAATATTAATTTATTGGATTTTAGGTTTAGAATAATTAGTCGAAACAATTAGGAATTGGTTATGAATATTGACACAACCTAGATATTTGCTAATTTCCATGGTTAAAATATGATAAAAATATGGTTCCATTTATTGAGATTAAGGTTTCATAAATTATACATCATATGAATAATTTTTAATGATTACCCACTTTGAATAATGATCCACATAACATATTTTTTGGTTTGGTTAAATTAATGGAACAATGAATAATTATTTTAACAATGAATATGATACAAAATTGAATTATATTACATATTAGAAACTTGGTGAAAAGTGATCTCGAATGTGAAGCATTGTGACAATAATTATTAATAAATCTTATTATATGAATAATAATTTGTACTTGGTTTAGATTATGAACATTAAAAATATAAAAAAATAGAGTTTTATGAAGACCATCAATAAATAAAAAATAAATTTATTATATCTCATTTATATTGGATAATTAACTCATGTGAATATTTTATATGAATGAGAAGATTCATTGATTTTGATAATGAAGGGAATACATCATGTAATTTATTAATAAAAATTATGTGTTTATTAGAGGGGTATAATGTACATCATAAGGAACCATATTTAGTTTAATTTATTATCCTTTGGTGGAATGGGAATTATTCAACCCAAGTCCCGCTTATGAGGGTTAAATACTATCCCAATTAGAAAACTATATTATATAATTTTTCTGAATTGGGCTGACTGATTTTAAATGTATCAGGATTTGATAATTAGGAAATTATTTTTATATAAATCAATAAGCAAATAATTATTAATATTTAAAAAATTTCAATAAGTATTTGAAAAAATATGTTTAGTGCTTCCAATAAATAAGATATATTATTTAGTTGTAAGATAATATTTTCTATGAATATAAAATTAAGGGAAATATAAACCTTAACATAATTAAAATATTTAACAAAAAAAGATCAGTTTAGATATCAAAAGGTTTTTCATTGATAAAATAAAAGGTAATAATATTGTAAAACATGTGATTATTTAGAGATTTTAGGAAAATGTGATTAATGTCATTATTAATGAAGGTTATATAATTTATTTATTTATGGAATATATTCAGTGTAATTTCCTTTCATTATTGTTTAATGGTTATTTTTTAAAATATATGAATATGGATTTCATATGTATGGTATGTGAAATTATAATGTAAATTCTGTTGAAATGGGATAAATTTTTGTTCAATTGATTTTGATTTTTGTGATTTTAATTTGGATAGATATATTTTAGAGGAGTTTCATAGTTAAATATTTATGTAAAATAATATATTGAATTTGTTTCGGTTATTATTGGGGTATTATATATTAATGTTGTATATTTATTAATATGAGATAATTTTTTCATGCATTACTGTTTTTGTTTATTGAATTTTCATTATTTTATTGTCCTTATGACCTGTTCAAAATTTTATATTTGTATATAATGAAATAAAAAACCAATCCTAAATATTCATTTCAAGGAATAATAAATGAATTTGATCCTCATAAAATCACATCCAAATGATGAAAGATATATTTTAAGATGTAAATAAATCAAGTACGTATAATTTATCATATTATATATCTGAATAGTAAAATAATCCACCATATTTAGTTAAAGTATATTTAAATTAAAATGTTACCCTTTTACATTTATATCATATGAATTTATTTTATTCTCCACCTAAATCATTTTTGGTCTTTTGATTGTATACATTCTCATGAAGATAATATCTATCACAATATATTAGTATCTACAAGTTGGTTTTCACTTCCAAATCCACAATTTGACTTACAATTAATGTTTTGCATATCTAGGAACTCAGGTATGAGTTATTTTTGGTAGCCTTTATGTCTCCCACTTCCCAGTTTATAAAGATGTTTTGTTATTCCAATATAATTTTTGTGTTTTCATCAATGATATTTTCAATTATTAGACATTTTATGTGGGTGAAAAAATGGTGGAGGAATATTTTGTTTTGTAAGAGAAACTGACATCCATAAATGTTTGTTTCAAATTATAATAATCATGATACTTCTCTTAACACACAACACCATAACATATGTGATATGAGATGTATAATAAAAATAATATTTATTAAATGAGACGTAGTTGTTGAATTTTAATGTATGAATATGGGAGACCAAAAAATTAAATATATTTATTGTCATCCTACTTAGTAGTTTCTTTATTTATAGAAAATTATAAATCTATTTTAGTGTTGTAATTTTAAGCTAAAATAATAAAATTTAATAAAAAGTGATTTTAATTTCATTTTATTTATCTAATAAAATTTGTTTATACAATATTTATAAATCATATTAGAAAAATTATCTTCTCTTTTTATAATATATTGTAATAATTATCAAGGATTGAATTTTTTTTTATGTTTGGAAAGGAGATACTTTACCTGGAATTATTGAATATACTGATACTTATTGAAAACTATCATTTAATTAAATAATTAAATAAATTTTATTCATATTTAAAATTATATAGAATATTAATTTACATAATTAACATGATGAATAATCCAATTATATACAGAAGGAATATATTTTATGTTATAATTTTTTATAAAAACTTTTTATACATTAGTATAAAAAGATCATGATAAAAATATCATCACACATGTTGGATTTAATGTTAAATTAATATCATATAATTATTGAAATAGATTAATTAAAATTTCAATCCATATTAAAAATTGTGATGATAAATTTTGGAAAATAAGACCTAATTATTTTCATTCATAATGAGTTGTAATCATGGTATATATATCTCAGCCTAGTTTGGGTAAAAAAAGTAAAATAATTTTATAACATTTTGTTATGTATTTCGAAATTTTCAACAACATTCTCTATAATTTTCGATAGTATTAGTTTTCCAACAATTATCCAATATTCAAATATATGGCCACTGAATTGCAACTTTTTATATTGACATAAATATTTTTTAAATAATCATAAACAAGAGAATTCACTCTATTAACATTATTATTTCTAAAAACATTTATATAAAAAACAAAATTGGATTTTATTGGTTATAAATATTTATTTAAAATAAAAATTAATTTTAAATCATTGTATTTTTTTGGAAATTTTGCAGATTTAAAAATTACCATAAATTATTATGAAACACTAAAAATTATTTACAATATTAATATCAAATTAAAACACATTATTCTAAATATTTTAATTTAATATTTTTGTGTTATTTAATGAGTACCTAGAATTTTCAAATTAATTATAAAATAGTAGATATGTTCCAAAGACAGTAATGTTTTCCCATCCTAGTTTCCAAAGGTTAACTAAACTGTTCCTCTGATATGATATTTAGAGACCCAAGCATGAAGTACAAAGACAATTCATAACTTTTTCAGAATACATAATACATAAAAATAATGAACACTAAAGGACCATAATAGTTTAGTGTCTTTGGAAACACGAAACATAATCTTCTAATCATGGTGAAAGAACTTCAACATCTCCCATAAAGATTGTTCCCTTTTGTTTTCTTACCTAAAACCTTTCTTTATATCTTGGGAAAAAGAAAACATAAAAATGGTAACTTCAAATGCTCAGTAATGGTAATAATAGATATCATAAAACAATCAATAAAAATTTGAATGCAAATATGTGAACATAAAATCTAAACATCAAAATCTTGAGCAATGACAGAAATCTTGGATGTATGTAAGTAATATATCATAAAGGAACATCAATGATGATAAAATATCTTGGAAATAAAACATTTAATTGTGGAAAACCATTATTTACATGATATGATTTCCATAGTATACATGGAATTGCGGACAAGATCATCATAGTGGACAAAGTCCATTAATGATTCGGGTTTTCATATCATTCCAAACCTGTATTACTTTACTAGATTAACTTGTTGTTATTTCCATGTCTATCTCATGATATATAAATCATTACATAATTCATTGTAGGCAGATATAGATCCCTCACATATCATAATGAAATCATTGTTATGTGTGCCACAATATAAACATAAATCATTCATCATAACCCAAAGAATAAAATGGGTTTCATAAACATCATCTCATCATAACATAATCCATATAAAAGAAATGGATATCATTTCATCATAATAAAAGTGAAACCATTTAAATCATATAGACATTACACTTGAAACAAACACATATTAAATACTGTCATCTTAGATGGAAAATGTTTTTGATAAAACACCTGAAATGAAATCTTGATGAAAATATCATTTCTTCTTCAAAAAATTTTTTTTCACAAAATGCCATGAATGTTTAAAAGAAAAGTATTTTGTTGTAAATAGTAATGAAATCTTGTAGAATAATCATCATGAAAATAAGTAGTTATAAAACCATAAAAATCCGTTCATACCTTATATGTTAACAAAACATTCTCCTCTTACTTTTAACAGAAAAGTCAAAAAAGTACCATGTATGTTAAACAAAATAAAGATTTTGTCCATAACACAAAGTAAAATTCATAGTGGGGAAAATGACATAAAAAATACATGGAATAATATTAAACACTTTATAAAAAACATTTTTATGGACATCGAAGAATAATATAACCTCAGTAAATACTTACGTATAAGTAATCTCAGATAAAAATTAGATTGAAAAATTATCCCTTACCTTTGGTCTAGTTACATTTTTACGTGTAAGAAACTACTATATAGTGGGTTTATACATATTATTAACTTGCAAAAGAACCATATTAATATTTATGATATCATATATGATTCACTTATGACTTTATAATACCCATTGTTTTTTCAATTCAATGTAAAAACAGCGTTTTGGGTAAAATCGTTTCATTTATTGTACGTGTTTGGACTTGTTTTTCTTGATATTGTTAATTATTTCATGATATAATTACTTATAGAATATAAAAAACATATTTATATATCATATATATTTAGGATATATATTTATATAAAAGATAGATAAATGAAATGAGATACACCATTCATGGAGATGGTAGACCGTACGTACGCATGAACACTTTTTTCATTTCCTAATTGAATTAAATGTATGTAAATAGAGTATATATATATATATATATTAATATAGTAGAATTATTATGTCATAAATTTAATCATTATTTATTATATATACTTTATAATCTTTCCTGAATGTCTAGCATGGAGAATGAATCTCATTTTGTTCGTGGAGGCGGTAGTCTGTACATACGCACGAGTGAGGATATCATTATTCTGATATTAAAATCAAATATAATTAGAAATTATATCATATATATTGAATAATCAAAATTTTATATTTATTATTTACATCATTTATACTCGTTATTGTACCCATCTAAATGATGAAATGATTGAATAACAAACAACACCACGATGTGGAGACGGTAAGCCGTACGTACACACGTGTGGGGAATTTTTCATTAATTGGATGGATAAAATAACTAATATAGTTGTACCATCTATATAATAACAAAAAATTATTTAAAAGATACTGGAGTTAATATTTTAGAATATAAACAACAAATAAGGAGGAAGTGGAAAAAGAAAGGAACTTGAAATATGTGGTGAGCCATTTACCTCTACTTCGGGTTCTTCCTTTTGAAATGATAAAAGGGCTCCGTAGGTTTACTTTATGACCGAATCAAGGCCTATTGGATGAAGTAAGGATATTTTAGAGGGTATTTTTTCCCAAATTTGGCGGAGTCAAATGGATTGGGAGTAGTTAATTTGTGAGAAGAGGGAGTGTCCTTTAATAATAGGGGTAAGGGGCACCTTAGAAAAAACTTAAAATATTATTTTTTAATAAAGTCGTATTCGGTATATAAAGCCTCCAAAGAGACTTATTTAGAGGATAGGGTGGATATGGGTCTAAATCCTCTCAACCAATAGGTTTTATACAAGTTTAGGTTAACATGTTAACCTTATATTTTTATTTAACTCTAAGTTAAATAATTTAACTTTTACCGTGTCTTCATGTATTCTTACACTATATGGTTAATAAACCTACTATAAACTTCCAATGTAACAAAAATTTGTTCATTAATGTCATATATATTATTATATGAGTCATTTTTCCTATTCTTATATTTTTAGGAATATAATAACAATTAATAATATAATATTTGTTTTAAAAACTCTTATTTGTCAATTTTGACACTATTTGCTATTTTGTTTTTTTAATTCATAATAGCATTATTAATTCTAAAAAAATTCAACTAACTAACCCTAATATATTATATTAACCTATAGAATTAGTAAAAATCTTAAAAATTCTAAAATTACATTTATTTTGGTATTTATAATATCTATTATGTTAATATTTCATTAATAAGGTAATTACTCCATCATCATTGTGTCATAAATAAATTAACATCTTTAATGTCTAAAAACTATAAATAAAATATCATTATGGAGGAAATATTTTTAACTTTCTAACTAATATTTATAGTCATATTTATATTGTGTTAATCCCATTATTAAAATTGTTTTAGTTATTAATCGTTGATTTCAACTCTTTTAACTCTTCTTTAAATTAAAAAATAATATGTATCCTAATCTAATCCAAGTCTTCCTAAATGGTAATATTTTATTACTAATGTTGTTTTTTGTCGAATTAAACTTATCCAATAGAATTTGTACATGTGTTAGGGTAATAATATTATAATATTTATACTTAAATACAATATTTACTTTTAACCATGGTAAATAAAAGTATAAGGTTACTACTCACCCAAAATTATTTTCATCTTATTGAACCACATTTTAAATACTAATAACAACTGTGTTTCTAGGACTTTTGAAATTACACTCATAGAAGCAGTAAAATTATGTTTTATGTACATTTTTAAATTCTCCTAGGAGGTGGGTAAAAGATGGTGAAATGTTCAATAAAGTTTTTATATATCAAAAATTCTTCTAAATTAACTCCAATGAATTCAATTGAACTTATATAGGTATTACGTATCTATTTTGAATTAAAATAAATTTAAATAAAATAAATAATTATTTAAATAAAAATTTGGTTTTAAACAATAATATAGTGATTTCCACTATTCAAAAAAAATTGAATATTTTTAGAAAAATACCCTAAATTTATTCTAGGATAATTTCGATATTCCAAATCCAAAAATGAAGTCCATTTTGAAAGATAAAACATATATGATTTCAAAAAGTGGTTATTACTATTCATAACGGCTAGTTTATAAAAATATTATAATAATATCTCATTTAGTGAAACTCGGTATTCGTACAACACACGCTATCAAGGAATGTTGCTCTGGCATGCAACAAAAGCCTAAAATAGTGTTGTGTATAATACAAGATAATACTGTGTTGCGTATAGTGCAAGATAATCTTGGTGTAGTATACAACACAAGACATCAAAGAAATTAAAATTTATATTTCTCATAAAATCTCATGGCGTTACATTTTATATCAAACTATTTATTATTATTTCATAATTTCACCTTAAATTTACATCCTAATGAATGATAAATATAATAAAAACCAATTATCAAAGTTAAGGGTTAAATGGGTTTACTGGAGGGTATAACCTAAGTAATAATTTTATGAAAATCCCAAAAACCATACATTGTTTTTGTGGTTTGAGATTATTTTTACCATATAGTTATTATCATATTTTATTTGGTATTTTTTAGAAACCCTCCATTTAGAATACATTAATTTATTTTAATCTTTTGAAAAAATTCATAGATTGTCTTTTTCCTTCTTTATAAATTGGAAGCACAAATCCATTCTCCCCTACAAAAAATGTGAAATAAATTTCACATAACCCCAATAAAATACATTCCTAAAACCCATTTCGACTTTATAGTGTTCATCAATCAATTATATTATTATCATTTCAAGGACTGTGGTTCCAGAAAAAAGTTATTTCACAATGATGTTTTATAAATCATAACCTATTATATTAAATTTTATTTTTTATTCTACCACATATAGGTCATTGGTATGAATTTTAAATTAAATATTTTAATATCATAAAAAATGATATTATGATTATTTATCTACAATTTTCAACATCATATCCATTAAATAGTACAAAAATATATTACTTTCATTTATATAGACTACCACTTCCACCTAGCCATATGATTCATTTTCAATCACTGTAATTAATGGATGGTTATTATTATAGATTTAATTATTATATGTCATATTTATGATATATATTTTTATATTTATTTATGTGTTCATTTTTTTCTTTCAAAGGGTTCCATCCATTTGATAATGATGAAATATATCATCTGTATATGTGTCATATCACTAAAATAATGTTATATGATTCATATTTCATTTAGAAATTACATGGAGGATAAAAATTATATAATTAATAAATATATATAATTATAATTATTTAATTACATATCATTAAAACTGAAATACAATTTTAGTTTCATTTGATCCATCAATATAATATTTAAAACATAACCCTGCCATACGTTCAAACTAAAATATATACAAAGTGAATTAATAAATTATTCATCACTTATTTATATGATTTTCTATAAAAGAGTATTAAATGATAATTTTTTCTACACATAAAGTTATTATTTTTAAATATATAACTAAACCATAAACATGATTCATTTAATTTAACTTTTGAACTGGAACATGCATAGAATATGGACTACTTTTCACTAGAATTATAAGATAAATGGAAAATGTGTTAATAAAAAAATCATTAGAATTTTAAAATAAATAGAAATTAAATTTTATGTTTCAATATTATTTTGGAATATATATACATAAGAAAATAATAATTGTAACATATGATATTCTATCATATATCAAGGATGATGTGTCCTTAGTTATGGAGTTTGTGATACAACTTAGTTTCCTTTCAGGATTGCTATGAAAAATTTTCATTAAAGTAAATTCTAGAAATCATTATATTTTTTACCAAATCTATTTTCATCACCTGTTTTTTTCCAATAAAAATATTTTATTATTCACATTTAACATTAATTTTTAGTCAATTTTTTTTAAAAAACTATTAAAATAAAATTGTATTTATCCAGTTTTAGTTATATTTATTCATCATTTATTCCAATGTTCACTAATATTATTTAGAAAATTATTATAGTATTCCGAAGTTTCATTTTATAATATATTATACACATATTTTCATTATATATTATTTTATAATATAATATTCTTATCAATATTTAGATTTTGTTATTTTGACAAATATTGTGAAGAAAATCATTCTTTTAATCTATTACAAAATGAATAGAAATTATGTTCATCATGATCGATAAATTATGGAAATATAAATTTCCACATTTTTAAGGACCATTATAATTAAAAAAATCCATAATATTTTGGAAACTATAATACTTTTGTATGTGACATTAATATTAAATTTTTATTTTTATAATGAGTGAGTTCATATTTTTATATTCATCACTAAGCATTATATTCATATTTTGATATGTTAATACAATTTATTTACAATTAATATATGATGAAATGGAATTAGAATGAATATTTTCATATCCTTTACTAAAAAATCAGATGATCTGATAAGATCACATTTACAATGATTTTTTATATCAAATAAAACCTATTGGTTTTAATTTTTTGTCTATATTACTTTAATTCCATAATTATATCATTGAATAATACTACCAATGTGATATCAAAAATATAATATTCATAACCTTAATATATGTTATCTATTGATTTTAAAACGATTTAAAAATCCATTCAGAATAACCCATGGGTTTATTATAATGTTTTAATGTTCATGTAAATCTATATTCAATATTACTACTGTAGGTTCACCATAGATTAAATTACCTTAAGATAATGTATCAAAGTAAATAATATTATATTGTACATATATTTATTAAAAAACTGATAAAATCATAAATAAAAAATATTTATAAATTGAATCTCAGTTGATGAATAATCTTTTTCAATTCAATGTTAAAAAAATTTCCTTCTAGTTATTTTTGGATATTTTTCATATATATTTAGTTTTTGGGAGAAATTTTTACTTATATAAATTTGATAGATAAATGTCACATTATTGAAATTATAATTATATAATAACTGCATAAATGGTTATAAAATATTTTAAGTTCAACAATAATAAATTTAATATGTAATATAATTCATATAAAAAATAAAATAATAATAATATATAAATTCATATCATTTAGATGATATTTGTATTTCATGGTTCAAATAATTAATGTTTTTTATTCTTACTCTTAATCATTTATTTACAATATATAATTTTGTATTATTTTTATTTGGAATGAAAAAATAATCCTCATTTAATTTATATTATTCATATTAATTTCATTTGAATCAAAAATATATTCTATTTTCCTATTTAATAATTTTTATTTTTAAAACTATCGTTTTATAAAAAACAATTTCATTTGGTTTTGAACAATTATCTGAATATTTTTTTTAATTTCTACAAAATATATAATGTAAAATCGAATCCATATTTTGAATCATAATCATTAATTTTATACAGTATGTGCAAGTAATTTTTTTTAATATGAATAGTGAATATAGGAATACATTATGACCATTATTAGGTTTGGAAAATGTTTACGTGGTGGATATTAAACTATGTGGTAAGTGTAAAAATTAGATATAAAAATGAAAACATTTTATTATATGTGGATATTTAGATGTTTTCATAACCTTATATATAACTAATATCTATTTGGTTATAAATTCATTAGATAATTAATTTATGATATTTAAATCATTTCTATATAATTTCTTATTTGTCCCTCCTCTCTAGTACTAATTGGAATATCTCCCCTCACTTACTAAAGGGAATATGTTATCTTACATTATTAATAAAAATTAATCCCCTTATATTTTATAATATTTAACCATAAGAAATTCCATATTCCTTAATACCATTCATGACTTATTTATCATCTCATAATACCATCTTATGAAGGATTATGATGGAATAAAAATAAGATCTCTCAAAGAAGAGGTAATCATCATTCCCAAGTCATTCAAATTTTACTTCTTATTCAATATAATCTGAATACATTATATAAATCCTATCTTAATTACTAACTTATCATAAATCTAATATATGTTATTATTATTATGGGTAAAATATTCCCATATCCTTCCCATTCATTAGGAACTAAATATATCGCTCATGGGTATGTGCTCACTACCACCTCCATATAGCGATATAATTAATTTGTTATCACCATCATTAAAGGTTGGTTATGATGATGGATTTAATATATTTATAATTATATTATATTCAGAGAAAAAATATTCTTTTTTAAATACAATATATTTTTTTCCATCATACCTTCCCATTAGTTGGGAAACAATTACACCGAGAATGTGAACCAGTACATTACCACCACTATAAAGTGATGTTATTTGTTTATTCATTTAGTTTAATATGGATAATAATTATGTAAAATTAAGTCAACATATATGATATTGATGATTTATAAATTAACCGTGAAATAAAATTGTTATTTTCCTTTATTTTTTTAAATACATTAAATAGTGAAACATTACTTTTCCATATGTAAGGAATAACATCTCCATTATGTGATGTAATTCACTTTTCATCTCCAAATTATTTTAATGGTTATAAAATTTTATATAATTATTAAATATTCTATTAATCAAATCATTATTTTTTGTGATTTGATAGAAAAATAAGGATCGATATTTATGTATAAAACCTACCAAGGAAAAAGACAATAAAAATATGATAACCCATAATACGATGATTTTAATAAATTATTATTATTAAAATCTGTTGAAACAATATAATTGGACAATATATGATATTATAAGAATATGTATGTTTATGGTGTATATTTATTATAAATTTAAATTAATTATTCATGAGGTTAAAAGAACATATGAAGCATCTCAGACCTGCGATGAGATTTTATTTCACATCTATTCCATTTTCAGTATTATTTTTATTTAAAAATATATTTGGAATTTCTTCACCACTCTATTAATTCCCTCAAATTTTACTATCCTATTGTCATTTTTAGAAATTTCAGGTTCTATTTTAATTTTCACTATATATATACTTAAATAGTGAAATTAATTTTTTATAAAATACTATTTTTTTAATAATTTCTTAACTTTTCATTATTTTATTTACTATATCATTAATAATATAAAATGATTAATTTTATTTAATTTTACCGATTCATTATTTTCTAAACACTATACGAAACCGAATGATTTTTTTTATTTTAGGAATGATGTACATTTACCAATGAATAGAACAAAATACATTATTTAACAAGCACAGTAGGACAGATATTTACATATGTCATGAAAAATAATTTACATTATTATGAAATTACATGTTCTAATAATTTTTTCAATGAAAATAGTATCCCTAATATTCCTCAAATATCTATATTGTAAATAATTAATTTCATTTTGAAAAAGTTGTTATCCCTGTTAAATTGTTTTCGATCATTTAAAATTCATATAATATTTTTAAACATAATTTTTTGAATCATAGAATATATTTGGTATTTATTTAAATATAACATCCACCATATTATTATGTATGACCAATGATAATGTTTTACAAGTGACTGAAGGAGGAAAATATTATCAATTTTTATACTTCATTAATAAATTTGAATGATTATATAGATTATTAGTGGAATTTTTATTCATTTATATAATAAAATTAAAAATACATTCTTATTATTTTATTTTCAAGGACGATTAAATATCCTATTTTAATAAGTATTACTAATGATAAAAACTAGTTTGTGTATTTAGAATTCTCTTACATATTTATTTATGATTTCTTGGAACGAAACCTCGACGTTATGATTATGATGTTAAATATTATGGATTAATTAATTATGAAATTAATAATTATTATCCATTTAAATATTTATGTTATAATATAATCCATATATTTATTCAAATTTTACATTATTCATGATGTGGGAAATTTGTTTATTATTTTTTCAATATTATATTATTCATAGTTTTTTCTATGATGGATAATATAATTTATTTCATTATCTAAAATGTGATAACAATATTTATTACATTTTCATTTCCAATGGATTCCATGAAGTGTTAAATTAATTACTTCATGTATATATTAGATTAAAAAATATTCTTCTTAAGAGAATCATATGTTTCTCCCATGTCTAAGATGTAATTACATAATCATGTATGTATCTGGTCGCCTTGTATAACTAAACCTTTTGAACCTTCTCATTTCATTCTCATTTATATTATTCGACCAAATAAAAATAACTATGGGATCTAGGATACTCTATTCAAATTTTTATTATTTGGATAATTGTATGATTAGTATAATCCAGTGGAATGTGATTTAGGTAAGAATTTATTAGATTATATGACCCTATTACAGACTATGTGGATATATTTATGTATGTTAAAATATAATATTTTTTGGTAAATAATAGATTACTATTTTCATTTATAACACATCCTTCAATAGTTATTTACTAGATTATACATTTGAGGAATAGATGAACCATGGGGTAATAATCAAATAGGTGATAATTGGGCATTACCTTCGTTATCACGTGTACATGATGACTATTCATAAGACTGCACTCCTAGATGGAAAATCTCAATATATACGAATTGGTTGATTTTAATGATCATTATGAACAATTATAAAATATTCTATAATATTCATATGACATGAATATTTTACCAAATATAGAATTATTAGTAATCTGATATTTGTTATACAAAAATAATAAAATTTTCATTAGTGTTACCGATCAATGTGAATTATATACTCTGATTGGAAATTAATAATTTCCTGAGATAAATAATAACATCCCATTTTCTAAAAATATAACCAACAATAAAAAGTTAAAACTATATCAATGAACAGAATATATAATGGGATTTCCCTTTTAGAAAATATAATAATGTTAGTTATCGATATATGACTACAAAAGAAAAAGTATAACTATGTGGGAGTATAAAACATATTCTATGAGAAAAAACCTGGCTTATTTGGAGTATCTTATTGATCCCTGACATGGAAAAATATTGATGGACGTCGTTATGGAATAGAAATTTCCAGCATTCAGTAGAAATATTAATATTTTTAGAGGTATGATATTAACCATTTCTATATAAAATATATTTCCCACATTGGGATATAATCAATGGGAAAGAGTTATCATTGATTTTTATCATCATAATGGAGACACTGATCATGTATGGTAATTAATATGAATCACTAAGCAATTAAAATGAAATTATTTTTTTGAGTAGAATTAATTTATGGTTGATTTATAGGAAAAATAATTTCCTCAGGAACATGTATGGATTGTATGTTCCTCAATATAAATAAAAGTAAAGGATAAATTTTTATTGAATATTTAGATATATTTACTTGGATTAAATATTATTTAGAAGATAATATAATTAAACGAAGGAGTAATATTATTCATTTCATTTATTGGATAGCTCATTGTATTCAATGGGAATCATTCAATTAATTATTTCAATAAAATTATTATATATTACTAATTCACACAAAGATAGAGAAATAATTTTTCAACTAATATTTATTTAATGGAATACAAGAAAATAT
Source organism: Viscum album (assembly GCA_963277665.1). Lineage (NCBI taxonomy): Eukaryota > Viridiplantae > Streptophyta > Magnoliopsida > Santalales > Viscaceae > Viscum > Viscum album. The sequence continues at coordinate 2,039,287,548 of OY728121.1, forward strand.
ATGGGTAGCTAAGCACTGAGAGAAAAAAAATTTGGAATCTGAATAAACTAACTATGGAATATTATTATTTTAATGATTGTATAAAGAAAAAAATGTAACATGATTTTGGGGAATAATATATTTCTCGAGCTGTTGATATAATGTCCATCAATCCCGTAACCGAAAGGGAATGAAAGAATTATCCAGTGTTCATTTATAAAACTGTTAGGAGATGGGAATAATTCAATTGAATAAATTTTTTAATTTGGGTAATTTCATTAGAAAACACATAGAAAGCATGACCATGATTATTCCATCACTACATCTAATTTGGATTTTCTGAACAATGTAGTTCAAGGTTATTGACCATAACCCCAATTTTTTCTAAATCATTATTTATTTATGGATCTTCACACGATTGTATATCATACTTTTTTTCTATGAAAAATATTTATTTTATTATCATATTATTAATGGATTTTCCAATCATGAAACATTTAGGAAATTTTACTGGAATAAAGAAATGTTATTTAATTCTCATTATTACAATTAGAGATACAATTTTTGTGATTGTTATTAGTATACCAATATTTTTTTTCAAATAATCCTTGGCATAGATTTTATTTCTCATTATAATTACAGAATTTATAACCAATTGAAGGATATTTCTATTTGTGTTGTAAATATAAATAACAATCAATATATGATTAACTGAGAGTAATTTTTGTTACTAAAGCAAAAACATATAGTATTTTTGTGATAAGCGGTATGTACAACATATTTTTTCAGCAAAAGGTGTCCCCAATTATTTTTATTATGAAGGTTGATGGTTAAATGAGGCAGTGATATGATTATAGAAAATTCATTACATTTAAAATGAAACAATTTATCTTAGTCCAATATTGGAGGACATATTTGACTAAATTCATGGTGCTAAATATATTATAATCATAATGTGTTTATTTTATAAATGATCACCATCATTTAAAACATCACTATATATAATATTTTAAATTTCACGAATGTTTTTCATATTTTAAATTTACAGCAATTCCTATTCGATTGACTAAGGCAACCTCTATTTTTTTGTATTTTTAAGAATATATATTTCATTTATTATCTAAATAATTTAATTATTTTATTTATTTATCATATTTTTATATACTCTAAATGTTGTGAGAATAGGAAGGGGAATTTTTGAATCATTCAAAAGGATAGTATTTAAAATGGATTATATGGGAAATTAAGGATATGTGAATTATGGATTTAGAATTTATCTTTACATGGATATATTATATTTAATAATGGAATATGAGATGATTCATCAATGAAAAATTAAATGACAGAATATCCAAATTCTAATGAATATATCCTTGGTAATTAGTTTCCATATATTACTATGTCACAACCAAGGATTTATTCAATTTTTTTATCTACTATATTTATTATAAATCATGATGAAACTTAATGGTGTATTTAATAAGTCAATAAGAATATAATTATTGTTTTTAATAATTATTGAATAGATTCTTCATTGTACATATATTGAATTTACCATTGGGTGGGGATTAATTTTTTATATATTGTAATTCTTAAAAAAATGACATGGATGTCTCCTTATATGTAATGATATAGTTATTTCAAATAGCTAAAACAAGTTAAATTATCATGAATAAAATTATCCAACCCATGATAATTAGTTTTAATTTAAAATCATTTAATTTTGTTTATAGTTTCATTATATTTTTGTTTAGGGATTTGAAATATATAAGGATCATAAACACGAAATTCATCCCCTCAAAGAAAGAGAATAGTTTGAGGTGAAGGAAATGTTTATAAATGATCAGGTATTTTTATTAATAAATACAATATAAAAGGAAAGGAAAATATGGTTTTTTAAGAATTTAGTAAGAAATACCATTAATTTTTGACTTAAAAAAAGAACTAAATTGGTTCTATATTAATTGATTTGGAAAAGTTGGAAGAGATAATAATTAAGACATAGAAACATCTTATCAATTCTAAATGATTTCAAAACCAACAATATTGTAAAAAATAAAAATTTCCATGACTGATTATATTAATATTAAAAAAATGATGTTTTGATTGTAGGGATTTTGGAAGACATCATCAATCCACATTTTATTTTATAATTTTTAATTTTTTGTGTGATTTATTTATATATAAACTAAAAAGAGTAATAATATATGAATCCCATAGATGATGCTTATATATTAACACTAGTAGATCCAAAATATATCTATATTTGATGGAAATTTTTCATAGGGTAATATGAAAAAGGTAATTGAAGATTCTTTATCAATATACTTGATTTTTTAAAAATTAAATGTTGATATGAAACACCATAATGGATTCATACAAATAATACCAATTCATATATGTGTATGGGATGATATTAATATTCATATTTTCCCAATATTACCAAAGATACCTATTAATAATGATTAATTATGGGTAATTATTTATCACATGATAATGTCCACAAATTTAATCATTATGAGGGATGTTATACCACTTTGTTGACTTACATATCTAAATATTAATTATATTGTAAGACTTTAACTTAAAAATTTTTTTATAAAAAATCTTGATATTAAGTATACATCAATATTATTGAGGAGTATTTCGGTGGATCTGGAAAATTAGATGAATTCTAAACACCACATTTTATCCCTAAACTGATGGGAAATTTGAAAAGAATATCCATACATTAAAATACATATTGAAGGTATTCCCACATAACATAAATGATGATAGGGTCATTATTTTTCTTTAGGGGAAAGTTCATATAATATAAGTCTATATTAAATAATTTATATGTAACCATATTATAAATTTCATAGGATTAGTTTTCAAACACCAATATATTGGTATGAAATTAGTGATAAAAATCTTATAGTCCTTGATATATAAGTGGATTGAATTGTGAATGTGAAGAATATTCATAATCATATTAATAGTTATTATGTTAATAAAATATTTAGATCAATTAACAATGTAAGAAATAATAAAATAATGTGAGGGATAATGTTTTAAGGATGGTATCCATATTATATGGTGTTTTTAGGTTCAACAATTAAACGAACCTATCTTTTACAAACATCGGGCCATTTTAAATTTCTAAAAAAATTTGTGTTGTCACTAAATTTTTTTAAATTAACCCTATTGTTTATGATGTGTTTCGTGTATAATTTTTTAGGATGCAATTCCAGACACAATGCATTCTCTCACCTACAAGGACATTAAATTAGATCCCGATTTTTCATAATGTGAATACACTCACACAATTCTTAATATAAGAGGACATGTTTTGCTGAATCGCATAACATGGCTGGTAAAGGTACTTCCAAAAAAATATATAAGTGGAAATATGAGAACAAAATAATTTATAATGAATAAAAACCCACAATTACTTAGGATGTCATATTTTGTAATTTTTTTGGAGTTTTTTTTCTGTTTGAATAATTTTTTTTCCCAAGATTCATTTACACTATATATAATTTTACTTCTAAAAATTTATAATATCATGTACATAGATTAATTCAATAATTTTATTATAACAAAAATTTATAAATATTGTGGATTTTTTCCTTTAAATTCATAACATATTCTTATACATCACGTAAAAAATTTATTATGGGGATTATTTGATATTATTCTATAATAGGTAATTTTTAGAGATTTTTCAAAAATGATGATTTTATAATAACATCTATTTTGTGAAATTATAATGATAAAGTATTATCATGAAATTTTAAAAATTAGTTTTCCTAGGATATATTTATATTTTGGAAGTAATATAATTAATGAAAAATATAATACTAAATTTATAAATTTATTAATTCCATTTTGAAGATAAATGTAGGGTATTTCGTAAAATATAAACTATTTATAAATATTGATTCATATTCAATTAATTATAATGACCAATTAAATTATTTTTCTTGAAAATATGATTTTAATTTTATTTTATCATATTGAAATTAATTAAATTTGACAAATTATTATTCATCATATTGTTTCGAAATCATTTTTATGCATAAAATTACATTTTTCAAAAAAAATAGTTTTTTTGGATAAATTAAATTATTGTCAAAAAAATTTAATCTTGTGAAATTTAATAAATATGCGAATTTAGAATAATTATCTATTATTTTTGTGGTCACAACAGAAACTATTAAATTTCATGCAATGGTACTACAAAAAAATACATTCGTATTATTTACATGACCAAAAAACAATTCCATAATCATACAGGTCTACTATGTTAGGAAACAAAAACCATTGATTCTTTATTAATTTATTTATAACATAGCAAAAAATTTCCATGAAAGGGTGAGATAAATTTTCAACTAGAGTAATGAAATAAAATATAATGGATTATATAATAATAATAATAGGAAAAGTGTTCTAGAAAAAGATATTAAAATTTTAAAATCATACACAACATTTCATAAATCATATTCTCGTGTCATGGAATAAATAATGGTTCTTCATAATAAATCATACATTAAATATTTATAGAGAATTTGTCATTAGATAATAACATTGGTAGAAGTTAGAAGATTTTTCTATACAGATAAGTATAGAAAATAATTACCATTGTATTCAAGGAACATTACCATTACAAACATAGTAGAATGGGTACACTCCCAAAATCATTTTTGTTTTGATGGTTCCCTCATAATACTATATTATTGGAAAAAATTTCACGATGAACTATGTTGACTCCCTATTACATTCATGTTTATCTAATGATATATCAATTATTGCCTAATTAATTAGAGGTAGATATTGGTTTGACCTATAATATAATAAAAATGACAAATATGTCTTCCAAATATCATAAATTATTCATAATATTATTAAAAAATAAATAAATGGGTTTCAAAAAACGTTTCCTTTTTATATCTTTAAATTACAAAAAAATTCATGTATAAATTTTTTTTCATATCATCATAACATATCTCATTAAAAAGAAATATGATTAAAATACATTATTTAATTGTAGCCATAAACCCACAATAAAAATAATAAGTATTGTCTCAATGGATCATATCCCTAGAAAACAATTAGTTAAATCTTGGTTTGTTATATATGATTAGTATTATTACCAATAAAATATCAATAAAACGTTCCGGATGAAGACAACCTTTCCATTTTCAATTTACTTATTTAAAAATATACACTGATATAATGAAACAAATTTCATTAAAATTAACAATGTAAAATTATAATGTATGTTTTAAATAAATAATTATTCATAGTGGTGGGAATATTCATTCGTTCCATAAAAATTGATAAAACATTCAATCAATATTTGGACGGAAAATTCACTAAGTAAATAGTTTAGAAATATAAAAGAGAGTGTTGGTCGGAGTGGATACTCAAGAGGGGGGTGAATTCAGTTCTAAATAAAATTTTATGTTAAAAACAATGTTATTTAAAATCCCCCTATTTCAAAAATAGATTAAACTGTATTGAATTTATACAGATTATAAAGGTTCAATTAGTTTCTCAAAGATTGATTAGTTCTCAGTTAACTTAAACTTATGATTAAATTAACTTTTGAAACTAACTTACTGGTTTATAATAAATATAAACACTTGGGAGTTTAACTATCAAAGTAGCTTCGAAGATAAATTATATTTCAAAGTAGTAGCAGCGGAATATGAAATAAATATGTATAGTATGTATATAGTATGTAGCTACAAACATAGAGAATTAACCAAGAGGTTCAGTCTCAAGTAGAGACTTAGTCCTCAAAAAAAATTTATATAAAAATGATCCACACCCTGGATCGGGGTTAACAACAGTGAACACACTGTCCAGGTCACAAGACCTCTACCATAGTTCTGCGTGGGAAAAAAACAACAACTCAGAGCTGTCCAGGTCTCACATGACCTCTACCACAATCCACAGTGGGAAATGAACTGTAAAAAGGTCTGCTGAGGATTTACAGATCCTCCAGTGAAAGTACAAGAGTCAGTGTGTGTGTTTAATACATCAGATAACACACACTGCTCAAAATTTAAAACAAATGTATCACAGATCAGAGATGTAGAGTTTAGAAATGACTCTGGTGATTTCAATGTAGCTCTGGACTCTTTTGTATTTGGTCAGAATTTATTCTGAGTCCTCTTCTCATTTTTGTTTGAGAAGAAGAGTTCCGTATGCTTCTTGTTCATAGGCAGAGAGATGTAGTCGATGAAGGTCTTCAATCATTCTTTTGTATGCACAGAACTCCGTTGGAGTAGGCTTGATTATCTATGAGATTCTGTGTAATCTCATGATATGTATCTTCTCTTCTACTTAGTTCTTCTCAACATGCTTCTTGTATTCCTCGCATGTTCTCTGAAAAATATCCTTCTTCTCTTTTTTTTGCAGCAGAGTCTTCTAATCTTTATATCACGTGCTCCCGAAGACAGAAGAGGTTTCTTTTCAGCAGGTACGTGGTACGGTTTCCTGACATCTGACAACCTTTATTAATTAATTGTCATAGCATTAAAATATACCTAATATGACCATTGGTTAGATTAAATAAAGATAAATAAATTCAAACAGTTGTTTATGACTATTGAAGAATCAAGTGATCGGTAGGTCATCAGCATTAGTGAGTAATGATAGGTGACTCAGATAGATCAGCATCGGTGAATCAGACTGATCATCATCAGTCTGTCATCTGATCGGTGTGTCAGTTTGATCAGCATCGGTGAATCAGACTGATCAGCATCGGTCTGTCATCTGATCGGTGAGTCAGTTTGATCAGCATCAGTGAGTAAGACTAATCAGCATCAGTCTGTCATCTGATCGGTGAGTCAGTTTGATCAGCATCAGTGAGTCATTTGATTGGTGGCTCATTTTGATCAGCATCGGTGAGTCATGCAATCGGTGTCTTATCTTGATCAGCATCGGTGTGTCATTTGATCGGTGCCTCATTTGGATCAGCATCGGTGTGCCATTGGATCAGTGACTCATATTGATCAGCATCGGTGTGTCATTGGATCGGTGACTCATATTGATCAGCATTGGTGTGTCATTGGCATCGGTGAGTCATTTGCATCGGTGAGTCATTTGCATCCTGATATCGGATCGGTGCGACCGTTGTCCTTTGATATTGGATCGGTGCTTCCGATGTCCGTTGATATTGGATCGGTGCTTCCGATGTCTGTTGATATTGGATCGGTGCTTGGGATGTCTGTTTAATCCAGAAGACTTCCAATATACTTTGTAAGTCAATAAGCATAGACAAAAACATGATAACAGATTCATTAACAGATAGTAATTAAGTTTATGAGAAATCAAACCAGATTAATCATTAATGGTATGTGATGATTTGTGATTCTTAAAACATCAATCATAGACATGAAATCAACAATCTTCCAGAGGGCTCAACAATCTCCCCCTTTTTGATAATCACAAATATTTATCATAAAATAAAAAAATAATATGATATATCATCAATAAAAACATAATGAGAATTAAACCATAAATACAATAAATATAAAGAGATATAAAAATCTCCCCCTTAATTTAAATTGCCCATATATATTATAAAGATTTCTCCCCCTGAGATATATACATCTTTTCTCCCCCATTTATCTCTTTTCTCCCATAAATCATTCTTTTTCTTCTCCACCTTTGGGATAATCAAAAAGGAGGGAAAACATAAAAGTGAAAGTAAAAGCAGTCAGCATAGAGTATAGAAAAAAAATATTTTATAAAGTACAGAATATTACAGGCATCACATTGTGCACCCTATCAAAAACAATACACAGCTATTTGTTGGGATACAAAGGGGCTTTGCCTTTGTCTTTGGGATCAATAGTGGGTAAGTTTGAAGGCTTGGATGCAGGTTGTACTTGGCTAATCTGAAGTGGTGGTAGGACAACTCTGGCAGGTGTAGGAGCAGGTGCCACAAAGAGTTTTTGTTGAGAAACAGGAGCTGGTTGAGAAGCTTGCTGAGGGACTGGTCTTAATTGAGATAGAGCTTGAGCAACAGAGAGCTGATTTGGAGCTACATCAGAGTCACTTAGCGGTTCATAAGTAGGAAGTACTATTGTTGTGGCCTGTGCATTCAAATAAGGCTTCGAATGATGAATGAAGTCTTGAATGACTTCTGCCCCATACTTCATAGCTTTATCAAAATCATCTTTATTCTCCATGAACTGTGCCAAGGAAGGGGTAAAATCTTGCAACTGATGAACTTGAGTTTTGAAGGCCTGAGTGACTGGAGGTAATTTCAGATTCTCTGCCAACACCTTCATGTTTGCAGCCATCTCATGCTTTGTATAAATCATGGAAAAGTAATTATCAACTTTCTCTTTGACCTCTTGCAGAGCATTATTAGCATCTGTTGAATACACCAATGCCATCTTATGACTGTTATCACAGAGCTCTTTCATTTTCCTCAAAGATTCTAAATCAATAATTTGTCAAACAGTAGCTAACTCATCATGCACAACTTCACATAGAGCTTCTAGCTCACAGGTAGTGATTTTGGTTGCCTTGGATGTACTGGCTTGGCCAACTATGTGAGTTATCTCAGCTTTCAACTTCCTCAGGTCAATATTGTTGAGATGTTCAATCAAATTTCTCAAAAATTCCATCATAATAGAGATGGTTGATCTGAATTCTCTTGATAGAGATACTAAGCCGGTGTGAGGATCCTTCATAGTCTGATTCAAAGAGGCTATGTGTGTGCCAATAAGTTCACCAGTATTGGTCAGGTCTGGTTTCACGGCATTAGATACTATTTGTGAGAAGGCTTCCAATGAATTTTCAGAAACTTGTAGAGACACTTGAGTAAGGGCATTGGAAATTTCTTCTCTAAATGTGTCTCTCACAGCATTTAGCAATTCATTCTTAAACTTATCAAGATCATCATGAGAGATTCCAGAACTAGGTAAATTAACATTTGTAGGATCAACAGCAGGAATAGACCTTGCTTATCTTGGGACGCTCCTCTTCACAACTGCAGCAGATTCTGGCATTTCTTATTCTTCTGCAGAATATTCTAAGCCCAACACAGCATAACCAGGGTAGTCATCCCAAACAGTATCACACAGTGTGTATTTTGGTTTCTCATAGCTTGATGTTCCACTGATTTTTGGTGAATCATCCTTGCCACTGATATGTATTTCTTGTACTGACTGATGTGGTTCTATTTGATCTACAGCAGGACCATCCACTGGTCTGTTATCAACATCAACAGCAGCCTCAACTTCATCAGTATGTCCATCATCACTCTTCTCAGAATCTTCATTGTGATATTCTTCAGTATCTGAATCTTCTTCATCACCAAGAATAGGTTCTGATTCTGGTAGGGCTAAGGGTGGACTAGCATGTCCAAATTCTATTCTTCTTTTGGGAATAGCAGTGTTAGGATCACTTCTATCATCATGAGATGACATACTTCCTTCCTCAGTCTCATCTTATTCTTGCTCTTGGGCTTTGGTGGCCTCATCCTTTCCTTCTTCTTGCTCATCATCATCAGAATAAACTGGATCCTCATCTGGTTTCAAGCCAGGGTCTCTCAAATCCTTTGGCCTCTTTCCATGATATATGGGATTATAGGCTTCATACAATTTATCTTCATCTGCAACCCATCACTTCTTCCATGGATTCCAATTGATTTTCATCCTCTTGCAGATCTCTTTGTTGAGACAGAAGGTATGATCTGTTTCAGCAAATTCATCATCTTCATCAATACATTCTAGATTCTTGAGCATGATAGATATCATCTTTGAATAAAACAAGGCAGTGGCTTTCATGGATGGTTTTACCATTACAACTATGTGCACCATCACATATCTACACAAATTGATCTTCTCATGTGTTTTCAGAAGAAACAACAGGAAGACATCCTGGTACATTACAGCAGCAAAATCTCCTCTCCTAGGGCAATGTTGGTGCTGAATAAACCTGAATAGAATTCTGCATTCACTATCAAACTCTGAAGCTGTGATTCTCCGTGACTCTCTGTTTCCAGTCATAATCTCTAGAGCTAACTCATAAGAAAAATAGTCAGTGATTGGAGGTATATTCCCATCATAGTCCTCATATCGACCTTCATGAGGTACATTCAAGCACTCAGCCCACTACTTAGATGATAAGGATATTTTCTTTCCTTTTACCACAGACGACATCCTGTCAGCCTCCACACCATCTAGAGTGTTTTTAAGATTCATGTAGAACTCATGTACCAGCTTCGGGTAGTCTATTCGAGAGTTGTCAGAAAACCAGTCTATACATCCTTGCGATTCAAGAACTTGCAGCAATAGTGACTTACTTGAAAAAAGCCACGCAGAGCTGACTTCTCTTTCTACAACAACAATCCGAGTTTCCATGTTCGGATTTACTGATCGTTGACAGCCACTACTCGACTCGCCTCGAGCATGCTTTGGAGGTACAGGGCTATCTGGTCCTTTTCTCGGTCGCATTTGCATAGCAATTCGAAGATTTTGGGAAGGCAGGAGTTCAAAGGTTCGAAGTAGGGGGGAAGAGAGGTTGAAAGGTTTAAAGGTTCGGCGGGAAATGAAAGGTCAAAGGTTTAGGGAAGATAAATAGCCGCGTATCATTTATTTTACCATTTAGGGTTCCCATAAAAAGTATAAAAGAAATTTACTAATTAATTACAATATAATAAAAAAGAAAAAATATAATAGAAAATAGATCGGTATGACAGATCGGTTGCACTGATCGGTTTGACAGATCAGTTTCACAGATCGGTTTCACAGATCGGTTTCACAGATCGGTTTCACAGATCAGTTTCACAGATCGGTTTCACAGATTGGTTTCACAGATCAGTTTCACAGATCAGTTTCACAGATCCGTTTCACAGATCGGTTTCACAGATCTGTTTCATATATCAGTTTCACAGATCGATTTCACAGATCGGTTTCACAGATCAGTTTCACAGATCAGTTTCAGAGATCAGTTTCACAGATCGATCATACACAACTCTTTTTAATAAATTTCATTCTTTCATAGCATAAAGGCTTTGTGAAGATATCAGCTAATTGATGTTCAGAACTAACAAATTCTAGAGAAATATCACCTTTCTGATAATGATCTCTTAGAAAGTGATGTCTGACATCAATGTGCTTAGTCCTAGAGTGAGACACAAGGTTCTTAGATATAATGATTACACTAGTGTTGTCACAGTTAATTGAAACATGTTTAAAATCAAATCCATAATCCAATAAAGTGTGTTTCATCCACAGAATTTGTGCACAGTAACTACCAGCAGCTATGTATTCTGCCTCGGCAGTAGACAATGCAACTGAGTTCTGTTTCATACTACACCATGATACTAGGGATTTTCCAAGCAAATGACATGTTCCATATGTGCTCTTCCTATCTAACATACATCCATCAAAGTCAGCATCTGAATAGAAAGTTAGGTTAAATGATTGTCCTTTTGGATAAAACAAACCTAAATTTATATTATACTTAAGATACTTAAAATCTGTTTAACAACCAGTAAGTGTGATTCTTTAGGATTAGCTTGAAATCTAGCACACATACATACAATGAACATAATGTCTGGTCGACTAGAAGTAAGATAAAGTAAGCTCCCAATCATACCTCTGTAATTGGTTTGATCCACTGGTTTCCCAGCTTCATCTGTGTACAATTTACAGGTAGTACTTATAGGTGTATCACGTTCCTTAATACTATCCAATCCAAAACGTTTTAAAAGATCCTTTGTATATTTACTTTGATTTAAAATAATTCCATCTTTAGTTTGAAAAATTTGAAAACCAAGAAAATACTTAAGCTCTCCCATTAAGCTAATTTCAAATTCATTTTTTATATCCTTTGAAAAACCAGTACATAAGGAATTTTTAGAATATCCAAAAATAATATCATCGACATAGATTTGTACTATTAATACATCTTTTGAAATCCTTTTTATAAAAAGAGTGGGATCAGCTACTCCTTTTGTAAATCCTTTTGAGATAAGAAAGTTTGAAAGCCTTTCATACCAAGCTCTTGGAGCTTGTTTTAAACCATATAACGCTTTAGAAAGTTTAAAAACATGATTTGGAAAATTAGGATTTAAAAAACCAGGTGGTTGTTCTACAAAAACATCTTCAACAATAAAACTATTTAGAAAAGCACTTTTGACATCCATTTGATATAGCTTGAAGTTCATATGTGATGCATAGGCAAGTAAGATCCTAATAGCCTCTAATCTAGCTACAGGTGAAAAGGTTTCCTCATAGTCAATTCCTTCTTCTTGATTGTAACCTTGTGCAACTAGCCTAGCTTTATTTCTAATGATGTTTCCAGATTCATCAACTTCGTTTCTAAACACCCATTTTGTGCCTATGGTCAAAGTGTCCTTAGATCTTTCTACTAATTTCCAGAATTTGTTTCATTCAAATTGATTTAGTTCTTCTTGCATAGACATTACCCAAAATTCATAATTGATAGCATCATTGATATTTTTAGGTTCTAACTGTGAAAAAAAAGCTTGATGGTCAACCTGATTTCTTAGAGAATCTCTAGTCTGTGTTCCTCTATCTAGATTTCCTACAACAGCATCTAAAGGATGATTCTTTAGAGTCCTAAATGGTCTTGAAAAGATAGGGCTAGAGATTTCAGATTCATCTACAGATTGTGGTTCAACAGAAGCAGGTTCTGGAAAATTTTCAGAACTGGATATTCTAACTATAGGTCTATTGTCTTTATCATTGAGATTCAAACCAGAGAGATCATCTTTAAGAGAGATTTTCGGTTCATGTGGATCAGTTTCATCAAATTTGATGTGAACAGATTCTTCCACACATTTGGTTCTTTTATTGAAAACTCTATAGGCTTTACTAGAGATAGAGTAGCCTAGGAAAATTCCTTCATCACTCTTGGATGTATATTTGTCAAGATTGTCTTTAGTATTGAGAATGAAGACTTTGCAGCCAAAAACTTTGAAGTAGTTAACCTTAGGTTTCCTATGGTTCCACAACTCATAAGGAGTCCTCTTAAGAACTGGTCTGATCAAGACTCTATTAATGACATAACAAGCTGTATTTACAGCTTCATCCCAAAAGTAAATAGGCAGTTCATATTCATTGAGCATGGTTCTAGCTATTTCTTGCAGGGTTCTATTCCTTCTCTCTACTACACCATTTTGTTGGAGTGTCCTAGGGGCAGAGAAATTGTGACTATAGCCATTGTGTGAGAAGTAAGAATCAAACTCATGCTTTTCAGACTCACGACCATGATCACTTCTCAGGGTCTTAATCTTGAGTCCACTATGATTTTCTACAGACTTGGAGTATTTAACAAAGTAAGAATAAGCTTCACTTTTGTGAGCTAGAAAATATACCCAAGTATATCTAGAAAAGTCATCTACAAGAAAATAGACATAGTGCTTCCCATTCAAACTAGAAACTCTATAAGGTCCAAATAAATCCATGTGAACCAACTCGAGAGGTTGAGAAGTTGACACTTCTTTCTTCGATTTAAAAGAAACTTTATGTTGCTTTCCCTTTTGAAAGGGATTACAAACATTGTCTGCTGGAAATTCAAGTTTGGGTAAGTCTCTAACTAAGTTCTTCCTAGAAAGTTTTATAAATGAGTGCACATTGCAGTGTCCTAATCTTCTGTGCCATAGCCAAGACTCTTTATGAAAAGCATTTAAACAAGGAATATTCTGCTTAGCTAAAGTGTCTAAATCAATAGCATAAACATTTTCATTTCGTAAAGCAGAAAATACTAAAACATTTTTAGAGTTAAAAACATTGCAAGAATCATTTTTAAATTTCACATAAAAACCATCATCACACAACTGAGAAATTCTTAACAAGTTATATTTAAGTCCATCAACAAATAACACTTTAGAAATCAATATTGAATCAGTGTTACCAATCTGGCCTAAGACGATGATTTTTCCTTTTGAATTATCACCAAAAGTGGCAAAGCCTCCATCAACATTTACTAAGCTCTTGAAACATGAAAAGTCTCCTGACATATGTCTTGAACATCCACTATCTAAGTACCATATCTTCTTGTGACAGCTCTTCAAGCAGGTCTCCTAGAAAACAGATTTAGATGGAAGATGATTTTGGTACCCAGATCTTCTTGGGTCCAAACATGTTAGACAATAATACTTTAGGTACCCATATTTGTCTAATGGGTCTCAAATAATTTGTAGAATTAACATTCTTTGAAATATAAACCTTATTAGATCCATAACTATGAATATAACTGTTTGAGGCATATGAAGTTCCAGAATTAACTATCTTCTATCCAGATTTAGGAATGAATCTTGTTTTGGCAACTTTTCTTTGTCCAGGTTGGTATCCTATAACAGTAGTATATCTAGGTGCAACTTTCGTTCCTAGCATTTGTGTTAGATAATTCTTTCCATTTGTGAACTTCTCTAAGTATTTTCTGAGTTTCTCATTAGACAATTTTAGTTCAGTATTCTCTTTAATCCACTGATCATTCTTTTCTACTTCTATATCCAGATCAGATTAATGCTTAACACTTAAAGCATACTGTTTCTTTAAACCTTTATATTTATCTTTAAGCTCATTATAGGTTTCTTCAAGCATATCACAATATTCAAATAGTTTAGATTTAGACATGTTATCACATTCAAAATAATCTCTAGAATAATATGAATTTGAAACAGGAGTTTCTGATGTTACCTCAGAAGTGTTTGTCATGAAACACATGTTGGCTCGATTCCTTTCAGATTCTGAAGATTCAGCTTCACTTGTGCTGTCTTCTAAAGCACTCCAAATAGACTTCATGGCTTTCTTGTACTTGTTATCCTTGTATTCATACTTCTTTCTGTATTTCATCTTTGGACAGTCTGCTTTTATGTGTCCTTTTCGTTTGCATTCATAACAGACAACTTCATCTGATTTATCAGACTTCTTCCAATCCTTTTTCCAGTGTCCTTTGTTATCATACTTTCCATTGTAGTTTGACTTTATGAAAAACTTCTTCTTCCTATAGAATTTCTTAAATCTTCTAGAAATGTGAGCCATCTCAGCATCACTGTCAGAATCATTATCACATTCCTCACTGCTTGAACATTCATTGATATCTTGAAGCTTTTCCTTATCCTTATTCTTTGAGGTTGTAGTCTTGAAGGCAATAGACTTCCTTTTAGGTTCATCATCTTCTTCTTTGTTTACCTTGAGTTCTTCTTCATACATCATCAACATTCCAATTACTTCCTTGACTGGCAGTTCTCCAATGTCACACGATTCTCTAATGGAGACAGAGGTTCCTCTCCATCTTTCAGGTAGACATCTCAAAATTCCCATTATTTGTTCCTTTTCTGGAACATCCTTTCCCAGAAAAGTCATTGTGTTGACAATTTCATTGAACCTGAGATACATATCAGAAATGGGTTCATCAGGCTTCATCTTAAAAGTATCATACTTAATAGTATAGGTATTCAATCTCATCTCCTTAACATTAGTTGTTCCTTCATGAGAAACAACTAAGGTATCCCAAATTTCATATGCAGTTTTACATGTAGAAATTCTAATAAATTCCTCATCTCCTAGAGCACAGTACAAGGCATTCATAGCTTTAAAATTATTATTGTAAGAAGTCTTTGTAGGTTCATCACATGTAGTTCTATCAGTACTGGGAATTTTGTATTCAGCTTCAATGGCAGTCCAAATAACAAAGCTCATACTTTCTAAGTGAATTTTCATTTTTAGATTCCACTGAGCATAGTTGTTTCCATTAAAGAAAGGTGGTCGGTTAGTAGAAGTACCCTCAAGTCTATTATCCATGATATCACAAAAATAATTTTAAAGAGATAAAAATTTCGAAATAACAGAAATTTTAAGAACTTTAAAATACAACTAAAATCACAGTTGAAAAACAGAGTAATTTAGAAAATATTTTCCAACCTCTGATACCAAATGTTTGTCGGAGTGGATACTCAAGAGGGGGGTGAATTGAGTTCCAATTAAAATTTTCTGTTAAAAATAATGTTAATTAAAATCCCCCTATTTCAAAAACAGATTAAACTGTAGTGAATTTATACAGATTATAATGGTTCAATTAGTTTCTCAAAGATTGATTAGTTCTCAGTTAACTTAATCTTAGGATTAAATTAACTTTTGAAACTAACTTACTGGTTTATAATAAATATAAACACTTGTGAGTTTAACTTTCAAAGTATCTTTGAAAATAAATTATATTTCAATGTAGTAGTAGCAGAATATGAAATAAATATATATAGTATGGATATAGTATGTAGCTACAAACATAGAGAATTAACCAAGAGGTTCAGTCTCAAGTAGAGACTTAGTCCTCTCAAAAGTTTATATAAAAATGATCCATACCCTGGATCGGGGTTAACAATAGTGAACACACTATCCAGGTCACAAGACCTCTAACACAGTTCTGCGTGGGAAAACAAACAACAGCTCAGAGCTGTTCAAGTCTCACACGACCACTACCACTATCCACAGTGGGAAATGAAGTGTAAAAAGTTTTGCTGAGGATTTACAGATCCTCCAGTGAAAGTACAGGAGTCAGTGTGTGTGTTTAATATAGCAGATAACACACACTGCTCAAAATGTAAAACAAATGTATCACATAGCAGAGATGTAGAGTTTAGAAATGGCTCTGGTGATTTCAGTGTAGCTCTGGACTCTTTTGTATTTGGTTAGAATTTATTCTGAGTCCTCTTCTCATTTTTGTTTGAGAAGAAGAGTGTCGTATGTTTCTTGTTCATAGGTAGTGAGATGTAGTCGATGAAGTTCTTCAATCGTTCTTTTGTATGCACAGAACTCCCATTGAGTAGGCTTGATTGTCTATTAGATTCTATGTAATCTCTTGATATGTATCTTCTCTTCTACTTAGTTCTTCTCAACTTGATTCTTGTATTCCTCGTATGTTCTCTGAAAAATATCCTTCGTCTCTTTTCTTTGCAGCAGAGTCTTCTAATCTTTATATAACGTGCTTCGGAAGACAGAAGAGGTTTCTTTTCAGCAGGTACGAGGTACGGTTTCCTGACATCTGACAACCTTTATTAATTAATTGTCAGAGCATTAAAATATACCTAATATGACCGTTGGTTAGATTAAATAAATATAAAGATAAAGAAATTCAAACAGTTGTTTATGACTATTGAAGAATCAAGTGATCGGTAGGTCATCAGCATTAGGGAGTAATGATCGGTGACTCAGATAGATCATCATCGGTGAATCATACTGATCAGCATCGGTCTGTCATCTGATCGGTGAGTCAGTTTGATCAGCATCGGTGAATCAGACTGATCAGCATCGGTCTGTCATCTGATCGGTGAGTCAGTTTGATCAGCATCAGTGAGTCAGACTGATCAGCATCGGTATGTCATCTGATCAGTGAGTCAGTTTGATCAGCATCAGTAAGTCATTTGATCGGTGGCTTATTTTGATCAGCATCGGTGAGTCATGCGATCAGTGTCTTATCTTGATCAACATCGGTGTGTCATTTGATCGGTGGCTCATTTTGATCAGCATCAGTTTGTCATTGGATCGGTGACTCATATTGATCAGCATCGGTGTTTCATTGGATCGGTGACTCATATTGATCAGCATCGGTGTGTCATTGGCATCAGTGATTCATTTGCATCGGTGAGTCATTTGCATCCTGATATCGGATCGGTGCGACCGTTGTCCTTTGATATTGGATCGGTGCTTCCGATGTCCGTTGATATTGGATCGGTGCTTCCGATGTCTGTTGATATTGGATCGGTGCTTCCGATGTCTATTTAATCCAGAAGACTTCCAAAATACTTTGTAAGTCAATAAGCATAGACAAAAACATGATAACAGATTCATTAACAGATTGTAATTAAGTTTATGAGAAATCAAACCAGATTAAGCATTAATGGTATGTGATTATTTCTGATTATTAAAACATCAATCATAGACATGAAATCAACAATCTTCCAGAGGGTTCTACAGAAAGTTATGCCAATATTAAAATATAAAACATGTTTTTAAATGAATTTTTATATTTATAAAAATATAGTAAAATTCATATTTAATCTTTTATATTCATTAATATGGATGAAAATGGGTTTTCGACCAAATTATGATATAATTTGGATTTTCCATAAAAATGAAATTTTTTCTCTTGAGTAAAAAAGGTAATTAATTTGAAATAAAAAAATAATTTTCCAAAAATATACATTAGAGGATAATATTCATATGTTTATTGAGATATAGATAATAATATTTCATTAATGGAAATATTATCATAAAAAATCATGATAAACAATTTTACTATAACAAAAACCCTTACCACACTGGTATGTTTTAAACCATGATCCACATTAGTTTGAATACATTATTTAGATATTTATATCCCATTTTTAATGTAAAAATTCAAATAAAAAATTTATAGAAATCATGTAAATCATAATAATGTAACATGTTGTGTATAAGGAATGTGTCCAATAGGTATAACAATGACATAAAACACTAGTTCGATATCATTATTAAACTGTAAATAATATTATATAATAAATATATTTATTTATGAATATAATTATTGAACTATACACACATATATTAGAACATATAGAATTTACCTATAACTTTATATCATGATTTTTAAAATAATTCATTATTAAAATCACTATTATATATGATAATTTCTTATTTTTCATATACGTTTTGGTAGTTTTAATGCATGTAAAGTGATCATAGATTCAAAATATATTTATAAATTTATTAACATAACATAATATATATATATATAGAGTAACACATAAACATTAGTGATGGAAAATTGAATTAAACTGCTCATAAAGTTAATAACTATATATACACAAGAATGTTTTTTTCCATTTTTTAATAGATAGAATGAAAAATGTTAAATATAAATTCAATTTTTCTAAATAATTTAATAGTATTGTTTTCAATATATATTAACTAAATCTATCCTTATTACCATCCATACAAAATTGAATTGAAAAATGTAAAACATCGCATCATGGAGGTGGATATCCAAAGGTTCATATGAGTGAGTTTATAATTTTCCAACGGATTAGAATGTTAGTTGGTGGATGAGATATTATAATTAAACCTATATAATTAATTAACAAACATCATATTTAAATATTATCCCCATCATAATAAAAACCCATAAAAACATTGTGATTAAATGTGTATTGTATTTCTACTGAGATATTTAATACAGTACATACACATGAACAATACAATGACATATAAGTCGATTTTAAATATTCTTTATTTTGGTTTTTTAATAATCGTAATAAAAATTAATAATAATCAATGTACTGATGTTTTTATTTTATGATTAATACTATAAATTTATAGGTGTTAAATAATAATATAAAAAAATTTGTCTAGTTAGGGTGATTACCGTTAGATATCCTTAATACAACTCTAGGGTTTTATTTGGGAATATAAGGACTTATAAATAGTTTCTATGGTTCATTAGAATATAAATAGGAAATTATATATATAGATATAATGAAATTTTTTTGAAATTAATTTATGGTGGATGTTCCCTTTTAAAATTGAGGAAAGGCGGACTTTAAGTATTTAATAAATTAATAAATTATTTTAAATTAATTCAAAATAAAAATACATCTAAATTTTTAGGGTCAAAACTCATTCCATAGGGCTCATATTGTGAATAGATTAAGTTCGCCTATCATAGAACATGGGTTGGAAACTTTCGTCGAGTCTGTATTTTGCAAATAAATGTGTGGCATTTTCCTATGTATACGTACACACACACAAAATTCCAAGCCACAAATGCTACAAAGTTAATACACTATGTAAAGAAAAAGCAGACATACAAGAAGAAATATGATTGGTAAACGGGGTCATAATACAAGACCAAAAAAGGAGAGTAATTTACACATCACTAGAATTTATCCTCTGAAAATAATAACTGAAGGTTAGGTACAAAACAACATTCCTGAAGCTATAGAAGAACACCACTTCTATCAGGTAACTCAAAGTACCATCAGGACCAAATGAACCAACAACACTATCAATGCAATGGTAGTTTGCAGAAGACATGAAATTAGTAGGAAAATACCATGCATAGGTGAGTAATACCATAATAAATATGGTACCCCAAAACTTAAATTAAATTACAACTTAGGAAACCCCAATAATAAGGAAAATTTCTCTCAACATAGGTATATTTCAATAGCAGATATGACAATAGCATCTAGGTATCCTCATAAAGGAATTACAAGACTCAATGTGCTATCCACTCAAAGACATATGGTTTGGATTATAGCAAACTCGATTATGGGAGATCACAGTTTCCAAAGAAATATGAAATAATGCACATAGAATAAGCTTGTCAAAAGTATCGAGGGAAAATATATAATCAATACATAACAAATTTCCCTGAGACATCCAGTCTCGATAAGACAATGAACCATTATATCACAACCAATAGTGTAACTAGAATCTTTTAACACTTTTCATAGGTCTATGGTAGGTAAATCGTTTTATCGTATGAATCCACGGTAACCTCGTGTAGTTACAAATAGAGTGTAGGTAACACACAGAGTTTCGGTAACACACAGAGTGATGACGACACACATAGTGTCATCAATGACTAGTGGACCTATATCCTGGTGGGACATGGGAGTACTAACTCTGTCTAATTCAGACTCATAGTATTAATAAGACATTAAATCTAGGTAAGACCCAAAATCTAGGTAAGTCACATAGTCTAGGTGAGACACAACTTCTAGGTAAGTCACAAGGCCTAGTAAAGAAAATATTTTTATAAAACACAGAGTCTATGTCATAGTAAGTCCTGGATTTCGTCCTTATCAAACCCATACTGGACCGCCTATGCCTCAAGCCAATACATCATTCACCAAATTACATGGAAACTCAAAAGGATTTTTTAAAGAGGAACATCTAATAGTGAGGGTCCAAAACGTTGAATAGATTGTCAAAAAAATGCACAGTTTGAGAGTTATGAGGGTTTATGTAAAAGGATTGAGTGTGCAATGATCGATCTGTATAAATGTGTCGAGTTGTTGGAAAAATGAATATTGGCTAGGAATACCGTGTAATGAAGGAGGAAAATCATGAATACACAAATGGAAATGTACCACGATTGATGTTCTTGTTGTTCATGGTTTGTTGTCGATACAACAGAAAAAATTAATCCAATGGTAATTACATTATTAATCACTTTTAAACCCCACATTTTGCTAAATTCCATCCCAATAAAATGAAAAATTCGAGGGATAATATGATTGTGGATATGTACATATACATCATATAATATAACTAATAGGGTGAAAGAGTATCAAAATACAACACCCTTCCTCATGATTGTGTTGATTTCAGATTTAGTTGGAAGTCACGTCATCATGTAAGTCCTTCTTTTCAGCTATTTTTATCGATTTGTTTTCACTTAATTGAATTTTAAACTCATATATATCTTCATCGGTGAGATATGATCCTCATAATATCCTATGAGAAACTCCTGGGTTATGTCAATAAACCTATATTTTTTACAATGGTTGTACAAAAAAGTAAACGCCACTGCATTAAACTATAATTTCTAAATAATATATTTTTCTTAAAATACTTTAATAATGTTCAAATTCAAAAACTAACATCCACGCTCGATCAGTGCTGATCAACGTTAAGTCTCTCATAAGGGAAACATTCCAATACAAACTCAATGGTGGTCTCATATTTTCAATCTGAATTACCATTCATGAGATATAATGAATTAAAAATTAACATATTTTTATTTAATTATTTTATTTATGGTTATTCCTTTTTTGGAGGTTTCCACAACAGACCCGCTCTGACAGAACATAGGTCGTGCCTTGTATAAATCCACTACTATGGGCCCAAAATTTCACTCAATTTTCTGATCCGGACAATTTTTTATGAATTATTTCAATTATTCAGGAAGACTTCTCACACACACTTTTAAAAACATAACATTTTTCAATGAACCATTTGGGGAACACTATGCCTCAGAATGGCATGTCATCTCGTTGCCTAGCTAAGGAATTTTATTAATTAATTTATAAAAAAAATTCTGGAAAATACGAGACATTACATCAAGGGAAAACATGATCAAGTATTATAGGATTGTATTCACGCGAAAAAAATAATTTATCCTTGATTTGATTTCATTTTAAAACATTTCAATATGATTAACCTTTAATTAATGAATATGAGTTTTGACGACACTAATAAATATTTCAATATTTATGTGTTTTGATTGTAACATATAAGCTAAATATAGGCACATTAACAGAATATTAATGACATATTCGTCCATATAAATTATTTATTTTAAAAAAATTAATATTTCATATATAACTATATAATTCTTGGAACCATATAAATTTTTAATATTATATAAATTTTCAATATTTTAAAAACCATTTATTTATTTTTTTTATTAATTGAATTTATATTTTTATGTATTTGTGTAATAATTTTATGTAATTTTTAAAACCAAAAAATATAAAGAACATCTACCATTGTGAATATAATTTCATTCTGAATAAAATTAATATTATTATTAATTAATAAATATATTTTAGAAATTTGTACCCAGAAGGATAGTTAAAACCTAGTCAGTGACATTTCATAACATTCATTGATTGTATTATTATATATGACATTTTCCTGTAATGTTTCCATTATTCTAATTAAATTAATGACTATGGTGATAATGGCCGGATTTAATACATCTATTAGGAATTTGGATGATTGATTATGACTTTATTAATTATTTTTTACCTAGATTAACATAATTTAAACATTATCATGGTGATAAATTTCTAAATGGTTATTATTCATATTGGTTAAAAAATGACATATTTTCCAAATTCGAACATAATGAATCCAAAAAATGATTAAATTTTACAAAAATCAGTAAATAAATGTTTAATAAATTAATTTAAAAATAATGTTTTTATATTAAATGAATGACACTTTTTTGAAGAAAATAATTTCAATCACAAAAATTCATTAATTATAATCACATATTAATAAAAATATTAAATAGAATAAAAATTATTATTTTTAAAATATAATATATATGTATTTGATTTTTATGTTTCACCAGTAGTGGAAAATTTAATTTACTGATAATAAAATTCATTGCATACATAATTTATTTTGATAATGATGTCTTTTACATACAAAAATGTTTCACAAAAAATTAATATTTAAAATTGATTCCAATTATACTATTTATATAATTTAAAATATACAATATCTAAATATAATTTCAATGATTATGAAAACCAAATGGATTGTTGTTTATTGTTACGGAATAATATATTTTTCAATACAAAATCTATATTTTCATTATTTTCTGTAAAATAAATATTTTCATAAAAACACATAGATTCAATTGAATATAATTTTGATAAGATTACATAGAAATTTATATAGTTTATATAATAATAAATGTATAAATTTAGAATTATATATAATATTATCCCATAAAAAATCAAAATTTTTTTTGAAATCATTTTTTTAAATCTTTATATAACATTACTAAAAAATTAAATGAATATTTCTTAACAATTAATGTTGAAATATATTGATTTACATATATTCATATTTCTAATAAATTTGTTAATAATATTCAATTGAACGAAATAAATTTATAATTTATAATGGGTGAAACATATTATTTAATTAATAAATAACAATATGTTAGAACTCAGGGTTTCATGTAATACAAGATGTGAAAAAATTAATTATTAGTAGTTATTTTCTAAAATCACAGGGTGTTACAATTTCCCTTCACTAATAATACAACATCATTATCAAATTTGTACATCATTGTAGAAATAAATGAATATATATTTGAAACATCCTTTATCAAAACCCCATATCATAAAAAAGGGTTAATAAAACAACAATAAAAAATGGAATGCGATGTTTCAAGGTCACCACGAAACATGATTTTCAAATAGTTTAATGGAATGGAAATAAAAAATAAGGAAATGTTGAATAAAAATAATTTCTATTTACATATAAAGAGTGATATTGTATTTGATAAGGAGAAAGGAAATAATGATGTAACAATGAATCAGTGATGGGTCAAAATATTATCAATTCATTGTAATTATTGTTTATTGGAGAATATTTTTGACATAATATTAATTTTTTAGATTTGAGTTATTAATTTATCATTAATATTAAGAACATCTTTAAATATACATTATTTAAAAGTATAATTTTATCTGTTAATTTTTTTCAACAAAATTGATTTATTTTCCCTATGTGACGAGGGCATGGGTTGAATTTATTTAATTTTATAACCACTAAAATCTAATTATAATGCATTAGAAAAATATATAAAAATATTCCCCCTATATTTATGCATTAATAAAAACAGTTTTTAGAATAATATAATTCTCAAAAAGAATATTACACAGTATGATGAAACACAATATTAATCCCCAAAACCATATTAACATCACTATTCATAGAGTTAATGAATAATTTAATCTTAATGGTCATATCATTCCCTTCCACTTAAATATACTAAATAAAATATTTACATTCATTAAATAATCATTTATTGGTAAATCACATGTTAATCAAAAGGGATACAAATACCTCAACCCAATGAAACATCTCCAATATATCATTAGTCACTGTTTTGAATTACTATATAATCTTGTAACATAGTAAACATGGCTAGAATATCATGAAAAAAATTTTGTTTCAAAACTAAAAGGTATTCCTTAGCTTGATCATGAATATATATGAAAATATAACATTTTCAATGAATCAATTTTGAACCATTAATATTATCTATATTCAATCATATAGTACACATTAATTAAAATATAATGAAATAACATATGTACCCTAATGTATATTTATTCCGCAATATAGTATCAAAAACCCAGGAAATAAAACATTTAAATGTGGGTATTAGGGAATTCAAACATACTATAATCTTCTCACTTATAAACATATATTGTAATCCATAACATATATGTTAACCAAATTTGAAAACATATATTCTTATAAAGTCTTCAAAATCTTTATTCCATAAATAATTTCACTATTTTTGTTTATTTTTCATAACTAAAATAATTCAATTAACATCATAAAATTTACAAAATTCACTTATTATCAAATCAAAATCTAATTTTAATGTCACCAATACTATATATATCAATAATCTACTTATCCAAACTAAACATTATAAACTCGACATTGAATATATACTAACATTTATCAATCCCTAAATTATGTTTTTTTAAAATATCTTATTACTACTAAATCACTTTTAAAAAATATTATCTCCATTCAAAATATTTTTTCATGTCCTCAATTAAATGAAACTAAAATTTCCTTATATGTTTCTTGTTTTTTTAAAAAGAATTTAAATATTAGAACACTAATAGAACATAATTCATTAGTCCATATTAAAATAATATATCACCCCTCATCCATCATAAACTATTATCTACAATTCATCATATTTATCATTAATAAATTTATCCTACAATATGAATTATTATTAATGTATTATGATTCAAAAATTTCAACCTAATAAATCCATTTAAATTTAAAATTTGAAATATTGTTGAAACATAAGTTAAATTTCATGGGAAATTTATAGTATCTTCATTATCATCACTAAAAAGTTTACTCAAACTACATTACTAAAATTCATCGAATGCATTACCTATAGATATCAATTTTCATAATCTCTATACTATATAAATTTAATACATGCTATCATTGATGATATATTTGGGACACCATTATTCGTATCCTATGTATTAACCAAATATTTCATTTTTCATCAACAATTTCATTTTTGGTTCTTTTATTTTCAATAATAAACCGATAAATACATTACATTGAAAAATCAAATCAGTTTTTTATTCCTACATTCTAGTTATTTTGGAAGCTAGATCATATTTTAAATATATTCATCGAGAAAATCCATTTTTCCCTAATTAGTTTTAAACATAAACACACCATAATTGATATTATTAAACATATAACTAGATAAATGATTAGGCATAGTCACATGGTTTAAAATTACATCTCTTATTTCAATTGATTACTATTGAGTGTAGTTTTCCCATAGATCATCTCATTACACAATAACTTAATTCATCTAGTACCTTCCATTCACTAAAACTAAAAATCACAATGTGAGCAATAACGATCATAATGGGAGATAATTTAATCATGAAGCATTATTTACAAGATGAATAAATAGTGAGACATTATTTAGAGCCCCTTTTTTTAATCATGGTAAATCATTTTTATTACTAAAACAATTCAATAATATCATATATATATAGAATTATCCTTAATGTTCTTACTTAATATTCTTATCCACCTCTCTAAAGGTTATGTAAGCCCATCTTAGATAGCCGTTATAGATACCCATTATTTTCACACATGGATATTATGTATAAATAGATTAATATTCTTTATATAATTTAAAAAATGAGACTGTAATCATATTGTTCTAGTTCCATTGAAAATAAGGAAATATCAAACATACTAAGTTTAATCATAACCTGGGGGTATTAATAAATATATTCTGATCTTAGATGCTCAAAATGGGTATGAAAAAGACATATCAATGACAATATAAGCATAACATGAGGAAATTTGTATGGGAACATGATCATAGAATTTGAATATCATATACTGCATATCATAAATCTTAATATTAATTCATGTAAAAATTCATAGTGGATTATAATTCATGAATCATAATGGATGAAAATAACATCATCCCAAAGACAATAACATTGTCATAATACATAAGGTAGTGAAATAAAAATAATCATATGAATTAATATCATTATTAGTCATTGATCAATACAAAGACTATCATAGTTTAATGGGTTCACTCTTCAAAATATCATATTATTCATGTTTCAATCAGAAAGATATCATTATGGACAATGACCCTTACTGAATTGTGTTCACTTCCGAGTCATATATTGTTTATTTAATGGCATACGAATCATTATAGCCAATTGTTTAGGTAAAGGTATAGGTACACCCTCACAAGAAGAAAATAATATAATTTTTTTAAAAAGATCATATCACATTCATAGAATCATAAAAAATTAAAATAAAAGGATTTGAAAATTAGTTATTAAAATTAAATATGACATCCCACATTTTATTACATCATTTTTCATTACATTTTATAAACAGAGGATATTTAAAGTCTAGTGTCCTAGAAATCAGGAACATAAAACCTGTAAAGATAAAATATTCTTCTAAAACACATGTATTTATTCATCATAAGTTCTTTCTATGTACAATTATTTCATCTCATAACATAGAGACATACATTAAAGGAAATTGTGAGCAGAAGGCCTAGTATTGAAAGCAGGGGAATTAGTTTTCTTGTGAAATCAATAAGAACTACATAAAAAACTTAATGAAATAGGAAATGGAATTAGAGGAATATCATAAAAAATAGAACATGAATCATAACATGATTATGTAGCTACAAAAATTAATTTAGACATTCAAGAACATATCGTCAAGGTTTATCCCTATGGTTTTATAACAATTACTTAGGTTATTCACCAAGGTATATTTAAACTTGTTATCTCTAGAGATTTAATTCATTACCTAATTCATTGGAGATTTATTTGGGTCATCCCATAATATGACTTTTCTTTCATTTGAGCCACATAAATAATTATAAATTATTTTATAATTAACCCATATAGAATAAATGAAATGGGTTTCATTTCATAAGATTCTCGTTCTAAAAGTGCTTAAAAATTAGATCATTATGTCCATAATAACACATGAAAGGTAATGAGGGTTATATGTATGTTAATTCCAAGATCAACTATATCATTTTCATGTATTTATAAACAGCCATAGAAAAGAAATAGGTATGTGTATTCAAATTATAATCAAAAAAAATTCATGAGAGAAAGAGAGAAATTTTGAGTCACAAATTTTTCAGCAGAATGGCTATATAACAAGGTTTTAGAAAATAATTAAAAGGGAGGACAAGGGTACCTCATCAGTTAATGAATCATTATTTAGTATAGGTACATAATAAAAATAAATATTATATTGGTGTGTACATTTGAATGTCATACCACTTGAAAAGACAACATGAAAGGATTGAGAAAATGTAATTTCTTTTATAAAAATTCTGTATCCTAATGAAGTCACTTAAATATTCAAAAAATATATTAATGAGATTAGAAAGGGTATCTCAACAGTTTTAAATGAAATGTATAGTAATTAGAATATATAAAAACATAACCCCGCATTCAAATTATCTTACTAAAAATACATAAAATAAAGGAATTACTAACATAAAAGGGGAGGGTGAAAGGTTCATTTACTTTGAAGAGTAACTTTGAAAGCATGGTGGTTGGGACCTTGGGGTGCTTGAGGGTACCATATAAGGAATTAAATGATTTCAAAGTATGATAACATCCATGTTGAGGTTTTTGGAATGAAAGGAATGGGAGAATGGTTTGGTATTTATAGAAATAGAGTGGGAATATTTAATTAATTTTCAAGGGACACTTCATCAGTGGTATTTGAAATCTCATGGGTATTCCCATTGTATTCTTCCACTAAATTGGCCACTAACATCACCTCGTAACATATCTTACTTTTCAAAATTCTACCAGATTTATTACAACATTATTACAACATCAATGATGTCATTAAACACTCGAAACTCAAAACTGTATTTTAACTATTCAGCGAAAAATCCACTATTTTAGAAAAATACAAAAAAATTACCCTATCTCAATATTGATGTTCTGAATTCAAAAATGAATTCCATTTTATGGAAATAATTTTTTTTATAATTTTATTTTATTTTTTAAAAAAATTATTTACTTATTCAGAAAAAACAACTCTAAAACTATAACATCTTTTGTAACACCATTTAAAGTAATGAAGGTCCCATAAAATTATCATATAACCATATTACAATAATGTAAAAATTGATTATTACATTTTATGAAAGTAAATTTCCATTTTAAAATTTCAAATTAATTATTAAATTTTAAATAATGTATTTATGAAATATATAAATACCAAAACATATACTATGATTGTTTTTTTTTCACTTTTAATATGTCTACATTATATTTATACCTTCATGAGTTATGTTTCTATTGTTTGTTGGCCAATATACTATTCATGGCTATTCATATGAGTACGTTACTATTCATTGTTCACTATTCACTAAAAATCAAGTTGATCCTATGAGACTCTAAATTTTTTATTAATCACAACAGTAGAAGTTAATTATTTGAAAATCATTTAAAATTATTAATTATTTAATGTTTACATGAATATTTTAAAATACACTTTGTTCCAAAATTCATCAATATCATTCATCTTATATTTATCCTATGATTTGAAAATCACAAATTTCTCCATAATAAGAAATAAAAAAATTATTAATACCAATGGATTACCAAAATTATATAAGCCTCATTACATAGAACCTTATCACACCTGTATAAGACCTATGAGTATGGTGTGCTATGGTGATATAATATTATGGCAGCTCAGACAACATTTCCCGAGTGGGGATTTCAATCATCTTGAACTTCTCCCTTGGAAGATTCCATTCAAGATTAACATTTTGAAGCTTAGCATGGGCTTGGTTATGATCAAAGCATAGAGATTCTGCCTCTATCCCATGCTCTGACAGATGGGGTTCATATGACCTGAGTCCAATGGATGAGCCCATAAACTCTTATTTTTGTATCAATTATCCAAGATCACATGTATTTATAAACAATAATTGTAATGTTAAGAGTTCAGTTTCCAATGGTAATATTTACCAATGGTCATATAACAGTCGAAATCAAATGGTATCACTTCATTAATGAAAGGATATAGTTTTTTAGAGTATCAAATGAAATAACAAACCAATTTTGGAAACCAATGTTATTGAAAATATTGGGACGTTACATTCTTCACCAATTAAGAAATTTCAGTCCCAATATTTAAAATCATGCCATGAGGATAGAAAGGTTATGGTACTTCTACCTCATATAATCCTCTGGTTCCCACATGGCTTCTTCACATTTGTGGTTCCCCCACAAAACCTTAACAAGGTGGGTAGCCTTGTTGTGTAGAACATTGTCTTTACGATCCAAGATCTCCATTTGCCGATCCTCATAAGGGAGGTCATGATCCAATTATACCACATCTAGTTTTAGTACATGTGAAGGGTTAGGTATGTACTTTCTCAAGAGGGACACGTGGAAGACATCATGAACTTGTTCTAGATTTGGAGGATGTGCATGCTGATAGGCCACTTGTCCTACTTGATCAAGGATTTCATAGTGGGAAATGTACCTAGGGATGAGATTCCTATTATTCCCAAACTTCATGTCTCCCTTCCATGGTGAAATTTGAATAAAGAAGATATCCCCAACATCAACCTCTATGTCCCTTCGACGGTTTTCAGCATAGATATTTTGTCGACTATGAGTAGCCTTAATGTGCTGATGGCTGGCATGGACATTTCATGTCATCTCTTGCACAAGATTAGGATTAATAAGATTTCTTTCACCAGATTCATGCTGACAAGTAGGAGTTCAACACTTCATACCATAAAGGGATTCATAGAGTGCCATTTTCATGCTCTAGTGGAAGCTATTTTTGTAAGAGAACTCAAATAATGTGAGATGGTTATCACATCCACCATTAAATTCCATTTAGCATGTTCTCACTATATCTTGGAGTGATCGAATAGTTCATTCAGATTGGTCATCAGTTTGGGGGTGATAGGCCATACTGAAATTTAATTAGTGGTCAGTGCATGTTGAAGAATTGTCCAATATTTGGATGTGAACCATGGATCACAATTAGAAACGATAGAAAGTGGAACTCCAGACATCCTTACCACCTCCTTCACGTATATCATTTCAAGTTGATCAAGGGATAAAACTTCTTGAATGAAGATAAAATGGGATGTATTTGTGAGATGTTCTACAATAACACATATCACATTGATTCCTTCAGATTTTATTAGGAGACTAGTGATGAAGTCCATAGTGATAATGTCCCACTTCCATGCTGGTATGGTTAGAGGTTGCAATACCCCTTAAGGATTTTGTCACTGTGCCTTCACTTTTGGACATTCCAGTCACCTTGAAATGTAGTCTGTAATCATCCATTTTATATTATCCCATCAGTAATGATCACGAAGGGCCGTATAAATTTTTGTACTACCAGATTGTATAGAGATCGTTGAGATATGATATTAATCCAATAGATATTCCTTTATTACCAGAATATATGGAATACATATTTTTTTATAAAATTTTATCTCCCAAACATGATCAATATTGATGTCAAGAAACTTCTCATCCAACACAGACTCGAACATATTCTATAACAAAGGATATTCTTTCTGAGAATTCTTGATCTTCTCTATTAATGAATGTTGAGAAATAATTTGGGTTATGGTTGATGATATCCCTTCTCTTATAATTACCATGTCTAGTTTTACTAGGTCATTGATCAATGGTTCTCTTTGAATACTCATTTGGGAAAGAAAAATTGGGTCTTTCCTGCTTAATGCATTAGTGACTTTGTTTCCTTTTTCGGGATGATAATGAATTAAACAATCATTGTTTAGGAGAAGTTCAAACCATATCCTCTATCTCATGTTCAATTCATATGTTTTGAAAATATACTTCATACATTAATGGTCTATGTATATATCATATTTACCTCTATAAAGATAGTGCCTCCATATCTTCAGAGTAAAAATGACTACACCTAGCTCCTGATTATGTGTAGGATAGTTCTTCACATGAGTCTTCAACTATCATGATTCATAAGCAATGACATTATCAATTTGCATGAGTATGAAACGATGCCCTTTCATAGATTCATCTCTAAAATTTAAAAATCCTTTTCATTTTGAGGGAAGAGTTAACAAGGGTCGAGTAACCAATCTCTTACTCAGCTCTTGGAAGCATTCCTCACACTCATTTGACCAGATGAACATGACCCCTTTTTGAGTTAAATTGGTTAATAGATTATAAAGTTGTTAAAGGTTTTTCACAAACCTCCTATATTATCCTACTAATCTAAGGAAACTATGAATATATGTTTTTTTGTAGGCTAGGGATACACCTCAAAAACATTTTTCTTTGTAGGGTCAATTGTGATTTCTTCATTCGTAACAATGTTCCCCAAGAAAGAAAAATGTTGTAACCAGAATTAAGATTTTCAAAACATTACAAAAATCCACTACTTCCATGGAGTTTGATAAATAACCCTTAGATTATTCTCAAGCTCCTAGAGCTTTTTGGAACATATCAAAATATCATCAATAAAAACTACCACAAATTTTTCAAGGTAGTCTTTAAAGACTCTATTCATCATATCCATAAAAATATTAGGTACATTAGTCTGTACAAAGGGAATAAAAACAAAATCATAATTCCAATATTATTATTAGAAGTCAATTTTCAGAATATCTACATTCTTCAACCACAATTGATGATAACCAGTTCAAAGATCAATCATAGAGATGAATTAAGACTCATGAAGTTGGTTAAATAAGTCATCAATTCGTGGAATAGGGTATTTTTTCTTCACGGTGATCCCATTCAGTTCTCAATAATCAATGAATAGCTGCATTGATCCATCCTTCATCATCACAAAGAGAACTAGTGCCCCCCCCTATGGAGACACACTCTGTCAGATAAAACCATTATCCGAAAGTTATTGGAGTTTTTTCATTAACTCCTCGAACTCCACAAATGCCATCCAATATGGTCTCTTTGATATCAAATGGGATTTAGGTACGAGTTAAATGGAGAACTATTCAACACTTTCTAGGGGAAGGACAGGAAACTCCTCGTGAAATATGATAACATATTCCTAGATGATGGGAAAATTTTCTATCCATAAACTATCATTTCCTTCTTCTCCATCACGAATAAACTCCATAAAGTAAGACATTGGATGTTTTTCTAGACAATGATTAGGTTTAGATATCTCTCCTTGTAAGATAACCCTAGGTTTTCCATAAAGTGTTCTGATATTTTGTTGCTTATGCATTTGATTTTAACATTATTCTTTGAGGGAAAGTCCATCCCTAGTATAATGTTGAATTCCAGCGAATTGAATGACTACTTGATTTGAGATACGATTGTTTCACTAAAGTAAAAACTATACATTATAATCATATATGATTATTTGATAATCCCTCCTTGAGTCTTGACTGATAAGTCTCTATATATTAAATCAGGGGTTGATTCTAAATTCTTTGAAAATATTGAGAAAATAAAAGAAGGCGTAGAACTAGAATCAAACAAAGTACTTTCTAGATTTGAGAGAACAATAGAAGTATCTACCACCACATCTTTTGGAGATTCATCTTTAGCCACAGTGATTGAAAAAGTATGACTGTTTTCCCTTGGCTGTTGTTGAGGCTAATGGTGATTACCCTCCACTGCCCTCGGATTTGGAAAGTGATTGGAAAAGTCACCAAATTGTCCACAATTATATAATTAGACATAAGGTAGGGAATTCACCATATTCTCCTTCTAGTTAGTGGAAGGATGTTGTTTCATCACCTCACTATGACAATTCTGTGAAATATGGCCATCTATACCACACTTCTAGGACTTTCTGCACCCGAGAAGGTGCCTACCTATATGCTTCTTCCAAAACATATTACATGTGGGATGTTGTATTTTTTTCTCATTTTTCTTGATCATAGATTCTCCATAGTCATGGATAGATTGATCTCTTCATGTAAATGGATTTATGAGACCACTACGTATCGCCAAACTCCAGTTCAACTTTCATCAAACAGTGTAAGATCTCCATATATATATCATAATCTCGGTTGGCTAGATTCTTCTGCATATGAAGTCTTATTCCATCAAAAAATCTTTAAAACATACCATTTGTATCCATGAAAACATTAGAGGAGTTATGTGAAATACTTGTGATGTCCATCTCGTAGCATCCCAAATATTCATTATCCTTCTACTTCAGCTCGAGAAACCCATTCTCCATTCTTATTCTTATCTATAGAAGGAAATAAATTCTAAAGAAAATCCCTCTGAGCTCTTCCCACTCTATAGAATCATCCTTCACACTTGGACTTGTGTTATTAATCTCTTCCCAACACTGATCAGATTTTCCCTATTATTGATAGACAACTTGGGTGTCCTTCTATTCCTCTGATCAGTGGAGTATATAAATGATCTTTTATATAGAGATAATCCACTATTTATCAATCAATGGGTCGGTCAATCCACTGAATGATGGAGGATGTTGATGCTTAAAGGGATCAAAAAAAAATTTCCCTTTAGGGTGAGATCAGTCTCTCATCTTGATTCAAGCTATTTCTAATAACATTAGTCAATTGGTTTATCATTTGCATGAATTTTTCCATTCTGGATTCCATTAGAGGGCTGTAAGCGCATGGTCCATTGTGGTCAAAATTTTCTAGGCTCATCCTATTTCCCATCATTTTCTAAAATAATAAATCCTTTTTAAGAATATTATTTCCTTTATAAGTCTTATAACTATAAAGGATTTTATATCTTAAGACTTCAGGTGTTAAAAAATTACATGTCTCTATAAATATATCACAATGATTCATAAAAAGAATATGAATATACAGTCATATACCTGGAGGGTTTTATAACCAAGATTACAACATGGCCCATTATCCTGTACTATAATACCATGGGTCCTACCCAAAACTCCTTGTCAGAGATTTTTCTACATGGTACATATGGGCCAGAGTGGCCTCTACCTACTCGTATCCAGTCTAGGATGTATTTCATGGTAAACCACATACTCAATACTCAAATAAATACAAGAAGTTTTCCTATATTTAAACTTATCCATAGGTTTCTTCCTAAATTTTTCATAGAATAATTTCCATAAATATATAAACTATACATTGATACAAACTATGGAATCCCTCCATTTATTACATATCTTTTCCATACATGCTAATATCAGTGGATATTTAATGTCTAGGGTCTTGTAAATCCGGAACATATAACTAGAAAAAATAAATAATTCTCCCAATCCAATGGTAGGGATTCAACATAAGTTCTTCATAAGTGAAATTATTGCATCTCATATCCTGGACAAATACATCAAATGATAGGGTTAGCAGAAGGCCCAGTAAAAAAGCCAGTGAATCACTTTATTTGTGAAATCAACAAAAACTTGGTAAAAATCATAAAGACTTGTGAAGTAGAAGTATATGCATATGATAATATAAATAACATGAATCATAACTTGATTATATAGCTACAACAATTAATTTATACATTCATAAACATATCACCATGGTTTATCTCCTAGGTCTCATAAAAACTACAAAGGTTATTCACAATTGTATAGTGAAACGTGTCATCTCTAGAGATTAAATTAATTACCCAATGCATTAGAATTATATCAGGGATCACCCTTAAAATGATTTGAAATTCATGTGATCCACATAGATAATAATCAAACATTTAACAAATATCCCAACGAGAATTAAATAAATGTGTTTCATTTAAAAATCATGACCTTTTAAAAGTGATTAAAAATAAAATCAATATGTCATTTATAACCCATGGAAAGGGAGTGAGGGTTATCATTATGTCAATTACAGAAATAAATATATCT
Organism: Viscum album; assembly: GCA_963277665.1. Classification (NCBI taxonomy): domain Eukaryota; kingdom Viridiplantae; phylum Streptophyta; class Magnoliopsida; order Santalales; family Viscaceae; genus Viscum; species Viscum album. The sequence goes on from OY728121.1 coordinate 2,039,323,190, forward strand.
TTTTTTATTGACACCAACAGAATCAAAATAGTCATGTGTATTCAAATAAATATACAAGATAATTTCCAGATAGAAAGATTGAGAAATTTTGAGACGAAACTTCTGCTGCATAATGGCTATATAACATGGTTTTAGAAAATAATAAAAAGATAGGGGACAACAGTATCCCATAAATAAATGATTATTTTTTAGTATATGTACTGATTAAAAATAATTATGTTCATGGTGTGTAAATTTGAATTACATACCACATTAAAAGAAAACTATAAAGGAAAGATAAAATGTGATTTCTTTTACGAAAACTGAAAAACCTAATGACATCACATAATGATTCATAAAATATGTTGATTTGGGAAGAAAGGGTATCTCATCATTTTTAAATGAAATGTACATTAATAATAATATATATATAAATACCCCTTCATGTGAAGATGGTAACTAGATGACATAACATAAAGGAAGTCGTTACTTAAATGAGTAGGGTGAAATGTTCCCTAACCTTAAAGAGTAACATCAAAATATTAAAGGTTGTGACCGTGGGGGATTGATGGAAACTAGGGTGAGTTGTTTGGAGGGACCAAAGACATGAAATTCATTGAGAAGGATTTTGGAATAGAATTAATTAGATAATGGCATGGTATTTATTGGGATAGAGAGGGAGTATTTAATTAATTTCCATTGGACACCTCAGTAGTGGTATTTGCAAAACCATTGGCCTGACCACTATATTTTCACATGGTATTGGACACATAGGTCACCTCATAGAATATATTACTATTCATATGTCGACTAGATTTATTACATCTTGATTACATCATAAATGATGTCATTAAACAACTGAAACTCAAATCTGTATTTTTACTATTCACCAAAAAATCAACTGTTTTAGAAAAATCCAAAAACTGTACCCCAACATAATATCAATACATTAAATATTAAAATGAACTCTATTTTAGGAAAATAATTTTCCTAATATTTTTATTTTAATTTTTTATCAAAATATTTTTTTATTAAAAAAAACACTAAAACTATAACTTGTTTTGTAACACCATGAATAAGTAATCAAGTTCCCATCAAATAATTTTATAACCATAATAAAATAAAAAAAACAATTTATTATTACATTTTATGAAAATAAATATCCATTTAAAATAATTAAATTTATTATAAAATTTTAATTAACATATTTATGACATATAAATATACCAAAACTTATAATATGATCATTTATTCACTTTTATGATGTCTAAAATATATCTATACGTTCATGGGAGAAGATTATTTTTTTTATGATTTACGATTCATTCTATTTATAAGTGTATGATACTATTAATACATTACTATTCTCTAAAAATCATGTTGATCTTAGTAGACTTTAATTTTTTTAATGATCACAAGTATAGAAGAAAATTTTTAGAAAATCATTTCACATTACTAATTATTTGATGTTTACATGAATATTTCAAAATAACCTTTTTCCAAAATTTATCAATAATATTCACACTCTATTTATCGAAAAATTTGAAAATCTCAAATTTTACCATAATAATAAACAACAATTTTATTTATACCAAAGGGTTACAAAAAGTATCTAAGGACTCATTACATAGCCCCTTATAACACATGCATAGGACCTAAGTGTAATGTGTTCTATGGTGATAGAATCTTGGTATGGCTCAGACAACATTGCCCAACAGGTAATTTCTATATGCTCGAACTTTATTCTTAGGTGATTCTATTCAATCTCCACATGTTGATGCTCAGCTTCGGCTTGGACTAGAGCGATGCTCCGAGATGGTACCTCCTTCCCAAGCTCTGACCGATGGGCCTTTATGGCTAGATTCTACTAGATGACGCCATCGACTCTTATTCCTTTATTATTTAACTAAGATAACTTGTATTTATAAACAATAATTGTAAGGGTAAACGTTTTGTATCCAGCTGTCATTTTGACCAATAGTCATATACCAATTAAAACCCAACTGTATCACTTCATTAGTTAATTAATATATTTTTGTGGAGTATAAAATGAAATAACACACAAATTTAGAAAAACAATAATATTTAAATGCCTGGGAAGTTACAACATATCCACTCGAAAAGAAACAACTTTCATAAACATTTAATCAATCCAATCACCATAACACATGGAAGATAAATTACAATTATAAACATTAGGTCTTCATATTCATAAAAAATATAGTTAAGTAATAATTATTTTATCATTGTCTGATTTCCTCATTAACGCGTAAATGAAATTAAATGTTTTTTATTTTTTGAAAATAAATACCACTAAATAATCATTAAAACATTTTTGATGAAAATAACCACAACATATTAAAATATATTTTATAAATAATTTCAATAATATAAAGGAAAAAAGTATTATTTAATAACACATGTAAACATATAATAGAAACATGAATAAAAAAATTATATACCAATATAAAAAATTCAATTTTTCCTTAGAAGTTATTTTTTCCAACAATACATTTTTATGAAAATTCACAAAGTAACTCATTAAAAAATATTAAGGATTTTTTTCAGACGATTATTTAAAAAATAATTAAAGGGTGAAAATAAATTTTAAAATAATTTTATAAAATTAAATTCATAATTTTTTTAATAACATGGATATGGGAGAAAATGTTTTTCAGGACACATAATGAAATTAAGTTGATTTTTCATAAAAAAATTATTTTTATTATCTTCAGTTAAAAAACATGTTGAAATGAAATCAAAACGTGTATTTTAAGGAAGTAAATATTTTTTTAAACAAATTAAAAGTTTCATGATATATTTATCATAATATATATTCATTGGAAACATAATCATCAACAATCCCAATAAATAATAATAATATTAGGAAATACCCTTAAATATTTGGTAAGATTTTAATAATAATCACCATGATTTAAAGAACCATATATGGATATTAATATTTCACGATTTATATTAGAATAGTTATAAATAAATTTTATGTGTATTATATATACCACATAATTGAAATAAGGGGTGTATAAGGAATGTGTCCCATAAGATTAATAGTGACACAATATTCCCTTCCATGGGTTTCAACATCCTTCTTTGGTTTTCAATAATATTATATAATAAATATTTATTTATTAAAAATAATATTATAGTACCAATATAAAATATATGAAACAATATATTACTTACTTTAAACAAATTATACCATCTTTATTAATAGTTATTTTAAAAAAACAAGTATTTTGGGTCATTTTTGATTAATTTTTCATATTTTTTTTGGTTTGATAGTTTCAGTAATTTTACATTTATTGTAGTTCAATAATATATTAAATGAAAATAATGATATAAATATAATATATATTCATTATATATTTATATATATTTATATTAATCCATTAAAATTAGGGTTAGAAAACTGAATTACATTATTTATGGGTACAATAAGTATTACGTATGAATGATCATTGTATTAATTTTTTGAAAGATGTAATGAATTAATGTCAAATAATAATTAACTATTCCATAATAATTAAAATTTAGTATATATAATATTTTTTGATGAAATATATCCTTATTATATTTCATCTAAAAGGAAACAAATAATAAATCTTATCACTTTGTGGAGGTGGAAGTACACACATACAGACAAGCAACCATATAGATTTCTAATGGAATGGAAGGAAAGTATGTAAATACCCAGAATTTAAAAGTATTTTTCTAAAATAAATGGGAATATTAAAAGTCCATGAAAATTGACGGCTCTTGATTCTGAGGCTCGGTGTGAACGAAATCAATTTCAGAAGTTCTGTTCGGGTACGTTAAGTAAAAGTACAATCGAGGTTTTTATAACTTTTGAACTGATGCTCAGAATTGAAATCTGAGGGCACTGTTGAACTAATAGTGCCGGTATTCACATAAGGAAACTTTCACCTCGACAGTAGTGGGTCGAGAATAAAAGTTAGTTTTTGGGTTTTTAGTGAAATAATTAAATAAAAATAATGTAGTGTAGCCTTGTTTTTATTTTTTTAGTTAAAGCATCCAAAAGGAAGTTGGAGGTGGGGACTAACACACCTTAACCTCCCATGAGAGGTTATAGTGGTGGGGCCCACCTGAACCTAACCTCCTCTTTATTTTTGTTATGGTGGGGACCACCTGGGTCTTAAACCCCCTTGAAAATCTCCATTAATAGGGGGAAACCCTTATACTTAGATTATGTATAGGGTAGCCACTTCAACTCCCCAAACATTTAATTTTGCCAAATCCTTCTCTTTAATTATATTTTTTCTAATGTCATGAAATAATTATGTGGAGACAACATTATATATTTTTTAATCTATTTTCCAGGGATACCCTTTTATTTTTTTGGCAAAGGTGGAATGAGATTTTTAGAGAAAAGCTCGCACCCACGAAGAACGAAGAATGTGTTCTCCCAATGAAGAATGCTCCACTGACGAAGAATGTTGACCCCGACTTTGACCTTCTTCCTCCGGACTTCCTCCGACGTAGGACGTCATCAACTTCTATGGGCTGGTGCAAAAACTGATGAGCAAGGAAAATGACAACAACACCAAAGTCCGCCTTTTCAAAATGATCTATCTTATTCACGATGTCTCTCCCGACGAACAACAATCGAGGTAAGGGTTTTATTTGAATATGATATTTTTCTAACATTACTTCACTTCTAAAACAAAGTATCATTGTGTATGTTTACCATGTAGGTTGGAAACCGTTATTTGTAGGAAGACGTGGTCTGTTTTCTCCTCTCTTCATTCAGGAAAATTCTTTGAAAAATCAAGAATGTTTTGAACCTCTTTCTACAACCATAAACGTTGAGGGTACCGAGCAAACCAACAAGGTCTGACCCATCTGGTAATCTTGTTTGTTATGTTCTTCTGCAACATTGTTGAAGTAGGCGAAGGTAGTGGGAAAAGACCATGCTATCTGCGGCCTCCACTTCCCGCGCCGCCCTTATGGAGCTCCGGCCGAAGCGTCGGCCCACCGGTCTCCCGACAACCCGCCGAACTCCCACCTCCCGGCCTCCCGGCTGCCTGGCCGCCCGCCCGCCTCCCGGCTGCCTGGCCACCCGCCGGCCACCCACCGACCTCCTAACTCCTGGGTCGAGCAGCCCGATATGTGCCCCTCATGGTTTTCTGATGAGATAGACACTTAGGCCAAGCCGCCCGTACTGCTTCCCTCGCGGTGCTCTAGGTCGAACCGGCTCTGCGCCATCAAGCTGAGCCGCCTATGCGGCCCACTCCGGGTCGAACCGTCCTCGCGGCCTGCTGGACCGGGCCTAGAGGGCTGGGGAGAACCCAATGGGATGGCCCGCACAACAAGTCAGGCCGGACCCAACAGGTCCGGCGGGGTTGACCCAAACTGGGTCGGCCCAGACAATGATGGTCCGGGTTAGTCCGACGGGTCGGACCGGACCCGGGCCAACTACCGACCCTTTACATTCTTTTGGTCATATCGTTGGCACCTGACATCCATTTCACGAACCATCTACGGTGCTAGTAATCTTTGAGCATGATGGTCAAATTGATTATACCCCCTAGAGATTGGGGTATATTTTAGATATGGTTAGGTTGGATCTTGCACGAATCCAACCAGGCCCCTAGGAATAAAATGCTAATAACTCACAGAACAGGTGTCTGATTGACGTGATGTCTATTGAATTAAGACCCATATGACTTGGAAGACATTTGAGATACTTCTTCATGGGAATTAGTGTCAGTTGGAGTATCGAATACTAGTTCATGGAGTGGATCCATCCATAGACGGGCGGACAGATTGCGGATACCTAGTAGTTGGCTCAGACTGGATGACTGTTGATCGATTGACTTGAAGCGACTCAACTAGCCAATTGGGAAGTGCCTTGGTGTAGAGGCAGACCCATGATTGAGGAGCGCCTAGCTGTGGCAGCAGTCCGGTGGTACTTGACAAGAGGAGTACCTCTGCATGCTATTAGGGTGAGTACCTGGTAGTGGTGGCATACCCACAATGGGGAGTACCTTGGTGATGCAACAGACCCACAGTACTCGACAGGAGAAGTACCTCCGCAGTATAAGCTTAGTGGGAAGAGCCTTGGTGTCATGGCATGCCAGTTGTAGTCGATAGAGTATATGTTCTCCATTAGCAGTTGTTTCTATAATGTTAATTAAAATCCTGGTTGAGCTGAGTCAGTAAAATTTTTTACCTCATGATTGAGATGGATTACATGATAAATTCAGTATATGTGTGGTCATAAACCTATGTATGGTTATCTATTGATTTTATAATTTTTGGTTTATCCTTGTTGGATTTTGTAAGATCTTGAGGGTCTTAGTGGCCCTACTGAGTATCGTTATACTCACCCCTGCACGTGTTATGCCCACACCTCTTTTTGTTCTATGAAGATGATGGAAAGTGTTGATCAAGGCTGAGAGTATCAGAAACGGATGGTACCTAGAGGAGGACCTTAAGATGAGTCGGTTCATGGAGGATACTGATAGACGTGGAGTGATGAGGAGGATATTTGTACCAAACCCTTATGTAGGAATCCCGAAGGATGACCCAACATTTGTTTTTCCTTTATTCGATTGTTCTTGTTCTTACAGTTCCATGTACTTTACAGTTGGGATAGTATTTCTGACCCCTTTACTTTTTAGCACCCTTTTGTTATACAGTTTACCTTATGATTTGTATCTAGTTGTGTGTTCTATTGTATTCATTTACAGGATAGAATGGAAATGCCTTCCCAATTTTAGGGAATTATTCCTTGGGTGCTAGTCGCCTTCCCCTGGCCTGGGAGGGAGGGAATGGAGTAGTCACTGCACAGGCCCTGAGTAACAGGTCGTGAAACATTTGTATCAGAGGAGTCAGTTCTACCACAAAACACAGGACTGCTATTTCTTTTCTGTGAAGCAATAGTGTTAAGTGCAGTGAGTGTGGTTTTCAGTTCAGGGAGTCCAATGTGGGTGCAACCACCGATGTATCAATACACCTAGCAGCTGACTTCTAATATCTAACTTGGTGCACGAAAAAATTGATTTCATGTGTGTTTTCAAAAGATTTCCTTAAGATATCTCAACCAGGTCAGCTCACCGGGTATAATCTTTTGATAGTGTCACATTTTATTCTTTCAAGATGCCTCCCCATGAACGAACATCTAGAGTCCTGAGTGTTGTACGCATAGATAGTCCCCCGAGCGACGAGGCATCAGTGCAGTGCACTATTCCACAGGAGGCCCCAACATTACCAATCCCTGTTGGGCCACTGTTGCCACCAGCCCCAGGAGAAGAAAATGCACACCGCATGAGCATGTTTCATGAGTTCCAGTGCCAGAGGCCACCCAAATTCAGTGGAGATATGGACCCAGATGCAGCTGAGGATTGGATAGAGGATATGGTTAGAGTTTTCCAACTGGTAGGTACACCTGACGACATCTTGGTGATTCGTGATGCCAACTTTCTACAGACAGAAACGAGTAGATGGTGGGGATTGATGCTCAATGTTCACTATGAGATGACACATCTCTAGGCAGATTTCGAGTGCCTTTTTCAGTCAGAGATTATCCCAGCGACACTTCGCGCAGTGCGCATACCGGAGATACTTCATCTACAGCAGGGAGACATGACTGAATCTCAGTACTTAGTGAGGTTCACAAACATCTCACTCAACTCCAATGATATAGTGAGACACCTATTCTCTAGGTCCCAAACCTTCAAGAAGGGAATAAGGTAGGATATCAGAGCTCTGATGATCTGACTCAGCATCCTGACACATGCAGGGGTGCTAGAGACAGCCCTCCTAGTGGATAGTTTCCTTGCTGAGCAGTCTCCAGCAGCGAGATCCACCACCAGTCGACACATAGTGGAGTCTTCAGCAGCATGCAATAGAAAATGTCACAGAGTTCCAAGAGGACCATACATACTGGTGGATGATTTCTTTACTTAGGATCAGTTGTGTGGAGCACCCAGAGCAGATACATTCATTCCCGGACCAGGCAGTGTTTCTCATGCGGAGGGTAGGGTCAGATGACTCTTGACAATCTAACCTGCCGTTTGGATCATCAGAAGATGGTTGAATGACCCCCTAGGTAGAGAAAAATATTTGATCAAGGTGGTCTGCAGGGCACATGCAGATGTGGTAGAGGAGCTGGTCATGTAGCTTTCGGTGGATGACATTACGAGGTGTTACCACCACCACCACCAGGATGTCCAACCCCACTACGGAGAGCATGTGGACATGCAAGATGATAGCTATAGGGACCTGAGCCTACAATAATGGTGCTCCATAGATGATTCTATGTTCGATCTGTGTCTACTCTAGCATAGCTGCAGTTCTTATAAACACAGGTACTAGTCACTCATTAAATTCTACTTCCCTAGTTCGGAGCTTGGAGATTTTGATTGAGTCATTGGTTCGATCATTACGGTTAGATACTCCTATAGGAGTAGATTCGACGATTATACACTAGTGCTGGTAGTGGGATCTTACTCTAGGAGGAGAGATCTTCAATTGTGATCTCCTTGTAGCATCATCGAGGCCTTAAAGCATTATCTTGGGTATGGACTGGTTATCTAATTTCATGCTCAGATCGACTGTATTTGGCGCAACTTGTGCTATGTCCACACGGATGAGACTAGGTTTACCTTTATCGGAGATAAGGGAGCCATTATAGCCCAGGATGGACTTTTTTAGAGGAGAGTGAAGCTGATCACTCATCAGTTGGCTTCCCTTACACTCGGAGTAGTTGATATGGAGAGTCCGAGCTATCCTATAATGGTGGACCAATATGCAAATGTTTTCCTTGATGTTGTTTCGGGTCTACATACTCACAGAGTGGTGGACTTTTACATTGACTTGTACCCTGGGATGACACCGATATCTATAGAAGCATATCAGATGGATCTCGTGGAGATTTTTGAGCTGTAGGTACAACTAGAGGACTTGAAGGGGACGAGATACATCCATCCCTGTGTTTATCCCCAAGAATCAATGATTCCATTCTCCATGAAGGCGGCTGGGAGCATGAGGTTTTTTGATGAATATCGGTTCCTAAACCGGCTGACCGTGAAGAACATGTACCACTCTCAAGGATTTATGACCTATTTGATCATCTCAAGGGTGCATGGTAGTTCTCGAAGATAGACCTCTTATCAGGTTATCACCAGCTCAGAGATTGAGACGAGGATGTTCAGAAGATGACCTTCAGATTTTAGTATGACCACAACGAGTTCTTGGTTTTTCCATTTGGCGTAACCAATGCTCCATCAGTTCTCATGGGACTCATGAATAGGATCTATTAGCCACAACTTTATCACATTGAGGTAGTCTTCATCAACGACATTTTGATCTAATCGACTATTAAGGAGGAGCATACCTACCGTTTTCAAGTAGTACATGACACAATCCGAGAGAACCATATTTATGGTAAGCTCTCGAAGTGCATGTTTTGGATATGAGAGGTTCACTTTCTAGGACATGTCATATCGGAAGCAGGAGTCGCAGTAGATCCATTTAAGATTTAGGCGATACTTTCTTGGGTGCCGCACAGGAGTGTGACGGAGGTACAGTGTTTCCTGGGTTGGGCTGGATATTACCAGAAGTTTTTACCAGACTTCTCTAGAGTTGCAGTACCACTATCATCCTTGAAGATGAATGGGAAACCCTTTTTTGGTTTATGAGATGCCAGCAGAGCTTTTAGCAGCTAAGGCAGAGGGTGAATAGTTCCCCTGGCTTGAGACTTCCAGAGGAAGGTGTAGGGTACGTAGTCTACTGAGACAAACCAGGAGGCAGACATGGATGTATCCTGATGCAGGAGTGAGCAGGGATCACATATTTTTCATGAACGATGAGGAAACATTAGCATAATTATGATACCCATGACCTGGAGTTAGCAGCAGCGGTCTTCGCCTTGAAGATGTGGTGGCACTATCTGATGGGTGAACATTTTATTGTGTACTCTAATCAGAAGAGTGTTAAAAATATCTACTCTCATAAAGACCTAAACCTAAGAAAACGATGTTTTCATGAGTTCCTCTTCGACTATGGATTCGATATAGTCTATAATCCTGTGAAGGGGAACGTTGTTTCAGATGCACTAAGCAGGTGGTCTGGTATACATCTGCAATGCGAGGCGATGAAGAAGCTGGCTACTTTACAGATATACATTGTGGATAGAGATGGAGCAGCCTTCCTTCAATCTCTCACAGTCACCCCCCCCCCCTCGGTCAGCTATCCAGGGTGGCGCAATGTGGGGATGCTGACTGCGAGACATGACGTGCTCAGATATCCATCGAGAAGGCACCTGATGGATTTTATGAAGTAGGGGAGGAAGTCAACCTTATCATAGGATGTACTATGGCACTACTGTAACATCAACAGGAAGTTATGAGGGATTTTACACACCCATTATAGAATTTAATTTAGGAGTGGTGAAGATGTATATGGATCTCAGACGACAACAATGGTTTCTGTGAATGAAGAATGCAGAAGTAGAGTTTGTCTCTCGATACCTCACTTGGAAGCATGTGAAGGCGGAGCATCAGGTTCCACTAGGATTGGTTCAACCATTAGAGGTTCTAGAGTGGAAGTGGGATGGGATATCCATGGACTTCGTGACATAAATTCCACATACATCCAAAGACCATGACTCTATTTGGGTTATCGTTGACCGACTCACCACATCGGCCCACTTCCTACCGATCATAGTGCAGGGATCAGTACAGGGCCTGAGACTCCTCTATTTGAGGGATATTGTGTTGCAATATGGATTACCTTCTACTATTTTCTTTAATCATGAAACATGATTACTTCTCGGCTATGGAAGGGGTTGCATGAGGCTTTCCGGACACAGCTTCATATGAGCACCGCCTTCCATCCTCAGAAGGATGGTCAGACCGACCGGACTATTCGGACCCTTGGGGACATGTTGCATGCTTATTTTCTCGACTCCTATCATAGATAGGAGGATCACTTACCTTTGGTGGAATTTTCATGAAAAAATAGCTATCACTCCACCATAGGGATGGCACCTTTTGAGGCGTTATATGGGAAACCTTGCAGGTCACCACTGTGATGGACTTACCCAGGCTAGTCGACACTAGTGGGACCAGAGAGGTAGGAGCTACCACAAAAATGGTTCAGTTCATCCAGGATCGGATATGTACTGCACAAAGTAGAAAAAAAATTTATGCTGATAAGAGACTAAGACCTCTTGATGTTGAGGATGGAAACCACATCATTCTATGGGTCTCACCTCGATAATTTTTTTGGAGATTTGGCGGAGGTGTAAAGTTATCTCTGCGTTTCATCGGACCTTTTCAGGTCCTTAGAAGAGTTGTTTAGGGGGCATAACGATTATATCTTCCACCTCAGTTGCACTGGGTGTCGGACATCTTCCACTTATCCGAGCTGAGGAGATACATGAACGACCCTTCTCGCATCATCGACCATGGAGAGATGGACGTCAACAATGGGGAGACTTTTTTGGAGGTTCTAGAGGAGATTGAGGATCGATAGGAGTGGGTCCTATGTGGACGGTTGATACCGCTGGTGAGAATTCATTGTCAACACATGAACCCCCAAGAGAGTACATGGGAGCAGGAGGCTCAGATGTGTGCTCAGTACCCCTAATTTTTCCCTTAGTTTGATTTTTGGATTACAAGGATGTAAAGATGATGGTGGGGAGAATGTAAACATCTAGAATTTCCATGTAAATTGTTTTCAAATAAATGGGAACTTTACAAGTCCATGAAAATTTATGGCGCGTGATTCTGAAACCCGGAGTGCCCAGAAACAATTTTTTATGTTTCTCTTGAGTACGTTTAGTAAACACATGATTGGGTTTTTTATAACATTTGAATTGATGCTCAGAATTGAAATATGAGGGCACTGTTGAACTCGTAGCATCAGTATTCTCATAAGGAGATTTTCACCTCAATGGCAGTGGGTCGAGAATAAACATTAGTTTTTGGGTTTTATTGAATGGATTAAATAAAAATAAATTTGTGTAGCATTATTTTTCAATTTTGGTTAAAGCCTCCATGTGGAAGTTGGATGTGGCGAACACCACAGCTTAACCTCCCATGAGAGGATATGTTTGTGGGGCCAACCCGAACCTAACCTCCTCTTCATGTTTATTATGGTGGGGACCACCCAGGATTTAAACCTCCTTGAAAATCCCCATTAATGGGGACAAACCCTCAAATATCAATTAAGTTAGGGGAGACTCTTCAACTACCCTAAAATTTAATTATGTCAAATAATTCTATTTAAATATTTTGTGTCATCCTCATGAATTAATTATGTAGAGAAAACATAATTAATTCACCCATTTTGAATTCTCAACCAAATGACTTAATATAATTTATTATTTATTATCCGTGGTTACCCTTTTATTTAATTGGTAAAGGAAGAAGGAGCTTTTGAGAGAAAAGCTCTCACCAACAAAGAATCAAGAATGTGTTCTCCCAAAGATGAACGCTCCACCGATGAAGAACGTTGACCCAGACTACGACCTTCTTCCTCATGAATTCCTCTGATGTAGGACGTCATCAAATTCGACGAGCATCCACACAAACCGACGATCAAGGGAAACGCCGAGGACACCAACTTCCACCTTTTCCCAATGATTTGTCTCCTTTCCGAAGACTTCGTTAATGAAAAAAGATCAATGTATGGGTTTTATTTGAATATGTCATTATTACTATATTTCATACCTTCTAATACAAAGTATAGTTGTTTATTTTTACCTTGCTGGTTGGGAACCATTATTTACATGAAGATGTGGGGGGTTTATTATCTCAACAATAATGGAAATTATTTTAAAAATAAATAAAGTTTTGCACCACTTAATACCATCATAAACGTGGAGGGTGCGGGCCAAACCAACAAGGCCTGACCCTTCTGCTGATATTGTTTGTGATGTTTTTCAAAATCATTGTTGATGGAGACAAAGGTGTCAGCCAATGACCACACTCCCTGTAGCCTCTGCAACCCATGCCGCCCTCGCGGTGCTTCAACCAAACCGACTCCGCCATCCCCGACCGAAGCACACCGGCCCGTCGGCCCACCGACTTCCCTACTATTGGCCACCTGTCAGCCTCCTTGCTACCCGGCCGCCCACCGACCTCCTAGCTCCAGGTAGCCCACCGGCCTCCTGGCCACCCACCGACCTACCGGACTCACGTCGACCTCCCATCTCTCGAGGAAAAGATACTTGAGTCACAGCCCACGCGGTTTCCAACCGAGCCGGCCACCCGGGCCAGGCCACCCATACTGCGCCCCTTGAGGTGCCCGGTAGTGCCAGCCCCATGCACCCCTCGCCATGCTGTATGCCGAACCGGCTCAATGCCACCATGTTGCGCTGGCATCCCAGACCTGTCCTCCCATACCGCACCCATCTCAGTGCCCGACAGCACCAGCCCCACGCGCCCCTCGCCACGCTCTAGACTGAACCAGCTCCGTGCCGCTGTGCCGAGCCCCCTACGCGGCTTCCTCCAAGTTGAACCGCCCATGCGCCCTGCTCTGCGGGTCCCAGAGGGCCGAGCGTCAACTAACAGGCTCTCCCATCCAACATGTCCAGCAGGGGTCAAGCCCAACTAGGCTTCCCCTGACTAAGATGGTCCGTGTCAGTCCGAATAGGTCGGACATGACTCGGTCAAACTACTGACCCTTTACATTCTTTTGGTCGTATATTTGGCACCTAACGTCTGTTTGACAAACTGTCAATGGTGGTGGTAATCTTGGATCTTGAAGGACCATTTTAGTATACCCCACTAGATTCTGGGATATATTTGAGATATTATCAGGTTGGATATTGCAATAATCCATCTGGGCCCCCGGTAATAAAATGCTAATAACTCATAGATTGGGCGTCTGATTTGCGCGCCATCTACTGCGTTGAGACCCCTATGACGTGGAGGACCTTTGAGATACTTCTTCGTGGTACTTTTTGTCAGTTAGAGTATTGGACACTAACTCATGGAGCAGATCCTTCCAGAGATGAGAGGACGGAGTGCGAAATCCTAGTAGCTGGGTGAGAGTTGATGACTATTGACCGATTGACCCAGAGTGAGTCGACTAGCCCAGTAGGAAGCACATTGGTGTCACAGAAGACCCAGGGTGGAGGAGTGACATGTTATGGAATAATACCCGTGGTACTTGACCTGAGGAGTACCTCTAAATTCTATTAGGGGGAGCGTCTGGTTGTGGCGGTAGACCCACGGTGGGGAGAACCTTGGTGAAATAGTAGACCAACAGTACTCGATAAGAGAAGTACCTCATCAGTATAAGTCTAGTGGGAAGCGCCTTGGTGTCACGGTAGGCCCACTGTACTTGATAAAGGAAGAGTTCTCCCATATCCATGGTTTCAATAATTTTAATAATAATCCTGGTTGATCTGAGTCAGTGAATTTTTTGTTTACCACATCATTGAGATGTATTACATTATAATTTAGGTATATGTATTGGAATATACCTAAGTGGTGTTATCTGTTGATTTCATACTTTTTGGTTTATTCTTTTTTGATTTTGTGAGACCTATATGGTCTTAGGGTCCCAAATGAGTAGAGTTATACTCACACTTGCACAGGTTATGCCCACACATCATTATGTTGGATGTAGACGACATACAATGTAGATCGAGGATGAGAGTATTAGGACTGGACGATACCCGGAGGTGGCCCTTATGATGAGTCGGTACATGGAGTAGAACGAAAACCATGGAGGGTCGAGGAGGCTATATGTACCTACCCTTCAGGTAGAAATCTTGGAGGATGACCCAACTGCTGTTTTTTCCTTTCTTTAGTTGGTCTTGTACTTCAAGTTCCTTGTAATTTACAATTGGGCTTGTATTTCCGGCCCCTTAACATTTCATCACTCTTCTGTTATATAGTTTTCCTACAGTTTTTTATCTACCTTTGTGCTCTGTTGTGTGTGTTTACAGTTTTTAAAGGAAATGACTTCCCAGTTATGGTGAATTATTCCTTTGGTGCTTGTCACCAACCCCTGGCCTAGGGAAGGCAGGCATGGGGTAGTCCCGGAACGGTCAACGGGGGAAGGTTCATGACAAAGTAGGTATATGAGATATTATAATTCAATATGTATATATATTTGATAAAGATTAAATATAAACATTTTACCAATAATAATACAAAACCATAAATTACATCCATGAAAAATTAATAGCATTGTAATGTTGAGAATGTAAACCATACATACACCAGAGGGGCACTTTGACTAATCATTTTATGTGAAATTTTTAAAATTATTTTCTCCAAAATTTTAAAGTAACATTAAATTATATCAAGGATTCTAAATTTTTTATTTTATGATAAATAACACAAATTACAGGTTATCATGAATGGTATAAAATAAAATGATCAGTTAATGTGAAATCCCCTTATTTTAATCACATCCTTTATATATTCAATAATGGACAATTGGGTTGATCTATTTGGAATACAATAACATCTATTATTTTATTAATAATGTTTGTAATTTAAATTTTTAGAGTTTATATGATCTATAATGAAATATATGGTGTAAATAAGTTTGGGTTGTCGTAATATTATATGTTTCTGTTAAGGGAAAAATCTGAATTTATAAAAATGAATAAATTTAAATAATATCATTATCATGAAAAATGACTCCAAATGTCGAGGAATTATAGGATTATGTGGGTTATAGTTTTATAATATGAAATAAAAATATACATTTTTTTCAATTTAATCCTTATCAATTTTATTAACACATTGTTAATGAAATTTATTTCTATCTCTGTTAAAATAATATTTAAATATAATGCATTTTAATTTTTTACTTATAAGGTATAAATTAAAAAATAAAATGTTAAAGAAATGTTGTACCATATTATATCCACCATGTATAATTAATATATTTTTTACCCAATTTATATAATTTAATAAAATATTATTTTGATATAATTTTACTGTTTTAGATTTTGATTCTCTTTATTTAATTAAACATAATATTCAACATGGATATTTTTTCATTAGAGTATAATATCTAAACACAATATTAATTGTTAACATACATCTATAAAGTTAATGTATCACTATATGATACTCCCATTATGTCACATTAAATATAATCAAAACAAATTTTATTTCAATTATTTCAATATTTTTTATTATTGGGTCATCAATTATGGTAATTATATAATACATATGAATTACAAATTATTTACTATCATGAATATACATTAATTATGCACAAAAAATATAAATATTAAATCATTACTAGTTTTTTACATTTTTTAACAAATAATGGATATATAAACAAAGATTGGGGCATTTTGTATCTTTCCAGGATTTAAATATTATATAAGTCATTTCAATGAAAAAATGGACATTATACAAATAAAATAAGATCATATATTGATAAAAATATAATTTAAATTATATTATATGAATTAAATTAAAAAATATATATTCACATCACATTGTTTTAACCAAGATTTAACATACTTATATTTTATAGAGGTGATAAATTTTATTATGGTTACTATTCATATTAGAAAAAAATAAAAGATGAATATTTACCATAATTATAAATACTAATTAAAAATAAAAAAATTATTATATATAATTGAAATCATATAATTAGAATATATTAGAGTGAAAATAAAACTTCCAAATTCACCAAAAAATAAATTTTTTGAAAAAATAATTTGTAATCATAAAACCCAGTTTATTTTTATTTCATGATTAAATAAATATTAAGTTAACACTATAAATTTCATGGACTATTCAATATTTACCTGAAAATATAATAAATTAATAATAGTTAATAAATTGAATTTATTAGTATAAAAATGATTACATGCATAAAATTATTATTTAAGAAATTCTATTTTTATCTATAAAAACATTTTTACCCCTAATTTAAACAAATAATTGATTAAATTAAATTTTATAGGATAAATAATAATAAAATTGATATAATTATATCATTAAATAATTTTAAAAAAAATTATATTTATACATTCTTGAAACAAGAATGTTATTTTCAATATTAAATATTACTATGCATCACTTTTCTTTGGAAATTAATTTTTTTCAAAATAACTCAAAAAATGACACTAAGATAATATTGATATGATTTTTTCAAAATTGTTGTTATTTTTTTAAATAAATTGTTTTAATATATCAAAATTTTATTATAAAATTTCAATAAAAATGTAATATAAATCATTTTGAAGGAAACATTTTTATTCATGATGTTACATTGCAAATAAATTGAAATCTTATTTCCAAATAATCAATCAATAAATATATTGGTAATTTTTATTTAGTAAATATATTAAATTATTTAATCATATTACTACCCACAATTTTAAATTCTAGTTTATAATGATAACATAATAACATTACAATGATATCTCATGGTTTTCTAGATATTGTGTTTTGTGTGATTCATGATATGTAAGAGTGGAATTTATTTAAAGTTTTTATTATCCACAATATCAATGGGTTATAATAAAAATAAATTATTTTCATATGGAATACATAAAATATTACAAATTAGTTTACATATTAATGGTCAAAACATGTTTACATATAGATAAAATATGATATATGGGAAACCATTCAACTAAAAGTAGCCTAAATATTATTTTTAGTGAAATATATATTATAATATCATAATTTAGAAGTAAAATCCAGTTTTTTTCACATTAAAATGAAAATTAATTTATTCCATTTAAATATTTTATTTAGTTATATGTTCCACCTTCTCATCAATTTTTAATTCGACTCTCTTATCCATCCGTACTATTATAAGTTGATCACTCTTTCTCATCAAATAATGTGAAAAAATTATTATCATGCATTAATTTTTTTTATTTTTTTTTCTATTAAAAAACCATATTTATGGATTTAGGTGTCACCCAATGTGAGTCTCTTAGAGAAGGTCTAATCACCTTACCATAATTGCTAAATATGTTTTCAGATTTATACTTCCTTTAAATATATTGTATAATTCTAAAAATAATTAACCAAGAGTTTTTAATGTACTTAAATGGTATTTTGATTATGGGGATACATTTTTCTACATCGATTATATCAATTAATAAATCAAATT
Organism: Viscum album; assembly: GCA_963277665.1. NCBI lineage: Eukaryota > Viridiplantae > Streptophyta > Magnoliopsida > Santalales > Viscaceae > Viscum > Viscum album. The sequence goes on from OY728121.1 coordinate 2,039,341,271, forward strand.
ATTAGTCCTATGTATAATCATATTTCTATCTCCATGGAGTGATGTGTTCCATTTTTAGTCCCCAAACATTATGGCTAGTTATTATGATGGATTAGATATTATTATGTCATATTTATGAAAATACAACTAATAAATAATTATAATATAAAATATACCGACTTTCTATCCAATCTATTAAAACATTAATATATTGATTTCACATAGATGTGGGACACCACCTCTAAGAATCATTGTTATTTTTGTTAACTTATTATTTAAATGGATGTCAAAAATAATATATGTAATACATATGTATTATATATGTTATTTAATAATATTTTAAATATTTTGAATTATTATTAACATTTAATTCACTCAATACATTGAAATGTGGAAGCATCATTACATCATACATATAATATATCTTCCGTATAATGCTATTCAATTCATTTTTAACACCTCTTTATATGTGTGATTATAACATTATTTATAATGATAAAATATTATTACTGTTGAATAATTAAGGTCTGTGATATGATGGAACAATAATCAATATACATGGAATTAACCTACCAAATATAACCAAACATTAAAAACATTACAGTTACTACACAAAAAAGATGTTTTTAAAAAATTCGTAAATATGTGTTATAATTTTATAAGAAAAAAATATAAATATAAATATAAATATATATGTATATGATTTATATATAGAATGATAATAATAATAAAATTATTATATGTGAGTTAAAAAGATATTATGAATTAATTCATACATGAGATATGTGTATTCATAAAAATATTATCCTTATTCAGGATATATTATGTTTTTGTTTACATTTCAGAAATTCTATTATTTTTCTATATGAAAGGTGATATTTTCTATATTAATATATTTATTTTAATAAATATCATTTTCATTTCATTTTTTCCTCTATGTACTCAATACCTGCAATGAATGTTTTAAATGAAAAAAAATTATTGTTTCTCTATTTGATAGAGAATCGTTTCCTTCCATTTCAAAATTTTCTTTTAAAAATTTTCATGAATATTTTTACTATTATATAATGATTTAATAATTATTTTTAAACATGTTTAACTTCAAAATTAAATTTATTATGAATATTATTTTCATTAATGAATGAGTTAATTTTTTCAAAATATTTGAATAGAATCATTATTGTAGAATTTATCTATTAAATGCATATTCCGGTTATCACACAACTATTTTCCATGAATGTTCTATTAAATTATATAGTTTAATATCGATGAAAATATATTTTTAAATATTAGGTATGTATTGATTTAAAAATATGTGAATTCAAAATGAGAATAACATTTTCAACAAGGAATCTTCCATTGATCTTTTAAATGTATTTCTCTCTATGTCTATATCCTTGGGTTAATCATATATTGTGTTGGGGATATAATACAATGATTACATCCAAAATTATACCCAATATGGTTTATTATCAATATTACTTAGCGACTTATTAAGGAAAATGTAAACATTTTTTTTCTAGACATTCCATATAAATGTTTTATATATAATGTTTTGAATCATTATTCATTTTTTTCGCATAATGAACTCATTATGATTACTATGTTTCATTTGGGTCCTGTTATATACCTTGTATTCATCATTTGGTATTATAATAAAACATTCCTTGGGTTTTATGTGTATTATTTAACAATATATATATTATTTCATGGCATGTGGGGACTATGGAAAGATTTACAATTACTATAATTTACATTCTATAATTATTGTTGGTCGGAGTGGATACTCAAGAGGGGTTGAATTGAGTTCCAATTAAAATTTCAGTTCTAAAACATTATCTTAAAACCCCCAAATAAAATACTGAATTAAACTATAGTGAATTTATATCAATGTAAGTGTTCGGTTGGGTTCTTAAGGGATTGATTATTTTCTAGTTAATCAAAACAGAAAGGTTCATTAACTTTTGAAACCGACTTACTGATTTACAACTGATATAAACACTTGCGAATTTAATTATCAAAGTGACTTTAAAACAGTTTTGGTTTTAAATAGATTAGTAGCGGAATAAAAGAATAAATTTGAAATATATAAAACACAAGATATAACCAAGAGGTTCAGTCTGAAGCCGAGACATAGTCCTCTCAAAAGCTTTTATAAAAAGATGATCCACACCCTGGATCGGGGATAACAACAGCAACCAGCTGTCCAGGTCCAAGACCTCTACCACAATTATTCGTGGGAGAAAACACAACAACAACTAGCTATCCAGGTCACACGACCTCTACCACTATCCCAGTGGAAAATAAACGATGTAATATTATTGAGTTAGGATTTAAAAATCCTCCAGTTAGAGTACAGGAGATAGTGTGTGTGTAAAATATAGAATAAAACACACATTTCTCAATATGTAAAAAAATGATAAATCACAGAGCAAATATTTAGAGTTTAGAAATGGCTCTAGTGATTGTCATGTAGTTCTCGACTCCTTTGATTGATCAGAATTCTTTCTGAGTCCTCTTCTTGTTTCTATCTGGAAAACAGAGTATCGTATGTTTCCTTGACTTTAAGGTTCAGAGAATGTTGAAGAAGCTATTTATTTGATGTTCTCTTTTTGTTCTCAGCTCTTCTCTGGTACGCACGATTGTAGGTGACCTTCTTGTAAGCTCAGACTTCTTTCTTCATGTACACCAGCTTGAGTGTTCTTCACTTATTCAGTGCGGCTGCAACCTCTTCACAACACGTGTTCATCTCTATTATCTATTGATGTGTGTACGCGCATGTGTATCTCTCTTTGTGCTCGACAACATCATCCTTCTTTTAAAGCACGAGCTATGACAAAAGATGTGATTTCCTTTTTGCAGGTACGAGTTACAGTTCCCTAACATCCCACAACACACATTAAATAAATGATAGGGCATTTAAAATATTCCTAATATGACCGTTGGTTAGATTAAATAAAGACAATGAAATTCAAATAGTTTTTTATGACTATCAGTGTGTCAAGTGATTGGTGGGTCACTAGCGTCGGTGAGACATCTTCGGTGACTCATTCGATCAGCATCGGTAAGACATTTTCGGTGACTCATTTGATCAGCATCGGTAAGATATCTTCGGTGACTCATTTGATCAGCATCGGTAAGACATCTTCGGTGACTCATTTTATCAGCATCGGTAAGACATTTTCGGTGACTCATTTGATCAGTATTGGTGAGACATCTTCAGTGACACATTCGATCAACATTGGTGAGACATTTTCGGTGACTCATTTGATCAGCATCGGTGAGACATCTTCAGTGACTCATTTGATATGGATCGGTGTGACCGTTATCCTTTGACATGGATCGGTGCGACCGTTGTCCTTTGATATGGATTGGTGCGGCCGTTGTCCTTTGATATGGATCAGTGTGACCCTTGTCCTTTGATATGGACCGGTGCGACCGTTGTCCTTTGATCCAGAGGACTTCCAGAATACTTGTAAATCAATAAAAAAGAGATAAAAACATGATACAACCAATATACACAGATTCATTAAGAGATTGTGATTATGAGAAATCTAACCGGAATAAGTAATTGATGATTTGTGATTATTAAAACAACAATCATAGGAAGATTTCAACAATCTTCCAGAGGGTTCAACAATCTCCCCCTTTTTGATAATCACAACTCTTAGCCAATCACAAAGCTTAGCCATTAATAAATATAATATATCATCAATAATAAGGCATAATAAGAATCATAAAAAAATGAAATATAAATCTCCCCCTGAAATTAGGCCTGTTAAAAACATATGCAAGCATTACCATACAAAGATATAAATCTCCCCCATATCTCCCATGGATCCATAGAGATATAGATTTCTCCACCTTTGGGATAATCAAAAAGGAGGGAAAACAGATAAAGATGAGATTGAAAGACGGCATTAGTGAGAATAAAAAGAAAAGAGAATAAATTCATAAGACATCATAGTATAATCACAACAGGGTTCATCCTATCAACAAAAATGCACAACTATTACTAGGGGTGTAAAGGGGATTTTCCCTTGTCGAACGGATCAATGGTGGGTATGTTGGAAGGCCTGGAGTAAGGTTGAACTGGGAGAATTTGAAACGGTGGTAAAACGACTCTGGAGGTTGGAGGAGAGGATGCCACCAGAATTTGATGTGGAGCTGTAGGAACTTGTTGAGAAGATTGTTGAGGAACTGGTCAAAGATGAGAGAGATCTTGTGCAATATAGATCTGATTTGGAGCAACATCAGAGGCACAGAGAGGGTCAGCAGTAGGAAGCACAACGGCAGTGGCTTGTGCATTCAGATAAGGCTTCAAAAGATTTATGAAATTCTGAATAACTTCTGCACCATACTGCATAGCCTTCTAAAAATCATCCTTATTTTCCATGAACCTTTCCAAGGTTGGTTTAAAATCTTTCAACTGTCGAACATGAGTTTCAAAATATTGAGTGAATGGAGGCAGTCTCAGATTTTCAGCTAGCACTTTGAAATTCGCGGTCATCTCATGCTTGGTATAGATTTTTGAAAAGTAGTGATCAACCTTTTCCTTGATTTCTCCTTGAGCTTTAGTGGCATCTGTTGAATATAATGTTATCATTTTATGAATGTGATCACTATGATCCTTCATCTTCGTCAACGATTCCAAATCAAGAACATGCCTAATGGTGGCCAATTCATTATGTACAAACTACTTCAGAGCCTCTAGCTCACGAGTGGTGATCTTGGTTACTTAGGCTGTACTGGATTGAGCAACTATCTGAGTAATCTCAACCTTCAACTTTCTCAGATCAGACTTCTTAAGATGTTCAATCAGATTCCGCAACACTTTTATCATACCAGAGATAGTGGATCTAAATTCATTGGATAAAGAAACTAACACAGATTGTAGATCCTTTAGAATCTGATTTAGAGAGGCTATGTGTCTACCAATAAAGTCACCGGTATTGTCCAAGTCTGTTGTAATAGCCTTTGAAATTTCTTCTCTAATTGTGTCTCTCACAGCAGTAAGCAACTCCCTTTTTAACTTTTCAAAATCAGATTGAGAGACAGTATAACTAGGTAGATGAGCACCAGCAGCATCAACAACATGAGCAGACCTTGCCCCAAATGGGTTTCTTTCCATCATAACTGCAGTAGATTCTGATTCTTCTTCTTCTTCCTCAGAATAATCTAAACCCAAAACAGCAAAACCAGGGTAATCATCCCAGACAGCAGCACACAGAGTATATTTCGTTTTATCATAACTTGATTTTCAATTGTTTTTAAGAGATTCTCTCTAGCCATTGGCATCTGTTTCAGGTAAGGTTGGATGTGTTTCCGTTGGAGGTACAGAAAGACCATCCACCGTTCGGTTATCACCATCATATTCATTATCATCATCATCATCTCCATTCTCATTTCCATTCTTCACAGAAACGTCACTGTCAGAAACATCAGTGTCACTGGCTTCTTCATCACCAAGAACTGGTTCTGATTCAGCTAAGGGTAAAGGTGGACTCGTAGGTCCAAAGTCTATTCATCTCTTATGACTCATAGTATCAGGATCACTCCTATAATCAGGAAATGACATACTTCCTTCTTCTGTTTCAGCATCTTCCATCCCTTGTTTACCAGATTCATCAGTGTCTTTATTCCTTTCAACATTTACCTCTTCTTCGTCATCAGAATAAATTGGTTCCTCATCCGATTTCAAACCAGGGTCTCTCAAACCCTTCGGCCTCTTTCCATGATCAGTGGGATTGTAGGATTCATACAACTTGTCCTCATCAGCAACCCAGCATTTTTTCCATGGGTTCCAGTTTATCTTCATCCGTTTAAAAATATATTTGGTAATACAAAAATCACTATCAGATTCAGTTATCTCATCAGCTTCATCAATGCATTCCTAACTTTTTAACATAGTAGACATCATTTTGGTATAGGACATGGCAGTGGCTTTCTTAGAAGGTTTCACCATTCCACCTATGTTCACCATTAGATATCTACACAAATTGATCTTCTCATGGGTATTTAGTAAAAACAATAGAAAAACATACTGGTATCTTACATTAGCAAAATCTCCTTTCCTGGAGCAAATTTGGTGCTGAATAAACTTAATGAGAAGTATACATTCACCATCCAGATCTGATTCTATGATTCTCTTTGACTCTCTGTTTCCAGTCAAAAGCTCTAAAGATAACTCATAAGAGAAATACTCAGTGGTTGAAGGAATGTTTCCAGCATAATTCTCATAAAAACCCTCGTGGGGTACATTCAAACATTCAGCCCATTATTTTGACGAAAACGATATTTTCATTCCTTTCACTACCGAAGACATTCTGGCAGCATCGACACCATCTAAAGTAACGTACAGATTTATATAAACCTCATGCACTAGATTTGGGTAGTATACACGAGTGTTGTCTGAGAACCATGCATTCCATCCTTGCGAAACTAAAACTTGTAACAATAGCGACTTACTTGTCAAAAACCAGGCCGAGCTGACTTCCTTTTCTACAGCAACAATCTGAGTTTCCATGTTCGGATTTACTGATCTTTGAATGGTACTACTCGACTCACCTCAGGCATGCTTTGACGGTTCATGAATTTCTGATACTTTTCTCGGTCTCTTCTGCTTAGCCATTTGATGATTCTGGGGAAAGCAGGAGTTCGAAGGTTTGAAGTGGAGGAGAAGAGAGAAAATAAGGTTTGGCGGGAAAGAAATGAAAGGTCGACGGTTTTGGGAATAAGAATAATCGTGTATCATTTATTTCATCATTTAGGGTTCCCATAATAAAGATAAAAGAAGTTAATTAATCACAAAATAAAAAGTAATATAAAGAAAGATCGGTTTCACAGACCAGTTTCACAGATCAGTTTCATAGATCAGTTTCACATATTGGATTCACATATCGGTTTCACAAATCAGCTTCACAGATCAGTTTCACAGATCAGTTTCACAGATCAGTTTCACAGATCAATTTCAGATATCAGTTTCATAGATCAGTTTCATAGATCGGTTTCACAGATCAATCATACATAATTCTTATTTAATGAAATTCATTCTTTTATAGCGTAAAGGCTTTGTAAAAATTTCATGTAATTGATGTTCAGAACTAATAAATTTTAGAGAAATATCACCTTTTTGATAATGATCTCTTAGAAAGTGATGTTTGATATCAATGTGCTTTGTTCTAGAGCGAGACATAGGGTTCTTAGATATATTGATCACACTAGTATTGTCACAGTTAATTGAAACTTGTTTAAAATCAAATCCATAGTCCAATAATGTGTGTTTCATCCACAGAATCTGTGCACAACAACAAACAACAGCGATGTATTCTGCTTCAGTAGTAGGCAATGCAACTGAGTTCTGTTTCTTACTACACCATGATACTAGAGATTTTCCAAGTAAATGACATGTTCCAGATGTTCTTTTCATATCTAACTTGTATCCAACAATGTCAGCATCGGAAAAACCGGTTAGGTCAAATGATTGTCCTTTTGGATAAAACAAACTTAAATTCACGGTATATTTAAGATATTTAAAAATCCTTTTAATAGCCAGTAAGTGTGATTCTTTAGGATTAGTTTGAAATCTAGCACACATACACACACTAAACATAATATCCGGTCAACTAGCAGTAAGATAAAGTAAACTCCCAATCATACCTCTATAATTAATTTGATCTACTGGTTTACTGGTTTCATCTAAACCCAATTTACAGGTGGTACTCATAGGTATATCACTTTCCTTAATACTATCCAAACCAAAACGTTTTAATAAATCCTTACTATAATTACTTTGATTTAGAATAATTCCATCTTTAGTTTAACAAATTTGAAAAACAAGAAAATACTTGTGCTCTCCCATTAAGCTCATTTCAAACTCATTTTGTATAACCTGTGAAAATTCAGTACATAAAGAATTTTTAGAAGATCCAAAAATAATATCATCAACATAGATTTGTACTATTAACACATCTTTTGAAATCCTTTTTATAAAAAGAGTGGGATCAGCTATTCCTTTTGTAAATCCTTTTGAAATAAGATAGCTTGAAATTCTTTCGTACCAAGCTCTTGGAGCTTGTTTTAAACCATATAATGCTTTAGAAAGTTTAAAAACATGATTTTGAAAATGAGGATTTGAAAAAACAGGTGGTTGTTCTACAAAAACATCTTCAACAATAAAACCATTTAGAAAAGCAATTTTCACATCCATTTGATATAACATGAAATTCAGATGCAATGCATAAGCAAGTAAGATCCTAATAGCTTCTAATCTAGCTACAGGTGCAAAGGTTTCCTCATAGTCAATTCCTTCTTCTTGATTGTAACCTTGTGCAACTAGCCTAGCTTTGTTTCTAATGATGTTTCCAGATTCATCAACTTTTTTTCTAAACACCCATTTTGTGCCTATGGTTATAGTGTCCTTAGGTCTTTCTACTAATTTCCAGACTTTGTTCCTTTCAAATTGATTTAGTTCCTCTTTCATAGTCATTACCCAAAATTCATCATTGATAGCATCATTGATATTTTTAGGTTCTAGCTTTGACAAGAAGTCTTGATGTTCAACCTGATTTCAAAGAGAAGCTCTAGTCGGTGTTCCTCTATCTAGATTTTCTACGACAGCATCTAAAGGATGGTTTTTATAATCCTAGTTGGTCTTGAAACGGTAGGGATAGAGATTTCAGGTTCATCTACAGGTTGAGGTTCAGCAGAAGCAAGGTCTGGAAAATTTCCAGAACTGGATGTTTTAACTACAGGTCCACTGTTTTTATCATTAAGGTTCAAACCAGAGAGATCATCCTCAAGATTTTCAAGAGAGGTCTTAGGTTCATGTGGATCAGTTTCATCAAATTTTATGTGAACAGATTCTTCCACACATTTGGTTCTCTTATTAAAAACACTATAGGCTTTACTGGAAGTGGAGTAACCTAGAAAAATTCCTTCATCAATCTTGGATGCAAACTTATCAAGATTATATTTAGTGTTAAGAATAAATAATTTTCATCCAAAAACATTGAAGTAGTTAACCTTAGGTTTCCTATGGTTCCATAACTCATAAGGGGTCCTCTTAAGAACAGGTCTGATCAAGAATCTATTAATAACATAACATGATATATTTACAGCTTCAGCCCAAAAGTAAATGGGTAGGTCATACTCATTAAGCATAGTTATAGCAATTTCTTGCATGGTTCTATTCCTCCTTTCTACTACACCATTCTGTTAAGGTGTCCAATGGGCAGAGAAATTGTGACTGTTGCCAATGTGTGAGCAGTAAGATTCATACTCATGATTTTCAAACTCATAACCATGATCACTACTTAGGGTTTTAATCTTAAGTCCACTAAGGTTCTCTAAAGACTTGGAATATTTAACAAAGTAAGAACAAGCTTCAATTTTTTGAGCTAGAAAGTATACCCAAGTATATCTAGAAAAGTCATCTACAAGAACATAGACATAATGCTTCCCATTTAAACTAGAAAATCTAGAAGGTCCAAATAAATCCATGTGAACCAACTCGAGAGGTTGAGAAGTTGACACTTCTTTCTTTAACATAAAAAAACATTATGTTGCTTTCCCTTTTTACAGGGATTACAAACTTTGTCTGCTGGAAATTCAAGTTTGGGTAGGTCTCTAACTATGTTCTTCCTAGCAAGTTTTCTATGTGAATCCACATTGCAGTGTCCTAATATTCTGTGCCAAAGCCAAGACTCTTTATGAAAAGCATTTAAACAAGTAATATTTTGCTTAGATAAAGAATTTAAATCGACATCATAAACGTTTTCACTTCTTAAAGCAGAAAACACTAAAACATTTTTAAATTTAAAAACATTGCAAGAATAATTTTCAACTTTAACATAAAAACCATCATCACATAACTGAGAATTACATAACAAAATGTATTTAAGTCCATCAACAAATAAAACATTAGAAATTAGTACTGAGTCAGTGTTACCAATCTGGACTAAGACGATGATTTTCCATTTAGAATTATCACCAAACGTGACAAAACCTCCATCAACTCTGACTAAGCTTTTAAAGAATGAGAAGTCTCCGGACATATGTCTTGAACATCCACTGTCCAAGTACTAGGTCTTTTTACAGGAGCTCTTTAAGAAGGTTCCCTACAAAATAGATTTAGATAGGAAATGATTTTGGTACCCAGAACTTCTTGGGTCCAAACAGGTTAGCCATTAATACTTTAGGTACCCAGATTTGTCTAATGGGTCTCATAGAATTTCTAGAATCACCAAATTTAGAAAGATAAATCTTATTAGATCCATAACTTTGAATATAACGTGTTGAAGCATATGAAGTTCCAGAGCTAGCAACATTCTGTCCATATTTAGGAATGAATCTAGTTCTGGTAATCTTCCTTTGTCCAGGTTGGTATCCTATACTAGTAGTGTATCTAGGCGCTATTTTCTTACCTAGCATCTGAGTAAGAGTATCTTTACCATTTATAAATTTCTCTAAGTCTTTCTTGAGTTGCTAATTGGATAATTTTAGTTCAGTGTTCTCTTTAAGCAACTGAACATTCTTTTCCATTTCAATATCAAGATAAAATATATGTTTAACAGTTAAAGCATACTGTTTCTTTAAACCTTTGTATTTGTCTTTCATCTCACTACAGGTTTCTTCTAACATATCACAATATTCAAACAGTTCAGATTTGGACATGTTATCACATTCAGAATCATCTCCAGAATAATATGAATTAAAAGAAGGAGTTTCTGAAGTTACCTCAGCAGCGTTTGTCTTAAAGAACATGTTTGCCTTGTTTCTGTGTTCAGTTTCAGAAACATCAGATTCACTAGAACTGTCCTGAGAAGCACTCCAAGTAGCCTTCATGGATTTCTTATACTTGTTATCCTTGTATTCATACATCTTCTTGTATTTCAGCTTTGGATAGTCTGCTTTTATGTGTCCCTTCCTTTTGCACTCATAACAGACAACTTCATCTGATTTGTCATATTTCTTCCAATCCTTTTTCCAATGTCCCTTGTTGTCATACTTACCTTTGTAGTTTGTCTATCTGAAAAACTTCTTCTTCCTATAAAATTTCTTAAATATTCTAGCAATGTGAGCCATCTCAGCATCATTGTCAGTGTCACTCTCACTATCTTCACAACTTGAACTTTCATTGATAGCTTGAAGCTTTTCCTTATCCTTATTCTTTGAGGTTGTATTTTTGAAGGCAACAGACTTCCTTCTAGGTTCATCATCTTCTTCTTTGTTCACATTGAGTTTTTCTTCATACATTATCAACATACCAATTAGTTCCTTGAATGGTAGTTCACCAATGTCACATGATTCTCTAATGGAGAAAGAGGTTCCTCTCCATCTTTCAGGTAGACATCTCAAAATTCTCATGATTTGTTCCTTTGCTGGAACATCCTTTCCTAGAGAAGTCATTGTATTGACAATTTCATTGAAACTGAGATACATATTAGAAATGGTTTCATCAGGCTTCATCTTAAAATTATTATACTTAATAGTATAAGTGTTCAATCTTATCTCCTTAACATTAGTTGTTCCTTTACGAGACACAGCTAAGGTATCCAAATCTCATAAGCAGTTTTACAGGCAGATATTCTATTAAATTTCTCATCTCCTAGAGCACAGTATAAAGAATTCATAGCTTTACAATTATTATTGTAGGCTGTCTTAGTAGCTTCATTCCATGTAGTTCTAACAGTAGTAGGAATTTTATATTCAGATTCTTTAGAAGTCCAAATATCAAAACCCATGCTTTCTAAATGAATTTTCATCTTGATTTTCCACTGAGCATAGTTAATGCCATTGAAAAATGGCGGTCTATTGGTAGAAACACCTTCAACTCTATTATCCATGATATCTTACTTAAGTCAAATATTTTAAAGATATAACAATTTAGAAATAACATAAATTTTAAGAACTTTAAAATACAACTAATATCACAGTTGAAAAACAAAGTACAAAATATTTTAAACAACCTCGGATACCAAATGTTGGTCAGAGTGGATACTCAAGAGGGGGGTGAATTGAGTTCCAATTAAAATTTATGTTCTAAAAATTTGTCTTAAAACCCCCAAATAAAATACTGAATTAAACTGTAGTGAATTTATATCAAAGTAAGGGTTCGTTTGGGTTCTAAAGGGATTGATTATTTCCTAGTTAATCAAAATAGAAAGGTTGATTAACTTTTGAAACAAACTTACTGATTTAAAACTGATATAAACACTTTCGAATTTAATTATCAAAGTGACTTTAAAATAGTTTTGGTTTTAAAGAGATTAGCAGCGGAATAAAAGAGTAACTTTGAATGATATAAAACAGCAGATATAACCAAGAGGTTCAGTCTCAAGATGAGACTTAGTCCTCTCAAAAGCTTTTATAAAACGATGATCCACACCCTGGATTGCGGATAACAACAGCAACCAGCTGTCTAGGTCCAAGACCTCTACCACAGTTATTCGTGGGAGAAAACACAAAAGCAACCAGTTGTCCATGTCACACAACCGATACCACTATCCCAGTGGAAAATAAACGATGTAAGAGTATTGAGTGAGGATTTACAAATCCTTCAGTTAGAGTACAGGAGACAGTGTGTGTGTAAAATATAGCATAAAACACACACTGATCAATATGTAAAAAAAAGATAAATCATAAAGCAAATATTTAGAGTTTAGAAATGACTCTAGTGATTATCATGTAGTTCTGGACTCCTTTGATTGATCAGAATTCGTTCTGAGTCCTCTTCTGGTTTCTGTCTGGAAAACAGAGTATCGTCTATTTCCTTGACTTCCAGGTTCAGAGAATGTTGAAGAAGCTGTTGAGTTGATGTTCTCTTTTAGTTCTCAGCTCTTCTCTGCTACGCACGATTGTAGGTGATCTTCTTGTAAGATCAGACGTCTTTCTTCATGTACACCAGCTTGAGTGTTCTTCACTTGTTCAGTGCGGCTGCAACCTCTTCACAACACATGTTCAACTCTATTATCTATCTGTGTGTATACGCGCGTGTGTATCTCTCTTTGAGCTCGACAACAGCATCCTTCTTTTAAAGCACGATCTCCGGTAAAAGATATGTTTTCCTTTTGCAGGTACGACGTACGGTTCCCTTACATGAAACAGAACACAGTAAATAAATGACAAAGAATTTAAAATATTACTTATATGACTGTTGGTTAGGTTTAATAAAAATAAAGAAATTCAAACATCTGCTTATGACTATCAGTGTGTCAAGTGATCGGTGGGTCATCATCATTGGTGAGACATCTTCGGTGACTCATTCGATCAATATCGGTAAGACATTTTCATTGACTCATTTGATCAGAATCGGTAATCCATCTTCGGTAAATCATTTGATCAGCATCGGTAAGACATCTTCGGTGACTCATTTGATTAGCATCGGTAAGACATTTTCGGTGACTCATTTGATCAGCATCGGTGAGACATCTTCGGTGACTCATTCGATCAGCATTGGGGAGACATTTTCGGTGACTCATTTGATCAGCATCGGTGAGACATCTTCGGTGACACATTTGATATGGATCGGTGCGACCGTTGTCCTTTGAGATGGATCGGTGCAATCGTTGTCCTTTGACATGGATCGGTGCGATCTTTGTCCTTTGATATGGATCGGTGCGACCGTTGTCCTTTGATATGGATCGATGCGACCGTTGTCCTTTGATATGGATCGGTGCGACCGTTGTCCTTTATCCAGAGGACTTCCAGAATACTTGTAAATCAATAACAAAGAGATAAAAACATGATCCAACAAATATAAAAAGATTCATTAAGAGATTGTGATTATGAAAAATCCAACCGGATTAAGTAATTGATGATTTGTGATTATTAAAACAGCAATCATATGAATAATTCAACAATATTCCAGAGGGTTCAACAATTATGAAACTAATTAATATTATCCATGTGATTATTTTTATTATTTTATCATCCTTGAATATATATTACATTTTTTATTTGTGTTATACGAAATATTTTATAATTGTTAATCAGCTTCATATTGTTATTGATTCTTATGTTATATAATAATTCTTGTCATATATTATTCTTACAAATAATCAAAGGTAAATTTTTTTATATTTTTATTCCATGTGATATTTTAGATTACATAATACGGTTTTGTTTAGATTTTGATGTTCAATTTCTTTATTTCAAGAGTATTTTGATAATATGATATGTATTTAGCCACCAAAGACAACTAAACAATTCAACTGTTTCGAATATGAACCATTGTATCATATTACAGTGTTCTAATATAACCCTAATCTATGGGTAACATGATTTAAAATGTAATAACTATTGAAAACTATAAAAAATACAAATAATGAAGGAGGCCAATGGTAAAACATGTCATCAATATTATTTATTTCATTATAACAAAAATATTATCCCTCTATATCAAAACATTTTATTTATATAGAGGTGCACAATATTGATTTAATTGAAGGAATGCATAATTTTAATACCCTTAAATATTATTATGAGATTCACATAAGTGTAATGAATATTTGAAAACAGCCTGAATCCCAGTTCCATACATTCCATATTTTGAAATAGTTAATTGATTTGCTAATTACAAGAATAATTATAAGAACATTCAATGAACTATTCTATAATTCTAACTATTTAATAATTTTCATGAATCAAAATAATAATATATCATTTAAGGAGATGACTTATAATATTTGAGGTTAAGATGGATACTATTAATGTTCAAAAATCCTTTTTCAGTATATCATTTTAACATGTTAAATGACCTCTAATTCACAATCACCTTCTTCAAGAAAAACATATTTTAAAAAATTGGAAATTCAATAATTCATCATAAAATATATTAGATAAATATGAAGATTTTTACATAACCACAATATTCTCATTCAAGTTTACATATGAATATTTTTAATATATGTCCTTAAAAAACATCTCTTACATGAGACTTCATGGATATATAGTTGTAGAATATTTATTATATATTTATAGTCATAAATGATCTTTAACTCCTATTATAGATTAATAAAATAATTATGAAACAATAAATATATTTTTCTTCACATTTTCTACATAAAATTATTTATAGGATCAATTAAAAATAGATGTAAAATTGTTTACTAAAATAAATTATTATTATTATATATATAAAGAACAATATCATATACATTTGTCACACCATTGGGAATAATATAATCTCGATTTCTAAAATAGTTAACATACATGTTATTTTAAGGAAAAATAATATTACCAATATCAAACCAATACCACTTTTGTTTTTGTCCACTTATAGTACTACCATAAATATATAAACATTGAATAACTAAACATCAATTTCACATGTGTTATAATTCTCGTCCAGGGAGTCCCATAATAACCAACATGAGAGATAGTATTAGAATAATCTATTTTGTTTTAACAACATATTAAATAGATTTTCCTTATAATAATATTATAATACAATAGAATATATTTTAATGAAATTTGTTCCTTGTAATACATTAGAATACTTCAATTGGTATTTTTCATAGATAGGATCTTGAGTAAGAGCAAGTTACATGGGCCTGAAGGGGCTCTATATTGACATATTTAAAATATAAAATATATTACATAATTCTATATTTATGAGTAAATATTTATCCAATTACTAGACTATATAAAATAAATATATTACTACTTTTAATTTTATATCCTAGGGTTTACCCTAGATGCGAATAAATGTTTTTTAGCATCAAGGGTTTGATGGAAGGATATAGTTGGAATTGAGTAAGGAGAAATAAATAATTTATTTATTCATTTTTTATTGTAAAACGAAAACCACGGCTTCCATATTAAATATTTTTTTTTTGGAAAATACATTGAGTTATAAAAATGACTCTATGATAATCAAAATTAGGGGAGGAAGAAGTCTTTATTGGGGGATCATGACCTATGATTCATGGTGAATGAATCGAGGTTAAAAAATGAGACAAATGAAAAATACAATAAAAATTCATCAGTATCTATTAAAGAAGTGTTATTCAGTAATGATTGATCCATATTCTATGTAGGGAATATTATTTCATAGATTTCAACCATATTTTATTTGAGAAGAAGATAATTTTATATTAGATTTATTTTTGTCACTATGATTTAGATCACATGAGTGATACTATATTTTGGAATTATTTTTCCATTTATATCAATATTTCACATTAATTTCACCCATGGATAACACGATTATGTAATCAATGTCCAATAATTCATTATCCAATGATGTATTGAATTCACTCTTATTCATTTTCTCTACCATTGTTTTCAATAATTATCACTGGACTATGATGTTTTTTTTCATCATTTCATGATTTTGTGTGACTGTGATCGAACACCAACATTTCGAGAATATGCACACATTATATGGAAATAATTTTTTATAAACAATTCTAATATTAAAATAGAGTTTGATAAATACAAAACTTTTTATTGGTACTTGGTTCATCATACATGAAATATGTGTGGGTGATGGGATCAAGGAAATTGTCTTTATGGTGGATGGAATTCAACCACCAGGGTTGAATCAGGAAAAATTAACCCATTATCTAAAACGCATAGTGTAATATGATGATGAGATTGTGATGGATGATATATTTTTGAGAAACATGTATTTTTTTCATGTTTATAGAAAATAATGACATACACAATATGTATATTTGGAACACAATCTATGTATCCCCCTTGAAATGAGAGTTAATATATTGGGTGAAGATAAATTCCAAACAATATGTCTGATTCTTACATTTACTGTAACCATTTTCTACTATAATAGTGTATACACATATATTAAATAGTTACATATATGGATAGACACAAGGGATGAACCAAGATCATGGGAAAAAAGTTTACTTAGATATAGCCAAAGAACTATGACACAACCAATGTATAAAATAAAAACCGATGACAATGCATACATGTAAGGGTACATTGGACTATGCCTGAAGGATATGGGTTGGCACCCGGTGGTGAAGTCACACTATGTAACAGATGCACATGTCCAATAGTCCCACATATGTTTCCAATAAATTTTTATAAGACTGAATTCTTGTTTTCCATGACAGGTCACTTATCATGTGGCCCTTGGAACATGTTGTGTACCTCCCTTAGGAACATGCATCCTTCATTCATCCTTTTGGGGTCATATTTGGGCCCATGAGTAGACTTCCAAAAGTTTTTTTCCCTTTTTGAATGTGCAAGTGGACATTTTCAAAATATAGATATACCAGGAGGAAATATTAGTGGGTAGTTCTTTTAGTGAAACATAGATTTGGGTAATGATCAATATGTTTTTTCTGATATACAATATGGATGAATGACCTCTTATAATACAAGTTGGTGGGTCCAATTTTTATTTTTTAACAAATAGGGTTGTGAACCACCACCATATAATCATGTGATTGGAACTCTTAATATGGTTCTTCCACTTATTTGATCTCTTATGTGGAATAATTCTCCCACTAGATGTTGTTCCACCTTAACTATGGAGTATAGTGGATAACATCAGTTACTCTACACATTTTTCTTGTAGTTGTATGTGATTTTGGGAAAAATAGATAGACCATTGGATAATGATGAAGTTTAATCATTCTTTAGTTGGTATGTCGATATTGATATACACATTATTTATTTTTTGGGTATCATTTTTATTATTATTTTTGGTTTTGATTCTCTCTTTTAATGGGATTTGGGTTATTACTATTGTAACATTACATTTACCAATTTATTATTTATATGGTGTCTTATTGGTTATGTATATTTTTCCCCTTAAAATTGATCTACCCAAAATGGTCATCTCTTAAGAAGTAGTATTGGAGATATGTGATGGATTAGATTGACAGTATTAGATTACAGTTTCATTGTCTGCGATTGGTGGTAGAAGATGTTGATCATGAGTTAGGAAGGCTTCCTATATCACATTTAATATTTTTTAGTTATGACGTGATATTCTATTGGAAATTTATTTTTACCATTTATGTTTAGTTTTTATTGTTTCATAATCTAATTTATTCACCATATGTTATTTCATGTATGGTTATACTCTGTAATATTCTATCTTTTATTAATCTTGTGTACATTTCTATGGATATTATTGTCTATGAAAATGCATTCAAAATTTTAAAATACCCCACCCCCATTACTAAATTTTCCATATTGGAATTTTTTAATTACTTAATGACTATCAGAGGATACCATGGTTTTCCAACTACTACATACTACAATCATGTGGGCATCAGTTGGCCATGTTGAGATGGAGTAGTATTAGAAGTTTTCACCCTTTGTTCAGTGATTTAATTTTTTCCAATGGTGTGTATTGGTTTGGGAACATTTTGTAGTGTTTTCTCCACTTGTAATTTTATTCTTCAAATATGAGTTATACTTGTTAGGCATGAACCCTTTCACGATGCGTATGTTCCCTTCACGACGTGTATCTCCTATACAGTTTCTTCTATTTTCTTCCTTGATTTTCGTGAATAAATAAAAATTAATACTGAGAGAACATTCCAAAAAATTTAATTCAAAAAATTATTAATAAAGAGTTATTTTCCCAAAAAAAATACTTAATAGTGAAAATTAAGAAATACTAATTTTTACTTCTATAAGATAATTTATTTATAGTTGTTGGCTTGACAATAAAAATCAATCTCACCTCTGAGACATTAGGAAAGAGGTTACCTGATATAGTTCATAAAAATGTTTTAGTCGTGATTCTTTAATGTATAATGGTCATAAACTTTTCATTGAAACTAAAATCCCTCTTCCATTATTGAAAACCATATTAATTTCCATGGGGCCAATCCAACATTTCTTAGCCCTGCGTTCATACCCAAATCACTCTTTACATACTTCCAAAACATGTTCTATTTCATTGAACTCATCTTGAATGAATGTTCCATGGTTATTTTCAACATCTTTCATCATATTCTGAAATTTATTAACCTTGTTCTTACATTATAATTTTTGTTCCATGTTACCTACATTAGCACTCCGTTCCTCGACAACATTTTCATCATTATTTAACTAATTTTATGAAAAATTATCATTTTTTGTCTGGATTATGCATCACCCGGTACAAATTGAACATAACTTCTGATCCTCCTACTCTAAAACATAGTTCACCATTATTATCATCAGTTATTCCTCTTTTTTTAGATAGTAATGGTATTATCTAAATTATTGGAACATTATCTTCATTAATTTCTATCTCAAAAAAATTATTCCTGAAAATATAAATCATCCACATTGACAATGAAATATTTTTGTAACCCTCAAAGATGTCTCACAGTTGTATTATCCGGTTGATGCAAAAATCATGTTGAGGGAATCTCATTTAATCCATGATTTTTGAATTTTTTATATGAAAATATGATTACAATTTCACCCAAATTACATACAACTCTACCTAACTAATTAATAAAAATGGTACTTAGATTGGAAAAACTTCTTTTACAATATTTCTTTATTTGTAGAATTCGTGGAACAAATGATGAACATTATCATAATATTTTGATGGTATATAAATCTTCAAGATTCTTCTTATTCATCACAAACATATTCATGAACTCTTCATACATAGAAATATTGGAAATATCAACAGTGAATGAGATTTTGATTTTTATGATAATTAAATTCTAAAAAACATTTTATTTTTCTCATCAATCTTCCCATGTTTTTCCTTATATGGATATTGTTTTGGCAGTTGGTATGACAGTGTTTCTTCATTACCATCACCTTTCAAGGATTATATATTATTTTCATTACTAAATTGTACTTCTTTTTTGTTGATATTTATGTCCTATAAAGTCTATACCACTCCCTCATGTCTTCATTACAGTTCTACGAAATATGGATTTCACATATGTATGAGGGTGATGTTTTGGGTATCATGGAAGCTCTAATCTTTATCATTATCTCAGTGTTTTGACATTATAACTAACATGTAATTCCATGTTTCATTATGATGATCTTTGGGTTCATGAGTAATTCATCAATTATCTTATTATTGTTTCGTGATCTCTTGAGTATGCAGTCAGAACATTTAGTGAAACTCCACTTATAGTCATGAAATTACCTAGGGTATTCTCTATGCAATGGATTTAGCGGTCTATTCTTATACCATGGAGTTTAGGATGAAATCCATGTTTTCTTTTCCTGACACTCATCACATGGAAAATGATTTTTTAGTCGTTATTATTATTGGCGCATATATCCCTACATAATTGTTGACAATCATAATCTCAATAATTTGAATCTTTATTGTACATACATTGGGGTTTATTGTGTTCTATCATCACATCCATATTCCTTATTATAGTCTCTATTTGAACATCAATCCATTTATTGTGTACCCTTTTTATTCCTTGTACAATTATTTCTTCATGATTCCACTACAACTATTTTTAGGCATCTCATCAAGTAGCTCCTAACATTCCTCTAATGAATTTATCATCATAGAATCTCCTAGAGCCGCATATACAGTCGAACAATTTCTATGTTATAATCCCTAATTAAATGATTGAATCAGTAAACACATCTCAATTCCATGATGAGGGTATAATCTTATAATACAATTAAATATCTCCCATGAACAATAAAATGATACGTCATTTAATAGCTCCAAATTTAAAATGATATCCCCCAAATCCATATAATTTTATGGTGCGAAAACCATTGTCAAAAACCTCTTTACCATATTATCACATGTGGTGATTGAATGAGGGGGAAAACATTGTATCCACTCCCTTTATTTTTTTCGTTACTGGGAATATGAACAAGCTCATACATACTACATAATTTGTGATGTTTGAGAATTGGATTGTGTCCCAAATCTCCACCAAACATCATATGTGTGAGTTGGGTTAATTATGTGGTAACTGTGATTATGAAAGTGAATACATGATCGTAAGGATGATTTCTAAATTTATTTCAAAATTTTGGGAAGAAACTTGTAGTATCAGGATGCTTGGTATAACTCATGTGTTTGAGGATCTCACATAATATAACAATGCTTATCCCACATGATTTATTCCATGAAATGATGGTCTGTGTCTCTAGACTATCTCTTGGTCATAACCATTGAATTTATCATTCTCAACTATGGTATATTCTTCATGCTGATTCTCTTCTTGATCTATCTCATATCTCTACTTGTGCAATCTCTTCACTAGATTTAGGTCTAATTCATGTTCCTCATTTTTGTCCTTGTCATGGGTTGAATACTCATGGAATTGATTGCTTCATGAATCGACTACATTGGATGACCTGGTGTAAAATAATGAATTAAAAATAAAAAAAACTACCAAAAATTTTATTTAATTTTAACATATCGACAATCGTCTCTAGAAACCGGCCAATTTTGACATCCCAAAGGGCTTCAAAAGATCTCTATGATGGTATGAAAAAAATAATATTTTTATATCTCAATAAAAACCCTAAATCAATGGGAATTATCTTACTATACAATGTTTCAAAACCAGAAGTACAATCCATATGTTCTAAATTAATTATGAAATTGAAATAAAAATTTATTGGTTGATTGGAAGAAAAATAAATAACAGAAACACATATTTGGTCTTGAATCAATGGATGTGGACATTCCAAGTTAAATGATTTTTAGGGGAATGTGTTTGGGATTTAATTGAGAGTTTTTTTATTCAGTTTTGGTTTTGGAATTAGCTTAGTGAGGATCCTCGATCTTGGAATCCCATCTTAATTATGAAGTAGAAGCATTGGAATGGTCTACTATTGGGTGAAAATAAAGAAATATGTGACCCAAAACCATTTTTAAACATAAATATCCTATATTTCACAATGTAAATTGGAAATTTAGAAAATTAATTGATGAAATGAAATATTTATCTTCAAATCCCAATAAATGATTATGGAATTTTAAAAATAAATTGATTGGAATTGATAAATTTAGTTTCCAATAATCCAATGCATGAATAATAGATAAATACAATCCCGAATCACACACCCCCAACAAATCCCATCACCAAGAACAATGCAGACTTCTATATCATGGTGGGATTGAGCATCATGGATACCAAATGCAGAATGATGTCAACAAATAACTTCATATTATCAATAATGTTTTGGTGGATGTCACGTGATATTCCATGGATTCGTCTACCCTAGTGTCTCTTGGAAGTGTGGATGGATGTCTCCTTTTATAGCCTAAATCATCCAAAACCCACGGGTGACATCACCTTTTATTCTATGTGCATCGACACCTACACGTTGTGTAATTGGGGTACATGAAGTGGAACTTAGATCGGATTTTTCTTCCACTGTGTTGAATCCTTGCAAATCTCACATGCTGGTTTGACTTTCGTCACATCGTGTAGTGGTGGCTCACGAAATGTAATTGACGTTCAATGGGAATTCTATCATTACAAAAATTCCTTCGGGGTTCTGTTTAACATGAAATTTTTAGAACATATACTTGTGGTATATGACATATATTTAATTTGTCTTCAGTTTCCGAAACTCATGTCTCTCAATAATTTAATGTCTCTTTGTGAACGAACCTTGCAGCGTGATGTGTCCTTAAGCTCTTATTTCCCCCCCTTTACATTTCTTATTCATATATAAATCATTTCCTACCATATAACAAAAAACAAGCAAATTTTTATGAAACATGACATGTTTAAAATTAATTACACCAACTAAGGTAAAATTTAGCTTAATAATGGTCTTAACCAAAGCATAAGTGATAAAATGACATAAAAACATGTCCAAAATCAAATAAAATCCCATATATTGACTATATCCATTCATGGATCAAATTAAATGAGATATAAAGATTCATCTCAACAAAATATCCCTATTTCAAATGGTATCCAATGAACATAACATAACAGGATCATTCCATACCTTTATCATTTATGACACCTTGATATATGGGAAAATTTTAATTTAATTAATACAAATTATTATTAAAGATAAATGATTTATTTTTATTATAAATATATATCAGTATCATTTATAGATAAATTAGATACATCAAATTCTTAAAAAATGATAACGCATGGAATATTTTTTAAATTATTAAAATAAAATAATTGATGATAAAACATTAAAAGTAATGTAAATTTAATGAAATATTACTTTCTACTATTATTTTTTAAATGAAATATCTGGACATGTATATTTTAATGTAACATATTTTATTTCCAATAATGTTTTGTTATTTTTAAATAAAAATTAAATAAATAATAGCAAAATTGATATTAATTTTTATTTAGAATGAATTTTATTTTATAAATATATTTAATAATAATTAAAATCATTACAACTACCAAGTAAATTTTAATTTTTAATAAGTATAAACTATGTTGTATTTGAGGACCAAATTAACTTTTATAATTAACATATAGACCCCTAATTATTGAAATCATTATCACCATAATTCTTGTTAAAGAATTATGTTTGTTTCTTATAATATCTTATTATTGGATTACATTCAATAATATTGAGGCTTTTATTCTGTAAATTATATATAATATGTGATAATTAGTTATCTTTCACTTTTTAATAAATAATACATTAATTTATAATTAATTGATAAATAATATTTATTGGAATACAAGTTACATAAATGATAAACTGATATGACAAATATATGGAAACATAATGACTATGTAACAAAATTAAATAAATGAAATAATTTTATTCATGAGATTTGGTTCAACCATATATTCTCAATATGCCATTAGTTTTCCATTTTAGAGTCACATGAGGTTATGGATACCTCTCATTAGTTATTAACTCTTGTTATTTAATGTAATTCCACTCTTCCTCCACCATAAAAAGTATATCTCTATTCCACTTCCTCGCACATATAAAGCCACATTCGATCATCCAAAATAATCCAAATTATTCCCCCATAATCACATACACCATCATAAAAGATTTAATTTTTTTAAATCCATCCACATAATCCATTTTGTGGAATCCAAAAGGAGTTACCCAAATAAAAGGTGACATCCTATATCAACATTCTTTGATTTCTTTTCATTATAAATACCATGTAATCATCCTGTTATGTTCTTATTTAATAAACCCCTTATAAAAAATATAATAATATTTTGTTATTATATGTTTATGACCTAAACTTACACATAGATCAATTTTATGGGGAATGAAATTACCATTCTTGTGTATGAAATACTACCGTCTAATGATACGATATTGTTATTTTTTTCCTTTTACACCTCTCATGGATGGAAATAATTTTGTAAAATATATGATTAATGTATATATATATGTTATATATCATTTATTTATCCTTATGTGATTATTATTAAAAATATAACTCCATGCTATCCTTTTTTTTAAACACTATATCTTTGTTTGTGTAAGTGTGGAACACCATCTCTTCAAAGCGATGTGTTTCGTTCAAAATTTACTCGGTAATTATTAATGATTGGTTTAGTAAACATATATGATATATATTAAATGATAATTCTAATTAAATGATATTATATATATACACTAATTTATGTCCTTTACATTATATCATTCAATACGATATTGAAATGGAAACATCATTCATGAATATGTACGACCAACCATATCAATGAATGGTGTATTTTATTTAAAATTTAATATTATATATATTCATATAAATAATTTTATAATATATATATAAGATATTTATATCATGGTTTTAATTCTTCAGATCATGATATAACTATGAGGATTGTGAATATAAAAAATCCAAAGACAAGATAAAAACAAAGTGATTATTACCAAAAATGCAACCTCAACATTGTGTTACTAAAAATCTGGAAATATAAAGACATAATTAAATAATATACTATATTAGATATAGTAACATGGTTTTATAAAAGTTTTATAATAATATTATATTTATTTTACTGTATTTTTTTAATAATTACAAAGACATTCAAGAATTAAAGTAAGATATTTATCAACTATCATTTATTTTCCATGAGACACAAGCCACATTACACACAAATTTCATATAATTGTTGTGTTTACAAAATATTAATAAATTATATTATTAATATAATTAATTTTATGACTATTTAATTATCTTTTTTATGATATTTCGTTCATTTGTTTTATTTTTCATATGTGACCAAATCTATAATGTGATTTTCCTCAATTTTACTTCCTTGATACAAAAGAATTGTTCTTCCATTATAATCATTAATGAGGTGTTTATAATGAAATTAAAAATTTTATATGATCAATATACTTATTTTCAAGACATTTAATGCTTTATTTAATTTCATTTTCATACATGGTGAGTATAATTCAATGTTACAATGTAGTTAGAGTCTGTAGAAACTAACTCACTATTTTATTAAAGTGTTTATGATTATGCAATAATTGATAAAATATTATTATCCTTTTATAATGAAATATAATGGATTTACATATAATATTTTTATTAATAATATCATCATATTTTGGTATGATATTATAATCTTTGGTACATTACATGATTAATAATGTTTTTTAGAAATACAATCATTACCTCTCTATTGGGTCAGAAATCTATTTAATTTTAAAATCATGTATTCTTAAAATGTTTTATTGAATTATTAATATGTATTATATTTATTACAACAAAAGGATTTAAATATCATTTCATGTTTTTATTATAAGTATTTATCTTATTTTCAAAGGGAATTTTTTTTCAAAATATTTTCACGTTTTTATATGTTTTCAATGAATTTTCTGTGAAAAAGGTTTTCAAAATGAATTCATGATCTCTTTTTATGTGTTCTTCATATTTTAAATAAAATTATTTTAAATTATTTTTAATTATCCTTTTAGTAGATTTCAATGATGATTGTCTTAAAAAAATATATCCTTTCATTATAAGATGTCAAATTATTTTCAATGAAAAAGTTATTTGACATGTTTTCATGAATCTATTATATGTATTCAAAGAAAATGTTTTTCCATAAAAATATAAGTATAATCCATATATTTTGAATTGAAAATTTATTGAAAATTTATTCAATGATTATATTTTTAGTTTTATTATTATTTTCTAGAAATTTGTATTCAATATTTATCATATATTAAAAACATTTTTAAAAAGTGGAATGGATAGTTTTGACATGAAATGTTTTTAAAATATATTTCCAAATTATTCTGAACCTATGATTAAATACATGGTTGTTTCACCTACATTTCTTGAAAATGATAAAAAATTTACCTTCATATTTTTATCTGAATGGTTTATTTTTTAAATTCATAGTGTTTATGACAATTGTTTCTCTTCCATGGGTTATATGCAATTTGAACCAATTCCTTTCAATTGTTATGATTTTAATGATATTATTTTTATTCCAATCAATTTTATATATGTTATGATTTGAGGAAATTTTAATGATTCTCATTTCATATTATGGGTTATGATTTAAGGTTTATAAAACCCATCTATATTTATTGGTAATGATATGATGCATATTTGATTATATTATTTCATACATATATATTATTTTTAAAAGATATGGATGTATCTTATATATCCTTAAAATAAATTTTGAAATAATTTATATCTCATTAAAATGTGATGGGTCTCATCTCCAACGGGTTGATCTACGAATGGAAGATGTTGAATCCTTATCCACTATGGGATGTTGGAAAAACCGGATCCATTATTAGAATATGGGGAAACCTGATATACTATAGGAAGATGGGGAAATATGATCCACTATCGAAAGAAGGGAAAACTGGATCAAATATAGATGTATTGGGATTATTTATCCCTTACAAGGAAAATAATGTGGCTGGTGGTAGTGGTGTTGGCTTCCTAGTGGGTGTAGATCCCATGAAGTACCCTCATATGCTTTTGGAAATGTGCCATGACATATAAAGAATTTTGTAACTTGTTTATGTATCTCCTAAAAATTAAATATCTTATTCCATGGATATGCTTTTGAGGTTCATGTTCTTGATTATTTTATGATTCATGTATTATGAACTACTAATAATTTTGTATTATTTGAATATTATGATATTTTAATGTATGTTAGGATATTTAAATGTTAATCCCATGTTCTCATACCCATATGATCATGTTATGCTTGTGTATTTACTTATTTTACCCTCATTGAGAATTCCCGAAGTCCCCTTTTAATGATTCCTTTTCCCCCATCATGAAGACTATTTTTATGTAGGATTATTATAGGGAATGATTTTAAAGAAATATGTTTAATATCATTCACCAAATTTGGAGAAAGTGTTTGATGTTTCCAAATAAACTACTATTATGGACCTCTGGTATGTTTTTTTCATAATTTCATGAATAATTATATAAATTAATGCAATATATATATGTATTCTAATAGTATGTCTATTTATTTATCATCATGTACAAAATGGCCCTAGATGTGAATTTTTCATTTTAATGAGAATATTTAAATGAATCACATATTTCCCACATACATATTAGATCTTCCATCAATTGATCCAAATATACATCAATATCATTTCCTGGTTTTATGGTTTGGATATAAGAAGAAACTATATATTTTTTTCATTATTTATGCATAACTGTGGATTTATGAAATAGTTTAACAAAATTATGAGTGAGTACTAATACTTATTCAAAGTTATTTATTTCATATGTAGTAATGTATGAAAACATTTCTCACCTCATTTCAAAATACATGATACTAAAAATACATTTTATTCCACTTATATTAATATGTTTAATGGAATATGTTACTGTATTTAATTATTGTATTTTCATTACATCTTAGTTGTATCATTATTCAACAGCTTTCATATAGTCATTTAGACCATGGAATAATAGTAATGTACCATAAACCTTAAGAGGTACTTGGGGAATTTTTATTATTTCTATTCATGCCACAGTTCGGGAATTTTTAGACTGATTCATAGTCCATGAGAATCAATATGAAATAATCTAGATAAGAGTTTTTTTAATAGTATATTCCCATTGAATGTATCTTTTTTTAGGGTCATATGTTTCACATGGATGTTCATTTTCCAATGGTATCATATAATTTAGAGGACCATGTTGTTCTATAATGAAGTTGGCACACTATATTTTACAGGCATTCAAATTATTTTAATTCAATAAAATTGAGAATGATTTACATTTCAAAAAACTAGTTGACAATGGTCTCTTAGAAAAAAAATTGTATTTCTATAAAATAATTAGATAATCATAAAGTTCATATTCCATTATTCTTTTCATTGTCTAGTTGAAATATCTATCATCATTTAGACCTATATTCATTCAAATGATCGATAAAGAATAGTGATATTCTAGTTAGTTTTGACATTTTTCCCCCATTATTCGGAAAAAATATATAGAAAAGGTCTATTACATAAAAAATAAAATGATTTTCACACACTACTAGACTAATTTTCCATTAATAATAGAAGTGTAATAACAAATAAGGATTTATGAAGGGCTATATGAATTATCTATTGAAAAAAATAAAAAAAATTAACTCAATATTCATAATATTTTGTCATACAATTAGCTTTAATCCATTTTAGATTCATTTCATTCCTATTAGGTTCAGAAAATATAAATTTTTTACGAACAATTAATAAATATAAAGATTATATTTATTTTAAAAGGTGATGGATGTATCTAATTCTATTAATTAGAACTGAAAATTAGATTATTTCCAATAATTTCTGCATGTTTTATGGAAATTGGTAAATTAATTTAATAAAATAATTACTCTACTGTGTTATGATTTATCCTCTAAATTTATCGAAAATTGTAACGGCTACTATGAATGGAATTACTACTGCACATAGTAGTTCAAGAAACATTGGCATATGTCTAAAATGGTTGGGGTTTGAGTCTTAAGAAATAAAATGCAATGATAACTACTTGGGATATGGAGTATATGACGATGATAGTTCTCTTGACAAATAATTTTAAATAACTTCATCATAATTTAAAATTTCAAATATCATCACAAAACCAATTTCAATTATAAAGAA
This sequence comes from Viscum album, assembly GCA_963277665.1. Taxonomy (NCBI): domain Eukaryota; kingdom Viridiplantae; phylum Streptophyta; class Magnoliopsida; order Santalales; family Viscaceae; genus Viscum; species Viscum album. The sequence continues at coordinate 2,039,370,248 of OY728121.1, forward strand.
GCTATTTTTTATTTTGAAATCTCCAATTAAAAAATGTTTTTTCAAATCCACATGGAAAAGGGAAATTCGTTTCAAAACACATAATTGTATACAAACATATTTTATATAAAAAGGGTTGGAATCAAGTGACAAAATTTAAAGAACACTAAAAAACTATTAACAATAAATTAAAAAAAACTAATAAATATTTATAGGGAATCATATAAAATATTAACTATTTAATAAGTTAAAGGTTAACATTGATATAACTTATTAGGTCTAAAAACACCGAATAAATTACTTTCATTTTATGGAAAAACATCAGTTTTAATTTCAAACCCCACATTGACATTAAAATCCAAGTTTCAATTTTAATAAATAATGTTTTAAACAATAATGACCATAAAAATTTTAAATTGGATACAACCTAGTCAACATAAAATAATAATTATTAAAAATTACATAAATATTTTATATAGATGATATGTATAATGAAATTTTTAAAGAAATTATACAATTAAATATTCAAATCCAACTATGATTGTCGTAGACTGACTTCCAAAATTCTAAAGATCCCATGGTCTTCAATAAAAATTCAATCAATGTAAAATTCATTTATCAAAAAATATTTCATCATATATCACAAATAAAGCCAAAAATCTAGTGCTTCTCATGCAATAAAATTTATTCAGTAACTCAAAAAAAATTTACTAATATTTTGGACATTGAAAACTATTTTCCAAAATATCATGTGGTGTTATATTAAGTCCATTCGTTATATCAGACAAAGGATTTATTTGAATTTACCTGAGTTCAAGTCAAATTGGAAGTGATCTATCTCCCAATGTTAAATAAGAATAAAATATTTGGTTATTATTTTTAAAGGAACCGTCCTTAAACTTTCACCATGTTTCAACTCTACAAATTTTCTCTGAGTGATTAGAATATAATTGATGGATTCCCTTTCTTTAGAAAATGTGATAAAGTGATGAAATAGTGAATCCATGAGTGTAAATGATCTTTTTATGTCAAAATATAGCTAATATAGGACTGGAAATTTTTTTTCAAGAGATTGGGTATGGTGGGATAAAATCAACCTCACACTTTTAGTTCACATTACATATTTATTCTGTGTTTATTGTAAAAAGTTGGTTAAATATGTTTAATTTAATTAATTGATTTCTTCAATGAAAATAAAATTTTGATTGGATTTAGTTAATTATTTAGATTATTTATTTTAAATAAGTTCATTATTAGAAATTATATATCGTCTAAAACATTTTATGATTTATAATGAAAAGTAGCTATCATATGTTTGGGTTATGTTTCCAAAATTTAATTTTATGTAGTATGATAAATAATCACAGATATTAGGTCATTTTTAAGAATGTAAATTAATATTTGGAATGTATATATGTAATGAAATGTTTAGTATTTTTTGAACATATGAATTTATTTTTATTCATGAATTTATATTTAATTAATATATTTTTTTATGTATTCCCTTTTATACCTTGATATCACCACCTTCATTCATTTATTAAAATCTAAAAACAATATATACCCAAGTGGTTGGGTATGTACGGTGTGAGCTAATCTAACCATGTATGATTTCATTTCATATAAACCAATTACATTATACAAGCATCAATTAATAATAATCAATACACACCACATAAATGGTAAATAGTCTATATAAAACATTATCCCAAGTTGTTGTTAATAAGGGTGATAAAATCATAAATATTTATTTATATAGTTACAATATAGAATTTATAACACGATGGGAGAAAATAATTTTACCAAACCCTCAATGATATATACATTTGAGACTACTTATAAATTAAAAAAAAATCTGGTTTGAAATACATTTGGATAATATTTTTATTTTATTTAAAGAAAATCCAACCCGAATTATTTCATAGCATCAGTATTTAAAAATTAAAAATACATTAAATCTTAATATATAAACCATTATTAAACTATTTCGTTTTTATCTTTTCAACAAACAGAATCAATTGAAAATATTTTTCCTTATCCCAATTCTTTTATATTAATAAAAATAAATTAGAAATTAATTTGGGTTATTTTTAAAAAAAAATTATTTAAAAAACAATTTATAATTAATTGTTTGTAGAAATAATAAAAATCATTAAAAAAATCCAAATAAGAAAAAAATATAGAATAATTATGTAATAAAATGAAATATGTTTTGATGAAGTAAAACATCGATAAACGTAAATGTCGGTACCATAAAAATATATTTAATAGCAAAAATAATATCCACAAAACATGGGTTGGAACTCTGAAATATAGGTTCTAAAGGTAACTAACATTCTCATATAAGACATAGTAGATATGTGACCAAAAAAAGTTATTCATCCCAGGAATCTTAAGGAAAAAAACCCTTATTAAGTACATTAATTAAGCTACAAAATCACTCATTTGTTTACCATCCTATATATAATATTCCAGGTAAAATACAAACAACAATCACTATATAAATCATCTATTCAATTAATAATAAAAATCCAATTTTATGAATACAATTTAAATCATTAATTTATTCGAAAACCCATGTTAATGATCACTAGAGAATAAATATTTTCTATTGTGGTCATTTTTAAAAGAATTCAGATCAACCAAAAATATTTCTAAATGAAGAAATCATTTTAATCCCAAAATTTTGAAAAAAATACAATAAATCAAAGTTTATAATTTTTTTGAAAAGATTTCATTAAATGTTATAAATCACTGAAACTACACAAATAACTATTAATATATCCCTCAATAAAAACATTAACATATTTTTCATGAGAATGAAAACTTATTTCAAATATATATATATATATAAACCCTTATATATGTGTAAAAGAATAAAACCTAAAATTTCAATCAACAATGATGGAAATAAATAAATAACACATGATTAATATAAAACAATTGAAAAATATTCAAAGAAAGAAACACATATTATCAATTCCATGAGCTCACGACCAAACCAAATAGATTGAATAAACATCCAATTTTTTTTAAAAAAAATTAATTTTTTAAAACCATCATAAATATATTATATTCCAAATATAAAATTTATACATTTTATGTTCATAATAAAAAAACCAATTCCCAAATAACCCAATAGGAAATAATTTATGATCACTTAAAATCCATAAGAAACAAGAATAATTAAATACAATTAAATAAAAATAAAAACTATAGTTTTAGAGAAACAAATTTTAAATTCCCATGAACATGATGAAATTTAGTGATCAATGAATAAATAAACAAACTGAACAAGTGAAATCATATATGATGCAAAACAGTCCAAAACAGTGAGTGATAGGGTTGATGAAGATGGGAATGTATAGTAAACATTGTACTGTTGATAAAGATAAAAGAATATATCATGGAGTAAATCTTTAATATTAATGTAAAAATTTAGATATATCACAGAATCATATATATGTTTGAAACATGTTTCGAGACATATATTTATTAATGAAATGATTGGGGCATTGGATTTTTTTGATCCTTGATTAGAGACATGATTATATCAATATATTAGAGGATGGAAAGTAAGAATTTTTTTTTGATTCCAATGAACTTTCTATAAATCATTACTGAAATTAGTATGTTAGTGTTATATAATATTATAGTGGATTATATTATCAGATCAATCAAAAAAACACTCATAATGATACATTTTATATAGTGGCTCAAACCAAAAATCCTGGAGCAAGTACCAAACATTTTTAAATTGAAATTATTACATGGAGTCAAATCTATAAAGACAACTCTAATTATCTACTAGTGAATACTAGATGACATACATGGAACCAATATTACATTGGGAAAGAAAAGATAATACATTAAAAAATTCTATACTTCCATGAATAACATTCAAACAATTCACCATCAAAACTAGAGAATGAAATCAAAATAAGACATATCTTTAATGGTAAGTAAGGGTAATGTATAAACCAAATTATCATGAAATTTTAATTATTATTCAAAATTGGAATAACAATATATTGTAAAATAATTCTATATAAATAATAACATGTGTGTAAATAATTTTCATTTATATTATTACTAATCAAATAATCACATTTAATAATAATAACGATGTAATGCATAATGTTGACTATCATATCTATAAAAATTTATCCTCAATATTTTTACTCTAATGAATAATGCCAAATAAATTGTATTTCTATTTGTATAATACAATTTTATTTATGTCATGATATATCCCCTTGACAATTTAAAATGTTTGGAAGAAAATGTGAAGGTTTTTTCACCAAATGATTTCATTAATTTATACTAGTGAGGAATATATTGTCTTGAATTAACTGGTCCCCAAACCATATAAATTATTTTAAAAGAATTACGCATATTTTTAGATATCAATTTGAAATAAATAAAATTTTCCTTACCAAATATTTATTTTGATTAATGTGTACATATTTAACAAAATTTACCTAATAAATAAAATGATATTCTACCTGAAAACCATATGAAATATGGTATAATATTTTTTAAATAATAATATCCATCAGAAAAGATTTTTTATTTTATAGGTAATATAATTTAAAAAAATGAATACAAGAAATTTATTATTTCAATATATAGTTTACAATCACAATGAAAGTGAGATTTCAAATAATTCTTTTACCACGTTTAAATTTTCAAATCAAACACCGTGGATTAGATTATTCATATTGAATGATATAATACCATTAAATATGAGTGAATAATGATATTAAATGAAAAACATCATAATATACACTGTATACAAAAAATAATTATGGAAAATGTTGTATACCTCACAAGAGAAAATGTGACACAACAACCCCTTACCCATATACGGACATGTATTGATTATCTTTAAGATCATGAAAAATAAACATATGTTAATTATTAAATTTTTAAGAACCATTTTAAGGTTTATTATTAATTTTATTACACTTATTAGAAATTTTTCTGAAAATAATTATAAAATTGGGTTTATATCATTTGTTGTTCAAAAATTTGGTTCATGTGTCAAAAAAGTTTTTTGTAGTTTAAAAACATTCTAAAGGGTCAATATATAAACATATAAAAATTAATTATCAATAAAATATTTTATATTTAAACAGAAATAATACCTCTAAAACAAATCAATTAATGTAATTATGGAAAATGAACCAACGTTACAATCATAGAGATAGTAGGTCATATAGACATATTATTTATGTTCCGATTTTTCCGTGATATTTATTAATAGAGATTACCAAAAACATTATAATTAAAATATAATAGTTATATTATAAATAAAATTTTATTTAATAATATATAATTATATATATAGATCCTATGATGTAAAAAGGAATCACATCACATCAAGGAGGAAGCAGTCCACATGTCCATGAATGATGTTATCTAATTTTTAGAGTATGAAAATGGTACCAAATAAAATGATATATCAAATTTCTTAAAAAAATTATTTAATTAATATAATACATATTTCCATTATTCTAGACATTTTTAATTAATTACATCCAAAATTCATTAAATGTAATCTTTGAACCTATCACATCATTTTGAGGAGAAAGTAGTCGACACATCAAAAAATCATGTAATCTTATTTACATAAAATGTAGTTCATGAAGGAATATGTAATATTAAAATTATAAAATTATAAAGAAAATATAAATATCATATATATCATAAATCAATAGTTCTTCAATTATAATTCCTAACTATAAGGTGTGGTAATGGAAAAAATAATGAAAACATTTCCTGAGGAGGTCATCTGTCGTACACATGAATGGTAAATTTGAATCCATTCGATGGAAATGTGTATAGGTGTATTTCAAGATGCAAAAATAAAAATATCTCATTATATCTTTTATATTATGTTATTATAAAATCACCAAATCAAAATAATATTTTAATGATTTTAGAAATAAATAAATCAAATGTTATGATTGAAGAATGTCACTAAATTATTAGGAAAATCATTTTGGTTATCACCAACTGATTTAAATAGGTAGATTTTGACCATAATAAAGTACAAATAAGTTTAGGGTATGAATATTTGTCGATTATTTTAGTATATAATAGATGATACAAATGGATTTTTATGTGCGATGAACTAGGGGTAATGTGTGACTCTTTTTAATGAAGGGGAGTGACATTCTAATAAATATAAAAATGTAAAAATTATTGGGGGGGGGCATTACATCATGTTCCCCAAAAATTAAAAAATAGTGGATTAATGATAAATTATGGTTGATAATATCTTTATGATAAAAATTGTTTATTTTTTTAATTATTTTCCTTAACAAATATGTTTCCCTATATTTTCCATTTTTCCTTTTGTTAAGGTAACTATTTTCCAATCATAAGTAATTTAACCATTAGTAAAATATAAAAATGAATTTCACAATAATAAAAAAACAATTATTGAAAATATTATATATAGTTAATAAAATCATATATCCCATTGAAATGGATTTTTAGGAAGTCATGTATACTGTGAAAATAAAATATTTTAAACAGAACAATGATTACAATTGTTTAACTATTTTAGAGTCAATAGATTAATTATAAAATCAATATTATCCCATAAATATTCAATACATTATATTTATTAAAAATTATATTATAATTTTTATAAGATTGGATTTTGAATTTTAATTCTTTTAATAAAATATCAATTTTTATAAAATACCTTTAAAATCCCATTTTACTTTTGTTAGAAAATTTAAATTTAAAAATATGAATAAAATAATGAAATTAAAATTTATTTATTTCACAGAAATTTAATATAACATATTCATCAAAAACGATTTGGAACATAATAATTTATTATTTTTTTTCTCATTTATTTTTTTAGTTTCTATTATTTTATATTATTTTAAAAAAACAATCAATATTTTTGCATTTTATGCATTTAAAGGAACTAATTGGTCTCTAAAATTTAACGATAAAATTATATAATAAGAAAATATTTATCTTTCAAAATTATATTTATAACATAAAATAAGGTGTTTTTACATATCTTAAGGCTTTATAAATGTTAATGTTATTAAAGGATCTATTTTTCCCTTTACCCTTAATAGACATTTAATTTGTGTGTATTTAATGTAACATTGTCACAATAACTTATAAAAATATAATAAATATATGATATGATCTAATTATTGGCATATATTGTATTTTGGACAAGTATATATATCATTTTTTTAAATTATATTAATATTTAACTACTAAGTGAACTTATTTTTACCTCAATCGCTGTTAATAACATTTTTACATTAATTTATATTTTTGTTAAAAAATTAATTTTATATTTTTTGAATGTAAATATTACACTAATTCCCACTATTTATATACATTTTTACACATTCAATTCCTAGTGATGAAAAAAATAATTTAAACTTAATCCTACATATGTTGTGAGAAAACATGTTTTTAATGTAAAAATGTAAACAGATTATTAGGCTTTTATATATTATTTAAATATAAAAATGATAACAATTACATAAATTGGATTAATAGATGTATAACTAATATATGGTTACATAAAAACAATTTGAAATATAATTATAAATTAATAATTATTTAAACAAAATTTAAGTCTTCACTTAAAATGCAGTTTTTTCACTATTAATAAAAAATTGTGACTTTTCATAATGGTCAACAAAATTAGACCAAATAAAATTTTTACATTCAACAATTAAAATTTAATTTCATTATGAGAAATTAAAATTATTAATCATTATATATTTAGTTCCAAATTAGTATCTCAATTAAAATGCTGTAAAACTATGTCTTGTGTGTAGCATAAGTAGAATCAGTGTAGTTTGTAGTGTGAGCCTAATATGTAGATCCCTAAAACAATATCTTGAAAAAAACTATTATAAAATAAAAATGTTGTAAATTATTTTTTTGTTACATCTCCCTGTATTAATTATATTTAATACTCTATATTTATACAATATCTCAATAATCGAGGGATTGATATTTCAATATACTGTTGTTGAAAAACACACATATTAATCTTGGTTAATAACACATATTCATATTAATAGGGAATGAAAAATGTATTCTTTACCAAAAAATGGTATTAAAATAGGATAACATCATTGAAAACAAGGACATAGATGATAAATAAAACAATAAGGTTTTGATTGGGTGTGATAGAAAACATGACCAGCTAAATGTTGATGACCATAATGCCTTAAACCACAATTATGAAAATGGACCCTGATATCAAGAAATGATTACGATATGAAAAATTGTTCTTTCAAGAGTATTTTTCATATATCATTAGAATTCATTATCTCTCTAAAAATATATGTTAATATAAGTTTCTATTTTGTAAACAAAATCTTACTATTGGTTGTTAAATGAACTATTTATATCCCATTCCATATCATAGGTGGGACCATATGGTGATGGAATACATTAAAATATAAAAAATTTCTAATTTTAAACAAAATCAATTTCATAATGTTTTTTATCAGTGAACCATCCAAGTATTGTGATCCAAAACATTAGGGTGACTTCCAAGGTAGTTAATATTCTAAAATTTACATTTTCTATATCAATAAACTCCCTATCTAAACATCATTGTATTCAAATTAGGATCATTTTAAAGATTATATTTTCCAAATTCTTGCGTTTTACAAAAAACATTTACATGATACATACCAACTTTTCTTGGTACCAATTAACATGTCAAATTAAATACATAATGAAATATTGTTATTGTAGAATCAATATATATTTAATAATAAATATTCTATTAAAATCATCAATTACATAAATTTTTAACATATTTCATAGATCTAAATATAGAAATATTTTAATCATCAATCATTTGTTGTTCATATAAATTAATCATAACATTTATCCCATAGATTCCCATAACATTAAAGGCATTTATTTATGTAGATCCCCATTTCACTAATGTTGAAAATAATAATATTAATTTTGTATTTTTTCTTTTACAATTTTTCTCCTAGTAACACTTCACTACATATTTCTAAAAACACTCTATAACAATAACCATTTTCAAGGATGATTCTTTACATAATAATAATATGTGGTAAAATTCACATTTCAAATCTTTCAATTAACTTTATTTTGTTCTACCATAATCTTAGTATCTGGTATCCCATTAAAGGCACAATACCTAGATATTTAGTTCTCTATCAAGATAGAACATGATATTATTTAATCATTTCATGAAATAAGTCAGGACCCGCCTTCACTAAAAGGAGGGAAGGGTCAGCAGATTTCCAGGCCCTTCCTTCTTTAAGTTAGAGGAGAGATAATGACCCCCGAGACCTGCCTTCAATAGGTCCCGGAGTGGCGACTAACACCAAGGGTATAGAAATTAAACACAAATGAAATGTATTCCATCTTTTTGTTTTATAGGATCGAGATATAAGATGATGAAACCCAACAAGACCAAAACTAAAATAAAAGTAACACCGAAAGTAACTTATTCCCACATGCATGTTTCAAAAAGTAAAAGCCACAAGGTAAAAAAGTGACTACAAAGGTATGTAACAAAGAAAGAGAGAAAATAGCCACTGTAACTACCACCAAGGTCCGAGCTAGTATGGTCCTGCGTGATCCCCAAAGTCCTCCTAGAAACCTGAAAATAGTTTCATACGTAGGGTGAGCATACACGTATACTCAGTAGGGAATACCTAATGCTCTCGTGCCCAAGGGGGGGAACATACTAAAGTCCGGTGAGAAAAGGAGTAAACCAAACACCTATTAAGATAAACTATCCACCCAAACCTCACCAAGGCTCAATCCCCAAATAACGCAAGTCAAGTAATATATATAATAAGATCACATCGATGTTTGGGTACCCGGTGCCACTTTCCCACTGGTTATTGAGACATCATATGCATCAAATAAATCCCGCCATTCTCACCGCAATCCCACTGCCACACCCGCCCGTACACACCTAGTGAACAACCACACACAGTCCCACTGCCAAATTCCACCCGCAAACACCTGGGCCACAACTGTCACACATAACCGCGCCTGTAAACACCTAGGCCAGAACAACCACCACCACACTCGAAGACACATGGGCTAGAAGATCCATTGCCACGCCCGAAGTCACCTGGGCCACATCCCAAAGACACTTGGGAAACCACCTACCGCACACACCTGTACAACCACCACACTACCCTGCCCGAAGATTCATTGGATAATAATGGACCTCAGGCCATCACAGTCTACCCGAAGATAATTGGGCTATCCGGGAAAAGGAGTAGAAAATGAGCTAATAACCAGCCACTAATAATAGTGATGGGAAAAACACCCTCCCCCATGAAAAGGGGGTGTTCGGCACTAATTTCTCAACGTAGGTGGGCCGTGAATATGAAACAAAAAACTAAAAGTATGTATATATAGCTAACAAGCACTAACCCAAGATATATTTCTCTCCATCCAGCCTAAAGGACACAAACTGCACTCAAGTCCGAGTCACGACTCTCACCGACAAACCCATTGTCCCTTTCTTGTTTTTATGTTTAGTAATAATGTTCAAAAATGTTTGTGCACTTCTGGGAACCTAAAACCATAAGCATAACCAAGGAAAAAAACCCAGCCAAACATCAATTTAAGTATCCACACCGGGTTCTCTTGTAATGTCTCAACAACAAAGGAATAAGTGAGATCCCTCGAAGTACTGGAACCAAAGACAACCCCGAGACACTGCCCGATGTCCCATTCCCCAAAAAGGATTTTCATCAATAGGGGATCCATCCCAAATTTGTGATATAAACATGGTAACCACCCGGTCTTAAATCTCACAACCACCGAAAGTATAAAAACATCGGATCCCATCCCCCCCATATCTCCAGCAATCTGCCCGTAATGAAAAAAACCAAACCACTACCACAAACAAAAAGCATGTCCATGCCGGTATTTTCAGATTTATAAGATTTAACACACTCCATGATTTCAATTCCTGTTTGTTTTAACTGGGGGTTATCAGAGAAGGGTTGATCCTGGTGCTTCAAAATTACATAGCCGAATATATGTAATTAACCAATTTACTTTTCACGGTAGGGGTTCACAACCACAAAGAATACATTTAAAGCACCACTAGGGGTTCATTAACGCACAGATAAAGACTACCAAAGGCCATGATTTTTAGAAGGTGTAATCCAGCACAACATAGAAAGACGATCATAATTTAACAGCATCAACAATCACAGCCCCCCCCCCCTTCATTCTTAATAGAATTTGTACATTATCTTCATTTAGGTTTGGATTATCCAATTCTACAGAATCAAAATCATGCACACCCCGCATGATACACAAAAGATTGAGGCGAAGGAGAAATTCCCTACTTGTTGGTCAACGATCGATGCTGAGGCCCGGCATGGAACTTCACGGATAGAGATGCGGCTCGCCTGAACAACAATCGCCTCGTCAATGCTTAGACCGGGTGTGGAACTTCATGCATAGTGATTCATATTGCCTGAAGGTAGGTTAATCTGGCGCAGGGTGAACAAGAAAAGAAGAAACCTACGGCAAACTCCTTAGTTATAAGAATAACAGACGGTTGTGATAAGAACGCAAAACCATGTGAGTGGGGGTCGTGGGTTGACCACAGGGCGCCACACGTCATTATAGGTTGGTCGGTTTAAACCGACACACACACCATGTTAATTCATTAAATACATAATTAAAACATTTATGGGTGTTAACGTGATTTAAAACACGCTTAAAGGAGTCAAAATATGGTTTAAAAACTCTAATTGTCAAAGAAGGAATGCCATTTGAAATAACCCGTGATGGTAGGCCAGATCCAACGGTAGCCGAGCTACCAGTAGGCTGCAACTACCGGTAGACTGAGCTACCGGTCGACAGAGCTACCGGTAGGATGCGGCTATGGGTAGGCTTGCTACTGGTAGTCTAAGGCTACAGGTAGGCCTACCGTTATGCCAAATATCACCAAGATTCCCAGACCAGAAAACCCAACATGATATTTTCACAAAGTAATGGACCCCAAAAACAACGGCCATTACATCAGATACCTCTAAAACGATTCTCATCCTTGAGAATCAAAACAAACCAAAAGGAAAGAGAGGGTCCGAACAACCACCAAGAATGATATCTCTTAGGAGTGAACCCATTCTAATTAAAAACACTTTCATGTCATGAACCAAGCAACATACCATGTCAAACTGCCCAGTCATGTGGGATGGGGAGTCTCCTTCCCCATGTCAAGATATTATCCGCTTTGGCCAGCAATGGCTCGCCCGCATGGGTTTAATTGCATCCACCTTAATGCGTATTGATTAGGGGCTTGGTTCACTCCTCCCCCATATCTAGGTCTTTTCAGACACATTCAGTGGAAAGAAACCAGTACATTTCCTAGCCAAAAAGATAAAACCTTCTACCATAACAGGTGCATCAAGGAACAAAACTCAAAACATCTATGGGTACTGAGTATGCATTTGTGCTTCCCTCTCCCATGTACTCTCCTCATGACCACCATGTCTCCACAACACAGGAACCCAGGGAATGGTTCACCCATGAGCACCTTCTCCTTGAGATCCTCGATCATCACTTGTCTCTCCACAAAAGTCATGTCATCCTCGATGTCCAGCTCACCCCAATCAAGGACATGTCAATCGTCGTTAAGATACCGACGGAGCGGGGACACATGGAAGAAAACATGTATGCTCAGTAGAGGTCGTGGTAACGCTAGCTGATACACCACTTCGCCGACCTTCCGCAACACTTAGAAGGGTCCGATGAACCTGGGAGAAAGCTTGATCCCTTTGCCGAACCTCCACCGCCCATGCTAAGGGGATCCCTTTAAGAACACGTGGTCTCCAACCTCAAACTCCATGGACCTCCTCCTAGTATCAGCATATGACTTTTGTCGGTCCTGGGCCGCCTTCATCCTTCCACATATGAGCTGAACCTTTTTTGACGTGCAATGCACCACTTCCAGGCCATGGATGCCTGCATCTCCTACTTCGGTCCAGTACAGAGGTGAACGACATGGCCTCCCTTACAAGGCTTCAAACGTGGCCATAACCAAGGTAGAAAGGTAGTTATTATTGTAGGAAAACTCTACCAGGGGAAAGTATCGCAACGATCATCCTCGTGAGTCCAGAACACATGACCGAAACATATCCCCCAATATCTGGATGGTGCGCTCTATCTGTCCATCTATATGGGCATGGAAAGCAGTGCTAAGATGAAGTTGGGTGACAAAATCATGATGCAATCCTCTCCAGACTCGTGAGGTAAACCGTACATCCCTATTAGAGACTATAGATCTCGTATCTCCATGCAACCGCACCGCCTCATCCATGTACCTTCGTGCCAAAGCATCCACTAAACTCGACTCCCTGATTTCAATAAAGTGATTCGATTTCATCAACTGGTCCACTACCACCGAGATAGCATCATATCTCCCTTGGAACTTGGGTAGTCCCGTGACGAAATCCATCAAGATGTCGTCCCACTTCTACTAGGGGACATCTAGAGGCTGCAGAAGGCCGCCTAGAACTCGGTGTTCAGCCTTCACTTGCTGACACACTAAGCACTAGGCCACAAACTATGCCACCGCTCACTTAACTCTGGGCCACCAAAACTACCTCTTCAGTCCCTGGTACATCTTGGAAACTCATGGGTGGACCGCCAGGGGTGAGTTGTGGAACTCACTGAGAACCTTTCCAAACATCAATTCTGGAACAAACAACCTTCCCTGGAAAATAATCTGGTTCTGATCACACTCTATCCATCCTTCTGGAGCATTTCCCTGGTCAACTCGGTCGTGCATCACTTCACACTCTGGGTCTCCCCACTGAGACTCCTCCACTTGTTGAAACAGGGATGACTGCACCGTCATCTGATACAGGCAACCTCTACCGATATCTATCCTCACATCATGGTGTAAGGAATCCAACTCCTCCATCACCTTCTAGGCGTCTGCCAACTCTCTGACCACATCCTTCTGCATCCTCCTACTCAAGGCATCAGCCACTACATTGCCCTTTCCCTCAGTATAAGCGATCTCGAAGTCGTAATCCTGGGGGAACTCCACCCACCTATACTGTCGCAAGTTTAGGTCCCACTAGAAGAATATATACCTCAAGCATTTGTGATCTGTTTTGACCACAAAGCATTATAAGATGAGGTAGTGTATCCATAACATCAGCGCAAAAATGACTGCTGCAAGCTCCAGGTTGTGGGTGGCGTAATTATGCTCATGAGGGTGTAGCTGCATGAACCCATAAGATATCACGCCTTTTTGTTGCATCAACACACATCCCAGGCCCTGTCTTGAAGCATCACAGAACACCTCATCGGCCGCCCCTTCATCTGGTAATCTCAGCACTGGGGCACTAACCAACTTCTCCTTCAGATAGCTGAAGGCTGACTCGCACTACTCACTCCACATGAAAACATGGTCTTTCTTGTTCAGGGCTGACAAAGGGGATTCTACTCGGGAGAAGTTGGGTACGAACCTCTGATAGTAACCTTCCTGCCCAAGGAAACTGTAGACCTCTGCGATATTCTTGGGTACTGCCCAAGAAACAACTACATCAACTTTTGACGGGTCCACTGCTACCCCTTTCTCGGACACCACGTTCCAAAGGAAGTGCACTTCTCATGTATAGAACATGCATTTCGACAACTTACCATAGAGTTGGTGCTGTCGGAGGACCTCTAAAACTGTCCTCAAGTACTATGCATGGTCCCCCTCTGATCTCGAATAGATCAGGATATCGTCGATGAACACAACCATGAGTTTATCCATGTACTCCCAGAAAATGGAGTTCATAAGCCCCATGAACACAGCTGGGGTGTTCGCAACACCGAAGGGCATAACTAAAAACTCGAAGTGTCCATATCTGCACCTGAACGCTATCTTTGGGATGTCACTTTCCTTCACTCTCAACTAGTGATACCTAGACCATAGGTCGATATTCAAGAACCATCCTGTCCCTTTCAGCTGGTTGAAAAGATTGTCTATCCTCGGAAGAGGGTAGCGATTATTGAACGTCACTTGATTCAGCCTCCTATAGTCTATGCCCAACCTGAGACCACCACTTTCCTTCTTTGCGAACAAGACTGGATCACCCCACGGTGATGCACTCGGCTGAACATAACCCCTCTTCATCAGATCGTCAATTTGGATCCGCAACTCCCATAGAACTGAAGGTGCCATCAGGTAAGGATCCATCAAGATCGGACGAGCTTCTGGCTGTAGGTCTATCCCGAAATCGATATCACGTCAAGGGGGTAGAGTCGTCACCTCCTCAGAGAAGATGTTTATAAACCCACAGATGATCTCTAGCACATCGACCATCTCAGCATCTACTGGTTCTACTGACAGCTCGACTAGCAAGGAGATGAGGGGTTCCTATCGCCTGCTGCCCTTCTGATTGCTCCACTCGCCGGTGAAGGTAACATGCAGACCACCCAAGTATGAGAACACAAATTTTACTTGGAAAGATTCGATGACGGAAAAAACAGAGAATATCTATTCAATGAATATTATTACATTGTATGGCTATATCTGTAGAAGAAGATCCCTAACTGACTGATGTGGCCCTATCATCAGTCTGCATCCCTGAAAAACAAACAATAAATCGGTCTGACCCCATATTGGTGTGCTCAACACCAGGGGAACTGGGAGTCTATAGGCATCTAGACCCAAGGCACGGGCTAGACCGGGTGCAACAAAGGAGTTCGATGCTCTGGTATAGAACAAATCATAAGCTAGGGTACTAAACAAACTGATCGTACCTCGAAAAAACTCCAGCCCCACTGGAACTGCTGCCTTTGCAGCATGTGACTGCCCACGCCTAGCTCCTCTGCCCCTCCGCAGTTAGCCACCACCCCAACCACGCCCTGGTCGAGGTCCCTGAGGAGTGACCTGATGTCGGCCTCCTCCTCCTATGTCTGCCCTCGGAGGAGTGGGAGCTCGTTGTCCCTGCTGCTGCTGCTAGAAAGGCCAGGCTGGAAGCAGCTACTAGGGTGGTTGGTGGGGCTATCCACCATCGCCGTACTGTACCCGGTCTAGGTGCTGACTCCGTAGATGTACAGGACTCCCATTGATGAAGCACCGCAGTCACGGGCCCGAAGGAAAAGGGCAAGGACCAGGGGATCGAAACTGAAACAGCTGCAGCCTGCTCCCTGCCGGTCGGAACCTGGAGGGTCCTAACGCTGGAGGCCTGGTGCTGACGGCCTTCCCCTTCAATGGTCCCAGCTGGATTCCTTCTCATGATACACCTCCTAGAGCGTATATCCTCTCCACCATGTTGGCCTTCTTCTGGACTTCCAAGTACGTCTGAAGGGTAAAGGGGGTAACAGCATACTAGAGGGAGTGTCGGAGCGCCTCCTCCAAACATCTTGCCCAACACTCCTCGTCGGGAAAGAAGTCTAGAGAAATATGTAGGAGGTCCTTGAACTTGATCCCTAGCTCCCTCACTGACATACTCCCCTGTTGGAGGGAGAGTAGCTCCTGTCTCTTTTCTGCCTTCATCGTCGAATAGAGGAATTCCGCCCGGCACTCCATCTCGAAATCATCCCATGCCACCTCAGCCTCTCTCCTCTCCCCCAGGTAAAGCGTCCACCGCTGATGTGCCGCTCCCCACATCTGGATGATGGCCATAGGAACCCAGTACTCGGTCGGGGCTCGAATCAGGAAGAAGGCTATCACTAGCTCCTCTATCTATCCTTCCATCTTCATGTCAGAGGTTTTTCCCTCATACTTCTCTAGGGTCTGTTGCTGGAAGGCCCAAAGAGTCCTCTACCACTGGTCATCTTCTTCTTCCCGGTCATCTCTCTGCCGATCGGCCAAGGTTGTCTGCGGGGCCTCGATCGCCTGTACCACACGCGGTCGCCTTCCAGGTGCCATAGCTGCAAGGTAAACAAGGAATGCCTAAGCCCATGTAGTGAAGAAAATTGCCTATTAAACTTCTTAAACTTTTCATTTATTCTTCATTCAGAAAACTCCCCAGAAACACGAGAACAAAAGTCATTATAATGCAAGTACCATTACTAAGGTCTTTCTACCCTGCATTCAGTGTGGCCTCACTTGGTCGTTAGGTAGGTCTACAGTCCTTGCATCGGATCACGGGGGGCCCTAAAATCCTTTGTCCCAGCCAGTCTTCCTCGGCCTAATTCATGCACCAAGGTCACAGAACACTGTTTCCCTACCATCCCATGCAATCCTCACTGTACCTATCTCCACACTCCATCATATCTCTCAACCATCAGACCTCTGATACCATTCTGTCACGACTCGCCTTCTCCAAAAGGAGGGAAGGGTCAGCGGATTTCCAGGCCCATCCTTCTTTATGTTGAAGGAGAGATAATGACCCCCGAGACACGCCTTCAATAGGTCTCGGAGTGGTGACTTGCACCAATGGTATAGAAATTACACACAAATGGAAGGCATTGCCTCTATTTGGTTTATAATATCAAGATATAAGATGATGAAACCCAAAAACACCGAAATTAAAAGAAAACTAAATCCGAGAGTAACCCATTCCCACATGCATGTTTCAAAAAGTAAAATCCACAAGGTACAAAAGTGACTACAATGGTAAGTACCAAAGAAATAGAGAAAATAGCCACTGGAACTACCCCAGAGGTCCGAGCTAGTATGGTCCTGCGTGATCCCCAAAGACCTCCTGGAAACCTGAAAGAAGTTTTATACGTAGGGTGAGCATACAATTACACTCAGTAGGGAAAACCTAAAGCTCTCGTGCACAAGTGGGGGAACGTAGTAATGTCCCGTGAGAAAAGGAGTAAACCAAACACCTATCAAGTTAAACTATCCACCCAGACCTCAGCAAGGCGCACTCCCCGAATAATGGAAGTCATGTAATATATATAATAAGAGCACATCTATTTTTGGGTACCGCACACCCCTTTCCCACTGTTTATTGACACATCCTACGCATCAAACCAATCCCACCATTCTCACCGCAGTCCCACTGCCACACCCGCCCGCACACACCTAGGCCACAACCACACGCAGTCCCACTACCGAATCCCACACGCAAACACCTAGGCCACAACTATCACATATAACCATGCCTGCAAACACCTAGGACGGAACAACCACCACCATCCAGAAGACTCCTGGGCTAGAAGATCCACTTCCACGCCCGAAGACGCCTGGGCCTCATCCCGAAGACAATTGGGAAACCACATGCCGCACACACCTGGCCAACCACCACACTACCCTACCCGATGATTCTTGGGCTAATAATGGACCTCATGCAATCATATCCTGCCTGAAGATACTTGGGATATCCTGGAAAGGGAGCAGAAAAGGAGCTAATAACCAACCACTAATAATAGTGATGGGAAAAACACCCTCCCCCATGAAATGGGGGTGTTCGGATCTAAGTGCTCAACTAGGGTGGGGGTGAGTAAGAAACACAAAACTACAAGTATGTATATATAGGTAACAAGCACTCTCCCAAGTTATATTTTTCTTTAGCCATCCTAAAGGACACAAACAACACTCAGGTCCGAGTAACGACCCTCACCAACAAACCCATTATCCCTTTCTTGTTTTTATATTCAGTAATGTTGTTAAAAAATGTTTATGCAATTCTGGGCAACTAAAACCATAAGCATAACCAATGAAAAGAAACCAGCCAAACGTCAATTTAAGTATCCACACCTATTTCTCTTTTAATGTCACAACAACAAAGGAATAAGTGAGATCCCTCGAAGTACCGGAACCAAAGACAACCCCAAGACACTGCCCTGTGTCCCCTTCCAGAAAAAGGTTTTTCATCAACAGAGGATCCCACCCCAATTAGTGATATAATCATGGTAACCACCCGGTCATAAAACTCACAAACACAAAAAGTATAAAAATAGGGGATCCCATCCCCTCCCACATCTCCAGCAATCGGCCCATAAAGAAAACAACCAAACCACTACCACCAACACAAAGTCGGGTCATGTCGGTATTTTCAGATTTATAAGATTTAACACACTCTATGTTTTCAATTCCCATGTGTATTAACCAAGGGTTATCACAGAAGGGTTGATCCTGGTGCTTCCAATTTACTTAGCTGAATATAGGTAACTAACCAATTTAATTTTCACGGCAGGAATTTACAACCACAAACAATCTATTTAAAACATCACTAGGGGTTCATTAACGCATAGAGAAATACCACCAACGGCCATGATTTTCAGAAGGCATAAGCCACCACAACACAGAATGAAGATCATAACATAACAGCATCAATGATCACATCCCCCCTTATTTCTTCATAGAATCCATCTATTAACTTTATTTAGGTCTGGTTTATCTAATTCTACATAATACAAATCACGTCCACCCTGCATGGTACACAAAAGAGAGAGGCGAAGGAGAAATTCAAAACTTGTTGGTCAACGATCGACGCTGAGGCCTGGCGTGGAACTTCACAGATAGCGATGCAGCTCACCTGTATGAAAATCACCTTGTCAACGCTTAGACCGGGCGCGGAACATCACACATAGCGATGCAGCTCGCCTGAAGGAAGGGTAATTTGGTGAAGGGTAAATGAGAAAAGATGAAACCTATGGTGAGCCGCTTTGTTATAAGGGTCGCGGACGGTTGAGTTAAGAACACAAAACCGCATGAGCGGGGGTCGTGGGTTGACCACACAACCCCACAAGTTATTAGTGGTTGGGAGGTTTAAACCAATGCACACACCATGTTAATTCATTAAATACATAATTAAAACATTTATGGATGTTACCGAGTTTTAAAACACACTTAAAGGAGTCAAAATAGGGTTTAAAACCCCTAATTGCGCAAGAAGGAACGCTACTAGAAATAACCCCTGAGGGTAGGCCAGAGCCACCGGTAGCTGAGAGCTACCGGTGGGTGACATCGACCGGTAGCTGAGCTACCGTTGGCTGTCAGCGACCGATAGCCAGGCTATTGGTAGGCTGTAGCTACCAGTAGACCGAGCTACCGGTAGGCTGCAACTTCCTGTAGACTGAGCTACCAGTAGGTTGCAGCTATCGGTAGACCAAGCTACAGGTAGGCTGCGGATACCGGTAGACCGAGCTACCGGTAGGCCTGCTACCGATAGGCTAAGGCTACCTGTAGGCCTACCATTACGCTAAACTTCACCGACATTCCCAGACCAGAAAACCCAACACGAGATTTTCACAAAGTAATAGACCCCAAAAACCCGGGCCATTAGAAAATATTTTGAGAAGCTAGATCTATTGGATGTCTTGATATATTTCATTTATTTAAATGTTAAGAATTATTTTCTTTATTACATTTGTAATTTGTAGCATACCTTGATAACATTGTAATGATATATGAATATCCACA
Organism: Viscum album; assembly: GCA_963277665.1. NCBI lineage: Eukaryota > Viridiplantae > Streptophyta > Magnoliopsida > Santalales > Viscaceae > Viscum > Viscum album. The sequence goes on from OY728121.1 coordinate 2,039,390,589, forward strand.
ATACATTCATGGTCTTTTTTAATTAATCAATGTAACATCATATTTATCTCATTTATTTTCTCATATTGGGTATATATTTTTGAATAATTTCATCTTAAATAATTTCAATTCCATGTGTTCTAATTGCCATTACTCAGTAGCATTCTGTGTGAATGAACATCATGGATTAACATCACTATTGATATAATAAAAAAAATGTAACCCTTTCTATTTCACCACAATTGACGATCATAAATTAATTATTGAGAAACATAGTCAATTTCTCAACCTCCATTATATTTATAGTTCAAAAAAATTATTATTGCATGGGTCACCTAATGTGATCGTTCAGAGTAGTATGAGAATGTGGAACATGTTTCTCTATCTGGGTGTGGTTATTTTTCATAACATGATTATATAATTCTAATATATCAATAACATTCACATTTATGATACCATAAATATAGTATTACTTTAATGGGAATCCTATAAAATGGTCATGGTTATTGATACCATTCTTCCTTCAAGTAGACATTTATAAACAAATTGTTATCCTATATTACATTATATCATAATAAAAAAATGTATAATCCAAAAAGTAGTTAAATATATAACATAATTTGGAAAATATATACATATCATATATCCTAATTATAATCATGTTTATTTCTGGTTTATCTTATATATATTTCGTGAATGTCTATATTATGGTTATTCTACCTATTCTACATTTTCCTTATTATAGTTTACATGGGTTCTATTAAAAGTTAATTGATTTGAAATTGTGCATCTTGACACTGGAAGCCTATATCTGATTCCGTAATTAAGTATATTGTAATGAATACAAGGAATCAAATCTAGAAGGCCTAATTAGTTTATTATTTTTGTAAAATTCGATAATATACACAGATCTCATTTCATATTGGCAAAAAAAAAATAATACATTACCAAATATAATTCGTAGCTTCCTTGAATCTCATTCAATGAATTCATCTTCATACCCTGTGGAATGGAAAAATATAATTGGGATAACATATGCCATGTAATATTAAAATATAGAGTAATATATCATGAATTAAATGACTGAATAAAATATAATCTAATAATGCTATATTAATAATCACACATGCTTAAAAAAATTTAATGGAAATTCTTTCTAATCAAATAATAATATGTAATATATATAATGATGGAATGAATAATTTTGAACATCATCACTATAAGGATCTATCCTTATGATTTTTACAATCAAAATATATCATCAATATAGTTTTATTCTTGGGGTAGAAACTCATCTAATTTGTGTCAATATCTATTATACAAACAATTTAAAACTACTAAAAATAAAATGTGAATGGTTTCTCTCCATCAGATTTCCTCCGAAGATATTATCGATGCAACGAAAAGATTTCATTTACTAGTGAAACCCCAATATAATTTGTTAAAAAAAATAGATATATATTGTAGAAATAAATATATATCATTATCAATATTCCTTATCAAATATATTTATTGAGAAAAATATATACATTTTTCACCATTTCCATATTAAATCACACAACATTCCAAGTGATTATAATTTGTAAAATTATTATATTGTTTAGGAAATATTCATCTGCATAATAAAATATAGTAATATTTATATAATTTCTAATGAAATCGGATTACAAATAAGTCATTTTTTCAGGAGAAAGTTAACAATAACAAATAAAATTAAGATTTATAATATAACTATTACTACATGGAATTTTTAAAATCAACCCCCATAACGGGATAATTTAAATTAAAAAAATAAAACCATAAAATATGTGTCAATCAATATCATAAATTATAATGGGAATGAATTTACCCCACATAAATGAAAATTGTACTGAAAATGGTGTAACTGTCATAGATTAAAAAGTGAGACACAAAACTCATACCTTGAGACTAACATTTATTGTGTTAATTTATAATCATAAATAATATGATTATATTAATTATTTTGTATTTTGAGAACATTTATCACATTTATTATTACATTTACTTAAATTATTAAAATGTTGAATAAAACAAATTAAACAATTATCTTTACATCACGTCTTTTTACTAAATTCATTTCATTTTTGAAGAAAAAACATTGGTAGATTTACTATGGAATAATGTGTAAGTAAATAAAATCAATATAAAAATAATCATTCAATCGTTATATTTTTTATAAAATAATGATACATTTAATTACAGTTATGAATAATGGCTTTGAAAAAATAACTATTATTACAACCCAAGAAATAGCAGGACAAAAATGCAGGTGTTTAACATTCCAATTATTAAAGGATCATTATTGAAAGATGGTATGTAGAATTTTACCTTTATAGAATGATAATTATATATAATATTACAATTTTTAATAAAATAGTGTTATATATAGAATTCATGTATTGTAAAAATGAATAAAATTTTGTAGAGGAGGCGGTAGTCTACAGGTTTATAAACAATGCTATAACTTTTTTAGTATGTGAAAAGGGTCATAAAAATTATATATTATATTTCCATAAAGATATTATTCCATTAATATAAAATAGATTCCATTTTTACTTATATTAACTTAATATCATCCTTAATACATTCCATGTACTTTTTTAATGTATCACATTACTTTTAGTAGGTGGAAGCCCACACATCCCCAAATAATGTTATAGTATTTAGAAAAATTGGGAATCATGAAGGTATCTATCATATTAATATTAAATAAATCTGATTAAGTCATAAATGTCTTATATATATATATATATATTATTATATAATATTTTTTAAAATTCTCATCCATGGAATGTGGTAATGGAAAACAAAAATGACATTGTTTCACGAGGCAGATGTCCACCATGCACACTGAAAGAAAAATTGTTATCCATTTGAGGGAAGTGTTTATAGGTCTGGGTAGAAAAATTAACACAATAACATATTTTTATATTTAGGGTACTGATATTGTTATATAATCAATGAAAAAAGTATTATTTATAGGTTTGATAATTAACTATTGAAAATATGATCCGGAAGAATTTTTCCTCTTATTCTATAATCTCTATTTTGTTGTCACTAAATAATTTTACTATATCAATTTATTCTAATATGATGCTAATAGGTTGAGTGAAGTGATGTTGGTCGATTATATGGGAAGATTTGGGTTTATAAAATGGATTGTGAGGTGTGATGAAGTTGGGGGGGGGGGGAGGGTTCATTGCCTTCTTATAGTGGATGGGGACTGAAAATTTTGAAAATATAAATACGTAATCACTATTGGTAGGAAAACAAAACATCTTGTATAAAAAATATTAATAATAATGGATTAATGTGGATTTATGGTCGATTTAAACCACCACTAGACAAGAATAAGTGCGTTATTTTTTTTAACTTATATGCCTCCCCACATTTAGCATTTTTTACTAAGGTAACGTGTTTTCTAACTTACATAATGTAACCATTAAAAAAATTAAATAGATAGTTTGCATGAAATATAGAACAACTTAATTATAAATATATTAACAAATGAAAAAAATAAAAATCACATGTGTGGTGGAAATTTATTATTACAGAAGTGAATATAATTGAAGAAACACTACTTTATCCATAACTAAACATGTAATGGTTTCTTTATTTAGGGATCAATATGTTTATTATAAAAGATAATTTTATCCATTAATAGACCATATTTGATAATTATTTTCATTTTCAAATCATTTGGTAGAATATAGTATTTTTATTAATTTTAATTCTTGTAGTTAAATATTATTAATTATAAAATAACATTAATGTAAATTTTGATATCATTTTCTAAATTTAAATTTAAAAATGTAATTAACATATGAAATTAAATTATATTTAGTTATATACAATTTATTAAGTTATATTCATAAAAAATAATATAACATAATAATTTATTCAATTTCCTACACATTTAATATATTCAGTATCAAAAATTTAATTTAATTAATAACTTAACAATCATCGTGCTGACATTTCATTAGTATACTATTTAACTAAATCATCTCTAATAGGTAATTTCAATTCATTTTGATAAAAATAGTTAATTTTAATTTCAAAAGGAGATTTATATATATATATATATATATTAAAAAATGGTGTTTTTCCATATCTCAATTATTTATAAATTTTAATGGCATTGATGGTTCCTTTTATGCCTTTAACCATACATAACATACTATATAGGTCACAATAATGAATTTGTATCCCAATAGGTCAAAAAAAGAAAAAATAAGAAATATTCTTAATATGACTTGACAATGGAATTTGGAAAAAGTGTCTATGTTATATTTTCCCTTAATATTAAAAATTAATCATTATGTATACTAATTTATGACATAATTATTGTAATTTATTTTAATTACTTTCACTAATCTATTTTCTCAAACATTACGTCAATTTTATTATACTATAAATATTACACTTATTACACCAATATATACCCATTATCAAATTTAGATTCATTGTTGTGCAAATATAGTATTTAATGCTAAACTCGTTGATGTGGTGAGAAATCTGGGTTTTTAAGATGAAATGTAATAAAGATTATTATTCTTCAATATGTAAACAAAATATTAAAATGATTTCAATATCATAAATTGGATTTATATATGAATCTATATTCTATTGTGATTTTAAAACCAACGTAAAATATAATTTACCATTGTCAAATATTTATATTAAAATGTTTTCTTGAACTAAAATTCATTATACAACTCTATTCATAAAAATGAAATTACTCAATAAATACTAAAAATTTACTCTATGATACTTTTGAAATTACAAATTCAAATATGAATTTGATTTCGAAAAATAACATTAATAAATGTATCAAAATATAGTTTCAAAATAAGTGTCTCATTAGAAGGTGTGAAAAATTGGTCATGCAAGCAACATAATCTTACTCAATTTGGTATGTAGCATAAGGTTAGCATAGAGTTGTGTATAAATAATTAACAAAAATAAATAAAATTTAATCTATAACTAATATATTGTAAAGTCTTGGGGTGTTTTATTTTATCAGTGCCAAATTAATAAGCAGAGTTAATTTTTATCTATATCAGTAATAAAGGATCAAAAATATAATGAATTTTTAATAGTTATAAAAATTAGCACTGATAATAGATTTTTAATTATAATTATAGATATAAAAATATAATATATATAATTATTTTTTATATTTTAATATATTATAATTTATAATATTTCAAATATATAATTATTTATTTTTAATTATATAATTATTTTTTAAAACGATTATACTATATTTATATATAATTTTAGAAATAATGTAAATATATATATTTAAATATATTAATAAATTAATATTTAAAAATATATTTATAAATTAATATTTTTTAAATATATATATATATATATATATTAATAATTATAACAATATTTATTTTAGTATATTAATTATTATTATTATCTATATTTATATAATTGTATATAACATTAATATATTAATACAGTAAATATTTTCAGTATTTAAATATATATTTTTATAATTTTATAATAATGAATATAGCTGAATCATTGTATATATGTTTACCAATATATATATATATATATATTACATTTTTATATATTTATATATATATATATATTTACTAAATATATATAATTATAAATATAAATATATTAAATATATTCATTGTGGAGGTATATTTATATTTATTTAAAAAATATAAATAAATTTTTGTAATTACATATATATATATTTAATATATATATATATAAATATAAATATATTTTAAAAAATAATATTCATTATTTAAGTATATTTATTATATTCAAATAGTTATTAAAAATTTTAAATTTTTATTAATAAATATATAAATACATTATAAATTATGATTTTGTATCAATATATAACTTTATATTGTTTTAATTATATAATAAATAAATAACAATAAGTATATTTATATATATTAATATAACATAATATATAGTAAATAAATTTATTATTTAGCTGAGTTTATCTAAATTCAAAATTATATATATATATATATATATAATTATTTATTTATAAGTATGTTAATACTTTTTATTAAATTTAAATATATATATTAAAATTTATAAATATATACATTTATTAATATAGTAAATATAAATGTATAATTATATAAATTTATAAATATTTATTTTCAATTGTCTTTTTATTATTTTTAATTCATATATAACGCTAAATGCTTGATATTTAATAAATGAGTGGAATTAAATAATTAAAAATGAATAATTATAAAATAATTTGTAATATGGAGAATATTTATTAATTTAATATAAAATATTTAAAAAAAATTGTATGTATTAAATTGTAGATGAATACACTTTGATAAAATTAAATTATAATATATATATATATATACATAAATAAAATGATAATGTTTAATTATAGAAAAAATAAAATGTAATTGAATTAAAAATTAATTAATAATACAAAAATGTAATAATATAAAAAAATTACTGATTAAGAAAATAACATTCTAATTGTATCAAGTTATCATTAAATTCTAAATGAATAAAAAAAGTTTAAATTACATAAATATTTGTTAAATGTTTTTCAATACTTGATTTCATTAATTTTGTTAATATATTTTTAAATGTGTTTTATACAGAAATTAATAGATTGCATATATGTTTTTAAAATCAATGAAACTAACATTTTATATATGTTTAATTCAACAAATCATATGATAGTCAATTATGTCAATGACATGATCTAAATAGTAATTATGTTCAATTAATATATATTTTTAAATATAAACCAGTTAATATATTGTAACTCCCTGAGAATTTATAATATTTTCATTTCTAAATAAATGTTATTTTATTTCATTCTTTCTTTTAATGAAACACCATGTTAAGTTTACCCTACACACAATAATGAGTCAGCTTGTGTTACATGCAAGTCCCTATTTTACAGAACAAATATATATTAATAAATTTTACTATTAAATATTATATAACCGTTAAATTAGAGGTTTTGAAAAGTATTAACAAAATATTTTATTTTAAAAAAAATTAGAATTCATCTTATCTATTATAATATAATAATAAATTCAATGGTTGGATTTAATATGTATCTTAAAAAATACTAGTTTTTCTATTTCTAATGGTAAACTATTCATAAATTAAGAATTTGAATCATTTATATATTCAACTTGACAAAATAAAATTCTTTTTGGATGTGGGATATCAAAATTTATTTTTGGATAAATTTTTGGTATTATTCTGATAGCATTCATATTTTAATGAAAAGTATAACAGTAATGCATTTTAATTCAAATATAATTTATTATCTAATTTAATTATGTTTGTATATTATTCATTCAAAGAATTTTAAAATATATTTAGAATATTTATTTATAATTAAATATTATTTTTTTCCTTTTTGATATTTGCACAAATAAAATTATATATAAACACAATCCATTATTTTTGTTGTTTTCATTTATGAAAAGCATATTTTGCAATTTGGCAAATGAGGATTAATTTTTAATTGATTACTTACATTTAAATTTTTTAATTCTTAGAAAATGGATTCCATATTTTGAATCAGTGGTTCCATATAATTTAAATAGGTTTCAATTATTTTTGGGAATTACAAGCAATAACATTAGTAATTTTTCAAATTATCGTGGTTATGGTTAAAACTGGTAATTTATGGTAACAATAATATTAAAAAATTACCAAATCCTATAAAAATCCTACTAGATGACTAAATTCAGCCCTTATTATATATTTTTTACTATGTAATCACTTAGTGGACCTTAGTCCACGAATATGACATGAATATTAATAAAAATAATGAATATTACCAAATGTCACACGCTTATTTCTTATAAGTGTAATATTTTTTATATAAATATATCTATAAGAAATAATCAATTATACAATGTCTATGAAAATATTATAAAATTTCATACCTCATTGAAATTTATTTTCAATTTGTAGAGATTAAATAATTGCAATTAATGGGGACACAATAATCAGGTAGAATTTATATTATTAATATAAATTTCAAATAAATGATTTTAAAAATAGTAATAGAAATATAATTTGACTTAATTAGTCTCATCCACTAATTTCACACATAAATTATAAAGATTAATGAAATATTTTATGTAATGGTTCGATGTTATCATTTTTGTTTGATATTTGTAATAATGAAAATATTGATGGTATTATAATTTAAAAAATATTATTTTAAAATAAATTATATTTTATTAAATTAAATAAAAGTCATAAATAAATATCGTTTCGAAAACTAACATGGATAATTTAAAAAATGTCATAAATGATCCAGTTGGGGTATGTTTGGAATTTTATAGAACTATATTTATCATATAGTGTAAAAATAAAAGAACACACTGTAAGATATAAAATATTTAAGTGTGCATTAAATTTAGAAGAAAAGGTTAATTGTACGGCCTAAACATGTATAAAATTTATTGGTTGATGGAATATCGACCCACCCAAATCTTATCACTGAAATAAATCACCTTATAGCTATTTGAAACTAGAAATAAATTAATAATAAATTAATATGTTATGATACACCCAAAGTTCCTTCTCACCTCTAATAAAATGGCACTTCACTATATCATTAATTCACACCTACAACGCCATTTGGATGGACAAAAACCTTCCAATTTCCACCCCAAATTCTTTCACTACAACCTATATTCTATATAAATTTCATAAATCAATCTTATAGATTCCTTTTGAGAAATCCAAAAATGATACCTGAAAAAGTTGTTATTGTTTTATATCATCTTTCAATGATATTTTTTATTCTAAATCCTCTATATATGTTGTTTTCATACCAATGTAATAATTTTAATTCCAAAAAAACTAAAACCTAGATCATGTATATAATATTAAATCATTTTAATGAATATATGGAATTAAATCTCGGATGTCCTATTAATTTTATAGTTGTGGAAAATATATTACATATATATTCATTACATACAATTTCTAACATAAAACAAAACTTAGATAATCCAATGACAACTCCATTATTTCCATAGATTAACTATTTATATCAATTATAAAAACATATTTTCATCCTGGGAAAATAAATCATCAGATAGGGTTGAGAATAGATGATCAAGAAGGATAAAAAATATAGCGGAAGCTGTCAAAAAATATGAACAAGTTGTTAAGGAATTATATAAATATAAAAAATTCCTTTCAAAACATTATATTTAACATAATATGGAAATGTAAAATCAAATAACCCAATATAAATATTCACATGAATATTCTACTAGTTGAATAATCCAATGTAAAATTAATGACTAATCACATATCAAGGGAATGCATATTTCCAGACATGTTAAACACTATGTAAAGGCCTCATGTGAAGAACATAAACAAATATTATATCAATGACTTATTCCAAGACACAAGTTTGACCCATGAGACCCACCTATGCCTATAGTGGCTATAGAGGTCCCGTACCATAACTTAATAAGTTTAATAGTCCATATATAAAAATGGTGAAACATAACATAAACATTCTTATTAAAACAACAAAATTAAATGTTATTACATTAACCATAAACCATGAATGGTATAAAAATAGAACATAGAAAATCATCATACAATATTACCATTAATACATTATGGGAGATTTTATCATAATAAATCATCCTCAATTAAGAATCAAATCCAAAAATAAAAGTTCAAAAATATTAATGTAATATAAATAAATCATTAAATCTCTTGTTGGTTATGTGTCCCTTTTTGAATTGTAATCATATAAAAGCATTCTTATTTTTAAAGAAAACAATTCCATTACAAATATCATTTGATGACTATAATTAAAATGATAATATCATAAGGCTTTATGATGGTGAAAAATATCCACTATCAATGTATAAAAATATACTTTCTATAATTTGTCCAAAATGGTATAAGCTGCCTTCTTTTGAAAGCAACAGAAATGTTCATTTGGAAAAAATTTATAAAAACTAAAACATAGTAAATATAACATTAATTTTTTTTATTAAATTAGTAAAAATATTGTAAAATTTATTTTTATAAACCTTGGAGGAGGATGATAAATATTCCCTAGTAGATACTAAAATGTAAGCAATCTTGGATAAAAAATGAGATAGTGAAATTAACCCTTAACTTTGGTATGATATAATCTGTACATGTATGATGCTATTTTATAATATTTTTAGACATATTATTAATTTGTATCAGAATCAAAATAATAATTTCGTTATCATATGATATTCTTTTATAACTATACATAAACCATTTATTGACACTTCCATGTTAATAAACATCTCAGGTAATAATCATTTTTTCCCGTATGAGTTTTAACCTGTTATTCATTATCATATTACAGAGATAATTAATTATTAGTTCCATAATGTATAATATTATCTATATTTCATCAATTTTCATAATATATATATATATATATACACACACACACAATATTGATATATGAAAGGGAATACACCGTTCATGTAGACAGTAGGTTATACGTAAGCATAGACATTGTTTCCATTTTCTAATATTTTTGAATAGGAGTAATGGAATGAAATATATGTCAATATATATATATATATATTATAATATAAATATTTTTTCATATATTTAATAATTACTCATAATATATATTATTTATAATCATTCTTGGATGGTGAATGTGGATGATTAATTTTATCGCGTCCTGGAGATGGTAAGCCGTAAATATGCATGAGAAAAAACATCATTGACTCAATGATGGAATTGAATATAATTTGATAGAATATAAATTTTAAAAAATTTATAATATGTTATATTTATTATTTAATTCATTCATATTCATCATTATACACGTTGAAATAATGTATATATGAAAAATATTTTACACCATGGTGTGGAGACATTAAGTTGTACGTACGAATGAATGTTGATATTGTTTTTCATTAGATGGGAAAATGGTGGAATAAAGTTGTACAAATATCATAAAAAATATCAGAATATATTATATTTTAGAGTTATTATTTTTGTATGGTAAAAGCATAGGAATATGAAGTAGAATAAGAAATGTTAATTTAATGACAGGATAAAATGATTACCACCACTTCATGTGTTTTCATTTTATTTTCACAAAAGAACTCCATATGTTTGGCTTCATCCAACATGTATACTATAGGATGAAATAAGTTTATTTTAGAAGTTTTTTCACCTAATATGGATGAGACAATTGGATTTGGAGGTGTGTATATAAGTGAATGAGATGTACTTTTTTATATAAGAGGTGAGGGACACATTAGTAATGTCTTGAAATATAAACTTATTACAAATTTATTTTTGGATATAATAGCTAAAATGTGATATATAGAGGATATGAAGAGGATGGGTCTAAATCCTCTCATCCAACAGGTTTTAAACATGTTTAAGTCATGAATTTAACCTTTTATTTTTTCATTAACCCATATCTAAATATTTTATCTCTTACAATGTATTCTTGTAATTATATTAAATATGGTCAATATAGTTAATATAAATTTCAAATAGTTCCTCAAGTGGATCTTTAATGACATTTTATACACTATATAATTGATTTTGTATAATCAACATCTTTTTTGATTATTATATTATTTAATAAAATAGTTTTTCTAAAAATTATTTTCATTAAATCGTTACATTGTTTAGTAATTCATTTTTGTTAAATTCATAAGAATTGCATTCCCTATAAAATATTTTTAACTCACCCAAACTTGTCTATGTTTTCTAAAATGTTATTTGATGGAATAAAAAATTAAATTTGTTTTAATAATTACAATATAATTTATTTTAATAATTAATTAACAAAGCAGCCACTGCATCACTATTGTTTCATAAATACATTTATTCATCTAATTTATAAAAACTATAAATAAAATATCATGATGTTGGAAATATTTTTATCTTTCTTATGAATTTTTTTATTCAAATATATAACTTATATAATCCAAATTTAATTTTTTTATTTAAGAGATACATGTTTAGGTTATATTTCCCATTTCATTCGATTAAACATTATTTAAGTTCATTATCACACCCATGTGGATCCACGGTGCCCAAAATTGACATAAGGATGATCATGGTCAGCCATATATCCTCCAATAAGATTATAAAATGTGTTATGGTTGTTTTATATTATTATACTATTTTGTATATACCCTTATTTGCCTAATATACCCATTAACCATGGGAAATAAAATTAAATATTAATGTTATTATTCATAATGTCCAAAATTAAAAGGTTTATATTTACAGAATTTGGATGTTATGATTATAAATATGCAAATAATTTTTATAAAATTAAGATTCATAATTGGGAAAAATTTATTTCATATTAATTTTGATTTTACAAAACAGAAATTGTGTTTTTAAAAAGTAAAAACATTTAGACGATTGACATGTGTTTATATCGTATATCATGGTGAAATTATTTCAAATGAATAAAATTGTTCTAAATGATATAAACATAACCCAATTATACTTTAAATCAAATTAAAAGGATAATCTAACTATATATATAAATTATATAAAATGGTAGTTTTTAATAAAAATGCATAATTTACAAATATTCATTAAAATATGGATTTTATAATAAAAATACCAATAATGTATAAAAAAATAATTAATTTGTCCCAATTATAAATAATTATTTATATTTGTCAAATTTAATATATAAAATTTTCAAATCATTGATTTAAAAATGGTTCATCATAAAAAGCTGGAAAAACAGATTTATTTAAAATAATATTTTTATCTGAAATAAATGTTTTTTTCCTTATATTATGTATTAGAAACAAATTATATGAATGTTAAAATTAAAGGATATATAGAGAATTCTAAATTTTTTTATTACAAATCATATGTAAATTTTAAACAACTAGTTTTATAGGTCATTGTTTACAGAATAAAACGGTGTTGTGTTGGGTACAAGCTATTCTTGGTGTAGCATACAACCCAAGATATTTAATTTAAATAAATATATAATTAATGTGGAGTATTGGATTGTATCATTATCACCTCATTCAATAAACTTCATCATTTCAATTCTAAAATTTTTGTTCAGTAGCTATGGTTTGAATAATCAAAATCCCATTATTCCAATCCCACATCCAATAAATTAGTTCAAAAAAAATCCGTGTAAAATAAAGAGAGGAAAATGAAAAGGTTACCAATGATAACATATAATAGTATTCCATTTATAGAAATATGGATATTGAAGAAAATAGTAACGGTCATGTTCTGATGAAGAGAAATAGATAACATGCTTGGGAACACGTTAACAACCATAACAGTATAAATCTATTATAATCTAATGGGACATTTGATTTATCATAAAAGGTAGTACTAGGAAAATAGTATTGGATTTAAGGATTATTTCATTAAAGTTAATGAACAAGAGAATAAAATACATACTTTAATTAAATACAATATCACTATTGGTCATGCCTTGAAAATTTTCCACTTCATCTCTTATTCAATGAAATTATGTTGAATTTTAATTTTTTGAATTGTTGGATGATCAAGAGATTCATAAATAGAATTATAGGCCATTTCATCCATCCCAACAACAGAACATTTATCACAGCTTACAGAATATGCATAAGTCCACCAATAATAAGATAATAAAATAATCTATATAATGTCAACATGATTATAACATGAACTATCCATAAATTCAAAACCATAAAATAATTCAAAACCCTAAAAATCGTCAAATTTAGAAAGAGGTGAACCAATCATCTATGAATTTATCTCAAAAATCTCATATATAAGTTATTGGTTTCCATCTTCGAAATATGTGAACCCCATCATCATATATTCTATTTAGTAATGTTATTAAACATAATTATCAAATATCATTATTCAAAGCATACATATTTCCTTGTTCGAAAATATAGAGTATTATTTATTATGTCCCAAAAAAATTTATAACTCATCGATGATATCATAACCCTCTTTTTGAAAAATCCACAATTATTTCACAAGAAACTATCATCATCCAATTTACTTATTAAAATCCAACACATCTTTATCCAATAAATCATTATCTCAACATTAATAATATATTAAGGTTTTTCATTACATTAGTCACTTGTTATCCAAATATATTCTTTCCCTTAAATCAATTTTCATGTCTATTATTATTATTCGACATATTATCGAATATCCTTAGTGAATTAACTAAATTGAATACTCATTATTTAATTCAATATTAATAATTCATGGATCCAAATACAATAATACTTAAATCATTCCAATCTAATGGTTAGTATGGAATATTCCCTTCCTGGGATTAGAAGTGAATTTTTATGACTGTGTGTTGATTTTTTAATTCCCATTATTTCCAAAAATGAGTAATTAAACTCCATAACAATTTCTCACTCTATGATCCTTTTACCCATAGATATATCATCTTCTCGTCTATTTGAGGTATTCCTAAATGTTATTATACCCTTCCTATTGACATGTAGGATACCAAATCTTCATTTATTTATGAATCTTAAAATATGAACAATAATAAACATGCATCTTCCTCATATGAATTTTGTCAGGAGATTCATTAATGATCAAATTTTTAATCATATATATTTATAATTGATTCGACATAATAAAAATATAATTTTCTCCATTCATTATCAAATTTTGATACTCAAATTAACAATATTTTCCAGCAAACCCAATGTTAATAAACATTCATCTAGTTTATTTTATTAACTCAGACAAAAAATCATAAGGTGAAAAACACATTTCATTGATGAAAACAACATAATCCAGGGAAGGTACATTCAATTTAAAACATCATTGGATTAATCCATGGTTATCCATGATTGTATCCAAAATTCTAAGGGGTTCTTCTAAACTTCTCCTTAATGACTATATTAGGGCTATGATCCCTAATTTATGGTTTCTAAATCTATTTCCAAGGATATTTCTAAACATACATTGATACAAATTATAATTCCCTAACCCTCGAATCCAAGAGAAAGGGAATTATTTTACTACATTTTCATGATCAAAACAAATCAAATCTAGAAGTACCTATTAGTTTATGAGTCTTTTCAAATATATTACCTATATAAAAGTTACATTACAATTTCTAACAGAAAACACAAAAAGTTGAATATTTTCATAATTCCAAATTCCCATTGATTAACCCTATATATCCATCATAAAACACTTTTTGGAATCCATTTAAAATAAAACATAAAAAGGGGTGATCTCATATACTCAATAATAATAATAAAAATATAGATACACCTATCAAAAATAAGCATAAATTTTTATGGAAAGGTACAAAATTATGACACATTCTTTTTAATACATTATCATTAGAATAATATGGAAATAATAAATCATATAATCCCACTTATATAATCATAAGGATATTATACTAGTTGAATAATAAGATGAAAAATCAATAAATAATCTCATAACAAGAGAATTCATAATTCTAGACAACTTAACCACTACGTCATGGCCTCAACCAATGACAATACACAAATATTCTATCAAGGACATGTTCCAAGACACTATATTGTCTCAGGAGACCTATTGTTATATCATGGTCAAATAGCGGGTCCCGATCGTCACATAATTAGTCTAATCTCCCTCATATGAAAAGGGTGAAACATAACTTAAACATTTTTATTAAAATTGAAACATGAAATATTAATACATTATCCTTAAAACATGAATGGTATAAAAAACTGTTTATTTATAGTTAATATATCATAAACCATCAATATAATATAAGAGATTTTATGATAACAAAATAACCCAAATTAAGCATAGAATCCAATAAAAGATATTTACATAGATGAAAGTAACTTAATAAAATCATTAAAACTTTTTAAAAAAGTATCATCTTTTTAATTTGTAATAATTTAAAAGCCTTATTAAATTTAAAAAAACATATTTACTATAAGAATGACCTTTTATGTTTGTAAGGAATGATTCAAAATGATAAGGCATTATAATGGATGAAAATATCATATCGCTCCATGTAAAAAACATTTTTCCATAATTTTTTGAAACGGGGATAAAGTACCATGTTTGAATTGCGATGTAATGATTCCATTCAAAATGAAAGTAAAAAATGGGAAAATACACTATAAAAAGTGTAGAAGAATAGAAAATATATTTAAAATGTATTTTAATGAAACATGGATGTGGATGATAAATATTCCCTAGTAGATCCTTACTTGTAAACTATGTCAAATAAAAGAACGATTACCAAATTAACCATTACCATATGTCTGATATTGTTTGTACCTGTCCAAAACTCTTATATATTGTTTTTAATTATTTTATTTTGTTATATCAGTATAAAAATAATATTTATGATATCATATATGGTTCCTATATGACATTATATTTTCCATATATATACAATTCCAATTTAATGCAACATTTTGGTTAAAAATCACTCTGTTTTTCATATGTGTATTGAGTTGATATTTGTGATCATATTACAAAGATCATGATTTACATACTTCATGAATGAATAAAAAGATTTTAAAAATAATATATATTCAAATTATAAATCAACAAATAATATATATATATATATATGAAACGATAAAAACCATTCATGGAGACGGTATGAGGTACGTACGCATGAACGTTGATTCTATTTTCCTAATGTATTAAATGTAAGTAAGTGAATGAAATATATGTATACACATAAACACCCACACAGAGAGGGAGAGAGATATATATTATTCCAGTATCCTTATTATGTTATATATTACATAATAATTCATAATATATATTTTCTATAATCATTCATTGATGGTGAACGTGGAAGATGTGTCTCATCGCATTATGGAGATGTTAATTCAAACATACACATAAGCGAGACTATCAATTCCTTAATTGATAAATATTATTTAACTGGGTTGAATATTAATGTAAAGGAATAATATCATGTTCTACATATTGTTTTGGTCATTTATATTCATCTGTATTCCCATAAATAAAAATTATTGGTGAAAAATAGTTTACAAAACAATGTGTCGTACATATGCACTCATTTTGATAATTTTTCATAGGATGAGTAAAAGGAGGAATATTGTTTTACAACATTTATACTAGAATATAAGAATTTATTATCTATTTTAGTTATTATTTAATTTTGGTAACAACATTGGAAAATGATGTATATGAAAAAAATATCTTAGAATGAAGGGATAAAACAATTACCTCTAATTCAGATGTCTTATTTGGATTTTCCAAAAAGTTCTCTATAAGTTGTTTTTCTACACAAATATTTTCTTCTATGATTATTTGAGGGATTTCTTGAGGATTTTTGGGATGTTTTTGGCCCATCCAATGGGATTTGGAGGTGAGAATAAATGAAAAGGAGAAGTTCCCTTTAATATGTGATGTGTGGGGCACTTTAGGAATGTCTTGAAATATTAATTCATTGTAATGTTTTGGGACTGTAATGTCTAGAATGTGATTTATTTAGATTATATGATTAGTATGGGTAAAAATATACTAAACTAATTGGTTTTAGACATTCGTAGTTCATTAATATAACATTCTATTATGGATTTAACCCTTACATAAATATGTTAACTCTTACCATGCCTTCTTGTATTTATACAATTTATGATTAATAAATTTACAATATAATTAAAAAAGAACAACAATTTTATAATATAAATTTTTTTAACACTATCAATGTTACTTGTCTAAATCTATAATTTTTATGACTATTATATCGTTTAATAATATAGTATTGGTTTTAAAAAATCATTGATGTAAAATATTGACAATATTTAGTATTTTGTTTTGTGAAATCCATGGAAATATTATTCCTAGAAAAAGAACATATAATCAACCCTAATATGTTTGTATTATGAAAAATAATTATGGAATATAAAAGTTCAAATTAAATTTTTATTAATAATAATAATATAATTTATTTTTATCATTCATTAGTAAGGTAACCACATTATCTTCATTGTGTCACAAAAATAAATTTATTTATTTAATGTATAAATATGTAAAATAACATAAAATTATATATGAAATATTTTTATATTTATTATTACATTATATAATCTATGATATCATTTATATAAACCAAATTAAAATTGATCATGTTTGGAGATACATGTTAATGTTATTTTTTGATTTCTTTTAATTATTCTTTATAAAAAGTCATTATCTCACCGTAGTGGCTCCATTGGGTCCTAAAATCATCCTAATTAACATAGTGATTATTAATATATAATAATATATGATAAATTTTTTTAGGGTATCATTATATAATTAAAATATTATTTTTACCCTTATTTAGATGATTTACCCTTTAATAATGGTTAAAAAAATTAATGAATTTACTATTCTTAATGTCCATAAATACAATGTTCCTATTTAAAATATTTGGAACGCTTTATTCCAAATTATTAATCCATTTTTCCAAATTCAAATCTCAAAATTGGAAGAAATTATAAAAAAAATAATTCATGTTATAAAAACATGAAATAAGGTTTTTAAGATTAAAAAACTATAAAAATAATTGACATGAGTTAATGTCCAATTTCTATGTGAAATTACATCGAATGAACAAAATTGGATTAAATGATAAAATAATAATAAAATTACACTTTAAAACCAATTAAATGTACAATATAACTATATATATAAAATATATGAAAATGTTGTTTGGAAGTAAATTTCCTTATTTTCCACTATTCAAAAAAATACGGAATTTATCAGATTAAAACCAAAACAATTATGCAAAAAAATATTTTTTATGTCCCGCATATAATGAAGAATATTTTATAAAATTGAATATATATAATTTTAAAATATTTTATTTAAAATGTGTTGACAATGATAAAACGTAAAATCTCTCATTTTTCAAAAATACTCTTTTAATTTAAGGAATTAATTTATCCTTATATAATATCTATAAAAAACATATTGTGATTGTTAAAATTTAATGGTATATAGATAAAATTAAAATTATGGTTGATAATATTCATAACTACTTTTTAAACACATAGTTATATTGGTCATGGTGCGCAAGATAAGACAGTGTTGTGTGTAGCACAAGCTTATCATGGTGAAGCGAATAACACATGCTAACAAATTTTAATAAAAATAAACACACAATGGAATAATTAGGTGTTAAAATAAATAGATTATCATATATATACAAATATTTTATTATAAAAATGGGAAAACCATATTCCTTATTCGATACATCCTGTGAATAATAATACCATCATCATGCAGATGTACGACTTGTCGTCTCCACGATATAGTGTAATTTTTTTTCAACACTATATTTTTTGGAGGGATATAATGATTTTTAAAAAATATATAAAAAATTAATATTAAAATATTATTATTATATATAATTAATATACCATCCAATTATGTATCATTTAACTATCATGGGAATGATACCATCGTTCATGTGTAATTAGGACATACCATCTCCAGGATTCCGTTATATTCATTCACCCTATTAAACAATAAATAATGATTATAAAATTTATATGGTGTGTAATGATAATAATTATGACCATAATATCATTACGGATAACAATATAATACATCTAATTCCTAACTAACATGACTTACAAGATAAAAGAGGTTTGGGAAAACAAAGCAATTAACAATTGAAATAATGGGAATACTAAAATATTATTCACAAAACGATATAAGAGAATCATATATGATAACATAAATTTATATATGGTTTGAGTATAATTTAATAACATACATTAATCATTATATATGATTTTAACACTCCCTTGACTAATGGCACGTATAAGGTAATGGATAATTTCACAATCTAATTTTAATCCGATATTTTATACAGGTATGTAACTAATGGGGCCTATTAATCATCAATGTCCATGTTTCATACAAATAAATATCAAAGTATTTTTTTCTTATATATTTTTTGAAAAATTTATAACCTTGTTCTAATATTAATAAATCATTTTGAATGGTTTATTTATATCATTTTCCAAACAATGCACTTTGTGACCTTTTCAATAAATTAAGGAAAGAATGTTTTTTGACTTATAATGTGAGAGTGGTCTTATTTAACCATTATGTTTCCATTAAATTAAGAATATTCACATTAAATATTAAATTTTTATTATCAAAAAAAAATGTTTTGTTTATTAATTTCATGGATTGGAAAAGGATTTAATGTAATAAAGGGATACTTATTTTAAAAACTTTTAATGATATTGTCAGATTATTTTCATCTGTGTGAAATATTTTGTTGGATTGTATGATTAATTGAGGTTTATTTGTTGATGTTTTTATGATATGTTTCACCATTAATGTGTTATTTTAATATAATTAATTCTTTATGGTTACTTTATTAACATTTTGTTTTATTGTTTTAATACACATGTTTTTTCTGTTTCAACCTTTTAATATGAGAAATGTATTTGAATATGTAAGTGATGGGATGGGCCTACTATATCCTCTCGATGAATTAGTTGGTCCAAATATAAAAACTATATATGGTTTTGGAAAAGGAATTAATGTTTTATTTTTATATTTCTTCACCAAGGACTCGACGATATGCTTCAGATGTACGACATTATACATTCCATCATTATGAAATTAGTTATTGATATTACATGTTATTATTCGACAATATAAATATCCAAGTGAATGTTAAAATAGAAATATTAGATTGATTCTTACCATATTATGAAGGTTATTTTGTTTAAAAGTATTCTATTTCAGTTTTATACCTTTCCCTAAATGCATAATTTCATTTATAAATGCTTCGACTATATTGTTTAACCTTTCTGAGGATCTATGATCACCCCTTTCATATGAATTTTATGCCCTAGAAAATAATATGTCTTGTATAATTTTATTAAAGTTAAATCTAGGACAATAATAAAATACTCAAATAATAGTATATTATGCATATTATGATTTTAATTTTAATGAAAGGTAATTATTTGTAATCTATTTTCCATGAAATCTAAAATTATTGGTCCTTCGGCAATTTATACCATGTAATCATGAAAATATATTTAAATAATGCACCGACTCCATTCATCTAGGTTAAGATAAATATAGTTGGTATATGAGGATGTTATGAAACAACCACGGAAACTATATTTAGAAAACATTGATTAGGAAACAAAACCCTCCGATTGACATTTAGGATAAGTATATAAGAACATTATAGTATTGTGTAAGGGTATATATTATGTTTTTGTTCCTATAAAATAAATAAATGTTTGGATAATATAGGTTTATGTGGTTCTAGAACAAGTGTACCATGGATTAATATTATTATATGGTGTTTTGGGCTTCATTCGGGGAAGACATGGAACACGATAATGGGACTTAATACCACTAGGATTAATTGTTCGGGGGTTATGCTTATAATAATTAAAATTTTAATTACATACCATTTTGAAGGATTTTTTAGTAAATATGTCCCTAATGAAAAGATTCTTATGATTATGATACTAGATATTCATAAATTTTTAAATTTTTGTTTTGTGTTTAACTAGTTAAAAATTATGCATTCTGGTTTGTATCCTAATCTACTATATTCCATGTTTTAAAATATTGTATATTAAATGGAATGGAAATTGAATCAATATACGTAATCCATGTGTGTATTTAAATCTTATTAAAGATAGTGATTTTGAAGTAGGAGATGAAAATAGAAATGGTCATCTTATAATAATATTATGACAACTAACTCAGGTAATGAATAATAACACTACCCATATAGAGCAACCTGATCCACAACATAGAGGAACAATGTTAGACTGATTCATGAGACAACAAAATCAATCATTTAACTGAACAAAAATCCATTTTTGTGAGAAATGGATACATTCCTTAGATAATACATTTCTTGATTCATAGAGTATTTAAGGAGCCACATTTTTCATATTAGTTTATCGTCTCTCAGGAGATGTAGATCAATATAGTCATTAAATCAAAATTCCAGTGATGATGAAGAATCATAAAATCTATAATAGAGGATTTTTAATGATCATTTCGACAAAAAATTAATTCCTTGTCAACAATTAGGTGAAATGGAGGGATAATTTCTCATTCTAAAGTAGAAAGAGGATGAAAATGTTTAAATTTATGAAGTTAAATTCACATGGATAACAAGAAATGTTATAGAATACATATGTACCCAATGTGGAAGATTTATCATTTCACTAAAGGGTTAAAAAATATCTCCAAAATTAATTGGTCTCCAAAATAATGTTATCATATTATGATATTGTCTCACGTGAAATGAAGCTAGTGAAAAAAATTCTAGGTCTTATGAATTTAATGGAAAGTATGAGAAGAAGATAATGGTGAAGTAAGAGACTGATAATGGAAAGAAGGGAATGCAAGATTTTCCCACTTTTTACAATTGTGAAAGGAAACAACCCAATGTTTACATAAAAGAAAAAGGATTTTTATAGAAGTGTGGTGATAATGACCATCATTATATTGATTTTATGGGAACGAAAAAAGTTTCAAATGTGTAATCCTAAAATTGTAAATAGATTGTAAATTTTGAAAATGATTTCCCAAAGCATCAACGAATTATGTCTCAGAAGAATAAAAAAGATCAAGGTCAAGATTATACTATTACTATGTTAAAATTGGAATAATTAATGTAAATATGTTTTTGGATTCAATAATTTCATTATTATAATTGATTTATTATAATAATGTTATATATGAGGATTTTACTACAATACATCTTTATTATGGATTTGGTGTCATGAATTCTATCAATAATTATTTTAGTTTATAAATATATTTTTTAAATAAGAGATACATTTCATTGTTTGGGGAGTTTATGTTACAACTGAATTTGGAAATTTAGAAACTTTATAAGACAATTAATTTGGATTGAAATATTTTAGAAAAGTAATAAGGTTCGAATAAATTAATTAAACATTTCATAGAATTGATTATTGTTAAATAATTTTTAATGATATTTTTGTAATATTTTAATAATATATATTTAGAAAAAGGATATCACATTGGTCGAGAGACTACCTGTCGTGTCAGAATAGGCTGAAATAACCAAACCCACAATCTATGTGTGGCAATGACTTATCGCCTACAATTCGTCTATGAGAAGTCCCTGGTTAGTATAACACAAAATTATTTTTTAAAATGGTATAAGATAATTTTTTTAACCTTATATGATTAATACAAATAAAATCTTTGGATGTTTTATTTTTTGTTGAATAGAAAGATGAGTTGGTGGTAGTAACTAGTTAAAGGATGGAACTCTACCTATCTGGTCAGTATGATTCACTATAATCATATTATATAAAGTAAATTATTTATTCCACTATTGAAATAATATCATGATACAAAAAATGTTCCCCCTTTATTTTATTTTTCAATTAATCAATATCCCCTTTGGATCATCATAGATTTACAGCTTGGTTGTAGTAAATTATATTCCTAATAATGTTCTCGATCAAACTCCGTAAATAATTTTTCGATACATTTTCGTTCATTTCCATATTTTCTTACAAGGAACCCTATTATGTGATTTTAATGTTCAACTTCATAATTTACTTTTTTTTATAAAAATAGGTGTGTCATTAATCCATTTTTGATGTGGTATTTCCATAATGATATTTTGATATGAAAACCCCCTTTTTACAATCCTGAGAATAGATTATGTGAATGGAATTTATTAAAATATGGAAGAATGTATCACCCCAAGTCTTTATAATATATTAATTTCAAAAAAATTAACATTGGGTAAATTTTACGCATCACTATGTTAAGATTATTCTACACAAAACAATGAGTTTTCTTGCATTACATGGAATTCCTAGTTATATCAAAAAATAATATATTAATAATATCTTATTATTTAATATAACAAGGCTGTTAAATTAGTTGTTAGCAATAGTATTTATCGTATCAGGAATTTTAGATATAATATAACCATTCATCATATTTGACATAATATAAGAGTAAATTCAATTTTTGGGATAAAAAAGCATTTAAAAAAATATTGTTTTGAAGCAATTAAATGTAGAAAAATTTTTATTTAAATATTTGACAAATATATTTACTCAATTTTTTAAAAATTATCTTTATTTGGAAGTAGGACATCAAAATTTGGTTTGGATAAATTTCTGGTATTTTTCTGATAACATTCACAATTTAATGAATGGTTTAAAAAAGATCCAATTTTATTTAAAAAAAAAATTTCATATAATTTATTTATATAGTTATATTATCCATTCAACTTGTTATAAATTATAACTAGATTATTTCTTAATAATTTAATATAAAATTTTCCATTTGAGTGTTTTCACATTAAATTTATATATAGAGACAGGGGAATCGTTTTATGGCTTCTACATTCATAAAAACTAATTTTCTCTTTTTTTGAATATGGATTATTTTTAAATTAATTACGGAAATTTCAGAGTTTTTAATTTTGAAAATTTGATTCCGTATGTCAGGTCATGGTTTTGGGTGCAACCCAATGGTACCCCAAACCTGGTTGATCAGATAACCAAAATTGCATTTCCCTAATTTCAGAGACTGTTGACTAGTAGTGAGGGCCAATGCAAGACATTGCGAAAACATTGCCCTCATTTGTAGAGTATGAATAGAGATATGTAATTATAAAACAATAGGGGAAGTAATAATACCATTGAAAAAATGTAATCATCGGAAGAATAATTGAATTACAACTGCATCTTATTTATAAGTAAATGATTCAGGTCACATGTATATGGGAAATTATCCTATAAGTCACAATGCAAGAAATACAATACTAAACCAAAGGTACTAAAATTGGTACACTCTAATGAAATTTCAATCCTCATCTTGGTCCCCTTCTCTCCAGGTCCAATAAAAATCATGTACCTAGTGAATAAGGGAACATTCCCCTATTTATACTTGGAACCATATAATATGTTTAGGTCCAACAGCATTACCAAAATAGGGTGTTAGATGAATCATTGTATGAAACCACCAAAATATTTCTGCCTAATAGTCAGTGAAATAATATAGAAAAATTTGTGAATAAATGAAGAAATAAACTAGGAAGTACTCAAAATTAAACAATCCAATATTTATCAATTAATTTCATTTTCAACTATAAATTCTTCTACCCTTTGAATAATATAACGTTTTTTATCCTTCCTATGATCTGTATCTCCGGCATAATATCAAAATAGGTGTCTCAAAGACAATATAACATATAATTAAGACTGAGTACAAGAATGTGTTGTTGCTTCTTAGGCTCATTACATTCCTCAAACATTCAAAATAAACTATCTTGAAATGTTTTCAAAGTCTAAGACCTCATGTTTAAAATATCTTCCAATCAATAGTCAATGAACCTCTGGGAAAAGTAACAAAGCCTCAACCGTTTAGTCCCACATAACATTAATAATTTACAAACAACCCCCTTGGTAGCACTCACGATCAATACCCCCTTGTTCTCCATTACAACAATAAAATATAATGAACTCCTAGAATATCTCACAGTAAATTCCCTCTAGTCCAACATTCATTTAAAAACATACCTCTCGGTAGCTCTCATGACCTAACCCATCTAATCAATGACCACCCGACATAACTCATAGTCAATAACTCTTGGTCAATATAATATCAATTATACATAAATAACCCTACCTCGGGATGGTATCATTGTAAATTCATATTGGAAAATCATTGGCAATATGCCACACATGAATCTCAAAATAAACAGTTACTTAATCCTAACAAAAAGTGTCATGGAAACAATGCAAGCCTAACATAATTTTGTAGATTAAACTATCATAAACAATAAAACATGGGAAATACATCCCTAGTCAATGTTATAAACCATATTCATAATCAATAAACCTTCCTCAATCAAATACACCATAACCAGACTTTATCATGGTTAAATTCTAAAACATGCAATTCCCCAAACAACAGTATTCAGATATATCAGAAAATATAAATAGAATACAATCAAAGGAAGGAACAAAACAACAACCTTGGTGTTGTAAGAAGAATATTCTTGAATATAGACCCATGAATCTTTCTAAAACGACATACATCTATGAAAAGGTTCAAAATAATTGTCCCTCTATAACTCTGGAGAGATGATAAATAAGTAAGATATTCTCTATTAGGATGTGAGAACTCAGCTCTGGGAATCCAATGCACACGGAGGGATTTGAATCAGAGCTCAGATAGAGGAATGGGAGGGGCTCAATTTTTATTGGCCGTTATTTTATCTCATTTATGATACATAGGGGGAAGAATATAATTCAAGAAATTAGACACGACCCACCCCGGATGAAAAAATTAAAAATAAAATTACACTATGTTTTCATTTTTTGTACATGTCTTCTCCTAGCCTCAACTAGCTCCCTCTTTAAGTGGTCTCATAGGTCACATAAAAGAAACTGTACTCAGTAGTTTCACTACAGGTAAACAGCTACATGTGGAAACCGGGTACACGACGTGTACTTAGACTATTACAAACAAATTTTCTTTTTCTCATAAACATCCCAAAATAAAGATCCTTACCTAAATAAATATCTAGGTTCTTACCAACCTCCCCCTTTAGAGAAATTCATTCCATAATTTCCCTTCCATGGGTGATGAAGAGGAAACATCAAACAACTATGGCCATAATGATCGTATGCCAGCCTCCCTCTCGTGAATCATATCATGTACTCACCCATTGTTTCATATCACCCAAACTAGAGGAACAACATGACTATGTGGAACCATCATGTAGAAATACAAAATCCAAAATGGATGATCCTAAAAAGATTCAACCTCCTGCATCTCATCCTCCTCGGGTTGAAAAAAGTGAGATGGGTTTGAAATTTAATGTCATAGCTGAGAAACATAGAAGACTTCATTAATATCCTAGTTCCTTTATGGTAAATAAATCCAATAGGAAACCTTCCCAACTCTCACCTAAATCTAAAATGGTCTGAAATATCTCGGTAAAAGCTTCCCATGTCTTTTAATCCACATGTTTCCCAACATCATTTTGAAACGTAAGAAAACCTGATCTCTGACCACAAACTCTAGAGGCCATCTCCATCGATTAGCATAAGATTTCTACCAAGACTATGTAGAATCCATTCTCTTCTGAATCTACTACACCAACATAGTGGTCTCCTAGATATGACAAAGTCACAAAAATGTTTCCTATCCTGCCTCAAGCCAACATAGGGGTGATCGACAAGGACTACTATACAAATCCATATAATGTGTCATCTGAAACATTACCTATAAACTGTTATTGTAGGAAAACTCCACTAGGGGTAAGATTCCTTCCCAAGACCCCATAAATCTTGGACAAATACTCTTAGAATCTTCTCCCTGACATGAATCGTGCGCTCAGACTTCCCATCTATCTAGGTATGTTAAGCTACACTATGAACTACCTATCTATACAAATCCCTCTATTGTCCCTGAAATACATGAGAATTAATACATGCATACTTGTATGAAACTAATGAGTGAAAATCACCATTTAAACACATAATATCTCGAATGAAAGAACTTCCAAGATCATCAATAATGATGTTTTTGGTGATTGGAAGAAATGTTCAACCTTCATGAGTGTTTCAAAAACAAACTAAATGACAACATTTCTATGAAGAGACCTTAGTAAACCCTTCAAGGAATCCCTCGTGACATCATTCCACTTCCACTTGGGAATTATTAATTTTTGTAAATTCCCTACTAGTCTCTACTTATCTTCCTTCACATACTGACCAGTGAAACATTTCCTATCAAAAAATAGAAACATCCCACTTCATTCTTGGACACCAATACTGATGGTGTAAGTCTTGATACATCATGGCGACCCCATGATTGACTTCCCAACCGTGTAATGAAAATCTTGCATCCAATCCTCAAGTATTTCTATTAACACCCATGTGAAACCATGAAAACACAAAACCACATCCTTGTCTATGGTCTACCCAGGATTGGGGTCCCCTCCTCACACACATTCCCATAAAACTAGGTATTCATAATCTGAGAGCTTCATCATTCACTCTTGATCATGTAGAGTAGAGGTAATATATATATTAGAAAGAAATTTCATCCCATGCCTGTCCTTCATCTACAAAAAGCATCTCAGAGAATAAATCGATGAAAATACACTCGATGTTTTCCTCCTGAACTGCCACTATCTGAGTCCTCATGCTCAATGAATCATCCACTACATTGCCTACTCTAGGTGTGTAGGCAGGCTCAAGGTCAAAGGACTAAAGGTACTCAACCCACCTTTTCTCACTAAATTTTATATCAGGTTGAGTAAATATATACTTGAATCTTTTAGGATCAGTGTATACCAAAAAATGATCTCCCAAAAGATAATGTCTCCAACCGAGTAAATCATTCACAACTGCACGTAACTTGGGATCATGTATTGGTTAATTCATGTCATTTGGCTTCAAATCCTATGAATTGTACACAATGACTCTTTCCCCTGCATAAGCACTACTCTCATCCCTATACATGATGCATCATAGTAAATGGTGTAACATATTCCAGGATATTGTGAATTTAGTATTTGTGATGAATTCAGTCTCCCTCTTCACTCATGAAAGGATAAATCACTGGACAATATCCACAAGTAGTTTCCAGTATCACATTTAGACCAGTCAGTGGCGTTTTTATGCATGACTAGTCCTATATATAGTGTCTCTATTATTCAAACATCTTTAGAAACTCCATAACCTAATTCTATTCATTAAATCCTCCTAGGAAACAATATCTCTAACTTGCTCTGAGACTACCGGTACTCCTTCCTATGAGATAAAATGACCCATTATGTGTGATTCATCCATCCAAAAGAGGTTTTTTGAGAAGTAAAATATAATTGATGCTCTCTTAGTTGAGTCAATATTTTCTCAAGATAGGTGGCATGGTTATGTGGAGTGTGAGAGTACACAAAGATTTCATCCTTGAAGAGTACCAAAAAATAATCCCAGTAAGGATGGAACACTCTGTTCATTAGTAATTCGAAAATTATAAGCACATTTATCATACCAATCAATGTAACCAAATACTGCTATAGATCATACCTGCACCGAGATGATGTATGAGGATTATCTGATGGTCTAATGCACAATTATTGATAACTGCATCTCAAGTAAATAATTGAGAAAACTCTCTCTTCACAAAGCTAATCATAGATATCATCAATGTGTTGAAACAAATATTGGTTATTGACTATCAACAAGTTCAGCATATGATAATCCCAAAAATGTCTGAGGGTACCATATACCATGTTTGCAAAAAGGATAAGAGAACCCCATGGAGTGGTTTTTGGGTCAGATGAAACCCATTTTAGGCAACTCCTATAAACATATCTTAGGCTCTTGTGATGTAGATGTAGCCATCCTATAAGTATGAATGTACACCGATTTCTTTCCAAGCACAAGCTCAATTGGGAAATCTACAAATCGCTCCTGAGGTAATCATGAAAAGTTATCTGTAAATACATTTCTGAAATGCTCCACCCCTAGAGTAAAGACCATTTATATGATCCCCTAATCATCTAGAAATAAAATTGACATCTGGATTGTAATTCCTCACAACCAAAGATTATCATGTCCCTCTCTGGTCACATGGACATTCCATTCGCACTTTTGTAGAAAAAGCCATCCCAGTGGTCATGTGAAACTCACCCTACAATGATATAAGTCAAAAAAGGGGTGAAAGGAGACCAACCAACCCATTATAATAAAGAATTAGAAGCCTGACATATCTAAGACAAAGAGGTCCCATAACAAGTGACACACACATACCTCAAGAGGGAACTCCTTGTACTAGTGTACTATAGCATTCCTAATCACCAACAGTGATTCTAGAGTCATAAAGTACACATAATTAATGAAACAGAACCAAAGTATCTCTAAAATATCAATATATATGAAACTATGGGATGAGACACATTCAAAAAGGGATGATGATAAAACTAATTCAACTAGAATCATACCTCTAACTATAGAGGGTCTGAGATATTTCACTTGTTGGGTCTTCTTTACTACTAATGTCTGACCAATACCATGACCTTATGACCCTGCATGACTACCCTAATTAGATCTACACTAATTTCATTGAAAACCATCATTATGGATACCATAATCATGATAAAATCCTCTACTAGAATGGCCAGATGAACTCTAGTTCCCATATTGATGATAAACTAGTGGTACTACTCATGAACATGGTGTCATAACAAAACCCTTGTCACTAGATTCTAGTGAGAACAGCCAGAAAATACTGATAATGAACCATTATGTGGCAAGACGTACTCTCAATTGGATCTTTTGCGCAATGTGGTCTTGTATTCCCGCTCTTCCCACACTGGTAGCACTCTACCTAGATACCTAAAGAAACATCCTGTGAAATCTCCCTCTGATACTTCCTTTTATCTTAATATAGAGTATCATCCTTTTATATTGAACCCCTAGCTCTCATATCCTAACTCTCGCATATTTCCCTCAGTAATTAGTACATTGTTAATTATAGCTGTCACCATAGTCATCATAAATACATTCTCAAACAATCAGATTCCATACTTGAGACCATCTTCAAATCCACTTACCAATGATAAATCATCACCTCCTGGAACAGGAGTGATGTACTGAAGCTCTATTAAATGAGATGATTCTTCCTCCCCTGATAGGGCACCCACACTCTACATGCATGAACTCTCTAGATTGATCAGCCCTTAGTTTATTTGGGTAGAATTACTTATTGATGGTCTTTATAAACTCTACCCATTACATATCCCAATGACATCCCACCTATGATATAAAATCCCACCATCTCTTAGAGAAATCACAAATTATCTATGTATCATGATTCACCATCCTCTTAAGAGGCATCGTAAATGATCAAAGATAGAAATCATGGCCTCCAACCAAGAATCTATATCCTCTGGTCCTCCATTCCATGAAAAAGATGGAGGATGATATTACTGGAACACCTATGTCAGCTCTTCCATATATGGGGAAGGATGTCGTGCTCTATAAAATGTTTGTAACATCCTCAAAAAGCCTTTACGGAACCGTGCATCAGCACCTGAGTCTAGATTAATAGTTGTTGCTAATATGGTCATGATGGAATGATAAACCTATAGTCTATGATCTACCAATTCTGGTGTCCATTCATTTCCCTAATCCATTCATACAACCAGATGAAGAAGTGGTGGCATGACATTGCAAGGTCAAGCACACACCTCAATTCAAGATTATTAGGGACATCAACATAGATGTTTACAAATGGATCATGAGAATGAAATCATACATGTTTTACAAAAAATGGTTACACGAATTGTACCCCCCTACATAGAGTGTTCACTTTAGATTTTATCATGTTGTGTACCACTATTAACATATGTTGTTTAACAACACAACACATGACATGTTCCTCCTATGACAAAAAATTTACTTGATTCTTCCCTCCTACCAAAGTACTTCTACACAACTAGAACCACATGGTTTTATTCAAGGTAAAACTACACTAAATGTTAACCCCATACATGAAATGTATTTATTATGTTCTAACTACTTGTGTCATTAGTCACACGGTTAGATTCAGAATCTACTCTACAGGGTGTGCATAAACAGAATACGACATGTGAAACCTATATTTCATCAACTCGTGTAGTTTTCATATGACTAGATAAATAGTTCTATACAACACGATGTGTTTTACCAAAAAAATTTCATCCTTGTGTCTCTGCTCCCACAAATAGTTACATGTTTAGAAACTACACGTCATGTACATATCATACACCTAGTTATCTTAAGAAAAGTTACTTCTTCCAGAATAGAAGAACACATGGAATGTGTTCATAACATCACAGACCATGTTGTATGGTAATCTAGATAGTAAGCCATTGAAACTATTCTAGATCCCTTAAAAACAAAAAAAATTGTTCAAGTCATGATAAATTCCAACCTATGAGAGCCCATAATCCAACAAATCAATTTTTGGCATCCTTATTCAAATCATAACATGAAAAAATTATATTTAATTTCAAACATGATCCTCCTAATTCAATCCAAGAGGGACCATATCACCTCAAGAACCAAATATTAGCGTATATCAAAATGAATGATTACATATTACAATACCATATAAATATAGAAGGTATTCTATCACGTCATCTATCAAAACCACTTGAATATATAGAACAACATCTATTATAATATCATGCAATCAGTTATGCACCCTAAATAGCATGAAAATATTTCATGGAATGAGATATCTGTAAGGCTCATATATGATGCCTGAGATGGAATACACTCACCTCATCCAGTTTAAGAAAATGAACAATAATGATACAAATCATAACATCACAAAACAAGTGCACAACCCAACGGTGAAATCATTTCAACTGTACAAATTGAAAAACCAGAAAAATAAAAATATTCGTGATAAATTGGGTTTTCCCTGTACATAAGATAGGTACTCCTGAGCGTAGATTATTTCCAATTACCCTTTCATTAATGTCACTATCAATAGGATACAAATAGTATGACAACGAATAAAAATAAACTCCTTTTATTCCACATTGTAATGTCCCGATTCCAGGGCCTTTCCAAAGGAGACTCAAACCCATTCGGTCACATAACCTCGTGCACATTTCCCAAAATTATTTAATGTGATGATTCAGGCTCATGTTAAGGTAAATCTTTACTCAATCTCCATTCATTGAGATAAATATATATGTTGTGGGTTATTTTCTTTTATGAATATATTTGAATGAACCCTGAATGTTTTATATTGGATATCATGTTTTATTGGGTGGATATATATTTTTCACACAAAATTATATCATTAATTTATCCTTAATCTAAGGATATTATCTTTGTACGATGCTTCAACTCAATATCCATTCCTTGATGTATTTTTTTGATGTTATGCACCATTATTATCTTTCTGGTGTATAGAAAACCCTTTTACATGTTATTTTATGAATTCGTATATTCTCGTGATATTTAATATTTTTTTAATGTTTTTCTACAATGATTTTTATTCAAGTATTTCTCATGTGGTAAGAAAATCATTAACCAAAAAATAATTCTAAATGTTTTAATGATTTATTCATATAAACCCTTCTATTTGATTTCCATTTTTTTAAAATGGTTGTTATGAATTTATTTATATGTAAATGAGTGTTACAAAATGTAAATTTCTTTCAAAGGTTCCAAAGTGTTATTGTGCACTATGATTGAAAAGCCTCTTTTTAAAATTTATTAAATGGTTTTTTAAATGGATTTAATATTTCATTATATTAAAATGATATCTTGTGAATATAAATGATTTATATGAGAAAGATGTTGAAAATTGAAATATTTATTGGTCTATGATTATATAATGTCACATGGTCATTTGACTGGTGGATACATGTTAAAAAAGAAGTGTGGTTATGTGATAAACTAAAGATGGGTGGTCCTGTGACAAACCAAGGTAGGATGGTTACATTATTAAATCTAATTCAATGGGTATGGATGTTAGACATATAGATATTACATTTGTTGATATATGTGGATTGCGAATGTATGGTTATTCCATTTATGAATGTTTATATCCTATGTTACCAATATAAGATATATATATTAATTTCCATGGGATTTATGGTAATATTTTTGTTACTAAAAGGCTATGAAATTAGCATATATTCAGTGAAGTATATTTAATACTTATTAAATGTTAAAAGTATTAATTAATGGTAATGTAATATGAGTTTTTACATTTTCCCAAGAAAAACAGTTTTCCTTCTCTATGTATCCCTTAGTGAGTTTTTTATGATCATCCCATGTATTTAAATGTTTTTCAATTGATATAAAGAATAATATAGTCAAGGATGGGATCAATTAAAAGTAATTCCATTAAAACAAGAAACAATACAATGCTTCTTTTTTAAGGGATTTTGTTTTATGAAAATATGGATAGTGAGTGGAAGTGTCTACTTATAATATTTATGTTTTTATGTATGAGTTGTGGATTAATTATCTATCTATCTAAACCTGAAATATCGTGTAATTTAATTAATGTTAATTATTGACTTATATATTGATTATGTAATTTTTATGTTCATGGCCATATAGTTGGTGTAAATGGTACATTTCTAAAACATTAGAGGTTAGGATGTTATTTAATAATAACTGAAATTTTTTATATAACCTCAATGGTTTACAATTTAAAAAAAATCATTATTATTTTATATAAATTTAATGAGTTTTAGATAAAATGAATAAGTATATCATTGTGTTTAACCCACTCATATGTTACTATATTCTATTTTAATATAGATACTCATACTAAACATTTTTGGTTATAATAAATTGCTAGATCTAGGAGGCCCCAATACATCAATGAATATGATAGAAAATTTGGTGGCTTTCTGAATAACCAAGCTAATGAAATGTTATTTTTAATGGAAAATCATTATGTTATATTAATACAACCATATAGATTCTTGATTGACCACATGAATCCTGAGGTATCATATTTGTGAGATAAAATCTCTATTTATTTTCATGTAATAGTTATAAAGGTAATTATATTCCAAAAACATATATATCATGCATGTGGAAAGAAAAACCTAATAAAATTTATAAATGGGATGGGAAGATTTAATATATGTTGTAATGATGGTCATTGAGAAATTACATTCCAATAAAAAAGGATGCATGTGGTTGACTCTTAGAAAGCGAATGATGTTCTTTCTGAGGGATCATTTTAATTTTTTAAATGTGGTGTTAATGGAAATTACACAAATTGAGGTCCTACGAAGATGGTTTGAGAATGGGATCAGTAAGACCATACATATATATGTTTACCAAAACCATATTCAATTCCATTTGAATATGAGGAAACTAAAAATGACCTATGAAAGTTATGGATTATTTCATTGATCATTTTTTACATTAATTATTATTAATAAATTATGGATGAGTTTTTATGGGAAGGAAGTATTAATTAATAAGATGGAAAATATTGATAATTATTCATGAAAAATGATTAATGACTGAGATGTCTACAATTTAGGAATTGAAGAGTTTTGTTGGATATATGGACCACATTATGTTTAAATGTAGTAATTCTTGGAATATAATTGAAGACTTATAGTATGTGTAAACCTTAATTCTTTATGTACTAATGTTGAATAATTATCTTTTATTTTATGGATATAGCTATAAATAAATTTTAAGTCTTATATCATACATGAATATGGTGAAATTTCCAATTATTTAATTTTTATATAATAAATTAAATGCATCAGTTTAAATTGAGGTAAAATTAATTTATTGTCATTTTAATTATATTAACTCATTTTGGGAATTTTATAAT
Source organism: Viscum album (assembly GCA_963277665.1). Lineage (NCBI taxonomy): Eukaryota > Viridiplantae > Streptophyta > Magnoliopsida > Santalales > Viscaceae > Viscum > Viscum album. The sequence continues at coordinate 2,039,425,974 of OY728121.1, forward strand.
ATTTATATTGTTTTAAAAAAAGGACAACCAAAGGGATGTGTTAGAACTAGTCACATCTGGAAAGGCCATTGGAATCAAACCCAAAACTTAATGGGAATAAGGGTGCATTACCTACAACTATCCTATGTGATGTCTTGGGTTATTATGAGTTATTATATTTAGTTAAATGATTTTATGTTTTATGAATAGGATTTTTTTGGGACATATACATTATTAAAATAGATATCCATAGTATAGAAAATATATTTTGTTATTAATTGATACATGTTATTTTGGAAGATGTTCACTCTTTTGGGAACACTATTTTCTTAAGGAAAATATAATACTATGGGATTTCATTTGAGGAGTAGTGGATGAATTTTATTTTGGATTAATTTATGTTTTTATTAATATTTGAATATTTTTGTTATTTTTGGAAATTATTTACCAATCATGAAGAAAATTTGATCATGTTTTTTAATTTTTGGCTGGTGTATTCAGAGTGGTTGATGTTATTTGGTGATAAATATTACAATTTATCATGGAAAAAATATGATCAAATCCATCTGAGTCTTGGATTTCAATATTAGTTGTATTATTTTGAGGAATTTTATATGATTTTATATTGGATAGTATGTGTAGAACATGGGTATTACTATTGAATTTTGGATATTAAAATTAATCAATGTCCTTTTTAAAGGTTAATATTATTTAGGGATTATATGATCTTGTAAAAAACATTTCGATTTTGGTTAATATATACAGATGGGGGAAATATATTTTTAATATTGTTTTGGGTTATTTAATTATCTAGAAGACGATTCTAGTACTTCATGTATTACTACGTTATCTAGAATACTCATTATTTGGAGAAAAGATGAGTATGTTGTAGAAATTTATTAAAGGATGAAAATATAATTTTCAAGTAAATATATTTCTATATGTTATTTTATAAGTTGTAAACTAATTCCCCATATTTATTAAAATTATAATAGACAAAAAATTTACTTCTCCTACTGTGAAATAAATGACTATTTCACCCATCACATGATGGCAGCTTTCTAGTTTTTAACATTCTCCTGATCATGTATTCTATCACTCTCCATCCGAGAATGATGGATAGTTTTTTTCCATATTCATGTTTTCCTAAATGGAATCCTAGTATTTTTTTTATCTATTATGACCTTCTTACTTCAATTTCATTCATTTATAGTGGTATTTTTGTTGACTATATTTTCAATGTGGAATTTTAAATAAAATTACTAAGACAAATTTTAAAGTTTAGAGGATGCAATTTTAAAAAGAGGGGAATGATATAATATCCCTTGAATTTATTGAATAAAACATTTAAAAATATATTATTATTTATAAATAAGATATTTATTTTTTGTTAATATGGATTACGTGTCTGATTGAATAAACGACATGAAACAACAGTTTTCTCTGAAATCTTACAATTCACACCACATTGAGTTATAACAAAAAATATTAGTGTAAAAATATTATTAATTTAAATTTTTATTTACTCATATCCATTGTATTGTTGTGAATAAATATAACTAACTTAAATATTATTTCAAAAGTTTGTTAATTTTTTTTATGAAATAATTGTTTGAGGCTTAAAATGATAATGAATCCAATTATAAGCATAAAATAATGTAGTGTTTTTAAAAACTCTTTTTACCGCTTTGTGATGGATAATCCTTTTTAAATATGGTTTCATTCATATTTATATATTTTATATGGAAAAATAGTCATCTTATTATGAATCGGTAAATTAAAATTTACATAGGATGAAATGTTGGTATTTATATAATAAAATATAGATTATAAGGAAACAGTGAAAAATATTGCACTTTCATTCAAAATTACATTTACATATAATTTATTAATATAGGTAGATTTACCTATTAATTGATAAGAACTTTTAATTAGATAATTTATTCATCATTTAATCCAATTTTTTCATTGGATGTAGTTTCACGTTTAAATTTGAATTAGAACATTTCAATAGTTCGATAGTTTACACTTCATAAAACCCTATATTTTGTTTTATTTTTCTATATGAATGGATTTTAATTTAATTACTAATATTTTGGTTTATAGAATTTTTAAAAGTGGATTCCATCTTTTGAATCGTAATATATGATTTTTTAAAATAGTATCCATTTAATTTTGGAAATGATAAATTGTTACATCGGTAATTATTTATATTTATGAAATTGAAATGGTAAATAATGTAAATAAGTGTACAAATAATATTATAATTCATTGAAGCAGCACTAAAAAATGTTATAATATTTTTGGATGAGTTATGGGGGACCAAAATAATTCTTAGTAAGAATTTATGGCTTTTTGGAGCCACATGTGTATGAAAATTACATGTTATAATAATTAATTTAAAGTACTGTGAAACATAAAAAACTGTAAAAATTTTAATACAACTAATTTAATGTGGGGTTATATAATTGATCACTTATGAAATAAATATTCATTAGAAAGCTAAAAATATTTTCAACATCATATTATTTTATTTATAATCTTTAAACGTTAAATATGTAAATTTATTTGTGACATAATGTTGATGTAGTGATTACCTTGTTAATGAAATAATCAAATAAATGATTTAATAAACATTTACATAAAAATAATATGAATAGTTTGATTTCATGAAGTAAATTTTGGAGTAAACTGACATGTTAGGGTTGATTTAACTCCATATTTATAAGGAATTATGATCTTAGGACATCATTAATAATCAATTACTAAATAGTGTAATAATTGACAAAAATGAAATTTTAGAACAAATAACATTTTATTAAATGATATTATAGTGCTAAAAATATATTATTCATTTAAATAGAATATATAATGTTAAAAATGGAAATTAATATACTCTTGAGGTTCTATTGGAATTTTATAACAACTATCATAACCATATATTATGGAAATACAAGAAGACATGGTAAGAGTTAATGTTTTTATCTAAGGGTTAATGATACAAGATTATGTGAATTTTATGACCTAATCATTTATAAACCCTATTGGATGAGATTATTTAAACCCATACTAATATTATCCTTGTATTATATCTCATTTGAGCTATTATAATTCGAAAATAAATTTTTAATAATATAATATTTCAAGACATTCTTAAAGTGACCCTCCTCCCTCGCATAAAAGGACACCACCTCTACCAACATTCTCAAACCTACCATGGAAATTTTATCAAAAAAATCATGTTAAAATAATATCATGACATCCTTAAATTCGTTTAATTATTATTATAATTTTTTGATGGATGTTTTAAATTTCATTTTGTCTCAAATCGAAAAGAGTTACCTGATTTAGAGGTAGCGTCTTCTCTCAAGCTCGTTTCCAATATTTTCATTATACACTCCCTATGTTCGTTTTAGTCTATGATTACATAAATAAAATAGTATCCTAAATATATATTTCTATTATTATGAGATTTTTTTGAACTACACTTACACACACCTCAATCTAATTGATATGAACATAATATATCTGTGTTTGTGGAACTAATCCATCGTTGAATGACGATTGTTCAATTTTCCCATTCCTCCTCTCATGGGGGATATTATGATTGTAAAATTTTAATATATGATATAAATTATATTTATTTTGTTTTTATTCCTATATATTTTTATTTATAATATAATTTTATTCTTTCAATAATGTGTAAATACGATAATTTCATTCGAGGATGTGTGGATTACCGCCCCCTCAAATTGATCTTTCTAGCTCATTCCAAACATGGAGCGTATAAAGTATGGAGTTAATGAAATTATTTAAAAAATATAACTTATATATTATATTATAATTACAATATACCTTTGTCTCATCTATTTTCCATTCTATTAATTTGAAAAATAAATGAATGTAGTATCCACACATACGTATGAACTACCCTCTCCATGAATGGTGGATTTCATTTCTTATCTCCAAATATTATGGACATAATAAATACTTATATAATATATATATATATGAGAATTAAATCATTAATAATAATATTATGGAGATTATGGAATTTGGACTACATGGACATGTTACGAAAAAAAATCATTTTCAACTCAAGTATTGAATTTTCACAAAAAGACTAATATGAATTAATTAATTATATAATTTTTATGACATGAAAATAATTGATATAAAAGGAATAATAAACATGAAAATGTATCTCTAGAATGTATAAATGAACAAAATTTCATTATTTAGTAACATATTGATTAAATGTGATGAGTATGGCTCAAGGTAAGGGAAATTTTAACAGATTTTCCTTTCAATGTGTTAAATATCAATGTCATTGGTTATGTTCTACTATGGAGATGTGTGAACTACATAAGAATGTTTTATAAAATTTATCCATTTTTATTTGGTGGTTTTGTATTTTTCACACACTATTATGTCATTTATTTATCCTTAATCTATATATACAATCAATGTAAGGGGCTTCATCTCAATCTCCATTCATTGAGGTATTTCTTGATGTTATAAATCATTATTATCTTATGTGGTGTATATAAAACTCTTTTTACACATTATATCCAGAATTTTTATATTCCCTGTATATTTAATTTTGTAATGACAATCCTCAATGACTTTTATTAAATTGTTTCTAATGTGGTAAGAGACACTTTAACTAAAACATTGTTCTAAATGTATTAAATATTTATTCTTCTAAAACAGTCTATTTAATGGATATGTTTTCAAAATTGTTTTCAGGAATTAATTTGTATGGAAATAAATGTTTTAAAATTTAAATTTATTTCAATCGTTCTAAAGTGTTATTGGACACTTTCATTGAAAATCATATTTATTAAAAAAATAAATGGTTAGGGAAATGGATTGAATATTTCATTATATTGAAATGATTTCTTATGAATGTTAATGATTTTTATGAGGAAAATGTTGAAAATTAAAATATATAATGTGTTGTGATAATATAATGGCAAAAGTACATTTGATGGTTGGATGCATGAAAAACCAAATATGGGTGGTTACATAATATACAAAAGATGGTTTGTTCTATGATAAACCATGAACATGTGGATAAATTATATCCTCAAATGAATTGTTTATGGAAGTCTTCCATATTGATATTCCATTTAGGGATATGTATTGAATTTGATTGTATGGTTATCCAATTTATTTATGTCTATGACCCATGATACCTTTAAATGTTATATATTGCATTCTATGGGATTTATGGTAATCTTTTGGTTACAAAAGGGTGTGAAATTATATTATATTTAGTGAAGTATATTTACTACTACATAAATTTTAACTGTATTAAATAATGATAATGTAATCATTGTTTTTCTTATTTTCCCAAGAAAAATAGTTTTCATTTTCTATTAATCCTTTACTGAGATTTTTATACAAATCTCTTATTTTGAATTGTTTTTCACAAGACATAATGAATAATAGAGTCAGGGATGGGATCACAAAAATTTTATGATAATAAAAAAATGAAATGATTACATTTTTATTTTTGAGAAGTTATTATTTAATGAAAATATAGATAGTGAGTTGATGTGCCAGCATGTAATATGTAATTTTCTATTTATTTGTGTTTTAATTCTCTAAAAATATAAGCCTGAAAGGATCCTTGTAGTTAATTAATGTCCATTGTGTACTTATCTCATGATTATACGATGTTTAAGTTCAATGCAGTATTTTTGGTATCAAAGGTAAATTTAGATAACATTAGAGGATAGAGTGTTATTTAAGCATATGTTACATGTTTTATATATACACAATGATATTCATATTAAAAAGATTCATAGAAATTTTAGATAAATAAAAAGAGTTTTAGATAAGATAAATAAGTATAGAATAGTGTATATCATCCTCATATGATATTATATGATGATTTTATTGATATAATAACACTAACATTTTTTTGATTAAGTTAATTGATAGATCTTGTTGGAACCAAAGAAAAAATGGATATGAAGTAAAATATGGTGGTTTTGTCAATACAATAACTAATGAAATGGGATCCGTAATGAAATATCTAGTGGTTATTTAAAACCAACTATCTAGAGTCCTGATTGACCAATTAAACCCTAGTGATTTTTCTATGTCATCATATATGTGAAAAATGAATCTCTATAGAGGTTAATTTAATAGTCATAATGGTATGTATATTCAACAACCTATTTTTCATGGATGTGGAATGAAATTTCTAGGAAATTGTTTCAAAGGGACATGGACATGTTCTAGATGTGGTAATGAAGGTCATTACTCCATTAAAAGGACATATGTTCTTCTTGATGTATCAATTTAATGATTTAAATGTTGTCTTTATAGTCATTACAGAAATAGATGTACTACGAAGAAGGTTAAGGAATGGGATCAGAATGACTCTATATATATATAAGTTTACAAAATCCTAATTCCATTCCAATTAAAGATGAGGAAATTAAAAATGACCTTTGAATAATGTGGATTTTTTTGAACCTCATCATTCAAAATTGTTGAATATTATGAAATTATGGATGATTTTTTTGTTAGAGATATGTATTAAATAATTAAATGGAAAAACATTGATAATGGGTCATGATGAATGTTCGATGATTAACTTGTATGAATTTTTTAAATTCCATAGTTATGTTGTATTTATGGAAGATGATATGATTAATTTTATTAATAATGGGATTACATTGGAAGACATTTATTATTTGTAACCATTTTTTATGTCATAATGTATAATAATTATCATTTATTTCGTGGATACATCTTTAATGAACCTTTAGGGTTTATATGATCCTCGTATTTGAGGAAATTATGTGTTATTACATATTGAGATGAAAAATTAATGGCATGAGTTAAACATGGGGTTTAATAAATTTATGGTTATTTTGAAGGTTTTATCTCATGTCTGGAATTTTATGTGAATTATATAGTTTTATTAGAGGACAAAACTCATTATGGGTGACAAATCATCGCGTTAGACAAGGCTATGTGAATCGAATCAAAAATTGAAGGGTGATGGGGGTGCATCGCCTACCACTAGCCAATGTTAAGTCTAACGATAATATGACTTATTATTTTTCGTTAAGTGATGTTATGGACTAAGAATAAATTTATTATTGTAAATTACATGTTATCAAATTTATATACATATAGTATGAAAAATATTAGGTGATTAATTGATAAATTATATTTTGGATGACATTAACTAATTTGGTGACACAATATGCCGATGAAAAATATAATACTATGGGATGTAATTTGATGAATATTGGTTTAATATTATTTTGAAATAATCTTTGTTTTTTTATGGAAATATGTATATTTTGATTATATGGGGAATTGATTTACCTATAATGATGAAAATGTGATAAGTTTAATTACTTTTTGTATGAGACATTCAGAGTGGTTATTTGGAGAAAAATCATACAATCTGTCATTGAAATATATATGATCAAATCCTTATATCTTTTGTGATTCAATATTAGTTGGAATATTTTGAGGAATTATAAATAATTTTTTATTGGAAGGTCTATGTAGAACTTGGGTATTACGGTTGAATTTTGGAGATTAAACCAATCATTATCCTTATAAAGGATTATTATTTTTGGGGGATTAAATTATATTTTACAAACCATTTTGGTTTTGGTTATTGTATACAGACCTATAAAATATATAGTTCATCTTTTGTGGATTATGTGATTCTCTATATGTGGACTCTAGTACTTAATGTGTTACCAAGTCATCTAGAATACTCATCGTTTGGACGAAAGATGATTTTGTGGTAAAAATTTATTAAAGGATGAAACAAAACTTTCCAAGTAAGTATATTTCCTCATGTTAATATCCTATATTGTAATATAATTACCCATAATTATGAAAATGATATTGAAACAAAAGATTGTTTTCCATTTACTTCTCCAACTGTGAAATCAATGATTGTTTAACTGATCACATGTTTGTGATTTTTGAGTTGTTTTCTTTCTCCAGATCATATTTTCAATGAATCTTCTTCATAACAAGATGGTTATTTTTTATTCCATATCCATGTTTTACTACACAGAATCTGAGTATATGTTTTCTTAGGTAACCTTTGTACTTCTATTTCATTAATTTATTATGGGTGTTTTACTGACTCTATTTCTGATGGTGGATTTTCAAGAAGTTACCAAGCCAAATTTTAAACTTGCGAGGACACAATATTTAAAAGGGGAGAATGATGTAACATCCTAGTTATTTATAACATAATACATTTTTATATCTATTAATATTTACAAATAATGTATTAATTTTATGTTATAGTGGATGCTTTTTCTAATACCATAAAGGACACACAACAATGAGTTTCATGGAAAATTTATGTTGCACAGAACATGGAGTTATAAAGAAAAATAATACAATAATGTTATTATTTATTTAAATTGTAATTAATTCCCATCCATTTTATTAGTGGTAATGAACAAAACTAACTACAATATAATTATTAGTTTTTGTTAAATGTGTTTACATTTATGAAATTAATTTTAGAGGCTTAAAATTAGAATGAATACAATTTTATGCATAAAATACAGTAGTATTTTTACCAACTCGTTTTACCTGAGTTTGATGGATAATGAATTTTTAATGTGTTTTATATCATATTTATATATTCAAATTCAGAAAATAAACAGATTTTTTTAGAATCGGGGAAAAATATTTACATTGGATAAAGTGTGGGTATCATTTCTAATAAAATCCATATTTTAATTAGCTGTGAAAAATAATGCATTTTAATTCAATACTTCATTTTCATCTAATTTATTTATTTAGATATATTTCACATTAAATTTTCCATTAAGTGTAATTGGATTATTATTTCATCATTTAATCCAATTTTTGTCATTGTATGTAATTTCACATTTAAATTTGAAAAAAACATGTCAATCATTAGATAGTTTTTACTTATTATTACCCCTAATTATTGTTATTCCCATGGGAATTAATTATATTTTAATTACTATATTTTTTGTCTTTTGGTTTTTGAATAATATATTCCGAATTTAGAATCATAAGATTAAAATTGTGTAAATAGGTACCTTTTATTTTTGGATATTATGAATTGTAACTTCAGTGATTATTTTTATTTACCACACTTAAATGGTAAATTTAGAAAATAGGGGTAATAATAATATTATAATAATTTAAAACTACTCTAAAACATGTATTAATAATATTGGATATGTTTTGGGCAACCAAAAAAGTATTTGGTTTATCTTTTGTCATTTTGAAGCCACTTGGGCATGAAAATTACATGTTATAATAATTAATTTAATATAATGTGAAATAAATGAAAACCATTTATATTTTAAATAAAATAATTTTATGGTGGGGTTATAAAATTCATCACTTATTCTAGATATATTAATTTAAAGGATATAAATATATCCAAAATCATGGTAGTTTATTTTTTGTTTGTATACATTAAATAAATAAATGTATTTTTGACACAATGATGATTTATTGATTTCTATATTAATAAATGAATCAAATAAATGATATTATAATCATTAAAATAAATTTAATTTGAATAATTTGTTTCCATTCATGATATTATTTTTTACAATTGTCATGTTCGAGATGATTTAGTTCATTTTATTGGAAGGTATGATGTTGTTGGGATGTTAAGAAAAATAAATTACTAAATAGTGTCATAATTGACATAAATGAATTTTTAGAAAAAAAAATATTTATTAAATGTTATAATAGTCCAAAAAATATAACATTCATCCAAATGACTTATATAATGTTATAAATGTCAATAAATATCCACATGTTGTTCAATAGAATATTATAGTAACTATAGTAACCATATGTTATGATAATATAAAAACCAACAACAATCCCTTTTTTGTTATATTAAAAATCTACTTTTTAGGGTATGTGGTAACCTTGTGAAAATAGAAGAATACATTGTAATAATTAATGTTTTTAACTAAGGGTTCAAGATAAAAGATAATGTTAATTTTATTACTTAATGTTGTATAAACCCTATTGGTTGATAGTATTTATACCCTTACATATCTTATCCTTGTATTATATAATTTTCCTTCTAAAAGAATTCAATCATAACTTTTCAATAATATAATATTTCGAGACGATCCCAAAGTGCCCCTCCACCATCTTATAAAGTGCCACCACCACTACCCACTTACTCACACCTCTCATGCACCTTGTATCATCCATTTTTTGTTAAAATAATCTCCCAACATCTCTAAATTTCTCCTAGAAGCCTTAACATGGGTAGAAAATAAATCAATAAATCCATTTAGATCAAATTAAAAAGAGTTACCCGATTTCTATGTAGCGACTTCTGTAAAGACCCGAAAAATTCAAGGAAAAGTTTTTGTTAATTTTCTTTGTAATTTTACAAGAACTCAGTTTCTGACGGCGCCTGATTCTGAGGCCCGGTGTGCTCGGAATTAATTTCCGATGTTTGGCTCGGGTACGTTCAGTGAACGAGCGAGCGGGAATTTCTATCTTTTGAACCATTGCCCGGAATTGAATTCCGAAGGCACCGAGGAACTCACAGCGCCGATATTCACTTAAGGATACCTTTTCCGAGGTTGCGTTTATTGCGGGTTGAGAGTTAGTTTTTGGGTTTTTAAAATAAAGTTAAATAAAATGTGGAAACACATTTTATTTTTAACTTGTTGGTTAACTCCTCCCAAAGGGAGTTAGGGGTGGGACCCACATACACTTAACCTCCCTTGAGAGGATTAAGTGTGGTGGGGCACACACAAACCCTAACTCTTCACCTACTCTTTTTAAAACTCCCCTTTAACTCACATTAATTAATGTTTGACACTTGGAATAATTAATTGAGGTGAGATGTTTTAAATTTCAAACCTTTGAAATTCTAAGAGGGAGGTTGTGTAATAAAATAAGCTTAATCTTATTTTATCATTTTGGGGTTGGTTTCTTTTGCCACTTGAGAGGATTTGAGATGCTCTCTCTACCATCCTCAACTTTGACGAAGAACACGAAGAACACTCAAGAACGCCACTTCTCTCTTCTTCCTAGCCGGATTGTTTCTGAAGATCGACGACGCCTTCCGTGTCAAAGAAAGGGAACGCCGCTTCCTCCTCGGACTTTCTTCATCGGCTTATGAAGATTCACCAACGACAACCTCTTCGGACGTACCTCTACGTCAACGGAATCGACAAACGATTACCGCAATGCCCGACCTCCGCGACGCTCGTCTTCTGCGGTTTGTTGACGTGCTCCGCACTTGAACCGAGGTAGGGGTTTGTTTCAATTGTTTATATTTGTTCGAGAATTTCGACTTGAAAATTCTACGTGGTAAATTTTTTTTAAAGTTATGTTGAACTTTCTTCGAACTTGATTGTTTATATTTGTCGGGCCTTGATTTTCAAATATTTTTATTTAATCTAAAAAGATTGTGAAAGTTTATTATTCGTTAAAGGCCGATTGCTATCCTTATAATTTGAGGAGTTCGGACCGTACAAACCAGGCCGATCCTCCTCTTTTACATCGTGTTGATTTTTTGTGGAATGGTTCGGAAGGGCGTTGTGCCGTCGCACCACGCGGGTGTATGCGGTTTAATGCGGAAGATACGCGCGGCGCCGTCGCGCCGCGCCGTGGAAAGATTTCAAGAACGCGACGCCGTCACGTCACGTCGAAGGTAGTCGAAGAGACCGCGGCCGGAGTCGGGCCACGGCGGAGGGGCGCGGCGCCGTCGCGCCGTGCCAATCGAACAAGGGCCTCGGCTTGAGCCGCGGCAGAGCTGGAAGGGGCGGCCGGAAAACCGGCTGCCGGCGGTTAATGAAGAGCCGCGGCTGGCACGGCCGCGGCAGAGTAGCCAGAGGCGGCCGGCCTCGCCGGCCGCCAGAGATCAGAAGACTCGCGACCATCGGGCCGCGGCGGAAGTGTGGAAGGCGGCCGGCCGGCCGTCGGTTTGCTTAGGAGGCGGGACCCCACAGGTCCCGCGTGTGAAAGGAAAACGGTCGACCTAAGGCCGGCCGAGATCCACAAAACCCGGGGGGAGTTTACCCCCCCCCCCCCCCCCCCGCGTGCGGCGCACGTGCGGCGCCCCGGCCGCGCCCTCGCGCCGGGCCGCACCGGCCGCACCGCCGGCCGGGTCGCGCCGCCGGCCAGGTCGCGCCGCCGGGCGGGCCGGGTCCAGACGGACCGGGTCGGGTCGACCCGGTTTGGGTCGGACCAGGGGGGTCGTTCCGGGTCGGTTCGGGCCCAGACCCCCCGGTTTCAGACGGGTTTCGGTTTTTCGCCCATATCTTGGGCTACGGGCCTCCAAACGACTCGCCATCTGCGGCAACGTGATCCTTGGATCGAGACGGTCATTTCGGTATACTATAATCAAGGTACATCTTCCTTTTCGGGAGGCAACGTGGTTAAAACTACATAGTTAAGCGTGCTTGGCCTAGAGTAGTGATCAGGATGGGTGACCTCCTGGAATGTTTCCCAGGGTGGGTGTGAGACGGAAAAGCCAATAAATTCCAGACCAGGCGTCCCATTGACGTGCCGTCTGTTGCGTTGCGTTCCTATTGATGATACGGAACTTTTTGCATCCTCTGCCCGAGTTTTGGATGCAGATTGATAGTTTCCGGGTTGGATCGCACCGAAATCCAACCGGGCCCCTGGAACGGAAAAGCTGATATCTTTCTGACAGAACGTCCGTTTGACGAACCATCAGCGGCGTTGGTGATCGCGTTGAGAAACGGTCCCTATGAGTTTACCCTATGAGAGTTCGAGGTACAGTTGAGATACGGCCGGGTTTGGTTCGCTCACGAAACTAACCGGGCCCCTAGGACGAAAAGGATAATAACTCACAGACCGGGTGTCTGATTGACGCGCCGTCTGTTGCGTTGAGACCCCTATGACGTGGCGGTCCTTTGAGATACTTCTTCGTGTGACTTTGAGATACATGGAGTATCGACCTGTAGCTCGTGGAGCGGACCCTCCCAGTGACGAGCGTGCGAAGTACGGAGACCGTGTAGCTGGCTGAGACTCAACGACTGCTGATCGAACGACTCGGTGTGTTACAGAGGTGTGCTTGGTTGTAGGGGCACATGGGAGCGCATGGTTGTAGCGGCAGACCCACGACAGAGGTGCGCTTGGTTGTAGCGGCACATGGGAGCGCTTGGTTGTAGCGGCAGACCCACGACAGAGGTGCGCTTGGTTGTAGCGGCACATGGGATCGCTTGGTTGTAGCAGTTGGCCCGCAGTACTCGATGGGTGGAGTTCTTCAGCAGTCTTAGGTTAGTGAGTAGTACCTCGGAGTCGTGACAGGACCACTATACACTCCAGAGACGGGGCTCTTCAGCAGTTACGGTTTCGATAATGAAAATCCTGGTTGAGCTGAGACTTTTGACCTTGTGTCTACCTCATGATTGAGATGGGTCACTTGCTAACTTAGGTATATGTATGGGCATATACCCGGGTAGTGGTTATCCAATGATTTCACAATCCTTCTGTTTCCTCATGATTGAGATGGGTTACTTGATATCTTAGGTATATGTATGGGCATATACCTAAGTAGAGGTTATCTGTTGAGATCTTCTTTGTGGTTATCCTTGTTGGTTTAGTGAGACATTGAAGTTCTCGGGGTCCCTACTGAGTATCGTTATACACACCCCTGCACGGGCTATGCCCGCACCTCGTTGTGTTGGTTGCAGACGACGGCCAGTGCTGACAGAGGCCGAGTGTTCGAGGACTGGACGGTACCTGGAGGTGGACTATACGACGAGATGGTACCTGGAGGAGGACCTCACGACGAGACGGTACCCAGAGGTGGACGTGACGACGAGGCGGTACCCGAAGGTGGACCACTGGGCGGACATACTCGGAGCGGACGGCGGGACCCGAGGAGCAGAGGAGCTATCTGTACCCACCCTTCAGGTGGGATTTCTAGTGGACAGCTCGACGTAGCAGCTTTACTTTTCAGTTGTTGTTTTCCCTTCGAGTTGTACATTACAGTTGGTCTTGTATTTCTGGCCCCTTTTTACTTTCCACACATACTGTTGTACTTAGTTTTTACTTAGTGTTTACTTCTTCCGCTTGTACTCTGTGTAATTTTTTACTTTACAAAGGCAATGCCTTCCCTTTTTACCGGGATTTACGCCTTGGTGCTAGTCGCCAGCCCCTGGCCTATGGAAGGTGGGCTTGGGGTAGTCACGGCACGGGCCCCGAAGATGGGTCGTGACAAATTGGTATCAAAGGAGTTCGGTTCTATCGCAGAACTTATAACTCTGATGTTTCTTTCTGTGAAGCAATATTGTTGAGAGTACCGAGTGTGGTTTTCAGTTCAGGGAGTCCAGTGTTGGTGCGGGCGGCCGACGTATCCATACACCAGGACCCTGACAACTGATTTCTGACTTTGTGCACGAAAACACTAATTGCGTGTGTGTTTTCAAAGGTTTTCCCTTAAAACAGCTCAAACCAGGTCAGCTCACTAGGTATAAACGTTTGACCGTGTCACGATGTTTCTTTCAGAATGCCTTTTCACAGACGACCAGCTAGAGCCCCGAGAGTGGTACGTACTGACAGCCCGCGGAGCGACGAGGCCTCAGTACAGGGCCCTATCCCAGTTGAGGTACCAGCGGAGGCACCAACGGTACTACTACCCGTTAGGCCACCGATGCCACCCGCCCCAGCAGTAGGCAATGCACGACGCTTGAGTGTGCTGCACGAGTTCCAGCTCCAGAGGACACAAAGGTTCCAGGGAGAGACGGACCTGCAAGCGGGTGAGGTTTGGCTGGAGGCTGTGGTTAGAGTCTTCAGGCTAGTGGGGACGCCGGCAGACTTCATGGTGATCTTTGCTACCGGCCTCCTTCAGGCAGCAGCAGGCAGGTGGTGGAGCCACTTGTTCCAGTTTTGCGATGAGATGAACTTCGCATGGGAATACTTCGATACCTTCTTCAGGGTGGAGTTTGTGCCAGTATCTCTACACCCCGAGCGTGTACAGGAGATTCTGCATTTGCTGCGTGCATTTCGATCAGTATCTGATTCATCTGTGGGTAGTAGAAAGATGATGAAGAGGTCCAGGAGGACCGGACTAGCAGTTGGACAATCTCGGGTTTTAGGACCGGTGGTGCGGGGCACCCGAGGTGGGGTCAGAGCCAGGCGTGCCAGAAACGGACAATGTTACTCCTGTGGCGGAAAGTGTCACATGGCACGTGACTGTCCGACTCCTCGTACGATGGATCAGCGGGTGTTGGAGGAGCCACCGAGACAGAAGCAGCGGCGAGTGCTTGAGTAACAGCCGAGCAGTGGACAAGGCAGCAGAGCTCTTAGAGCAGGTGGGCAGGAGAGGAACTAGTGGATACGTACTGTGTACTTCTAGTTCCATGTTTCTTTGTATTCGTGTCTTTGTACTATGAGCTACAATAATAAAAAGACACCTATCTTTGTTTGCATTCCTATCCTTTTGTTTGGTTGATACTGAGTGGTCCCGGTTAAACTGTTGACTTGACCCTCACTTTCGAGATTTCTACTGGAGGGGACCCAGTGACCACACACTGATGCCGAAAGTGTGACTCGACCCTTGGAGGCGAGAGTGACAGTTGGATCTCTTAGTAGATACGTCGAGGCCTTACAACGTCATCCATGGAATGAATGCATCATTCATGTCAGGATTGACTGTATTAGGCAACGAATGTGGTTCATCTAGGGGATGAGACCAGGTTTGTCTTATCGGCAATGAAGAAATCATAGCATCTCTTGTGAGACTAAAGGAGGTCCAGGACATCCAAGAGAGGATGAAGACTGCACAGTGCAGTAAGAAACAGGAAACTGGTGCCAGTCATAGAGACTCGGGCGTGTTAAGAAGAGGAAGCTTAAAGGAGAGATGAGTCTACGAAGCAGTAGAGGTGGAGGCAGAGCTATGAGAGCAGCATGAGGTGGTGTACATCCTAACATGGTACAACCACCCACCTTAGTTATCCCCGCCAAGCTCAGGGAGCTGGAGGGCGGTGGAAGAATGCGGCTGCATGCGGTCAAGGAGTGTGACCCAATGACTCTTAAAATGATTCAAGGGACAGTCTGTGTCAACTACTATCTGCTGATGTAACAGACGTCGATATGAATCATTCCTCACTTTCACAAATCTTGTTCTAGACCTATAGTTTCCGGTAAGCCGTGGACTTGACCCTCACGTCTGGAGATACCTTGGGAGGAGACTCGATAATCACACTTACGTCGATGGTGTGGTCAGACCCTCGAGGCGAGAGTTTTGGTTGGAATCTCTTGGTGGCAGCGTCGAGGCCTTACGACGTTAGTTTGAGTATGGAATGGGAAATAACTGTTTATACTCAAATTGGCAGTTTTAGGCAAACGTCGGGATGAGTTTTCCTTGGTCGGCGGAAAAGGAAACCCCAGGCAGCGCAGGGTAACTCTTGCACAGGAGTGTGTGACCGATCATTCTTGAGTCGGTCAACCTTACCCTCGTGGCAGCAGCCTTTCGAGTTCCAGTTCTAACAGAAAATGGAGACCTCTGGAGTTCGAGGATGATGATCACGTCCTTATACGGGTCTCACCTCGACGAGGTTTACGGAGATGTGGCCAAGGCGGAAAGTTATCTCCGGGGTTAAGCGGACCTTCTTAGGTCCCCAGCTAGGTAGGAGGGGTGGTTTACTGCTTGACCCATTCACCACAGTTGCACGATGACTTCCACGTATCTCAACTGAGGAGATACATGCTCGACCCTTCGCATACCATCGACCATGAGGAGCTGGACGATGGCGATGGGGTGTCTTTCACGAAGATTCCAGTGGGGATCGAGGATCGACAGGAACATATCCTAGGAGGACGATCAATTCCTCGGGTGCACTTTCCTTGGCAGTACGAAACCACCAGGTGAGCACATAGGAGCGGAAGGCTCAGATGCGTGCTTTGTACTGCTTTTGTGACACTTGTTTCTGTTGAAGCTTTTTGGGGACGTAAATCTCTAAGGTGGGAATAATGTAATGACCCGGAAATTTCAAGGAAAATTTTTTCTTAATTTTCTTTGTAATTTTACAAGAACGCGGTTTTTGACGGCGCCTGATTCCGTGGCCCGGTGTGCCCGGAATTAATTTCCGAAGTTTGGCTCGGGTACGTTCAGTGAACGAGCGAGCGAGAATTTCTATCTTTTGAACCGTTGCCCGAAATCGAATTCCGAAGGCACCGATGAACTCGCAGCGCCGATATTCGCTTAAGGAGACATTTTTCGAGGTTGCGTTTATTGCGGGTTGAGAGTTAGTTTTTGGGTTTTTAAAATAATGTTAAATAAAATGTGTAAACACATTTTATTTTTAACTTGTTGGTTAACTCCTCCCAAAGGGAGTTAGCGGTGGGAACCACATACACTTAACCTCCCTTGAGAGGATTAAGTGTGGTGGGGCCCACACGAACCCTAACTCTTCCCCTCCTCTTTTTAAAACTCTCCTTTAACTCACTTTAATTAATGTTTGACACTTGGAATAATTAATTGAGGTGAGATGTTTTGAATTTCAAACCTTTGAAATTCTAAGAGGGAGGTTGTGTAATAAAATAAGTTTAAGCTTATTTTATCATTTTGGGGTTGGTTTCTTTTGCCACTTGAGAGGATTTGAGAAGCTCTCTCAACCATCCTCAACGTTGACGAAGAACAGTCAAGAACGCCACTTCTCTCTTTTTCCTAGCTGGATTGTTTCCGAAGATCGACGACGCCATCCGTGTCAACGAAAGGGAACGCCGCTTCCTCCTCGGACTTTCTTCATTGGCTTACGAAGATTCACCAATGACATACCTCTTCGGACGTACCTCTACGTCAACGGAATCGACGAACGATTACAGCAATGCCCGACCTACGCGATGCTCGTCTTCTGCGGTTTGTTGACGTGCTCCGCACTTGAACCGAGGTAGGGGTTTGTTTCAATTGTTTATATTTGTTCGAGAATTTCGACTTGAAAATTCATCGTGGTAAATTTTTTTTTAAAGTTATGTGGAACTTTATTCGAACTTGATTGTTTATATTTGTCGGGCCTTGATTTTCAAATCTTTTTATTTAATCTAAAAAGATTGTGAAAGTTTATTATTCGTTAAAGGCCTATTGCGATCCTTATAATGTGAGGAGTTCGGACCGTACAAACCCGGGTGATCCTCCTCTTTTAGTTCGTGTTGATTTTTTGTGGAATGGTTCAGAAGGGCGTGGTGTCGTCGCACCACGCGGGTGCATGCGGTTTAATGCGGAAGATACGCGCGGTGCCGTCGCGCCGCGCCGTGGAAAGATTTCAAGAACGGGGCGATGTGGCGTCGCGTCGAAGGGAGTTGAAGAGACCACAGCCGGAGTCGGGCCACGGCGGAGGGGCGCGGCGCCGTCGCGCCATGCCAATCGAACAAGGGCCGCGGCTTGAGCCGCGGCAGAGCTGGAAGGGGAGGCCGGAAAACCGGCTGCCAGCGGTTAATGAAGAGCCGCGGCCGGCTCGGCCGCGGTGGAGCAGCCAGAGGCGGCCGGACTCGCCCGCCACCGGAGATCAGAATAGCCGCGGCCATCAGGCCGCGGCGGAAGGGTGGAAGGCGGCCGGTCATGCCGGCCGGCCGCCGGTTTGCTTAGGAGGCGGGACCCCGCGGGTCCCGCGTGTGAAAGGAAAACGGTCGGCCTAAGGCCGGCCGAGATCCACAAAACCCGTGGGGAGTTTACCCCCCCCCCCCCCCCGCGTGCGGCGCACGTGTGGCGCCAAGGCCGCGCCCCCGCGCCGGGCCGCGCTGGCCGCACAGTCGGCCGGGTCGCGCCGCCGGCCGGGGCGGGTCCAGCCGGACCGGGTCAGACCATGGGGGTCGGGCCGGGTCGGTTCGGGCCTAGACCCCCCGGTTTCGGACGAGTTTCGGTTTTTCGCCCATATCTTGGGCTACGGGCCTCAAAACGACTCGCCGTCTGCGGAAACGTGATCCTTGGATCGAGACGGTCGTTTCGGTATACTATACTCAAGGTACATCTTCCTTTTCGGGAGGCTACGTGGTTAAAACTCCATAGTAAAGCGTGCTTGGCCTAGAGTAGTGATCAGGATGGGTGACCTCCTGGGAAGTTTTACAGGGTGGGTGTGAGACGGAAAAGCCAATAACTTCCAGACCAGGCGTCTGATTGACGTGTCATCTATTGCGTTGCGTTCCTATTGACGATACGGAACCTTTGGCATCCTCCGCCCGAGTTTTGGATGCAGATGGATAGTGGCCGGGTTGGATTGCACCGAAATCCAACCGGCCCCTGGAACAGAAAAACTGATATCTTTCTGACAGAACGTCCGTTTGACGAACCGTCAGCGGCGTTGGTGATCGCGTTGAGAAACGGTCCCTATGAGTATACCCTATGAGAGTTCTGGGTACAGTTGAGATACGGTCGGGGTTGGTTCGCTCACGAAACCAACTGGGGCCCTGGGACGAAAAGGCTAATAACTCACAGACCGGACGTCCGATTAACGCGCCGTCTGTTGCGTTGAGACCCCTATGACGTGGTGGTCCTTTTAGATACTTCTTCGTGTGAATTTGAGATACTTGGAGTATCGACCTGTAGCTCGTGGAGCGGACCCTCCGAGTGACGAGTGTGCGGAGTACGGAGACCGTGTAGCTGGCTGAGACCCGACGACTGCTGATCAACCGACTCGGTGTGTTACAGAGGTGTGCTTGGTTGTAGTGGCACATGGGAGTGCTTGGTTGTAGCGTCAGACCCACGACAGGGGTGCACTTGTTTGTAGCGGCACATGGGAGCGCTTGGTTGTAGCGGCAGACCCACGACAGAGGTGCGCTTGGTTGTAGCGGCACATGGGAGCGCTTGGTTGTAGTAGCTGGCCCGCATTACTCGATGGGTGGAGTTCTTCAGCAGTCTTAGGTTAGTGTGAAGTACCTCGGAGTCGTGACAGGACCACTGTACACTCCAGAGACGGAGCTCTTCAGAAGTTACGGTTTCGATAATGAAAATCCTGGTGGAGCTGAGACTTTTGACCTTGTGTTTACCTCATGATTGAGATGGGTAACTTGCTAACTTAGGTATATGTATGGGCATATACCGGGTAGTGGTTATCCATTGATTTCACAATCCTTGTGTTTCCTCATGATTGAGATGGGTTACTTGATAACTTAGGTATATGTATGGGCATATACCTAAGTAGAGGTTATCTGTTGAGATATTCTTTGTGGTTATCCTTGTTGGTTTAGTGAGACCTTGAAGGTCTCAGGGTCCCTACTGAGTATCATTATACTCACCCCTACACGGGCTATGCCCGCACCACGTTGTGTTGGTTGTAGACGACGGGCAGTGCTGACAGAGGCCGAGTGTTCGAGGACTGGACGGTACCTGGAGGTGGACTATACGACGAGATGGTACATGGAGGAGGACCTCATGACGAGACGGTACCCAAAGGTGGACGTGACGACGAGGCGGTACCCGAAGGTGGACCACTGGGCGGACATACTCGGAGCGGACGGCGGGACCCGAGGAGCAGAGGAGCTATCTGTACCCACCCTTCAGGTGGGATTTCCAGTGGACAGCTCAGCGTAGCAGCTTTACTTTTCAGTTGATGTTTTTCCTTCGAGTTGTACTTTACAGTTGGTCTTGTATTTCCTTCCCCTTTTTACTTTCTGCACTTACTGTTGTACTCAGTTTTTACTTAGTGTTTACTTCATCCGCTTGTACTCTGTGTGATTTTTTACTTTACAAAGGCAATGCCTTCCCTTTTTTCCGATATTTATGCCTTGGTGCTAGTCGCCAGCCCCTGGCCTATGGAAGGCGGGCTTGGGGTAGTCATGGCACGAGCCCCGAGGATGGGTCGTGACAAATTGGTATCAAAGGAGTTCAGTTCTACCGCAGAACATATAACTCTGATGTTTCTTTCTGTGAAGCAATAGTGTTGAGAGTACCGAGTGTGGTTTTCAGTTCAGGGAGTCCAGTGTTGGTGCGGGCGGCCGACGTATCCATACACCAGGACCCTGACAAATGATTTCTGACTTTGTGCACGAAAATACTAATTGCATGTGTGTTTTCAAAGGTTTTCCCTTAAAACAGCTCAAACCAGGTCAGCTCACCAGGTATTAACGTTTGACCATGTCACGATGTTTCTTTCAGAATGCCTTTTCATGGACGACCAGCTAGAGCCCCGAGAGTGGTACGTACTGACAGCCCGCGGAGCGACGAGGCCTCAGTACAGGGCCCTATCCCAGTTGAGGTACCAGCGGAGGCACCAGCGGTACTGCTACCCGTTGGGCCACCGCTGCCACCAGCCCCAGTAGTAGGCGATGCACGATGCTTGAGCGTGCTGCATGAGTTCCAGCGCCAGAGGACACCCAGGTTCTGGGGAGAGTCTTCAGGCTAGTGGGGACGCCGGCAGACTTCATGGTGATCTTTGCTACCAGCCTCTTTCAGGTAGCAGCAGGCAGGCGGTGGAGCCACTTGTTCCAGTTTTGCGATGAGATGAATTTCGCATGGGAAGACTTCGAGATCTTCTTCAGGGTGGAGTTTGTGCCAGTATCTCTACACCCCCAGCGTGTACAGGAGATTCTGCCTTTGTTGCGTGCTTTTCGATCAGTATCCGAGTCATCTGTGGGCAGTAGATAGATGATGCAGAGGTCCAGGAGGACCGGACTAGCAGCTGGACGATCTCGGGTTTTAGGACCGGTGGTGCGGGGCACCCGAGGTGGGGTCAGAGCCAGGCGTGCCAGAAACAGACAATGTTACTCCTGCGGCGGAAAGTGTCACCTGGCACGTGACTGTCCGACTCCTCGTACGATTGATCAGCGGTTGTTGGAGGAGCCACCGAGATAGAAGCTGCGGAAAGTGCTTGAGTAACAGCCGACCAGTGGACAAGGAAGTAGAGCTCTTAGAGCAGGTAGGCAGGAGAGGAACTAGTGGATATGTACTTTGTACCTCTAGTTCCATGTTGCTTTGTATTTGTGTCTTTCTACTATGAGCTGCAATAATAAAAAGACACTTATCTTTGTTTGCTTTCCTGTCCTTTTGTTTGGTTGATATTGAGTGGTCCCGGTTAAACTGTTGACTTGATGCTCACTTTAGAGATTTTTACTGGAGGGGACCCAGTGACCTCACACTGATGCCGAAAGCGTGACTCGACCCCTGGAGGCGAGAGTGACAGTTGGATCTCTTAGTAGATACGTCGAGTCCTTACGACGTCATCCATGGCATGAATGCATCATTCATGTTAGGATTGACTGTATTAGGCAACGAATGTGGTTCATCCAGGGGATGAGACTGGGTTTCTCTTATCGGAAAAGAAGAAATCATAGCAGCTCTTGTGAGACTAAAGGAGGTCCAGGACATCCAAGATAGGATAAAGACTGCACAGTGCAGTAAGAAACAGGAAACTGGTGCCAGTCATAGAGACTCGGGCATGTTAAGAAGAGGAAGCTTAAAGGAGAGATGAGTCTACGAAGCAGTAGACGTGGAGGCAGAGCTAGGAGAGCAGCATGAGGTGGTGTACATCCTAACATGGTACAACCACCCGCCTTAGTTATCCCCGCCAAGCTCAGGGAGCTGGAGGGCGGTGGAAGAATGCGGCTGCATGCGGTCAAGGAGTGTGACCCAATGGCTCTAAAAATGATTCAAGGGACAGTCTGTGTCAACTACTATCTTCTGAAGTAACAGACGTCGATATGAATCATTCCTCGCTTTCACAAATCTTGTTCTAGACCTAGAGTTTCCGGTAAGCCATAGACTTGACCCTCACGTCTGGAGATACCTTGGGAGGTGACTCGATAATCACACTTACGTCGATGGTGTGGTCAGACCCTCAAGGCGAGAGTTTCGGTTGGAATCTCTTGGTGGCATCGTCGAGGCCTTACGACGTTAGTTTGAATATGGAATGGGAAATAACTGTTTATACTCAAATTGATGGTTTTAGGCAAACGTCGGGATGTGTTTTCCTTGGTCGGCGGAAAAGGAAACCCCAGGCAGCGCAGGGTAACTCTTGCACAGGAGAGTGCGACCGATCATTCTTGAGTCGGTCAACCATACCCTCGTGGCAGCAGCCTTTCAAGTTCCTGTTCTAACAAAAAATGGAGACCTCTGGAGTTCGAGGATGAAAATCACGTCCTTATACGGGTCTCACCTCGATGAGGTTTACGGAGATGTGGCCAAGGCGGCAAGTTATCTCCGGGGTTAAGCGGACCTTCTTAGGTCCCCGGCTAGGTAGGCGGGGTGGTTTACTGCTTGAGCCATTCACCACAGTTGCACCAGGTGCACGACGACTTCCACGTATCTCAACTAAGGAGATACGTGCTTGACCCTTCGCATACCATCGACCATGAGGAGATGGACGATGGCGATGGGGTGTCTTTCACGAATATTCCAGTGGGGATCGAGGATCGACAGGAGCATATCCTAGGAGGACGATCGATTCCTCGGGTTCACTTTCCTTGGCAGTACGAAACCACCAGGTGAGCACATAGGAGCGGAAGGCTCAGATGCGTGCTTCGTACCGCTTTTGTGACACTAGTTTGTGTTGAAACATTACAGGGACGTAAAGCCCTGAGGTGGGAATAATGTAAAGACCCGGAAATTTCAAGGAAATATTTTTCTTAATTTTCTTTGTAATTTTACAAGAAGGCAGTTTCTGACGGCGCCTGATTCCGAGGCCCGGTGTGCCCGGAATTAATTTCCTAAGTTTTGCTCGGGTACGTTCAGTGAACGAGCGAACGGGAATTTCTATCTTTTGAACCGTTGCCAGGAATCGAATTCCGAAGGCACCGATGAACTCGCATCGCCGATATTCTCTTAAGGAGACCTTTTTCGAGGTTGCGTTTATTGCGGGTTGAGAGTTAGTTTTTGGGTTTTTAAAATAAAGTTAAATAAAATGTGGAAACACGTTTTATTTTTAACTTGTTGGTTAACTCCTCCCAAAAAGAGTTAGGGGTGGGACCCACATACACTTTACCTCCCTTGAGAGGATTAAGTGTGGTGGGGCCCACACGAACCATAACTCTTCACCTCCTCTGTTTAAAACTCCCCTTTAACTCACATTAATTAATGTTTGACACATGGAATAATTAATTGAGGTGAGATGTTTTAAATTTCAAACCTTTGAAATTCTATGAGGGAGGTTGTGTAATAAAATAAGCTTAATCTTATTTTATCATTTTGGGGTTGATTTATTTTGCCACTTGAGAGGATTTGAGAAGCTCTCTCTACCATCCTCAACTTTGACGAAGAACACGAAGAACACTCAAGAACGCCACTTCTCTCTTCTTCCTAGCCGGATTGTTTCCGAAGATCGATGACGACTTCTGTGTCAACGAAAGGGAACACCACTTCCTCCTCGAAATTTCTTCGTCGGCTTACGAAGATTCACCAACGACGTACCTCTTCGGACATAACTCTACGTCAACGGAATCGACGAACGATTACCACAATGCCCGACCTCCGCGATGCTCGTCTTCTGTGGTTTGTTGACGTGCTCCGCACTTGAACCGAGGTAGGGGTTTTTTTTAATTGTTTATATTTGTTCGAGAATTTCGACTTGGAAATTCTTCGTGGTAAATTTTTTTTTAAAGTTATGTGGAACCTTCTTCGAACTTGACTGTTTATATTTGTCGGGCCTTGATTTTCATATCTTTTTATTTAATCTAAAAAGATTGTGAAAGTTTATTATTCGTTAAAGGCCGATTGGTATCCTTATAATGTGAGGAGTTCGGACCGTACAAACCCGGCCGATCCTCCTCTTTTACTTCGTGTTGATTTTTTGTGGAATGGTTCGGAAGGGCGTGGTGCCGTCGCACCACGCGGGTGCATGCGGTTTAATGCGGAAGATACGCGTGGTGCCGTCACGCGGCGCCGTGGGAAGATTTCAAGAACGTGACGCCGTCGCGTCGTGTCGAAGGTAGTCGAAGAGACCGCGACCGGAGTCGGGCCACGGCGGAGGGGCGCGGCGCCGTCGCGCCGTGCCAATCGAACAAGGGCCGCGGCCTGAGCCGCAACAGAGCTGGAAGGGGCGGCCGGAAAACCGGCTGCTGGTGGTTAATGAAGAGCCGTGGCCGGCTCGGACGCGGCGGAGCAGCTAGAGGCGGCCGGCCTCGCCGGCCGCCGGAGATCAGAAGAGCCACGACCATCGGGCCGTGGCGGAAGGGTGGAAGGCGGCCGGCCGTGCCGGCCGACCGAGATCCACAAAACCCGGGGGGAGTTTACCCCCCCCCCCCCCCCACGTGCGGCGCCCAGGCCGCGCCCCCGCACCGGGCCGCGCCGCCGCGCTAGCCGCACCGCCGGCCGGGTCGCGCCGCCGGCCGGGCCGGGACCAGCCGGACCGGGTCGGGTCGACCCTGTTCGGGTCGGACCAGGGGGGTCGGGCCGAGTAGGTTCGGGCCCAGACCCCCCAATTTCGGACGGGTTTCGGTTTTTCGCCCATATCTTGGGCTACGGGCCTCCAAACGACTCGTCGTCTGCGGCAACGTGATCCTTGGATCGAGACGGCCGTTTCGGTATACTATACTCAAGGTACATCTTCCTTTTCGGTAGGCTACGTGGTTAAAAATCCATAGTTAAGCGTGCTTGGCCTAGAGTAGTGATCAGGATAGGTGACCTCCTGGGAAGTTTCCCAGGGTGGGTGTGAGACGGAAAAGCCAATAACATCCAGACCAGGCGTACGATTGACGTGCCGTCTGTTGCGTTGTGTTCCTATTGACAATACAGAACTTTTGGAATCCTCCGCATGAGTTTTTGATGCAGATGGATAGTGGCCGGGTTGGATCGCACCGAAATCCAACCGGGCCCCTGGAACGGAAAAGCTGATATCTTTCTAACAGAATGTCTGTTTGACGAACCGTCAGCGGCGTTGGTGATCGCATTGAGAAACGGTCCCTATGAGTTTACCCTATGAGAGTTCGGGGTATAGTTGAGATACGACCGGGTTTGGTTCACTCATGAAACCAACCGGGCCCCTGGGATGAAAAGGCTAATAACTCACAGACCGGGTGTCCGATTGACGCGCCGTCTGTTGCGTTGAGACCCCTATGATGTGGAGGTCCTTTGAGATACTTTTTTTGTGTGACTTTGAGATACTTGGATTATCAACCTGTAGCTCGTGGAGTGGACCCTCCTAGTGACGAGCGTGCGGAGTACAGAGACCGTGTAGCTGGCTGAGACCCGACGACTGCTGATCGAACGACTCGGTGTGTTACAGAGGTGCTCTTGGTTGTATCGGCACATGGGAGCGCTTGGTTGTAGTGGCAGACCCACGACAGAGGTGCGCTTGTTTGTAGCGACACATGGGAGCGCTTGGTTGTAGCTGCAGACCCACGACAGAGGTACACTTGGTTGTAGCGGCACATGGGAGCCCCTGGTTGTAGCGGCAGACCCACAACAGAGGTGCGCTTGGTTGTAGCGGCACATGGGAGTGCTTGGTTGTAGCAGCTGGCCCATAGTACTCGATGGGTGGAGTTCTTCAGCAGTCTTAGGTTAGTGAGTAGTACCTCGGAGTCGTGACAGGACCACTGTACACTCCAGAGACGGAGCTCTTCAGCAGTTACGGTTTCGATAATGAAAATCCTGGTTGAGCTGAGACTTTTGACCTTGTGTTTACCTCATGATTGAGATGGGTCACTTTCTAAATTAGGTATATGTATGGGCATATACCCGGGTAGTGGTTATCCATTGATTTCACAATCCTTGTGTTTCCTCATGATTGAGATGGGTGACATGTTAACTTAGGTATATGTATGGGCATATACCTAAGTAGAGGTTATCTGTTGAGATCTTCTTTTTGGTTATCCTTGTTGGTTTAGTGAGACCTTGAAGGTCTCGGGGTCCCTACTGAGTATCGTTATACTCACCCCTGCACGGGATATGCCCGCACCTCGTTGTGTTGGTTGCAGACGACGGGCAGTGCTGACAGAGGCCGAGTGTTCGAGGACTGGACGGTACCTGGAGGTGCACTATACGACGAGATGGTACCTGGAGGAGGACCTCACGACGAGAAGGTACCCAGAGGTGGACGTGACGACGAGGTGGTACCCGAAGGTGGACCACTGGGTAGACATACTA
The DNA here is from genome assembly GCA_963277665.1 of Viscum album. Lineage (NCBI taxonomy): Eukaryota > Viridiplantae > Streptophyta > Magnoliopsida > Santalales > Viscaceae > Viscum > Viscum album. The sequence continues at coordinate 2,039,452,969 of OY728121.1, forward strand.
GGAGCGGACGTCAGGACCCGAGGAGTAGAGGAGCTATCTATACCCACCCTTCAGGTGGGATTTCCAGTGGATAGTTCAGCGTAGCAGCTTTACTTTTCAGTTGCTGTTTTCCCTTCGAGTTGTACTTTACAGTTGGGCTTGTATTTCTGTCCCCTTTTTACTTTCCGCACTTACTGTTGTACTCATTTTTTACTTAGTGTTTACTTCTTCTGCTTGTACTCTGTGTGATTGTTTACTTTACAAATGCAATGCCTTCCCTTTTTACCGGGATTTACGCCTTGGTGCTAGTCGCCAGCCCCTGGCCTATGGAAGGTGGGCTTGGGGTAGTCACGGCACGGGCCCCGAGGACGGTTCGTGACAACTTCTCCCAGGATCGATTCCATTATTTTCATTATCAACTTCCAATAATCTACATATTCTATGATTACGTAACTAATCCTGAATAATAAATATATTTATATTTTTTATGAGATGTATTATAAACACACATACACATGTCGCCATCTAATTTAAACGAACTTACAATTTATGTGTATGGTGAACTACTACCTCAGGAAACGATGATTGTTTAATTTTCTAATACAACCACTCTTGTTGGATATTATGATGTAAATTTATTTATATATGATATATGATATATATTATATTTCTATTTTCTCTAATCTTCTATAATTTTTATCTACCATGTACCATTATTCTTTTCATAATTTTTAATTATGGTAACATCATTTGAGGAAGGGGAGACTACCAACCCATCAAATTGATATGACTCGTTGATTCCATACATGGAATGTTTAAAATGTATAGTTAATGAAATTATTTAACACATATAACATTAATATTATAAAATAATTACAATATAACACTATATCATTTAGTTTTCATTCTTTTAATATTACAATGAAATCAAAGTAACATCTATGTATACGTACAACCAACCATATCCATGAACGGTGGATTTCATTTATTATCTTCATATGTTATGGACATAATAAAAACATATAAATTATATATATATATATATGATATTTCTGTCATGAATAATAATATTCTATAGATGATGGAATTTGGACTACATGGACATGTTACATCAAAAGAAGTTCATTTTAGACTCACGTACCAAATACCAATAAAATGAATGATATAAACATAAATAATAATTTCATTTTTATAAAATTATAATTAGTGATATAAATTGAATAATAAAAATGAAAAAGGTTATCAGGAATGAATAAATTAACAAAATATAATTATTCAGGAACATAACTATTGAATGTGATGACTCAGGATTTTGATAAGTGAAATTTTAAATCAATCTCCATTCATTGAGTTAAATATCTAGGTCATTGGTTATGTTCATCTATGAATTTGTGTGAATAAAACCTGATTGGTTTATACTAAATATACACTTTTATTGGGTTGATTTATATTTTTCAGTCATAATTATTACATTGATTAGTCTTTATTTTAATGATACGATCTTTATAAGGGGATTCCTCTGAATATGCATTCATTGATTCAATTATTGATGTTATAAACCTTTATTATATTATATGGTGTATATAAAACCATTATGAAACATAAAATTACAAATTCGTATATTCTAATAATATTTAATTTTTTGTTTAATGTTATTCATAAATTATTTTATTTCAAGTGTTTCTCAACTTGTAAGAGACTATTTAACTAAAACCTTGTTATAAATGTTTTAAATATTTATCATTCTAAGACCATTTATTTCATGTCCATGATTTAAAAATTGGTTTTTTGAATTTATTTATATTTGAATGAATATTTTAATATGAAAATTTCTTTCAATGTTTTTATATTTGTATTGGACAGATTGATTCAAAAGACACCTTATTAAATATGTCAAATGTAATTGGAAATGGATTTCATATTTCATTATCAAGAAATGATTTCGTGTGAATGTAAAATATTTTTATGAGAAAAATGTTGAAAATTGAAAAAAAATGTGTAATGATAATATAATGGTACATGGACATTTGAGGTGTGGATATGTGATAAACCAAATACATGTGGTTATTTGATAAACCAATAACGAGTGGTTCTATAATAAAACACTGATGGGTGGTTATGTTATAAACTCAAATGCATTGGGTATGGAATTTGGATAAATTGATATTCTATTTAGTGATATTTGTGGAAGTCTACCTTATTGTTATTCCATTTATGTATGTTAATGTCCCATGATTCCATGATAAGTTATATATTTCTTTTTATGGGATTATGTAATTCTTTGGGATTCAATAATGGTATGGAATTAGTTTATATTTAGTGAACTATATTTTTAACTTTATAAAGGTGAAATTTATTAATTAGTGATAATTTAATCATGGTTTTCATGTTTCCCCATGAAAAATAGTTCTCCCTCTCTATGTATCCCTTACTATGTTTTTTATTCTAATCCCACATTTTGAAATTTCATTCACTCAACTAAAATAATAATATAGTCAAGGATGGTTTCAAAAAAACATTATCCTATTAAAATAAGAATCAATATGATGCTTAATTTTTTGGATTATTTTTATAAAAGAATGTATAGTGTTTTTACATGTCTAATTGTAATATTTAACAATCTACATATGATTTAGGGCCTAATTATCTATAAATCTATGAAAAAATGATCCTCGAAGTGAATTAAAGTCAATTGTTATCTTATCTCAAGATTAACTAATGTTTAATGTTGGGGCCTTATAGTTAGTATCAATGGTCAATTTAGATATCATTAGAGGTTATGGTGCTATTCCATAATAAGTGACATGTTTTACATAAACAAAATTGGTAGTATATTAAAAATAGTCATATTTATTCTAGATAAATGGAATGAGTTTTAGATAACATGAATAAGTAAATCATAGTCTTTATCATATTCATATGATAGTATATGATGATTTTATTTATATACTCACACTAACCCTTTTTGGTTTTTGTTAATTGATAGATCTAATATGCACTAATGATAAAATTGATATGAAATAAAATGTGGTGGTTTTCTCGATAATCAAACTAATGAAATGGGAGAGGAAATTAAAAATATTATTTTTATTCTAAACCAACTATCAGGATTCCAGATTTACACCTTGATCCTTAGTGATTTTTAAGGCCCCATATATTTGAGAAAAGAATCTATATGGATGTTCATGTAATAGTCATAGAGGATGTAATATTCAACAAACTATTATTCATGGATGTGAAATTAAATACCTAGGAAAATGTTTTAATGCGACTGTAATATGTAATAGATGTGGAAATGAAGCCGTTAAAGTAGTAACCTTCCATGGATAATCGATGCATTCAGTTCACTCTATGAAAGGGAACTATTTTTTTTCTGAGGTCACAATTGAATGTTTTAAATGTGGTTCTGATGGTCATTACACAAACAGATTTTCTAAGAAGAAGGTTCAGGAATGGGTTCAGAATGAAAATATATATATCTGTTTAACAAAAATTTAATTTCATTCCAATTGAAGCTGAGGAAAATAAAAATGACCTATGAATTTTACAGATTATTTCTTAGCTCATTTTGTGACATTATTGAATTCTAGTAAATTATTCATGATTTTTTGAGGAATTAATAATTAATGAATAATATGGACAACATGGATAATGGGTCATGAATAATTTTTTATGATCAAGTTGTCTGTATTTTATGAATTGATCAATTATGTTGGATATATGGATGAAGATACGATAAAATGTGTTAATGATGAGATTTCATTGGAATACATATATTATGATTATAAATTATGATTATTATGTATTATTTTGGAATAATAATAAAATATTTTTTTGATATATCTATAATGAACATTTAGGGTATATATAATCATTGAATTCGAGGCAATTACACATTATAACATTTTCAGATGAAAATTGAATGGAATGAGTTAAAATTGAGGTTAAATTAATTTATGGTTATTTTTATGAATTTATCTCATGTTGGGAATGTAATAATAATTATATAGTTTTACAAAAAGGATAACCTATTTGATGGGTGACAACCTATCATGTCTGGTACGTTCGTGGGAATCGAACCCACAACGGAAGGGTACCAAGAGTGAATCACCTACCACTAGCATATGTGAAGTCCCAGGATTGTATGACTTATTATATTTAGATAAATGAATTTTTTTATTAAGAATAAGTTTATATTTTGAACTTATGTTTTATCAAATTGATATCTTTAGTATATAAAAATGAGTTTGTGATTAATTGATAAATGTTGTTTCAGATGAAATTCACTATTTTGGGAAGACTATATCCCAAATGAAAATATAATACTATGGGATTTCATTTGATGTGTAATGGTTTAATTTTATTTTGGAATAATCTGTGTCTTTTATGGACATATGGAGAAATTAGTTATTTTTGTAAATGAATAACCTATCCTGAAAAAATGTGATTAGGTTATTTACGTTTTTTATGAGACGATAAGATTGGTTGATGTTATTTGGAGATAAATGTTAAAATATATCATAAAAAACAATATGATCAAATACATCTATGTTTTGGGTTTCTATTTAATTTGATTAATTATAGTAATTTTACATATTTTTTTGGAATGGTATATCTAGAACATTGGTATTTCTATTGAATTTTGGATATTAAGGGTAATCCTTCTCTTTATAAAATATTGTTATTTTTTGGGGATTATATGACCTTGTACATGAAATTTTTCTTTTTATTAAGGAATAAAAGTTGGTTAAATATATATATTTTATCCTTTGTGGATTATGTGATTCTCTAGAAGTTTATTATTGTATATTAGGTGTTACCAATTAATATAGAATAATAATCATTTGTATAAATGATGAGTTTGTGGTAAAAATTTATTAAAGGATAAAACTCTACTTTTCATGTAAGAATATTTCCTTATGTTCTTACTCCATGTATTAAAATAATTCCCTTACATTATGATATGTATATTAAAATAAATACGTTTTCTGATTGACTTTTTTTATAGTGAAATCAATGGCTGTTTAGCCCATTCTATGTTTCTGGTTTTCAACTTGTTAACTTTATCCTGATCATGTTTTCTATCAATCTCCATCAGATCAAGATGGTTAGTTTTTCTTCCATACACATGTTATCACAAATGTAATCCTATTTTATTTTATCTTTGGTGACATTTTTATTATCTTTAATTCTCATATAGTGGATGTTTTATGGAATCTATTTTGGATAAGGGGTTGTAAGTGATGTTACTGATCCAAATTTTAAAATTTCAATGAAGCAATTTTCAAAAGGGGAAATTATTTAGCATTCCAAATTTTTAATGAATAATATCATTTCATATCTATTATTATTTATGAATAAGATATTAATTTTATGTTTTTTTGGATTCTTTTTCTGATAGCGTAATTGACACGCAACAACAGGTTTCTCTAATATTTTGCATTGCCCACAACATTAAGTTATACCAGAAAACAACAATATTATTATTTATTTAAGAGTTAGTTAACAACTATATATTATATTAGAGATAAAAAAATTACTAACTATAATATTATTAAATATTTTTTTAAAATATTTTGACTTTTACGAAATGAATTTTAGAGGCTTAAAATGTTAATGAATCCAATTTTAAACATAAAATACTAATTTATTTTTAAAAACTTGTTTCATTGTCGTTTGATTCGGAACCATTTATATATATAATTTTTTTCTCATTTATATGTTCTATTTGAAAAAATATACCTATTATTTAGAAGCTGGGCACAAAAATTTACTCTGGATGAAATGTTTATTTTATTCAAATAAAATCCATATTTTAAGAAATAGTGAAAAATAATGCATTTTAAATCATAACTGCATTTTCATATAATATATTTAAATATTAAGTTTTCCCTTTTAATTATTCTTAATTTTAATTTTATTATGTTTACATCATATAATACAATTTTCATCATCATGTGTAATATTACATTTAAATTTAATAATCACGTGTCAATGTTTGGACAGTTTTTATTTCCTAAAACCTCAAATTTTTGTTTTTTTAAATGGAATAAAAATTTAATTAATTACAAAAAAATTTGTGTTATGAATTTTAAAAAAGGATAATATATTTGGAATCATAAGGATGAAATTTTTGAAATAGGTACCTATTATTTTTAGAAACTATGAATTGTAATTTTAGTAATTATTTTTATTTAAAACTGTTAAATGGTAAATTATGTAAATGATTGTAAATTTTTTTCAACATTTTAACACTCCCCTAAAAAATGTACTAATCTTATTGGATGAGTTATGGGAGATTAAACAATACATATGAATGAACATTCTTGGAATTTGGGAGCAAAATAGGTTTGAAAATGATATGTTATAATAATTAATTTAATCTAAAGAGAAATATAACCCAAACATGTATATTTTTACTAAAACAATTTTAAGGTCTGGTTATATAACTGATCTACATTACAATATATATTCATTATAAATATAATGTAATTTTGGACATCATAGTAGTTTATTTATAATTTTTAGATATTCGATAAACAAATTTATTTGTGACACAATGATAATATAGTTATATCCTTTTTAATGAATTATTCTAATAAATGATTTCATAAACATTAAAATAAATAAAATCTGAATAAGTTGATGTCATCCATGAATTTTTGGGATTAAAATGATATTTTAGCTATTATTTAATTCCTTTTTAGAAAGTATTAAATTATTATGACTTTATGAAAAGTAAATTATTAAATAGTGTCATAATTGACAAAAATAAGTTTTAAAACAAATAATTTTTTTAAAATTATTCAATAGTCCTAAATATATAATTTTCATCCTAATTAATTATATAATGTTACATATGTTAATAAAGACCCACTTGTGGTTCAATTGTCATTATATAGTAGCTATTGTTATCATATATCATGAATATAGAAGAAGACATGGTAAGAGGTAATATTTTTAACTAAGGATTAAAGATAAAATAAAATGTCAATTTTCTAACCTAAACTTGTCTAAAACCTATTGGTTGAGATTATTACTAAACCCAGTCATATTATCCTAGGATTATATCACATTGGAGCATTCCTAATTCAAAAATAATTTTATTTATATAATATTTCAATACATTTCTATAGTGCCCATCCTCCCTCTTATAAATCGATCCCACCTCTACACACTTACTCACACATCTGAAGAACATATTATCATAAAAATATTGTTAAAATAATATCCTAACATCTCTAAATTTATCATATATGCCTCATTGTAGGAATAAAGCAATTGTGGAAATCATGTTGGCTCAAATCAAAAGGAGTTACCTGATTTAGAGGTAGTGTCTTATCTCGGCCTCTTTTCCTTCATTTTCATTATCCACTACCATTTATTTTCTTTTTTTATTATTACATAACTACAATGGTATCCTAAATAAATTTTTCTGTTGTTATTATATTGATTAAAAATACACTTACACACACCTATATCAGATGGATACAAACATAATGGGTTTATGTATGGAGAACTACTGCCACACGAAATGATATTTGTTCAATTTTCCCTACAACCTCTCATAGTGGATATATTCATACCTGAATTTTCAATCCCATGACATTATTAAAATCAACTCTTGGTTCTATTATTTCACAAGGTTTCTTGGTGTTCTAGGTTTAAATTGTGGTGTTTCTTGTATTATTGGACTATTACCTTGGTCTTGGGGGTATCGTATGGTAGTTGGAATCATCTCTTGTAAAAGGGATGGTATGATATTGTGGTGTTTTGAGTGGTATTAGTCACACACTTAGTGGCATCAAATTTTTTGTTTTTTTTAGGGGGTATATTCTCTTGACAAGTATGAGTTTTGGAGTGAATTGAGTTCTTGTTTTTTGGAACATTCATCCCCTATCCTTCACTTATCATTCCCAATAGGTTTCTCCCATTGGAACGCCAAAAATTTGTGGTGAATGTGTGGTTTTGGGATAGCTAGAACCAATCACACCTTTTCACCACACGATTTACTAAACCATGCATCCAAACCGTAGAAGGGTTTCCAGCTCATTGTTTTCTAAAATTCCATGTATTCCCTTCTAGAAATAATCCTTATATTCCTCTATATTCTCCATTTCTTGAGCTACCTCCATGGATAGCCTTAAATCTCTCTCTTCCCCATTGGAACTCAATTTTAAAGAGATTTTTTAATGGGGGGACTTCAAAATCATGCATATATGTAACTATCACTTTGATATCATTCCTTTCCATAGGGTTCTTTCACTCTTTATTGTGTTAATAAATTCCCAACATTTAGGGTTCATAGCTTGGGATCAACTTTGAGCCATTTTGGTGAAATATTGGTATTTTAGGTTCCATTTATATTCCTTGAGGTGCATTAGTTGTGAAATTGAGGTTTCACAACATGATTTGAGGGTTTTGAAACATTTGGTAGGTTATTAAATGTTTAAGAATTTCATGAGGAGTTAGCATGTTGGATTTAATTATTTTTTATTTTCCATATATGTTCTCTATGGTGTGAAAACTGTTTTTGATGGATGTGGTTATGAAATTAATTTTTTAGTTGCATTTTTTCATCACATTCGGTGTTTTTCCGTGAGTAATTATTGTTGTAGTTTTAAAAAATATAAATGTGGTTTTTTAGATGTTGATAAGGTATACCAATTATGGATTGGGAATTTATTAGTGTTAGGTGGACCTAAAATATGTATTTTTGAATTGATTTTGTATGTAAAACCTTGTTATGACTATTTAATGGGTATTATAAAAATGGGTGTTTTTCAATTGTGTCTTTTGTGGAATTTTTCGAGAAAATTTTATTACACATGACCGTTGTTTAGTAAATGTTGCATGGGATTCCAATTCTATTTCAGAGTGGTATTGGTGTCATTTTGGCCTTGAAAATGTGTTTTGAAATGGTTTTTTGTGCAAAACATGATCATACCCATTGAGTTTGTTTTATGAAAATTGAAAATGATTTAATGAGTCAAACAAATTGGGAAAGTGATGTTCATGTACTTTTTTTGTGGTTGTATTATCATAAAATAGATTTATGAAAATAATATATGTGATTTAAGATGTCAAAAATTATATAATGTTTTATGAATTGATGAATTTTTTTTCAAATTTCATGAATGCTGTGAAACACGTTTTTGGGGTGTTTTTATTCAGTATGATAAGAAAAATGAATTTCTAATGATAGAGGGTTTTATGTGACATGTCTATGGGATTTTGGGTGAATCTGTTATGTGGATGTGATATGTTCATGTTCAAATTAAATTTCGTGGCTTATTGAACTTGTTTAAGAAAAGTGGGAAACCTGAGTTTCTAGGTTGGTGGACATGTACTAGTATGCTAGTGATCCCTTAGGGATTGGCCTTAGTTTTATGTTGAATGTTTGAAGCTAACAAATATAACTAAACTATGATGGAGATGTTTTTGGGGAACCACATGGTTAAGGGTATTCCCTCTACCAGTGACATGTGTGCACGAGAACAAATATTATGATGATTACATTCATCGAGATACGAGACACCCGGGACACACAATGAGCTAGTGCATATGGGTTATTTCCCATTTCATGTATTCATTAGATAATTTATTTTCCCATCATAATACATTATATATGGCTGCAAAATTTGGTATCATTGGTACTCTGTATAAATTATTTGATTCATTAAATAATCTCACATGAAAACTTTTTTTATTTAATGTCTAATCTATTCAAAATTCATAATACCATTTAATGTTTATGAACACTTGAAATATTTTAATACTTGAATGTTTATCACGTGGAATATTTTAGTGGTTGAATCCAACTTGGTTTTTTATTACACCCAACTTACTCCTCTATGTGTAATTAGACGTGATTATTTTGTTCGCAAGCTTGGGTAGATCTTCTAGTGCCAACAGTTCAGGTTTCTAACTGTACATCATGTTGTAGTGTTGTTGAGATGGTTGAGGGAAGTTCTTCTTTCCATTTAGAGGTTCTTGGGATATATTTTTTGGTTTTAAACCTTTTTACTATTATTTGACAATTGATTTATATTATTTTATTCCACTATGAGATGTTGTAAAAGATGTTTTGTTTGGGAAAATCCTAATTTGTTATATTAGATTTGTTTGTAGTTGTATGTTTATAAACTCAGGTTAATCATTCAAAAAATCCATTTTTTGTTATTTGGGAACTTATTCCATGAAGTGGGGATTGGAAATTCTCTACATGTTATATGACTTTCCAGGTTTGGTGCCATTTTGGATGGCTACCATATTCGGTTAGATGAAAAATTTAATCAAAGGTGGATTTCCCTCTTGTGGAAAAGTAATTTTGGGAAGAATATGGATAGTCTAGAGATAGGATTGTTGGGAAATGAAATTCTGGTTATGGTTAGTCTTTTTAACAAGCACACCTTATGATGGGATTCATGTCTCAAGGAGAACTAGGGAATTATCGGTGTCCTTCGGTTTTCTAGGCTTGATAAGGATTAATAGAAATGAAAGAAGAGTTGGGCTAATGGTCTTAATTAGTTTGTAGGGCATGGAAAGCCACGTGGAGCCGGGGATATTTCCCTAGAACACACTTTTTAATTGTGACATAATTTGAATATCGCCACAACCATATTTCCATGTCACCAACCGAAATTTGTTATCCCTAGTATTTTCTTATGTTCTTTAGATTTGAAATATTGGAAGTGTGGTTTTATAGGAAAAATGACATGTAAATAAGAAGTGTACAGTTTTTGTGAAATGTTTTTATAATAAAGAGGGAATGGTTATATTATTTGAATGGTGGTACTGAATTTTCAGAATGGTTTCGAAATGGAAAATGGTGTATTTTCACCTCTTTTGAAAGTAGGAAATGTGATAAAGTTGCTTCAAAAAAAGTGCTTCCAATTGAGTTCCAAAAAATTTGGAATGGTGTTATAAGAGGATGTGATATTTTGAAATTAATTTCTATGAATTTGATGTGAGTATTGATTTGAATTACTGGGTCTTTTTCAAGAGTTTTTGAATCGATAAATTGGGTTTGATTTTGTGGTTAACAGTCTTAATAGAAATGAATTATTGGTTGACTATTTTCATTTTGAAGACTTGAATGACTTATCATTTTATGATTTGGTATTTCCATGAGAGAAAAAATGAATGGGGTTATATGGGATGATTTATGGTTAATGGAATAACAAGATGAGTGTTGGGATGGATATGAGGAGGGTGCGACCTGTGGAACAAAAAAGTTCATATGTGAGGCACATGGGGTACCATTGGTGGATTGGCTAACTGCTGAAGTATTTATTTTCAATTAAATGATTTTAAAGGAAAAATTTATGACTTTATGATTGCGTTGGGATGGTGTGTCTTACATTTTTTTTGGAAAATATTTTTGTGGGATATTTTTCATCCATGATCCTCTCTTGGTTGAATGGTGTTTTGAGTATCTATTGGTTCCATAGGCTGTGTTGTTTGGATTGTTAGTGGTCTCCTATGAGAAATGTTTCAGGATTCCATTATAGTGGTTCCCATAAAATATTTGTTTCTAATGTTTTGGCACATTGTGAGTAGTGGAATATCTTGGTTGGGTCCTTTTGTTCTTTCATTGGATAAGGCATGCCCCTATTAATAGTTAGTGCACAACTAAAGTGAATCCCAGATTGTATCTCATTAGAAAGCCCTTCTTGTTGATCAATATAATGAATCTTTTTATTGATTTTTAGAGATTCTTCCTACACCATTTTTCATTCTTAGGTTTTTGTATACTCATGTAGTGGGAGAGGAGACACAAAAGGTGGAAAGAGACCTTATTTTCTTATGTTATTTGAATGGTCGAAAGTCATTGTATTCTTGAGTTGTTAGTGTGGATGGTGTCTAAGAGGGCCTCTGGGTCCTTCATAGTTTCTTCGAAGCATGGGTTCATGTTAACCCACCAGTATTGTCAATCTAGTCATGAGAGGCCGTTATGGCCACATTCTAGAATTGTTTTTTGTTTGGGGACATTGTATAATGTCCCTTTCCATTTATTTTTTCTATCTATTGAAATGGTCATATCCGGTGACACATTGTGATTTCATGTGCACATTTTATTATAAAGGTGATGTTGTACACTTTTTTGTGGTCCTTGTTTTGTAAGGAGTTTGTATCATTTCGGGAAATCTCAACATCCTTTGTTTGGAGGATGATGTTTCTCTATATCCTTTTTTCTTTCCATTTTTCTTATAATTAAATGAGGAGTGATGTGTGTGAGCATTCAATGAACTTCTTTCTATGAAATGTCATGTAAGGGTAATCTGGGTTTGGATTGTGTTATGTCTTTGTGAACCCATCTAGGTTTAGGGTATAGTTTTCATTGCACCAAATTGAGAAATTAAATTTGGGGGTGGTTCCAAATACCAACTATGAAGCTAAATATACTTCAATAATTTAAGATCCATCCCTGGGTCCGAGTGTTAGATGGCACATAGTTAGGGAAAATCATAGGGTTCTTCGAAACCCCTGTACTAGGACCAATAAGAAATATTAAAGATGGGTAATATTTTAAACATCATTTGTCGTCATCTTTCTATTGTTATTTCTAGTTGGTGGAATGTGGTGAGAGGGCCTCATGGCAATGTCAATACCTTAATGTCATTCCCTTCCCATTTTGTTTCTAGTGAGTTTTTGGAGAATGGTTTGTGAAATTTTCCAAGTAAGTTTTCACATATAGTTAGTAGTATCCATGACCAATAAAACAATGCATATAGAAGGATCCCCACAATCAGTGCAGTATTTCATAAACCATGTGGACTAAACATGTGATCATCCTAACACTTTAATTTTTGGGGTCATTTTGTGTTGGGAAATGCTGTTCAGTTAAGATAATTTATTCTTATGGATGGGATACCTACTTATAGTGTTATTTATGTTCTTTTTAAAAGGCCTAATGGAATTTTACCCCTTGTATAAAGGGAGTCTATTCGGGCCTCTCCCTGTTTGTGTCCACATTTTGAATTGGGAAAAAATTAAGATGAATTTTATAGTGGGGATCCCTTTTGTGTCTACCATTAATAATTACTCATATTTGTCTCTGGTTTTGGAAAGGAAGTATTTTTCCTTGTTCAGAGATATCTAACTACCAACATCTTCGTTCGGTAAATGTTGGTATTGTAGAGCGCTCAATGGTTTTGTAAAAGTATGGTAAGTGTAACCTGGTTCGAGGTTGTTTTTCATTTGATTATGTCTCTATATTTGTGTTGAAATAGTGTTTGGGGAGTTTTTTGGGGATAATGTATTAATTTTCATGGTTGTTTTGAGAAATTGGTGTGTGTTTTGTTTTGTGAGATAATTCCATCCTTAATTGATCATTAGAAATTTAATTACCTTTAGGGGAGGAGGATACATGGAAATGGAGTCCATCTTGGTTTATCTATTTGTTTTGGATCTTTCATTTTTCCTTGATTTGTATTTACAGAGTCAAACAGATTTATGGTGGGAAGAATTTTCACACCTAAATTTTCAATCCCAATGATTTCATTCAAATCCACTTTTGAATCTTACATTTCTCTTGGTTTCTAGGTGTCCTAGGTTTGAATTATGGTGTTTCATGTGTTTCTGATCTATGAACTTGGTTATGGCAGTAATGTATGGAACATGGACTTCTCTTTTTACAAAGGTATGGTAGGTGGATGTGGTTTTTTGGACATATATTAGTGACACTCCTAGTCACACCAATTGTAATGTTCGTTTTTGAGGTTGTTTGTACCCATGAGTTGAATGCATTTCGGGGTGAAAATAGTTCATTGTTTTGGGAATTTTCCTCCCCTATACTTGGCATATCATTCCTCCTAGGTTTACCCCTTATACACCCCTTAAATTTATGGAAAATTGAATGTTTTTGGTGGATATAATTTTTTTCAGAGTTTGGCCGCACAATTTATTAAATCATGGAGCCAAAACTTCCAAAAGTGTCCTGCTCATAAATGTCTTTTCTGAAGATCCATGATTAACATTCCCAAAATAAACCAAATCATCCCCTCTTTTCTCCATTTCATGACCTACCACCATGGATGAAATTATTTATCATATGTGTAATGTGAAAACAAGAATTTATGAGCTCAAATCCACATTAATGGAAAACATGGGAGATAATAATAATCACTTAAACATATCATAATCTTGAGGGTTTGAGAACCCGATCATAACATTTGAAAACCATTCTGAATATTTCATTGATCATAATCATTGGTTTGGAAATATATATTATTACTTCATAAGTAATGAATCATAAATTTATAAAAGAATATGATTGTTGATATAATATTATTTTCCAATGACATATGTTTTTTTAATAAACATAATAATTGAAATCATAGACATAGTTACCGATCACTCCAATACTCTCTCTAGGGATTATGTTCACAACCCAATCAATTGTAAACTTTGTCAATGATTACACCAATGCCTATTATAGTATATTTTTTTAATTACCAATCTTTCATATACATATCCATAGTGCACTCCCAAGATGATAATAGTAGATATATCTCTTATTGACATGTATTCACACTCAATTCAATTTATTATTAAGTCATGATATATCCATATTTACATAATAAATTAGATGGATAAATAATTATCTTCTAATACATCACAAATTTAAAATAATTCATATTTGTTCCATAGGATAAAAAATTCATTATATCTTTACTCGTGGAAAATAAATGCGTTTAAAAAACATTTCAACATTTCATCATAGAATTTATCATGGAATATAAATGGGTTTTATAAAATTAATATCATAATAATCATCAAACATCTGGAGAAATAATATGGATTTTATAACAATATTATGTCCTCATTAATTCATAGGTAACATCAATGTAATTCAACATTACTGAAAATTCATTTGAAAGATTCATAGAAGATTTGTTGAGGTTAATATCGTTTTCATTTTGAAATAACTTCATAAAAATGTAAATAAATTCCAATATATTATCGAAATAATTTTTTAATGAACATAATAGAATCATTTATCGGAAGAATCAAAATATTTATTGGTCATTATACAGTGAAATTCCGTCGAGATCATGTAAATTTATAGAAATGAATCATTCATATTTTTTTGTGATAATTCAAGAGTTTCTTATTCAGAATAAAAATAGAATATTATGCTTAATATTATTTAAAAAATTAAATATGGTACGAAATGTACTTAATCTTTCAGTGTATAATAGTTAAATTTTTCTTAAAAATATTTTTAAAAAACATGGTCATAAAATATATTTTTTCAAGTTGAAGAATGTGTAATATCAATGGAAAATGTATAATTCCAGAAATAAAAATATGTTACTAAGCATATTTATATAATATGGAGTTAAATAATTAAATTTCCTCATTTAATCTTAATCATAAATAATCTCGTAAAACATTGTTGTTGTGACACAAAATTCCCTCTTATATGGAAAGATCCATTTCAAAACCTCATAAAAGGATGTGACATATAAGTATGATTAAATGCCAAAAAAATTATTATATTATTTATAACGTATATCATTTTTCATTATATAAAAAAAATGAAACAAGTGGTCAATAGGTCATAGTACTGACATAATTAATTTTATTTATAGGAAACTCATTCCTTGAATTATAATTTCTTCGAATGCAATCTATCATATGGTAAAAGAAAAATAATTTTTTTAAATAATTAATAGATCCACATAAATACATATAATATTATATAATATCCATATAATGCATTTCAAAATAAAATAATTATAATTTCCTTATTAAAATAATCCTTCCAAGTGTTTATTATTCATCATTTTTGATAATTCTTGTTTTTTTTGTTTTTGTCCATCTACATTTTTCATTGTTCAATCATATCAAGTATTTTAATAGTGATATAAAAACAATATTTTGTAATTGTATTTTAGATTTTTAATATTTTATTTATATAAAAGATTAATTACATAGTTCACAAAATATTATAGATATTCAAAGAATGAATGTGGTTGTTTTGACATTATCATTTAGTTAAATATTAAAATGGTAAAAATCACTAAAAAATTGAATGGAAACATATCATGTTAGATGTTTTGGAGATTATATATGATATAAACTCATAAAATTTTATTAATTCATGATTTTAATGAATAAAATGCCTTGCAACATTAGTTTATGCAAAATTAACCAATATTATGTTTATATTGATCATGAAAAATAAATATGGTAAATTTTTTTATTAAAAAATTATTGTTTTGAAATTTTTTAATAATAATATTTAAAATTATAAAAAATTATTGAATTCATTTTATCTGATAATATAAAAATAATTTATGGAATTTAATATCAAATGAAATAATTAGAACATGTCAAAAATGTTTTTTCTGAAAAATTCCAAGTATAAAAATTTTAGTATAATAAATTCAACAAATTAATTTCATCCAATGAAAATTATTTGATTATTAATAATACAATATTGATATGGTTAAAGTTAATAAATAAAATATATATTATTGAATAAAATTTTAAAGAAAACTATTGTGTTAGAATTAAAATTAGTTTTTTTACAATTGATCATGATATCATACCATTTGTTAAATTATCATAAAATTGTTCTAATGCATATTTTTAAAAACTAATTTAAAAATTGGTATTTTTTTTATAAATTTATTTTATGCATTTTTATTGAAAAAAATTATAATATACTCAAAAAATGTTAATAATGATAATTTTTAGGACAATGTATTATGATTAATAAAATTTCTAAAATAAATAATTATTTCTCATTATATACTAATTTATCATTAAATATTATTTATTATGAATATTTTTTCATAATTATGTTACTTATATTTATACTATTATATTAATAATGTATTTTATTGTTTCTCATAGAATAATAATACTTGATTGTTTATAAAAGATCATTGTTGTGTGGTATATATGATAGTGATCATAATGTTTTTTTCTTGAAAATAATTTTTGTCACGTTACCCACATATATAAATTCCATACTCGTAAATTGATCATATTCATTATAATTAATTGTTTGATATGTGACAATATATCTATAGAAAAATGATTCCTACTATGGGATAATAAAAAACATCTTAAAATGAGGGTATGGGAAATATGAAGGGAATCTAGAATAACACATAACTAGGTTCCCATATAGAATAATGTTAGAGGGAAGTGAACATATTGACATATAATAAAATGTAATTCCAATATAATTATGTTGAGTGGTATAGAATTTAAATCATAATAAAATAAGATATCGTGATAAATTTAATGAGAAAAAAACCAAAAATAAATGATGTTATGAAATGATCAGCGATTCATAAGAAATGATTGTAACATGGTAACATTTTTTATGACCCCGTTAAAAGTAATGGGGATATAAATTTCTTTTAAATTTATTAATATAATTAATTATACATAATTTAAATTTATAATTTCTTCAATTAATCGATTTCAACCAAAATAATATAACTTTGACCAAATGAATAGTATATGAGAGGATTTTTTATGATATAAAAACTAAAATATACATCTAAAATATAACTTAATACAAAAAAGGATAACACATTATTCATCCATTATTTAATAAATAATAATTTGTATCACAATGCATGATAATACAAATATTTTATAATCATTAATATCATGAAATAGTAAATTTTACTTTAATGTTTCCAAATTAACACAAACTGATCAATATAAATTATTCCACCAATAAATAACTCGCCATACCAAATTATATCCACATTAATGATTTAATTTAACTCTTCATTTATTACATAAGTTTGAGATTACATTCAAAAAAAATTATGTTATTCAACCCATATAATAATTCATATTAAAATAATAGCATATATATATATCTGGAACCAGTGAATCATGTCCTAAATTATCAGTAGTCAGCATGATTATGCATATATAATCTAAAATTATTTTTAAATTCAATATAATATCATTGATTAAATACTATCCTAAAATTTAACTCATAAATTGAACATAAATTACTCCCAAAAAATCAAATTATCAATGAATCAGTTTTATATAATCATGATGTTCTATTACCCATTATCCACTAGACAATAATTCACATACCATTTAATAATAAACAAACTAAAATGGTTATTTAATCCTCAATATATAATTCTTCATAAAACCAAAAAAATGGTTAAAATAACCTCTAGATATCATCACATAACACATCAAAAGGCCTATCTATATCATTAACCTTATAACCAACCCGAAATTTTATTACCTATGATGGTATCCATCACTTTTAGGATATCACCAAATGAAAACATATATGAATAAAAAATAAAATAATGATTATTCCAAAAATAAAATCACATACTATTTTTATAAATCCAAAAGGGAAATTAATGTCATTATTGAAATCATAAATTACTTCTTCATCAAATCACTAAAAAATTTCAGGGCCCCAAATTCTATCTAATCTAAACCATCAATGTAAACTATCTAATTATCTGAACAATAAAAAATCACATTACAACAAAAAAAAAATTCATTGTTAATGGTTTCATAAAACATATGTTTTCAATACATTTGAATATATTATTGAAATTTCCATATATTTATTATGATTCATATATCCAAAATATCATCGATAAAACACTTAACCAAAATATTATCTCTAGTACATATATGAGACACTTCATTTCTTTAACATCGATAATTGGAAATCATATGTCATTCCTTGGTATTTTAGTTAACCCTTGGTTTAGGGAATGAGTTATGATAAGGTTTTTTCCCCATATCGGATAATTTGAACTATAAATTGTTTTGTAAGGAGAAATTGATTTTAATCTATTGAATATTCATTTTCGATGGAAATTATTTTCGATATTCCATTAAATTCCACACAGAAAAAACCATCTTTACATACTTATGAATCATTTAGCTTCTAATTTCTCTGTATATTCATGACATATAGTATACATAATCACAAATAATTTATAGTCCATGAAAAAACACCATTATATACTTAATTTTTTTCCAGGAAACTCACTCATATTTATATTGTAAATCATATAAAGAGATTTAATGTTATAAATGACCCAACAGTAATTATATCCTAATCCCATTACAATTGTATTATTTATATAGACAAAAATATAATTGTTTATTAAATTTTCCATCAAAACAATTTTTAATTATCATAATACATCCTAGGTATTCCTGTTACATGATTACTGAGATGATGTTGACAAAGCTCGAAGGGAGTTCTCGATTCCCATAGGTCAACAACTAGCACATGGAATTAATAAATCGAAAGTGGGAATGGTTTATCCAAATTAATTTTGGTAGTGAAAATATATAGTTCATTATGCATAATAATATGATATCTTATGGTTGTAAAGTACCAAAAAATAAAAGGGCATAAAAATTCAATGAACTACAACCCATGTACCAGAAAAGAGGAAAGGCTTACCTGTGTCCCTAATAACATAACTCACCAATGCCAAAGTGCAATTGCTGGATCCAACTCTAACTGATCATTTCCTACTTCTTAGACACATAAAGAGATAATATATAATCACAAAATGTAATAAGTTGTGTGTGAGCTAAGAAGCCCAGTATGGTCTCACCAAGGATTCTGTAATGGATGACAATAATTGATTTACCCAAAAAATGCATTCAATTTTTAAGGAAATGATTTTTTTCATTTTAATGAATATTAAAAAATTCATCCTCTAAATGTCATATAATGGAAAAAATAATTTTACCAAATACATTACAAGTAATGGAATTTTTCTAAAATAACATATTAGATACAACACATACATAATTCTTTTATGTAAATTCGAAAGGCACATAAATCAGTTTTACTAAATTGTAACATATTTATATCTCAAATATAAATAACAAGGGAATAATATGGTCAGGTTCCAAATAGGTATGATTGTTTTTTGGGATATCGTACTCTTTACTCTCTAATTTATCTAAGAAATATTTGTATACCCAACCCCGTTACACAAGCCAGAGCTAAGTCATCACCCACCCATCGATAATATGACCCACATCATGTATGTTTTCAATTATTTTAATACCTTTGAGTGTGTCCAAATAACTCACCAACTACTTAAGGATGTATGTTCTCTTAAAAATTATATGATGGGATATTTATTTTAAGACAATATTAAATACAATTATTTCTCATTCTCATATTTTAGATTCCCAATTTTCCATATAAAACAAGAATGAGTTCCAATAAAAAAACATGACTATTTTGTAAGGGAAAATAATAGGGATTCAATGAAAACTTCATATTCCATTTTCAAAGGATTTAAATTGTAATAACTTCATTATTTATAGAATAATTTATTTTTATATTTATTATTTTTTTTTTAATATAGCAATTCATAAAAAAATAATTCATGATATAGTTACTATTTTATAACATTATTATTTCAATTATTTAATTTAATTTTGACAAAGCATTTTAAAATATTAATTTCTTCAATTTTATATTTTCATAATTTTAATTTTAGAGAATTTTATGAAAATTATTAATTCTTAAGTAACATTGTAAAACACTACATTAAATTTAAAAAAAATTCATCAAATTTATTTATATAGTTATATTTTCATTTTAATTGGTTTAAATTTATAATTAAATATTTTTTTATTCAATTAATTAAATTATAGGACATTGGAATTATTGTCACATTTAAATTGTTTTTAAATTCATTATGAACTTCTGAAAATTTTTAATTCAAAACACCGTTTTTTCTATCTATCAATGTGAATAATATTAAATTAATTTTAACTAGTTATATTAATTTAATTTTATGAAATTTACCATCAAGGTTGTAATTTATATGATATTTTTTATTATTGGAAGTAAATTATTATTTTTTGTGAAATTAAACTTTAGTTTTTTGCGGTTTTTCGGGGTAAATGATGTAATATTGTGAAAAAATAATATTTTATGTATTACAAATTTACCATAAAACATGACCTAATTTCAATGGATTGCTATTTTCAACCAATGGAATCCACAGGTCTATTTTAGGAAATCATATAGCCACCATTATGATTTTAATCTGTTTATAGTATTTTTTCATTGAAAATTTAAATTAACAAATTAAATACGTTTCCTAATCAAGGATATATGTATATATACATTATGAACAAATATGAATTATTACTTTGAACATAATTAGTTTTTTTAATACAGTATTTTACTTTTTTTAATATACGAAATAATTATCAATAATGACTCTACAATACTTATGCGGTACTTGTGAAAGTTTACGAATAATAAATGAATTGATATTATTAAAATTATAAGAATTATAACATGAAAAAAATTGGGTAAAATGTTTTACGAAATGATTGAATTACCAATATTAATTTACTTGAATTGGGGACGTGTTTGGCCCACATGGATTATAGTATTCCATTATTTTATTTTATTAAAAATAATGTCAAAAATATCAAACAGTAATTTTATAATTTTATAATATTATTCTACAAGGTTTTCCAAGAAATTTCGAAAAAGAATATTCTATGGAAGGATAATAAAATTTTTATTGTCATGGAAATTTATTTTCATTTTAGGAAATATAAAATTACATCAATGGATTGAACAATTATACTAAAATTAATATTTAGTTAATCAATATATAAAATTAATGATATTAAATTAAATGAAATTAAAATAATATTTTATTTTTATTTCAAATAAATATTTATATAGTTAATTATAATATGAATCAATTATAATAAAAAATTTAAATATAATTTGAATATTTGTTTTATGTCTGTTTATCGTCATGATTGTGAATAGTTTTGAATTAGAAAAAATATTTCATTTATGAATAAAATATAATATTAATATATTTTAAAAATCATAATTTATAAAAAAAGACAAATTTTAATTTTTTTCACTGAAAATATGATATAATATTATTTTTATCCCTTGTTGGGGTCTCAGAAGCTATAATAAATTAATTACATTATAATAATTTTGAGAAATTCTTACATTACTAATATCCTCCATATTAAATGGAGGCTCTCTTTTCAAAAATTTATATCACCCCAAGACATATAGTTTGGATAAATTCTACAATATTCCCTCCTTATCATCATTTGACACATTGATATTCATCTAGTCTCACATAAAGATCAATTCCAATAACAATTAATTGGATATATAGGTTATTTTTCAAGAATTAATGAATATTTTTATTCTCTTAAATTCATTTTCAATTACACCATCTCCCCACATCATATGAAATGTTTAATGAAAACATCAATAACAACTATATAATGAATTTTTGGTCTTATTATGCTATATTCCTCATAACATAACTCATCTTCTCATTTATATTTTAAATAAATGAATCATCATTCGTGCTGGGTTACATCACCTTATTCGTTGATAATGATTTATCATTTCCCTTTTACCAAAATCAGGGAATGTTAAATTTCAAACCAAATTATATAAAAAGACCTAAATATTTATAACTTACCCCTTAAGTATTATTTTTTTCATTTTAACAATGAAGAGAAAAAACATACCAAGGAATCCATGAAAACAACACACACAAAACAATCAAATTTACAAAATTTTGTTAATTAATTGGTTAGAAATGTTATAAGAAGAAAATTAAAGGTCTGATAAATATGATTTCAGATTTTAATATATTAATAACATTATTTAAAACAATATAATTTTTTAACAATATTTATGGAACTCCTACCCGAGTTAAGGGACATTCCTTTTAAAATCATTTTAATTTGACATTTTATAGAATTAAAAATGATTTTTTATTTTTATATGGAATGAACAATCTCTCTTGATGAGATATTACTATGATGTTTCTATTATATATTCTCATATTTATTTTTTATAATACAATTTCATTGTTATGGTCTTGAATTTATAATTTTTAATTGAATTTGTTTTATGAATAAATTGTACATATAAAATATGAAAGTGATTTTCTCAAGGGTAGAAAGGTAATTCCAATTATTTTACTCATGATATATTCCTTAGATATTTTATATTGGTTTTATCCAATTATATCTCTAGTTATGATGGGTTGAAACCCATTACAGCTTAAGATATATTTGTATGAGCCCATTATAGCTTTAGTTATGACATGGGATCCCCATTATAGCACTATAATGCATTGGGTACTCTGTAGATGGAAGTTGACCTACAAAATATTCCATGTCTAATATAGAATGTAGGAGTGATATACTAAATATTCCCCTTGGAAACTGCATTATATTTTTACTAATTCAAATGACATTTCATGAAAATGGTTTATAATGAGGTTTCCCTTTATCACTTGAGAAACATTTTTTCATCGTTTATTTCCGATATTATGATTTTTGTGCTTATCCAATGTGTTCCGATGTTTTCTATATGTTATAATAATATTTAAGATAAAGTATAAAGTGTACTTAAATTTTATGATGATTTTAAAAGTGAACAAGCTTTATTTTTAAATGGTTTATATGATGAAAAATAGATATTGTATTAGTAGCATCCAATTTGTTTGAATGAGGTTCATCTTGAATGTATTTTTTCCTAATATTCTAAAACCTTATACCTAAAAAGATCCCTAATTTGATATAATGTTTGTTATAAACTATGTGTTAATTATTATGTAATTCTTTAAGCCTGTGTCCTTATTGTTGATTTTAAAGGATGGTTTAGATAAATTTATTGGTTATGATGTTGTTAACAGAATAACATAATTTTTATTACTATATATTTTAAAAGATATATTATTTATTGATTATCATGTTTCAACATCAAATATTTTCCTATTCAGAATACTTTTCCATAGATGAAACATGGAAACCGAAGTAAAAAAGTCAATATCGGAATGATATTCTTTGGAGTTTAGAGCCTGGAATGGTGGGAAACGGAACCAAGTAGTGTGTGATTGTAATTCCTTAGTTAACACAGGTGATAAATGGTGGCGTTATCCATTCTAGAGAGTAACCTGATCTACCAAGAACAAAAATCCATTTTTTGTATCATTTTTTAAGGAAAAATCCCTTAGAATTCCGTATAATGACAGATAAAATTATATAAAATTATGGATTTATTAACTAGAAAATATGTTTGATGTCATCGGATTTCAAGAAAAATAAAAAGTTAGCACTATATATTTATAGTTTTAAACATGAGGTCGATATGTACCAGATTTTACTTAGAACATTGATAGTTTTGTTAATAGACATTAGTTTGGTTTGAAACCATTTTTTCAAAAAGCGTTGGATAAAAGATAGCTTAAAATATATGATATGTTTGTTTGTTTTTCATATGAATGATTATATGGTCTTTCCTTACCCATAAGTTCTCGTTTATGAGAATAGTAAGAACTGTTTGGGTTGAAAGTCATTGGGGGAATAATTTTTCAATGAAATTGGGAAGTATGAAATTAAATTACACTTCTTGTGAAAGGTCTTGTAAGAAGTATCATGGATAATGTATAGAAAATTATGGGAAATTAAAATGATATAATTTTATTTTACATACATCATGATTATATGGAAAATAATCAAAAAATTAACAAGAAGCTGATGGTGACATCATTTAACTAGGATGAATTGGTTTTTTTGGATCATGTGTTTCAATTGCTTGTCACTCAGGCAGGAAATCAACATGATCTGAAGCATAATGTTGTCTAAAAATCCTTTTCAACAACATAAATAGATGTTGATTGACCATAAAAAGATGTATCATGTACACTACATGTACTTATTGATTCAAAAAATGATATCTTTATTTTACGATCTAGGCATTCCTTCACTGATGATAATTTTTCTACAAAATTAGAAACTCTTTCTCATGAAATGATTCTAGAACACATTGTAAAAAATAATATTATAAATACTTAGTCAAAAAGAAATTATAAGAATATTCCTATATTTCCCTGTGGAAAATGATTTCCTACAAAACTTGTTGTGTTGACATTAGTAGAGTTTGATGATATATTGGCTATGGACTGACTTTATTTATATAATGAAATGAAAGATTAAAGATAAATAGAGGTTTTTTTCCAGAATGAATTTTAGGTTGTGTACATTAATGAACCCATTCCATTAATAACATATCAGAATTGTAAATATAAATTAAAATATAGAAATTATTTTTATCATCCACACATTGTAGAAAACAACAGAATGGTTCGGATCAGTGATGTGTTAGTGGTAATTGATTATGTTGATATATATATGGATGAATTTCCTAGTGTTATTACATCTCATCTGATTGATTTTGTATTTGAATTTTTTCTTTATTGTATGAAAATTTTTATACCCACTTATTGAATGCCTCGAAAGTAAAATTTTCATTTCAAAAAGTAGCTATATGATTTATTAGATAAAGGCATCATCCAATGAAGAACATCACTATGGGGTTCTCCTATATTTTTTTTAAAATAAATATGGTTCATTAATAATTTTAATCGATTATAGATCATCGAATAACATAAAAAGTTATGAACAAATATTATTTTTCCTCATATCAAAGATTTATTTGATCATCTCTAGAGGGAAAATTATTTTTCGAAGGAAAATATGAGGTCGGGGTACTATTAGGTGAATATAAAGAATGTATAAATCTCAAAGACTTCATTATATACTAGATAAGGGCATTATAATTTTTTTTATATTATATGGGATAACTAATGATCAACATTTATTCATTAATGCTACATATAGATCATTTCCCAGGATCTGGAGTAAGATGGTGTCTTCTTTTATTAATGACATTTTTGTATATAAGAAATGTAAATAAGAGCATGAAAGACATAAAATGGTTTTTTAAACCCATAAATGAAAATAAACTATATGGAAAATTCAAAAAGTGTGATTTTTTATTGAAACATATTTAGTTCTGTGGTCATATTGTATCCATAGTTTCCATAACTTTTGATCCTACTAAATATTGAATTTTTGAAGAAAGTCAAATACCCAAAAATATCATTGAGATTCGTAGTTTTCATAGTTTGGTTGGATATTACCATTGGTATGGTAAAATATTTTCTTGGTCATCTAGACCACTAACTATGTTAATTAGAAATAGAGTTATATTAATATGGGCAAACGAATTTGGTGATTGTTTTTAGGAATTTTAAAAGAAGAATAGTTTGGGATCCAGATCAAACCATACATTATAGATGTGGTGAAATTTTTATCTATAGTGATGATTCATTGAAGGTACATTATAATGTTATAATACAAAATGATCAGGTAATTTCATATGATTCATATTATTTGATGCCTCTTGAGTAAAAATACCCTACACATAAATTGGAATTCACTGATGTTTATTTTTCAATCAAAATTTGGAGCCAACATTTTTATTGAGTAAAATTTGAGATATATTCTATTTAAAAATACTTGATGTATATATTTACTCAGAAATAAATGAAGATGAGATATATAATATGAAGGGAAAAAATCAATGATTATTATTTCCTGATCTAATACCAACATTGAAAATAATGTATAGTGGATGATGATATGTGTTTGAAAAATAATTCTACATTAACCATGATGTTTTTGGAGCATGAAACCTTGATGAATTAGTTTTTTAAATTCTATATTTGATGTTTTTTGAGTAGGAAATACCTTTTTTATATTTTAGGTGTAAGTGAAAACATATCTATCTAATAGAATGAATAAATTATAGAAGGGATACTATGATTTCTATAAAATGGAAGAACTATTTAACAAAAGTAATCTGAATGGTTTTAATATTGACATAGATTTGTATTGTTTTTTTGAAGTGGTTATGTTTCCCATTTGAATAATAATTGATTAAATAGTATTCATGTGAATGTTATAGTTCTTTATTTCCAATTCATCATGGATAAACTATGATTTACATGGATAATATATATTATTACTTGTGGAATGGAATGAAAATCGATATATTATTTTTAACATTGATATGTTTGACATGTCAATGGTTTGAAGCATAGTGGTAATAACTAATGGTGATTCATAAAGAATTTTCAGTACCAGAATGAAAATGGGAAATCATATCATTATACATCATTGTTGGACTACTATTGACATGTCAAGGTAACAAATTGAACCAGTTTATTATTGATCACTTGATGAAATCTACTCATATATTTTCTATTTGAGATTATATTTATTATGACTATCATTATAGACTATACCTTAATTAAATTGTTGGGTTTCTTGCAGTTCTTCTCTACATTCTATCAAATTTTAATCCTAAGTTCTCTTCGAATTTTTAGATAGGCCTACAAAATTCATTGGGATTCGAAATTTATTTTAGTGCATCTTTTCATCCTCAATAAGTTGTAATGTCATGATAAACAATTAAAAAATTGTATTAATTTATATGATCTTGTTCAATAGATTACTAGGGTTGTTGGGATCAACATCATTAATTAGTTGATTATTTTTATAATAGTTTCCATTATAGTAAACAGATATATTCTTTTGAGGAATAATATGGAAACTAGTGCTGAACTCTAGAATTATGAGATAATGTTAGAGAACAGAAGTTAATGGGACCATAATTACTAAATTAATTATATGAAAAAGTTATGTGGATTTAGTGGCATATGTGGATAGCTCAGTACGAGAAGAAAAGTTATGTAGATAATAGGAGGATGAAAATTCTATTGAGGTAGGTGATCATGTCTTCTACAAAATATATCCTTATAAAAGTGTTATATGATTCAGTAAGATAGGAATTCCAATTCCACATTTCATCAGACCGTTTGAAATCTCATGGAGAAATATAGACCAGTTGCATACCAAGTAGCTTTAGATTTGGGTTTATCTGAGGAACACAATGTTTCTCATTCTTAAATGTTATTAAAATATGTGCTAGATCCATATAAGTTTTTGATCCCAGAAGTATTTCAACTAGAAGATAACCTTTTGTATGAGTTTTTTTTCATATACATGATCATAGAGTGATGTTTTTGTAGAATAAATTAATTTACCATGTTAAAGTTTTCTAGTGAAACCACATGGTAGAAGAAATTACATGGGAATAAAAAATGAAATAAGGGGAATGTATCCTAATTTGGTTTATAAGTGAATATAAATTGAAAAGAGGAAATTTCCAAAAAAAATATGGAGAATGTGACAACCCTTATATTTATAGAATGATTTTTTTCAAATTTTTTAGTCTTCTTTATTTAATTAGTATTTCAAAAAATATAATTTTTTTTATATTTATTTAGTTTATAACATTAAATTTTCAATTATATAATTTATTTATGAAACAAAAATTAATTTCTTATTTCATAATGTTGAAATTATATTAGTAAAAAAAATATATGATTTTTTGAAAAAGATTAATTTTTAATGAATATAGAAAAACACTGCTTTTTATTTCAAAAATACTTTTCCATTATATAAATTTATATTGTTAGCTTATAATATTAACTGATTATAATATTAATTAAATCCATTTTTTTGTTAATCTATTTTAGTTATGTAAAATCAATTTCAAATTGAAATTGTATATTAAAACATTATGATATTTTAAACATTTTTACATTAAAACCTTGTTTTCCAGGTCTATCATTCAAATAAATTTTAAATTAATTTTAACTAATAATATTAATTAAATTTTGAGAAATATAAATAATATTATGTAATTCATGTAATTTTTTTTTTCTAATAGGATAAAATTCATTTTTTTTTTAATATTAATTTTAGTTTTTTTACTGAGGTTAAGTGTAAATAAAGTAATTACGTGTAAAAATAATATTATATGTACTGTCAAATTACCATAAAACATATCCAAATTCCATTGGTTGAGAAATATTCTCCGAAATTCATTCATAAGACAATTTTATGATAAAATTGAGCCACTTGGTTTATTTTAATACATTTAGAGTATTTTATTCAATGAAAATACAATTCAAAAATTAATGACATTTCTTAATCATTGATAAAAGTAAATATACATGATGAATAAATATAAATGATTATTTTAAAAATAATTATATTATTTTATTGAAATTTTTTCTTTTGTAAATTTTTTATATAAAATAATTAACATTAATGACTCTTCATCGCAGATAAAGTCCTTGCGCAAGTATATAAAAATAAATAAAATGTATTTATTAAACATTTAAGAATTATTTAATGAAAAAACTTTTGGATAAACACTTTTTTATTATTAAATAACGACCAATATCATGTTTGGATTCGAATTGGAGTCATTTTGGACCCACATGGATCACATTAGACAATTTATATTAATTTTCTAAATAGAAATACAACATGTTCATACTATAATTTTTAATTTGTTTAATATTTTTTTACTAGTTTTTCTAGAAGTATATTTAGAACATGAATTTTATTTTAAAATATAATAAAAATAATTTTTGTATATAAATTTATTTTAAATTTTTATTCACTATGTAATTACACTAATGGCTCGAATGGTAATGTGGCGGTAAATATTTAATAGATAAATAAATCAAATTAATGATTTTTAATATTGTAATATAAATATCATTTTTTATTTTTAATTAAATTAATGATTTTAATAGGTAATTATAATATGTATATGATATAATAAAAATTGGTATTCGAAATGGGATTTTTTTTTGAATTTTTTAAGTTCATGATCCTGAATAGTTTTAAATTTGAAATATTGATTTTTCCACTGATTAAATATTTTATTAAATTATTTACAAAAATTGAAAACGAAAAAAATTAAATAATATGGTCTAAAATATGATATAATATTAATTTTATGAATTTTTATGTCTTAAAATCTATAATAAATTTATATTAGTTTAATTATTTGAGAAATTCCTATGTCACCCCTCACCTCAATTATAAAAGTAAGCTCCCTCGTTCACATATTTTAATCCCCCCAAGCCATATTGATTAGTTACACAAACTCTAACAAATTTCCTTTTTATTAATTCCCTCATTATTTTTGCTTCTTTTATCCCTAAGAGAACACCTCTATGATCCTTTATAGGGTTCTCAAAGAGATTTTTTCATAACGTAAGGTTCCATTTTCATCTCTTTTAATTATTTTCACTTATACCATATCCCCACCTCTTATAAAATGCTTCATGACCATACTTGAATCACAATTATACTATTGTTTTGTTTTGTTTTAGGAATATCCCTCATAAAATATCTCATCAACACCTTTATTTCTTAAATAATTAAATTGGCATCCATGGTATATTAATTCACCGACATTTTTGAAAATTGTTTTTTTGTTTCCATTTTACCGATATCATTGATATTTTATTTTAAAAATTTAATTGTTTAAAATTAAATATATATATATATATATATATATATATTTTATCATCTGGATTATTATTTTATTTTTAAATGGACAAGAATCATAAAATTACCATGGAAACCATGACATGAACGCACTCGAAACAATAAAAATTTCAATATATTGATAATAAATTGGTCAAAATGTAATAATAATATGATATAGTGTATTATAAACATCATTTTAGTTCTATAATATATAAATAACTTTCATCAAACCATTATAAAAATATTTTGAAAACATTTGAAGTAATTCGAACCCAAGGAAAGAGACATTCATTTTAAAATCCTTTCAAATGTAACTTTTACAAAAATGGAAATGATTGTTCTTATTTATATCGCATTAATTATTTCTCAAAATTTTATATTAATATAATTTTTAAATTATAGATTTTCATATAAATTTATAAAGAATATGATTTTATATTTATGTGCATGTTTTTTATATTTTAAAAGGAATTTCATTACAAAGAAATTGTATTTTGTAAATTTGACTGAGATTTTCTCAAGGGTTGAAAAGAGTTATCATATTTGTTATTAAAGATATATTCCCTATATATATATTATATTGGGTTTAGCCCACTATATATCATTTTATGTAATGGTCAACCCCATTATGGATCTAGATATGTTGGGTTGAGCCCATTATAACTCAAGATATGATGGGTGAGCCTCATTATTACTCTACAATGAATTAGGTAATTCATAGATAAAATTTGATCAAATGGTTATACCATATGTAAAGGTAAATTTAAGAGTGATATGGTAAATATATACCATAAAATATAATTGATGATTTTAATCATTCCTATGAGATTTCATGAAAATAGTTTATTATGGTTTTTTTCAATGGACTAATGTTTTATCACTATTTATTACCTTTCTGAGATATTTTTATTATTTCAATGTTTTTAAATGTTTTTTAGGTTATATGGATGATTAAGAGAAAAAAGTATTTCAAGTTAAATTATATGACAGATTATCAATGAATAAATGTTATATATTTGAATGTTTTATGTTATGAGAAAATGGATACTATTTTAGTAGTATCTCCTTTTTATGAATGTAGTTTGTTATATATGTATTATGTCCCAATATTCTAGAAATATAAACCTAAAAATATCATCAATGTGAAAGAATATTTATTCTTGAAAAAAATAAATACTATATGTCATTTGACGACTAGGTACTTATAAAAATCAATTGAAAACCAATATCATACATTTCACAATTATATTCCACAATTTCATTCTACAATTTAATTGAAATAATTTCCATCAAATCAACATTTCAAATAAAAAATTTTAAATCAACAAATTTCCAAAAAATCACACACAAAAAATGGAATTATATGTTTTGAATGTTACAAATAGAAATCCATTTAAATCTACAAATTAAATAAAATTGGGTTATGTAGAATCAAATGAAATAATTTTTTATCAATTGAGTTTAACTAAACAGTTTAAATAAATCAAGAAAGGTAAGATTAATCAATTTGGACAATTGGGTTGAAACCACCTAAATTTTTTGCAAAAAACACATTCAACAAAAACAATCAATACGAATGATTCATTATAAAAACATTATAGAAAAACGTGTAGAGTGATATAATACAATGGGACATATACCCCTCAATTTTAGGATGGTTTATTGAATCCCTGAGGAGGAGAAAAAATAAAATATAAATAATGAAGCATAAAACTTACATGGGAGTCACAAATTGAGCACAATGATGATTGAATGTCGTAATAAAGGATTTATAATGGATTAAGAACTTCAGGATCTCTTTGGGAAGGCACTAGGTTGAGGGAGTTGAAACTAAAGTAATGGAAAGAAATGATCCCAGTTCTGTTGGCCATGTAAAAAAACATGACAGGGTATTTCAAGACATTTAATACAATTTCACATTGGGAAATGGATAATATCTTAAACCACTGAAAAATGTGTCCCAAATTGAAAATCATCCACTAAATAACTCAATATTTATAAAGGCTATTCATGATAATTAATGTTTACAATGTGAATCACTTCAGGACTTGCATCCAAAAATCCATTCACGCCGTGTAAACTTATTATAAGTCACGTAACCCTCTTATAACCTATTGAAAAAGTTGGATAATTCTAAGAGTCCAAAAAATATTTATATTAAACATTACTCATCACATCCCAACTCATTATCAACCCATTTCAGTCATAAAAATGATAAACCACAACAATGATAAAGGCATACCTGTTAGATGCACAAGGGGATGATACGACCTCCCCACCATAGAATAATTTTTTCCCAATAAAAAATGTAAAAAATAATCCATTCCAATAAGATGAGACCACTGATGTCTCTTAAATTCATCAAATTCCACCATCTCAAGAATTTTATAACCACGCTTCCATTGAACATAAACCAAAGGAATCATCAACCAATGAATGTACATTGATCTCGAAATCAACAATACAGAGTAGACACTCTGTTAAAGATAAATTGTGTTCCATATCAAAATCACTACAAAGAAAAAAATTTGATAGATCATAAAAACTCTCTCTCGTATAAGATTCATGGAATACATAATGTATCGGAATAAAGTTTGGTTGATGTGATAAATGGTATGGAACTCTCCCCCACCAACTCAACAACCTTGAATGTTTCCAAAAAACAAGGGGAAATCTTCCCTTCCCTCCCAAATTGTCGATGACCCAACCGGGGTGAAACATTCATGAACACTTGTTTACCTATTTATAACACTAATTATATATGATGAAGATCATAATAAGACATATATCAGATTTTTACTATCAAAATTTTCTAATGTATTAACAAAATCATTATTGTTGAGAAGACAATTGAAAAGAATATCCCTAAGAATCTATATTTTTCCCTGTGTTAGGCCATCCGAATGCCTATGGAAGGCCATGCTCTAAAGGAATTCAGAAAATATAACCTATTAATGTCTTATCTAAAATAGATAAGTAAACTAAGGTTCCCTATCAAATACTATATAAAATTGAATAACTTTTGAATATGTTTTTATGTAATTTACACATATAATTTTCAATTACTTTTTTTAACATGATAACAAATTGTTATCAATATAATTTGAATTTAGTGACTAAAGATAAACCTTATTACATATATTTGATGTCTTGATTCCAAATATGAATCCATCTTTATCATTTATGATTTTCAATCATAGAAAATTCCATTTTTATAATAGTCTATGTAATGAAAAAAACATGTTTGATATAAATGTGTAAATTAAGCTTAAAATTAATGTGTATGACAAAATTATTTATGAGATTTATATTAATATTTAAAATTTTATTGTAATAAAATAAATAAATTTATTATGTCTTTCAAAGAAATATTTAACAAACTATAATAAAAAATGTTGTTATAATAATAGAAAAGAAAAAAATGACTTCGTTTATTTCAAAATATTACACATGTTGTCAAAAATAGATTTTATACATTCGTAATAGTGTATATAAATATGTATTTTTTATCATTAATAAATAAATAATCAATAACTTTTCAATAAAAAATTCATTACAATTCATTATGTAGTCATTAACATTACGATTGTTGTAATCATTGGATTTTCACTATTCACCTAAAAAATAAATAGTACTGAAAAAATAAAATTTATAATTATAAGATAATTTTAAAATTCTAAATTTAATGATTTTATATTATTTATCTAATTATTACTTTAAATTTAATAAATTTATTTTTTATATGAATATAAAAAATATAATAATATTTTTTTACTAAATAATTTATTTTTAAAAAATTATGTTATCAGGATAAAAATTTAGAATTAAAATAACATTGATACATTTTTTCATATAATGTAATATCATATATTTTCGTGGAAGTAATATTAACTTTGTTCATTTAATTTATTATCTCATTAGAATATTATTTCAGAAATTATAATAACTTTTTAAATATATGAATTTTTAATTTTTTGTTGAATATTTATTTAATAGAGGTTTTATTATTCATATAATTGTTAAATAATATTAATATAATATTTAATGTTCCATTTTTTCATAAAAATGAGTATATAGAAATATTATTTAATTTTGGAAAATACATATGAAATTTTTTAATTCATTACATCATCACTCATTTGTCATGAGATTCAGCAATGATGAAATAAGAACCAGGATGTTATTCCATTTTAATTAGTATTTGGTATAATGATTTTTCCTGGTCTCTATGTGATTAAGGTGATCTTTTAAAAAAAATTAAAAAAAAATCAATTTACATTGATTAGAAGACGTAATGACCATGATATATTATAATGAACTAGTTGATAGAATTATAATTCCCCATGAAGAAAAATTTATTATATCTTCATAAAAGACGAAATAATATTCACTATAATGGAATTTTTAGTTCTAGGAAATTAGAAGAAGTTATGTTAAATTTTCTATACGGTAAACTATTATCTAATTGGATATCACTATTTGATGTAAAAATTGTGTAATTATTATTGAGATTTTGTGTTTTTTCTTTTAGTTCTACATTCCCAGGGTTTTTAATTATTCAAAATAAATGAATATGGAAAATTTGATACATATAGATCTAAAAATTCAAGTGAAATTATTATAAATATAGAATGTAAGTATGTAGATATTTCCTATATGAAAATTAAATGGGAATCTATGAAATGGTATTAGTGAAGTATGTTGGAAAAAAATCAATACACTAAAGGTAAAGTAGTCCTACTTACATTCAATGTGGGCCATTATGTTTAATTATTGGATGATCTAACGTCCAAATTTTTAGGATTGAACAACCACTGCTGTATTGAGTCAATTATTGGGGATTGCATATTTTACACATGGATAGTTAATTTTATCTTATTCAAAGTGATAGAGACCACCTCTGTTGTGATGTCCCAACTGTGGTTGTTTCTAGTTCAAGACTGATTAAATAATTTGTAGTCAAACATCACATGAGTTTGTAGGAGGTATTTTTTAGAATAATGACTATAAAAAGGATATTTTTAGATTCAAATTGTTTTTTATGGATTTAGTATGGAATCTATTATTATATATTATAATATATAATAAATCTACTATTTTGGATTCATATTTAATATTGAGGCCATTTATTTTAACATTTTTAATTTGTAGCCATTTTAGGGTAAATTTAAAAGGATTGTATAAGGTAAGTGGAATTAATTAAATGGTGAGTAATATTTTAAAAAATATATATATATTTTCACCTCCCGATATTCAATTATTTTTTGTTTTTGTTTTCTCACAAATAATGATTCTCAATTCGTGAACATGTTCTCTATTTTGATTTAAGAGAAAAAGGTTGCATATGCTAACCATCATCAATTATATTAAAAATAATTATTATTGAATTTAACTGAGAAATATAGGGATGAAATAGTAAGGACGAACATGGATAAATAGATTTGATGAATCACAGTTTTGACGAATTTATTAATAATTGTAAATTATAATTATCTTATAAATGAAAATATTTAAATTTATATTGTTTGGATAATTTTATACTTTCTTTTCAATTATTTATTTACCTAGTTTTTCATTGAAATACATATGAGTATTCCTATACATCTTATTACCATTATTTATTACACATATTTAGAGTGACTCTCATGATTTCATTCAGTCTAGAAGATGTGTTTTATATTATTGGAGATATAATTATAAAAATTTATTTGAAAATTGACTGTGACATTTTTTAATGTGACCAAAATAAATATAACCACCTATTATATTATAGTTTTTATAAGACCATAATATACATGATTTTACTTCTTAGGGATGATCCATATAACATTCCCACTTTCCCATAAAATACCAACTACTATTTATAAAACATGACATTCAATGGTAAAAAAATAGTGTAGTGTTTCTACATGGTGTATAAATTTTTTGGTAATTTTAACAACCCACGATTTGATGGTACACTTCTTTTTAAATACATCAATCGCTTGTACTACAAGCAACACTGATTTTGATTGCACCATGGCATATCATACTGTCCATTTAAAAAGATTTTATGAATAGTATTAAAATCATTATGACATGTTTATTATTTTTAAAAATAGACTTGATTTTGAATTCAGAATATCAAAATTAGCTTGTGGTGTTTTTTTGGTAATTTCTTGAAAATCCTTGATTATTTATTTATAGAGAAAAATGTAGCATTGTTGTTAAAAACTCCTTAATTTTAATGATTAATTAAAATTAAATTTATTTAAATGTCATAATACATAAGGATTGAATTTATTAAAAAAAATTAGGTTATTGGAATGATTTTTATTATAGAATTAGATTAAAAAATTTATTGATATTTGAATGTCACTTTAACCGGTATTCTAACCACATCTATGGATTATCATGAAACATAATTTTACCTCTTCGTTAAATTTAATTTCAAAAAAATGGACATGCATGGTAATAGTATGTATGAAAATTTAGATCTAATAGGATCAATGTATTTTTCGGTGAATAATAACTTTTGGATTTTAAATAACACTATAAAAGTAAATATAGAAATTAATGGTTTATATAATATTATAATAGTATAAAATTAACCTAACAAATATCATATTTTCATTGGATATATTATTTTAGACCAAATGAATCCTTAGGTTGAAAATTTGATCCTTTTAATCCACTTGTGTTAGATTAGAACATTAATTAAATATTATTTAAAGAAGAGTTAAAAATGTCATATTCATATTTTGAATAATTATATTTCTTAAATATGAGGTCATATAAGTTATATGGTTGACTATGAATTTTATTAATAACACTATATTTTTATTCTACATATTATAAATTTATATATTATTTTAAGAAAAAAATATATAAATAAAATTGTGACTCAATTATGATACAGTAATTGAATTATTAAAGGAGGAGTCTATTAAATGATATTAATTATATTAAAATGAAATTAATTTGAAATATTTGATGTCGTCCATGGATTTTTTGTATGAAATTACCATGTCAGGGATTAGTAAATATAGTTTTTCATAATGAAGTTGTTATTTCAATAAAAAAACCTCATGTATTAAATAGTGTCAAAATTAACATAAACTATATTTTTAACAAAATAATATTTTATTAAATGTTATAAAAGTAATAAAGATATATGGTTTGGAAAAAAAATTCTATAATGATAAATTTTTCATATTTGATAAAATTGGTGTTTTCTAGGTATTTTATAATAAATATTATCAACATATATAATAAAAAATAAAAGTAAACAAGGTAAGAATTAAACTATTTAACTAAGGGTTCGACCCAAATGAATTAATTATTTTTGTGACTAAAAAATACAAAAAATAATCATTTGAGAGTATTTAGACCCATAATCATATTACCATCTAAATAAATAATTTTTTAACTATTTGAAATTGAGTTTATTTTTATATTAATTTAATAGGTTTTGAGTTTCAAAAAGTGCCTCTCCCATCTCCTGTAAAAGGGAACCTCTTATTATATTTTATTAAAACATATAACATCATTTTTTATATAATACTCATTCTCATATATCCTCCAAAATTACATCATCATATCCATGCTGCCATATTTTGTGTATAAATCCCACATACAATGTTATTTTTAGGAAAATCAAATAGAGACAGTCAAATTAGAGGTAATTATTTTACCAATTCAATTAAATTTATTTTCTTCTTCTACATCCTCATTCTTTTATGAGTCCATTTTAAAATTAATAATATTATATAATATATATTTTAATATGTTATTGTGACTTTGGTACAACCATATTTCTCTTTTATTTCATCCTTCGATTAACAATATTATCATGTGTGTGTATGTATGACTAACCGTCTCCACATTGTTGTGTAATTTTTTATTCCACACTAAATTTTTTTGATGGGTGTAATCATTGGTATAATGGATATAAATAATAAATATGAAAATATATGAGTTTTATATAAATAATATACTATCCATTTTCAAACCATTTTACAATCTAGGTAATGATGTTGTCACTCGTGCGTACATACAACCAACCATCTCCACAACATGGTGAGATTCAATATCCACATTAAACATTCAATAATGATCTTAATTTTTAATATGAATAAATATAATAATTTTTTACATAATATTAATCTGAATATGAATAATATAGATCAAATTCACAAAAAACATGACATACATAAAAAAACGTGCATGGGAAAACGAAGTAGTTAACAACTGAAAAAATAGTAATACTTATATATTATTATCATAGATATATATGGGGTAATATATGATATAATATATATGGATATTGTTCTATTTTAATTTAATAATAGTCTTTAATAACATTATAAGAGTTAAAAATACCCTTGACTAAAGTAATGTAATAGTTAACAATTAAATTCATAATCATAAATTTATTTGTGGTTATTTATATGTATGTACATAGATAGACATATTTATTATCCATGTCCTTGTCTCTTAAAATGTAATTAATAATTTTATAGAAATTTTTGTTATATCCTATTTACCATATTATACTTTTTATAAAATGTTTTGAACGGGAGCATTCCATCATTTTCCAAATGAGGTACTTTATGACCCATTCGACAAATTAAGGAACAAATGTTTTTTAAACATGAATCTTATGAGCAGCTACACTCAATCATATTGATGCCTTATCATTTTTATTCTTCCCTTAAAAATTACAATTTAATTTTAAATGTAAAATATTTCTTTTATCATTATGTGACATTTAAATGATTTCAATGTAAAAAATGGATTTTACTCTCGAATAGTTTTAATGATTTTATTAGATTACATTCATCAATATAATCATAAATTGTTGGATATTATTCTTAATTGTTTTTGATTTATTATGATACAATCTTCCATTTAATATTGAAGGTTTGATGATATGTTTGACTATGGATGTTCTATTCAGATAGCATTCATGGTTTATGGTTAACGTATTAGCATTTCACATCTAGTTTTAATATGAAATAATATGTTATGTTTAACCATTTTCGTATAAGGAATGCATTTGACAAAGTAATTGATTGGTGGGGCCCAGTATAGACTATTTATTCATCAGGAGTTCTCATTATACTTACTAGTTTTGGGTTTTACTAGTTTACATTGGGTCTTTGAATGAGGCCTTGACAGTTTACTTATGTGGTTTAGAATTATGAATTCCACAATTATGAGATTATTTATTGTTATTAAATGTGATTATTAAACTATTATAATATACTTGTAAATGATTTAATTGAATTATTTGATTTTGTTCATGTCATATATTGCTAATGATTATGATTAAAAATGAATGTGGTTCATTTTTCTTACAATATTAAATGTTCATTATTTTTAATGATTTCTTTAGATATATTTGTTATCCTTATTGGGCATGTGATCTCACCACCTTTTAATGTTTCATTTTTCTACAGAATGTGGATAAGAATATCATGATTGACTTTTAGGGATAATATAAGGTATAAGAGTGTTTTTAAAGGAGACACTATGTTTTTTCATTTCAATATGTAATTTGAAACTTATTTTTTTATATTTTTTTACAAAATTATAAGAATGATCATTCCTTAGAGATGTAATTTCTAATGAATATTCCAATGTAATAAAGTAATTCACTAGATCAGGGTTTTTAGGGTTGTTGTTTAAAGGTTGGTATCAAAGGATGTTCATTACAATCCATGGAAACTATATTTAGGAAAAAAATTTATTAATGAAAATCTCTCTATGATACACATTGAGGATAAGTATAAAGGGACATCGCAAAATTATGATCATGTATATATTATAGGGTTATTCCATGAAATAGATCCATTTTTGCATACTATATGTAGATGTGGATCTTGCATAGATTTACCTAGGAGTAACAACTCTAACTAGGTGTTCTGGGCGTATCTCATGGTTACCAAGTAAAAAAACATGCCATACTCTATCCCTCTATTTAAACTTATAGGGGATATGATTTGGATAATTCACATTTTATTTATATACAATTTTGAAGGATTTATAGCTAAATATTTTTCCAATGAAACAATTTTTAAGATCATGGAATAGATATTCCAAAAAAATTATACTGATACCAGAACTGGGGGTACAAATCATGAAAGATAATGATTCTAGAACTGGGTATACAACTGGTGATGAATAGATCATAACCATACTAGGATAGCTGACTCAGATTACGAATAAAAGAATCACTTATATAAAAAACCATGTTCCATAACACATATGTCAAATGTTAGAATGCTTCATTAGAGGACATCCTCCAGCATTAAATATGACAATCAATCCATTTATTTTTTGTATAATGGATATGTTCCATAGAGAAAATATTTCTTTATTTTGGGAGGGTTTCTGAGGCTTTCACCCTGGTGGGCGCATCTTTCTATTAGAGGAAGATAAAGACACTCTGAGTGTTTACCTGCATTCCCACTTTCCAAAGGCGTGCATCATCATTCTCTTATTCATGGAAGTTTCCTCCTTGATCGAAATGGGATGATGGGATGTTGGTTCTTCAATATGTGGATTCCTCCTCGGAACTCGTCACCTAGTACAGGTCACTCTCATAGACTTAAGACGTTGTTTGTTAAACTCTTCCGTGTTCTATATCTTCATGGACCCCAGTTAATTACATTGCTTCTGTTAGGACATTCCAAGGGGTCTAGTCAGGGTAGTAACCTTCAGTTAGGGGAGTAGTCATGTTAGACATCATTGGAATGTCTGGACACTGAAACACTAGGGTGTCCCAGTTTCATCCCATTATTATAGTGCTTCTCGAGGGAGCAGAATCCCGATGCATCCCATGTCGAATGTAGGGAATTATATGACATAGGCATGTATCTGAGTTTTTCCTCATCTTCCCCTGTTTAACACATGGTATTCCGTGAGTTTAACATCTAGCGGTGATGGAATGAGGGTGATTAGAACATCCCATAGAGACAGATCAGATTAGTAGATTCCTAGGAGGGAAATCCAGGAGTGTTTACCGGGTTGATGGATTGGAACACTCAATAAGAGCATACCCATGATGGTGAGTCCGATAAATGGAATATTTCACACGGTGAAGGATGATCTGGACACCACTGAGGGAGGATCATGGACTGTGCAAGCCAAAATGGGGAACCGCCAAGTTTTACCGCTGATTGGGATTTAAAGTCATGGAGGCTTCCCATGTACCGTTTGTAGATGGAAGGGATCAAAAACCAAGTAGTTTGAAAGGGTGATGAATCGTTTGAACATAAAGGACAACGACACGGATACATGTTGGGGATTATGTATGGAAAGCAGCCCATCAAAAGAGGGATACTCTTTGGTGATTTTTTATAGATTGAGTGTGTATTATGCTTTGTTTGTTGACCGAGTACCACAAGGTGCGGCACTTGGATGAATTTCATGATCTTCTTGGGAAGTGGCATCCTGGGGGAGAATCTAGATGGATCATAGAGAGTTGAATTAATTGGAGGGGTAATTAGATTGTACTGTCGTGAAGGTGAAATTAGTGTTGGGCGTGATCCTTAAAAAGAATTCCTATATATCCCCTTGGAAGGGGATCAGAGTCTGCATACATCGGTGGGATGATGGGACACTTGAGGAAGTGGCCCATGATAATTGTCACAAGGATGTATCTAGAGGAAATATAACCTCCAGGTCGGGGCATGATGTTCCTGGAACACTTGGGATCGAGAGGTAGATCAGGATGAGTCAAGAGTGATGGGTCAAACCTCAAAGAGGATTCCTATGTATCCCCGTGGAAGAGAATCAAATCCCACGTAGTTCATCTAAAGATGTATTACCATCAATTTGGGACTTTAATGTCTTACGGTTGAATTAGGTATTTCAACAACATACCATCGATTATATATGACAATGTCTTACTACTGACTGGGGGTGATAATGGCTTACCGCGGGGTGGGATCAAAACGGCTTACCCCTGGATGGGGACCCTACATATTACCGCTTGATGTGTTCACAAAAACTAACCATAGGATGGGGTAACCACTGCATTCCACTAGATGGGATTGGGCCTCATGGAGTATTCCTATGTACCATATATAGGAGACAAGGATCAAAGCCCACGTAGTTTGGGATGAATGATACACTTTAAGATCATGCAGGACGAAAAGGGGGCATATCGTTTAACATCACATGAGATGAAAGTAGTTTTACATAATGGGGGTCGAACCCAATGGATGATTGGATTAAACCTCAAGAATGATTCCTATGTACTTTCCTTGGAAAAGGATCAAAGACCACGTAATTCAAAATTGGTGGGAACTGGAAGGGGGTCAGAACTGATGATTATGGGCTTGAACCTCGGGGATACTTTCTACGTACCATGCCTTGGCAAGGATCAAAGACCACGTAGTTCAGGATGGTTATGGGGATTACACTCTAGGCTTCCCAATGCCTATTGAGCTAGAACCTCGGTGTGTAATCTTATGTTCCTTTCCTTAGAATGGATCAAAGTATATGTTGATTGGGATGGTTTTGGGGCTTGCACTCTAGGATGCCTAATGGTAGATGGGCTTGATCCTTAGGGAAGCTTCTTACATACCTTTCCATGGAAAGGATCAATTTCCCCATTATTTAGGACGATTGTGGGGCTTACACCATAGTCTTCCCAATGTTTTTTGGGCATGAACATCAAGTAGTAATCCTACGTACCTTTTGATCACAAGGATCAAAGACCACGTAGTACATGATGCTTGTGGGGCTTGAACTATAGGCTGCCCAATGGTTGTTCGGCTGGAAACTAAGGGAGGCTTCCAACATACCTTGTCTGGGCAAGGATAAAATTCCTCATAGATTAGGATGGTTGTGGGGCTTACACACATTGGTGGCCAAGGGTTGTTGGGCATGAACCTCATGTTGGCTTCCTACATACATTTCCAGGGAAAGGATCAATGTTCACATTGATCGAGATGGTTATGCGGCTAACTCTATAAGCATCCCAATGGTTGTTGGGATTGAACCTCAGGAATGATTCCTATGTAACTTTCCATGGCAAGGATCAATGTCCATTTTGTTAGGGAAGGTTGTGGGGAATACACTCTAGGATTCCCAATGGTTTTCACGATTGATTCTTACTCTATTACAACATGAGACATGATCAGTTTGATATACAAGACGGAGAAAAGGCCAGACAATCACATCATGGATGGTACATCCATGGGAAGTGGAGTGGGGATTAAATGTATTCAATGGCCAAAAAAAGAAACAAGGGCTTATGCATGGTTATCATACTAGTGTGATGGAGATTGGGACATACTCCAAGGTGGAGGCCTAGGTGGTGACAAAGCCCGAAGAAAGTGGGATTTGGCACCAAGGAAAAGTGGAGGAGTAGGGGGACTTCCTCCTATATGAACAGGTAGGGGAATCAACCAAGTTGGTTGCACTATCCGCATGGACAAATGCTGCTCCCATAAAGAGGAACTAATAACAGGGGAATAATGACTTCACTCCCTTAAATACCAGTTGGTGTATAGAATGTCTGAGATGGGGAACCCCTCATATGATGAATGGGGAGAGGCCACAGTTTAATGTCATATGCTGGGGATGATGGGGCATGGATGTTTAACGTTCTACAGCTTGGACAAGGTGGTTGCACTCTGCACCCCTAGGACATACGTAAATGGTACCTTACTACCCTTGAAAGAAGGAGGGATTCGGCAATGCCATGGTGAGAGGGTTTTGTGGAGTGATCCATTGGGGGGGTCTACATTAGTGTGGAAATAATACGAAGCAATAGCCTTTGGCATGACTATATGAATAAGCATGAGGCATAGTATGAAATAGGAAGAATCTCCCAAGGGACCATGAAATTGATTCATGAAAACCTGAAGGGCCGCATGAGAAAAGGAGTTGTAG
Organism: Viscum album; assembly: GCA_963277665.1. Lineage (NCBI taxonomy): Eukaryota > Viridiplantae > Streptophyta > Magnoliopsida > Santalales > Viscaceae > Viscum > Viscum album. The sequence goes on from OY728121.1 coordinate 2,039,497,117, forward strand.
AAGAAAGGGTTTCATAGGTCATAGCATTATGAAGCTCTGATGCTCCATAAAGTGGAGGGGCTTCGTGAAGGGATGTTCTTCATGAAGTGAAGTCTCCTAGCCTAGGCCTCTGTCATAGGTGTATAAGGAATGTTCATTGCAAAGTGTAAAGTCATTCTCATGGAAATTCCCCATGAAGCAAGGGTGCCTTTCGAAGCATAACAATGTGAAGAAATATCCTTCGTGAAGCACTGTGACCATGTCGTAGCACTTGTGTCACATGTGTACGAAGGGTGATCCATGAATTATAATCACTTCATGATGACCCTAGACCCCTTGGGGATCTCTTTAATTTGTAGAGGCTCATGGGCTCCACAAAGGGAATCCCACTTTGATGAGGGGAGGAATTAATTCAAAGGGGAAGAAAAATCGCTAAGAAGAATTACCCTGAAAAGTTCATTGTTTGCAGAGCGGAAATTGCTTCGTGATGGGGGAGCCTGGAAGGTGAAAGTTCGAAGGATCCATCCCTTGGGCTCTATGAGAGCTGGGTATTTATAGGAAAGAGGTGTCGTGAAGAAGTGCACTCTCAGCATGAAGACGGATCTTTCTCCACAGCAGATTTGCTAATGTGAAATGGGTTCGCGGAGCATCCCACCTCCCTACCCCACGGTGGGTTTGCGAATGTCAATGGGGTTCACAGATGATACCTCCTCCTTGCTCTATGGTGAGTTCGCAAATGTAAAATATATTTGCAGAGAATCATGCTTCCTTTCTCCATGGTGGGTTCGCAAATGTCAAATTATTTCATGAAGAATCCCACCTCCTTGCTCCGTGGAAGGTTCGCAAATGGGGAGATATGCACTGGCCACAGGGCTATGGGGGGCTCCACGAGTGGTCTTCATGTGTCAGCCCTATAATTCTTTCCATTTTTTCTCGCTTTTCCCTGATTTTGGAATCATCAAATGCCCCCTCCCCCTCAGACATTGAGCTAAGTAGAAAATGAGTATAATTTTGGAGGGTAACCCACCAAAATTCATCATTCAAGTGGGAATGTTACTCGCGAAGGGGGGTTGTGAGATGTAGTGGCACACACGGGCTCGCACGCCATGAAGCACAACACAACTCATACGTTTAATGAAGATCTTCAGGGATTGGATGCTCCGCGAAGCACCTGGGGTCCTCACCTATAAATAGAGGTTTTGACCTATCTTTTGTCCTTTCCCTTCTTCACATTTTTGGCTTGTAGCGCTCTTGATTTGTGATTCTCCATGTACTCCGTGATTGTTCTCCATGAATCGGGCCATCTGCTTCACTGCGCATAGCTAGCATTTGACTTTGCATCATTGCACTCTGTGAACTACGTTTAAAGGTTGGGGAAGGACTCTGTGAACATCCTTCACGACTGAGCTTTGCGATCTTTCGCTGTGAAAGATCTTCGTGAACCAAACCAAAAGAATGCATAAACATCAAAAGTAAATGGTTCACCAGGAGGCTGCAAGGGGGGGGGGATTGTGGAAGCTACCGAAAGGGATGAGATAAAAAATAGAATGGGTCTTGGGGAGTTGATATAGAGCGACTCTGACTGTAATTTTCCAGTGGAGCGGCTATCATAATTCCAGTGGAACTATTCTCTATGTAATAGGCTTCCTCTTTATGGATTATGGTGGAGGGATGACGTATTTATCCATGTAGCATGTAGGGATGAACCTGCTTACTGGTTAAGGAGCACACCATGCTAGTGCTAGTGGTTGAGGGCAGCTGATGGCCATAAATGGGGGGACATCACCCCTATTATTGAAGATAGCTTGTACATCCATCTGAAAAAAGTTAACAGGAATAAATTACATCTGGGGACATCCCCCCTTTTATGAGGCGATCTTCAAGGCATCCCTGAGGAACCTGGGGATGGGTTGGTCTGCTGTGTGGGATCTATGCCAGGATGGCATCTTTATATATTTCTAGGCTTGGGATTACTAGGTTGGTGTCTTCTGTGAAGTGTTCGGGGAAAATCTTGGGAATGTGGGAATGTATGTGCGACATGGACCTTCAAATTTCATATATACCAACCGAAGAAACTGATGCTAGAGTTGTTGAGAAGGTGTTCATTGAGGACCAATACCTTCCACTTTCTCCCTCAGGATATTGGAATCTTTTTATGGGATATGAACTAGATCATGGGGGTCCCGATACATGGGGCGATGTATGATGAATTCCTCCATGTTATGGGGGCATGCGAGGATCTAGATCAAATTCCACCGCTATCGATGGCACAGATGAAGCTGGTTAAAAAAGAGGACAAGGAAGCTGTGAGAGACATCCTCACCATACATTGGTTTATATAGTTTCTAAAATTCTTAGAAAATATACATTTTCCAGTGCGTCCACATAATTGACCGAAGGGGGATGAATGGGGCATGGGGCACTCATATTGGTGGGTCCTGAAGTATACCCTGTAGAAATCATGGGGGTTCAGTGGGAGCACTGAGCAACAACTAGTATTCCATCTGGCGGCATTCATCTCTAATTTAATCTTTTTTTGGATCCTTCCGGCAAGGGATACGAACATGTGTGTGAATCCAAGCACATTTATCATCACGCCCGTGTAGTCTACATGAGGGTGGATGAACCACATAATCCCAATGATCACCAATCTATACAAGATGGTGTGGAATATCAGTGAGGGGAAGAGGCCACAGAGGTAATGTTGAAAATTCCACCTTCTTAATGGGTGGATAGCAGCACACATCAAGGGGGTTTATGAATATCTAAAACCCATATCCCCTTTAAGATCAAACATCCATCGATAAATTCTGAATTCTATGGGGATATTTCTAGCTAAAATGACGGTGAATGCAGTAATGAACCGTGTCTGGATGATATAGGAATTCAACTTTTATATGTTCCCTCATCTAATGGGTCCTTTTACTGATGATGGCCATGGAATGGAAGAGCACCAGACCTATCTACTTCCCTTTCAAGGTGGAGTATTTATGGAAAGCTTATAATGTGAGCCTCTCTGAGATCCATATGCCCCACACTGATTTTCTATGATATTTCAATGTATGAAGTGGTTGACCCCACATTTCTGTTTTGGGGTTCTCCATTACGAACACCCATGTGTGATGAGTCAGAAGTGGCTCATGTTCACATGGGAGGACGGAAAAATGTGGAATTATATACCACCACCCACAACCATCATTAGGTTGGTGAAGGAGTATGCCAAAATCTAGATGCTGGCCTACACAGGGGTGATGTTGAAGCAGTCAACTGTTCGGTCCAGTGATGGTTTTACTCCCCATCCTTGAAGCTTGAGTCGGAAGGTGGTAAGGACATCCTGTGGTGGAGGGGTTTTAGTGGTGTCAATTCCTATTTCAGTTGTGGGGGACGCAATGGCAGTGGACCCAGTGGGCCCAGAAGAAAAATGTTATCCAGAGGGGAGGCCACTGATAGGATTCTGTTGAATATCCACCCAAGCTCTATGGAAGAAGATGTGCCATATATACATGCCGGAGAATGCCACCTTCTCAGAGTCTTGGGTCATCAGGGATGTCAACTGAAAATTCCCTAGCTTGTCAGAGAGGTGGAAACATTTGACCAATCTCGGGGTGGAATTTCGAGGTATTGGCCATGTCAGGGTGGATATTGAAGTATCCCAATAGGAGTCAGAGCGACACCTGACCGAGTTGTAGATAATTGTCCACTGACGGGGTTCCTCGTGTCAAATGACTGACTAGGTGAATGGATTGTTGGATCGAATGGCCCCTTCGTATTTATTATCTACTGAAATGACATAGTGCTTACATCTGCTAGAAGAATCTGAAGAGTCCTTCTATGGGGAGAAGATTGGTAAAGGGATCCCATTGACGGAAGGAATAGTCGGTGATCAAGCCTCAGATCTTGAGGATTTTTCAGAGGCCCTTGAGGTAACATCATAATCCCCATATTCAGGGTCTATTTCTAGCTCATTTTGGCTTCAAAACTAAAATTTAAACTCAGTATGAGAACCTCATACACCGAACATTCTCCTTCCCTACAGAAGATGCAGATGTAGGTACTTCGGGATCATTTCCAGCAGCTGTGGTGATTAGTGCACCTGGCAGGGCCAGGGAACCCGAGAAGGATCCCCTACTGTATTCATAATTCACTATAAAATACGGAGGGCCATGTCCGGAGGTCCCAACAACAATAGACAAAGAATGAGACCAAAATTTTGACAACTATAAGTTTGTTTCATGCAATTAATGACTATAACTCTTTGAAAAGGATAATGAAATATGTGCCCCTCTTGGAACACAATGTTTTTTTGATGGTGTTGGCCACCTTAGCAGGGATGGTCGGGTTTTATAGGGGCACATTTCCCCATGGAATGCGGATGATCGTGGAGGCGCATATCCAAACCGACCAAGTAGCAACACTCCAGTTAATTGGTGGCACACTTACCATGGAAGTACCAAAGATCATTGAGGTGGGATATGTAGACGACGATCAATATGATAGCCTAGGCTCCACCAAACCGGATCAAACACCTGAGTTGGACCCTGTTGACGAGTTTCTGGGGGAATTCCTGTCATATGATCCTACCAAAAATTCAGAATGGGATGAGACATCCTCTTATGAAGATGATAGAAAAATAGTTTTTCACCGATTGTTGAAGATAATCGAGCACTTCATTGATGAGACCCCCAAAGTGCAGCGGCTAGACGAGATGGATAGACTTTGTTCACGGCTCTGTGAACTATGTGATGGGGGAGTGGATGCTCACCGTCCCCACATTCTCATATGAGATTTTAGGGATGGGGGGATGTTTCAGGAGAATGACCTTTGTTTTGTTGTGGGATGGAAGTGGAATAAAACGGTGAACATCAAGAGGCATCGAGAGGTTGAAAAAGAGATTCTTCTATTGAATATCTAGGAAGATTATCACTCAGCCTCCCTCAATGCACAATCAAACATAATATTGTAGTTGAAGGCCCTACTGGAAGAGGCTGAAGAGTGAATTTTGAAATCCTCTACATAAATTTCCTTCATCTAGAACGACATAGAGCAGGCCTAGATCGTGGCTGAATAATTGTGCCCCATCGCTACCGAGGAGGAGAGGGAGCTTAACAGGTGACAAAAAATCATTAACGCCACAAGCTAGAGGGTGGCATACCTGCAACACTCTTTTGACAGGGCTAACCCGTCCATTTCAGGGATCGAACCTCTAGTACTGTATTAATTACAAACCCTCGAATATACTTTCATGCTCTAATTGTTTTATGCCAGATACATGAATTAGATCAATTATGTGTATTGTTTTATTTCATTCCTTTCATATTTGTGGAGCGTCCAGTGATCTATCCTTAAGCTCACGGGGGTCGGGCCTGGTGTGAGAAACTAGGGATGACAACCTTAATAATCCACCCAAATATAAGAGTGAAAACCATGCTTCAGAAATACTAGGGTTTTGAACCACCAATCCAGATTTCTTGAATTAAATTGGATGAGGCCTACATAGAGGATGATAACCTAAAAACAATCGAATCATCACTTCACCAATGTGCACTAGGGCACGAGTAGGGTAATTCCAGGGGAGTTGGAATTAATCCATACATAGGGTAGTGAATTGTGTGAATCAAAATACCTATAATTCAGAACATTGTTCGATGGCATGACAATGAAGAATAATTTTTGATCGTGTTCGAAACTCATCAACCAATTTTTTTAACCTGAAATGGGAATAACTAATGTTGGCTGACCGCTGACCATGTTTGAAAAAATGGGATTGACATGACATGTCATCCATTTTTCTTCCAAAACATTGTCTCATGATAGTAGCTGAGTCATATGCTGAGAATTCATATTATTAGGTGGTTACCTTTGATGTAAAAGAGGATGAGGGTCTGGATGAAGGACACGCAAAGTGTGGAGTTAGAGTGATGGGTTGTTCGAATGGATTCTGACACTCTTGAAATAATGACACCATGATGAAGGAACATTTGGTGGGTATATCCATTTGATCATGGATCAAACAAACTTATTAGAAGGACCCCATTGGAAATATATCTTCTACCACCCATGACTAAAATGAGGCATATTGAATTTGATCTGGGTAGAACCAAATTTTAGCATCATGTGTCATGGAATTGTGTCCTCATGCAGCTTAGCATCATACAATAGGATGAAAAGTTAATGGCAATATTCCAGGAAGGGGGCATGTGGTGAGGTTGATGTAGACCTGTCATGAATGAGAACATAAGGAGTCCTCACCACACTATGTATCCACAGAGGATGTTATTTATGTCATGCACCCAAATGTGAATGTTTGGCTAGGCCCACGGCAGAGTGCCCGAGCATTTAAATGTATCCCAAGAGAATGGGAATCAAGCCATATGTAGTTCAGCTACAGTTTAACATCATGTCAGAATATGAAAGGCATGTGAGTACATGGATGTGAAAGTACATTGCTTATATGAACTATTAATCACACGTGAGTCGTGCTTGATGTGGGAAACAAAAATTAGTGATAAGACATTCCTGGCACAGGAAGGAACATGTTAGGGTATATGGGACACTAGGAGAACGATGTCCCAATGATGTAGACCTACCTATATAATGCACTTAGATTCGCGGAAGAGTAATGTCGAGTATGTTGGAATTCCACTTGAAAATAAGGTAGTGGAAATATGAGAATTGTAATGATCGAGATCTGGACCACAATGACGGTGGCGTAACGATAGGGGATAACTGTTGACTATTTTTGAATCACATTATCCATTTCTCGTTATCCTAGAATGTGGATAGTCAAAATATGGTCGATTGTTGACCATATTCGAAACATTAGACATGTCGCAATATTCATCCAAGGTCCTCAGGGATGTTGCCACAAGACGGTTGGTAAGCCATTTATGGCATGAGACCAAGATGTAATGTGGTTCCCTTTAAGAAAGGAAGTGGATGAGGATCCAAATGACAGTCTCACGAATCTTGGACATGGAATGAGGGAATGTCAATGTCAAAATGTCCACACTTCAAGAACTGCCACAATGAATCTGAGTACGACAATAAGACATGTCATATATATGGAGTCGAGTCCCCCTCCTTGGAAAAGAGTCCTGAGGTTTCTTGCTTCCACATAAATGCTCGTAGGATGAGCCATTGAGGGATCAGGATTTAATGGACTAGGCAGAGGGAGCCGAAGTATCCAAACTCAACGCATTTTTCCCATATGGAGACCTTAGTTTAGGGTCATATTACTTGGAACAGGATGGGAAAAGACATTGCAGGGAACACAGTATGGCTATTTTACAAAACCTATGTAAATGAGGACCCATGAGGTACTCGCTACACCACATTTTGACAAGAGAGTTCCAGCGAAGGGGCCAAAAGAGAGGACATGATTTTAGATTCCTGGAGCATGACACAGTGTCAATTTGTTTGGGTAGTCCTACATATCTCATTCGGATGAGAATCAATCCACACATAGTTATAGGGATCTCATGCTGTAACAGCCCGAGATTTTATGAAAAATATTCTTTTTTATTTCACTAATGTCTTGTGTTGTACGCTACACCAAAAGGAGCTTGCACAACACGCATCCTTGACTTGCCTTGCGTTACACGCAATCGCAACCTCCCTTGATAGCGTGTGTGGTACGTAATACTGAGTTTTACGAAACAATGATATGCTATTAAAATATTATTAAAACTAGCCGTTATGAATAGTAATAACCACATTTTAAATTTTAGAAATTTTAGCTCTCAAAATGGACTTCATTTTTGGATTCGGAGTATCGAATTTAGCCTAAGGTGAAATTTTGGTACTTTTCGGATAACTTTCATATTCTGATGAATAGTGAAAATTACTAAATTATAATTAAAAACAACTTTTTTAATCGAAATAATTAATAGTGATAAATCATTAATTTGAGTGGTTTTAAAGTATATTTAGAATATATTTTTACAATTTAATACAATGTTGGTCATTGGTTGTAATTTCACATTTAAACCAGACATAATCAAGTGTCAATCTTTTGATATATATTGTTTCCTAAAAACACGCTATTTATTTTAACAGCAGGATTTAATTATAAAATTAATTAATGCAACTTCTATGTTATGAATTTGGTAAAATAGATTTCATTTTTGAATTCGGAATATGAAATATAGCTTAGGATGAAATTTTGGCATTGTTCTGAAAAACATCAATTTTTGATGAATAGTGAAACTACTAAGTGGTAGTTAAAAAAACTGAATTTTTCATAAAACTTAATTTTGCCGCTTCTGTGAATGGAATTTCGAAAATCCGAGAGACACGGTTAATATTAAGGACTAAAATGTGGTTCAATGAGATGAAAATAATTTTTTGGTGAATAGTAACTTTTTACTTTTTTTACCGCGGTTAATAGTAAATAGGGTAACTAAGGGTAAATATGATATTACTATTACCCTAACACATGTCCTAATTCTATTGGACAAGTGTAATTCGACCTAAAACAAACTTAGGAATAAAATATGACCATTTAGGCCCACTTGGATTAGATTAGGACATTTATTATTAATTTATTTAAAGAAAGGTTAAAATAGTTAAAATCAACGTTTAATAAGTAAATCATTTTTAATATGGGGTTATACATAAGATAAATTCGATTGTAAATATTCATTAGAAAGCTAACAAGATTTCCTACATGGTGGTATTTTATTTGTAATTTTTAGACATAAAATAATTTAATTTATTTATGACACAACGATGATGCAGTAATTATCTTATTAATGAAATATTGACATAATTGATGTTATAAACACCAAAATAAATGTAATTTGAGATTTTTTATGAATTACACTAATTTTCTAGGTTACTATGATATATTAATGTTGATTTAATAAACTTGGTTCGAACATTTAATTCTGTTATGACTTTCACAAAAATCATATATCAAATAGTGTCAAAATTGACACAAAATAGTTTTTAAATCAAATATTATATTATTAATTGTTATTTTATTCCTAAAAATCTAAGGTTCGGCCAAATGACTTAGATAAGGATATATATATTAATAATAAACAATTTGGGGTTCGTTTGGAATGTTATAGTAAGTTTATTAACCATATAGTGAAAGAAAACAAAAAGACATGGTAAAAGTTAAATTATTTAACTTAGAGTTAAATCTAATTGATAAGGTTAAAATAATATCCTAAACTTGTCTAAATTCTATTGGTTGATAGTATTTCGACCCATCCCCACTTTATCTTCGAAATAAGACCCTTTGGAACCATTATAAACCTATTTTGACTTTAATATAAAATAATATTTTGAGATATTCCTAAGGTGCCCCTCTCCTCCCCTATAAAAGGACACCTTCCCCCCCTCCTCCTCACACCAATTTGAGCACTCAAGTTCGGCCAACCCCTGCCAATTTCTCCTCTCCACTTCCCTAGCAACATCCTAGAGGTTCTGGTCTTCCTCAAAGACCAATTTTAGTGCCCTAAGAGGAGGTCTCAAAGAGGCACTTCAAAGAAGAGGTAATTACCGTTACCAATTCTTTCATCTTCATTTCTTCTTCCACTTCTTCTTCTTAGGTTGTTTCATTATGAAGTAATATCATCAGTATCACTCATATACTGATATGTTATTATAAGTATGAAACAACCCTATTTCACCATCTATCCATCCTACGGAAAAAGAAATCACCGCGCGTGCGTACGTACGGAATACCGTCTCCACGCCGTGGTGTAATCTATTTTCCACCACCACCTTACATGGATGGGTATAATGGTGTAAAGAATAACTATACATAGTTATTACAACATCATATTGATTCTGATATATTGTATAATACACTCCAATTCAATTCAATATTTATAGAAATGATATCATCGCTCGTGCGTACGTACAGACTACCGTCTCCACGACGCGATGAGATTCATTCTCCATGTTAACCATTTAAGAATGATTATAATGTATATATATGAAATAATAATGAAATATATGACATTATAAAGCTACTGGATTTATGTATATATATACATATGTATGTCATCTACTTACTTCCATTTCAAGACAATAAGGAAAGGAAAACAGCGTTCATGCGTACGTACGGACTACCGTCTCCATGAACGGTGTTTTTAATTTTATTTATCTACCTATTATATATATATATATACTGAATATATAAGATATATAAATCATATTTTATATTCTGGAAGTAAGTAAATCATGATATAAGTAATAGTGATGTCAAGAACAACAAGTCAAAACACCTAAGATAAATGAAACGATTTTACCCAAAACGCTTCTTTAACATGGAATTTACAAAAGAACGGGTAATATAATGTCATAAGTGAACCATATAACAATGAATATGATTCTGTAATAAGTCAATAACATGATTTAAATCATTATACAGGAGGTTCGGACACTTACAAAGCAAGTCGGACCTAAGGTAAGGGAAATATCACAATCTCATTTTTATCCGAGATTGTTTATTCGTAAGTATTTACTGGGGTGTATTTTATCATCCACATCCATGTTCCTTCAATATGTAATATTTTTTCCATCCACTTACAATAGTTTAAATCCAATTTTACTCTTCGGTGAGTTTTTAGTAATGAATATGAAAGGAATCTTTTGTCGCTTTTTCATACGAGGTACTTTTTGACTTTTCCGACAAAAGTACGAAGAATGTTTTTTTTAACTTAAACGGCATGAACGGATTTTTACGGTTTTATAAAGCCTTATTTTCATGAAGCTTCCTCCAAAAGATTTCATGACTATTTTCAATAAAATCTCTTTCTTTTAAAAATTTCATGAAGTTTTGTGAAAAGAAATTGATTTTGAAGAAGAAAGGATATTTTCCTCAAGAATTCAATTCAAGTGTTTTATCAAAATTATTTTCCATCTAAGATAATAAAGTGTTCTGTTTCTATCGATATTTTTACATTGATTTGACTATGTTGTGATGGAATTATGTTTATGAATTCCTTTATCTTATATGAATGGTTTTATGATGTCATGTTGTTTTAAGAATCCCATTTTTATTTCATGGGTTATGAAATGATGTATGATTTATGATTTTGTGGCACACATAAGAATGGTATCATTAAGAGATGGGTGGGACCTATATCTCCCTCCAATGCATTGGGTAAAGATTTCATATCTCATGAGATAGACATGGCTGGAATGGTAGGTTATACCGGTTCAGTGAAACAGGACTGAAACGAGGATTACTCGATTCAGAAAGGGACTTTGTCCACTAAGATAGTCTTGGAAATGAGTCTTGACTAACAAGAAATGATTCTCTATGATTATGTGTGTATTACACAATGAGTAATGTTTTAAGTAAGGGTTTCATTTTCACTACTATGATTTATCCCATGTTATGAAATTATGCTCTCTTTTGCAAGTTAAGATTTCCAAAAATGTTATGTTCTTATGAAAATTATGTGATTGATATTTCTTTTGTTTACCCTTACTGAGCATTTGAGCTCACCCTTTTATGTTTTCTTTTCCCCAGGATATAAAGAAAGGTTTTAGGTAAAATAAAAAGGAAGATCTTTATGGGAGATGTTGAAGATCTTTCCCCACGATTAGAAGATTACATTCCGAGTTTCCAAAGACACTAAACTATTACGGTCCTTGTGTGTGTGTTTTTGTTATGTACTAAGTATTCCGCAAAAGTAATGTAATGTACATGTACGTCAAGATACGGGTCTCTACAGTTGGTATCAGAGGAAAGGTTTAGTCAACCTTTGGAAACTAGGATGCGAAAATGTTAGTGAGATCCCTAGAGATATTTCTAAGGTATGTCTAGGGATGTCCCTAGGGATAAGTATACGTATAGGTTATAGTAATAGAATTACGCTAACGATCATAGAATTAAACCTAAGATGTTGGATATTGAAGGTACTCCCCCTTTATTATGTTGTTTTCCCTAGCATGATTTTTGCCTCTCACACTATTCTTTTTGGGTTTTAGACGATGGCTGGAACCCGAAGGAACCGTGTTGATAAATGCAATGGACAATGCAATGATTGCCCTCCTGAACAAACAAATGTTATGGGAGATGGAGTGCAAAATCTTATTGCTATACTTACACAAGCTATGAATCATTCTAGACTTCCAAATGAGCAGAGAAGGGAACAATATTCTATTGAGTCCTTCATGAGGCAACGTCCACCTTCTTTCAGTGGGTCTTCTGATCCACTTGTGGCTGAACAATGGATCAGTACTACTGAAAAGATATTTTCAGTTCTTCAATTTTCTGAACATGATAAAGTCATCTTAGCAGTATATCGTTTGGAAGGTGAAGCTGATCAATGGTGGAATCTTATCAAGAATACGAGGCCAAGAGATGAAATTGAGTCCATGGAATGGGACGAGTTCAAGAACTTGTTTTTCAGTAAGTACTTCCCTCGTATTCTTCGAACAAAGATGGAGAAAGAATTTCTTGAACTGAAGCAAAGGGACGATGAATCTGTTGGTACCTATGAAGCAAATTTTACAAGACTTGCAAGGAATGCTTCTGGAATTATCATCCAACCTGAAAGTAAAGTTGATCGATTTTTCTGTGGCTTAAAACCAAGTCTTCGAAGGGCATTAGCTATAAGAGACTTCAGTAGCTATGAAGAAATTGTGCGTTGTGCTATCAAGGTAGAAATGGAAGTTGGTGTTACATATCCATCTCATGGTTTTGACAAGAAACGAAAGATGGAGTTCAAGGAGAAATCTCAGAATAATGGTGAAAAGAAGATGAATGTTTCCTTATGCACAAAGTGTGGAAAGAAGCATGGTGGAGATTGTCTAAAAGGGACTAGAAAATGTTTTAAGTGTGGAAAAGAAGGTCATCGAGCAGCTGAGTGTCGATGTAATGGAAAAAGGGTTTCTAATGATGTGAATAAAGCAAACACTGCAGAGAACGCACCGCCAACACTTCAATGCTTCAAGTGCAAGGAAATGGGGCATTATGCTAATAATTGCCCTAATCCAAGGGTTAGTGATGATCAACATGAGAAACCACTGAAGGCAAAGGACAAAGGGAAATCACATGCGATCACTATTGGCAATGTTGAATATGACAACGATGTGGTGGAATGAATAAGTGTTTATGTAATGGGATTCCAAAATAATGTTGTATCATTGAGTATTGCAATATTTATTGATGTGGTATTCAAAGTGATTGAGATATTTTTTGGAAATAAGATGATATGCGCATAATGAAGACGAGAAAATGAAATGTTTAATAGTATTCATGAGCTCATGATTGATATAAGGACTAAGTGATATCATGGTTTGAGTATATAGAATTTTGTGGATTTTGGTATGTGGAAAGTGTTAACTTTTAACTGCACTCATGTTTTCACTAAGGTATTCAGGAGAATACACGATTAAGGACTTTGAATGTTGGGAATGTGACCAACAAGACATATCTTATGATATGTGGGGATCAACGACAGTATTAAATCTCTGGTAATCGAAGTCACTATATTATGAGAGTGGACTGCAGTATTATGTATAAGCCTAAAGATTAGACTGGATTATGTTGGACATAAGTTAGTATTGTTTAATGATAGAAGATTTTCGATATTATTGATGGGATGTTATAGTAACGTAGTTTTAGAAAAAGGACAACCTGCAGGACGGGCGACAGCCCATCGCTTCGGACAAGGCTGTAGGAATCGAACCCACAACCGAAGTGCGACTGGCCTTTATCGCCTACCACTGGCCTACAGGAAGTCCCTGTTTAGTAGAAACTAGTTTTATTATATTAAGCAGTATGATATATGAAGTATAAGTCCATTTTAGGAACCATATATGATTAATCTCACTATAGATCGACTTATGTATATAATTTTTCTAACCTTTTGTTTGAAACAGATGGAATGACCTGTCATTCTATCACATGATCTGCTAACACTTCACGAAGAACAAATTCAACTTCATTTATTTAAGAGATGAAGTGGAAATTGTTAAAGGCATGAACAATAGTGAGATTGTACCTAAATAAAGTAAGTATTTACTCTAATTCAAATTCCTTAACTTTAGGGAAACGATCTTGAAAACCAAAAATGTTGTCCTAGTGATCTTATATCTGATGAATCAGATGGTACCTTAGATCATCACAAATTTATGGCTTTTTGATTGTTGGCTTTTCCATAGACATGTTCTCTACCACTCTCCATCAGAACATGATGGTTAGATTTCTCTTCCATATCCATATTTTCACCTATGTGGAAACCAAGTGATTAGTTTATTTGGGTAATCGTTACATTTCATACTTTAGTTTTTAAAGCCAAGTTTTGGTATTCCTTTTTACGATGTGGGTTTCTATTAAAGAAACTTTCGAATAGTAAACCATTTATAACCCCGACGAATTTCGAGGGCGAAATTCATTTTAAGGGGGGTAGAATGTAACAGCCCGAGATTTTATGAAAAATATTCTTTTTTATTTCACTAATGTCTTGTGTTGTACTCTACACCAAAAGGAGCTTGCACAACACGCATCCTTGACTTGCCTTGCGTTACACGCAATCTCAACCTCCCTCGATAGCGTGTGTGGTACGTAATACTGAGTTTTACGAAACAATGATATGCTATTAAAATATTATTAAAACTGGCCGTTATGAATAGTAATAACCACATTTTAAATTTTAGAAATTTTAGCTCTCAAAATGGACTTCATTTTTGGATTCGGAGTATCGAATTTAGCCTAAGGTGAAATCTTGGTACTTTTCGGATAACTTTCATATTCTGATGAATAGTGAAAATTACTAAATTATAATTAAAAACAACTTTTTTAATCGAAATAATTAATAGTGATAAATCATTAATTTGAGTGGTTTTAAAGTATATTTAGAATATATTTTTACAATTTAATACAATGTTGGTCATTGGTTGTAATTTCACATTTAAACCAGACATAATCAAGTGTCAATCTTTTGATATATATTGTTTCCTAAAAACACGCTATTTATTTTAACAGCAGGATTTAATTATAAAATTAATTAATGCAACTTCTATGTTATGAATTTGGTAAAATAGATTTCATTTTTGAATTCGGAATATGAAATATAGCTTAGGATGAAATTTTGGCATTGTTCTGAAAAACATCAATTTTTGATGAATAGTGAAACTACTAAGTGGTAGTTAAAGAAACTGAATTTTTCATAAAACTTAATTTTGCCGCTTCTGTGAATGGAATTTCGAAAATCCGAGAGACACGGTTAATATCAAGGACTAAAATGTGGTTCAATGAGATGAAAATAATTTTTTGATGAATAGTAACTTTTTACTTTTTTTACCGCGGTTAATAGTAAATAGGGTAACTAAGGGTAAATATGATATTACTATTACCCTAACACATGTCCTAATTCTATTGGACAAGTGTAATTCGACCAAAAACAAACTTAGGAATAAAATATGACCATTTAGGCCCACTTGGATTAGATTAGGACATTTATTATTAATTTATTTAAAGAAAGGTTAAAATAGTTAAAATCAAAGTTTAATAAGTAAATCATTTTTAATATGGGGTTATACATAAGATAAATTCGATTGTAAATATTCATTAGAAAGCTAAAAATATTTCCTACATGGTGGTATTTTATTTGTAATTTTTAGACATAAAATAATTTAATTTATTTATGACACAACGATGATGCAGTAATTATCTTATTAATGAAATATTGACATAATTGATGTTATAAACACCAAAATAAATGTAATTTGAGATTTTTTATGAATTACACTAATTTTCTAGGTTACTATGATATATTAATGTTGATTTAATAAACTTGGGTTGAACATTTAATTCTGTTATGACTTTCACAAAAATCATATATCAAATAGTGTCAAAATTGACACAAAATAGTTGTTAAATCAAATATTATATTATTAATTGTTATTTTATTCCTAAAAATCTAAGGATAGGCCAAATGACTTAGATAAGGATATATATATTAATAATAAACAATTTGGGGTTCGTTTGTCATTTTATAGTAAGTTTATTAACCATATAGTGAAAGAAAACAAAAAGACATGGTAAAAGTTAAATTATTTAACTTAGAGTTAAATCTAATTGATAAGGTTAAAATAATATCCTAAACTTGTCTAAATTCTATTGGATGATAGGATTTCGACCCATACCCACTTTAGCTTCGAAATAAGACCCTTTGGAACCATTATAAACCTATTTTGACTTTAATATAAAATAATATTTTGAGATATTCCTAAGGTGCCCCTCTCCTCCCCTATAAAAGGACACCTTCCCCCCCTCCTCCTCACACCAATTTGAGCACTCATGTTCGGCCAACCCCTGACAATTTCTCCTCTCCACTTCCCTAGCAACACCCTAGAGGTTCTGGTCTTCCTCAAAGACCAATTTTAGTGCCCTAAGAGGAGGTCTCAAAGAGGCACTTCAAAGAAGAGGTAATTACCGTTACCAATTGTTTCATCTTTATTTCTTCTTCCACTTCTTCTTCTTAGGTTGTTTCATTATGAAGTAATAACATCAGTATCACTCATATACTGATATGTTATTATAAGTATGAAACAACCCTATTTCACCATCTATCCATCCTACGGAAAAAGAAATCACCGCGCGTGCGTACGTACGGAATACCGTCTCCACGCCGTGGTGTAATCTATTTTCCACCACCACCTTACATGGATGGGTATAATGGTGTAAAGAATAACTATACATAGTTATTACAACATCATATTGATTCTGATATATTGTATAATACACTCCAATTCAATTCAATATTTATAGAAATGATATCATCGCTCGTGCGTACGTACGGAATACCGTCTCCACGACGCGATGAGATTCATTCTCCATGTTAACCATTTAAGAATGATTATAATGTATATATAAGAAATAATAATGAAATATATGACATTATAAAGCTACTGGATTTATGTATATATATACATATGTATGTCATCTACTTACTTCCATTTCAAGACAATAAGGAAAGGAAAACAGCGTTCATGCGTACGTACGGACTACCGTCTCCATGAACGGTGTTTTTCATTTTATTTATCTACCTATTATATATATATATATACTGAATATATAAGATATATAAATCATATTTTATATTCTGGAAGTAAGTAAATCATGATATAAGTAATAGTGATGTCAAGAACAACAAGTCAAAACACCTAAGATAAATGAAACGATTTTACCCAAAACGCTTCTTTAACATGGAATTTACAAAAGAACGGGTAATATAATGTCATAAGTGAACCATATAACAATGAATATGATTCTGTAATAAGTCAATAACATGATTTAAATCATTATACAGGAGGTTCGGACACTTACAAAGCAAGTCGGACCTAAGGTAAGGGAAATATCACAATCTCATTTTTATCCGAGATTGTTTATTCGTAAGTATTTACTGGGGTGTATTTTATCATCCACATCCATGTTCCTTCAATATGTAATATTGTTTCCATCCACTTACAATAGTTTAAATCCAATTTTACTCTTCGGTGAGTTTTTAGTAAAGAATATGAAAGGAATCTTTTGTCGCTTTTTCATATGTGGTACTTTTTGACTTTTCCGACAAAAGTACGAAGAATGTTTTTTTTAAACTTAAACGGCATGAACGGATTTTTACGGTTTTATAAAGCCTTATTTTCATGAAGCTTCCTCCAAAAGATTTCATGACTATTTTCAATAAAATCTCTTTCTTTTAAAAATTTCATGAAGTTTTGTGAAAAGAAATTGATTTTGAAGAAGAAAGGATATTTTCCTCAAGAATTCAATTCAAGTGTTTTATCAAAATTATTTTCCATCTAAGATAATAAAGGGTTCTGTTTCTATAGATATTTTTACATTGATTTGACTATGTTGTGATGGAATTATGTTTATGAATTCCTTTATCTTATATGAATGGTTTTATGATGTCATGTTGTTTTAAGAATCCCATTTTTATTTCATGGGTTATGAAATGATGTATGATTTATGATTTTGTGGCACACATAAGAATGGTATCATTAAGAGATGGGTGGGACCTATATCTCCCTCCAATGCATTGGGTAAAGATTTCATATCTCATGAGATAGACATGGCTGGAATGGTAGGTTATACCGGTTCAGTGAAACAGGACTGAAACGAGGATTACTCGATTCAGAAAGGGACTTTGTCCACTAAGATAGTCTTGGCAATGAGTCTTGAATAACAAGAAATGATTCTCTATGATTATGTGTGTATTCCACAATGAGTAATGTTTTAAGTAAGGGTTTCATTTTCACTACTATGATTTATCCCATGTTATGAAATTATGCTCTCTTTTGCAGGTTAAGATTTCCAAAAATGTTATGTTCTTATGAAAATTATGTGATTGATATTTCTTTTGTTTACCCTTACTGAGCATTTGAGCTCACCCTTTTATGTTTTCATTTCCCTAGGATATAAAGAAAGGTTTTAGGTAAAATAAAAAGGAAGATCTTTATGGGAGATGTTGAAGATCTTTCCCCACGATTAGAAGATTACGTTCCGAGTTTCCAAAGACACTAAACTATTACGGTCCTTGTGTGTGTGTTTTTGTTATGTACTAAGTATTCCACAAAAGTAATGTAATGTACATGTACGTCAAGATACGGGTCTCTACACATGCAATATAACTTCTTGCTGCAATGACATAGAGTGATCTTAGTTTATGGTTATAGAACTCAGAATGAGAGAAATGTGACTCTTCCAACTTGGCACAATCCTCAACCCAATCACTAATCCCATGTGATCAATGATCGATGTGGAAAAGGGGTGAAAAGTTATTTGCAACACATGGAATACTCGTGAAGGGTAAATCTGTATGAATCCCCAAATGACAACTTACTACGGCTTTGTTCACCTAACATGGATATGCGCCCTGAGGAATAGTGCCATGGGTTCCAATGTTACAGCTAGACATAATGTAGTGGAAAACGATGTGAATCATGTAACCAATATTTTGGGCTTTATGGGATTTGTGTGATAATGGAGGATAATCATTGACCATTTTTGAAACAAAGAATCCATATCGTGTGACTAGAAATTGGAATAAAAAATGTGTGTCGATCGCGGAACATATTTGCAATGTGGGACTGATATTTATTTTTTGTCCATGATCCTCATGGATGCTGGCCGGATATGATAGGATATCCCTTAGGATGATTATCTATACTATTCAGGGGGTCCCTTTTGGATGTGAAAGTTGATGGAATCCCCCAAAAATGGGACCCATAAACCTGAAAATGGGTTAAAGCATGTCCACCAAGGATTCAACACCTTAGGTGCTGATCCAGAGTTCTCTAGGGCACATTGATGAACGTCCAAATAGGGTCAAGGGGCTCATATTAAGAGAATCCTACTCGAAAATATGAGTGTAGAACAGGGGGATGAAGAGCTCTCTTGTGGAATGGGTTTGTGGTGTGGTTATTATAAAACTGACGTGAATGAAGACATAACATTGTACGACACCACAAACCATCCCATCTGAAGGACTCAGGCAATGGGGACTGGAAAATAAGTAGGTTTCCATTAAACATCGCTAGACCCAAAGAATAGATTTACGTGTTTTCCTATGTATCCCATTGAAATTGGAATCATACAAAACATAGTTCTAGGAATGGAACAGTAAGATACTGATTCCCTAGATAATAAGGTTTTTCATGCCTGGCCCATGTAGCAAAATAATGGGTTTTTGATATAGCTTGTTTCCCTTTTAGTATGCATTACTATTGTTTTTTTGTGAAGTGATGGACCTAGGATTGAAATTCCCAGCATCACCACAAGAATCAAGTCATGTGCATGTGCTGAAAAATGGTATGGTGTGTGTCTGATACCAAACTTGTTGTCACCATGAATAATGGAACCACGATGTCGTTCCATTTTTCTTCGTGTGGAGGGGACAATAATATATCAATATAGGGCCATGTGATGGTAAAATCCATTCACTTTTAACATGATGCACTATAGGAACAATAGTTTATAGTCATGTGGGATTGGGAAACAATGTTTAACATCATATTACTCATACATATACACGATTGATGAGGTTCAAAAGGGAATGTGAACGGCGTGATAAAGAATACTTGATGTGAATGAGGATGTGGTCCACATCATTCCTTGTGCTATGGTAGGGAAGAAACATTGAGAAAATGGGCAAGAAATATTTAGAATAAATGGGATAGAAGAGGAAACCCCTAAGTTGAGCTAGACCTGAAGACAAGATGTCTGGGTGTCCATACGTATCCCTTGGTAATAGGAATGAAGACGTACATAGTACTAAAAGTTATCTTAGTTTATGGTCTCCTATCTTTGACAATGAAGAGGCGAAAACCTCCAAAATAGGTTTATACCACAATTCAATTCCTAAGTCCTTGGGAGTCAAACTCAGTGTGAAAAAAACAAGGGTTGGAGGGGGTTTTTCAATACCTAGAATACATGCCAAAGAGATTTTGGTGAAGTGCACTGAATGATTCATACCGCGACATCATTCTCCTAATGGGAAAATGTTCACTGAGGGATAGTTCCAATAGTGTTTAGGTACCACTTGGACATGATGGAATGGAAAATGATGTGAATCATGTAACCAATATTTTGGGCTTCACGGGGTTAGTGTAATTATGGAGGTTAACTATTGAACATGTTCAAAACAAAGCATCCATATCGTGTTACCAGAAATGTCAAAATCAAATGAACATCGACCACTGAACATATATGCAACACGGGACCTGTATTGATTTGTTGTTCATGATCCTTGAGGAAGTTGGTCATAGATGATAGGAGAGACCTTAGGCTTTGTATTTGTACCATTTAGGGCCCCTTTTGAATGTGAAAGGTGATGGAAAACCAAATAAAGTGGAGCTGGAAGCCTAAAAAACGAGTGAAAGAATGCCCAGGTAGAATCCAACACTCCTGGTTCTAGACCAGAGAACTCCTGGGCTAATAGGTGAATTCCCATAGAGAGTGAAGTAACTCAACATAAGGGAAGATGACTCAAAGGGATGAGAGCAAGGAAAGGGATAGTAGGCCACTCAGGAGAGAGAGTTATGCGGCGTGGTTGTCATAAACATGACATGAATGAGGACATAATATCATACCACACCGTATAACCCACTTCTGGAAGGATGTGGGCCAAGTGGAAAAATTGATAGGGAGGTTTCTAATAGATGGTGTTGGACCCGAAGACAAAATGTTTGATCCGTCCTACGTGTCCCATGATAATGGGAATCAAGCCATATGTAGTTCGGTGGGTGTGGTGAAGTTTAACGTCATGGTAATAAGGATAAAGATATGGGTAACATATCTCATCCCATGATTTGTATAGAATGGTGAGTTTCCCGTTGTGAATGAGCACATGATCTCATACCACACAATTCAATCGAAAGAGAGAATTTTGGTCCAGGACGGAAATGTCAAGGGACTGGAGGTTGGGCCTTGAACATAAATTCATGGCCATATTGAAGTTTAACATCTTGTTGTTAGGATGAAGGATATCTTAGTTTTGGGTAATAGATCTCATACAGTGTATGCCATGTTTAATGTCATATGCATGGGACAAAAAGGGAGAATAATCATGCCTATGAAAGACCACAAAACAAAACCAATAAAAGAAGACCAATATTGACCAAATTCTCTATACAATATCCACCCTTGTGTTACCGGAGATTGGGGAAAACAATTGAGCATCGACCATAAACCACACTCGCAATATGGGACATGTTTTTGTTTCTCACATATGATCCCCAAGGACGTTTTCTCGTAATGGTAATAGAGCCCTTAGTTCATGTATCCATGCCCTTTAGGGCATCATTTTGGATAGAGAATATGATGGAAACCGAAACGATGGGGCTCCCCAAGCATGGAAGGGCCAGTGATCATGGAAATGACAATGAATGGAGGGATGTCTCAAAGGGGGTATGTGCGGGGTTGAAAAAATAGCCCAATGTGAATCAAGACATGACACCATACCACACCACCCAATCCTAAATTATAACTCAGTCTAGGGGCTGAAAGGGTCGAGGGACCTGAGTTTGGGCTCCCCGACCCACTCTAGACATATGATCCCACATGCTGGTACTGCCTTACTTAAAATCTTAAGCCCACATGAGAAATGATCAGTGTGGGAATCAAGGAGTAGGACTAGGCTATGTCCATCACATAAAGTTCTGAAATATGTAATTGCAATCCTGTATGAGGATGACTAATATTCGAAGAGACTGTGGGGAATAATGAACCGCTATACTCCATGTTTGAGACATATGGTGTTTGTAAAAACGACAGAAAATAATGTTTGACCAGAATCGAAACACATCATATATATCGTGTGACTAGAATTGGGAAAAATTAGTTAGAATTTACCAAATACCATATTCGCAATATGGGACTTGTACTGATTTGTTGTTCATGATCCTCGAGTATGTTGTCCCAAGATGATAGTAGAGCCCTTAGGCTAAGTATCCATATCATTTGTGGGCGCTTTCAGAAGAGAAAGATAAGGGAAACCCAAATGATGGATTATGTGGATAATAAATGTGTCCATGAAACAATATGTTAAGAAGGAAAGCATATGAGGTGGGGATGTTCAGGGATGAGGGATACATGATATGATCATGCTGAACTTGATGTGAATGTGGGAAAAATCTCACACCACACAAGGTTTTTTTCCCCATTGGGAGGTCCAAATGTTTGGGGCTAGGCCTAGGGATGAAATGTATGGGTGGTCCTATGTATCCCATGAACATGGGAATCAATCCATACATAGTTCTGAGAGGGCCATGCTGTTTAGAATAATGCGTTAAGGATGTGGGAGGATTAGAAGATCAATGGAGGGAACAAAGTGAAATCATGGTAACCCTAACATGGGTGGGGCCAAAGAAGACTTCACTACGCCATGTGCGATCCTACAAAATAACTATGCTTAGGAGGCGATAGTCAAAGAGGAAAGTGGGGATAGACTAAAGACGAGGTGTTTGAGGATTCCCATGTATACCACAGGGATATAAATCAATCCATACATAGTTCGGGAGATGCAATTTAACGTCTTGTCAGATGTTGCACAGTTTTAAGCCATGTAGGACTCTATAGATTAAGGTCATGCTAGACCGGACAGATTAAGGTCATGCAAGACTATAATGCAGTTTACAATCGTTCAAGACCATATAGTTTAAGTTCATGCCTGACCGTTTTTTAGTTTACGGTCATGCATAACCGTAATGTTTATGGTTGTGTAAGACCGTAATGTAGTTTAGGGTCATGCATGACCGTAATGTTTAAGGTCGTACATGACCTAATAGTTTAATGTCATGTAGGACCCTAATACAGTTTTGGGTCGTGCGGGACCATACCATTTATGGTCTTGTAGGAATGGACAGTTTAAGGACATGTGGGACCGTAATGCAGTTTGGGGTCATGTGGGACTGTTATGCAGATTAGGGTCATGCAGGACCATACAATTTAATGTCGTGCAGAACCGTTATGAATTTTAGGGTCATGCAGGACCTTATAGGTTATGGTCCTGCAGGACTACATAGTTTATTGTCATGCAGGGCCATAATGCAGTTTAGGGTCATGCGAGACCATACAGTTTAAGGTCATGTGGGACAAGATAGTTTAAGGTCATGCACGGCAGGAATGTATTTTAGGGTCGGGTGGTACTATGGTGAAGGAGGGGATCAATCCATGTATTGTTTGAATAACATGGCATTTGTGGGGGATTTATATGCTAACCCTTCCATTGTAACCAGTGAGTATTCTCCATTGGATTAAACCTTGTGAACAATGTATGGTCCTTCCCATTTGGGTTCCAACATGGGTGGTTTCATTCCATGTATTATTTGTGCCCTCAAGGACAATACCAAGTTTCCTTGCATGATGGAGCGTAAGAAATCATTCGTGTTGAAAGCTCTATCTATCTTGTTCTATTCCCGTTCGAGATTGTGCATATTATAAATCATGTTCTTGTCATGCACTTCCAACTCAGCTAGATAGATTTCAGCTACTTTATTTGGTCCTCACTAATCATAGATATTTGTGAAAAAAGTGGGAAATTGAATATCTGTTGGATGGATAGCCTCTATCCAATATACTAGGGAATATGGGGTCACTTGAGTGGAATTACAGGTTGTCATCTGATAGGCCCAGTTGGTGTTGGGGATCTTGTCCGGTATACTACTCTTATTCTTCCCAACCATTTTGTGTCGAATGATAGAGTGTTTTTTTAATGCCTCAATCTTCCCATATTGTGAAACATGATAGCAGGAGGTATGGTTACAATGGATATTGTACTTATAGTACAATTTCATCTGCTCAGCTGCTTGGATGTTCATACCATTATGGTTGATGATGACTTTAGTGACTCCAATTCAATAGATGAGGTTGGAGCTCACAAATTACACAATGTAATGGGTCTTCTCCTCCTTCTTTGGGACTAACTCTACCCACATCAAGAAGAAATTTGTTGCTGTTAGGATGAATATGCATTTGCGAGCTGTCTCCTATAGATATGGTCCCATGACATTGAGTCTACATACTAAAAAAGGGCAAGAGTACTTGGGGAAGTGGAGAGGCTCTGGAGGATGATGTTTGTAGTTAGCGTGAATTCAGAACACATGGAAACTTTGGGTGAACACGATGCAGTCATGTATCCTAGAGGAAAAAATGTAACCCAACCTCTTGATCTGGTGAGATAGTTTTCGCCCAGATTGGTGAGCCCGACAAGAACTAGCATGAACCTCCTGCATGATATGGGAAATCTCAACTCCTTGAATTCACTAATGGATAACCCCGTCAAACCTACTGTAGTAGAGGATATAGTCACTACTGGGACCATCCTAGGGGTTAAAATACATCCCACACAGATATATTCACTCGCACTCGGCCCCATATTCCATGAGATTTCCATTATGAAGATACTCAACAATGGGGGCTCTCCAATTGGGAATCACTTCAATAAATGCATCCATGGGACTTAGGGGTGCAGACATGGAGGCTCTGGTGGTAAGGTGGCTCACCATTTGGTTGTTTTTATCATCTAGGGTGACAGGTGAAATGAATCTCTAGTGCACCACGTGAATAATTAGATCATCCAACTCAGGCTGTGGAAGTGATGCAGCAAGGCCGGTCATGGCATCAGTAAGAGCATTTTGAGATGGAGGAACATGAGTAACTTCTGGCCGAGATGGGAACTGGGAATTTAGGTGAATATTATGCTCTAACAACGGTACAAGCTATGGATTTCTAACTAAATAGTCACCATTGATCTTCATGATGACTTGTTCGGAGTCCCCTTTCGCGTGAAAATGGGATTCATTTATAATGAGGTCCATCTCGAGGCTAGTGATGGGAGCGTGATACTCTGCCGCATTTTTGGTGCATCCTTCTAATAATAGGAATGATTATGGTATAATGGATTGTGTTGAGGTAATGAATATGATAACAAGGCCTACTCTTTTGAGTATAGGGTCATTGAGAATCATTTCGGTGGGGCTCCAAGAAGCACCATCAAAATGAATTTTCTATCACAAAATGTCTTGTTCAACCATGAGAATCACTTCATTGGGAAAATCAAGTTCCGGGGAGTGGTCTTCAAGAGATGGATGGGTGACAAGGATGTCTGCCAATTCTTTCCCTTTGATAGACTTCTAAGGGACGAACTTAATATTGAACTATTGAAAGATTACAACCCACCGAGCTAGATAGCCTGTCAACATGGGGTGGTTTAGGATGTACTTCAAAGGATCTACTTAGGATAACAGTTTTACCTCATGATTAAACAAGTAATGTTGATACTTCTATATACTAGTACGTTCTCAAGGAAACTCTTCTCGAAAAGGGAGTATATATTATCCTTATCGTGGAGCATGCTGCGGAGGTGGTAGATGCTATTTTCTATTCCCATGTTGTTCTTCAGGGTCAGAAGGGCATCAAGAGATCATTATTTTGTGGCCACATAAAGCACCAATGGCTTTCTATAGATGGATGTCATTAACACTGGAGGCTGGAGCAGATACTCTTTGATTTCATCGAAAGTAGTCTGACACTCTTTTTCCCACTCATAAACGGTGTCATTCTTCAATAGCTGAGAAAAGGGCGTACACTTGATGAAAAGATTCACGAGGAATCGACCTATGTACGCTAAGTGGCATTTGAGACCTTGATGATCTTAAATATTGCTCAGAGGAGACATCTGGAAAATTTCATTAATCATCTCTAGCTCAATCTCAATGCCCCTATATCTGACAATGAAGCCGAGAAACTTTCTAGAGGTAACCCCAAATGCACACTTCAATGTGTTCAACATCATGTGATGGAAACGGAGGAAACCAAACACTTTCCAATGGCCTTTTCGATGTTATTGGTATTACCGAGTATTTTCCTCAATGTCATCCACATAACATTCCTCCAACATTATGAGGGTAGGCTAAAAAACGTGATGCATAGACTGCTTGTAGGAGGATCCTTCATTCTTTACCCAAAATGGCATGAATCGTTAGGAAAAATTACCTTATGGCACCTCGAAGGATTTAGAATCTTCATCCTTGGGGTCCATTTGGATCTAATTATACCTTGAGTACAATCGATGAAGGTGAGGGCTTGGAAACTAGTTGTAGCGTCGATTAACAATTCTTTCATAGGAATGGGAATATAATATTTTGTACAATGATAGTTGAGATCTCGGATGTTGATGCAGACTCTTATCTTTATATTAATTATCCTTATTGGAACAATGTCGGGAATCTATTTGGATATAATTATACCTGGAGTACCCATCCATGAAGTTGAGGGCTTGGAAACTAGTTTGTAGCATCGATCAACAAGTATGTCATAGGAATGGGAAAATCATCTTTTGGACAATGACAGTTGAGATCTTGGATGTCGATGCAGACTCTTGTCTATCTATTCTTCATCCTTATTGGCACAATTTCGGCTATCCATTTGGGGTAATAGTCCTCCATAATGTAATTGGCTCTGATAACCTTATCAACTATTGCCTCAACCAGGGCACTGAGATAAGGGTGCATCTTTCTGGGAGGCTGCTTGGACCCGCGATGATTTTCCAGGAGACCAAGGTGGTGGACAAATACCTGAGGAACTTGTCCTGGAATCTCATCATATATTTAGAAGAACACAACGTGGTGTTGTTTCGGGATATCTATGTACTGTTGTTTCAACACAAGGGGCATGATAGAACTAATAAATGTTGGTCTCAGGTCTGCCTCGCTAATGATGTTCACATAAAAAAACTCATCGACTATGGAAGACACACCCTCATTAATGTTTGGGGGAGAATCCTCTAAATCCACTTCTTCTGCCATGTATGAGGAATCCTTGAAGGGTGGTGTCTCTTCTATGTTGACAGATCCTGATGGGAGGCTGGTATGTGCTTGAGAAACAAGGAACCCAAAATCAGAGGACTCATGTGATGTTGAAACCATTGTGATGAAGGATGTCGATTCGATCCCATCTGGCCTTCTTCCCAGGGGACCACGCTTGATGATATCAAAGAAATAGCGGGGTGTTGGTGTGATCCAGTTAATTATAGCCCGGATAAACAAGAAAGTGTGACTTATTGTCATTTCCATGGGGCAGACAACTCAGTAAATTAGTAGAGTAGGAGGCTCAGGGATCACCATGGTGTGATTTGTATAAGAATATGAGGTGAACTTCTAGTATTGATTAGAATTGGAAATGTGTTCCCCCCTCATTCCAAAAACATTAAAGCATTGTCACATGTTCGGGGTTTTTCCCTCCAATCCATGTATTGGAATGTTGTAGGCGTCATCTTGGTTTGTCCACGAGTCTGTCGTAGCCACGACATGATCAACCTCATTATTTTAAATTTTCTTGTCTTTTCTTTTATAGTATTCAAAATCTAGGTATTCTTATTCACAAGAGGAAAAGGGTGACGTAACACCTTGAATATTTCCCACTTGACCATTATGTGAGTACATGAGGTACTGGTTGTATGATGAGGGAACAACTTCATGAAGGTGGTGCCACAACCTTCCCATCAATGCATTATATGCGGTGTCGTGGGATACAACCATGAATTCAGTGCTAGTATGTAGTCCACCGAACTGGGTCATCAAACAGATCTTGTTGACCAGTTTCTACTCTATGCTATCATAGGATTGGATTCTCAGGTCAGAGGGACTCATGTCATCCGTAAAAAATCCTTGTTTTTGTAGTGTCTGAGTCGAGATTAGGTTGATTCCAATACTCCTATCAATAGGAACATGACAAACCTCTAGGCCATGGAAATGGTCGGTGATGTACAGTTGGCTGATGTTCCCCTGTATTGGATAGCCATCATCTTCTCCAGAGAACGAGATGATGGAATGACATTCAACATTATTGGCCTCTTTAGAATGAAAGGCTTCTATAGCTGCTACCTCGATCTTATACTTGAGGGTGTTACATAAAGTCTCTTCAAGGTCCTCACCCTTGTTTATTGACATGATAAGGGCCTCAAAGATGGAGAGACTATCTGGAATGCTAGAAAGATTCTTGATAACATCATAATTCAATTCCAGGAATGAACATCTTCTTATAATAGGTTGGTTTATGACTGGAGGTATGGTGGTCCCTACTGTCTAGGCCGATGGATGATCGGTATTTGGAATATACCTTTTCTCATTGGTCAAATCCAATGGAGTGGTTACAAGATGGGGTCCATACTACGGAGATCGTCCTGCAGCAGGGCGTGGCTGGTCATGACATGGTCGTGGTGGGTCTTCCTAATCCAATAACACAAAAGGCGGGGAATGAAGGATAGATGTCACCAAATAAAAATACTGTGGAAACTGAGCTCTGTGCATGGCATACTATCTGGTTTTGTTTGTGTGCACAACATATCTTGATGTTCTGACCGAGGCACTTTGATGACCCATTTAGTCACGACTCTATCGGCACTGTTGAAGGCTGAGGATGTTTGGGGGATCCACCTGGGACTCCTCATTATTATGAATCATGTAGGGGTTTACCATATCTACATAATTAACCAAGGCATACCATTGAACATCATTTAAAGACTCATCCACTACTGGAAAAATTATTGGGGGAATCATGATCTTCGAGGGAATTAAGTCACCAAGAGTACAGGTTGACGATGTAATTGGAGGAGGAATTTTCATTTCCTTACATTTCTAGTGTTTGCTCTTCTGGGAGGAGGATGGATGAGACCATGATAAAGAATTTGTCATTGTCGATTTTGAAGGCTCCAGCCGATTGATGCATGCATAGATAACACCATGGGAACGGGAAACTATTTTTTGAGATACCAGTCGTCAAACTTATGGGACTCGTGGAAAGAAACATGGGGCCACTCACCTTCGTTATCGCTGCAACTGTCTAGACCAGTGAAGATGCATGCCTAATGTATCCGATATGGGTCCAAACGATCAATGTTTTTATCTACTTGTACATACAACCAGTCATTGAACAGATAGCAGTTATTTAGTGTGTTCGATAGGATCTGGTGATAGGGGTAGTAATTAGTGTGATCAGTGAGTTTTGCCTCATCTGGCATTTTAAACAAAAGAAAAATTTAGAATCCCACACTCTAAGGAACTGTGGATGTAACTGAGGACCTGTGCCTCACTGAAAGAGTAGGTCCGGTTTCTCACATCCCAAAAAGTGCCCCATCGAGCTTGACCTTGCACGTGGATGGTAGAGCTAATCGAGGAGTTGAAACCTAGTTACCCCGCATGGGAGTTGGCAGTTCATTGCTCAGGGGCACATGATAATTATGTGGTGAGTGATACTGGGTCGGTGGCTCGCCCTAAGGTGGGGGGCCTCTACGAGGCTGCGTAGGTGGATCAACTAGAAAAAAATATATTCTTATGAGGGACTCTATCTAAGACATGGCGGTGGGCTGGGCCCTGTAAGCCCTTCTCGTGGGGAGTGTAGAAGGAAAAATATGTGCCTCCTTGGCCTGCTATAAGAATTCATCTAGGAGCTAGGCCTTATTAGAGAATTCCTAGAATCCCCCATAATAGTTTTGGGCAATCAAAGAGGTTACCATTTCCCTCTTGACAATCCCTGAACAAATTTTCTAAAATTGATCTTGAGTCAACGCCATGTCTAGAGAATATGTGAGTCTTCTCCCCTGAGTGTCAAAGTTGGAAACGCCCTCATCGGCCCTTTTCTTGAACTTGAAAAGTTCTGCGATACTTGTCTTCTGAGTGGAGTAACTAATATAGAAGAGGAATTTCCTATGGAGGTCCTCCCAGCTGGCCACTGATCCGATGGGGAGCTGGTTGTATGAGAGAAACTCACATCCTTTCATTGTCAATACGAATCATCGAAGCATGGCTACCTCCTACTGGGCTGGAGTTCCCAACATGGGGCCATAAATTGAGATAATGTTGGCCAAGAGATGTGGTGGGTCCCCCTTCTTGTTTAAGGGGGAAAGGAGGAATTCATGAATCCCTAGGGTGCTTGAATATCAACCACCCATGCCGGGTATGGATTATTATCATTTGGGATTTCCACCTGTCGTGTCTATAAGGCCTCAAGACCGTCGATTAGTGATGCCATTGGATCATCTGGGTGGGGATTCCTATCTTGACTATGATCCCTAACAACAAATGTGTTTTTATTTTCTTCAACCCGATAAGCATGCCCAGCAACTCAGGGAGTAGTTAGTGTAACGACCTATGGAGTAGTTGGTGGAACTTGAGCTTGGTCCCAAGGATTTTCACGTCATTCCAGATGATTTATCAAGACACACCACACCCTCTTTCTATATGTTATAACATCATCACTGTCTATGTGGTTAGGATGATCATGGTCAACTAGACAAAAATCACTGAGGGGGATTTCTGCTGCCCCTGCTCCCCAGGCCTAGGATCACCATAGTTCTTCTGTCGCTCTACAACGTGTTCAGCAAAGAGTTCGACAACCATCTTCTTTTTTTCAATGATTTTCTGACACAGTGTCGATTTTTTAAGGTCATCCTCCACCTTTTTCACTAATCCAGACGTGATGAAGGGTTTGGTAGCTCTGATATGTTCCATTCCCATGTTGGGATTCAAGCTGAGCACTAGTTCCTCTATGGGCACGAGAAGACCCAGAAGATTTTTCTATTGGATAGAAATCCTTCCCAATGGATCCAAAAAGTGTGAAACTCCCTCTGGGGGTGTGTCCTCTCTAACAAAATCTCACTCGTTATCGACCTCTGGCAGACTGGCCATGTTAACTGCAACTCTTCATAGAGGAATATCTTCTATGTCGCCTGGAAAATCTGGTTGTTTCCAACTAGGACTGAAGAGGAGGGAAGCATACTGGCCCAAACCATGGATCTGTATATGTGGAGAATCCTCTTTGACAATCCTATGGAGATCCATGATTCTATGAATGCACGGTTGCTGGAGAGACTTAAGACCACCTAGTTACTCTGGGCATTGGGCCATATGAAGTGAGGCCAAATCAACCAGATGGAATTGTTATCCAATGTCATCAAAATGAACTTGTCTATTAGGATAAGCTACTCACTGATGATGATTAAGGAAATGATTCGCTTAGATGGTATAAAGGAAACGCTCAACTTCCACTTGGGTGAGGGATTCCGGCGCACAAAAATTTTGTGCTGTTACCGGTCAAAACATCTTTGGAAAGTGGTCTGCTACAAGGATAACCCATAAGCACATGTGCTCGGATTTAGGGTCTAACACTTCATTTCCGCACTCATCTACTTGATGTAGTTGGTGAAAATGTGGTGGTACCAATGCACACTACTGATATGGAAGACTGGCCAGTGGAGAATACATAGAGCGAGATGGAAAACTACTGCATCTGGAGAAATCCTCCAAAGAATGATGTGGCTTATCCACAACATCGTGATAAGATGGGCTGACTACCACATTTTTTGGTGTAGGGACTGCGAATGATAGTGATGGACCATGATGATTTTCGTCCACCATTGGATTCCATAATAGCTCTCTGTGATCTCGTGGTAACGTAGAGAGTGATTCTGGTGATGATGGAAGCAATTACACGACCATAACCTTTGGAGCTACAGAATTTTCATCTTCCCATTTATACCTATTGAGGGAGGGGGAATCCAATGGACCTCACATTCTGGGGGTATTAGGCTGATGTGCCTTGTTCCTGCCCTATCCCTTGACATATAAGATCTTGGCAATGGTTCCATCGCTGAGTAATAATATGCTTCAAAATCATTTAAGGAAACCAGTTTGATTTCTATCAAAATATTTTCATATTTTTTTTATAGTGGCGATGAACTACCCTCCTACATCAGGATAGTTCTTTAGTACAGTGTAGATTTCTAGCACAAGGAGTACCTATAGTCGTACTAGTGCTAGGGCATAGATGGAATCTACCTGAGTAAGTCAGGATGCGATGAGAACAAGGATATATATCAAAGGGGGAATGGGGAGGGCCTCCATGGGAAGTTATAGAGCAGGTAGGTCCTATACTCCAACCAATAGGAACACATGTAAGGCCTTCATTCCTGTTCCCCCTGGCCACACTAGTGCAAGGAAGATCCAGGTACTGTCCATGCTGAACACAGGTAGGACCCCCATGCTGGGTGC
Organism: Viscum album; assembly: GCA_963277665.1. Classification (NCBI taxonomy): domain Eukaryota; kingdom Viridiplantae; phylum Streptophyta; class Magnoliopsida; order Santalales; family Viscaceae; genus Viscum; species Viscum album. The sequence continues at coordinate 2,039,529,622 of OY728121.1, forward strand.
TGGTTGTGCAATGTTGTGATTCACCCCTCAAATTTCTGTTGAGAGGAGGTCCTTCGCCGGCTGTCGTGAGGATATGGTGAGGCCCCCCAAGATGAATAATGACAAGATGTGCAACGTCCCCACACAGACGGTCTTTGGTAGGAGGGATGACTCCATACAAGATGTAATGAGCATGGGAGAGGCTTCTATCCAAGGTGTCACCATCATGGGGAGGACCCTCATTCGAACTAATGGTAGCATGAGTCGGACCTCCATGTCAAGCTTGGAAGCTATGAGGACATGCGTTCTCCATGGTGGCGGTGTGGGGGGAGCCATACTAGAGGTGGCCACTACCTGCACCGGTGGGCGAGAGAGTTAAACCAGCTATCCTGTACGGGAGTTGGGACCACAATCCAGGAAGGGTATACATGTTCCCATGTATAGAATACACAATGGGTAGATGATATATATCGGTGGTGGCCCAAGACACAGTAGTCCCTGATGTTGATCCTCCTTGATGGGAGTCCTCTTCATTCTGTGCTCTATGCTAGCATTATGTCAACTGGACTAGGGCCAATAGCACATGCGCATGGCTCACCTGCTCTACGAATCATTGGAATAGATAGTGGTGGATGCACGAACTAGTGGGATCTCTCCTTGGGGACCCATAAAGTAGAATCACAACTAGTTTGGCCCAAAACATCCCCAACCTCATCTGCGTAGGGGAGAGAGTTGTCGAGGCATTCTAGAGAGAATCTCCCAAAATATTGTATGATGGAGTAGGGATTAGTGGATCCCTAAGCGGCCTGTTGGGGCAGCGGTGGTGATGATGCGCAGATGCCTCTAGATCCTGGAGGGCCATATCCCTTGATGGGACAATCCCAGCCTCCTCATACCAGCGTACGAGGTCATTGATCACCCTACCCTAAATTAATACAGATGTGGAGATGGGGCATGGGAGACCAGCATTTATAGATGTGATGGTTGTTTCAAAAGAGTTGGATCTAAATGAGACTACTGAATTGGCATTGCCCCATCCCTTTCATCGGTGTACGTGCAATGATTGAATTCCTACAGTAATCTAGTTCCTAAATGAAGGGATATTAAACCATTCGTGCTGAAATGAAATGAATCAATTACCGGTGCCCCAACGTCATCCCGTAATCCATGGATGGTAAGATGGATCCATAATGGAAACATTGTAGAACAGGATGTCCAACATTTTGACTGCCCCAACTTCTGTTGAGTTTCACGCTTGGTGCACTATTTTCTTGCCAGGACCCAGAACCAGATAGTTGGAAATAGTGACCATCTAATCCATTGATTTCTCGAAAGCTAATAATCATTATATTGAGGAAGAAAAGTTAACGTTGGGTTCACCATTTATATTTCTAACTCTTTTTCTGGGGCACGCAGATCTGTCTGTTAGAGGATGCTGAAGATGCACTGACTGTTTCCCTGCATTCATACTTTACAAAGGTGTGTGGCATCCATCGCTTATTTAGGTACATTTTCTCCTTGATCAAAATGGGATGATAGGATTTTAGTTCTTCCCTCCTTAGATTCATCTTTGGAACTCATCACATAGTCAATGACTCTCTTATAAATGTAAGACACTGTTTGTGAAACTCTTCCCAGTTCCATATCTTAATGGAAACCAATTAATTACACTGTTTCTGTCGGAGAACATCAAGGGGTCCAGTGTGGGAAGCAACCTTCTTTCGGGAGAGTAGTCATTTTTGACATCACTAGCATGTATGGACGTTGGAACACTAGTGTGTTTGGGTTTCTTCTCCTTATTATTGGGCTTCTCAAAGGCACAAAAGCCTGAGGAATCCCACATCGAATGTGGGGAATTATATTCCATAGGCATGTATCGTATTTTTTTCACTTATTCCCATGTTTAACAAAAGTTATTCCACAACATTAATGTATTGCAGAGACGGAATGAGGGATTTCAGAACTTCTTATAGAGATGAATCTCATTGGTATATCCCTAGTAGATAAATCCAAGAGTGTTTACTATATTGATGGATAAAAACAATCAATAAGAGCTAACCCAAGATGGTGTGTCCAATAAAGGGAAGATGTCACACCGTGAAGGATGATATGGACATGACTGAGGAAGGATCAGGGAGTGCGCACCCCAGAATGGGAATGCACCAAGGTTTACCATTGGCTGGGGTTGAACCACATGGGGGATTCCTACATACCCTATGTTGATGGCAGGGATCAAAACCCATGTAGTTCAAACGGGTGATGAATCAGGGTGTACACAAAGGACAAAGACCCAGATATATGTTGAGGCTTATGCATGGAATGCGGCCTATTTCAAGAGGGATATTCTTTGGTGGATTGTTATGGATTGAGTGGGGCTTATCCATGGTTTTCTACCTAGGTGCTGCAAGGAGCGACAATAGGATTAATTTCATGATCTCACCAGTATGTGGCAACTAGGGTGAGAATCAGGATGGATGATGGAGAGTATAATTAAGTATAGGGGGAATGAGATGGGGCCATTTTGAAGGTGACAGTAGTGTTTGGATTCAGCCTCAATGTGAATTCTTATGTATCCTCATAGCAGGTAATCAATGTCTGTGTAGTTCAGTGGGATGATGGGACACTTGAGGAAGTGTCCCATGAGATTGGTCACATAGATGAGATCTAGAGGAAAGAGAACCTCCAAGTTGGTTTATTCTCTTCCAGGAACTCATATGATTGAGAGGTAAATCTTGATGAATCAATAGTCATTGGATTGAACCATAATATGTTTTCCAACACATCACTTTGGATAGGAATGAAAGTCCATGTAGTTCATCTAAAGATGGATTTCTGTCGATTGGGGACTTCAATGTCTTACCGCCGATTGGTGGATTTCAACGTCTTACCATCTATTGTCATTGATAGTGGCTTACAACTTATTGGGGGTGACAACGACTTACCGCTAGATGGGATCACAATGGTGTACCACTAGATGGGGTGACAATGGATCACTGCTGTATGGGGTCACAATGACTTACTGCTGTATGGGGTTAATCCTCATGGAGGATTCCTACGTACCCTTTATAGGAGATAGGGAACCAAGCCCATGTAGTTCTAGATGTTTGATGTAGTTTCGCGTCATGCAAGATTAAAAGGGGTCATGTAGTTTTATGTCATGAATGATGAAAGTGGTTCGACGTGAAGGGGGTCAGAACCAATGGATGGTGGGCTTGAACCTTAGAGAGGCTTCTTACGTACCATTTTTGGAAAGGATCAAAGACCATGTAGTTTATGAATGGAGGGAACCGACATGAAGGGTGTTGGAACCGATGATTAGGGGATTGAACCACGATAGGCTACATATGTACAATTCCTTGGAAAGGATCAATGAACACATTATTAAAGAGGGTTGTGGGGCTTACACATCAGGATTCCAAACGGTTGTTGGGATTTAACTTCAAGTAGGTTTCCTACGTACCTTACCTTTGGAAGGATCAAAGTACATGTAGTTTAGGATGTTTGTGGGGGTTATACTCTAGGAGTCCCAATGGTTGTTGGTCTTGACCTCATGGAGGATTATTACATACCATCCCATGAAAAAGATCAAATTCCATGTAGTTTGGGATGGTTGTGGGGAATACACTCTAAGCTACCCAATGTTTGTTGGGCTTGAACGTTAGCGAGGCTTCCTACAAACCATGCCTTGGAAAGGATTGAAGACAACGTAGTTCAGGATTGTTGTGGGGATTACACTCTAGGATTCCCAATGGTTGTTGGGCTTGAACCTTAGGGAGGCTTCCTATGTACCTTGTCTTGACAAGGATTCAACTCCACATAGTTCAGGATGGTTGTGGGGCCTACACTCTAGACTGACAATGGTTGTTTGGCTAGATCATTAGGGGGTTTCCTACGTACCATTCCATGGAAAGGATCAATGTCCACATAGTTTGGGAGGGTTGTGGGGATTACACTCTTGGATACCCATTGGATGTTTGTCCTAAACCTCATGAAAGATTCTTACATACCTGGCCTGGCTAGGATCAAAGCCCACATTGTTTGGGAAGGTTATGGGGCTGACCTTTAGGCAGGCCGATTGTCATCATGGTCGATGCTTACTCTAAGCCTATGTGAGTCTTTCTCAGTGTGAGAAATTGGGTTCAGCAATGGCCTGACAATCACATTGAGGAAGGTCTATCCATGGGAACTGGAGTGGAAATTACACGTATTCAGCAGCCCAAAGAGGAAACAGGGGCATACACATGGTTAGAAGCCTAGGTTGATAGAGATTGGGACTTTCTCTAGGATGGAGGTCCAGGTAGTGACAATGCCTGAAGAGAAAGGGATTAGGCACCGAGTAAGCGAGGAGGAGCCGGGGTGGTTTCTCCAACATGAAAAGCCAGGGGCTTACACCAAGGCGATTTCCCTATCTCCATAGACAAATAACACTCCAATATAGAGGATATTATTCCATTTGAGGAATTATTTCACTCCCATACATATCATTGGGTGTATATATTGTCCATCACATGGTACCCCATGTATGAAGCACAGGGAGAAGCACCAGTTTAAGGTCATTTTTCGGGCATGATGGTTCTTGGAAGTTTAATTTCTTATAGATTGTATGAGGTGGTTACACTCCACACCCCAAGGACTTACATAACTGATACCTTCTTTTCCTTGAGTGTAGGAAGGCATCAACAATTCCATGGTGAGGGGGGTGTCGTGGAGTGATCCATTGGAGGTGAAAATTAGCATGACAATGCAAAGAAGAAATATCCGTTAGTGTGCCTATGTGAAGAAGCATGAGGACAAACAATGCAATGGGAAGAATCGTCCCAAGGGACCTTGTAATTGCCTCATGAAAACATGGAGGGACACATGGGAAAAAGAGTTGTAGAGAAAAGGGGTTTATAGGTAGAATCCTTGTAAAGCTCCGATTCTCAATGAAGTGGTGGGGCATCGTGAAGGGATGAGTTTCATGAAGTGAAGTCGCCTAGACTTGGCATATGGAATAGGTGAATATGTAAGGTGCATCACGAAGTAGAAGTTCATTCATGGAGCAATGCCTCACGAAGAAAGGGTTCCTTGGGAAGAATAACATTTTTATGCAATGTGCTTCACGAAGTATAGTGACCATGCATTAGTACACAGGTCACAAGGGTACGGAGGGTTCTTCACGATGCATAAATGCTATGTGATGCCCTGTATCCCCTTGGGGGTCTCATTCCTTCTAGGAGGCTCATGGGATACTCAAAGGGAATCCCTCTTTGTGGTGGGGTGGAAATCACGCAATGGTGAAGGTACTTTTCCTTGAAAAAGTACCTTGAAATGCTCATTGATTGCAGAGAAGAAATTTCATCATAATGGGGGAGCTCAGAAAGTGATTGGATGGAGGATTCATCCCATGGGCTCGAAGGGATCCTAGTATTTATAAGAAAGAAACACCATCAAGTAGATCTTTCATAGAACGAAGATAGAGCTTGCTCCGTAGTAGGTTCGCAAATGACAATGGGGTTCATGGGGAATCCCACCTCCTTTCTCTGTGGCGTGTCTGTGAATGTCAAAGGGGCTCACAGAGGATCTCACCACCTTGCTCCATAGAGGGTTCGTGGATGTCAAATCAGATTGTAGATCATCCCACATCATTTCTCCATGGTAGTTTCACGAATGTCAAATCAGTTCACAAAGCATCCTGCCTACTTGCTCCATAGTGAGTTCGTGAAAGGGGAGCTCTACACCGGCTACGGGTCTACAGGGGGATCCTCTAGTATTCTTCATGAGGCATCTCTCTAATGAATCCCATTTGTTCTTGATTTTTCATGATTTTGTCTTCAACATTGAGTAATAAAATTGAAAATAATTTCATGCCAGTTTATCATATTTTAGGAGATGCAGATCAGTTTAGGTCATTATTTGAAAACATGAAAGGAGATAAAGAAATATAAAATATGAAATTTCGGGAGTTTAATGAACTTTTCAGAGAAAATTACTTACCTTGGGAATAGTGAGATGATATGGAATGTAAATTTCATAGTGTAATGAAAAAAATGATGGGAATATTTCAATGTTTATGGCAAACTTCATAAGGTTTTTGAATAATTCTGCAGACTATATAGACAACACATGAAGTAATATTGATAAATTCATTGATGGATTGAAACCATTCATCCAACATACACTATTCTCACAGTTGATCTCGTCATATGAATATATAATATAATTTGATATCAATAAGGAAAAGGAATTATATATGTCCAATTAAAATGGTGTAAAAAATATAATAAATATGAACCCAAACACTATGGAAAAGGAAATAAGTGAAAGAAGGGAAAATTTATCATTCCACACTATAGTAATTTTGGAAGGAGAAACCCTAGTTCTTTTGTAAATGTAATCGATGGTTGTTAAAATTATAGAGGAATAGACCACAAATATTGATATTGGAAGGGGAAATAATATGCTACCAATTATTAATGTTAAATTTTATGGAAATGGAACATTATAAAAAATATGGTCCAATGAATCAAGGATATTTTTCATAGAAGGATCCAAGAGAGAAAGGCCAGTCTTATGTGAGCACAACTAAAGAGGTTGACATTCCCAATGATGTTGTGGCATGACTTTAAATTATCTACTCAAATTTATAAAATGAATTATTTTATTACGGATCATCACATTAATTTATATATTCCTAGTATGTTTTAGAAATTAGATATTTCCAATTGAAATTGATAGGGGGTTTTCAGTAAAACCCCCTAAGTGAGGTCTCATTGTAATAAATAAGTGTATAGAAATAAATATTATTGAATTTAAACATGATTTCTCTACTGAATTTATCGTAGTACATATGTTCTAATTTTATATAATAGTCTTAATGGATTGGAAATAAAAATATGATGCCAAAATTTATTTCAAGGATAAGGGAGTTTTGGTATTTCTAGAATATGTAGAATGAAATATATTTAGAGTAGAAACTTCATCATCTAAATCTTATCTAGATCCACCCCAATATATTTACTATGTTGGATTCTTCGGGAGGAAGGTAAAATAACATCTAGGGATAATAAAATAAATATTCAAATTGAAGATGAACCAATTGTAAAGGAATAAATTGATGATTTTAATAATGATTTATCTGAAAACCCCCAAACCATGAAGTTGAGTTTCATAATGATTTAATACATAATGTAGAACCAATATCAATGAATCCCAATTGAATGGATATAATGTATTTGGAAGAGTTTATAAAACAAGTAGTGTTGTTGAGTATTAAGGGATTTCTTTTCCCCAGTGTTTCACTATGGGCATCCATATTACCTATTGTTAAGAAGAAAGATTGATCAATGAGTTTGTTCATGGGCTATAGTGAAATCAATGAATTTACATATATAACAAGTATCTTCTTCCTCGCATTGAATATTTTATTGATCATCTTAATAGAGGTCAATATTTTTGAATGATTTACCTTCGTTATAGTTATCGTCAATTGTGTGTAAGGAAAAATGATATTACGTAGATAACATTCTAAACCAGGAATAGACATTATGAGTGTACAGTAATTAAATTTGGACAGACTAATGAAACCTATATTTTCATGGATTTAATTAATAGTGTTTTTAAGATATATCATGATGATTTATTATTAGTAATTATTTATTATATCCTAGTATACTCTAAATTATACTAAGGTCTTGCATACCAATTTTGGATTATCTTAATGACTATTAGTTGAAATGAGTCATTTAGGATGTTCAAAAAGTAGGAATTATAGCATCAAAAATTCTTATTCATTGCCATGTTGTCTAAAAGAATGTATATTTATTCAGCTAAAAAATTCAATGGGAATCCATGAATGGCCTACATCAACGAGCATAACTAAGGTACATAGTTTTATAGGTATAGAAGGATAATATTGACAATTTAGCCTGAATTTTTCATTATAGGAAAACCCATTAACAAATATGACAAGTAAAGGGGTTAAATTAGTTAGGATTAAAGTGTGAATAATGTTTTGATTAATTCAGGATAGGATGATCCAATTAACCTTTAATAAAATTAACATCTATGTGTGATGAGTTTTTTATTTATATTGAGCATAATGTAAAGGACATGGTTGTATAAATATGCAGAGTCATAGATTTATTGGTTATAAATCATGTAAACTAAAAATACATTATCGAAACTACCCAACTCATGATCATGAGTTAGCTCTTGTAATATTTGGTCTAATGATAGGGATACAATATCATTGTGGTTAATGAAGTTATATATATACATACCATAACAGTTTGAAATATATTTTAAAATAAAAAGAACTCGACATGAGACAAAGGAAATGTCTTGAACTATTTAAGGAATAAGATTGAACAATAAAATACACCCTAGGAATGGAGGACAAGGTTGAATATGCTTTATGTTGGAAGGACCATTATGTTCATAATAGAATGAATGTTAACAGGGGGACTATGTTCATAGATCTGGTAAAGATGGACTTGGTAATTATCATGAATGGTGAAACACCACTAATTTTTCAAACAGTGTCTAATCCATCTTTTCTGGAAAGCATAATATGTTCTCAATATGTAGAAGAGGATTTTCAAATGAAAATTAATGCTGTGATTTATGCATGATTGATATACATCATAAAGTAAAGTGTTGTTTTGAAATTTTGAATGAAGTTGTGTCTCTAGTATATACCTAATCCATATAAGAAATTATTGGATGATTCTCATAGCACTAATTTCTCTATACACTTTGATATAAATGAGATGTATACTTATTTGACAAAACATTTTTTTGGGACAACATAAAGAGGTATATTGACGATTATGTGTCAATATTTTTAGTTTTTCAATAGGTAAATCCAAAAAGATAAAAACCTAGAAGATTCAGGAATCCTCATCCTATAGCTATACGGAAATTGGATGATAATATGATTGTCATTGTCCTGGGGATACTAATGACTATTAGATGAAATGACTTTATTTGGTTTATTATTGACAGACTTAACAGATTATCACATTTTAATTCCATAAGATAATATTTAACCCTGAAATGATTAGAAATACTTTACACAAATGAATATTTAACACCTTATAGTGTACCCCTAGAGATTGTTTTTCACTGTGATCCCTATTTTACATCATACGTTAGGAAATGTCATTATAAATCCCTAGATACAAAGTTTCATTTGACCACTTCATACTACCCTCAAAAAGATAGATAATAATAATATACTATTAAAACATTGTAAGTCATGTTGAGATAATGGTCACATGACTTTCAAGGTATATGCGATTATTATTTTCCAATACTATAATTTCCCTTTAACAATAGCTTCCAATAAAGGATTTAGATAGCAGAAAATGAAGAGTTATATAGAATGAGATGATATACAACTACTTGATGGGATTCTTTTTGTGAATGAAAAATCATAGGTCCAAAACTTGTTGTCGAAATAATAGAAATGGTGAAAATCTTTCAAACCTATTTAAAAGATGTTCAATGTAGAAAAATGTTCTATGCTGATAACCATTAGAATGATTTCGAATTTCAATTAGCAATTCTATTTTCAATGATCGTATCTTCATAGAAGTGTGTAAAATAATTTATAAATAATATGAAAATGAGACCAATATACATCACACAATTTTAAATTATTGATTGAATTGGTGCTATATCCACCATTAACTAATTCTTCCATGTCTCACTTACGTTCATGATGTTTTCCAACATATTAGTGTGATGGAATTACATGACATACCCAATGCATGTACTCAAATATGACAAACTAGAACAAGAACATGGCATGTATTATTGTGAATATTATATCAAGATAAGTTACACTATAGAACATGTGTTTTGGAATCAGATAACACTAATGGTAAAGCAAATTTGGAGAAACTATAAAATGGAATAAGCGATGTGGGAAACTGAAGAACTTGTGATAAATAACCGACCTTATTATTACATAATTTGAAATTATAAAAATTTTGATAAAGAAATTATTTTATGTTCGGAAGAATGGAATAACCCAACATTCCTTAGTATAATTATTTATTAATAATTCAATATATTTTCTAGTATAAAACATCTAGTTTGAGAACATCACGACCTATCCAACTAGTGGTTTAAAAAGCTATTTTGAATTGTATAAAATACATTTTGAAATTTATATTTTTTTATCAATATCGATTTTTTTTTGAATTATGAATATCCAAATTATCCTATAAAAATTTTATGTATTTTTTTAAAAAGAATCAATTTTTAATGAATAGCGCACAATTGAGAGTTTTTGTTAAAAAAAATTTCATTTAAATTAATATATTACATTAAATTGATTTAAAATTAAAAATAGATTACGAATAAATTTAATAACCCAATATATGACATTTGAATCATTTTTTAATAGAACTATATAAAAAAATTTATTTAACATGTGAAACTCACATTTACCCACCTTCTAACCACATCTAATGATTTTCATTAAATGTAATTTTTCTAATTTTGTAAATTGAATTTTGAAAAAAGTGACATAAATCATTTAAATCAGTATGAAAAATGTGGTAAAATATAATCAAAATCATTTCAAGTGAATAATAGTTATTTCATTTTATTTACCATGGTTTAAGGTATATAGGGTAATAAAATTTATAAAAATGTTATAATAGTATAAAATTACTCAAACACATGTCCTAATTTAATTAGATTAATGTTTTTTGATGAAAATCAACATTAGGTCAAAAATATTATCATTTTGAAGAGAATAAGTTAGATATGACATTTATTATATATTATATTCAAAGAAGAGTTATAAATTTCATAGTAATATTTTAATAACAATAAATTTTTTATGTGGTTATATAAGTGATATGGGAAACTATAAATAGTATTTTGAAATCTAAAATTTTTATCTACATATTCGTTATTTATTTATAATTATAATAAATAAAGAATTATATAAATTGCTGACATAATTATGATGTCATAATTGAATTATTAAAGGAAGAACAAATTTAATGATAATAATAACAATAAAATATATATAATTTGGAATATTATATTTCATACATGATATTTTTCATGGCAGTGAGATGTTATGGATTAGTTAATGTAGTTTTTCTCGAAAGAATCATTTTCTGTGACTTTAACAAAATTAATGTGTTAAATAGTGCCAATATTAACATAAATGACATTTTAATATAAATATTGTTTTATTAAATGATATTAAAGTAAAAAAATTCTATGGTTCAACCAACTAATAAAAATCACTAATTAAATACTGTCAAAAATGACCAAAATAATATTTTAAAATAAATAAAATTTTATTAAATGATATACAAGTCATAAAATACTATGGTCTGGCCAAATATATTGGAAAATGTGAAATATGTAATAAATGATCAAAATGGGGGTTTTTATGTAATTTTATCATAACTATATTAACACTTTAGTTTAAAAAGTCAAGTACACACCGTAAGAGTGGAAAAGTTTAAATCAGGGTTTAACAGAAACAAAAAGGTTACATTGGTGACTTGAACTTTTATAAAATAAATTTGATGAGGGGATTTATATCTATCCTCATAATAGAATCAAAATAACTCACATTGGAACTATTTTAAATCAAGAATAATTTAATATTAAATTACTAATATTGGAGTTTCCAAAACCTACCGTCCCCTCTCATATAAAAGGGTACCTCTTCTTCTATGTTATTAACACCACTTATACACTAAGGATAAACCAAAAAACTACCTAATAATCCTCCAAACATCCCCCATATAATACTGGTAGCTCTATATTAGGAATAAATCCCAACTATGGAGTTACATTGTTCCAAAGAAAAGGACACTGTCGAAAAATACGTAATTGTTTTACCAATTCGATTCAATTTACTTTCTTCTACTACATTATTTTACAATGTTGAATCCACAAAAATTTAATGAATAAAATTTCGTACACATGGTTATATGATATTATGATTATGAGGAATCCTTATCCCTCTTTTTATCCATCTTACAAATAACAACATTATCATGTGTGCTTAAATACATGCCAACCGTCTCCATGCCATGGTGTAATTTGGTATTCAATACTAATTTATTTGGATGGATATAATTATTAGTATAATGGATATAAATTATTAATATGACATGATAATGAATATTAATAAATAATACATCATCAAATTCCAAAACATTTAACCATCAATGGAATGATATTTTCACTCATGCATACATATATCCTACAGTCACTAAGACAATGTGAGATTGGTTCTTCACATTATCCATTAATGAATGATAATGAACTTTATAATATGATTAAATAAAATATATATAAACCTAATAAAATTAACTATATTAATAAAATATATGTAATGAACTATAAAAAAGACATTTATAATAAAACATGCAAAGGAAAACAATAGAATTACCACCCAAAACAATGGTAATAATGAGATATTATTAACAAAATGATATAAGAGAATCATATACGATATCATATATTTGTAAATCATCCTGTTATAATTTAATAACAATATTAAACCATTATAAAATATTTTAATCCACGCTTGTCTTACAAAATATAGAATGTAACTGTTTTATTCACAATTTAATTATCATCGAATGATGTTTATATGTTAGTATATAATGGGAAATTCATATCAACCATATCCATGGTTCATAAAATAAAAATAAAAATAATATGTATAATTTTTAAAAGTATTTTTTACCCTTGTTTTAATTTTTATAATTTTTTTAAAATGAAAATTTTCCTTCATTTTCAAAAAAAATATTTGTGAGATTTCAACAAGTTATCGAAAGAATGTTTTTTGACATATACGGTGCGAGAAACTATTTTATTCCATTATAGTGACCTAATATTTTAAATATTACCTTACAATAAAACATGGTTATTTTAAAAATAATTGAATTCTTTTATAATTCCACTACATCTAAATGATTTCAAAGTAAAAAATGATAATTTTTTCTAAAAGAGTTTTTATGTTTATCTTATATTTTTTTCATCAATGTCAACATCCTTATTTTGATGTTATGATTAATGTTTGTTGATTTATTATTATAGAATATTCTTTTTTAGTATTGAATTTGTTATGATATGTTTGAATACGAATGTTCTATTTTGATACCATAGATGGATTATGGTTAATGTATTAATATTTCCATATTCTTGTTTTATTATGAATTTTAATGTTATGTGTCACCATTTTAATATGAAGAATTCATTGGACATCATAATTCTTGGATGGGGACTGATATATTAACTTGATGCATCAGTAGATCTCATAAGACAATCTAGTTTAGTTTTTTACCTATTCATATATGGAATTGGCATTATTCTTTATGATATAGTTATGATGTATGGAATTATTCATTTCCTCAATATGAGATCAGTTATAGATTTAATATGTGAGTATTCAACTAGTAGAATGTCCATGAAAAATATTAAATTGAATTATTTTATTTATTCATTCGAAAGTTGGAGGAATATTATGTTTCAAGAGGATTTTTATTCAGATTTACAGCTTTCCAAAATTGTTTATGATTATTTCTGATAGCATTCTCTATATTGATTATCTTTACTAAGCTTCTGAACTCAACCCTTTCCTATTTTTCACTCTTTCGAAGCAGGTGAAGAGGCATATTATGACTTACCTGTGTGGATAACGTATGGGATTTGAATTTTATATATGGATGCACTATATTGTTTTTTATTTCAATATTTAATCTAAAACATATATTTGTTTTCATTTTTTCTATGGATTAATATAAGAGGTCCTTTAGGATTTGATTTTGTGTGATCATGAAAATTTAATTATATAATGCACCGACTCTGGGTAATTAGGGACTGGTGGTTACAAGCATAATATGTGGAGTGATTAATATGGTTTGGGATTTTTCTGGTTTTTATTTCATTTTGATTCTATGATACCATTCACAAATTTTTTTATAACAATATGATTAAAAAAAATTATATTAATTTCTTCTATATTGGAATATTCATTAATCTTTTATCAACTATCATATGAGTATAAATACTAATTTTTTTTACAATGTTATTTTTAATTAAATTTTGCGTAAGGAGTTTGTTATTTTTTCCCAGGTGAAAAAATTAAATGGAAATGAAATAAAAATATAAACAAATAGGTATACTTGATATCATATACATTTCAAATTTATGATACTTTAATACTAGAATGGGTAGTTTTTGGTTGAGAAATTGTGTTTTATAAAGGAAATTAATTAATGACACCTATTTATAATCATATAATTTATATTATATTTCATCCACTTTTTGTGTGGTTTAATGTTTTTTAAATAATCACCTATAGACCTGATTCCTTAGTGTAATTTGAACGTAATTTTGATGAAAACAAGAATAATACTAATCATTATATTATTTTCAAGATATTTTAGAATCTTTTAAATGTTATTTTTTGTGATCATGTGCTTGATGTCTTATAAAAATACTTTTTAAAATCTGTCATTGAGTGATGATAAAAAAATATTATGTTATTCACAATTGGAATACACAATAAGAATAATTTTTAAAAAAGTGAAAGTATGATAAAAAATTAATAAAATATTTAAAAGATGAAATGAATAATGCATACATGACTTGTTTTTTGAAAAGTATATTATTATTGTTTTCTCCAATGTTATGCATGAATTTTTTTCTGTTATACATAATTATACAATTTTTTTATCAATTATATTTATATATTACACGGGGAAAGGTTAATAGTGGTTATCTTTATATTTGATAAATGAATTAAATAAAATATACATTATTATGATTCCATAAATCTATTTCATCTAAAAAATATTTGAAAAATTAATTACTTATAATTATTGATATCTATGTATTTTTTCTTATTTGTTCATTAATTTATAAATTCACCAATATGTTTTATATTATATATTTTAAAAAAAAAATCAGAGAACATATATAAATGTTTTTAATGAATAGTTTGATAATTCCATAAGATATATGTACATTCCACCTTAAGGGAAGAAAAATTTAAACATTCTGATATTTATGCAATTTTCATAGATAGCAAAGATAAATCTTGGTGTTTGTTAGCACCATGTATAAAATTATGGAGTCATTAGTACATCATAACACAGGTGGTAAAATTTTATTTGTGGGGTTTCATAAACTATGAATAATTGAATTTTTCTGATCATTTTCAAAGTTTATTTTCCCTATACAATTTCAAATCAATATTTTTTAAAATAGTTTTTTGTATCTCTAAACAGATGTTGGATTGGAACATTCGCCTTTTTCTCTAAATCATTAATAAGTATGACATGATTTGGGTATGTGGTTCATGTGACATTCACAAAATTGTAACATTTTTATCGTACATTTGTTGAATTCCCACGTCATTACTTCCCTCTAGAGTCCATAATTACTACCATAACAAATCCTATAATTGAGCTACTTTCAGAACTATAAGGAATGCTAAAACCGTTTAAAAAATAAATAATCACATCATAAATATGTACAGTTTATATATAGCTCATGTGATAACAAACATTACACTAAATAATAATCGTTATTATTATGTATTGATGATGTATAAATAATAATTGTTCCACCATGCTTGATTTCATATTATGAAATAACTCTACAAAATCTTATTAGAAGAGAATAAGTTACATGGTTAAATTTTTTTGCATCAATGCCTTTTCTAAATATTTATGAACCATTTCTATAATGGTATAATTGTTGTATTCCATGAACATTGGAACAAAGGTGAGGATTATATGTTATTTTTTCCCCTTATTTTCATGAAAGACACGAATCAAGAAACATACATATAATCAATGGTGATTCCTTTTTTTGAAATACTTTTTAATCCATGAATAATTAGAGAAGTTGTGTGAGCCTTGCATTGATAAAAATATAGAAAATTAAGGAATATTTGATTGTAATTTTATGTTTTATTATTTTGACATTCATGGTCAACATAACTTTAATTTTTTGAATTATGTAATATTTAAGGAGTAAATCATTTAACACTGACTATAGAGATTACAAAATACTTGGAATGAGATAAAGGAGATGAAAAAATTAAATTCAATGATATATTATTCCCAAAAATTCATGATGTGGAAATATATAATGTGGAAGGTATATGGTGGCATGTACATGGAGCATCTCTATAGGAATGAGTTTTATATATTGTTTTTTTGAAAATTTAGATATTATATTCCTTCAAAAATAGTATGGGGATAAATATATTAAATAGTATGAAATATATAGATTGGTAAGTATATCCCACGATGATTTGTCAATGAAAATAATGAATGTTGTTTTCTATATAACTTTTTATTATACCATATCCTCATTGATCACAGAAATGGGCATTGTTCATGTATGGTCATGTATTATTTAATTGAAGAATTCAAACATAGTCCCATAAATGAACATCCTATAATCTATATTATATTAGATTGAACATGGTTTTCGGTTACATATTTCATTGAATAATAGGATTAATTATCCCTGAGAATGTGGGGTTTTATAAATTTGAGTGGATACCAAGACCAAGGATAAATTAACGAACTAATATTAATGGTATATTGGATTAACCAATATATTATTCTATCATTACTAGTCCATGAACTTATAATGAAAAATCATGGAATTACCATCTCCATTTATATTCCCAAAATTACTTTCTATCATTTTTGTTCATTCATATACTTTTTCTAATAATTTTTAAAACCATTTTTATGTTCATGAACTCAACTTATCACAATTTCGTTATATTTTTAATTTGTTTTATTTTAATATAAATTTCTAAAATATTCTACTATGTTGAATGTAATCAAAGATTTTGTTAAATTTATTAACAGTACATTGTGCTTTCTAGATCAATTTTATGATATATCATTTTATAATTGACTTCATGTTATACTCATGAAATTCACCCACAAACAATGAAACAAAAAATTCACACATAATCATATATTTATGTGATCATATAATAACAATGAAACTTTAGCACCAGGTAACGCATTATTTAGAAAATTCTAGATAAGGTAGAGTCTAGAAAACACCACTATACATCCAAAAACATTTGTTATACCTTCATTCCCAAGGTATAGACCCACATGAATTACTATTTCATTTCCCATATCAAGAACCTGGACATTTCTTTTCCAATTAGGGGAATACATAAGACTAGAATAATTTCATGTAATAAACCACAACCTCTCCCTCATGGTTTTTCCCATAAAACAATTCCATGTCATGTTACCAGCCATAACATCTCATTATAGGTTGTTTATACATCACATCTATATTATATTAATTACTACACCTCCATACATAAGACATGTTCTTAAATAATTAAAAAATAGTCTTAAACTCATTTTTGGTCACACATTAAAATATGAGACATCCCTTCTCTCCCATGATAAATGACTCATGAACGTGTTGGATAATCCCTTACAATTATAGTGAGTTTCACAATAATAACATAAACTATCCCATATCACTGATGGTAGGTCAAAATATCCAAATATATATTCAATGACAACATGAAAAAAAGGCATCTAACTCATGAAATTATCCCAACCATCAAATTTAATATGTAACAAATTATATTAATGAAACGTTTAAATAAGTAGCACAAACAAACAATCACTATCATGAAAACAATTTATAATAGAAAAAGAAAATCATATTTATCCCTATAAATACTCCCTTACTAGACTCTCAATATTACTATTAGTAATCATATTCATAAGCCTAAACACATGTAATAAACCTATAAAACTCCAAATAAATAAATTAACTGGAGCAACCACTTTTTTCCCAATTTACTAAAAAGAAAATACCTAAAAATATATCCAAAAAATGGTCATAGTTCCTTCAATATATGTTCATTTCACAAATCTATGACTTATAAGGGTTCATTAACATAAATCCTAACCTACTAGGTTAGGTGACTTAAGAATAAAAAATTAATATTCAAACACATGAAATCACATACATTTCAGGTCAAACAATAACATCCGAATAATAACATATATTTTATCAATATGATACATGTTTCACAAGAAAACAATATTGTGTTTTATAAGTGAAGTACATTGAAATAATATTAAAATTCATAACACATGATCAAATAATTTTGAATATAATATAATGGAATAGTACTTGGAGGTAAACACCAATGAATGGTGTACAAAATTTTTGTAAACATTATAAGACCAAATTATCCCAGGAATACAGCTCATGATAAAACAATTTTAATAGGATAAAAACTAATAGTTATATCATATAAACTATCAAGGGATTTGTATTTACATTTTAAATAATTATTGTAAAATTCAAATAATTCTGTAAAAATTTTGTTTTAAATAATGGTATATTAAATGTATTGGTTAAATAAAAATAAGATCAATTTTTTCAAAAAAGTCATTTTCAAAATTATCTACCTTTTTATAAGGATTTTTAATAAAAATTTATTAATTTAATATATAATTGTTTTAAAAATTCTATTATATCAATATTATAATTAGTTTTGAAAAATTAATAGAGAGTGAATTTTTAATTAATATAATTTCATATTTAGTATTTTTCATTGAAATAATAATAATTAGCCATAAATTTTTATATCCAAAATAATTTTTTTGACATATGTGTAATAATTTATTTATTTACATAGATGACATTTAAAGATATATAATTAATAAATATAAATTTTAATATGATAATGAATATAGAATATATTATTCTTAGTCAGGTATTATTATGTACATAATAGTCTAATAATCCATTGTGCCATTATAAAATTTATAATTCAATCAATGTGTTGTTTATATCTCATGCGGGTACTTTTATAATAAAATTATATAATGAAATTGAATGATTGGTAGATTTAAATTTTAAATATATATATTTTTAATGTAATTATTTATGTGAAATGAATAAAATACCATAGTAATGTAATGAAATATTAATGTCTTACATGAATTTTTATAGAATTAGAATTGTTGAATTTAATGTTCATAATAATGTTCTACATTAAAAATAATCCATTATAAGTTTAATTTGTAGATTTAAATATTCTGTAAACCATTTATACAGATCACATAATGTTATTATATTCATTTCATTCCCATGTAAATGTAAGATCTAGTTTTATATTATGGTAGCTACCTAACTCTATCCCCATGTAAAGATAATTATTGTACTATTTAAGGGGTATCCACCCAAATGACTAAATAAAAAATAGTGAAAACCCAATTTCCATGGATCATAAATTTCTGGTAAGTCACTTATAGTAGTTATAATAGGAGAGTATTATAGTTTTAATTGATATGTAAGGTTCCTAAAAGTCATATATCATTAGTATTGTGACAACTTATAATTTGCGTAAGGGTACTCTTAGTTCACATAAGGGTCATCACTTCATGTGTAATCATATATAAAAGTTATTGAGATAATGATATGGTATTTTGTAACTATTTAATTCCAGTCTTCTTAAATCAAAAGTCTTATATCAGTACAGCTTTCCATATGTAATTATAATTTCAGTCCATTTATGTGATAGAAAACCTCATGTAATAGTAAAATCCATCCCATATATTGGTAACTCTATATTAACATAATCACATTATATTAAATTAAAATGATTTTGTTGTTCATGTTCTTCCTTTCATGATACATAAAAATTATTAACTAGTGTATTTATATATTTCATGTAACTATCCTATAATTATTCAGTCTATTTTTTTGTTTACATGGAACAAAATTAATAATAGAACCAAATTATATAATATGATATTATTAATTATAATGTTCAGTAATCAATTTGATCCCAACCAATATGAAAAAATAAAATTAGGTGTATAATTGAATAATAAATTTTTATAAAAATATGGAGTATTGTTTTCTGTGGTAGTATTATTTTAAGATAATAATTGAAATTATATTTTATATAAATATTTATAAACATAAATGTTTATCAAATATAATGAATTAAATGGATCCCAATGTGATATTCCATATAAAAATTATTTAATTAATAAGATACATTAATGGTTTTATATTTAATTACCGCCATTATTTTATGTTACAAATAATATTTCTGTTATACATATCCCTTATTATAGTATGAGAAGGATTGTGAAAACATAAGATGATACTTATCAAAAGAGACCTATCTCCAAAAAAAAAAGGATACAATTAAATATTTCAGTGGTTTTATAAATGATATCCTTGGTATGAAATCTTCTATGTTGAAAATATCTGATAACATAAAAATGGAATTGATAATTTACTATTTCCCAAATACCATTTTATAATGAAATAATTGGTTTTATTTTTATTTTTAAAAAATTCATTCTTATAAAGGAATATTATTCTTAGTTTTTTAATATTTCTTGATAAATAATATATTATAAATGAAAATGTTTTTATTAAAACAATATTTATATAGTAAATTATTTATTGAGTTTTATTTTAAGAATTAATTGAAAATTCAAATCTATCTGATATATAATACTTAAAATTCCCATTTTAATGCTTAAAATTACTTTGATGAAAATTATTATTCATGATTTCAAATGTAGGTTCCATGTATTAAAACTAATATATTATATATTAGATACTATTTGTACATCATTTATTTCATTAATGATTACATATAATTTTTTCTGAATTTACAATATTCACCATGGCCATTCAACGTATGTTAGGGGGAGAATTTTTTTATTAATTATATTATATTATTAACAATGGTTTTCATATTACATGTATTATTTTTGAAATCACATATTTCCATTGATTTAAATTTACATACATTTTTATTATATATCATACTATATTACTTTGTCAAAATGAACAACATATATTCAATGTTTTTGAAATGATATGTTAATGGATTTATAATCATAGTTAAAATAATTACAAAACGTTTTTATCTAAAATGTAGCGTATATGAATTTGATATAATCTTGCGTAATGGGGAATAATCTCATATTTTCAAGGAGAAATCATCATAAATGTTTTTTTATATCTATAATATTCCATGAGTTTACAGTCATTATTTAATGTTTTCTAAGTATAATTGTATTATGTAATTATATATTATTGTCAAAAGTAATGATGTGATTTTGTCAAAAGATTATCAAGATTTATTAAAATGAATTTTTATCATTAAAGGATTATTGTATGTAATAGTTCATTTAAAAGGGTTTTAAAAGTACAAAATATTATGGATTATAATAATAAAAAATATATATTTGAGGATAAAATTTTTCATTAATCAACTATTGTATATTTAATATAAAATAAAATTTTTATGAAATTAATTTTACTGAATTTAAATTTTTTTATATTTTTTTCACTTTTTTAAAATCCCTTATGGTGAAATTTGGTGTACAATCATTCTTTTAGAATTATTTTAACCGGTTTAGTGAATTATAGAATGTCTATGTTAAACTATATCAATTAAGAGTCCAGCTTGAGTGAAGTCATCAATGATTTCATATTTGTTTATGAACATTAATTTGTATTAAGGTTTCATGATCCTAAAAAATAATAAACATATGTTCTTATGTTTATTATGTGATACCATAATATCTTTTTATGTATTATGTTTTAGATATTTCAAATTTCGTAAAATTTTTAACAATCAATGCATGACTTTTAATTCTTAGGTCTTGATCATTAGATCATTTAGTGTTTGTTTCAATCCATCAATGATGGAATTAGAGTAGGTTGTTGATTTCATTTGATATAAGGATTATACTATTTGAAAAAAATCCATCCCCTATGTTTGGATATAATTCATTAAGTGATTAAAAATATATTTTTTAATTTGATAATTTTTTATTCTAGTTTTCATAATATTAGGATATATTTTGTTAATATAGCCCTTATATTTACGATGTTTATTATTGAATATGTGAATTTTGGAATAATTTTATTATAGATATATTATTGATGGTATTGATAACCATTACGGAATATATATCATTGATTTTGAGAATATTGTTGATAATTAAGTAATTGAACATTTATTTAGTTAATTAAAATCACATGGACATTATTTCATTGAGGTGAAGAATATAATATCACGAGGATAATCTGATAAATTATTTTTAGATATATTTTTATTAAATGAATTCATTACCATTATATATGATATATTTAACCAGGAAATATATAAAAATTTAAAATATTTCCTTTGAACATAATTAATATTTGAAAAAAATAAATACTTATTCATCAATTTTAAATAGTAATAAAATAAATATTTTCATTCAAGAAATAAATTGTTTGTAATTTTAATTTCATATATTTTCACATTTAATATGTTTTCATTTTAAAATTTATAATTGAGAAAATAAATTTGACTGAAAAAAGGTTGTTTTTAACCAATGGATAATATGTTAAATAATAACATAAAACTTATTTGATGATAATGAATTACGAAGTATAGAATTTATTGAATTGTTGAATATAGAATATATTTTATTTAATCAAAACATATGATTTTCATTAAACTATCATGACATCATTTTAAAGGTAATAATTTAATCAAGAAGATGACTATAAATTTGTGGGTAATTTTCTAACAAAATTAATTCATATCATATAATTTTTTCTATATATAAATTTATTAATTTTTGTTTTAAAAAATGAATTTAAATAAAATTAATATAAATATATAATAATTACATTTAAAAATTTAATATGAATGTTTTTCAAAAGATTCACAGAAATAAAAATTTTAGAATTTTGTAGTAAAAATAAGCTTCTTTATTATAAATGGAATTACCTAACGGAAATTTTAATATTTAAATCATTTGTAAATTATATAAATTGATGACCTAAGGGTATGGAATAAATTATGATGTTTTATAATGGTAATTACTAGTATTATGTAAGTGTATATGCATTGTAGTATTGTTATATAAAGAAAACTTCTCAAATATATAAGGGTAATACACCCAATTGAACATTTATATAAAGCTAAAAATACTAACATGTGAGGGTCATCCATGTCAGATGAGGGATATAATATAGTTATGTAGTTTTATCTTTTCTAATTTTCATTATACACAATGTTTTTTAGAAGCCTCAATTAAATGTATCAACAATGCTTAATACTAATTGAATGATACCACAATACAGGTAAGGATCATCTTTTCATATGTAATAGTATAGAACAGTTCCAATGATCATATAAAGGTCGATTAGAACTATATAAGGATAGTATACATAATCAATGATCATGTAAATCATCACTTATTACTATATAGATGAAATTTCATGGAACTAAAATGTAATATCGATATCAGATAAAGTAAAGTCCACATAGATATGTGAACATGCTCTTAAATTCGAACCTATTTTTACATCCCCATGTCCCTATAATGAGATAGTTATAAAATCAATTAGTATATATATTTATATTATATCATTAGGTTATCTATATATATGAGATTTGATGATAAAGAATATAATTTAAAATGTAACAGGGCCATTGTATAAATTAATTCATTTATAAAAAAATTTATTCATCATGTTCTTTAATAAGTAATAATATTGAAACCACAATGAGAGGATTGACATTAGAGTCCTAAGGAATAATCAGTAGGTAGAATGGCCAAAATAATTTTGTGTGTTGATGTGTGTAGGTATGATAATAATTGAAATATGATTTTATATAAAAGTCATTGTAAAATCTATTATCCCTAATATTCCCAACTAGGATGATGATGTAAAATTCAATCATATACCTAACATTTAATCATGATGATTCAGTAGTTGTTAGAAATTTAATGAGTTCCTCTCTTTTGGGTTACTTACCATCAATTTTCCACATGTTGTTATTATTATAGTGTGATAAGAAAAGTGATAAATATGGAAAATCTATGTCATAGAAGTAATATCTTCAATAAAGGGGAGTTTTAGTAGACCCCTTGGGTATTATCACAGTGGTACTAGAAAACATTTCTTAATTGTACTGAGATTAATGTATGGGAAAATAATGATTATTTAATTTCTATTTTCAAAATCCCTTATTGTGTGGTTAAAAATGATTGTTATATTTATCTTCAGGTATCCTTTAAAATTTGGAGATACAATTACAAACATAATTTATATGAATATGTAGAAAATTTATTATTATAAGGGATAACATTATTTTTGATCCTCACATTCATGGTAGATTATTTCAACAATTTTTTTTTGAAATAATATTATAAAATTTTCCATTGTAAGAGATATTTAATTCCTCAAATTATTATTGTAAATCATAAAACTCCTTTTAAGGATATTTTACATTATTATTTCAATGATTGTTTTAATGTGTTATAACTGTTATTTTATATCTAAAAGTATTATTCAATTAAATGAATATCATTCATGGTTACAAAAATTTTATGTACATTCTCTACATTCTTTATTTTCATAAAAACTATTTATTATGTTTAATTTCCTTGTTATTCCCATGTATTTTTTTATTTATGATATTTTAAGAGCACATATTTACATTATGGAATCTATAGATATGTATATTTGATATATAATTGTTAACAATTTTAAAACAAAGTAAAATAATTTGATTACAATGAATGTTTATTGTAATGGATTTGTAATGATGATGGAAAGGATTTAAAAAATGTCTTCTAAAAAATGTCGCACTTAGATATTTTTTTTGTTGACGAGGAATGGGTATTGAATCAAAATTACTTAAAACATAATTAAACAAAATTAATTTTTATACATAAAACATTCAAAATTAAAATGAGGTTTTGATATTTTTTGAGGATTATCATTATATACTACAAACATATATTTTCATAGAATATACTTTTTTGATGTTTTAAAAAGATATTACTAGAATAATTTAAAAATTTTCATATATATTCAAAGGAAATGATATTTTGAAAATAATATTTCATTTAATATTTTAGAAAATTAAATATTATAATGTATTTTTAAGACTCTAAATGGTAAATTAAGAAAAAAATTATCTAAAATATCATTATTTTATATTTGAAATAATATGAAATTTTGTTGAAGGTTCTGTTAATTTAATTTAAAAGAGAAATATTTTTTATTCATATTATAAATACAATAATGATACTTTTTTTACACCCCATGATTCATATTTATCTTCAGATATATGTTGATTATTATAAGATCAAATTTGAATGGATTTTTGACATCACATATCTTTTATATATGTTAATGACTAATTTATTACATAAAAGAACACATAATAAAATCCCAAAATAATGTTATTCCAACTTACATTGGGATATTTGTTACATAACATAGTCCATTGAATAGGGATAAAAAATCAATATGTAATAATTCCATAACATTTCCATTGGTTCATTTGATCCTAGAAAAATGTACAGGATAACATGGGAACATACAAAAGAAATGGGATATATATAATGTTTATTAAGGGGATAATAATAGTATAAAAAGATGAACCAAATAAATTATAGTAAAACGTTTTGTCAATATTATCTAAAATGGGTATGAATCATAAAAGTTTTCTTTGATTCATGATATACGATTATAAAACCAATCCATCCAATGAATGTGAAACAACGTAAAACATTATATACTGAGCCTATGTCAAGGATAAACTCCGTGATGTCATAATATATTGTTCTTAGGATTACCTCTTATGTAGAATACAATGAGTTTTTTGTAATAAAAAAAATTAATAATGTAATTGGAGTGGAATATAATTGTAATCACACCCTATAAATTCACGTCGTGTATATGAATTTGTGTCCAACAATGATTAATGAAAATAAGAAATTAATCATCAATTTTAAACCCATTTTTAGTGAGTGTGGGAACGTAAATTACATACTAACAAATTAATTATATAAATATCAATTTTTATATCATTTAGGTTAAATGTTGTGGGTGTATTAAATACAAAAAACTTCATGCATATAAATTGAACATATTAACAATGGAAAAAATAATAGTACATAATGATCAATGGAGTTGACTAATGAGAGTGAAATTAGTGTCTCAATAGTAGTAATTCAATAGGAAATTATGTATAATTTTTTAAACATAACCCATCATGATAAATAGGAATATTAATGGAATAATATAAAGAATTTTCTTGAATATATATGGTATTTTTTGGATCCCTTAACTTCATTGAAAATAAATTAAAGATGGTTAGAGCTTCCATGGTGTATTTGGAACCCATGTTAGGGATGAAGAGAGGTGTGTTCAGAATAAATTAACTATTAATGAGGGTTTTTATTGAATAATAATGGGGGTTTCTATGGGATTTTATATAAAAAATAAAGAAATTATTTTTTAATTTAAAAATATGGTTTGGAAAATATTTTATAATAAAATAAAAACCAAAAAACCACCTATGTTTTTAACATTATTTTTCCACAATATGCATGGTTTATTTTTTTTATATTATTATGAACCAAACATATTATAATAGTACAATTTTTCAGGTCTACATGAGGCATTTTCTTAAAGATTTATTTTTAAACCATTAAAATAAAAAATATATTTTTTGAATAATTTTTGGTATTCAAAATTAATTAAATAACATAAAAAAATTATATAATATTTGAAAAGTAATTTTTTTGGATAATTTTCATATTATAAATTTCAACAATTTTGGAATTTTATAAAATCAAAATACATCCAATATGCATATCGAATTCAAATTCTACCAAAAAAATTAAACTATCTCATAAAATAAATAAAATTAATCATTAAATAATTTCACCATGAAAATTTCAAAAATAACAGTTTTTGTATGAATAAAATTTTCTTAATACATGAATTTAGGCAATTAAATCAGAAT
Source organism: Viscum album (assembly GCA_963277665.1). Classification (NCBI taxonomy): domain Eukaryota; kingdom Viridiplantae; phylum Streptophyta; class Magnoliopsida; order Santalales; family Viscaceae; genus Viscum; species Viscum album. Next base: position 2,039,556,452 of record OY728121.1, read on the forward strand.
CCCAATTTTATAGAAATTCATATTTTGTGTAATATAATTCTTTTCTAATAATTATTAAATGTTATTTTGATAGACGAAATATATTCTTTATTTTATATTAAAAAATATATGATTCAATATGAATATATTATTAATTAAAAATTTATTTCAAACATTCTTAAATTCATAAGAAATGTTGTTTTAAAAGAAAATATAGATTTTCCAAAAAATTGGATTTGAGTTTAATCATATCAAGATATAAAATTTATCAAAAAAATATTATTCATTTATAATGTAATTATAAAAAAATATAAACACATACATTATTCTATTAAAATCAAAAATTTAAAAAATATGATTTTTAGTGTCTTAATATATAACCCATTTTTACAAATGCGTATTCGGTTATGTTAAGGCGTGCGATGGTTACACCATTTTGGGGTGGATCGTGGAATATGTTTTGGGACATGATCCCAGTAATCACGAATATTTCACATTGATGGGGTTTTTCATGATTTAGTTGTGTAACACCCTCATGGGATTCATAATGGGAAAATCACACTGACTTCATTTACATTGAAGCTCCAATAAATTTGATTCATATACTATTATTCTCTTGGATGATTCCATTGCATCTTTAGTTTTTCTAAATTTTATTTAACATACAAATTTATATATTATAATTATAATGGTCACTATACAATGAAAATATTTTCAATGATTATGATTCTTAATGGTAATATATATTTTAGTGGACATTATTTTACCTTTACAAAATTACCAAAATAGTGAACATGTATTATATATTGTTATTACAAAATATGTAATTTATATATATGAATTGGGATATTGATTAATAAAATTTCATGTTGTTACATTCTTCCCCATTGTGAATTTTCAACCATGAAATTTTTATTTCATATATTAGAACAAATGTGTGTAATTTTTCTTCATCCCCTTATCTTGTTCCCTAGTTTCATTCTCAAACATGTGGTTTGAACACAACACATTGACTAGGTGTGATTCTATTTTATATAGATTTGTCTCTATGGTATATTATATCCACAAGATACTCCTTCTATTAATGATCATTCTCAAATTGTACTACCTATAGATTTAGTACATTTAAGGAGTCTGAAATGTACTTCCTCATAAGGGATATATAGAACAATTCAAGAAAATTATATATATTAAATTGGAGTTCTAGTCAATATTCCAAATGTCCAATGTGATCAGGTATCTCAATGTTCTAGAAGTATCATAGACTAATATTTTAATTCATTCTAAAGATCATGAATTTATTAAATGTATATAATGGATGTAACTTTATATCACATACCAAAAACTATATATCACATAAATTATTTTTTACATTTCTTTTCTATCCGCTTTGTGGGGATTTCAATGTATGTTAAATAGATTGAACATTTTATATTATCTCTTAGAATATATAATGACCCATCATCATCCTCCCACCAACATCATGCACACATATCGGTGTCAGAGATCTCTTCCCATTTAAATCTACATAAGGTTAAATTTGAAATATAGAAGGTAAGATATTTTTATATTGTATATCACCTAAGGGAATGTTTTGATTCCAACATCTATTAAAATATAATGACATCATTTAAATATATTATCTATAGCTGGAATGTATCTTTTATAGAAACATTATTTATAAGGGAGACAATTTGTTTAGTGACATAACAAAATATAAAATTCATACAAAATTAATCTCTAGAACCTCATTGCATGAATCATATCTCGTTCACATATAATGATGTGTAGATCAATATAATTTATTTTCATGACCCTGATGCATATCTCTGAGATATTTCCTAGATAGAAATATCCATTAATAGAAATGAAATTTTTTAATAGTTTATGGTGGATTACTACTTCATTTATGGCCTTCTTTCTATTATATGTTAACATGATTCCAGTGATATAATCTATGGCAATTTTTTTCGCACAACCATACTGTTATTTTAAATGGTCCCGTCATACACATAGATATCCATCGCTTTATCTGGAATAATTAGAATACCAATAATTGGGATTTAAATTCAATAATATATAGCATTATGTTATGCCACATGATGTTTATAATCGAATCAATATATGTTTCCATTCAAGGTCAACATTTTATTGAATGAATATCATGATTCAAAAACATATATCCCCGCATTATCAAAATTTAAATATTATAATATATAATTACATTTCTTAAATCATGTCATCATACAATTGTGACACAATGATCATATTAAAAATTATTGGATAAGATTTTTTTTGGGAAATTATATGTTAAAGATCCTTTTATAATTTATATTTTCATTTCCTAGGATTATATGCCTATGGATATGGGATTAAATCCAATCCCCATCCTGGAAAGGGTTACATGAATTATTCTACTCAAGGAATATACCTCTTTTAACACTTTACATGTATGGTAATGATTTGAAAAATCATAATACATGATCATATAGAACCACCACAACTATTTCATTATGTTCTCCTATAATGGGAATATATAATTGACACTATTGAGGTCCATATATATGTAAAAATTATACCAGTTAAGATAATTTCATAAAATCTTAATCGAATAGATTACTGAATTCAGTTCTAGATCATTAATTTTGTAGTTTTGAAGGTTAATCGTAAATTGGTGGGAGGACTAGGCTATAATTTTTTTCATCAATCCATATTTTACACCCTATAAATTTTGAGGTTCAATGTGGTTGGTATCAAATCCTTCCCCATTGGCAGGTAACGTGATAAAGAAATTAGTTATTATAGTATTATTTTCCTTTACGAATCTCTCACATAATTCAAAATTTAGGGAAAAAAGAATCCATTCATATTATATTTGTTTGTGGGTTTTATAATCATCTTAATTTGGTCAAGACGGTATGATAATAACTTGATAAACAAAAGAAACTATAGATTTTTTTCGTAGATATTTTGTATGGTTATTCTTCGATAAACTCAGTTAGTAACATCTTGTTACTATTTTTAGATAATCATATATCCTTCCTTAAATTGAGATTTGGTTGGGTCTCTTTTAGTGTTTCTTTATGTGAATCATTTAATGTTTTTATTTTTTTGGGCTACCATACAATGGGAACACAGTTTTCCCCAAATTTTTTCCCTTCTATAACAAACCATGAACTCCAAGAAAGTGGTATTTTTCAATGTTTGCACATGGTTACTCAAGCCATGCACAGTCTTAGTAAAAACCATGTGACCCATTCAAAATGACTGCATAACTAGGATACATGTTTTAGTCGTACCAGGAAGGTCATCCTATGATACCATAAATTTGGGATTTTAGGAGATGAATTTCAAAAAATATATATCTTCAACATATTTTAGGTCTCAGATGAACATCGTTTGACCAAAACACATTTCTCCATTCGTTATACGTAAAAAAAGGATTCCTGGCCACTTGAATCCATCTTAGATGTGATATAATGTTAGGAGAACATATTTTTATCATATTCAGAGTACTATACTTATCACATTTTAATTATCTCATTATCTATCATCTTCTCTATAGGGATTCATGTATATTTCATTTGATTTATGAATCTAATACCATCTATTTTGGTCCATTATTCATGGGTTCTATATCTATTTTCACTATCTTCATTCATTGTGGAAAAATCTCATTTATGTTTTCTCATTGATAAATCTATTGATTTTGGTAGGTGGTTCCATTACGTATCTAAATTTTAAAAAACTCTAAATTTCACAATTTAATTACATTTACTAAATTAAATGATTTTTTTTTAATTTTGATCAATAGGATTTCAAATAATTTTTTTGGATAAAAAAACAATTCCATTAGGTTGTATTTTTAATAAAAGATATTTTTTTGGCATGAAATTAGAAAACCTTAAATTCCATTTAATTGGGATATTCGTACAAAATATTTTTTAATTTAAAATATTTAATGTAAATTCTGGTGTTAATGGAAATTTATTCAATTAAATATTTGTCTTTAATTTTGAAAATTCATTTCATGTAAAATTCCAGAAAACTAAAAATTCCATTGAATTTTTGTTTCCATATGTAATAGATGGAATTTAAAAAAATCAATTATTGAACTGTATTGAAAATATTTGGAATGTGAAGATTCCGGGTGAATTGATTTCAAATCTCTATTTGTAAAAAATGTAAAAATTAATTTTATTGAAATCCAATTGTTTTATCATTATAAGAATTCACATGTTTTACTAAAAACTTTTTAATATTTTTAAAGTGATAATTAAAATATGAAAATGTTTCTCACATGCCTATATTGAAATTATATCTAATTATTTTTGAAAGCATCTTTTTATTCCATGAGAATTTATATAAACCATCATATATAAATTTCTTTATTTATGACATTTTGTGAGAAAGTAAATTTATTTAAAGAACCCCTAGTGAATGTTAAATTCTATATTTGAAATATATTTCCATCATTTCAAATGGTAAAAAATAATTGATAATTGTATTTCAATATTTCAAATTCAAATGAATGATTTTTTAAAATTTATTTTTATATGAAAAAACACATTTTGTTGATAATAAAATGCACATTTTCAGTTATTTGGATTTTTCCATCCTATTACTAATCATTTTGATTGAAATTTTATAGGGATTTTGCCTGACAATTTACATGTTCCTTCGGGTGATTGTATATAATCGATTTCATGGTTTGAGAAAGGGAAATGGATCGCTTGGAGGTGGATTCATCTATTTAACCTTGGAATTATGAGTCATCCCCTTTGGGACATGGGTTGTTTTCATTGTTTTGATACTTTGAGTGTATTAAAATGGGCCTTATTTTGTATTTTACATTTGGAACATTAATCTCTATGGCAATTCATTTGATATGTATATTGATTTAATTATTTTATTTCTCCATTATTAGTGGAAAAAAGAACTCCCACTTTCATTTTGTGTGACACCGTGTGCTAGTAACTAACATATGGGGATCAAAAACGCCCTACAAGATTTTTTAAGACTATCCCGATTATTGTTTTAAAACATTATTAGGGATGGTTCATGAAAAATTGGTATAACATATTTAGGTTTAGATTTTTTCTTTAATTCAACAACCATTTGTGAAATATTATTGAAACATAAAAGGATGTTATGATTGAGTTTTTAGATAGATCATAGTATGATTAACCTAATATAACTAGTGGTGGATAGGGATGGAATCCTTTTAGTTTAGTTCTAGAATTTTACAAAATTTTTATTTGTGTAGATTGAGATTAAAATCATGGTTATACCATCTATTGGGATTAATATTTATTGATTATCTATCTGAGTGTTTATATATTGTCTAAATTGTTCTCTACATATGTTTTTTCTTATAATACATATGAGAATATGAGGGAATTGGATCCTATGGAAAGATTGTAACACCCCAAGCTTCCACGGTATGTTTCCCTTCGAATAATGCAATAGCGTGTGTTGTACGCAACCTCGAGCTCTAACACACACCACAACTAATTAAACTAGCCGTTGTGAATAGTAATACCTACTTTTTGAAATTTTATAAATTTTATTTATCAAAATGGACTTCATTTTTGGATTCGGAATATCGAAATTTGCCTATGTTGAGTTTTTCTTATTTTTCTGAGAACTTCTAATTTTTTATGAATAGTGAAAAATACATAAAAACAACTTTTTTAATCAAGATCATTTATAGTAATAAATTATACTATTTAGTGGTTTTATAGTATAATTAGAATATATTTTTACCATTTTATCCAATGGTGGTCATTAGAATTAATTTAACATTAAAATTGGACGTAAACAATTGCCAATCTTTTGATATAAATTGTTTCTTAAAAACACGCTATTTGTTGTAACATCGGGAATTAATTATAAAATTAATTAATGAAACTTATATGTTTGGAATTTCTTAAAATAGACATCATTTTTGAATTCGGAATATCAATTATAGCTTAGGGTGAAATTTTGGCCTTATTCTGAAAAACTTCAATTTTTGATGAATAGTGAAACCACTAAGTGGTTATTAAAAACTGATTTTTTGATAAAATGAAATATTACCACTTCTGTGATTTGATTTTCAAAAATCCGACATACATGGTTGTCATTAAGAAGTAAAATTAGATTAAAATAATTTTTGGGGAATAGTAACTTTTAAGTTCTTAATCGCGAATAGAGGTAATTAGTATAGTTTGAGGTAAAAATAATGTTTTAATAATATGAGATGAGCTTGAAACTTGTCTTACTCCTATTGGATGAGTCATGGCCGACCCAGAAAACCCATGGGTCAACTTGGGGACCCCATGGAGCCACTTTGGTTGGAAAATGACATTAATATATATTTATTTAATGTTAAAATTAAATTGATACAAAAATGAGTTGTTTTGCTAAAATAGTTTTTAATTGGGGTTACACAAGTCCAAATTTTGACTATAAATATTCATTAGAAAGATAAAAATATTTAATAAATCATAGTATTTTTTTATAATTTTTATACATTAAATAAATTAAATTATTTATGACATCATTATGATGCAGCGATGACCTCATTATTTAACGATTTTAATAAAATGAAAAGATAATCTAAAATCCAAGGCATACACTTGTCCAAAGACTATTGGATGGGTAGATTTAGAACCCCTATCACCTTATCCACGAATTATATAAGTGTGGGACCATTAGAATCCGAAAACCATTGTATAATAATGTAACATTTCAATCTTTCCAAAAGAGCCCCTCCTCTCCACTTATAAAAGGCCCCCACCTCTACCACCTTATTCACACATTCAAGCATTTTGGTTCGTCCAAACTCTGCCCAAATTCTCTCCCAACTTCTCTCCCTTCATCCTAGAAGCGTTACTTTAGTTAGAAAGACATCCTAAGGAGTCGTTTTGATCAAATCAAAAGGAAGAACCCGAAGAAGAGGTAACATTTTCATTACCCTCTTTCAAGTTTCTTTCTTCTTCCACTTCATCATTGTTTATTATTTCAATTCTAAAATTATAAATCCAGTATATTCTATATACTGTGATGTTATTATAAATATGGAACACCCATATTCATTATTCTACCCATCATTTGAATGACATATCACCATACGTGCGTACGTACAGCTTACCGTCTCCACGTCGTGGTGTAATTGTTATTCAATATATTATTATTTTATATGGGTATAATAATGATATGTAATTCATGTAAATAATAAATATAACATTATAATGATTCTTTATATATGATATAATATCCAATTATATACTATTTTAATGATATTGTCGCTCGTGCGTACGTACGGACTACCGTCTCCACGAATGCGATGATATTCATTCTCCGTCGTATCCATTCAAGTATAATTATCATTTGAGGATTTAAAAATAATGTTTAAGGACAATATATCATTCTGGATATGAATAAGATACAACCTATCCATTAAAAACACGAATTACGAAACAAAACATAAAAAAGAAAACGAGTAAGTTAACACCCGAAACAACGATACATCTAAGATATTGTTAACAAAACAATGTTAAAAGATCATATATGATATCATATGAATGTATATGATTCTTGTATAATTTAATAACAATTATTTCACCATTATAGAGGAGGTTAACCTACCCCAACCAAGGAAAAGTACAAGGTAAGGGTTTACTTCACAACCTCTTCATTATCCAAGGTTGTTTATACATAATTATCTACTGGGACCTCGTTATCATCCACATCCATGTTTCTTAAAAATGTATTTCAAAACATTTATACTATTAAATGGAAAATGGGTTAATGTCATGTATACCCTTATACATTTTCGAAAGGAATCTTACCGTCGTTTTCCAAAAATTGTACTTTTTGACCTTTTTGACAAATTTAAGGTAAGAATGTTTTTTTAACTTATACGGCCGGTGCGGATATTTTCCGCCATTATAACATCGTCGAAGCTTCCCTTACAAGCTTATAATAATATTTTCAAAGTAAATGTATTATTTTATAATTATGGGACTTTTAAATGATTTCATAAAAGAGAGATATTTCTCTCAAATAGCTTTGATTTCATCCAGGTCAACATCCTTTGATGGGTTTTAAGTTTATTTGAAATTGATTTATGATGAAAAACTTCCATTGAGCATTTTGTGAAACATTTGAATGTGGATGTGTTATTTTTATACCATCCATAGTTTATGGAGAAACTGTTGACATTTCGTATGCTAGTTTTAATACGAATATTTATGTTATGTTTAAACCTATTCATATGAGGAATGTATTGGACATAATAAGTGATGGGTGGAGCCCGCTATAGCTCCTCGATGCATCAGTAGGTCTCATGAGACAAATAGACGTGGAATTGTCCGAGGCCCTTTCCCTATTTGATTTATGGTTTTGACCGAGGCCTTAATCATTTTAGACGTCTTGGCCGAGGCCTTGAAAAAATGTTTCAGAATGTCTGGTATTATACATTCCCTCATTATGAAAGTGGTTATTGATATTTCATGTGATTATTCGTCTAGTAGAATATCCATGTGAGTAAGTAATGGGATTATTTTATTTTACTTTGGCCATATTATGATGAAGTTCAAGTTCAATAAGGCTTTTGTTTTAGTTATACATTGCCTTAAATGCTTATGTTTTCTTATGAAAGTTTCCGCTATATTGTTATCCTTACGGAGCATTTGAGCTCACCCCTTTCAATGTTTTATTTTTCCCAGGATGTGAAGAAGTGTATTATGAATGACTTGCAAGAATAGTCAGTGAGGATATGAGTGTGGACTAGGGAGACCATGTTATTGTAGTTTTCATTTTTATGATGTAATGTAATGTTTATGAATGTATCTAGTGCTTCCAAGGCTACTAAACTAATCGGTCTTTCGAGACATGATATTTTGTGATCATGCCAATGTTATGAAGTAATGCATCGACTCTGGGAAGCTGGGGTTGGGGCGTTACAGTTGGTATCATAGGTAGGTTAGTACAAAACATGGAAGCTAGATTTAGACAAACTCTGATTAGAGCACGTACCCCTAAGATGAACTTTGAGGATTAGTATAGAAGAACATCCTAAAATTTTGGTATTGTAGAGATTTGGTGAGTTTTTCGAGTAATACATCCCTGTCTGGATACGAGCAGGTAGAGGCGGCTCTGGCCCAGATGTACCTAGGGGTAAAACCCGAAAACACCGTTTTGAGCTAGACTCGAACAGGAACTGGTGCACGACAACGGGCCTTGCTGCACTCTTGGTTACGACACTCCCGGGGGATATGCTTAGGATAATTCCCATTTTATTTACAAACCACTATGAAGGGTTATGAGTATATACTTCCTCAAAGAAAACATTTTTATAATTATCGATTATATCCATAATTAGTTCAATTTATGTTAAGTGTTTTATCAGTATGGAATTATGTATTTTGATTCATAAACTAATCTAGTTTATTCCATTATTTAGAAATGGCTCCTAGTGGAAGTAATGGAAACTGTATCAATGCACGCACTCCGTGTAGGGATTTCCCTCCTGATCAAGATAATTATGGTGGAGCTAGTGATACAACTGGTGCTGATCAACTTCTCACCGTGCTGGGACAACTCACACAGGTTATGAATAACAACCTTACTCATATGGAGCACCCTGATCCGCAACGTGGAGGATCAATGCTAGACCGTTTCATGAGGCAACAACCACCAACCTTCAATGGGAGTACAAATCCTATAGTAGCTGAGCAATGGAAAAATTCATTAGAGAAAATATTCCTTGCCTTGGGGAGTAGTGAAAGGGAGAAAGTTGTCATGGCAGTTTACCGCCTCACTGGAGATGCCGATCAATGGTGGTCACTAATTCAAAACCCAAAGGAAGATGATGAATTAACAAACATGGAATTTCAGGAGTTCAAAGAGCTATTCTTAGAAAAATACTTTCCTCGAGACCATTGAGCGGATATGGAAAGGCAATTTCTGAGTCTGAGGCAGAAGGAGGATGAGAATGTCGCAAAGTATGAGGCTAACTTTACAAGGTTAGCAAGGTATGTTGCAGATTACATACGTAACCCAAGAAGTAAGACTGATCGTTTCTTTGATGGGTTAAAACCATTTCTCCGTCGAGCTTTAGTATCACAAACCTTCTCTTCATACGAAGGTATTGTCTCGTGCGCTATCAAGATGGAAAAGGAATTCTCTAAATCTTATGACTTTAAATCAAAGCAAGATAACAAGAGATCCGCTGAAAACACTGGGAAAGGAAATAAGGAAACAGGGAAGAAGGGTAGAAATGAATTTCCACTCTGTGATAATTGTGGTAGGAAGCACCCTGGTGCCTGTCTAAAAGGAAAATAAGTATGTTACAAGTGTGGTGAAAAGGCCACCAAGCTCATGAATGCAAGGGAAAGAAAGTGGCTGTCAACGTGGAATGCTATAATTGTAGAGAGAAGGGACATTATGCAAGTGAATGTCCTAAGAGTCATGGGAACATACCTTAGGAGAGGCCAAGGGATCAGGTCCAGGCTTCTGCTATCACTACTGCTGAGGTGGAAGCTCCTAAAGACGTGGTGGCGGGTAATTTAATGGTTTCCTCAAGTTTAGGAAATGCATTATTTGATTCTGGATCATCACATTGTTTCATATCTTCCCAATTTGCTACGAAAATTAGATATTTCCAATTTGATTTAACAAGGGATTTGTCAGTCAAAACCCCTAAGGGATGTATTGTTGCAACAATGTTTTGTCGATTAGTTCCCATTAGAGCACCTAAATGTTCTTTACCTGCTAATCTCATCGTCATACCCATGATTGAATTTGATATAATCCTCGGTATGGATTGGCTTTCGGACCATGATGCAAAAATTTATTGTAAGAGGAAAGAGGTTACAATTCTTGATGATGATGATAAGGAACACCTTATCTTTAGAGCAGAATCTTCGCCACATAATTCTTATCTAGATCCACCCCCAGTAGCTCAACTAAATTCAATTATTGGGGAGAAGAGAAGGAAATTACTGAGGGTGAGTAATGGAATATTCAAATGGAATATGTACCTATTTTGAGGGAATATGTTGAAGTGTTTCCGGAAGATTTACCTGGACATCCTCCAGAACGAGAAGTTCAGTTTTCCATTGATTTAATTCCTGGATCAAGGCCCATATCGAAGACCTCTTATATAATGGCCACTGTGGAATTAGTTGAACTAAAGAAACAACTAGAGGAATTGAGTAATAATATATTTATTCTCCCTAGTGTTTCTCCTTGGGGAGCCCCTGTTCTTTTTATTAAGAAGAATGATGGATCTATGAGGGTGTGCATCGATTATAGGGAGATCAATGCTATAACAATAAAGAACAAGTATCCCCTACCTCGCATTTATGATTTGTTTGACCAACTGCATGGAGCTCAATACTTTTCAAAGATTGACCTTCGGTCTAGATACCATCTGTTGTGTGTGAAGAAGGAAGACGTTCCAAAGACAGCATTTTGAACAAGGTACGTGCATTACGAGTTTACAGTAATGCCTTTTGGATTGACTAATGCACCCTCTATTTTCATAGATCTAGTGAAGATGTACATGGGAAAAACTAGGGAAGGTGAAACATCAATGCTTTTTCAAATGGTTGCCAAACCATCATTACTAGAAAGGATTAAGAGTTCTCATACCAATGATGAAGAATTTCAGAAGAAGATTAAAGATGTGAATGATGGAAGATTGAGGGACTTTGTGTATAAGGATGGAATTTTGAAATTCGGGAAGAGACTTTGTGTTCCCGATATACTTGATCTAAAAAGAGAATTGTTGGATGATGCTCATAGTTACAATTTCTCTATACACCCTGGGAGCACCAAAATGTGTAGACATTTGAAGGAACATTTTTGGTGGGATAATATGAAGAGGGAGATTGCGGATTTTGTGTCGAGGTGTATGGTTTGTCAACAAGTGAAAGATGGAAGGCAACATCCTGGTGGAGTATTGCAACATCTTCCCATACCTGAGTGGAAATGGGATAATATTACGATGGACTTTGTCATGGGACTACCAAAGACTCCTAGAGGGAATGATGCAATATGGGTCATTGTTGAACGTCTTACTAAGTCAGCACATTTTCTGGCTATACGGGAGGATCTACCACTTGAACGTCTAGCGAGACTATATATTAATGAAGTTGTAAGACTTCATGGAGTACCCCTATCGATTGTTTCTGATCGTGATCCTCGTTTTACTTCATGATTTTGGAAAATTATTCAAAAGGACTTGGATACTGAACATCATTTGAGTACTTCCTATCACCCTCAAACAGATGGACAATCAGAACGGACTATTCAAACCTTAGAAGACATGTTGAGATCAAGCCCTCTTGACTTTCAGGGTATGTGGGATCAATATTTACCACTGGTAGAATTTTCCTATAACAATAGCTTCCATTCAAGCATTCAGATGGAACCTTATGAAGCGTTATACAGAAAGAGATGTCGTACACCAACCTGTTGGGATGACGTTGGTGAAAGAAAACTTGTGGGACCAGAACTGGTGGAAGAAACAATAGAAAAGGTGAAGGTAATCCAAAACCACATCAAATCAGCTCAAAGTAGGCAAAAGAGCTATGCCGATAACAGAAGAAGGTTATGGAATTTCAGGTGGGAGATCATGTTTTCCTAAAGGTATCTCCATGGAAGGGAGTTATACGTTTTGGTAAGAAGGGTAAGTTGAGTCCCAGGTACATCGGACCTTTCGAAATTCTAGATCGTATTGGGGCTGTAGCTTATCGTTTGGCGATGCCGCCGAATCTCTCCAAAGATCATGATGTTTTCCACATATCGCTATTGAGAAAATACATGACTGACCCAACACATGTACTTACCTAGGAGGAATTAGAACTGGAACCCGTTCTATCTTATTGCGAAGAGCCCATCAGAATTCTTGATGTGAGGGAGCAGGTGCTGAGAAACCGGACGACTCGTCTGGTAAAGGTTTTTTTGGAGAAATCATAAAATGGAAGAGGCAACGTGGGAACCTGAGGAACTTATGATGAAGAACCACCCGAGTCTTTTTATGCAGTAATACCCTAGAAATTGCGAGGACACAATTATTTGAAGGAGGGGAGAATGTAACACCCCAAGCTTCCACGGTACGTTTCCCTTCGAATAATGCAATAGGGTGTGTTGTACGCAACCTCGAGCTCTAACACACACCAAGAATAATTAAACTAGCCGTTGTGAATAGTAATACCTACTTTTTGAAATTTTATAAATTTTATTTATCAAAATGGACTTCATTTTTGGATTCAGAATATCGAAATTATCCTATGTTGAATTTTTGGTATTTTTCTAAGAACTTCTAATTTTTTATGAATAGTGAAAAATACTTAAAAACAAATTTTTTAATATAAATAATTTATAGTAATAAATTATACTATTTAGTGGTTTTAAAGTATAATTATAATATATTTTTACAATTTTATCCAATGGTGGTCATTAGAATTAATTTAACATTGAAATTGGACATAAACAATTGTCAATCTTTTGATATAAATTGTTTCTTAAAAACACGCTATTTGTTGTAACAGCGGGAATTAATTATAAAATTAATTATTTCAACTTATATGTTTGGAATTTTTTAAAATTGACATCATTTTTGAATTCGGAATATCAATTATAGCTTAGGGTGAAATTTTGGCCTTATTCTGAAAAACTTCAATTTTTGATGAATAGTGAAACCACTAAGTGGTTGTTAAAAACTGATTTTTTGTTAAAATGAAATATTACCACTTCTGTGATTTGATTTTCAAAAATCCGACATTCATGGTTGTCATTAAGAAGTAAAATGAGATTAAAATATTTTTTGGTGAATATTAACTTTTAAGTTCTTAATCGCGATTAGAGGTAATTAGTTTAGTTTAAGGTAAAAATAATGTTTTAATAATATGAGATGAGCTTGACACTTGTCCTACTCCTATTGGATGAGTCATGTCCGACCAATACAACCAATGGGTCAACTTGGGGACCACATGGAGCCACTTTGGATGGAAAATGACATTAATATATATTTATTTAATGTTAAAATTAAATTGACACAAACATGAGTTGTTTTACTAAAACAGTTTTTAAGTGGGGTTACAGAAGTCCAAATTTTGACTATAAATATTAATTAGAAAGATAAAAAGATTTCCTACATCATAGTAGTTTTTTTATAATTTTTAGACATTAAAGAAATTAAATTATTTATGACATCATTATGATGCAGCGATGACCTCATTATTTAACGATTTTAATAAAATGAAAAGATAATGTAAAATCCAAGGCATACACTTGTCCAAAGACTATTGGATGGGTAGATTTCGAACCCTTATCACCTTAGACACTAATTATATAAGTGTGGGACCTTTATAATCCTAAAATAATTGTATAATAATGTAACATTTCAATCTTTCCAAAAGAGCCCCTCCTATCCACTTATAAAAGGCCCCCACCTCTACCACCTTATTCACACTTTCAAGCCTTTTGGTTCGGCCAAACTCGGCCCAAATACTCTCCCAACATCTCTCCCTTCATACTAGAAGATTTAATATAGTCAGAAAGCCATCCTAAGGAGTTCTTTTGAACAAATCAAAAGGAAGAACCCGAAGAAGAGGTATCATTTTCATCACCCTCTTTCAAGTTTATTTCTTCTTCCACTCCCTCATTGCTTATTATTTCAATTCTAAATTTATAACTCCAGTATATTCTATATAATGTGATGTTATTATAAATATGGAACAACCATATTCAGTATTCTACCCATCATTTTAATGACATATCACCATACGTGCGTACGTACGACTTACCGTCTCCACGCCGTGGTGTAATTGTTATTCAATATATTATTATTTTAGATGGGTATAATAATGATATGTAATTCATGTAAATAATAAATATAACATGATAATGATTCTTTATTTATGATATAATATCCAATTAAATATTATTTTAATGACATTGTCGCTCGTTTGTACGTACGGACTACCGTCTCCACGAACGCGATGAGATTCATTTTCCGTCGTATCCATTCAAGTATAATTATCATCTGATGATTTAAAAATAATGTTTAAGGACATGATATCATTCTGGATATGAATAAGATACAACCTATCCAAGAAAAACACGACTTATGTAACAAAACATATAAAAGAAAATGAGTAAGTTAACACCCGAAACAACGATAAATCTAAGATATTGTTAACAAAACAATGTTAAAAGATCATATATGATATCATATGAATGTATATGATTCTTGTATAATTTAATAACAATTAATTCACCATTATACAGGAGGTTAACCTACCCCAACCAAGGAAAAGTACAAGGTAAGGGTTTACTTCACAACGTTTTCATTATCCACGGTTGTTTATACATAATTATCTACTGGGACCTCGTTATTATCCATATCCATGTTTCATAAAAATGTCATTCAAAACATTTTTACTATTAAATGGAAAATGGGTTAAAGTCATTTATACCCTTATAAGTTTTTGAAAGGAATATTACCGTCGTTTTCCAAACAATGTACTTTTTGACCTTTTTGACAAATTTAAGGTAAGAATGTTTTTTTAACTTATACGGCGGGTGCAGCTATTTTTCGCCATTATAACTTCGTCGAAGCTTCCCTTACAAGCTTATAATAATATTTTCAAAGAAAATGTATTAGTTTATAATTATGGGACATTTAAATGATTTCAAAAAAGATAGATATTTGTCTCAAATAGCTTTGATTTCATCCATATCAACATCCTTTGATGGGTTTTAAGTTTATTTGAAATTGATTTATGATACAAAACTTCCATTGATCATTTTGTGAAACATTTGACTGTGGATGTGTTATTTTAATACCATCCATAGTTTATGGAGAAACTGTTGACATTTTGTATGCTAGTTTTAATACGAATATTTATGTTATGTTTAAACCTATTCATATGAGGAATGTATTGGACTTAATAAGTGACGGGTGGAGCCCGCTATAGCTCCTCGATGCATCGGTAGGTCTCATGAGACAACTAGACGTGGAATTGGCCGAGGCCCTTTCCCAATTTGATTTATGGTTTTGGCCGAGGCCTTAATCATTTTAGACGTCTTGGCCGAGGCCTTGACAAAATGTTTCAGAATGTCTGGCATTATACATTCCCTCATTATGAAAGTGGTTATTGATAGTTCATGTTATTATTCGTCTAGTAGAATATCCATGTGAGTAAGAAATGGCATTATTTTATTTTACTTTTTCCATATTATGCTGAAGTTCAAGTTCAATAATGATTTTGTTTTATTTATACATTGCCTTAAATTCTTATGTTTTCTTATGAAAGTTTCCGCTATATTGTTATCCTTACGGAGCATTTGAGCTCTCCCCTTTCAATGTTTTATTTTTCCCAGGATGTGAAAAAGTGTATTATGACTGACTTGCAAGAATAGTCAGTGAGGATATGAGTGTGGATTAGGGAGACCATTTTATTGTAGATTTCATTTTTATGATGTAATGTAATGTTTATGAATGTATCTAGTGTTTCCAAGGCTACTAAACTAATTGGTCTTTCGAGACGCGATCTTTTGTGATCATGCCAATGTTACAAAATAATGCACCGACTCTGGGAAGCTTGGGCTGGGGCATTACAAAGATTATACTAAACCACATCAATAAAGTTATCTTATGGACCCAAACCTAGTTGAGGCGATTTTACACAATATCCAAGCTCTAAGACATGCACCACATCCAATTATCGTTCAGGTTCAGATATAGAACTTTAGAGGGATGTTCTATGGTTTGGTCTCCAGATTTCCTTCTCTATAAACCATAACTATTCAATGGATCAAAAGTAATAAATGTTCCATGGAATGTTTGTGGATAATAGAACATTTCTTTTTGGGTTTTTTGACACACCCGCTGTATTAAATTATAATTGTTCCACATTCATGAAAAAAGTTCAAAGTAGGAGATGGTAGTATCTGATGGATATGTTGAAAAAGCATGAGGGTTTATAGTGGAAGTACATTATGGTTCTTCTCACTGACCAGTTATATCTAGATTCGATACTCTTAGCTACATCCACTATGTTCATCAGACTCGAGTAGGAGGACTAGACCATGATGTAGTATGAAAACCATTTTTCTTTGATCAAGCATTGGACAACTGATATATTCTCAAATGAGTCGATAGATTATTAAAGGTTCTTATTGGGAAAATTACTAGATATTCAATTTAATTATTTCATGTTGAAGCTACCTTCCTAATGATGTGATGGATAGATGGATAATGGTCATGTTTGACCCGGATGGCATGTTAGGATTATTGGAAGCTTCATTTTCAACTTGTGGCATCATGAGGTCCTTTAATTAAAATGTATTTTCCATCATTCACATAGTAGTTCTAGATAGTAAGTTATTCTTATACCTTATTTTGTATCTGGAAGAGGTCTATTGGTTTGTTTCTAGTGTGAAAAATCTAAGAAATTAAATAGGGTTTGCAATGAGTCTCCCTAGAACTATGGATCTTATATATGTTTAGGGAACATACATATATTTTTTCACATGTATTATTCTCTTAATAGGGAAACATGATCATGAAATTCTCATAAAACCTCATGCCAATCAAATTCATCACGTTCTATTGGGTTCCAACCAATGAAATCTGGTACATCACTTCATCAAAAAGAGGAAGAGTCTCTAGAGGTAGTGGATAGTGGTACAACAATTGTGTGAGGGATAATTAATATAGAATCATCATTAGTGACTATTCTATTTGATTATTTTACATCTCATTAATTTATTTCAACGTGTAAATTTAATCTTATAAAATATTATATGGAGCTATGATATTTTGAAATTGATATTACTACACCCCTTGGTGTAACGAGAGCATATGGTCTTTTTAGTCATTCATGTACTATCCCTTTATTATTTGTTTACCTTTCTTGAAATTTTCTATTTATCAACATAAATTCTCATGAAATAATACATGGGATAGAATGAATCATTGATAATAAATTTTTTTTGAATATAATATTTTATGGGTCACATTTATTGGATCCATTGGTGTGTGACATTTCAACCAATGATATTGTGTCTCAATGACGAATAGGGTCATACATTATTATCAAATGTTGGGGAAATTGATATCTATTTTTTCTTATTGTTCTAGATTGGGAGTCATTTTTTTGGTGATATCTCTCTAGTGGTTGTTTAGTTTCTCTAAATGATTCCTTATGATTTATCTAGTTTTCCATTAGTATTGTTGGCTGAGAATTACATTTACAAGATTCATAATACTCAACTATTTTATATTCCCTCATAATCAAGGGCACAAACTGCACTGGAAGTTTGTAATCCTCAGCTTGATGATATTCTTCATAAAGTATTTATGTGATCATTTGTTTCACCATGCGGATAACTGGTTCTCATATCAATTTAATTTGATATTTAACATCGCCAATATATTTATTACTAAAATCATAGTCATGTGACGGAAATGGACAAGTTTCATTATCCTTGTATTGATGTTAATTTTTATGAAATTAAATTGGAAAAATGGTTCTCAAAGAATTATCTTCAAACTATATACCATTATTTGAGGATAAAAAAATTTAATATTTATAGAATCTTCATTCAATGTTGCTATTATCACTAAAAGTATATTTTTATTCCCTCTAAACTCACAAATTCTCTTACGGTCTTTATGGATTTTCTAAACATGATTTTCCATTAGAATCATTATACATTCATGGTAGTATTTGTGGATGACATCCTTTTTTCACTCAATTTATGATTATGATCATATTAGTCATTTGGAAATGATTATATTTTTGTTGAGAAATGACCAACTATATTCTAAGAATTTGATATGTGATTTCTTGATTCGAGAAGGGAAATTCAGGGGACATGTGATGTCAGAACATGGTATTTCATTTGATCATGAGAAGGTGAAATCTTTAATGACATGGTATATACCACAGATTGTTTTTGAGATTCAGAGCTCCTTGACCTAATATGGGTATTATCATTGGACTGATAAGTAATTCTAAAAGATGGTTTAATTAATGACTATAATAACTCAGAATGGAGTATTGTTTTCATAGAATGATAAATATTAAAGTTAATTTTTTTAGGTTGAAAAATATTTTGAATACAACATTATTGTTGACTCCTCCAATGTCTAAAAAGGGATAAATCATCTTCTATGATGCAACTGATTCAGGTTTTGGCATTATTCTAATACATTGAAATATTATAGTTACTTATAAATCTCGTCTTTACTGAACACATGAAAATAATTATCTGACAAATTAACACCAACATGAATCAATGATTCACGATCATAAGAGGTATATACATTACCATTATAGAGAGTGTTTTGTTGTGTATTCTATCCCAAATATCTTGGGTTATATATTCTCCCAAAATCAATTTAATCTCCACTAGAGGTTTGATCAGGAACATGTACACGTTTTATATTATTTTGAAATCACACATACCAAGAGGAAAGGAAATTCCATTATAGATTCATCGAGTAGGAAAAATTTAACCCTAGAAGAGAATAAATTTTTAGAAGAGTGGAACATGATCTATATCATTACATAATTTTTTATTGGAATTCTAGAAACTGGGGATGATATTTCCTTCACCAGTGTTTTGTGACTTCCTTTCATATCAATTTGACTCTTTAGGATCATTATCTTGATGAGGAGTTCTACTGGACTAGATACTTTCTTAAATTGGGGATACCATTCTTAATTGGTCATTATCTAATGAGGTTATTTAATGATTTTATAACCATTATTTAGTACCATATTCAATGTGAAAGTCCATGATGGAAGATTGACAATGTTCATAGTAGGATGTGAAATGGGGAAACATGAATATGTTCAATGATATTTGGTGGAAATTTTTTTGTTTCCATGTATGAGACACTGCATTTCTTTGTTTATTTCTCATTGTTAGAAGTGACAAAAAATTATGTTCATGAACCATAATCAATTTGTTTTTATTCAACCTCATCTTAACCCCCTTGGATATGGGATGCGATATGAAAAGATTTTTTGTTTGGGATTCCACTTACCCAGAGATGGAATAATGTGAAATTGGTTGTAATCAATAGGCTAATGAAATCATCTCACATTTTACACATTCATGATATATCAAATTTTGAGGAGTTGGGAAATATATGTGTGTGTGATATTTTCCATTTTCACAAAGTTCCATCTCCTATAGTCTGTAATAAGGATATTTAATTAAACCCTCATTTTTTGGGGAGTCTATATGGTGGACCTTATATCTCTTGTCTATTTGATTATGACATACAATCTACAGTCAGATGGAATGAAACAAAGAGGTATATATTTTTTATGGTATGGATTTTAGATATGTTAATGACTTATTTGGGACTTCATATGATCATTTGGGGCTGGTTGCGTTTTATTATAACAAAAGTCACAATTTTGTTGTCAACATGGCTCCACTTGATTCCTTGTATCAATGTCCTTCCAGATATACATTGTGTTTGACAAAGATTGATGAATGTTGTTTAGTTGGACCGAGTTTTTTCCAAGAGAAAACAACAAAAATTTATTTGATTTATCAAATAATGTTATCATCCTAGAGCCGGTATAAATATTTTTATGATCACAATTATTGGACATTAGATTTTCCTATTGGTGATAATGTGTTCTTGAATGTTTCATCTTAGTTATTTCAATAAGAGATGTGGTTTTAATGGAAGCTTACTTCTTATTTTTTAATACCATTCAAGGACATTGAGTAGGTTGGGGAAGTTTTTTTCCATTTTTATATACAACCATATTTGAAATTGGTACATAATATATCTTAGCTATGATGTATCTATATGATCCATATCTTGTTATTAGGTGGATTGATCTTGATGTGGATCCAAAATTATCCATGATAGAACATGAAAAAATTATATTTGATTATGAAATTGTGCTTAATGATGGTAATACAATTCCATTTGTTCTAGTGCTATGGAACCATATATTAGACATTCATGACATGAGGTATAGACAAGCATTGATGAGATATCAATGTCCTCATCTTTTTGGTAGGGAATCTTCATTGTATGTTTTTTAGGGATAAAATATTTATATGGAGGGTAAATTGTAACATCATATTACAAATTTTAGATATTAAAAATGATCTACTTCATTACTATTTATTTGGTCTTTGTTTGAGGTAGCATCATGTGATATTTTAATAGATTGGTATTTCCTAGGATAGTGTACTATTGTGGAACAGTTTTCTAAAACTGTGCGCCATATCAGTAAAAAACATGAAACCCATGGTAGTTGGATTTTTCATGGATTGTGTATGGTTATTGAAGCAATGAACTATTTTAGTATAAATTATGTGGCCCGTTCAAAATGGTTTTATGACCATGCTTCATTGTTTAGTCTATCTGTTTGGGTTTTCCCTGGGAACAATTCATTAGTGATTTTAATAGATCTGATTTTTTAAAAAATAATTCTAAAACTAAATTTTGGGTCCTAGAAATACATATAATGACCCAAACATTATTATCCCATCCAAATATATCCCATGGATGATTATTGGTCCATAATATATCCCATGGAATTCTACTAAACCTAGGATAATGTTATTTGATCCACATCTGATTATTTTATTTCTCTGACTCATATTCTCCTATGGTCACTCTAATAATCTCTATGATTCTAGGGATATTTGTTTTGATTTATGGATCTAATAACCTATGTTTTGGGATCCTAAACCAATGTTTTATTTCTATTTTTGTTATCTTCACTATTCAATTAAAATACCATTTAGGGTATAACATTTCCAGATCCATTGATTTTGTTTGGTGGTTCCATTATGATTCAAAATTTTTATAACCATAAATATATACATATATTTTCAACCATTTTGAATAATATTAAATTGTTTAATTTGATCAAAAGGATGTAATTTTTTTTATTAAAAACCAATACCACTGAGTTTTTGTTTTATGATAAATGTGGATTTTTCTTGGAATCGGAATACCACAATTCCAATGAATTTGGATGTGATTATGGATATTTTGTTATTTTATTTTGTTAAATTTATATTATGGTATTCAAAAAATATATTAATTAAATTTTTTGATATTATTGTGAAATTTGGTGTGATGGATAAATTGTGAGAACAAAAATTCCAATGAATTGAGAGTTTATTATGAAATAGAAGGAATTTATTTGAATCCTTAATTTTTGAATTTAATTAAAAAATAAATTTTTTGATATTTCATAGTGAATTTAATTCACATACCAATTTTTGAATAATGGATTAATTTTTTTTATGGAAACAAATTGGTTTCATTTTTCTGTAAAGGCATGTTTTTTTATTAAACTCCCATTATGATTTTTAAAGGGGAAATTGGCATATGATCGAAAATGTTACCCGGTTGACAGTATTTGAAATATATTTCATCAATGTTGAAAATAAATTTATATACATTGAAAATTTATATCATCCTTTTTATATAAATGTGTTTATTTAATCAATTTTTTGACACGTTCTATTAGAGTAAATCACCGTTGGGGAATGGTAAATTCAACCATTGTAATATATTTACATCATTTGGAATGTGATGTTTGAATTTATTAATGTATTTACATATATTAAATTGAAAGTCATAATTTTTTTAATGTTATTTTGAAATGAAAAAACAATTATTTTGAATATTTAATGTAAATTATTGGTTAATTTGATATTATAATCTTATTATGGAACCATTGGGAGAATACCAAATGGTCTTTGTCTGAACCCATACATATGACTTTAGATATTTGTAGATTAACTCCTAGTTTCATGAAATGTTAAAGGTTATCTTTGAGGATGATCCAAGTACTTAACATTGGAAAATTTAATTCATGTCCATAGGGACATTCATTATTATCCAAATATTTCTACATTGGTTGTATTACTTTGGTAATTATTTCCGTTTTGACTTTTGTACATTACTCCTAGTGGAGTTTATTTTGATATGAAAACTGTATTTATTATTTTAAATCATCATTATTAGTAGAAAACCTAGACCAATATTCATTTCATAATTATTCTAGATGACGGTGACTGACTTGTGGGTATAGTTAATAAACATCAAGCGATGTCATCACTAGATTAGTTATTGGTTTACTGAGGTATTGGGGGTAGTTAGTGACAATGCTTTTTAAGGATCAATGCATATCTCTTTGTAGTGATAACATTCCTCATTAATGTTTCTTTAAATATAACAAAATAAAATTATAATTACATATCATTGTAATATTCAATCCATATGGTACTATATAAAACATTAAAATACTCCTCATGTTCCTCAGATCTTTTGTTTTATATAAGAATATAATACATAAAGACTAACAATTTGTTTTATTTGTTCAATAAGGAATATATTAATTAGGTCTATAAATATTGTTAGAGAATTAGTGGATCTGAGTGAATTAAAAATGGAATCATTTACTCGGTACATTATTTTGAAAATATTACTTGGGCATATCATCATCCTTTTCTATAAATTTATAAAAACCTGACCAAACATCCACCTTGGAAAGTATTGGGCTCTACATAGTTGATCCAACAAGTCATCAATTTGATGATGATAATAATTATTTTTTATCATGATCATTTTGAGCCAAAAAAAGTAAATTCATTGAAACATTGACCTATTAATCCTCATAAGTGATGATTAATAATTCAAAACATGGTGATGATCTTAGGATTTTAAACCCTTTATTTTGATTCATCGATATCTCGTATTCCATGATTCAAGTTCAATTGGGTTTACTGTATATAAAGTCATAGTAATTTGAAATAACTAAGTACTAAGATAGATTGATAAATAATCCTCGCCTATTTGAGGAATACAAGACAATTATATTTGAAACACGTCATTATATTCCCATAAAATTTTAATGTGATAAAACTAATAGTCCCCATAGTCTAAATAATTTTATCTAGAAAATAATGACCGTAAAGAAAAAATATTCATGTCTAAGATGATTATATCAAAATAGAATTATCCTACTCCTTGTAATTGAAAATTATAAGTGAGATAATTTTAATTTTTAATGTTATTTTATTCTCCAGAAAATGTCAGTTTGATCCTTATAAAAAATTCTATCTATTCCTATATTTTCATAGAATTTTTCTATAGGTGGAATCAAATGATACTAGAATTATTAGTCCAAAAACACAGAATGTATAGAAATTGTATAATTGAAAATAAATAATATCATAATTTTATGTTTTCAAATATATATATCCACATTAATTTTTCATTATGGTTCATGAATAATTATTTTTGGAAGACATTCTATGAATAAATTCATAGTACAATAGTCACAAAAGATATTTTAAATTCATAAGTAGACAAGGGGCTTATATTTCACTATTTGATTCTAGTTCTTATCAAATGCTTTATCCAAAATTGGCTTAGGGATGAGAATATTTAAACTATTACACACATAAATGGGAACTATCGAGATTGATGGGGTAACATAGAAATGTCATATATTCAATAACCTATGAATTAGTATGGTTCAATCGGTTATGTAAATGATATATTTCCTAAAATAAAATGTTATTCTTCTTTTTACCATGAAAATGGTTTTTATAGGGAATTATAATTTACCAAATAGAATATCATAGTAATTTCAATATAGGTGTGATGTAATTAATTTTTGTCATTAACCGAGTAAAGATCGAGTCAAATCTCAATACGCCCTTTTGAAGGTTATTACCAATTGGATTTTATTTTCTAGAGCCACATCCACATGTAGTAATTTGATAGGGATTTGGTTTCATAAAACTCACATAAACTATACAAAAAATTAGTGAGGTTTTTCTCGGTTTAGTATTGTATCTATGGATTTAATTTGGGTTCTATATTCCAAATTTGAAAAATAACTTTTCATTGTTATGATTTCAATTATGAAAAACCATATATTTTATCACCTTATTCCCTAGTTTATAACATAATGTTCCACATAATAAAATCCTATAACATAGTGAGGAATTTATTCATTTAAATATTTTTTACATAACATATTAATAGTAATATCGATAAAATATAATTATTTTAAAATTATATAACAATCTCTTAGGTTCCATTAATATTTTCGAACTACACATATTCATAAAAGTCCATAAATAAGAAGGGTTCAGATATAAGTACCTGTAATGGAGTATTCAAATAACATCATGAAAAATTTAATAAATTATAGTCAATAGGAATATAATAGTGGAAAAAATGGGTTGGAAATTAAAAACATAATCATCAAATCATTATATAATATGATATCATCACGGATACATATGAATGTGAAAAAACATAAACCTTGACGACATATGAATATTTATAGGGAGACCATAAATATATCATAACATATTTTCATTATGATAACCTCTTGTAATCTATACAATAAATTTCATGACAAAAAAAATTACTAAAACATTTTATGACTATATAATTTTAGCCCACTAGCCCTATATGAGTGATATCCAGGCATTTCTATTCCACATAGGTCATAAAAAATAAGAATGTTTTTCACCAATTTTATCCAATTTATTAAGGAATTTTTTTTCTACAAATACTTTTTCCTAAAAAAAGAAGCTGTAGAAGAACTATTTTAATAACCTTGAGTGGAAATTATGATAGGAATTCTCAAATGAATTTTTTTTCATCCAAAAATCATACAATAATTTCAGCAAAAAACGTGTGTTCATATGTATTTAAAGAATAGTTTAATGATATTGAAATGAGACTGTAATCCTAAGGAAATATTTTTTATAGTATTATGGATTTTGAAAAACATACCCCAACAAGAAAATTTGGAAATAAAAAGAAATAGTATAATGATTGATCATGAATAAAAATGGGAAGGAGAGGATCACATACCTTGAGATGGAACTTCTAAAAGTCTGAATAGTTTTACTTATACGCTAGGGGACACTATTAGAGTGACATAAAGATTTAAAGGTAGAGTAATTTTATGAATCAAATTTATTAATAAATTCCTAATTGTAACAATGATGGATTTTATATCAATAGAGTGGGGAACTCATTATTAATTTCTAAATTTATGCATTGGATTTCTTATTAGAAAAATAATCAATCCCACAAACCATAGATTATTGATTTCACAAGTTATATTCTAATAATTAGTGGTTATAAATATTTTATATGGTAAAAAATTTGTAATAATAATATACCGATTTTGATGGGTTGGAGATTCATGTTCTTGCATAATTATTTTAAAACATTAAAATATTAAATTGGTTTTGGTCGATTAATTATGTTTTTTATATATTAAAAATCATATCATAATATCAAAATCATTTATATTTGAAAAATAATTTAGGTTTTGTATTATCTTTATAGTATCTATTTGATCATATTAAGATTTTAACGTGTTCATAATCAATATGGTATATTTATATTATACTAAAGTTTTATAAAAAAATTAAAAATCATTGAAAAATTCACAAAAATTAACATTTGATAATTTCAAGATACTAATTTTAAAATTGATAACTTATTTAAAAATATAGCTATCTATATATAAAAATTTTCATTTATAGAATAAAGATCCCCATTTATTAAAAAATATGGTTTTTTACAATGATAATAGTATTTTGGTCCTCATAAAAATTATATTTGACTTAAAAAATATTATCTATTATTTTTTAAAAAAATTAATAAAAATATATTATTTTAATAAAATAAAAATTTTTCAAATTTTTTTTTCTTTCATCATAATGGTTTTCATTATTTAAAATACGTTTTTCCAAAAAAATCAATATGATTTTGACCATATAAAAATCTATTTATTTGAATATATTAAATTTATCATTTATAAAGTAACAATATATATGTATAAAAATAAAAATAAATTTTATATAAATTAGAATAACATAAATTCATACTATTAGTTTCTTGACATATAACCTATTGTTACACCATTTTAATCCTTAATGATATTTGTTTTGAAAGAGAAACATTATTGGGATGGTTCAAGGAAGATGGTTTGTGTCGTGAACATGATATGCATGATATTATCCAACTAACTGTTACACTCATGATTTGGTTATTAAATATTTAATTTGTTATCAACCACTATAAAACCCAGGGAATATATCTCCCTCCAATGATTTGATAATTGATCTTCATATGGTACAATCATATTGATTGTTTCGAAGAAGTCTTAAATATATGAAAATTTGATTTTTCATCACCCTTAATATATAGTTATCATAAAGTTCATTTTACAATACCCATATTATATATGGTTTTGATGAATAAATGACTATTCAATCTTACAGGAAATAACATATAATAGTCTAAAATAACCAATTTATTGAATCATTTATCTAAAAATTCAGTATATAATTATGAATTTATTTATTTGAAAGTGGATATTCATTTTTCAATGTTCAGGTCATTACATATCTCAGAAAAATAATCTAGATCGTATAATATAGATATTATTTTTAGGAATGTTTGATATAATTTTATGTTTAGTATGGGTTCTTATACAAAAAACCTCTAAACCAATTAGATCATTTTGTATGTAAGTGATCTGATATTTCAAATTATCATTTCCATTTATATATGGTCAAAATTAATGATAATTTATTTGTTTCCAATCCTCAAATGTAAACATTATATTTTTTTGAACAAGATCATTGATTGTGTGTTCGAGATTTTCATAATGATGGGAATGAATTTTTTTTAGATTTTGTGAATTGTATATAGCGTGTATTGGGAGACAAGACTATTTGGTTCAAATAGTTGGGAATTTATAGCATTTGTTGTTATGGAAATTTATAATATATATATTATAAAGATACAATTTTATATACTATAAATTTATATTAATAAATTGATAATGTTGATGAATAATATATGAATGATGTCTATGTAAAATAGTATCATGCCTTATGAATTCCATTTTTTAGGGAATTGGAAGTATATAACATCATTATGGTTATACCATTTCAAATCCTAGATAGAGTCCGAAATAAATGTTTTCATAAAAAAAATTATTGAAGGTTATTGAAGATCACTAGTATACCCATTTTAACTAAACCATCCAATTAATGTACTTCTATTGAACATCATAACCATCCAGTGTATGATGTTGTGAGAAGCAGTTATGTAGCATAAATTTAATTAGTATCATGTTTTAAAATATTTTAAAAATTAAATAGTACAAGGATATATTCTATATTTCATTTAACATAGAAAACATATATAAAACATAAAATTCACACGATTAGTGGATGAATATTAATAAATATATTTTTCTACCATGAATCTATAACTATTTTTATGGAAAATATATATGTCAAATATTCATTAAAATAAATTAAATATGATTATTTATGAAATTTGATATAAAAAATGTTTTCATAATAATATTTTATTCAATTATATTTATTTCAATATATATAAATTTAATTATATTAAATCGTATATAAGTTTTGTAACGTTTCTAGATTTGATAATACAATGAAAATAAAAATATTTTGTAAAAAAGTGCATTATGAAAAAAATTCTCATATAAAGTAAAATTTGGAATAGAAAATTAAAGTGGTTTTTAAAATTAAAACCTCCAATAAATAATATGGTAATTATATATAATTGCTTTGGAATAGTTATGTTTTTTCAAAAAAAAATTGGCATTTAAATGTGATACGTATTATGAAACAATAATGAACCAAAAGTAATGTAATAATAAATATAAAGACGTTATTGACTAAAAATGTTTTAAATCATTTCTATAATTAATTATAGAGTAATATGATAATTTCCACTAAAAAATATTAATCTTCCAAAGTTGAAAGTGTTATTTTCATTTTAAAATTTTTTATATATTAATATGAAATATTACCACTGATAAAATTATTTATATTAAAGGGATTTCATCTTATTAACTATTAAAATATGGTATTCATGCCCATTCTGAAAATAAATTGAGGAATTATGGTGAATATTTATTTTCTATAATACAGTGTCAAAATCCAATGTCAATAAATTAACAAATTGTTCCCCAAATTTCTATAAAAATACCCTCTATTTATCCCATTTAAAAAAAATTATACTTTCATTGATCATAATGTTCCTCCCATTACATAGTTCATATTTCACCCAACTAATTTATAAAATTCAAAGGAGAACTTCATATACATTAAGAAACTAAAATTTATGTAATGGATTCTCTCATCATTATTTCAAGTTCATCATTCTAAATAATCCCCATGTATATCAATTAATTATATTTTAATGTGTTCATTGTCATTAAATTAATATATAGTTTTTTCCATGTTAATGGGAGGATAACAACTCCTCTCATTTAAACCATTCCATTATCTATATTATTTATTCCAGTTCATTTGATTAAATAATTCAGGGATTATCTTTTCTATACATTTAATAAGAACATATTTGATTGGTTACATCAATATATGAAAAAACACTATCAAATCTCATGGGTTAAAATAATGAAATATGTTCTTATGATATATGATATCTGTAACACAATTAAAATCATAAATATGAAGGATCCACCCTGATTATTAAAGCTCCGTCCTCGCATTTGTCGATCATGTTCCATATGAACCATTTTTATATTTCTTGTTTGATACTAATATATGTGACCCAATTTCATCCATTGAGTTAATATAACACAAATATTAAATATTAGATCCTTTAAATACCCATGGACCATAAAGTGATTTCGTTTTATATATTTGGTAAAACCCTTTAAATGACTAAATTTCCATACATCAACCAAATTTCCCACAAAATAGGTTCATTATAAAGAATTGAATACTTCATTAAAATAAAATTTTATATTAGGTAAATTGATATTATTACCATTTATTGTATTAAATATTCCATATGACAAATATTTAAAAATTTGGGATGAGGAAAATGAAAGTCATTAAAGGATATAAAATTAAAAAATCTGTTATCCATTTGAAAAACATAAAACCCCATAAAATTTTTATGTTTTACAAATTATTCATTCATTGTATAAAATAAACCAAATAAACATGTAAAACAGATGTTTTTATGACATTAATACATTAAAACTAATAATATGACATTTGAATACCATTTTGGAAAACATATTCTCTTAAATTCATAACACTTGTGAAAATTATGTGAAAAATTATTTGATCCAAGTTGAGTATATAAGATAATTCTCCATGCATAACTCTATTTTTATTTCCTTTGAAGGTGAAGATTATTTCACAATTCATAATGGAGATATACTATGTTCCATCGTCATATATCCTATTTTGATCTCCCTATCATAAAATTTGAATTGCGATCACCCATAGTATAAACTGTATCAGGCTCCCCTATATTCATCTTTAGTGATCAGTTACTTTATAATGAATAATTTCTTTATTATTTCATATCTTCCCAATAAAATATATTCAAATAAACCATTGTATCCTTATGAAAAATAATTTAAATATTGAAATGTCAATTCCTTCTAGAAACCCATTATCAATTCAAAAATTCCTTGAACAAAAAAGATACTTTTTTTTCATTGAACAAAAATAGTTTTCATTATAATCGTAGAGAAAACCTATAATTGATACGCAGGTGATAAAATCCTTTGATTTAATATAATATAAAATATTAATTTTTTCTCATGATAATTTACAGTCAAATACATTTCTTTAAAAATGATTATTTTCAGATACAAAATTATAATGATATATGTAATATAATTTATAAGTTATTTATTTTCTAAATAATGTATCTTTAAAAATATAAACATTCAACATGGAAGTAAAATATTTATAAAATAAATATTCAAAATAATTAAATTGAATTTTTATTTTATTAATTAACATTCCATGAATCCGACTTGTCATAAGAATTTATTATATTTATGATTAATAAAATAATGTTAAATATTTTATTTCATGGGAACATTATAAAATATTATTATTATTATTTTATTTTTTCATATTTTATTTTTAATTCATTTAAAAATTATTTTCACATTATTTGTTATGCTAATATTTGGATTATATGTCCAAAATACCATCAGTTAGTTGACTTTGGTTAAAGAGGTTATTATTCCATAATCTCAAGAATAATAATATTTCAATAATTTTAAATTATCTAAATAATCAATATATTAATATTTTACCATGAATGATATAGTGATCCATGAATACCATTAATGGATATAAAATTAACTTAGATTTATATTTAGTACATTGTTAATGTAAAATTTCGTGTTCCATAATTGTTTGATTTATTTGGAAACCAAGAGAACATCCTTCTAAGTTGATGAATGATCTTGGAAAAATTTCATAAAGATCCTCCCATTTCATTAGCATACATAAAATATTTATTCATAACATTGGGAATTGAAATATGATAATTTGGTGAGCACATATTCTCAGTAAGGGTGAAAAAGGGTTACAATAAGAATTGGATGAGAATAATGTTACAAGAATTTGATCACATCATTATATTTTCATACACTTATTATCAAATATCTTAAAAATGAATCATAGAATATTTATTGAATGTTCGTTAATCATGAATTATTTTGAATGTATATTACATGATTTATGAGAGAAAAGAATATGAATAAGACATAAACTTATGTCCTAAACATCATCTTATAACATTAATAATATGTGTTAACAGAAAGTGGTTCAATCATTTTTTTAAACACATGGAATAAGTCCCTTGTAAAATATTATAAACATGAAAACATTTCTAGCACTAGCATTTTGAAAATGTAATTATGTTCATTAATAGAAATAAATCCATATAATTAAATAATCAATGAAAAAACATATTAGGTCACATGGTAGGTACAAATCCTTCTAGACTATCCACCACACAATCCATAATCTTAGTCCTTTCACTATAAGGGATCAGGTTTCCCATTCCCCTCATAGTATATCTAGTTTCCTAATCATTCCACATCGAATAATGCTTCTTTATCATCCAATAGTGGATCAATCACGCTTGTTTCCCATTTTGAATCCACACACAAATGATTCCCACTGTGGATCAATGCAATCTACTTCTTTCCAATAATTAATTCAAGAGATGTATATCATTAAACATTTAAATGAAGGTAGATATTTTTCCCACCGGTCACATAGTGAAACCATAAATATGTGTGCAATATGATAAAAAACATTCCTAGTATCATGACAGATAAAAATAACTGGGATTCATAACCATCATATCATCACCCATTAAATGAAATTGTTATCATAAATAATTCCTCATACCATAAATTTTGTAAAGATATATGATCTCATCCTATAATTACCAATGATAAGAAAAATGTTTCATATGGATTTTATCTGGGTATTACCCATTGAATAAATAGAGTTTACCTAAAAAAAGGGAAATCATAAACATATAAAATTTTGAAATATAATGAGAATGGTTTCCATAGTTCATATCCCCTAAAGACATAAAAATTATGAAGTATTTAGTATTGTATAGATATGTATTTTGAATGATAAAATTTACCATTCTTATAGAGAATAATTATTATTTGAAAATAAATTTTTAAAGCTTAAACCATTTTCAAAATATTTTTATTTGAAAACAACTTAGAAGAAATTAATGTATGAATTAAAAGTCATTTAAAATATTTCTTGGGAAAATTATTATTTGCTTTTTTAATTTTTAATTAAATATTAGAACATTAGAAAACAATTTTCAATGATAATAATCTTGAAATCTTATAAACGAATATCGAGTAATCATTTTTTTGAAACATTATAAAATATTAAAATCATTTTACTTTAAAATTATATTAAAATATTACTTAAATAATTTCAAGAAATATTTTCATAATTCATATTTTATGTATTAAAACATATTTCCAACCAAATATAGAAATAAGGTCATTTTTTTAGAAAATATTATCATAATTTTCTTAACTACAAAATAGTGGAATAATGTACTAATACATAACGATGTCATGAATAATGAGAGAGGAGGAAAATAAATTATATTTAAAGTGTTATGGATAATAAGGGGTTATCATTCAAATAATTATCATAAAAAATACCAATAATCGAAGAGTTTGTTTTAATAAAATATTACCACATGGTAACATTGAATCATACTACCTGTGTAATAGAATAAATTATGAAACATAAAAAATCATGAAAATAATTTTAGTCTTGATATAAACGTAAAATAAATGATTTTAGTCATGATATAAATTTTAGTAATGGGATTTACTACATAGATACGCATGGATTACATGAAGTAGATGTTGTTGTTGATTCCCTTTCCAACAAAGGTGTTCATCAGAACATGACATGGATGGATACCCAGCCAGCTGATTTATTTCATCTTTTTGATAGAGATTGTAAAAGAATACCATATTAACATACTTTATAAACTTATGTTTCTTTAATTAATAAATGGTGCTCTAGTCATTGACCAAGGAAATACCATTTAAAAAAAATATAGGCACAAAACCTGTCATTTGTCTCAAAAAAGGTAAATTGAGATAAAATTGCATTACCAATTTGATTACATTTAAGTAATATACCCCCATGAAACAAAATCCAAGAACGTGATATGTAAATACTAAGAAAATAAAATATATGAATAATTAAATATATTCATGGTCAGTATATACACTACATAATATAAATGATTGGTTAATAAGGCATAAATGATGTAAAAATAAAAGTGATACTATAAATCCCCTTATAACATTGATATCATTTTTAATCATGAGGCCAATGAAATAATGACCAAAATATAAAATTATATATCAATAAAAAAATTTAATTGGAAATATAACATGTCATAGGGAATTATATAAACCACAGAACAAAAATATTTGGTAAATATCTAATATATATTAAGAAAATAAAAGTGAGAATGGGAAACACATAATTGTAGTATTATCATTACTCTTAATTACTAAAACATCATATATAATATATAATTTTATTATAAATCTACCAATGACCCATAATATAATATCGAATACAACATTATATTTTATATAGAATATATATTAGTTGTTTCTAATAATTTTATGTTAATGTTCTATT
This sequence comes from Viscum album, assembly GCA_963277665.1. Taxonomy (NCBI): domain Eukaryota; kingdom Viridiplantae; phylum Streptophyta; class Magnoliopsida; order Santalales; family Viscaceae; genus Viscum; species Viscum album. The sequence goes on from OY728121.1 coordinate 2,039,590,520, forward strand.
TTATGTAATTTGAACATAGTTTTTCATATATGTTCTAACATATTATTCGTGATAATATTATATAGATCATAATTTACTTATTTCAATAAGGTAAAACTAGGTATAAATATAATACATATTCATTATAATAATATTTATAATTATTTATAAAACAAGGATTTAGGAAATGGATGAAATCATCCCAGGAGGTGGAAAATCATATTAGTATGATGAGAATAAATTGGTCTATATAATTACATTTATTTCACTAATAGATATTTCAAATATTGAATCCTATGTACATGATATTATATGGCCGGCATATACTCTATGTTAGGTAAATATCATTTATATATAAGAGAAATAAATGGTAAAAATTATAACATTTATATTTTATAAAAAAGGTACCAAATATATGTACCAAGTATATGAAGTGGATGGGTTACTAGTTTCAATGAAAAAATCATTTTTTTTATATGATGAATATGATATTATATCATAGATAATATATGGTAATGATAAATAAAATAATATTTGGAAAACTGGTATCCATATATATAAATATTGGGTAGATTTAACTTATGACGATGTTAATAATATTTTCTAAAATAAGAAACACTTTTTTTCTGCTCTTGAAATCACACTTAGTATATACTATTTTACAATAATTTTAATTCTTTTAGTAGTTGAAATAAAGTGGTAATGGTTTGATAGTGGAATAAAGGGATAAAAATATAGATATCATCTCTTGAGATGCATTACACAATGAGGTAATGTTACATATATAATAATCTATACATAGTAATAATTTTTCAGGTCCATGAATCAACCCAAAAATAAAAATAATAATGATATTATCATGTGAAAACTAACAATGATGTTTAGTAAGATGGATCTAGGGAATGTGTGAGTATGGTAATTGTGTCAACCATAGATCTAATTTGGTTAGTTATTTTTTTCCATTACATGTATATATATATATATATATTGATTCTTAATATTTTATTTTTGATATTTATACATAAAATATTTACACTATAATGAGGTATGTTTGTATTTTTTATAAGAACCATATATTATTTCCATTACTTAATTAGAACTTCTAAATATTGTAATTGTTATATTCAACATATGTCATATAGTATAGATTCATCATAATGACATGGCACAAGTGATGTCAGACTATCAGGTTCCATGGGAACATAAATATAGAGGCATATTCTCATTAAGATTTCACATTTTTATCTCGAGTAGGTGTGATCGTTATGATAGACCCTGAAATTCGAATTTCACAAGTCTGAGTTCCCAATAATTGTTCTTATAAATGTCCACATGTATTGTTCTTCATATTTGAGATTTTAATTAATGTGTTAAAAATGATTGTATAATTTTATGTTAAAAATAATCCATGAAAATAATGTCATAGTGAGGTATATTGAGTTGGTTATGGAATTAGTGGTAATTCAATGGTTGAATGATCAACAATGAATTCTCATTTTGTGAGTTGAGAAAGAGATATCTCAATGGTCCAAGTTGACTAAGATAATTACAACTTAAATAAATACCTGGGAATGGTACAAGAAGATATTTCATTCTAGTATTGTGATAAAAAATATTATAGAACAAAACGATTATGAGAAATGTTTTCATCTTTCATTATGATATATCTGGACCCAATGAAATTATACTACATAAAAAATGTTGGTTAGAGGTTCTGATAAATATTATATGTTTTATAAAATTAGGGTCCATGATTGGTTGCTAGACTCATCAATTGGAATGTAGGTTATAGTTAGTATTATCGGCATAAGGACATAGATTGTCAGACATAAGGTGTACAATCATGTTCCACATATTACATTGAAAATGTGTTTAAGAAAAGGTGGTACCCACATGTGGGGGATGGTCAATGACTGAGGTCAACTGATCAGAGGTAAAAATACTTTAATAATTTAATTAATATATATAATTGTGATGATTGTTTATATTTCTAAATGTATTCACATGTTTCGTAATCATCATTGGAAATGAGAAAAATAAAATTTTTCAAATGATCATAGGACATTGAAGCTTCATGAAAATATTTGGTGTGCTGATGGACTGAGTAAAAGGTTCATATTTTATCACATATAATTTTATTGAATTATAACGGATTGATAAAATATTCTAGACATTTAGGACCAATTAATTATGTAAAATGTGTTGAAAAGTTATAAAATGTCGGTTATTACATTTTACAGACCAATGTTAAATTTCATAATATCATACCTAAGAATAAAATCTCATATTAGACTCATGAAAATTAAGAAGCACCATATTCACCAATTTTTTGTGTGAATGTCTCATCTAGTCTCCTATAATTTTTTTTGATAGATATTCTAATGATGCAACATTGTAAAATTGATCACCCATTCTCAATGAAGTTTGTATTCTTCAGGTGATCGAAGGGATATCATAAATCTCTTCTATATCGAGTTGTATCGCATAAGAAGTGTATCGTGATGATACAAGAATTTATGGGAATGCGTGGATTATCTATAAGATTCATTGTTTTTCACTTTTATTCCATAACATTTAAATATTTATCAAATCAAAACAATGACTTAAATTATTAAAGGTACCCCTTACACTATCATTTGTTATTAATTTTAAGGATTAAATTGAAAAAAATGCTATAATTTTAGACAACAAAGAATGGTGTCCTATGGATTTAGTGTTTTAAACATGAATAAAAACCAAATATTTTTAAATTGTTTGACTATCACTGTTATCATGCTCCCTTGGTTCATAAATCTGATCCTAATGCATTCATTTATTCTTATTTATTGATGAGTAATAATTATATGAAGTAGGATAATTGATAAATCTTTTTTCTTATTTTGATATAATTTTTTTAAGAGTCTCAAAGATTGAGATTCTATTTTATTCCAAATAAAAGTGAGAAAATGTGAGGAAAAATTAAATTACATATATATTTTTATCATATCATAGAATGATAAGACTAATTTTAAGGATTAAGGAAAGATCATTTAAGGTAGTTTTCTAGAAAAGATAACCCAACCATCTAGTGGAATTGACTAAACTGTACATGACAAAAATAATTGATGTGTATGATACCATCCCAATATTCTTGTACATTTAATTAATACACTTGTGATCACAACAATTATATTGTGATAATATAATATAAAACTCATTATTATTCATGAATAATAGAATTGATTTTTAGGGAGTATTTTAACATTGTAAAATACCATGTTTTTCAGTTATTTTCTTAACATCATTACATACTATGGTGAGGTTCAGATAACAATGTACTAATAAATTAAAAATAACAGCTCTAAATGATCATTAAAATGAATTTATAATGTGAAATAACATAAAATAGGTATATGGGGACACATTATTCACTCCACTTATGTAAGGACCCAACCTTAAAACATTACATAACATTGAGCCAAATAAATAATAAAAATTGAGGATCTTTTCAGGATTATATTTGGAAATAATTTGGACATAACTATTACATTATATCTCAAATATTATAAAGTATACACAGATTGTCTTTTCCCATTTATTCGTAAAATATAAATTCTTAAAAAAGGAAACCTGTCGAGTTACATGATTTAGATAACATATATTTTCCTTTATCTCATCATTGAGCATATTCATCAATATGTCCTCTTGAAACCATTTTGAAAACTTGGGATGAGTATAAAAAACTCAATAACAGATATAAAAAAAGAATGAAAACATCAGTCTATCAACACATAAAACAACTAATATCTTTAACATACCTCATAAAATCATAAGATTTATGAATAACACATTGAAATAAAACATCATACAGGTAACATGTGGAATACATATCATACTTACCATTCCGTATTCACATTTATGTACGAAGTTACATTTGGAATAACCATCACATTATATTCCCTAAATCTCTTATGATAAATAGTAACATTTTGCTCTTCCGCGTCACCTAATGAATTGGAGAGCTATCTCGGGCTCACTAGCACTAGGTTTATCATGGAACCACCCTTATAAGTGAACATTTCACAAGAACCATAACATAATTTTATCACATAAAACAAACATAAATCAAAATATAATATTTTGACATTAGAATCAAAAGCTACTAGTTCAAGATATTGGCATAATCAATCCAATTTAAAAGACAGATTTAAAAAGAATATTTTTGAATCAAAGTGTCCCATGCGACTTTGAAACTTTTAATGGAATGACCATTTTACATAATTAATTTCCATATAAAAAAATCCTTTAAATCATATTAAAAACATGTACATAAATAATAATTATTTTAAAAAAAATTCAAAAACATTATATTGATATTTTAGTGGAATAGTCGTGTAACAGGTCAGAAACACTTGAATAAAAATATTTACAATATAACATCAAAAAATATTATAATTTCATGATGAAAAAGAGATTCATGTTATAATATATAATTTGGTTGTATATACACCATATAGGATTATAAAGGTTCACAATATCAAGACATGCCTCAATTAACGGAGAATGAGATATAACCCCTTAAAAAGATCATATAATCACATTAAGGATAAATCAATGACATAATTATGTGTGGAAAAAAATATACACCCAATATAATTGGATTTTAAGTGTAATACAACTCCAGTTCATTCACACATATTCATAACACAACATAATAAATATGTGTATGTTTAACCCAAAGAATGGAAATTAGTTTTGGATGTTCCCGTATAAATATTTAACTGTATAATAGAGTAACATAAAAATTATGAAAATGATATGATGAGAGATAAAATTGTCTATCATCAAAAGGAAATAAAATTTATTTAAATATGGATATATAATAAAAAATAAAAAAAATTTAAAATTTAAATATAAATTCAAACAATAAAATAAGTATTTGAATAAAGTAAGTCAATGAATGTTTTTCTTACCAATTTGGTAAATTAGGAAACATAAACCCCATGAAAGAAGGATAATGAAATGAATATTTAAATACCCATAAATTAATGTATATTACACAAATAAAAACTATCATAGTAGGTACATAAAAAACAAATAAGAAAATAGTGGAAAATATAGCATGAATCTAACCGGAATAAAAAGTGAGATGAAAATCCCTTACATCCTTTCAGACATGTCTTGTATGTTTATTGTTCTTTATGAATAATAAAAATCAGATAATTTTTACTTCCCTAAGAAAATTTCTCATGTTTATTATTTCTTTAATATCACTTATTACCTTTCCATTACAGTTAGTGATATATTTTTGTTCATATCGGTCATTTTGAGGATGTTCGGAACCTTGAGTAGAAAATGGACTTGTTATAATTACAAAATGTCCATATGGTCAAAATTCCACTATCTCCATTGTGATATTTGTGATTTATATATCATATATATCATATATATCAAGTATATATGTACTTATAATAGTCTATATAAATTTTAAATATGAAAAATAAATGCACTATTCATGGAGATGGCAAGCAGTACATTTTTATAAAAGGTTGGGGCCAAAGACTCATTTATTATTAAGTCAAAGAAAATACCTCTTTAACTAGGTAGTGGGAGACCTGTTAAATATCCTGAAGGCATAGTGGGCATTTTTCCTATTACATGGCCTGTAAGCCCTTGTTTTTTTTCCAATACCTATTTTGTGAATAGTACTAAAACAGTACCCATGCTGCTACAGTTCCTCAACTAATATAGTGCGCTATAGTGATGCTACAGTACCATGCACCTAATTGGTTTTGAACCCCAATTTTTCACGTTGGATTAAGGGGTGAATACCACTAATCCAAAACCCAATTACAGTACCCTACTTTCAATTAATTTTTTTTATTTTTAATGGAATTAAAACCAAAGGAGAAATATGTATATTATTAATCTATTATAATATCATATTTTATATAAGTTACATAAGTTTGTTAAAAACATCATTAATTTGTTCCCTGTATTTTATGAATGATCAACATCACTTTCAGTCGGTGGTAGTCCGCACTTCCTCAAATAAAATTATCATATTCTGCAACATGAAAAGCAAACATGCATGTTATAAATTATAATTTAAGAAGCATAGATATAAAATAAATATCATAAATATCATATATAATTATATTACCATCAATGTGGCCACCATTATAGGTGGTAGAGAAAAATTTATCAATCATCATTTCAGGAGGCAATAGTTCGCCATCCATAGAAACAGTATGTTCGTATACATTCGTTAGAGGTGTCTGTATGTATTGTTCAAATCCCTCTCCAAACAAAAACCTAGTTTATTGAGTATAATTGTTTTTGTTATATAAACAATGAATAAGAATATCATTGGGAGTGTAAAAAGAAAAAATAATTGAATGAAACTTGGGAGAATATGTTACCTCAAATTGAGTAACATTTTTTGAATTTGGCCATAGGGATCTCTAGAATTGCCTTTAGCCACGGGAAAGATTCTAGGAGGAAGATTGTGATGTTTGGTGTTTTTTTGGGAAGAATATGGAAGATCGTTGGTGCTTGAGGGGTGTGACTAATGGGTTATAAGTAGTGTAATTTTATAAGAGGGGTGATGGAATCTTTAGGTATGTTCGAAAGTTTTATTTTATTATAAAAGGATTTTATGTTTCAAAAGGACCACAAATCATTAATTTAGAATATAAAATTTATATATGTCAAAATAAAATCATCAAATAATAATTGGGAAGGTTTGATATATTTTTTAATCTTTATATATTTTATTTAACCCTTTTTTAACTTATTTAAAATTTACCATATATTATTGTATATTCATACCATATGATTAATATATATATATATAATATTCCAAGCAACCCAAAATGGATCATTAATGAGATAATCATTACATAATCAATGTGTCAAAAGTAAATTTATTTATTTGATGTTTACAAATTATAAATAAAATACTATGATGTAGGAAATATTTTTAGTTGTCTAATGACTATTTACAGTCAATGATATCAACTATATAACCCAAAATTATAATTTATTTATTATGATAATACATGATTGTGATATATTAATTTTTTACTTTAAATAAAATGTTTTTAATGTAATTATCTTAACCCAAGTAGATTCCAAAGGCAAAACCTTCTACCCCTAGACTGTATTGGTCGTCCATGACTCTTCCAATAAGGATAAGACAATTGTTATGGTAAATTTATATAATTATAATATTGTTTTCACCTTAAATTACCTTATTGAAATTTAACTGTGATATATAAAAATCAAATCTTACTATTCAACACAAATTATTTTCATCCTATTGAAACAAATTTTATTTATGGATGATAACCATTTATAGTGGATATTTTAAATTCAATTCATAGAATGTATAAAAATTATTAAAAGGAAAAATTTGGTTTTTTAACTACTAAGAATGTGTTTTTCACTATTCATCTAAAATTGAATGATTTCAAAAAAATACCAATTATTCACACAATGAAAATTCTGATATTAATAATTCAAAAATGATACTTATTTTACCAAATTCAAAACATTGATTTTTCATTAATAAATTTAAAATTTATTTCCGTCATCAAAACTACAAGTCTTGTTCTTAAGAAGTAAAACTAAAAAAATATTGACATGTGTCTATGACAAATTTCAGTGTGAAATTGCATCCAATGGACAAAAATTAATTAAATGGAAAAAATAGGATTTAATTACTATTTAAAAAAAATATTAAGATAATCTTACCATATAAATAAATCATATGAAATGGTATTTTTGGAATAAAATGAAGTATTGTTCCCTATTCATTAAAAATAAACAGTATCAGAAAATACCAAAAAAATTACCTATGTAAATTTTGATATCCCGCTTCTAAATAAAATGTTTATTTTGTTAAGGTAATCATCTAAATTTTACAAAAACATAATTTAAATGGGATTCCCTGTCAAAGGTTGTAAATTCACCTTTTAAAAATATTAGAGTATTTAACCTTAAAATTGGATTCATTCTAATTTTAAGCCTAATTATTTAATTTGAAAAATGTAAAAACATTTAACAAGAACGGTTACACATTATATTGTTAGTTCTTTTCATTACCACTAACAAAATTTCTATGTTTTAACTACCATTAAAATTAATAATATTGTTATATTGTTTTTTGGAATAACTCTACATTTCATGCAACATATTATTTTGGAGAAATATGTTGTTGCGTATTGAGTACGCATTTGAAGATAGAATCCCATTTAAAATAAAATAAAAATTATAATCATAAATATTAATAAAAATGAAATAGTCATATTATTTATTTACTTGTGATGTTACATTATGCCACCCTTTTAGGAATTGTGACCTTATAATTTTAATATTGTTCGTGAAAACATCATTGAATGTAAGACATCAGAAAGAGATTCAATAACACTATAAAATTAAAATAAATAAGGATAAGTACAAAGGTCACCAATGATAACAAATAATATGATTCCTTGAAATCATTGATATGGAGGAGATACTATGCTTCACCTTATCGTGGATAGTGATAGAAAACATGATCTAGAGGAATTTAGCCACCATAAAACAACAAACTTGGGACAGTTGAAATGGTATTTGGTTTTTCATTACGAAAATTAAATGGACAATGGTTTTTTTAGGTTTCATTTAATAAGGTTGGAAATTTTATTTATGAGGTTGACCAAGGACATGAGGAAATATACTTACTTTTCATGTAGTGTTTTATCTAATAATATGTTTCGACCAAAAACTCACCTTTTCTCCAAAGTATGAGTGTTAAGGATGAGTTGGTAAAATAAAAATCACTAGAATAAACTTCATGTGAATCCAATTATCTAAAAGGATAAATAGTATATTCCACTTGTTTAATAAATTAACCAAATCCAAAATGGTTAGTACAATATCAGATAATCCCCATAAATGATAATCTTTGTAAAAAAGAAATACTACTCTTAATCTCCAAAATTCAGAAAAAAAAGCCAAATGTTCATCCATTATTATTCTATAATCAATTGTCCTTAAAAATTTAAAAAGTATTCCATACTATGATTGAAACCCAAAACATGTTAGAATATAATCACATAGTCTTCCATTGTAAATCTTAAAATTTATCTCCAAATATCGTCTACTACTCTTAATGTCCCATACTAAAGTGTAATTAACAAAATAAAATATTCTCTAGGTTAGGTTAGTCATTTCCCTAAATAACCAAAATAACTATATGTCCAAAAAACATAGAATCCTTCAAAATAAAATTTCATCCATTACTCCACAAATGTGATCACACAGTATTATATTTTACTTAGGCATATATTGTTCCAAAAATAGAGTATGTCTTCTAAAATAACATTTATCAATTAATCACCAAATAATTTTCATAAACTAATGATACCCATTTAATAAAAAATAATATTTTAAATCCACTGATTCTTGATCAATAAAATCATTTAACAAAAACTAATTTGATATACTAAACAAGGACTTCATGTAGTCTAGGAGAATGTGATAAATCCATATCATACATTTATTGTGGTTTTGATTCACATAGCTTTTCCTGATGTTATGTGTTGTCACATGGTCTGCATGTTGTCCTTTTTCAAAAAATATATAATTTTATAACATTCTCAAAATGAGATAAATTCTACAAAAATAACCATACCATATTTTATCCTCAAATCTTGTCTAATATAATTTGATTTTCGTCCCAAAATTAAATAACATTTTATCACCTAAAAAATAACTATAACACTTTATAATATGAAAACTATTATGGTTATGTCACTTTTGAAAAAATAACACCCTATCCTCTGAATTTATCTAAACTGTCATGTGATACCAACTGTAAGGCACAAGCCATAGAACATTTCATAACCTTGAGTTAAAACATGAATTAACATTGAGGATCTTTTTAGGATTACTATTTTAGTGAATTTTGTCATAAATATTACATTTCATCTCAAATATCTAAAAGTCGACAATTCTAATCAATATCTATTTTTATTAACATAAAAGCTATTAAAAAAACAAACATGTATATTTACATGTTTTTTACAACATGAATTTCCTATGATCCTATCATTGATCATATTTAACATTTAGTCCTATGGAAAACATTTAAAAAGTATTGGTTGAGCATAAAAAGTTCATTAAAGGATATAAAATAATGAATGATTACATTATTCCATCAACACATACAAAACATAAGCTCTCTAACATACCTCCTAAAATCATATGATTTATGAATAACACATAGAAATCCAAAATTAAAAAGGAAACTTATGGTATGTATATAATAAATACACTATAGAATTAATAGCTATGTTAATAGTTACATTTTTAATTACAATAATATTATATTCTTTAAATCACTTAGGTGAAATATTAACATTTATTTTAATTACATTACCAAATGCATTGGAGAGCCATCTCAGGCTCACCCACCTTAAGTTTATCACGAACCCACCAATACATGAAAACATTTACCAAGAACCATAACATAATAATAAAATATAAAGTAGTCATAAATGAAATATAAAATATTCAAAATTATAATCAAAATATATCTTTTCACGATATTGAAATAATCAATACAATTTAAAAGACACATTTAAAAAGAATATTTTCAAATCAAAGTGTACCATATAATATTGAAAATTTTATAGGAATGAACATTTAAATTGTATAATTTAGATAAAAATAAATCATTAAATACATTTTAAAGACATGGAAATTAATGAGAACGATATAGAAAAATATTTCACCGAAACTTTAGAATGATGTTTTAGTGAAAGAGTTATATAACACTTGAGAAACACTTGAATAAAAATAATTACAAAATAAAATAAAAAAAACATATATTAACTTGTGAATAAGGATATTGATGATATAATATGTCATAGGGTAGTATATAAACCTTGTAGGATAATAATGATTCACTGAATCCATACATTCCTCAACGAGAGGACATTCAGACATAGTCCCTTACAAAGATAATATCATTACATTAAGGATATATCAGTGACATAATTATGTGTGAAAAAAGTAAATACACCCAATATAATTTGATATTAAGAGTAAAACAATATTAGGAAATTCCCACATATTCATAGCACTACATAATCTGGAATTATAAGTTTAACCCACAGAATGGATATTTGGTTAATTAGTTCCCTTAAAAATATTAGACAGCCTAACGATGTCACATAAAAATTCAGAAAACTTTTTGATTAGAGAGAAAAGGTTCTCTAATTACATGGATATAAAATTTACATCAATAATGATATATATGAACATATCACAAAATTTGAAAACTAAAATTTAAATACATGACATTAAATAATCCATTGACAAAAAGGCGACGGTGAAAGTTTCCCATACTGATTTGGTAACATAAGTAACATACACCCCATGAAAGAAGGATCATAAAATTAAGACATAAATAACCATAAAATAAATTCAATTACACAAATAATAATATAATGTTCATTACATACACAACAAAAAATGAAATAGTTGGAAATATATCATGATTATAACAAGAATAAAAATTGAGATGAAAACACATCACCTCATGTCCAACATATCTTGTATTTTCCTTTTTCATCTTGAATAATAATAATATGTTAATTTATAATTTCATCAGAACAGTTTTAAATTTGATTATTCTTTTTACACCACTTATTTACATTCTATAACATTTAGTGGATTATTTGAGTTCATATCAGACATTTTGCCGATATTCGGATCATTAGTAAAAAATTAACATGTTGTAATTACATATTGTGCATGTGGTCAAAATTCCATTATCTCTATAATGATATTAATTATATAGATATCATATGTATCATATGTATCCAGTATAAATTTATTTATAAATTTCTATATAACATGGTTATATGATAATGAAATTTATTGTTCATTGAGGCGGTAAGTTGTATGTACGGATGAATGATACTTTCATTTCATTTTTTCATTTTTAAAGGAATAAATACCAAATGATACATAGTTATATTATTAATAAATTATAAGAACATATTTTATATACATTACATAGGTTTATTAACAATATTCTTTTTATGTTTCATGTATGGTATGAACGTGTTATATCACATTGATGGGTTGGTTGTCCTCACTTTCTCAAATGAAATTATCATATTTATACAACATGAAAAGAATAATGTTATTTTATAAATGAGAATTACAGAAGAATAGAAATAAAAAAATATCATAAATATCATATATAATTTATGTTCCATCATAATGGAGACCAGGAGAGGTGGTAGGTGAAAATCGAACAATCATTGTATCCTGAGCCAATAGTTCTCCACCCACAGAAACAATATGTTCATATCCATTAGATGGAGGTGTGTGTATGTGTAGTTCTAATAATTTCACAAAAACAATGTATTGTATTTTGGATTCTTGTATTATTATATAAACAAATAATAAGATAAGAATCGGTGGTGTAGAAGGAAAAATACTAGAAAGAAACATCAGAGATGATAATACCTAAAATTGGGTAATATTATTTAATTTGAGCCAAATGGTTCTCTTGACGTGCCTTCTTCCTAGTTGAAGGCTTCTAGGTGGAATATAAGGATTTTGGAAGATTATTTGGGCAGAGTTTGTACATGAAATGGGGCTTTAGAGGTGTTAGTAAGGGGTTATAGGTGCTGTCCATTTATAAGAGGGGGGAGAGGCACTTAATGATTGTTTTAATATATTATTTTAGTATAAAATTATTTTTGTTTTCAGATGGTCCACAACTCATTATATTACAATACAAGATGGGTATAAGTGTAAATAAAATAATCCAACAACAATTGGATAGGTTTTGGATATTTGTTTATCCTTATCTTGTTTATTTATCCTGTTGTTACTAAATTTATCTTTTACCATGTCTACATTTATATTCAGACTATATGGTTAATATATTAACAATAAAATGACAAGAGACCCAAAATGGATCATTAGTAACATTTGTAACATCATATGTGTCATATATCCAAATCATTGATTTTTAGGACTATTTTATCATTTAATAAAATATTAATTAAATGAAAAATTTTTTTTTGTCAATTTATATACTATTCATATCATGAAATTTTAAAAAAAACATGTTACAACATAATTAATTCTAAACAAATTAATTAATTCATAGATAAAAGGTCATAATAATCCATAATATTCGTGCATGGCATAAAATATTTCAAAATAAATTTATTTTAATATTTACAGTCTCAATTATTTAAAACATTTATTAATGAGATAGTCATTACATCATCATTGTGACATATATAATTTTATTTATTTTATTTAGAAAGATTTTAAATAAAATAAATTGATTTAGGTAATAATTTTACATTTATAAATTTTTCTATAGTAAAAAGGATCAATTATATATCTGGGAATTAAATATTTATCAGCAAAAGAGTACATGTTTTTTATATTTTAATTTATAGTCTAAATATAATGTTATTATTGTAATTATCTTACCCTTATGGATTCCAAAGGAAAAAGGTTCTACCCTTGTATTTTATTTGTCACCCATAACTCATACAATAATGTTATTACAAGTGTTATGATAATTTTATATTAATATAATATTATTTTAACATATAATTTCCCTATTTACCTTTAATAGTGGTAACAAAAAATCAAAAGTTACTGTTTACCAAAAATTATATTCATTTTATAGAACCAAATATTACTTAATGATGACCACCATGTATGTCATATTTTTGAAATTCAATTAATCTATGTGGTAAAATTTAATTTTAAAGAAACATTTGGTTTTTAAAGTAATATGTACTGTTTTTCCCAAATCATTAAAAATTGAACATTTTTGGAAAAATACCAAAAAAGTCACCCAAAGATAATTTTGATATTCCAAATTAAAAAATTAGGCATATTTTATAGAATTGAAAACATTGATATTTCATTAATTAATTTATAATTATTTTATGTAGTCCAAGCATGAATGCGTGTTTTAAAGAAGTAAAAACTGTAAAAAGATTTACTCGTGTTTATGTCCATATTCAAATTTGAAATTTCATCCAATTACCAAAATGGGATTAAATTGTTAAAATATAATACAATTAAAATTTAAAACCATCTAAAAATATAGTATAACCATCTAATTAAATCAGATGAAAATACATTTTTGACAAAAAATGTTGTTTTATTCACTATTCATTTAAAAGCGAATTTTATCAATAAAAATTCTTAAAATTTTCCCAAGGTAAATTTTGATATCCCAATTCTAAATAAGTTGTAAATTTTTTCAAATTCAACACATAAAAGTGAAAAAAATTGTATTTAAATGGGTTTCCACATCAAAAGATGGTAAAACTACATTTTAAAAATATTAACGTATTTTTTCTTAAAATTGGATTCATTATTTTTTTTATCCTCAAGATTTTATTGGATAAATTTTAAAAAAATTAACAGAAATGATTAATCATAATATGTTTATCTATGTTCATTCCCACCAATACAACATTTTGGTATTAACAACAAATTAAAATAATAATTATATTATAATATTTTTTGGTATAAGTCAACATTGTGTGCTATGTAAGATTTCAGAAAAATCCATTATTTCATTTTAAATATGATATAAAAAATAACATTCCATTTATGGTAAAATTAATATTTGGTTTACAAATATTAATAAATATAAAAATTTCATATTCATTATTTACATGGGATATTACAACCACTAGGTTTTTTAATTACCCACGAATTTCAATATGTGGAATGAGTCAAAATCATAGTTCTCCCAAGATTGGATCTAAAGTATAGTGTAAATTTTTATAGTAATACATGAATGTAATAATGGATAAAAGTATTTAAGTTAATAAATAGGATAATTATCACTCAATCCATATTCAAACCGATGTACTGTTTTCAACCAAAACCATGATTAATTGAATGAGAATTGATGTAATGGAATTGAAAATGATTTGGAAGTGAAAAATGAGAGAAAAACATATATATTAAGGATAATTGTTTTCGTCATTTCTGAACATATAAATGTATTTATTTGTATAATTTGTAATAAGGAATCTAAATGCATGAATACTCAAAATGATGAATCAATGAAAACCATATAATACATGGACTCTAAAATGATCTTTTATTGGAATAATTTTCATATTAATTTTAGCTTATATACACATCGGTTTATCAAGGAACTAGATAATGAAAATATTTATCTACAAATAAAAATGAATTTATGGAGAAAACTTTTCCTAAGAATTACTAATGAGAAAAAAAATTCTCATAGAACTGAATAGATCCAATGAAGCATAAATTTCAAGTTTCATTGAAAAATGATTCTGGTTTAACATGGATTATATACGAATTCTTTTGATAATGTAGTGAAAATAATTTTGTTGATGTTGTAATCATTGTATTGATGAAAGTTCATAAAAACTATAAATACTAATGATGATCAGATGAATGATAAATAAAATATCAATCAATGATCATGAAAATTTCGTAAAAATCAAAGTAATATAAAGTATCATAATATTTAAAAAAATAACTAATTAATCGTAATAAAATATAGTAACAAGTAATAATGAATAATATTAAACATTTATGATATGTCTTATGTATGCTTTTAAATTGGAAAATGTGTTATCTACGGATTTTGGAACATCCAAATTGATTGAGTTGAAATATTCACTCAAAAAATATATAATATATTACTCCAATGAATATTCATACTAGTGATAAAATGATCATGTGATCATCTAGATATGTGTTTTGATCACACTTTTGGGTAAAGGTAAATAATGAACAAATTTTTTGTTCTTTTACTAATTATTTCATGTCCATAAATATAGGTTCAAAAATAAAAACTCGACAAAAAGGTTTAACTAAAATTAAGAAAATAACATACATATGATTATATAATTCAAGGAAATGATTCCATCCCAAATGGAATCTAAATATTTGGGCTCTAGAATAAAATTAAAACATTCCTAAATTCCGAAAATAGATACACCTTCCAAAGTTATTTAATATAATTTGATTTGTGGGTCACTATTAGTGTCTCAGAGTGTTCACACATAAGGATTTTTATTTATTTTCACAACATATCTATCATATAATGTTATTAAGGGGTTAATGTTTTTGTTATATGAGTTAAAAATTTGGAATAATTATTTTAAAAATGTTTACATCCCAAACAAGTGATGAATTTTTCATATAATATATAAATAGTTTGAAAATTTATATAATTTTTAAAATTTGTATAGTCACTATTAAAAGTAATTATGTTATGGATTGTAAATTGGAAACTAATTTTTTAATGATAAATGTAGACAATACTATCCAATGATGAATGAATTGCTGAAAAAAAAATTTCTCGCAGTGAAAATAAACAATGAGGACATATCATTCTCTTAATAAGATAAATAGGATGACTGAAAAATATTTCCCACAATACATAAGTGTAATAATATACTATTTTTATATAGAATATATCATTTACTACTATAATTATTCCATGATAACCATTTATTATAGTATAAATATCAAATAAGGAGAGATTTTAATCAATGATATTAATTACTGTATTTGAGTGCCATTTTCACTACATATAAATTTTTTAAGAATAAAATGATGAATTAAATTCCAAATGATTATGCATGTTTATTATGTGATATTTTAGTTCAAGTGGATTCAAAATGAATGACCATCATACCAGTATAATGGAGTAATTATTTAAAAAGACACTAATGAAATAATCTTCAAATAATGTAGTTATAGACGAGTCTACAAACCCATTGAGGGATGAATATATTAAAAATCAATACCTATAAATTTTAAAATTACAATGGGAAAAATCGATGTGGAATGAACTAAAAGGTAGGAATAAAAAAATTAATATTTTACGAGTAGAGAAGGGTTTTAAAACAAATTAGTATTGTGATAGAAATAAGATAACTTTGTATTCCAAATTGGAAAATTTTTTAATACTAAGGAGGATGATAGCATTAAATCTATGTACAGTCTATATCTATAAATAATTTTTCTAGATTGACATAAAAATCAAATCCCTATATTTATTAAAAAAGAGAAATAAAATTCAATGACTCATTCATCCCCTTTATAATTTATATAATACCATGAGTATAATTGAGGGATATCTATGAGAGGGAGATTTTTTGAGGCTTAAAAACAAGACAATAAGAGTACATATCTACAATTTACTATTATTAATTCTATTATAATAAAATCATGAATTATATAAAAACCTAAACATAACCCTACAATTAATTAACTGATTTATGGTTTATATTTCAATAAATACATTCAAATAAACTATTTAGGTTTTAATGATTATGGAATTTTGATGTCAGTTACATTATAATGTTCTAAAATCTATATAGTGTCCATTTTTTCCATAAAAATGGTCTTTATAAATACATAGTATCTTCATTTAATATAAATCCCATATCTAGGACACTTAATTTAAATATACTACAACTAAACCTTTATTCCAAATAATTAAATTCGAAAAATTTTTATGAGAAAAAATTATAAAAAATAAAAAAACAAGTAAAATTTAATTATTTATTTTTTAGATCTACAAAATACCTAATAATGTTTTCTATTTCATAATAAACATTTTCCCTCCAATATTAATGAAATTTTATATAATATCTAATTACATTCTCAATTTTTTACATATATTTTAAAATATTGACAATAAATTTAAAATCATAATAAAAATTTTCTAGGAGTGGTCTTGCCTGCCCCCGAGTCTTCTGATAAATTCAAAATCATAATAATATGGTTTTATTTTATAATTTTAAAACATAATAATACCATTCCTTAAAAACCAATCCTTTATCATTATTTGAAAATAATGGTTATAAACTTTCAATACTAACATACCCACATTTATCCCAATTTATAATAAAAATGATATAATTTAAAAACCATTGAATTTGTATCATATAGTTAACATGGAAAATTATAAATATAATCATCTATAAATGAAATCATACAATGTAATAACCCGACCAATAATCCCCCCATCTTTAAATGGTAGCCTATAACTAGTAAACTCTTTCACCTTACTGAATAAATCATGATGTTATATCAGGATCACCCATCATCAAAGTAATTTTAGCCTCACCCATGATTTGTTTAAAATTTCCAAGAGCCATATACAAAATAAAAAAACATAGTCAATGAACATTAATCCTAAAACTAATTTTAATTTTAATTTAATCCAATAACAAAAAAAAAATAGTGTCTACTAATTAAAAATGATGATAAATTTAGATTTTTATAAATAATGTTTAAATTATTTTATTCAATAGTTTTTGGAATATACTATTTGATGAAAAACCATTGTAAAACATAGAGGATTATTTATAAAAAAAATAATGGTTATATTATTTGGAATGGTCACTCAAACAGTATATGTTAAAAATGATACATTTTATACCTTTCAAATAAATTTGAGAATAACCCATTTAGTAAATTTTGGAAAGAATCATTTTTAATTATTTTCAAATATCCTAAAATTTGAAAACATATCATTTATCATCATTTGAATAATTAAAGAGATCATCCCTAAAATATTTACATGAATCGTTATATAGATGAATGAGATATAGAATGAATGCATTAAAAAATATCTTTTGGAGAAAGTCCATTTCTACAGGTCCCAGTTTTTTTCATTTGTATGTTTATTCTCAAAAGTAATAAAATAATACTAATTTTATATATTTTCAATAAAATTATTCATTTTAATTAAATTTTCAGTATTCCATTAATTTCATTTATTACAATGGTTTTTTCTAAAATGATTAAAATGATTATTGATGTTTTGAGGACATTTAGTTTATATGGCCCAAATAACCACTTTAGGTAGATAATGATGTAGGTTATACTGATTATATCATATAATGATTCCTAAATTCAACAAAATTTGTTTTCTTATACGTTGAAGTGATTTTTATAGACATTCATGTATAGTGAGTGTATAAAATTACGTTCATGGTGTCATGGTAGTTGTCACCCAGACACACTCATGAGTGATGTTTCCATTTCTATACTGAATATATAAGAGATGTTTTATTAAAATTTCAAATATTCATAATATTAAATATGTTATAAATGTTATATTTGTTACTATAATTATGACCAACCATGACATGTTGTAATGAATAATGTGTCACATCACTCTGTGGATGTGGTATGGCAAACATATAGACGAGTGATACTATGATTTTCCAGTAGCTGGAAAAGGTATGAGTAATTACCCAGTGAAGATAGTTGTCTCACTGAGAGGGGGTGGGGTAAGGTCGGGATATATTATTAATTTATGTATTTGTACTTATGAAACATCCTTCACCTATACTTAAATATTTATTTCCCATATAAAACAATCTTAAAATACACATCCATAGGAAACTAATATTTTACAATGTTTTAAACTCAACAAGTGTATATACAACATTGGTAGGTTTTGGAAATGATCTAATACCAAACAATTAACTAGGAAAAAATCCACTTGTGTGTATTAAAATCAATATGATATTCTATTATACATGTGTTGTACTATTATATGTATAGAAGTACCATTGCATCAATAATAATAGAATGATATAAGATAATTTTTGTAACAAGAATTTCATGCATATGCTAGATCAACGTTCCCAGATATGATAATTCAAATAAATTATTCACATTATATAACTAAAGATTGTGAGAAGTTATTCTTGAAATATAAATAATATAGATTCTGATTTACCAATCTAACTCCCAAGTACGATTGATCAATATTGGAATATAACACAGTTTGAATACATTTGAGAATATTCTAAACCACTTCAATATGAGTCAAGAAAAACCCAATTCGAATGATCAATATGATTCTAGAATCCATAAATTTGATCTTTTCTCTTATCTATTCATCTTATTTATGTCCAAACAAATAATTGAAACTGAAATATCAATTTACTTCACAATGAAATTCAGATCCTCTATCTCTTTTTTAAATTATACATCTGTGTTAAAAAGAACAATATACTTCCACCTTTTATAGTTTATTGAAAAGTGGATTAGGAGGACATATTAATATGTTTCCAACTCAATAAAATTTTCCCAAAACAAAATATATCCTTCAATTTTGTGTTAATTTATATCTTCATCAATGCATAAAAACTCTTTCCGAAAATTATCAAATATTCTAAAAACATTATATCCCTTCTGATTCCTTTAAATAACATCATTCCATTTTTTATTCTACATTAATTTTTCTTAATACAATATCTTATTTCATTTGTTTATACCACTTGAATATATATAGAAGTAGATATATTCAATATTCTTATCAAAAAACATTATGATTATGATTCTGATTTTCCATTATGATTTTTTCATTAAGATGAGAGAACATGTTCACTATAATTTCCATTACCCACTTTAATAAAAATAAAAACTAAATAACTCATTATGTAGGTCTTTACCAATAAGAAAACCAATATAATCATTCATATGTCATAATTATGATGAATAATTCATATTATTAAACAAGATTTCTCTTGACACAATTGTGAGTAAAAATACATGAAATAAAATCTGATTTCATTCCAATGACGTACATGTTATGAAAGAAAACCAAAAATACATCAAGAAGAAAAATGATGATTACATTGTTTTTTAGTATTTTAAATTCTATTGTATTAATATATGAAATCGTTACATTTTTATATTTCATTTTTTCCAACAACTACAAAAATTCATTTTTCATATGATGATTACGAAATCATGTTGAGTCTGCTGGACCAGAAAATTATACTTATTCAACAATACAGATTCATAATATAATACTCAACAAAATCATTATAATTTTTTTATGATTAAGATACTCATCAAATTAGTTATCCAAATTTTTTAACATGTTGGATTTTTGTCTGAATTAAAACCAACATCATCTATTTCAATCATCATGATAATTATCTTTGACAAATATAAAAATATGTCTCCATGAATCTCAAAACAATAAAGTGAGACTAAAAGTTTTTTTATAAAACATTTCTCTTCAACTTATTTCTACTTATCATGAAATATTTATGACTTTAAAAACATTTAAATCAAGCATATAAATCATATAACTTTTATTTCAATGTATTCTAACATCCCATTATTCAATAAAAAACATTCATTCCAAACACCAGAATTCTATTAGTGAATCCTTTTCTACCCATTTATTTTATCCTGCTAACATTACATGTTTGGAAATAGAAATATGATTAGTGAGAACTAAAATTCATTAAACCATTGTAATATTTCAATCTTTTCCAGGCTGAATCTAATTATTTTACACATTATGATATATCATTACTCATACTCATAGTGATTCTGATGACCATTTTCATCTAGATAGCTTCTTCTCAAACTGAATAAATTTATATATAATTTCAAATAGATTTTCTGAATATTATATTTAGTCAGATCATACTTTTTAAAAAAGTGACATGATTTCAGTACATCATAATTATCCTTGCTAACAAAATTCAATACCCAAATACGATAATCATTATTTTCACCTTTCTCCGAACAATCATCACATGTTGTCTTTTTTTACAAAAATGGTTCATAAATCACTGAACTTTGTAACTTCACGAAATGGATAGCTAATCAAAATTCATAATCCTAAGAGATATAAATCATTTATGAAAAATGATTTATTGATTTAATAACAGTGATGTCAAAATATAAGGATCATAAAAACATCCTCAACTATTTCACCATTTATTATTCACTTATTCACTAAAATTTTTAAGAATTAATTCTTAAAACAACTAAATTAATAGTTATAATAGTTCACAAATATAATTTTTTTTAAAATAACATCATATCCACAACTATGCCTTTTTAGATGAATACTTAAAAGGTTTTGCGAATATTTAATGTATAAATGAATGAAACAATTTACGCCATAACAACACTATAAAAATACTAGATGAGATAGCTGACAAAAAAATCATCACTGATTATGAATAGGTTTGACGCCCATGTTCAACATCATTTTCATAATGGGATCATTTGGTAAAGGTTTAATGAAAATTCCAACAACTTCTTCTGATGTAAGAACATTATCTAGATTTGTGTCATCCTTATATGCATTCTCCTTGATGATATACTATCTAATATGAATATTTTTTAATGGGAATATTGTACCAAATTCTATTTTATGTTGAATTCTATTTAATTATCATAATCTATGAGATAGTGTCACATTACATCAACAAGTAAGTCTTCTAACTAAGACATTATACACATAAGTTGTGTAGAATCTTGAGTGGATGGAACATACTCAACTACATCCATACTAAGATTTAATTAATTATTATTATTTTCATTGCAACTAACACAACTATTTACCTGAAATAATACTCCACCAAATGTGGATAATCAATCATCCACATTTCCAACCAAATAATCATCTAAATACACTATCAAATTAAAACATCTTGACTTATCATACATGAATCTAATTTTTTTCATTTGATATATCTGAGTATTATTTTTCCAATAAGTAAATATAATTATATATGATTAATCTAGAATAATATACCTAAGGTAACAATAAAAAAATTTGTGACTTGAGGGAGTCAATTATAAAAAATATCCGATCATCTTCGGAAACTCTTTGTGAATTTTTTTTAACTTCTCATTCATTAATCATCATGGATCCCACCTAAATTGTGGTGGAATCTAGTTTTAAGGATTCATTTCCATAATTCAAAAGATTTTCCTTGGAATATTTATCCATTAAATGAAAAATGTTTTTCTTCTGTTTTTAAAAATTGAAACTAAATATATTATTTCATTTCTACCTATATTGAAATCCCATAAATTTAATCCCTTAGGTAAATCATATAAAATATCATTCATTATTCCCAAAAAGATAAATTATCAACATAAAGAATTATAGTTAGGGAAACATATTTTATTTCATTCATATAAATATTTCTATAAACTATTCATCTCTTAGAATTTGTTATCCTCAATAACATATACAATTATAAATACCATGAACTAAAAAATTATGTTACTATGAACATTCCTTTCTTTTGCTTACATAGATAACATTCATCTTTCCCAAAAAAATTCCATTTTATGTTCAATTAAATCATTATTATCAAAATTCTTTTTCAGAAATAAAAAATTTAGATCCTTTTAAAAAAAATATATTACTTTGTGTAAAAAATGAAAAAAAAGATTATGATTTTTTATAACCATTCCACTAGTGAAATGGTTTCATAAAAATAAACACATTAATTATTGGAATTACATTTTCAAAATAAGAATACCTTATCAATTCATATTCTTTATTAATCATATCCCAGAAAACCAACTTTCAAAAAAAATAGTTCTTTATATCTATTATGTATTAGTTCCCAGGTAATGATCAATTTTATCATATTCTTATCTTCATAAATGTTATAAATACATATTAGACTATCAATGGATTCATTCACATCAATCAATAGGGATTAAGAATACAAGGAAGTGTCTGTAACAACTTTTTATGTTCATCTTGAATGAACCTTCATATATTTATCTCAAATAATGTAGTGAGACTCCACTTTCTTCCTCATCTAAGGATGAGATTATGGAGTTGTTTTCCGCAACAAATGATTTAAATGACTCCAATTCTTTTTTTATAATGAATACCATTTCATGTATTCATATCATAACTGTTAATACAAAAATTATCCGACACAACATCCCCATATTCTAGAGTATGTTTAACTTCCTCATCCTTTTAAATAATTTTCACAATGTTAGAATAAAAAATTCATCTGTTTTATTTGTTGTAACGATAGTATTATATTCCTTTTGGAGGATATCCAAAAAAATACATATTAACCTCCTTTATCAAGCATTATATGGATTTGGTATTTCTTATATATGATGTATGGACTCCTAAAAACCCATAAGTGTTTCGAACATAGTGTTTTACAATAATAATTTTTTATAGAATCATATATGATCATGGATTTTAGAAACATTTGTTTTGGATATATAATGTAGTACTTATGGATTTCCACCAATTGTAATGTGAAAGACTGTGTTCAACAAACATAGTTTTCAATATTTCAACTAAACTTGTATTCATCCTCTCATCCATGATATTTTGTTGGGGATTTATTGGTGAACTAAAATATTTCTCTATTCCAGGGTTCTTATGATAATTATCAAATTCTTTTTTTCTATATGAATTTTTTTTTCATTTATTAACATCATTACTGAATACTCAAATTCCATCTCAGCATTCCAATTGATAATATTAATCATTTATAGGTAATCTCACTTTTGTTTTGATATACATAACACAATTAATATGAGTGTAGTCATAAATGAATGTGAATGAGTAATATTATAAATTATATAATTTATTTCTCATTAGGCCACAAATACCTAAATGGTTATTTTACAATCATTTTTTGAGTAAATATCAATATTTTTATGCCCTGAATAAGAAATTATTACATTAACCCAAATATTGAAATGATAATATCTCATTTTATGCATATTAAGAAAATAAATTATACTATCTTTCTTTGATAAAATTCTAATGTTTTGATGATTCATGTGTCCTATAATTTTAGGCCACAACTGATTTTCATTAAAATTTCATACGTAACATGATTATTTTAATTAACCAA
This sequence comes from Viscum album, assembly GCA_963277665.1. NCBI lineage: Eukaryota > Viridiplantae > Streptophyta > Magnoliopsida > Santalales > Viscaceae > Viscum > Viscum album. Next base: position 2,039,615,209 of record OY728121.1, read on the forward strand.
CATTAAATAAGTGTTTTGGTATTTGGACTCTTGTAACAAACCTTAAATCATCATCATTTTTCAAATAAAAACCATTTTTTCCAAAAAAAAACTTTCTTCCTTCATCACAGAGTTGTGAAATAATTATCATGTTTTACAATCCATCAAAATAGAAATATATTATATACTTCATTTGTAGAATACAAAGATATTTCTATTGAAATATACTATAATTTTAATTTTCATTTCTTCTTATCAATATTCTCTGAATTTTAAGAAACTATTTTTCATATGATAAATAATGAAGACATCCATTTTCAATATTTCTATTTTATTTAAATATTTCAAAAATATTTTCTACTGGGTGGATCCTATTTCAATTTTTCTCATGAACCTATTATTTTTATTCTGAACATCCTTCCCTAACATTAAATTTTGATAATATTGACTCCCCTTAAAACAATTCATTCTATAATTTTTGAAATAGTGTAACTGTTTTTGATTTGGATAACACATATTTTCTATATGTCTTAATCCACCAGAATATTAGTTGGTATCCTTAGAATGAGTTTTTATATTAAAAAAAATAAACTGACTAGAGTTGTGTATGCATTTCTCACCCACACTCTCATAAATCTTATTATATAATTTTGATCAAAAAAATTCTACTTCCAATAGGAATATTATTTTTCATCACATTTTTTCTCTCATCTTTATTAGATCTGGAAGTAATAGAACTTTTTTCACACTCTGAATTTTTAGTAACTTCTTAATTTACAAATATTTATGTCTTGGAATCATTCACTACTCTCCTAGAATTAATTTTATCAGATATAATGGGAACATTATTTTCAGCCATTAACTGAATCTTTTTTTGATACTTTAATGAATAATCATATAAGAACTCTCATGAAATTTAGATATTTTTTTAAACATCTACATCTCTATTTGATTTAGAATTTTTTTTAGTATAACTTTAAACTCTTCTTTATATTCCTTCGACTTCACATAAAATAATTATTAGGATAATTTTCTTTGTCACATTATTTCATCATATCATATATATTTTACATATGAATAGATTTCACTTCAGGTAAAACATCTTGATTGTATGATGAAATGTTTTAATATATCACATTCATGATTTCATTTAAATAATATCACTCTTTCTAAAACATTCATTTAATTTTTTATTTAGATAATATTATATTGGGGTTAATTCTCTTTCATAATTCATTCTTCCAACCCCATTATTATTCATTGTTGAAATAAATATATTCTCACTAGCATTCTTAGTAATTTTTTGGATTCAACCAAACTATTGAATTCTTCATTATTATTTGATAAGAATATTACCCTTTTATATTTTGATGAAATTTTACCTTTCCATTAGGAAATTTTTTTACCATTATCACCATGTATCTTCGACAACATTCATGTACTTATTTCTCTATCATCACTATCCCATTCATTCATTCTTCAATGTCATTTAGCTTCAAAGATCCCTATAACTACAGATTCAAATAATTTCATGGAAACCTTCCCTTTATATTTTCATATACCACATCTCACAATTTTTTTAAAATGGGAAAAAATATCATCAATATTATTACATAAATAATTGTTGGAGTTATAGTCAGAAACATCGTCTTCCTCAAGAACATTCTTATATGTTTCTTTCATGGAATATTTGAAAGTAATTTCTCTATAATAATTTTCCCCATCATTACATTTTCCATTCACATTAAATATATAATGAGATTAATATTAAAAACATCCATCTATAATATTTCAAGATCTCTATCTTCAAATAATAATAATTTAGAAGAAAACATGTCGGGAAGGATTCTCGTTATATTTTAAAAAATATATAACCTTCTAAATTTCTACATAGAAATCTGATTGTGCAGAAAATTCTATTCACCCTAATATAAACGTAAAATTATTCATATTAACCAAAATTTATATCTTCATACTTCATCAACCAAATTGGTGAATTTTCATAATTTACTTTTTTATTTCCATTATTAAATTTTTTCATCATATACCAGATACATTCCAATTTAAGACATCTATTATATTTTAAAATTCACTTTTAGAAATTGATGAGATTAATGAATTCTTATTCCCATCATCATTATTAGGATTCTTCTTTTGACAGACGTACAATGAACAATCTCGTAAAAATTAGAAAAATAATATATTGCACCTTCAAGAAAATCATACCCAATAGAATAATATAATGAAAAATTCTATAATTCCAGATAGTACATTCATTAAAATCCAAAACCAAAATATATTTACATATGATGCAATTCAAATTAGAAACTATAATCTCTTTAAAATATTAGCAGTGAATAAATTAATGGACCATACCTCTAATAAAACTAGAAAAATTCTTTCCAATATATTTGTTTCTTTGAGAGGTGGATGGTTTTAATTAGTGTTATCTTATAATTTTAGGTTCCATTAATGTTGTACTAGCCATCACCCATATTAATTTTTTATTTCTCTTTGGAAAAAAAATTCAAACACAACTATATATGGAAATTTTTATTACAACGATCACTACCAAAAAAAATTAAGCAACATCTTTTGAATGGTTTGTAAATGATTCAATAACACACAATCTAATAGAAAAAAAATTTGTTTCTGTTAAAGTTTGTAGTATATTCCTTTAAAATCATATATATCTATAATAAACTCAATATTGAGGTTCATCAAGTAGAATTATATGATATAAGATAAATTTTGTAACCAAAATGATATTGTTCTTCATGATCAAATATCAGAAATTTTTACAATGAAATCTATTTTCAATTTTGTATCCAATATATGGTATGAACAACTTTTGGAATTCATAATGATAAAAAGTTTGATTTCACATCATTATTCACAATGGAAATTTCTCAATATGGAATATAACTCTATTAAAAATAGTTTAAACAAATATTAACCACATCTAGCTCAGTACCAAAAACCCCAATCTGACTACATGGTCTGATTCAAAAAACCATAAATATGATCACGAATCTTCTACATTCTTCTTCATTCTGGGAATATTTTTCAAAAAAACTAAATCCCTATACATTATCTCCCTTGATGTCTAGATATTTTCCCACTTATGCTTAATAGTACATCTTTTTTAGAAAATACAATGTTTTATCACCATTTATTGTCAACCTATATGTGGTTTTGGAAAGTATTTTCAAATGTTTCCCACATTATTTATTTCCCCAAAACATGTACTCTCCATGAATTATGTGTGAATTGATGACTTTACATTGCTTCTAAACTCCTCTAAAACTAAACTGATTCTTTCAACAACATCATATAGCTTTTGATTTATTTAACAAACTCTATTATGATTTCAATTCTCCAGTATGACTTCCCAGTATGATTTAATTATTATGATTCTATAGATCACTTGTATATATAATGAAATATATAGATTCAATATTCATAGAATACATCTTTTTAAAATAGATTCATTTTTATCATTATGATTTCATCTTTCTGATGAGAGAATTTTTTCCCTCCATATATATGAACCCACTTGGAAAAAATCAGAACAAAATACATCCCATTGAATTTATATGTAATAATTGGAAAACCAATCATGCCATTTTGGGTTTTTAATTACAACGATGGTAGAATATTCTTCAATTCAATGGATCTTGACCCACATGTGAATAATGATAATTGAAATCAAATATTATTGCATCTTTCCCTTTACCCACATGTTTTTCATGGAATCCAATAAATAATATTAGTGAGTTTTATTGTAAATATTGTTTTTATATCAATGATATTTTTTAGCCCCAAAAAATATATCCCCTTTAACTTCTCATTGGTCCCAAAAACACCCAATGAAAACAATTATTTCTCTAATGATTTTGACAGCATGTTGATTCCACTGGATCAGTATCATCCACATCATCTTCATGAAATTATATATACACTTAATAAGATACTCACCAACATCAATATCTTTTTTGATTATGTTATTAATCATAATATTTATAAAAATATTTAAATAATTTAGATTTCGGCCTAACTAAAAATCATAATTTCTAGTTTCTATCATTATAATAAATCTCTTAAAACCATAAACAAAGATATGTATTCTAATTTAATAATTATGGAATAAGACCATAAAATATTTTATACACAAATATTCCTTCTAAAATTATTTATTTTAATCATGAGAACATTAGGAATTCAAAAATATTGAAGATCAACATCAACGTCATCTATCTTGTAATGGAATTTATTGTAACATACAATTATTCTAGATAAATATTTCATTCCAACAACCCAAACATGAATGGATGAAAATATTATCCCAAATTATTTAATCAAGACACAATCACATGTTTTACAATTTACATATTGATTTTGATAAATAAGAAACCATAATGAATCGTTATATTTTAGTTCGATTTATAAAAAATATGATTCGGTTACTCATTATTATCTTTATTTCAATCCTTATATAGGGTGAGTGTGATGAACCTTTTCTCCTAGAAATATTCATCTCACACTGATGGACTTTCTTATGAATTGTGAGTCTAATTTTTATAATATGATATTGAGCCTTATAATACTATTTTATACAATATGATTATTTATTTTCTTCATAATCATCATTGATAATAAATTAAAATACCTAAAAATTATATTCTTATTTTGTAAAGATTCAAATTTTTAGGTAATTGTTTTAATCAAATGAGAATTTTACGAGTCTGTGAAAATTGACGGCGCGTGATTCTAACTCCTGGTGTTCCCAAAATTAATTTCTGAAGTTTTTTTGGGTACATTCAGTGAATGTTCGTGTTAGTTTTTATAACTTTTGAACTGGTGCTCGGAATTGAAATCTGAGGACACTGTTGAACATACAGCACCAATATTTGCTTAAGAAGACTTTCACCTTGACGATAGTTGGTCGAGGGTGGAATTTAGTTTTTGGGTTTTACGTGGAAATAATAAAATAAAATAAGCCCATATTTTTTTTGTAACCACCCACATGGAAGTTGATGTGTGGGTACCACCGTACCTTACCCTTCCATGAGTGGTTATGAGGGTTAAGCCCACCCGAACCTTATATCCAATGAGTAGTTATGGTGATTGGGACCACCCGGTACTAAACCCCCCATTTAATTGAGAGAAACTATCAACTCCCCTTATTAATAAGGGAGAGCCTCTTGACCTCCTCTACTTTTAATTGTTCCAACCCCTCTCTTAATAGAGAAACCACATCCCTTAATTTATTATGCCACCCACATTCAGTAATTAGGATTTTTGAATTAATTCCAACAAAATAATAGATGGTTTAATCTACTCTTTTGGAATAGCTTTCATATTGAGTGGAATTTGGAGAGAAGAGGAGCTCTAGGGAGAAGGGTTCTTCAATAAAGAATGAATAACATCCTCCACGATTAATGCCGGTGAGGACCGTCATTGACTACTTCCTCTAAAGAACCTTGCGGAGGCAACCGACATTGGACATCTTTTAAGATTGATCTTCTCTCACTATCGTCATCAATTAACTGGTGCATGGGCTTGGGATTGGAGGTGTGTGGTGGATACGGCGAATGACGGAAACTTCTTCTTCTTCCCTGCGACTCCGTCGACAAACAATGAACATGGTAGGGGATTTTTGTGGTTGATTTTATATTTCCGTGATTCTTTCCATCTGAAACAAAGAACGCAGATCAACTTATAAATAGTTTATCCACATATGTTTTCCTTTTGCAGGTTTTGGGTTTAATATTTGTGGGAGGGTTTGTCGTTCTTCGTTCTTGTGAGCCAAATGGTACCACCCTAAACGCAGAGGGCGCATACCAAACCAACATGGCCTGACCCCTTTGTCATTCTCATTTGCGGTGTTCTTCAAAACAGTTGAAGGATACAACAAAAACTAAGGAAACAACTACACCACCAACGACCTCTGTGCACGCGCCGCCCCCATGGCGTTCCACGCCACCATTGGCTGAACTGTCTGTGCAGCATCACGGTGCCCCTGCCAAACCGCCCATCCTATCTCCTCCCTCCCAGTCGAGCCTCCCCGAGCTGGGCCGATCCGCACTGGTCGTGTCATCCGCCGGACGAACCGGTCCTGCCCATCCCAGCCTCCCGGACCCGTCGGCATCCAGAGCTTCCCCAACCGCACTGGCCCTCCAGCCCCGCGCCACCACCGGCCAAACTGGACCTAGCCGTGCCATACCCGGTTACGCCACTACGCCCCGCCGGCTTCCCAAGCCCCCGTCCATGCTGCCGATACATTGGGCCGAGCCTCCCTCATGCAGACTCGCGACTAGACCGTGCCCTCGCGACTCGTCTGTGCCCTTGCGGCCCTCCGCAACCACTCGCGGCCTGCTGAGCTGGGCCAAACCTAACGGGATAGCCTGGCTCAGGATGGGTCGGACCAAACCCAGGTCCACTATGACCGTTTACTTTCATTTGGCCATATCATTGGAACCAGACGTCAGTTTGACGATACATTAGTATCCATAGTAATCTTGGAGCATATCTGACCCTTTGAATATACCCCTCTAGAGTTTGGGGTATAGTTGAGATACTGTGAGGTTGGATCGTGCACAAATCCAACCATGGCCCCAGGACTAAAAGGATAATAACTCATAGACCGGGCCTCTGATTGATTCATCATCTTCTGTGTTGATACCCATTATACATGGAGGAACATTGAAATAATTATTTGTGGGACTTCGTGATAGTGGGTCTATCGGCCAGTAGATTGAGCAGCAAATCCTTCCAGGGACGAGCGAGCAGAGTGCAGAGACCAAGTAGCTGACTGAGACCTAACAACTACAGACCATTTGACTCAGAGTGACTCTAATAGCCTAGTGGGGAGTGCCAGGGTGTGGTGGCAGACCCATAGTGGAGGAGTGTGCTTGGTGATGCGGCAGACCCATGGTTCTGGACAAGAGGAGTACCTCAGTAGGCTAAAAGGGATTGTGCTTGGGAGTTCTGACAGACCTGCTGTGAGGAGAACCTATGTGTGACACAGTAGACCCACGATACTCGATAAGAGGACTAACTCAGTAGTCCATGGTTAGAGGGATGTGCATTGTGTGTCGCGGTAGTCACACAATACACGATAGAGGAAGATTTTTCCAACAGATGATGTTTCAATAATGTGTTGGGAATGATACTTGATATTACCCCTAAAATAAAATCTGGGTTGAGCTGAGTCATTAAATTTGTGTTTTCATCATGATTGAGATGAATTTATTAATAACTTTTGTATATGTATGGGCAATATCTATGTAGGGTTATCTATTGATTCCTTAATTTTTGGTTTATCCTTGCTGAATTTGTGAGACCATGAGGGTCTCAGTGTCCCGACATAGTATCATTTTACTCACCATTACATGGGCTATGCCCGCTCACTAGTGCAGAAAATATATTTTATGTTGGTTATTTTTCATTTTTTACGTCGGTTTTTAGCCGATGTTAATACGGATGACGTTATAAATATGGTTTTTTACGTCGGTTATTTAAACCCGATGTAATAAACGTAACATCACGATGTTTATCAATTTTTTAATTAATAACCGATGTGAAAAAAACGGGGGGCGGGGTTTAAAATTTTCGTTATTATATAACCGCCGTGACAACCTAGGGGGTTTATCACGTCGTTTATATAATAACCGACGTTGTAAACCCCTCCCCCCAGTTTATCACGTCTGTTATTCATTAACCGATGTGATAAACTATTGGTAGATTATTTATCACGTCGGCTATATAATAACCAACGTTCAAAACCTATCTGGGGGTGGGGGTTTATCACATGGGTTAATAAATAACTGACGTGATAAATGGCCAGGGAAATGGTTTGTAACTTTAGTTATTAAAAAAATGATTTGATAAACCCTTTCATATTTCTTTATCACCTCGCTTATAAAATAACCAATGTAGAAGCCAAATGTTTTTAATAAAATTTGAATGAAGTCCTCTTCTATCCCCCAGAATCAACCAGAAACCAAATCATGAAATCGTACCAGAAAAAAAGAAGGAGATAACAACAGGAACTAAATAAAATTAAAGCATTTACATTGATAACATATAAATCTTACCCCACTTGAAATCCACCACCCTCATGTATACCCCCTGGACATCACCCCCCCCCCCCATTGGAGCCCCCACCACACCCCTGGACTGCCCCCGGCCCCCTGGATAGCACCAAACACCCCTCAACAACCCTATACCCTTCTAAATAGCACGCCCTCACCCCACTTGATATCCCCCACATCATTGGATCCCCCACCACACACATGGACTGCCCCCCGACCACCGCGACAGCCCCAAACACCCCTCGACAACCCCCACCCTCCTGAACAGCACCCCCTCACCCCACTAGATAGCCCCCACCCCATTGGAGCCCCCACCACACCCCTGGACTACCCCTAGATAGCCCCAAACACCCCTCGACAACCCCCCCCCCCACCCACCAGAACATCACCCCATCAACCCCTCACCCAACTTCACAGCACCCACCACACCCCTGGACTGCACCCCGACCCCCTGGACCGCTCCAAACACCCCGTGAACAGCACCCCCACACCCCCACTTGATAGCCCCAACCCCACTGGAACCCCCACCACACCTATGGACTGCCCCTCGACACCGTAGACAGCCCCAAACACCCTTCGACAACCCCCCCCCCACCCTCCTGAACAGCACCCCCTCACCCCCTCACCCCACATCAAAGCCCCCACCACACCCCTAGACTGCCCCCCCCCCGACCCCCTCACCCCACTTCCTCATATTAATTACTCATTCGACGTGTCATAATCCAACTTCGACTCATTATTACCTATAACAAATATCAAATATATATATATTTTTAAGATAAGACAAATATATGTTTATATGAAAAAAAACTCATAATATGAATTTAAAACAATTTTCAAATATAAAAAAAATCTATGGGTATTTAAAAAATTATGCTTAAATATTATTTTTAAAAAGAAATATAGTTAGATATAACAGTTTTAAATTCCATTGATTCAAAGAAAACCATTGCGCCTACATGGTTGATAGAAAATTGGAGAAAACGGAGTAAACCTAAGAATCACCCCCACCCCCCGGACAACCCCCAAAACCATCTGGACAGGCCCCCACCACCCTGGACAACCCCCCACACCCACCCAACCCCTTGGAACCCCCCTGGACACCCCCAAACCTCTGGGTAGCCCCCCACCCCCTGGACAGCCCCCACCCCTCAAGATAGCACCCACACCCCTCCTGGACACCACCCCTACCCCCTACCCCCTTGGACACCCCCCCTACACACCCCCCAAACCTTTGGACAGCCCCCCCCCCCCCCCCCACACCCCGGACAACCCCCAAAACCCTCTGGACAGGCCCTCACCCCCGTGGAGAGCCACCCACACCCACCAACCCCCTTGGACATCCCCCCGGACCCCCCCCCCCCCGCTCAACCCTCTGGACAACCCCCCCACCCCTCTAGACAACACCTCCCACCCCTCCTGGACACCACCCCCACCCCTACCCCCTTGGACACCCCGAACCCTCTGGACATGCCCCCACCCCCTTAGACATCCCACACACCCACCAACCCCATTGGACACCCCCAAGCCTCTGGATATCCCCCCACCCCCTAGACAACCCCCCCCCCCACCCCTCTAGATAGAACCCCCACCCCTCCTGGACATCACCCCCTACCCCCTTGGACAACCCTTTGGATACCCCCCAACCCTTTGGACAGCCCCCACCCCCTGGACAACAACCTGCCCGTCCAGACTGGACCCCCACCCCTCCTGGACACCACCCCCACACACGATCCCCTTGGACACCCCCTCGACAACCCCCAAAACCCTCTGGACAGGCTCCCCCCCCACCCGTCTTGGACACCACCCCCACCCCTACCCCCTTGGACACTGCAATGGACACCCCCCAACCCTTTGGACAGCTCCCCCACCCCCTAGACAGCACCCCACACCTCCAGACAGCACCCCCACACCTCCTGGACACCACCCCCACCCCCGACCCCCTTGGACACCCCCCGGACAACCCCCAAAACCCTCTGGACATGATTCACCCCCTTGAAAAGCTGCCACACCCATCCACCCCCTTGGACAGTCGCCTGCACCCTCCCACCCCCTTGGACTCCACCCTGGACACCCCCAACCCTCTATAGATCCCCCCCCGTACAACCCCCCAAACAACGATTTACATAAAAAACTAGGCATGGTGAACATCTAAAAACACATGCATTTAATATATACTTCAACATGAAATAGAGGGAATTAAATATTATTAAATATGGCTACTTAAATGATCGTATCATAATTAAAAATAACCAATGATATTCAACTAGTCTCATGATCACAAGTTTTCTCAATAACTAATATCATAATAAGGTAATGGATAATTCTAGAAATCTTAAACATATTGTCAACGCCTTGGAAAAGGCAACAAAAAATACTAGGGTAAGCCTTAAGCAGAACCCATTTTTATTTGGAATCATGAGACATAGAGATTCATCGAAGGGCCATAGAGGTCAAGAACAATTACATTATATGTCTAATAGATTATCATATAATAGAGGATAAACATAAGAATAAACAAAACATTAAATATTATTTTTGAATTCATACATTTAATCAATAATCATTCTATGCAGTAATATAGGTGAATGAGATCATTAGTTGTCAATGACAACAAAAATTACCATCAATGTCAGGCATTCGCGAAACAAAAAACAAGCTAAATTGAAGTAGTTGAGGCTTACGTAAATATTGCGAGTCGATCTAATAGATCATGGGATGATAAATAAGATGATGATGGAAGAAGAGGTTAGAGGGTTCGAAATGGAATAATCTTACCTAGTTTAAAAAAAAATCTCAAAACATAAATATAGACTATCCGAGAAAAAAATTAACGAAATAAATTCGTGGAAGGCATACATGAGTGTTGTGAGTTGAGATGATAGATCCATGGACAGTAAAGATGATAAACGATGAAAGAAAAAATGTGTTTAACGCAGTGAGATCGATGAGCCGATTAGGGTTTACCACACAAGAGAGACAAGCTGCAGGACTGTCAATCGAAAAAATGTAAATGAAAATCCACGACACTAATTATTTTTTAAATTTTTTTATAAAGTCGGTTATTTAATAACCAATGTTATAAACTAGTTTTTTACATTTATGACTATGGTTATTAAAGTAATTTATGATATAAATGTATCAGATATGACTTTTTTTACGTAGTTTATCTTATAACTGACGTAAAAAAATCTGCGTGTTTGTTTTTTACGTCGGTTATAGAACAACCGATGTAAAAAATACATCAGAAATCACAGTTTTTTACGTCAGTTATTGTATAATCAACGTAAAAAACTTATGCAGGTTGTTTTGTTACGTCGGTTATAAAATAACCGATGACAAAAATGCCTCAAAATCCACGTTTATTATGTCAGTTATCAAATAACCGAGTTAAAAAACCCTGCACTTTGGATTTTTACGTCTGTTAATTTTTAACCGACGTAAAAAACGAATGCGTGCGATTTGTAACATCGGTTATTTTAATAACCGATGTTAAAGATATACTCGTCGCATTTTTTACCTCGGTTAAAAATAACCGATGTAAAAAACCATGTTTCACTAATTATCATGTTGGATATATATAACCGACATAAAAAATGGTGACGTAAAAAACGCTTTATGCACTAGTGGCTCCTTGATGTGTTTGATGCAGACGATGGACAATGCTGACAGAGATAGATAGTACCAGGACTGGATGGTACCTGGAGGTGGACCTTATGATAGGTCGGTACACAAAGGAGACTGACATATGTGGAGTCCTGGGAAGGCTATCTGTACCTGCCCTTCTGGATGAAATCCCATAGGATGACCCAACAACTGTTTTTCCTTTCTTCAATTGTAATTGTACTTCCAATTCCATGTACCTTACAGTTGGGCTTGTATTTCTACACCATTTAACTTTTCATCACTCTGTTGTTATAAAATTTACCTAGTGTTTTATATCAATCTATGTCTTCTATTGTGTGCGGTTGTAGGTTATAAGGTCAATTACTTCCTAGTTTTAGGTAATTACGCCTTTGTTGCTAGTCACTAGCCCCTGGCCTATGGAAGGCGGGCATGGGGAAGTCACGGCATGGGTCCCGGGGGATGGGTTTTGACAAATTGGTATCAGATGAGTCGTTTCTACTGTTGAATATAGGACTCTAATATTTTCTATGATGCAATAGTGTTATGTGTATTGAGTATGGATTTCATTTCAGGGAGTCGAGTGTTGGTGTGGCGGCCGACGTATCCATACAGCAGGACCCTGGCTTCTGATTTCCTACTCAGTGCAGGAATACACTAATTGTGTGTGTGTTTTATAAAGTTTTATTTATGTCATCTCACTATGTAAAAAACCCAGGTATACCTTTTTAACCATAGTTCAACCGTTTCATTTAAGGACGCCTCCCAGTTGATATTAGGCTAGAGTTCCAAGAGTCATACGAACTGATTACCCACCAAGTGATGAGGCCTCGGTGTAGGGCCCTCTTCTAGTAGAGGAACTAGCGGAGGAACCAGCAGTACCCTTACCCGTTGGGGAAACGATGCCTCCAGCCCCAGCATTTGACATTGCACGCCAGATGAGTGAATTGCATGTGTTCCAGTTCCAGAGGCCACCCAGGTTCAGGGGAGAGACAGACCCACATACAACTGAGGATTGGCTAGAGGCTATGGTGAGAATCTTTCAACTGGTAGAGACACCACCTGAGCTCATAGTGATACATGCTTCTATTCTTCTATATGCAACATCGATCAAATGGTGGAGCATGATGCTTCAGGTCCATGACAGGGTGATGCTGCTCTGGGAAGACTTCGAGAACCTGTTTGGGGAAGAGTTTTTCCTAGAGATTCTTCACACAGTGCGCATACAAGATCTACTTCATCTATTGTAGGGTAGCATGATTGTATCTCATTACTCAGCGAGGTTTATAGACCTCTCACACTAATCCACCGATATGGTGCGAGGCCCATTCTTTAGGGCCCTGACATTAGATCAGGGACTCCGGTGGGAGATCAGGGCTTCAATGATCTCACTCAGCATCCCGAAGTAGGTGGGGGTGTTAGAAAGTTCCCTTATAATAGAGAGTTTTCTTGCTGAGCAAACTCCATCAGTGAGATCAACCGCCAGTCAACACGTAGCAGATTCTTCTCTTGCCAAAAGCATTCAAATTTCATGGAGGTCCAAGAAGACCAAACATATAGGAGGACCACCGCATGACTCATAATCGGTTGTGCGGGGCACCCGAAGTGGAGATAGGCATGCTAGGAGTGGGTAGTGATACACATGCGGCGGGTAGGGTCACCTGGATCATGACTACTGGACCTGCCATTCAGAAGATCAGTAGATGGTTGAAGGACTACCCAGGCTGAGATGTAGATTCAATATAGGTTGTCTACATGGAGAAGGCATATTTAGAAGTGTAGCTAGCCATTCTGTAGGTGGTGGATGGCGATTCGAGGTGTTACCACCACCACCACCAGGAGGTCCACCTTGACCATAGGGAGCATGTGGACCAGAGAGAGCTCATCTCCAGGCAGCTGAGGAATACGATCACGGCACTTTAGAGATGATTTGAGGTATGATCTATTCCTACTCCACCATAGCTGCAGTACTTATAGATACAAGTGCCTATCACCCTTTCATTGCCACTGCCCTCGTTCAGAGCTCAGAGATTCTGCAGGAGCCATTGGCTCGGTCCTTATTTTTAGAGACTCCCACATGTGTATATCCGATGATTACGCATTGGTGACAGTAGTGTGTGCTCACTCTAGGAGGCGAGAGCTTCGGTTGGGATCCCCTAGTAGCGGTGTCGAGGCCTTATGACCTCATCTTGGATATTGACTGGTTATCTACAGTCCATGCTCAGATTGACTGAATTAGGTGGAATGTACAGTGTGTTTTCATGGATGGGACCGGGTTTATCTTCACCGGTGATAATGGAGACTTTTCAGGAGAGGATGGACTTTTTCAGAGGAGATTGTAGCCAATCACTCATCATTTTTCTATCCTTACCCTTTGGAGCATTTGATGTGGAGATTCTAAGATATCCGGTAGTGGTGGAATAGTACACGAATGTCTTCCCTGATGATGTTCTGGGTCAACCCCATCACTGAGAGGATGAGTTTTACATTGAATTTTACCCCAAGACGACATGGATATCTACACCATCGTATCAGATGGCTCTCACGGAGCTTCACAAGCTACGTGTACATCATGATGACTTGCAGGGGAAGGGATTCATCCTGCCCAGTGTTTCTCCCTAGGAAGCCCCAATTCTGTTCTCCAAGAAGTTAGATGGGAGTTTGAGACTTTTTGTTTATTATCGGCCTCTGAACCGGGTTACCATAAAAAAAGTAACCTCTCCCTAGGATTGACGACATATTTGATCAGTTGAATGGAGCGTGGTGGTTCTCGAAGATAAACATCATATCAAGCTATCTCTAGCTCAGACTTCGAGACGATGAAGTGCAAAAGATGGCCTTTAGATGTCGGTACAACCACTATGAGTTCATGGATTTTCCATTCAGCATAACCAATGGTCCATCAGTGTTCACGTGACTCATGAACATGATCCTTCAGCCAAACCTCGATCGCTTTGTCGTAGTCTTCATCGACGATATTTTGATCTACTCGACTAGTGAGGATGAGCATGCCTATCATTTTTACGCAGTAATAGACACACTCCGAGAGTACCAGCATTATCGTATGCTCTCAAAGTTCTAGTTATTGATTAAAGAGGATCACATTCTGGTACATTTCATCTCAGAGGCTGGATTTGTAGTCGATCCAGCAATGATTGAGGTGGTACTTTCATTGGAGCCACCTAGGAGTGTGATGGAGGTACAGAGTTTCTTGGGTTTGGCTGGTTATTACCGGAGGTTTGTAGCAGACTTATCTAGAGTTGATGCACCACTATCAGCCTTGACGAAGAATGGGAGACCCTTTTTTTTGTTCATAGCAATGCCAGTAGAGCTTTTGGGAGCTGAGGTAGAGGCGGAATACTGTCCCTATCTTGAATCTTCCAGAGGAAGGTGTAGGGTACATAATATACTGCAACTCATCAGGGACTGGGCTCAAATGTCTCCTGATGCAGGACTGAGTAGTTATCACATATGTTTCACAACATCTGATACAACAAGTGAAAAACTGAGCTACCCATGACCTGAAGTTAGCATCAGTGGTCTTCATCTTGAATATCGGGTGACACTATCTTATGGGTGAGCATTTACCATGTACTATGATCACAAGAGTCTCAGGTATATCTTCTCTAAGAAGGACCTAATACTGATACAGGGACACTATCTTGTGTTCTTCCAGGACTATGACTTCATGATAGTCTATACTCCTTGGAAGAGGAATGTTGTTGTAGATGCACACAACAGGAGATCTGGTATACAGCTTCTAGGCGAGGCGACAGAGTAGCTGGCAGCTTTACAGATATCCTTTGTGGATAGAGATGGAGAAGCCTTCCTTCAGTCTCTTACAGTCACTCCCCCACATCATCGGGATGTAAGGGAGGAAAAACATGGGGACAATGAATACGAGACACGACGTGCTCAGATATCAATCGGTTAGGCACCTGATTGATTTTTTAAAGGTGGGGAGGATGTCATCTCCTATAGAGGACGTACTATGTTACCAGTGTAACTTGAAGAGAATTTTTATAGGGAATTCCACACATCCCCTCTATAATTACATCTAGGAGTGGTGAATATTTACTAGGATATCTAAATATAGCACTGGTGTCCTGGAATAAAGAAGTTAGTTGTAGAGTTTGTCTCTCAGTGCCTCAATAGTAAGAAAGTGAAAGCAGAGCACCTGGTACCAGCAGGCTTGGTTCAGCCTTTAGAGGACCCAGAGTGGAAGTGGGATAGGATATCCATGGACTTCGTGACTATAAAACCATGTACATACAAGGGATATGACTCTTATTGGGTGATCTTCGATAAACTCACCAAGTCGCCCCACTTCCAACTGATTTGATAGTAGAGTTCAGTAGAGATCTCGGGATGCCTCTATGTGTACGATATTGGGAGGCTAAAATGGGTTCCATCGACAATTTTCATCCATGATGATGCAAGTTTTAATTCCTATCTATGGAAGGGGTTGCAGGAGGCTTTCGAGACGCAGCTTCATTTGAGCACCGCCTTCCATCATTAGATGGATGGATAGAATGAGTGGACCTTACAGACCCTCGAGGACTTGCTGTTTGGTTTTTTCCTCAACTACAGTTGCAGATGGGAGGATCACTTTCCTTTGGTGGAGTTTTCATACAACTATAGATATCACTCACCATTGGGATGGAACCTTGTGTGAAATTGTACGTGCGACCATGAAGATCACCTTTGTGTTGGACTGACCCAGGGGAGTCAGCACTAGTGGTACTAGAGATGGTACAAGAAACCACATAGAAGGTGAAGTTCATCCAGCAATGGATGAATACTGCATTGAACAGGAAGAAGTCATATGCTGAAAGGAGATAGAGTCCTCTAGAGTTCGAGGGTGGAGACCCCGTCTTTCTACGGGTCTCACCCCGATGAGATCTACAGATATTTGGCCGAGACAACATGTTATCTCTGAGGTTCATCAGTCCTTTTCAGGTTGTCAATAGAGTTGCCGAGGTTTCTTAACACATAGCTCATCCACCTTAGTTGTACCAGGTGTATGATGTCTTCCACATATCCCAGTTGAGGAGATACTTGCATGAACCTTCTAACATCATCGACTATGGAGATATGGACGATGATTATGGGGAGACTTTTACAGACGATCCAGTAATGATTTATGATCGAAAGGAGAGGGTCCTTCTTGGATGTTCGATACCTCTGGTGCACATTCGTTGGAAGCATGGGAATTTCTAGGACAACACATGGGAGTGGGAGGCTCAGATTCGTGCTCAGTACCCCCACTTGTTTCCTTAGTATTAGTTTTGTCTTATAAGGATGTATAACCTAAGGTGGGGAGAATTTAAGGTCCTCGAAATTACATGTACATTCTTTTAATTAAATGATAATTTTATGAGTCCGAAAAAATGGATGGTGCATGATTCTGAAGCTTAGTGTGCCCTGAATCAATATCTGAAATTTTTTTCAGGTACGTTCAGTTAATGTTCGAGTGGGTTTATATAACATTTGAATGAGTTCTTGGAATTGAAATATGAAGACAGCATTGAACGCGTAGTGCCGGTATTCTCTTAAGAAGAGGTTCTCCTCGATGATAGTTGGTCGAGACTGGATGTTAGTTTTTGGGTTTCACATGGAAATAATGAAATATAATAAGCTCATATTTTATTTTCTTTTTTTGTAACCACCCGTGTGGGTGTTGAAGTGTGGGTTCCACCTGACCATAACCTCCCAAGAGAGGTTATGGTGGTGGGGCCCACCCAAACCTAACCTCCCATGAGAGGTTACGGTGGTGGGGACCACTTGGGACTAAACCCCCAATTTAATTGGGAAAAACTGTCAACACCCCTCATTAATGAGGGAGAGCCTCTTGACCTCCTCCACCTTTATTTGTGCCAACCCCGCCCCTGATGGTGCCACCACCTCCCTTAATTTATTACGTCACCAACCTTTATTAATTAGAATTTTTTAATTATTTCCTACAAAATAATAGATGGTTTAGTCTATTATTTTTCACACATTTCATATTGGGTGGAATTTTGGTAGTGGAGGAGCTCTTGGGAGAATGTTTTCTCCAACGAAGAATGAAGAACATCCTCCACGAAGAACTCCGGTGAGGTGCGTCTTCAACTTCTTCCTCAGAAGAACCTTGCGGAGGCAACCGACAAGGGATTTCTTTGATGACTGACCATCTCTCCTCATTTTCATCAACTAACCGAAGCACGAGCTCGGGATTGGAGGTGTGTGGCGGATGCGACGAATGACAACAAATCCATCTTCTTCCTCACGACTCCATTGACGAACAATGAACAAGATAGATGATTTGTGTTTTTGATTATATATCACTGTGATTCTTTCCTTATAAAACAAATAACGTGGATCATCTTATAACTAGTTGATCTACATATTTTTTCCTTTTAAGGATTTTGATATTGATCTCTGCAAGAGTGTTTGTTGTGCTTTGTTCTTTTGAGCCAAATGCTACCACCATAAATGCAGTGCGTGCGGACCAAACCAGCATGGCCCAACCCATCATCCATTTTCCTTTGTAGTGTTCATAGAAACCGAGGAAGTTGAAAACGACGATGATGGAAATGGCTGCACCCCTCGTGACTTCTGTGTTCGCGACGCTCGTGCAGCGTACAACGCCACCGCTGACCGAACCACTTGTGCCCCCTCATAGCACTCTAACTGAACCACCCCCATGGTCTCCGCCCTCCTGGTCGAGCCACCCCGGACCAGGCCGAGCTGCCCTGGCCACCCAATATGCCGATCGAACCAGCCTAGGCCACCCAGGCCGAACCGGCTGATCCGGATCCTTGCCACGTCGATCTCTCGAGCTGCCCTGACAGTGCCAGCCCGCTGGTCTCATGCAACCACCGACCGAACTGACCCTGACCACGACACACCCTGGCCGTGACGTCCAGGCCCACCAGCTTCCCGACCCCCCAGTGGAACCGGCCCCAGAGGTGCCACCCCATCCTCGAACCAAGCCACCCTGAGCTGGCCACTGGCGGCACCTTTCAGGCCAATCTTCCCTTGCGCAGACTTGTGAATGGTCTGCTCCCTCATGACCGGTCCAGACCCCCATGACTAATCTGCACCCGCGCGGCCCTCTGCGACCACTAGCAGCCTGCAAGCTGGGCCCAACGGGTTGGGAAGAAACTACGGGCTGGCACGCCCAACAGTTCAGGCCAGACCGAAAGGGTTAGGCCGGGTTGACCTGAAATGGGTCGGCCTATACAGGGTCGGGCCGGGTCGGGCCGACCGTTTTGGATCGGACCCGAGAAGACAATGACCCTTTACTTTAATTTGGCCATATCACTGGCGCAAATCGTCCATTCGAAGAACCATCAACATCCCAAGTAATCTCAGTGTATGACGGTCCCTTTGGGTATACCCCACTAGAGTTTGGGTTATAGTTGACATATGGTCAGGTTGGATTGTGCACGAATCCAACTGGGCACCCGGGACTGAAAGGCTATTAACTCACAGACTGTGTGTGCAATTAACGTTCCATATGTTGCTTTGAGACCCCAATGAAATGGTGGACCATTAAGATACTTCTTCATGGGAATCAGTGACAGTTAGAGTATCAACCAGTTGCTTGTGGAGCAGTTCCTTCTAGTGACGAGTGAGCATAGTACGGAGACCTAGTAGCTAGCTGAGACCTGAGGTCTGATGACCGTTTGACTTAGAGTGACTCTACTAGCTTAGTGGGGAGTGCCTAGGTGTCCCGAAAGACCCACAGTGGTGGGGCGTGCTTAGTGATGTTGCAGACCCATGTTACTCGAGAGTAGGAGTAGCACAACAGGCTATGAGGGGGTGCGCCTGGGTGTGGCAGAAGACCTGCGATGGGGAGCACCTCTGTGTGACACCACAACCCCACGATACTTGAAAAGAGAAGTACCTCAATAGTCCATGGTTAGAGGGAAGCATGCTTGTTGTCGCAGTAGGCCCACTGTCCTGGATAGAAGATCAGTTCTCCAGCATCCATGGTTTCGATAATGTTTTGGGGATGTAATATGATACTACCCCTAAAATAAAATTCTGGTTTAGGTGAGTCAATAAATTTTTGTTTTTCTTCATGATTGAGACGAGTTTCTTAATAATATAGGTATATGTATGGGCATATACCTATGTAGGGTTATATGTTGATTCCATACATTGTGGTTTATCCTTACTGGATTTGTGAGACCTTTAGGGTATCAGGGTCCCTACTAAGTATCGTTATACTCACCTCTCTACAGGCAATGCCCGTACCTTGATGTGATGGATACAGACGATGTACATCGCTAGTTGAGGTTGAGAATACGAGGATTGGATGGTACTCGGTGGTGGACTTTACGACGAATCGGTACACGGAGGAGACTGATGGATGTGGAGTGATAAGGATGCAATCTGTACCTACCCATCAGTTTGGAATCCCGGAAGATGACCCAGAAGCTGTTTTTCATTCATCAGTTGTACTATTACTTCCAGTTCCATGTACCTTACAGCTGGTATTGTATTTCTGGAAACTTTTACATTTCATCACCCTTTTGTTATACAGTTTACTTAGTGTTTTTTATCCATTTGTGTTCTTTGTGGTGTGCGTTTACAGGTTATAAAGAAAATTCCATCCCAGTTTTTGGGAATTATGCCTTTTGTTCTAGTCGCCAGCCCATGGCCTAGGGAAGGCGGGCTTGGGAACGTTATGGTATGGGCCATGGGTGATGGGTCGTTACATATTTATCTTCAAATTCTTAACAGTAATAAGGTCAAATATTATTATATAAATAATAATATTAATAATTTATGAATATAATGAAACATTACATAATTCTATAATTATAACCAACCATGTGAGGTGGTAATGAAATATGAAACACATTGCTTCTTAGGGATGGTAGCCCATACATACTCATTGGCAATGTTTAAATTTCCCTTGGGATTGAAAAATTAATGAAAATAACTATACAATTAGCATAAGAAAATTTATTTATATAGAATATACATGTTTCCATACGTTATAGTGGTTAGTGTATATTATAATGTTGTAGAGGGAGAAATAATCATGAAATTTATCTAGTAGGACTCATAAAACCTCTTCATATATTCTAAATGTGGATATATCATCATCTTTCGTGGATTAGTCACATGAATAATATATTACCTCAAAGTTGAAAGTAATATTTGGAAAGGATGTTCCTTTTTATACTTTTGTGGTGGAAATAATGAAAATACATTAAACAATTATATATAATAAATTTATTTCTGAATTTGAAGTGGGGGAAATGTTCAAAATTCAAATCCAATGGTGATTAATTTCTATATCCACTCATCCATTCAAATTTTCACAATTTGTTGATTTATTATAACCACTATATATTACTTTGACATCCACACCCGAAGTTATCTATTTTAAACAATTTTATTGTTGTTTTTTACCAAAATATATATTAATTATTAACTTATATAAATATAACCATGTTAAATAAATTAAAACCCATTTACTTCAACTATGAAATTCATTCTTCATGACTAATTCTTTTTATTTAATTAAATTATTTTCAATGAATTTTTGGAAAATGATGTAATGAAGTGTTTTTAAATAAATTTTATTGTATGAATTATAATTATTCTTGAGAGAGAAAATAATATACATATCAAAATTTAATTAACATTTTTATATTTACATATTGGAGACTTATATCAATTTTTATCCAATCTGGAAAAAATTTAAATTTTAATTACATAAAATTAAATAATTTTTTTTTCAGGAAAAATTTTTCTCACCTTTCAATAAAATATATTTCTTTTTAGATAATTAAAAAAAGTTGTTTTTAAATTTTATAAGATGACATTAAAATTACAATTAATTTTTTCAATTTCTATCCCTAAAATTTAGGTATTAAATTAATAAATATTACCACAAAAATACTGGAAAAACATTTCACCTAGTATAAAACATTTTATTTTTCATATTATAAGTCATATTAAATAATTGTATTACATATGATTCTTTAAGATATATATATATATATATGACGATTTATATGAAATGAAGTTGATTTATTATTACCATTACATGGGTTTTCAAACTCCCCCAACCTTATAAATTTATTCATTATTTATTTTCACTACTTAAACAAATGAGGTTATTTATCCCAACAATAGTATATATTTATCAGGATTCTTCAACAACCATTTTCCTTCAACATAAAAAAATTAATACGTTTCATTCTTTATTTTTTTAAAAATTCTCTTTTATGATCAATATATGATGTGATATTTTCATAGAAGTTATATTTTACTCAAACTAAAGAACATTTGGGGTGTAAATATGTGATTCATTAATTATATACATCAATGGAAATGAAATATGAAACACATAATGTGCCCTAGATAAAATCATAGTCAAGTCTTATAAGTGAAAAAATGATCCCACA
This sequence comes from Viscum album, assembly GCA_963277665.1. Taxonomy (NCBI): domain Eukaryota; kingdom Viridiplantae; phylum Streptophyta; class Magnoliopsida; order Santalales; family Viscaceae; genus Viscum; species Viscum album. The sequence goes on from OY728121.1 coordinate 2,039,637,320, forward strand.
TTGTCTATAATTTCAAAGGATTCAAGGAAAATTTCTCTCAATATCCCTTTTTAACAAAAAGTATATAAAAATTATCCAAGGGTATATTATATGATATTGATTTTCACATTTTTAAAATTAATGTTCATTGCTCTGGTTGTCATCAAAAATCTTTTTCGATCTCCTTTGTTCCTCCATGTGAAAATGTATCATTTTTTTCTTATAAAAAAATTATTTTACAAAATTTTGTCACCTTAATTTTGTCTCACCAACTTAATCCAAAAATTCTGTAGTTTGGAAATGTTTCCAAAATAATTCCCAAAAATGATTCATGTGAATACTAGAATTGAAAATAATTTTATAAGTAAATAATCATAATAAAACATTTTTATCACATGTTTCCTAAAAAACAAAGATTTATCATTTAATACCCTCTAATGATTGAATAATAATCCTATATTAAAATACAAATTGAGGTTTAAAAGATTTAGTAAATTTATGTTTAATACACATTGATTTATAAATTTCATTATTATTTTTCAATTAAATGATAATGATCAAATACAATTTAGAGTATAACAACATGTATGTAGAGTGTTTCCTTAATATAAAATATCAAAATATAATTTCATATAATCTAAAATTTGAAAAAAAATACTCATATTAAATCATATGATTACAATAAAAAAAATAAATTATTACATACATTTTTATTTGTTTATTACACTATGAAATCCATGTTTATGTCCTCCCATTTCTATTGTATCACTACGATGGGATAAATCATCACATTTCATAGTTTTTTATCAATATTAACCGGAAGAAAATTATATTATTTTGCACTTCAATAAATTATACCCTTCTCTATAACTATAAATCAAAATTATTACTAAATGTGTCTATATGTCATTGTACATGTAGGAGGAGAAAAATTTAGTTATATGAGGAACACATAAAAATATTTTCATCAATTTGGAATCACACGAAACACGCAACATCTCTAAACATCTAATAAAACCCTCTCTATTATAATTATACTTAGGTTATATTTCATTCTGACCAATTCCAATTTTACATTCAAACCTAAAACATATTTTTAAACATTTTTTTTTATTTTCGAAAAAATATTCTTCACTTATACCTTATCCAAAAATGTGTGACTTTCATTATATAAATTTATTGTATTTTTTTAATAAATAATTACATAAAGGATCATGGTAAAAACATATCATAATTAAGGATATATTATCTTTTTGACTCAAGAAATTAGAAACCTTATTTACATTACAATCATGATAGTGAATCCTATTATCATAATTTCATTCAGTTCAATCAAAATTATCTCTCACATTTTTAGTATTTTTTTATTAATATATATATTTAAATTTTATAATTAATATATATTATACTATTTTCCAATATATGTGATTATACAATATTTTTAATTGATAATAACCAATATATAGCTGGAGGTCAAGTGTAAGACAATTATAATCACGCATGTTCAGTTAAGAAGATATATATTTCATTACCCAATCACAATTAATTAATTCACAACAAATGACTTTCATTGAAACTTCACTTCAAAAAATCATATTCCATTTTCTATATAGAATTTATAATATATGGCAATGAGAAAATATTTTTTCAATACATAGAAACACTCATTATATCAATTTTTCATTGTAAATATTATTCCCATTTGAGAAAACATTGTTATTTGGCTAGATAACAAATTAAATTTCTCAATTATCCTATGATAGTTACCCACCAAACCATGAAAATTTTGATTAACCAATAGAATTTTATGTCATGTCCACTCATCCAGTAATTTAGTCCTATTATGTAAAACTATTATTCAATAATTATAAATAATATTTAAAAATAAAAAAATCTATTATAAACAAAATTATCATTAACTAAAATTTTATTCGAAAATATTTTATTTTAATTTTTGAAATACAATACAATGATTTTTATCATGATATTAATGTATTATATAATGTACTTCAAAAACACCAATAAACCCAACATTTTGTTGAATTATTTATAAAAATCTCAATTCACTAGATCCAAAAAATTTACAGTGCGTTTTTTAACCTAAGAGGAAAAAATAAAAACTTATAATGGACTTATGAAATGAAAATATAAATTTTTATAATTTCCTCTACCATCAATTTTTTCTAATCATTCCATGAATTGATATTAATCATTGAAAAATATAGTACACCATTGAGTTGAAAAACAATTCATTAATTTGAGGATAATGATTTTTTTCATTATACTAATGTCTTGTTAATTATTTATAATCAATTTAATATCCCATAAATATATACATATTTTATACAAAAAAAAGGATTTACCTAATGTTTTTTTCAATAATAGATTATACCATAAAAATGACATTTTTTTAACTAAATTTCAATTCCAGAATCTCTACTGAATACATTCAATATGGATGTTTATAAATTGGATTAGTATCAAAAATAAATGTTAGTTGAAAAGTTATCCACTTAATTAGTCATAAAACTGAGAAAATAATTAGTAAATATTTCTGCATTATAATTTACAACAAAAAAAATATTATTTTTTCCATCATTTGAATGATATTTGTGAGAAAAATACACTAAAATCAATAATTATTTTATCAACATATTAAAATGATATAATTGATAAGAACTAATTTATATAATCAAATTGATATATATATTTGGGATTGAATATGAATTTCTGAGTTACTTTAAAAATCATACCATGATAAACATAAATTCAATCCATACCCAAAATAAAATAAAACAAATCTATATGTATATTCACTAGATTTTCAAGAATGAAAATATTCTATATGATCATTTACTGTTAAAATAAATATCGAATATTAAAATAATTAAAAAAATTTGTTGAATTCTTTTTGTCAGTATTTCATGAGGTGATTTCAGTAATAGAAATTGTGCATACATCCACATTCCTATTTCCAAGGTATGAAATAATTATTGTAGTAGTACATAACTATATAAAATCACCCCCATGAATTTAGAAATAGAGGTTATATTACAATTACACAACCAATTTCATAAAAGATTATTGAAATATGTGGCTTCTACGCTAATGTGGGCAAAACAATATTGCCTATTTATTCCAAGAAATCACTATGTCTCCAATAACACGAATGATTATAATTATAAGGTTTACATGGAAAGTCCAAAATCCATGGTTCAAGGATTTAATGAATATTTTTGTCTTTAAAAGTGAAAATGTTCATATTATAAGGTAGATAATGTATATATGCATCTCATCTAGAGCTTATGGCCATGATAAATAATCAACCATGGTCTTATGCACCCAACGATTATGGTGTCCATAGACATTGGTTGTATTTTTAATACACACACACACACATTCACACACATACATATATATATATATATATATGATATATATTAGTTTTATATTTTATTTAATTTTATTGGATAAGTGTCGTGATCAAATACCGGGGGATTATAATTTTTATTATATGGCCACATTATATATCAACTATTCATATAAGTTCTTGGTGCATACGAGTGGTAATGACTATTGTTTCAAACACAAATATTATCGTGGTCGCATTTTAGAAACCTACAACAACTAGTTTATCATTAATGATTTATCGTAATCTCACTATAGACTATTTCCATTGTAATGTGGTCATCATTAAGGGTCACTTATTGTGTAATTTGTTTTTCATGTATTATATATCACTTTCCTAGTTAATTTCATGTTATACAATAATATTTTGTAAGTGAATGAAAAAAAAATTGAATTATTATAGTATGACACTAATATTTTTTTTCACCATTTCAATTAATTTCAATATAATAGAGAATTATTTTTCCACAACATTCAACATATGGAACTTTTATATCACTATACATTATAACATTCATTGGAAACACATTTACAGAATTGTTCAGGTCAAAATAATAAAAATATTTCAATTCCCATTTTTCATTACCAGTATGATATTAATCATTTATAATTAAAATGTAGACAAAATCTATGCTAATAATCATTCCACATGGTTAACACATTAGTAAAATAATAATTAATTCCATAAAATTATTTTCACCAGTCCTATTAAAAGTGGGTTATTCAATATTCATACCATCATGTTTCATTGATAAATTATCCCCTATTAAATTTTAACTAGATTTATTCTAATAAATAAGTATAAAAAATTACACTCATTTCTTATCATAATTCTCATCACACCAGAAAACATCCTCCTAAAATTTTAACTCATGAGTATCTATATCCCTTTATAATATCTGATTTAATATAGAGTACAATAAATCAATTTAATAATCGTGATCTAGATATAAATGTATTGCATACTGAGAAAACATGTAATTTTTTCCTCATAAGGGATAAAAACATCTTACTATTTTTTATTCAAATTAATGAATTATTTTACATAATAATTTTAATTACACTAGGAAAATACATTCCAATTAATATGTAACACCATGTGATTTTTTTGAATTTTATTTCAAATTATTTTAATTATTTTTTATTTGTCATTTTGAACAGAACTAATAATAAGTTTTTTAATAAGAAATATTTAATTGAGACTGAAATATATTAAAATTTGATATTTGTTTTCACTATGTGTAACACAATGTTTTTCATTTGGTACCCTCAATGTCGAGTTTTTTTATCACTTTTTTAAAGTCAAAGTAGTGTTTTATTGAAATATGTTACATTATTAATATTATAATTAAAATATTAATAAAAATACAAGATAATAGATTGAAATGAATTTAGGAATTTCATTATATAATTTTTTAAATTATTATATAAAAATGTATATTAAATGATTCAGTCAGTTATCAAATAATATAATTAAATAAAATAACTATTTGAAAATAATGAAATTACTTTTCTAGAAATCTATATATCTATGTTAAGACTTAGTTTTATATCAATAAATTAAAAATAACAATTTTGAATTAATTTTTTAAATAATATATATTTGTAATATAGTTAATATATTTTATAAACACATTGAATATAATTTATTATTATAAGATACAAATAAATCCAATTTTATGAATTAAAAGATGTATATTATTAAATTTTAATTTAGCACCTTTTAATATTAAAACCAATTTAAATTTATATTGTGGAATGTTTATAATATTTATTTTTGTACTTATACTTAATTCATAAAATTGGTATTTCAAAAAATACATTGGATGAATTTTTGGTATTTCTATTATTAGTTTCATTTTTGGATGAATATTTAAAAACATAGTATTTTAATTGATAAAATAATTTCCATCTAAATAATTTATGTTGATAAATTAAATTAATCATTGTTATTTATGTTTATTTAGATAAATATAACATGCATTCATTCAATTTATTTAATTTTTGTCAATTAAATTTTGAAATTGGATATAAAACATTTGAAACCATTGATCAATTTAAAATAATACCCACCTTGGCATCCTATCTATGGGATTAAATTTTAAATAATTTTGGAAATATATGTGAATATAATTTGGAAAAATGTATTCCATATTTGTAATAAGATTAATTTAAAATTAATATAAATTTATACATTTATATTTTCTTAAAATATTACCGAATGTGCTTAAAATAAATAACAGTAATTAAGAAAATAAATAGTATTGCAAATGATAAAGCATGAAACTAAGACACAAAATGAACAATAGCTTGTCCAAGATCCATTGGTTGTTCATATTTCTACCATATAATAATTTTTTTTCCATTTCTACATTATTGGTGTAATTAATCATGGGAAAACTTGACTGTGATACCATTTTTCAAAATATACATGAGTGCCACTCCTCCTCCAATATAAAAATGCACTCACCCCTCCGACTTATTCAAACAACTTAATCCATTTATATGAGCCAAAACATTCCCATGTAGTGGAAAACAATTCCTAGATTCATTATATAATCCTTTTTTAGGCATAAATACATAAAAGGAAGCCCTATCAAAAATGAGTTTCTCAAAGTAGAGGTAACATCATTCTTTATGATCTTTTGATTTATTCCAATTTTACATGCCATAAACTCTTATTATTCTAATATTACATAACAAAATATGTATTCAAAATAATATGAGATTTTTTTTTAAATTTAGACATACATTATCATACAATTATATCTATTAGGTAATGAAAATATCGTTCGTGTGTACTGTTAAATATAGGTTCATAAAATGATTTGTTTTATTTATCACATTAAAAACTCTCTGGGGTAGGAATTGTGAAGGAATATAAATATTTATTAGATATATAAGATATTTGTTATCTATTTTTTATTATGGATTTATTATATATCATATTCATTTATTATTTCTATTTTTGTTAAGATATGAAAACTTCGTTTTAGGACATGTGGACTACCGCCTCTTCAGAGAGATGTGATTTGTTCAGACATTAAATGAAAAAAATTAAGGAAGGATTTATTAAATTTTATGATATATATGCAAATTTAATTCTATAATAATTATAATATATATTTATATACATTTATATTTCTTATATATTCATTCATTCAATATAAAAATAAAACGGAATGAGTGTCTATGCATACATGCGGTCGACCGTCTCCATGAAATGTGTATTCCATTTCAAATATCCACCATTAATAGATTATAATTAATATTTATATAAAAAATATATATTTTATATAAAAAAATTAATAGGTTATTGAAATATGTAAATCATGATCTATATAAGAGAATCATGAATAACAATTCAAAACACATATATTAAACAAAGTATTTATTACCTGAAAGGTTTATTTAACATTGAATTAAAAAAATAGTAATATAATGTCTTCTGTGACGAATATATTTTATTTTATTTAATAATACAGTATTGTGGTATTCTTATTAAAAAAATTTATTTATTATGAAATATTCTTGAACATGTTTGAAGAATTTCAATTCTTAAGGTAAGGGTTTTCTCATCTCACTTTTTTTGTATTTGTGCGATACCTGATTTATTCCTCAGTCATTTATTTTTTGTGGTGTATATAATTACCATGAATTTATTATATTATTCCTACAATATATTATTTTTTAATTTACCTATCACTCATATGAAAATTCTTTCATGGGGTTTAAGATTCAACGGTTTCCAAATCAATTATGATGTTTTGTGTCAATTTTCATTCTTCGAGAAACATGTTTTTATATAAAAATATATTATTTTATTATGTTTATATATTATCCAATTGAAAATTTATATCATGAATAATATTATATTAATATGGTAAAAAGACTAATTGAATTTTATTTCTAATGGTAATTATGATTGAATGTTACCAAAGTGGTAATATTATTTTCTACAAGTCTAAAGATTTATCAAGATTGTTTATGATTATTTTTCCATTAATGAAATTTTATAAGACATATATTTTTTAATATCAAGAATTTTAATCTCCAGTGGTTATTCATTTTTTATCCATTTAAATTTACCTTTTTTCCACTGATGGTTACTTGTTATAATAAAGAATGTTTTATCATAAAATTCAGAATTCATTCTCCTTTTAGTCAGAAATATATGTTCCTTCAAAACTATGGTTTCAATATATTTCATAAAAAATGATTTATTATTATCATGTTATTTTGAAGGAACATTTTTACCCATGTATCACATTTTAAATAATTAAAATTAAATTTTTTTTATTTTATGATCAACTAATTTTTCTAAAAATTTTAAGGTGAAAAATGAATTTTCAGAATATATGAAATTAACCAACATAATAACCATCATTTCATTGAATATTAAATTTTATTTTTAAAACATTATTTTATATAAAATATTTTCCTAATATTCAGATATTTTTTAATTAAATGTTTTTTTCAGTGAAATATTTTTTCCAAAAAATTATCTGGTTCAAATCAATTTTAAATGATTTTGAAAACATCAATTGCATGGTTTCAAAATGTTGTCTAAATTTAAAAGGAATTTAATTATTTAATGATTTTACTATAAGTTTAAAAATGCTTTTTTATAATAGTTTTTAAAATTTGTTTCAATACTTTTTTTATGTTTTAAATGTATTTTAAAATAACATGTTTTCAAAAAAATCATTCCTTCATTATTTGTTTTCAAGGTATATTCAATGAAAATGGTTTTCAATTTTTTTTTAGTATTTCATTATAATTTTTCAAATATATTTTCAAATAAAATAATATTCAAAATTTTATATTATAGTTTTTTCCAATTAGAAATGATATTTTCTTTTGTAAATGATGTAAATGAAAGTATAAATACATATTTATATGAATGTGATATTAGAAATGATTTTATGCAGAATATTTTTTATTAGAATATTTTTTCCTTAAGAAATGTTCAATGTGATCATCAAAATAATTCTCTTTATATAATGATATAGTTGTTATAGACTGATAGTTACATCGGATATGGTCCAAAAATACAATTCATACTCTACTTTGAATGTCTAATTTTTAAATGAACCATTTTGTGAAACCATTGCTCTACCAAAATTGATATGATTTGGAAACCACTTCTTTTCATGCGTTATACTACATTGAAATGATTATGAGGCCTATTTATTTTCCATCAGTAATGATATGATAAATGTTTTATGATAAATATTTCATTTTATGGCTAATGATATGATTATTTTTTTAATCATGGGGAAAACATATATAGGATTTTATAACATAGTGGGTGGGTATTGATATCTCCCTCTAATGTATTTGATACATATGGATGGATCTCCAATACAAATTTTGTGCAAGAACATGATTACATGATCAAAATATTATGAATTTAAGTAATTAAATTTTCAAATTGTTATGAATGGACCAGGTTTCATGTTTATAATTTTATGTGTGAACCTCATGACATATTACAATGTTATGAGTGAACAATATAAAAAGTTCAAAATGTTTTTTGTAAACATGGTAACATGTTCATAATGTTATGCATGGACAAAGAACAATGTTCATATAGTTATTGGTGAAAGTAAGTACATGTTAACAATGTTATGTGTGATCCTAATTACCTATAAAAAATGTTTTTTGTGAACCTGATTACATGTTTACAATGTTATCTGTGGAATAGATGTCATGCTAATAAGATTATACGAGTTCCTAATATCATGTACTTAACATAATGGGTTAATGGCATGACTTGTCCCAGAAGGGCCCATGCCTTTCAAAACATTATCTTGAAAAAAATATTCCAGTGGTTGGTGACTAGCACTGAGTAGGTATATACCCTAAACGTGTTGTATTTGAAAATGTACCTTTACACATGAAGACAAATCTAAGCCCAAAATTATAAAATGAAAAACCCACTAATTAAAAAAATTAATGCATACCATAAGATATAATCCAGAGAGTATGACTACTAAAAAAATATAATGTAACTCGTGCCACAATACAAGCCCACAAAAAGAATGTGATTTTTAAAATTGAATGCATAAGTTCCTAAAACTCATCTGTAGAAAATCACACCTAATGTGAAAAGCACTAGAAAACTTTCTGAAACAGTATCAGTACACATTGAATATCTAGTCTCCCTATGAAACACATGTTTGTGGTCACCCTAGGACTCCGTTAAAATATTGATTATCTCCATAAGAAATGACAGGTGCAGGAAAATCCCGTTAAGGGTGAGTAAAACAATACTATGTAGGACACCAAATAACTAAAAAGTAAATATTCTATAATGGAAATTACACAAAATATCATGATGGAATATCATAATGTTAGACTTCTAAAGGACACCATGAAGTAACACCTCTATGTAACACCATAATGGAACATCATGATAGACCACCACTAAGGAATACAGTGATGGGACACCATTGAGGAACACCACAAATGAACACCATTGAGGAAAACTAGTAAGGGTAACAATGAAGGAACACCACAGTGTAAATCCACTCTAGATCACAATGATGGAACTCCATTATGGAACACCATGAATGAAAATCCTGATTGAACCACACTAAGGAACACCATGAATGAAAAACACTAAGGAACACCTCAACATAATAGAACTAATGAAAACCATAAATATTCTCTACTAAGAAAAACCACTGAGGAACACCACAATTGAACTCCACTAAGAAATAGAACGAAATAACACCACTAAGGGATACCATGGAGGAACATCTATAAGGATCATCAATAGGGACAAAAAAAGGAACACCATAATGGAAAACGACTATTGAGCACCATAATGGAACACCACTATGGGACACCACGAAGGAACACCAATAGAGAGCCCCACAAAGGAAAACTATTAAGGAAGACCATTAAGGAACACCATTGTGGAACACCATGAAAGAAGTCTATGAAAAAATAAATGAAGTATAAAAAAATGAATAAAAATATTATACCACATATAAGTACATGGTGTATACCACAAATAAATAGCACATTTAACTCACATTTTTATATGTATTTAGTATACAAAATAGGATTTTCAAACATAATACACAAAACACCCAGTGTCGATAAGACACATAGTCTCTTAGAGACTCTCATTCATGATATGACACAAAGTCATGGTATAAAAAAACTCTTGGTAATACATCTAGTCTCCTAAAGAAACATAGATTCAGTAGGATATGTAGTTTCATTATGTCCTATAGTTTCAGAGTCATAGCCAACATCAAGAATTTTTCTATTAGATTTCTCATTATGGGGGGCATACTCTTCATGAAATTAGGTCATATGTAAAGTTACCCAAAACCCACATAGGATATTTCAAAAGCACCACCTTGTCATATGGTTCCCAACTCGACAAACAGAACATCACACAGACCCAAAAAATGAATGTTGTGATTTTTTTTAAAAAATGGTCTGAACTGACTCCGTTCGAGGCCCGATATGATCCCCTGGACCTAACCTTCCCCGCTAATCTATCCTACTTGAATAAGGATATGAGTTTATGGGTGAAAAAATATTGAACGGAGGTATGTTTCACTGTCTCCATCAACAAGGTATAACTATAACAAATAATACTACTTCAATACCTCGTTTAGAAACTACAATAAAGATCTCATACTAATAAAATTTGTCCTGACATTCCCCTCCATAGGAGACCAAAATATCTCAGAGTCATAATCATAGATGAACTCTAGAAAAATCATCTATATCATAATTTTCTATATCCACTAAAACACTATCACCACTATAGGAAATTGGGGACTCATAACACCCAATACATTGATTATTAAGCTGGATAAATGATGAAAAGTTGGTTGCACACTCCTTTGTGTGATTTCATTTTATGGTACATGTTTTTCCTTTGTACCAAGGAGGAAATCCACATACCACCATGGAAGACACACCACATTCCTCCCCTAAAACAGTAAATCTAAGAATGAACTATATGATACCAGTCCTTATCTCACATATAAGTGTCATGCCACATTGTTAGTACCAATGTGTTATCATTGGGTCTCCTCTAGTAAATGTCACAAAGAATGAAGTTCGAGCTATTGGTTCAATTAGAATATTCGAGTCTCAAACATAATTCCTAGTATGAAAATAAATACAAGTACATGTCTTGGTAAATTTTTATGATAATGTATAATTGACCCATATCATACCATGAATCATTCATGGAGTCCCAATTTTATAAGACATGACAACATATAGATGTATGATAACTTTTCATCCAACAAACTAAGCCTGGTGTGGACCACATGAGGTTGGAAGTGGTATGATATTTCAATATCTACCACCTCCTATTTCTCTCCTAATACCTCTACCATTTCATGCTCCCTATAGACCAGCTTGCTCATATGGTTCCACTACGCACTACCACTGGTAGTATCTTTCCAGTTAGGGAACTCTCTACCACAATGGTAAATTCTATCACACTAGTATAGGTATTAATGCACAGAGAGATAATTATGGATCATATTTTTCTATATAGACCTTACTCGATGGTCCAAGACGTAATTTATTGGTCATTTATTACATGAATAGTGTACCTATAATTGTTTTTATACCATGATGAATACTCTGATAGTAAGACATCATTCTTACTGTGCTGTAGAAGCTCCTTGACATGCATTTCCCAAAGCTCATAAGGTGATAACTCCTCTATAGAAATGTTCTGAAACTCAATCCATGGAAAAGATACCTCATGAAAAGATATGTTATCGAAACCCCACCATCTCTATACTATGTTTTGTAGTATTCTCACTATCAGGACAACTATATGATCCCTGGGTGTCGTGTCTTGATAGAAAAATTTGATCACTAACTCATGGGATTCTACACCCGCATGTTTGTCAAGGTGATATCAAAAACTGATGGGTCACTATCATTGATACTCATGAAGATTTATCATCATATTATTGTATTCCACTATTACTATGAGTAACATCTAATTCTCTATAGGTGGTTTTCTAGCTGGAGCACCACCTGGAGGTTCTATCTATGGTAGAAATAATTATTTCGATGTCTCTTCAACTGGATGATCATCCAAATGATCATGCACTGGAATACTTTCTGGATTTTAGGTGTAGGTATCTTAAAATATGATAGGGTACACCATAGTTAATAGATACTATCCAGTGAGTTAGATCAAGATGAACCAGATAGCATACACAAATCCTGTATGATGCATATACCATTATTTTCCGTATAACCTGTTTTTTCATGTAATAAGTCAAAGAATATAATTTATATTCATAGTGTATGGATATTCCATCCTTTGAATCAAAAAAAATTATTTCTTGACCAGAAATACATACTAGTAGAAGTTAACAATTTTTCCCCAAACTAATCTTATAGACTTTTGGTCCTTATATAGAACTTAAACCTCTAATAACACTATGTCACAACAAATCCTAGAGGGACCAATTCCATGATTACTGCAATCCCACATCCAATGTCCCTGGGTCTCATACCTAAAATGAAGTAGGCATATCGGAAAAATGGGATGCATTTACATATTTACTTGTACACATGGACACATCTCCATTACTGAAATGATGAAATGTAAAAACACTAAGAAATAAATTCATGCAAACATGTTGATACCAACCATTGGATAATAAAACAATAAAATAGGAAGGTAAAAAGCACTAGAATACATTCCCACAAAAAATGATTCTGTAAAATTGAATGAACATGTTTCTAAAATACATACGTGGAAGACTCTAAATTAAGTGAGAGGTACTAGATAGTTGTCCGAAGCCATAGGATCCCACCATGACTATCTAGTCTCGCTAAGAATCACCTGGTTTAGGGAAACCTATGTCTCTGTCAAAGAGTTTATCATCTACACAATTCATGAAACGTATGGGTAAAGCCTGTGCAGGGGTGATTAAAATAATACTTAGTTGGATACCCCAATACCACTAATAAAATAATCTATGTACGAAATTAAAAAGGAATACGATGATGAATGACAGAAATGTAATACAACTAAAGGATACCACAAAGGAACAAACTAATGAATCAACCCAATGGAACACCAATATGGAACACCATGAAAGAACCAAACTATGAAACGCCATGAAGAGAATCCATGAAGGAATGTTATGAAGGAACACAATGAAGGAGCACCACTATGGGAAACCAAGAAGGAACACCACTACAATAAACCACAAAGGAACACCATAGATGGGCACTGTTAAGGAACTCCTCAAATGAACACCACTATGGAACACCCTGAAGGGACACCACTAAGTAAAACCATGAAGTAACAAAACTATGGAAAAACATGAAGGAACACAACTAAAGAACACCACAATGAAACACCTCTAAGGAACACCACGAAGTAACACCACTACGGGAAACCACTAAATATCATTGTTAAGGGACACCGTGATGGAACAACACTAAGGAAAACCATTAAGGATCACTATAAAGGCACACCATGATATAACACCTTGAAGGAACATAACTAATTAATACAATGAAGGAATACCACTAAGGAAGTCATCTATTGAATACAACTATAGACCAACAATAAGGACCACCAATAAAGAACAACACAATAGAAACCCATGATGAAATAAAAATAGTAAACAACAAATAATAACATGATGTATACATTAATGAAATACATGAAGTGTGCAACAAAAAAATAGTGCAGTTAGCTCGCCGAGGATAAGTTCTATAGTACACAAATAAATATTATTAGACAGAATCCAAAAAAGTACCAAAATTGATAAGACACGTAGTGTCAATGAGACACTCCATACAGAAAATAAAAAAATAGTAAGACACAATGTCTCCGTAGGACTTTAGTTTTTTTTTAAGAAATGTAGTAATTGAATGAAACATTGTCTTGGTAAGACTATTTATCTAAATGTCACACCCATCCCCTCCATTATTCTCATAGAACACTTGTTCTGGGGGAACTGAGTCCACAAGCCATTTCATAGTATGAATAATACAAAAAAACCTATTAGTATACTATATAAGATCTCTTTCATCTCAATGGAACCCATTCTATAAACAACTCATTAAATCAACATACAATAAGAATATAATGGCTAATTTTATATATATTTCATTCCTAGGTTTTGGTTTGGGGAATATCTGACCTTCCTGACTTGGCCCAACAATGAACCCCAACGCGGCCCAGCCCGTTTGGCCACTAAGGTGTCTTCACTATTCTGGTCCAAACTGCCAGCACATCGATTGGCTAGACCGCCGCACACAGTCCACCCCGATCATGTGCCCCCTCGTCCACATGGTGATGCACTATGCCCCATGCAGTTGACCTACTGTCTCCACCAACCCCTCTCCCTCACCGCCACTTCTAGATCCATGAGGACTCCCCTCCCCTTACACGTCAAACTTAATACATCCCTCTCACACCCCCAATTTCCCACTATGCTGTGTTGCACCCAACTGGCAAACAGCACCCAAGTGCTCTACTTTGGTCCTTATATTGTATGTTGCTTCAACCACCACCACTGACCATAGTAGAGATAGCTATTATAGTATTACCTCTTGGAACAACCGCACTAGACCCATGTCAGTGGTCCCTTCATTTGACCATAAGGGAATCTCTAATAGTTTTAATTGGGTACTATCCTAGATCTGGGTTCCTGAGGACCCGGTCTATAAATATGAGGCCTCTTATGTAGGTTTTCCTTGGATCTGGGGGTCTGACTGTGCTTGGAAACACCATAAAATGTTGATCTAGGAACCACAAGGTTCCAACAGAGTAGAACACAAAGAGCATAGGGAGATATGCAAATAGAAATGTATTAACATCATTTCCCAAGAATTCATTTCTAATAATCATGATCCTAGTGATTTGGGTTAGAAAACTTATTAAATTGAATCCCTCTAACCTGAAAAAATATTTATCACAACATAAGATCGATATATGGGCTAATTGGTTTGTGGATTTATCACCTTTTGTAGAAATAATGATTAGAGAAATCACAAAGAATCAACCACCCTGCCTTGTTTGGTTCAAACACTGACAAATAAATATGTAAAACCATGATTATTTGATAGATCATTTTTTTCATAACACGCTAATCGTCAATCCACAATCTTGTCATCATTTTCCAATGGAAAATAACTAACAGTCACACTAGAAATTCTACAGCATTCTTAGTGTAATGCATCTAACCTAGGTATTTTTTTATAAGGATTATTTTAATGGAAATTGTTGTTGCATAAAAAATAATTAATCTTTTATTATTTAATAATGATTAAATCCTTTTAGGGGTATTCAAGAAAATAAACATTCTATCTAATGTTAATTAATTATTATGGAAAACATCACATTACGAACTCAATGATGGACATGGATTTACAATCTGATTATCCATTAATTTTTTATTAGGATTTTAGTATAAAATAATTTTTAATTATTTTATTTATTGATGGTTACATCAAAAAAATATCATTCATAGTGGACCCACTTTAGCCAATGTTAGGCCCCTCATAGGGTAAATTCACTACGTTGAATACAATTATTCCCTTGGATATCTGATCTAGGAAACCATTAATGAGTAATTCCCATTTTTTTCAAAATACCATTGGTCCACATTCTTAAAAACACAAAATTTGACAAAGAAAAATTCCAGGCACATCTGGCCTCGGAATTGCATTTCGTCTCAACTCCAATTATAATTATTTTCAAAAAAAAAAATCTAAATAAAATCAAGACAATGTATGTAGTTAAAATGAAACTATTTCAACATATACATTTTTACAATGATATAATCATAAGTGTGTTCCACAATACCAAGTCTTATTCATATTTTATTTTTTCATAACATTTGTCTCCATTAAATTATCATCAATTTCATATGAACATTAAATATATTTCCAAGACTCTTGATTATGATATTTGATTTGAATAGATTGGTTTTCTAATGAAAAAAATCTTGTTTTCATACCCGTATGATCATGATTATGCTTACATATCATGTTGTTTGACAATTTTGAGCATCTAATATGACCCGTTACATATGTTTTCTTTCCCAATTTTATAAAGAATGATTTATAAGTAGGTTTAAAAAAGTGGAAGATAATTATTGAGTTGTTGAAGATTTTTTACTTGATTAGAATAATATGTTCCACAATTCCAAAGACATTATACTATTGTAGTCATCAAGGTCGTAATTTTATTATTTTTTTAATATTAATATAATATGATGTAATATCCATGAATGTTATTTGTAGTTTATATAATTTGTGTAAAAGGCAATGTTTAGTCACCCTTTGGAAAAATGGTTGAGAAGAAAATTATGATATCCCTATAGACATTTATAAGGATGTATCTTGGGATATCCTTATGGATAATAATATAGTATCATTAATAGTAGTGTTGGTGTCAGTATTTATGAACCATATGAGTAATTTATAATAATTATGTGGTTTTAGTCTCTAATATGTTTTTTCACCCTATAGTTTCTGGTTTTAAACAATGAAACGAATTTTATGGAAAATGGTTACAATTAAATGATTAAAATTTAAATACTATCAGTACAATTGAAAATTAATTAAAAATCAGAAATATAATAATTTAACTCATGAAAGAGGTATCAGTATTGGTTATAAATATGATGATAAAGGGACCAAAAAGTATTTGTTAAAGTTATGGTATGTTTATTATTGTATTTTGAAAATAACCTTATGAATAATAGTTAGATTGTGTTTAATAAACCACAAGACATTATTCATACTTCAAATTCAAATTGGAGTGGTATTAAGGAATATGTTTATTATCCCTGAGTAATGGATTATGCTTATTATTGGATTATTAATGTGAATATATCACGGAAGTTGTATATTATGTTTAATGAATCATGAAATATATAAGTATTTGTAGTACAATATTTTCATTGAGGACTAAAAATGATATATTTATTGGGTATGAAGACATAGAAACGTTATTTATTTTAATGGAGATATTTTATTTAAGGGAATGTAACCCATAATGTGTTCCAAGTTTTAATAAAATTGTGTTTAACATGGCTAATGAGATGATTGATTTTGATAAATAATGTTGGATGGTACTAATTATGAAGTAACATGTTATTTATTTGTTGATAATGTGTTCTCTGTTATCATGGATGATTTTTCCAACTTCTAGGATTTAATAAATATATCCAGTAATCGATGGGATAAGGAAGCATGCATGCTTTCCAATTGAAAATATTTTAATTTAGGTTATTACATTGTTACAAGAGAATACATGATAAATGAATTAAGATATATAGTTTTTTAAAAATATGAGTGTCTTTATAAAACATGGGGGATCAACGTAATGACAATATTGAGAAATTTGGTGACTTTTATTCAAATGTTTGGTATTTTTATCTTTCACAAGGGTGATAAGGATTACCACTTATGGGAGTTGTAGTTAAAAAATTTTATTTGGTTTATGATATTATAGTATTATCTAAATATATAAGGGTTGCTTAATTATGAAGAACCTATTATAAAATATTGTTGTAATATGAACTAATTAAATATTCAATGAATTATCATTTTATTTATGGATCTCATGATCTGATAGTTCTTCAAGAATTGATAATTCCCCTTCAACACTATAAAAAGAGATTAAGTGGAAATTGATAAAGGCACACCCAAATAGGGGATATCATTCATTTGTAATGGAATGATATCAAGTGTATATATGTTCTTTGAAAAAATTATTGAACTCTCGGAAATATATTAAAAAAATATTTATCATAAGACCTTTATTTAGATTGAGATGATCATCTTATAAATCATCATATATTTTTTTGGGTTTATGCACATTAATTTCTAATGATAATTCAATTACAAGTTATCAATAGTATTTAGTCACCCACTATAGTAATTTATTCTTCCCTGAAAACACCAAATCATTTCAAAAAACACCTTTTCTCCTACATGGAAACCTATATATGAGTTACCTAAGGTATCCATAATGGTTCCAACGTTTTTTAAATGAATTTTTTGTATTCATTTCATTGATGTGGATATCTATGTAATGAAATTTAATGTTCTAAACCACTGATAACCCTGAATAATTTCAAATGATAAATTAATTTCAATTGGGGAATAATGTTAATCCATGGTATTTTATGGATTTTTTTTCAAATTAATTATATCATTGTGATATCATTCATTTCATACAACATTTAATATATAATTCGGTATATAAAAGCATTATATTTGGTATGAAAAATATAATACAATTGGTTTTACTTTTGGTACTCAAAACACTATGATTGTCTTGTCCTACACACAATAACGAGTAATTTTGTTAACTTGTATAACAATGAACACAAATTTTTAATGAACTAAAATATAATACTAATTGTATTATTAAAATATTATTAAATCTACCACATAGAAATTGGAATTAATGTAATGAATAGAATTATATATCTTTTGATGATTTTATGGACACATGTATATAAAATTACTCCTTTAGTTATAAATTAGTATAAGTGGGTGGAAGAACAATTTTAAAACAATGAAATTAATTTACAATGAAAACTATTTTTCTAGGTACAAAAAAATATGTTTTCTCAAAAAATTAGATAACCCACATTTTATTAATATTTTTTAATATATATATATATAATTTATTTAATATATATATTTTTTATAATCATTCAAAATATTTGAAATCTATAAAATAACAATAAAAAAAAATTATTAATAAAATGTTGTATTTTTATAATATGTAACATTATATCCTTTTAATAGAAAAAAATTCCAAATAAAATGTTATAATTTGCAAATTTATATTTGAATTAAAAAAATATCAATTTTAAATTTTGAATTTTTAATATTTATATCTAATTCAGGTGAATTTTGGTATTTTTCTGAGATGTTTCATTTTGTTATGATTAGTAAAAATTAAATGAATTTTATTTCAAAAATTATTTTCCATCAAAATAATTTGTGCGGATAATTTTTTAAATTTGTTTAAATGTTTGATTATATGAATTTCAAATCAATTAATATAATTTTTTTCATTATAACTAATTCGACATAGTAATTGGATATAAGAAAATTTTATATTGTTTTTAACAATTTTACTTTAAAATCAACATTCTTGTGCCATCTGTTTGATTAAATTGAAATTATCTTCTAATACTCCATTATTTTTAATTTGAATGAATGGATTCAGTATTTTTAATAAAAATAATTTATAATTTCTTATAATTTTAACATTTTTTATTTACGAAAAATATATAGATAGCGATAAAAATTAATTACAACGATTATTAGAAAAACTACCATAACAAAGGACTAAACCTTCATCCTCTGGCCCAAAATGAAAAAAATATTTCAAAAAATCATTTTTATGTTAATATTTATATAGTAATATGTATTTTATTGGATTCAGTCTATTATTGGAGAAAAATTGAATGATAAAACATGGATGGAATTCTATTTTAAAAATTTTCAAGGCTCCCACTCCTCCTCCACTCTAAAAAGGCACACACCCTTCCAACATATTCACACATATAAATAAATTTTTCTTCAAAAAAATCATCCAAAATATACTAAAACATCATTAATTTCATATAATTATCCTCCATTTGTTCTAAAATCCACCCTATGAATCCATTTAGTGAAACACAAATGGATTTCGTAAAAGAAGAGGTAACATCATTCCTCAAGCGGTTTGGTTTTATTTTAATTCTACACCACATCAAATGTTCCTATTATATGAATATATAATATCCTAACTACCCAAAATATATTGATATGTTATAATTATATTGTTTTGACCATTAATTATATACAAATCCATCTAATGGGAAATGAACTTTCTGTTCTTTGATAAGGTGAACTATAACCTAATGAAACGATGTTGGTCATTTTTCATTTATTACATCTTAGGGATGTGAATTATGATATAATAACTATAAATATATGTTATTTATGATTTATTTATTCTTATTTAATTGTTATATTTAACATATCTTCAATATTTTCCAGTTTTGTGGAAATAAGATGACAATGTTTGTGGATATGGGGACTACCACCTCCCCAATGTGATGTGATTCCTTCACAATTTTAATGGAATGTATTAAAGATGGGTATAATAAATTTATATAATATATATTAAATAATAATTATTATAAAATGATAATATATATTTATATATATCATTTACAATCATTCATTCAATATGATGTAAAAATTGAAAAAAAAATTCTTTGAATATACGGCCTACCATTTGTATAAACAGTGTTTTCCATTTCATATATATATATATATTTTATATTTTTTTAAATATTTATATAATGAATATATTTGAAATATAAATTATTATTTTTATTCAAGAAATAATTAAATCATCATATATGTATAACGTTCAATCATAAAAACTCAAAACCTGTAACACAACCAATATAGTTATTAACCAAAACATTTTCTTAACAAGGAATTTTTAAGAAACTGTTTATATAATATATTAAGGGAGAAATATATGGTATTATTTAATGTATCATTATTATTTTAATTATTGTGATAAGTATATATTCATTATGCATGAATTTTGAAAGTTTATAGAGATTGTCATGAGAAAATGTAATGGTTTTATATCTCACTTCTAATATTTGTGAGATACAAGCCTAATTCACCACTAATTTGTTTTGTGTGGTGAATATAAATCCCATTAATTTATTATATTATTTTTATGAATAAATATATATTTTTACATATCAATTATAATTTATATATTTCGTTGTATATAAATTTCTATAGATACTGAATCCAGAAGATTGTTTTTTATCAGTATTCCATGTTTTTGAAACATTTTCTCTTGTATACAAATTATATTTTATGATATGTATATATATAATATAATTGATTGATTAGATATTGAATATTTTTATTTTAATTATATTATAATTTTCATGTAATTTCATTCCCTCAAAAATATTGTTATTTTAAGTCAAAAATGTAAAATAAATTTATTGAAAAAATATATTTAAATTTTAGGATGCTTAGGATTATGCTTATATTGATGAAATATTCTAATAAATATATTACGAAATCTCAATAATTTTTTTATAAAATTATTATCCACGTAAAATAAATGTAATGGAAAAATTTTTAAACACTTTTGTAAAAAATAATAAAAAAATTGAATTTATGAAAATATGATGGCATTTCTATTTTCTGTCGGAAGTCAATGTACTTTAAAAACCATGTTTTGGAAAACAAATATCATACCCTAGGATGTTTAAAATACATTTTACATTTCATTCCATTAGAAAAAAGTTTTAAAAAGTAATATTCTCTTCATTTAATAATCAAAAAAATTTCTAATCATTTTAGGTGAAACGGGAATGTTTAGATTGTATAGACATATCGACCATCATGACCATCATTTCCATTATGCTTACATTTTAATTTTATTGGTTTTTATTCAAATTAATTTTATTTCTAAATATTTTTTAATTTTTTTTATATTAATGTCTTTTTCATAGAAATATCTATTCAAATTTTTTATGATGGATGAGTTTATTAAATAATTTTCAGAGAATCCTTTATATGATTTAAATAGGATAAATTAGAGAAAGACATTTAAATTGATATGAATATTTAGTCATATTTTTCCAATCCTAATTCTAATAAAGGGTTTCTAAAATTATTTAAGGAAAAAATTTATTTTTTGAATATTTTTTCAAAGAATTTTATTCCAAAAATGTTTTAATTCATTATTTAACTGTTATCAGGGCTTAAAAAACGATTTTTTAAATATTTTCATTATTCCCTTAAATGTTTTCAATTCTGTTATAAAAGAAAAATGTTTTATAAATGATTTATATTATAAAATGTGTTTTCCAAAGTGGAAAACATATTTGGTTAAAGAAATATATTAAATTAATGTTTATAAGCTTCTTTATTAGAAATAAATTTTGGATACGGCATTATGAAAAGTATTTTTAATGAAAATATATTTTCCTAAATTTTTTTTCCATTTAATCATTCAAAGTACATCTCCATATATAATGAACTAAATTATTATAGATTTTCATTTAATAGGTATGTTATCCAATAATACCATACATATTCTTTCTTGAATAGTTTATGATTTCATGGAATGGGGTTTATGACATCTGATTCTCTTCCAAGGGCTATATTACATGGATGATTTCTACTTATCATAACTTATGAATTGATAAACTAATTATGAGACCTATCTATTTTCCATAGTAATTTCTATGATGAAAAATTTATGATACCCATTTCGTTTTATGTGTTCTAAAAAGAATTATTTTTTATAATATTGTGGCACATATTTTTTTCTAATTTTATTATGTGAAGTGTGAGACCCATATAGCCCTCTAATGAATTGGTTAATGATGGATTACTCATGAGTATAAATTTTATGAATGAAGATGACTACATTTTCATAATGATATTTGTTAACATTATGACACGTTAATAAGGTTTTCCTTGGACCAAGTTAAATGTAAATATTATTATGATTGAACCGTATTACGTGTTAAAAATGTTATTAGTTAAGCATATTATTTGACCAAATTGTAATTCCTAAACCTGATTACCTGTTCACAATGTTATGAATGTACTTATTTGTTTATCCATAAGTTAATGTGTGAACCAGATTTCATGTTTAAAAATATGTGTGTGAATGTGATTACATGTACACAATGTTTTTTGTGAAACTGATTACATGCTAACAACATTGTTCATAGACTAGGTTGCATGTCAATAGGTTTATGTGAGTTACACATTTGATATTATTAACATAATGAGTGAAATTCATTCTAAATACACATGTTCACAATATTATTAGGTGTCTCTTATGTGACAAATTCTATGTATTATTTCCTTTTTATTATTTCATGGATTATGATATTGATTACCTAATAATTAATTTCTTATGAACTATTAGTATTTATGATGTGACTCATGATTATGATCTTTGATATGCAGTGTCTTACATTCTAATTATATGATCATGTTATAATACCTTTATTCTCGTGATTATGCTTACATATCTCTTCATTCCCTTACTGAGCATCTGATATCACCCCATTAAAATGTTTCATATCCAAAAGTATTAAATATGAGTTTTAAATTAGTAGTACTAATGGAGTTTATGCTTATAGAGATTATCATGATCATTAAAAAAATTGAAGATTGTTTTCTATGTTTCTATTTCCTTTACACCATTATTTCCCTCAAGAATGTATTATTGAAATTTGGTGAATCTTAATCTAAATTATCTATTATCCATTTATGTTAATAATGGTCACTATAAAATATAGATTTAAATATCATCCACATAATGCCATCAATTTATTCCATTTCAGTAGTGTTCTTGATCAAATTACGTCATGGATTGGTATCAACATCAAAATGATAAAAAATTATACCTTAAAATATTATGAATATCCAATGAGATTAAATATATTATTCAATTATTTATTCAAAAAATCAACATTTATTATGTCTCGAGATCCACAAAACCCATCAGGTACTACTTTTTGAAATAATTTATTATTGACATATTCTTCCTTTGAGAATTTTGATTCTAAATTATATTTCTATCTGTATTCATATTAGATGTTAACTGAGTTTACATAACTACAATATACTCTATTTAAAATAAATATATTATTGGTTTCATTATTAGAATCATATTATCCTATTGAGGTAATTCCACCTCATCTTCCACATTTCCACTATATGAAAGTATTCTAAACAAACATATATTAGAATATTAAATATTAAAATCCAGAAAATATATATCATTATAATATACCCATTAACGAAATACATGAAATATTATCTTTTTAAATTATTATAAACTATAAATTTATCTAAAAGATATATATTTTTCAAATATTATAACAAGCATGTAAACAAGACATTAATAATGTGATTTATGGTTTAAGTTTCATCACGTACATCAGCAAGACCATTTTTGGGAAATAATATTAGAGAATTAAAATATATGTTGTTATAAAATGTTAAAATGTTAATATGTTGTAATGTTTCATATAAATCAAGTTCAATACAATGACACACTTTCTTTACTCATAGTGACTTCAATAAATATAATAGTGATTTTTTCAATACTCATCTTCATTATTAATACCTATTAAAATATTTTACATTATTTTAGGAGAAAATATAATTAGTAATATAAATAAATTAAAATAAATTTATTATTCCATTTGTAAGCCTGAAAAATCCATATTCATATTTTTCTTTTTCAAATTAATCATTTTATAATAAATATAAATTTAAATATTCATGCAGACAAATTAATTACTAAATAACATTTTTAAAACAATACATATAAAATCATTTTAGAAAAAATCAATAACATATGCATATCTTGGAAGACATGATAACAAATGAATACCATTCCTATGAAAATTATACTTTCACCTATTTCATTTAATATATAAATAATTTTTCCACAAAAAACAATATTATTTATATACCTTTTTAAATAAAAATATTTCATCTATAACAATTTTGAAGAATATCAAGAATAAATATTATTAAATTATCCATACATTCAAATTTATATTAACCGAGTTAGTGGAATTACATAACTTTATAGTTTTCACTTATCTTAGGATTAACCTCTCATTGGTATATTCTATTAATATACCCAATACATTGGAGTGATAAATTTGGCTCACCTATTATTATTATTATTTTTGGTCACCCTTCATTATTATATATTTTTTAGTTATCATATCTATTAATAAATTTCTACCACATTAACCATAAAACTCATTTTAACTGTGATATAATAATATAATCGATTCAAATATTATCCTATAAATTTTTTAAGAAATATCCAAGATTATAGAAAAATATTTTTAACAAATTTACTAGAAGAATGGAAGAAAATAATCATTTAAAAACAATGTAATCATATAGAGGAGTCATGAAAAAAAATTGTGGCTATGATGTAAAATATCAGTGTTCAAATGATATATATTAAATAATAAATTTTATACATGTTTAAGAAGGAAAAAGTGATTTATATATGAAAATTGAAACAATTCCATTTTTCATAAAAAAATAAGATCTATAATAGTTAAAAATAATTTTTATATAAAAATCATTAGTAAATAAAAAGCCATTAAAATTTGAGAAGGGAATCTACAAGGAAGTTATTGAGATGGATGAAAATGACTAATATTTGAATTTTTAATGAAAACACATCACCAAAAATTTGAGATCATTTAATTTTTATAGTTACCATTCCTGGGAAAAAATTATTTGTGGTTTATACCTTCTTAATAACACCCATCATGTGAGTTACAATATCATTTTTCAATTTATATCTTTTTTACTGTGTATAATTTTGTAACTAAAATGGTCAAGATGTCGTTAGAAATATTGAGGACATTCATTTTGTTTGTCCAGAATAAATTATCTAGATTGAATATGGTCAAATGGATCCCAGTTCTATTAATTATAAAAATATAATCATGAATTAATTATAACAAATAATATGTTTAAAAAAATTATAACTATAAAAGGATGGTGAATTTGGGGAATTAAATACAATTTATCATGGAGGTAGTAGTTCATATGTGACCTGAGTGACATGAAAATTTTTATAATAAATGAAAATTATATGAGGTATATAATATCATAAATTTATAAAATATTTTTTATTATATATATGTTATAATGATTCTTTGTTTCCCTCTTTATGAATAAAAAGGTGGGGTGGTAATGATAAAAAATTACATCATTTCATGGTGTTAGTATTAAACATGTACACTCGAGCAACATTTTCACTTTCAAAAATATAGAAATTATACAAAGGAAAGAAATATATAATCATTTTAGAATCAGAATAATGTCAAAAAAATATTATATATTAATTTATTACATATTTATATTCATCAAAATTAGGTGGTTATGTGATACAAAAGTCATCACTTCATTGTGGTGGTTTTCCACACGTACAATATAATGGCTTTTCAATTTCTCATAATATAGAAAAATGATAGAAAATTTTTTCCCCATCAACATTATAATATATATGTTTATTGAAGATAACTGATCATTTTTTTTATAAAGTTTATAAAACATTTTATGTTTTTATGAGAAGATATAAACATGAAATATGTCTGATATAATTTATTCCATATCATTAGATATATATATTTGGATTAAACTTCAATACATATAGGATAGATCTTTTTTTAATACATTTCCTTAAGTACATGGGCGTGATAATTGGGAAGGTTAATATTAAAGGATACATCGATCCATGTTTATTAATGTGTACTAATAAGTGAGAATTGTAGAATCCCTTTCAATAGTGATCAAAGTGTAAATATTCAATACATTAAAATTAAAGATATAGTAAATTTCATTATCAAAGAAATTTTCCAACAAGTGGAAAAATTTCAAATCTATCATAAGTTAGGTTTGAAATCTAATCAACAAAACACATTTAAAAAATTATTTGGATATTTTTTTCCATTAGAAATAATTCAATAATATTTAAGAAATGGTGAAATAAGTATATTTAAAACCATTCAAAAACTAATTTGGAAAATTAATTAAATAAAATAATTTTTTTTAAGAAATACTATTATTTTCCATAATGAAATTAATTCTTATTTTAAAAATCCCAAAAAAAATCCTAATATATTTTCGATATATTTAATGAAATAAAAATAATTTTTTAAATTTATTAAACTAATATTTATAAATTTAATTTTTAAATAATATAATATAGTTCATAAAAAACAAATCATCATGGGAAACAATTTATCCTCTAATTTAGAGATCATAAGAAATTCTATGATTTTATGAGAATCTGTATAAATTTATTTTAGATGATTTAGAGGACAATAAATTGAATTCTTTTTAACATAAAATATTGTTTCCTAAAAACTGAATCCCATTTGGAAAACTAGATATGCAAGGGAGTTGTTAGTCATATAAATATGTATGGAAAGTAGATATATTATAATAAATTTAATTGTGATGTATTTTAAATATACTTTTCAAATGTATTTATTTGTTAATTTTTTCAACGATGATTCAAATTGATATTTTTGTTGATGTTGGATATCAAAATCTTATTATATATCTCAAAAAATACTACAATGAGTTTGTTAATATGTTATAAGGATGTATTATTTCATTAATTATATATTTAAACACCAAATACTTCAAAATTATTGAGAATGATATCACATTATATAATTTGTTTTGATAAATATTGATGTCTAAATTAGGATTTATTTGTATCTATACTAGGTGTTCCAACATATTCTTATATATTTTAACCACTATCTTGATCATATGGTTCGCATGTTATATAATTCTTCTCATACCTAATTAAATAATCAAAAATTTAGATTACATAATAGTGTGATGTACTCAATTTGATTAAATTATATTTTCAAAAGATGAATATAGATTAAATGAGTTATATTAATCACTTGTAGATAATAGTCTATTATTTTAAATAAATGGTAGAGGAAAATTTTTCACATATTGACTCAATGATTTATTGGTATAGAAAATAATTCAAACAAGGGAGATTGAAGTTCCTAAAAAATTATTTTAATTGTTATTAATCAGTGTCGTTATCAAAATGTTATTGATGGAATATAAACCATCATAAATTGAAAATATAAATTTCTTTTTCCTCATAGATAAAATAAATTTATTGATTCATGAATGTTTTAGACATAATAAAATTTTTCATGTAACAGTTGGAGAGATGGTTTTAATGTCCACTGACAAGAACACTTGTTTTTTGAAGAAGAATACTTTTACAACAATGTATAAAATAATTATTACATCCTTAAATAAAATTATTAATGAATATTACATTATTTGAATTATATAGAAATAATTTTTTACTACTAAAAATAATGTTTCATGTAGAAAATAAATGATTAAAAAGTTTATTTTTGGGTTATATAAGTTTTGTTTTCATGTTATCTAATATAGTTACTCAATTTATAGTTTTAATTTACAATGTTTTCCTGTTTGATAACATAAAAATTTTGAATTCTGGCACTACATAGGTGGACTCAATCATAAATAAAATTAGGGGGGGGGTCCAATTTAATGTATAGTAGAGGTAGAATGCACACTGTAATACATATGAAGTAGTGTACTATGATCATATGAGCATAAAAGGGTAACCATTGAGTTAGTGAATTATTTTTCAAAACATGTTTTTAGAAGTGTGAGAGTATCCCTGAAAAAAATTTCATATATCATCAAGTTGTTATGGTGGAAAGTGAGAGTATCATGTGTCATAGATAAAAAAATTGAGTCTGATGTCAGATTTGTAAAGAGTTTACTTATATTACCATGTCAATGAATTATAAACAAGACATTTACCATCATATCATAATGATCTCCGCCTTCTGAAATCATCTGCACTAATCATCTTCATCCTCGTACTCATGAACAATGACGTTTCAGGATATCGAATGATTATCCATCATTAATGGTAAATATGAGCTCTAAATGTTCATCAACACTCCACATAGACACTCTATTCACCAATAATATCCATGATTAATTCATGTAGGAAGAGTAAAACATTAATAACTAGATTCTAGAGAATCATTGAAATTCAATAGGTTTATCATCCATATGCACCTCTTTAGTGATCAACCAAATGTATCCTAATCATTTGAGATTATCAACAGGGAATATTTTTCCTACAATGATATTTTATGATCGACTACAAGATATAATTATAACCATCTATACCCAACCAAGTGATACCATATGATGTGAGGGGAAAACACCATATACTGATTTACTATTAGAATATTATTAATATTTTATGCATCCAATGATTCAAATAATGAGATATCAATTGTTAACCAAGGATAATGCAAGAGAAAATGTATAACCAATCCCATTAAAAGGTAAAAAAGTACCATAATAAGGATTTACCCACCAATTGAATAGTGTTTATCCTATAATAATTTTTCTATTAACCATATGGAATTATATGATTCACCACATGAAAAATATATCTGTGGCTATGTAAATAGAGTTCAGTAGAAAAAATAATGTAAATAATACTATGAGAATGTCTATAAGGTATGTGTGTAGTTTCCTGTCAGATAAATTTATTGAGTTGTTATCACCTATTTTCTGAAGATCATCCAATGCAATAAACATATATATTGATTAATATTGTCTGTTATATACCTAGAATAAAAGGTAGAACACTTTGAACAACCACATTATCAAATTATCTATATTGGGTTATCTAAATACAATTGTACATGTATTTATGATGGAATTTATAATGAGATTTAATTTAGGAAAATATTTTATTTGAATTTAAGGATTAATTATTTTAGAATAAAAGGATAATGTTATGATTATTTTATGTACTATTTCATTCACATTGAGTAAAGAAGTCAATGGAAAACTTGTTCACATATGTGAAGTAGAGAATTCATCATGCATTAGAGGGACTTTCCATTTATCATAAAAGAACAGTAATGTACTAAAAATGTATATATAGTGTTTCTTTACTATTCAAATATATTTTAGAAAATAAATGAAGTTTAAATATCTCTATGTATAATGATATCATTGATTCTAGATTCATGTCCTTACTGAAGAAATTTTAATATTCACTATTTAATTTAATCTCATAACCATTGAAACAATATTGCAGCCATCCTTATTTTAGTTTGTGGAGCTCAAACAATAACCAGGAACATGCATCCCATGGTTTGATATTAGAAAAAATAAACATGATGAATTATGGTGCATGATTCTTGAATAACATGAGTTATTAACTATAAACAATGAATCATTAATGTAACAAATTTCTATATAATGGTATTTCAATGACTATGTAGGGGTATATAAGAGTTTTAATTAGGTTATTCATAGTCATGTTGGGACGTCCCAGAACTGGATTCCACATAATGGGTTCCCTGAGCCCAGAGGGCCACATGGCCTCAGATGCCTCTTCTCAAACTATAGAGGCTATCATCTTGCAGCGAGGTCCTTTGTTTGGTCTGTGGGAAGAATGTCCCCTCATTAGATACATTAAGGACAACATATTGATTCTAATGGAATAGTAAACATTGTACGTAATATAAATGATACAATGAAACAATGAGAGCAAACTGAAACAATAGTTATGGGTGAACAATAATAACCATATCAAGTGAATAAATGATCATATATGTCATGTCACTAGAAAAATAGAATGCATGGATAGAGGATAACAGGGATAACATGTTCCATAGAGAAAATGAAAATAATTACTTCTCCAAGCATCCTAGGATCCAAATCGGTCATATTTTAACAAGCTTTGTCATAACAACTCACAATCAAGTATAGGATGTAGTATTCTTCCCTTTCACAATACCTACATCCATGTCATATACTATGAGTACCAAATGACTCCTAGAGAGGGTGTGTGATTAATCTTAGAGGGCCAACACCTACATTTCATATACCATCTGGCCTATGAAATGGAATATAGAAGTGTGCAGGAATGCATATATAATGTAATGAAACATGAACCATATTACTAAATTTCCACGTACCTACTTCAACCCTTAGCTAGTGTCTGAACATGTACCTAGTTCATTCATTAAGAAATTACCATTTGATGATTATAGGTCTTGTGAGGAATATCCATTACTGACATCACATTCTGATAGTATAAGCAGTGAAGGCCCCAATATGTAACAAGGAATTATAAAAATGTAATCCAATGAGTGAGTTCAAGGTTAAAACACAAGGTATAGTAAATATCATGAAATGATATATCAGTAGAATCTGAGTCTTGTTAAGGTGTAATTGGGAAATCCAAGGAGTGTAATCCAATGCATTCCATAGTAAGGATCATACAGGTTCTAAGGTGATTGACCAAGGAAAAATAGGCCTATTCAAGGACATGACCCTATGGTATTTTACCATGGAACTAACTCACAAATGCATGATCTAAT
Organism: Viscum album; assembly: GCA_963277665.1. NCBI lineage: Eukaryota > Viridiplantae > Streptophyta > Magnoliopsida > Santalales > Viscaceae > Viscum > Viscum album. The sequence continues at coordinate 2,039,668,741 of OY728121.1, forward strand.
GAGTGTATCTGAGGTATCTTGTAATAATTAATGGGACCATATGGTATTATACCAGGAATTTGAGGAATATGAAAGAACTGGATTCTATGGGGGAATCAAACATGGAAAATTGTATCCTCAAATAAGAATAGGTTTCACAAGACCCAATGTATTCTCTTTTTAGAATCCAACGTGATCTCTTGTCAGTTCATTCACATTTGATACTGTAATCACGTGTTAATTAATTTGTTTCAATTCCAACCTTCCATTAGTCAGGATAGGTCAATTAGAGTTGCAACCATTTATTTATATGTCCAAGGAAAGTATTCCATTAGTGTGGATAACCCAATTATTGTTTCAACCATTTAATCGAGTCTCAATTAACTATTATGTTGAATTAAATTATTGAGTTTCACCCCAATATCATCCATTGACAATGAAAGGGGTTCTATAGAAATGAATCCTTTAATCAATCTCATTTGTTAAGGCCATTTTATATTAATAGTATATATTTTATTTCCCATCTCATATTATATAATCAATTGAAATCACATACCTTAGGTAGGTCAAGTGGTGAGTATATATGATATATTACATTAAAAAATTATCATTAAAAAAAAGTCATTTATCATGGAAATACTTATCTTTTGGAATTTGAACCATGGGCACACCCGAACGGTGGCTCGTATGTGCTGAAACACTAAAAAATAATCTTGGAATTACTTTTGACATGAGTTGGATTATGTTTTAGGTTTAACCACTAAAAAATAATCATATATTCAGAAAGAGAATAACCATAAAATTCCAACAAGTATAATCATGGAATATAAAATTATGAATTGAATTCCAATGAAACGGCTGGGCCCCACACAAACATTCCAAAAATGACAAACTATAGGTTTAAGTTATAGACCACCTACCGCAAGGTTGTACGATCCTTCCCCTCTGGTATTAGGCCATGATTTTACTCAGATCAGAGTTGATATATGAAAACGTAAAACAAATAATATGGAGATATCTAGGTAGATATTGAATGAGTATAAGAACCACTATAGATGACTCTATTACATTATATTGTGGATCCAACACGATAAACGGAAGCTCGATCAGATGAAAGATAGATTTGGTCTCCTGATTTTTATATTTTTATCTTAAAAAATCTCTATATTGAGAGAGAAACTAGTCATTCTCACATAAACATTGATTATGTAGGAAGGGGTGACCTAATTAGATCATTAAGGTTAAAACACGAAATTTTCCCTGAAACATTACCTGTGTGTGGTTTTTCCATACGGTTTGTCAAACTCTATGAAATCTGTGTGGGATTCCTCTGCCCAAACAATTTGGTCGGCATGGTTTTTCAAACCATACACAATCCATGCACAAATACCTGGGAAAAAGTGGAACTCACACAGTTATGTCACATGACCTCATGTCAACCATGCGATGTTTTTGTGTCTGAAAAAACATGTCCCTCACGAATTTCCATATAGTGCAGAATTCCCACACAGACAACTCTAAAATGTGGGCTAGGCGAATTTTCTCCAAAAATTTGGGTTTTGGGAACTTAAGAAGCCTTGGACTCCCTTAGATCCATTTCTAAATCATTATGCATCCATATTAGGTCAAATTTATGGATTTAGATGATATTTTAATGGATACATACCTGAGTGAAAAACTAGTTTCTTACATTATTCCCCCTTAAAAGCACTCACACTCAAGTTCTTCTTCCAAGGGGAATGAAACACTGCCTAAGAACAACATTGTCCACGGAGCACCTACATTGGTTTCCCTCTCCCACATCTTATTCATTTCTTGGCCATGCTACCAGAGAACAAGTATTAGAGGGTCAAACATTCCTTATAGATTCGTCATGCTTATGTTAATGATTCATACTAGACACTCCTCAAGGATATCATTATCATCTAATTAATCTCTCTTCGGATCAAAGGTATGATACAAGTAAGCATGCTATTTGTGAAGCTGGGAGACATGAAAGATGACATTCATGGCATGCTACCTCTATGGTTGTAGTTACTGATAGGCTATGGGCCCGACTCTTTCTATAATTTCAAACTGCCTGATGAAATGAGGTGAAAAATTTCCAATATTCCATAACATTATATAGCTGAGCTTGGGTGATTCCCAATCAAAAACATGATCCCAAACCATGAACTCAATATATCGTTGATGGTGGTCGGTATAATATTTTTCTTTACACATACTAGTTTTCATACACTTCATGATCAGCAAAACCTATCTAATGTCTGTTGAATGAGATGAGGACCTAGCAGGGGTGCCTCACATGCTTTTAGCCAACATAGTTCTGATCAGCATGGCCTACCTTAAAAGGCCTCAAATAGAGCCATCTAGATCATCACCTAAAAAATGTTATTATATAAAAATGTGGTGAGTGTTGTATGTGTCTCCCAAGAATCGCTGAAATCATCGAATCATGCACATATAATATCCATCAGAACTCATATTGTTTGTTCCTACTGTCCATTGGTTTGAGGGTTAAAATCAATGCAAAAAATAACATGAATCCCCATAGATTTTTAAAACCCTTTTAGAATCGTGACGTGAAACGAGCTTCTCTACTTGAAACGATAGTACATGGAATCATGTGTAGTTTTATGATCTAATAGACATATTTTTATCCCATTTAATCAACAAATAATGTCTCTCATATAAGAATAATGTCTGATGATTACATTAGTTGGTCAATTAATACCAATATTTCATCACTAACCATCAACGAACAAGGTAAGAATGCTTTTAAGTCCATAGAATCATCCTCCAATTTCTATATGAGGACTTGAATCGGTTTTATCATGACTTTAGGTCTTTGGTTCTCCTCTTTTACATACTGACAAGTGGAACACCTAGTGATGAAGACTATAATATGTTGTTTCATTCTAGGCCAACATAATTGGCATCATAAATCTAGATACTTCGTTGAGATTCCTGGATGAACTTTCAACTGAGAAGAGTGGGACTCTTTCATAAATACTTCTCTCATTTAAGATGGAACATAAAAAAATCTACATATATGTAGGCTATCATCTCTGTCTACATAGCTAAACATAGGTGGGTTATCTGTTGATATACTATGATGGAGAACCAAACCTTCAGGATTTGAAAACTGCCTAAAATTCACCATTGTAAGGATGGTAGATGTATATGTTATGGATGAATGTTAAGACTACTCGTTATTGTCATGAAACTCCAAACGAAGTTTACAAAATTAGTCCAGTAACATCCATTCATCACTAGATTGATGTATGGCATGCGTTTGAGTTTTCCAACACAGTGCATCAGTGACCACATTTTCCTTTAGAGGCAAGTAAGAAATCTCAAAGGCAATGAATTAAAGATATTTGACCCATCTTCGCTTTGTGATATTCATGTCACAGTATAAAAATATTTACATCCACCTCTTGTTATCTATATAAAACACTAAGCACTCACACAAAAGATAATGTCTCCAGCAACGTAATGATTGGAAAACTAGTGAAATCTCAAGGTCGTGTGTCCGTTATTTTCTCTCATGAGGCCTCAACTACATAGAACATTACAAAACGACATTTTCTTCCTACATCGACACTGCTCCTTGGAAAATTCCTAATGCATCCTATAATATAGTATAATCTTTTCCTGGTTCTAGAAGAATCAAAATAGTTGTCATGACAATACTCCCTCTTAGCTTTTGAAAGTATTTATCGCATGCTTATGACCAAAGGAACATAACACACTTAATTGTAAGTGTAGTATGTTTTCCAAGAACTACAAGAAAAGTCTAATATGAAATGTTTGAAATATCCTGTGAGCACTAAGAAACTCTTGATATCTAACAGTTTCCTGGGAATCCCCCAGTAAACTATAGCAAAAACCTTTTTAGGGTCAATAGAAAAATCTGATTCTGAAAGAAAATAACCCAATTAGGGGGACATTTCATTCCATATCCCTCATTTAGAAATCATGGAATAAAGATTATTCTCTCTCACTGTACTCAAAATGATCTCAATATGTTTGTCATCATCACTATGAGTCTGAGAATACAACAAGATTTCATCCACAAAGACCATGAAAAAAGAGTCCAAATAGGGGTGGAAAAATATTTTCATCAATGAATTGAAAATGTGAGGCACATTCATAAGACCGAATGACATATAAAGATACTCATACTAACCATACATGCTATGGGATTTTGTACGACATATGTCTGATGGTCTGAATTACACTTTATGATAACACGATATCCAGATGATATTAGAGAAAAACGTTTCTCCTCAGATATAGTCAAATATATCATCTATTTGAGGAATTGTATCGTAGTTGTTGACCATAATTTGGTTAAATGTTCTTTTATCCATGCATAAACAAAAATTTACATCTATATTCTTAGCAAAATGTATTTGTGAATCCCAAGAGGATGTACAAGGGTATATACATCCTATCTATTCTTGGTCCTTTATCTACTACATGAGCTCTTTAATCTTACTAGGTTCCATTATATATTGAGGAATGGACACTGGAGATGCTACCATAACAAGATCAATTGAAAAAACTACTAATCTATTAGGAGGTAAGATTGAAAAGATATCAGGATAGAATTCCCAAAAATGATCAAATACTATAGGGAAGTCAGTTTTAGGAAAACTCTTTCCCTCGATGAAAAGATATTAAATCTGGGAAGTCACTTCAACTAGCCCAGGATGCTTCAGTCCATATCGCCCAACCTAAACATCCCACTCAACATTGAAGAGATAAATTCTTCCTTTTGGTGATGTAAATGAAACCCTATGGCGATAGAAGTCTACAAAGGCACGATAGTGGACTAACTAGTCCATCCAAAGTGTTACATCGAATCTTTTCTTCTTAAAAAAAATAGATTCTACGTGAAATAAAATCTTCCTACATCAATGGGATAGTCCCCGCACTGGTGTCTTCCCTCTATCTTTATTCCCAATAGTTTATTGAGGGTCATTACACCATAGTGATATGATATATCAAATCAATGGAATTTCATGATAGATATAAAAAATAATGTGTTTAAGGGACCTTTATCAAACAAAGTAGAAATAATAGTGGAAGATACTAGAATAGTACCTCATACTGTATATTTTCTAAGAGCCTGATCATTTGGTGCCGGTGGTAAAGCATGCAACTGCCCTAATCCATGACCTTGTCCAACAGAAAGTCTACCACAATCCTGGCTTCTCTACTGGAACTTCTGAGGATCTAGGGTCAAAATACCATGTATATGGCCTCCTCCACAGCAAGACAAGTCAGTTATATTCTATCTCCCCTCTTAATGTAGCGCAAAAGAAGTCACACTGGAAGGTGGAGTCGATTCAGATCCTTTTCCACTAGATGGTCGTAGAATTTTCATCTAGAAATGTTTATCATGACCCATACAACTACATGCCCGACAGTCCATAGGGTCTCTATCCCATTATTAATTCTTATACCCTTTTCATGCACACCGATGACACACCATAGATATAACAAAGTTGATAATCTGGCTACCACTTCCTTAACGAGAGACATCAAGGGATCCTTTCCTGCCATAAGAATAACCATTGGCCTGATGTAGCACCGATCATTTAAATGTAGTAATTACACCATCCCTCATGATACACTTAGTTATAAAGTCCATATCATCTATTGTAGAAAAGGGTACGAAGGAAAAAATGCATTCACCTGAGTATGGATAGCTTACTGGATCCCATCTTCAAATTGACTAGAACGCAAAAGCTCATCACATGATAGAAGTGGTAAAATGTGCTATAAATTTTTGAAATGTTTTATGTACTACATAGATGAAAAAGATTCATTATTGGGATGCATGAACTCTCTGGCTCGTTTAGATCTCAGTGTCAGAGGAATGAAGTGACCATAGAAGGCATTCTGGAAATTTTCCAAAAAAATGCCTTGATGATGACTGCCTTTGCTAACCATATCCAACCAACTCTTGGTCTAATATCGAAGCAAGTATGTAACATGATTAACACTCTTCTCTGAATGTGTTTCAAGATTCTCAAAATTAGACAGCATGGCCTCTGTACAATTCTCAACAGCTGGAGAATATCCATCACATGAAAATGTTAGAGGATGCTGCTGATGAAACTCGCGGGTTAGACCAAGAATTGTAGGTGAAACCCTTAAATAACCATGTATGGATTTAATCATATGAAAGAAAATATAAGAATGTGATCATTAGTTCTTGGATAAGTTATTGCTGGCAGAGCCTGAAGTGGATGTACTGGTTGTTTGACTAGTGTCTCAGGGCCCACCATGTTTAGAGCATGGTCGTCACCAGCCTCCTAGTGAACAACACAAGGATGAGGCTGTGACAATTGTATAAAAATTTCAATCATACATTTTAGAACATTAATAGGAGAATAATATTGAATCACTAGAGGAGTTGAACATAGAAAAACTCACTACCCAAGGCGTACTACCCAAATAACCTACCTAGATGGCCTGGTATTGGTAAGTGATCAAGTATATGGTTCTTGTAATTTTGCTGGTAATTTCAAGGAACACTCCATTACATTTCATAAACATGACACGATGGGATAATGATGTGAAACAAATTTAATTTATATTTAAGGATTCACTATATAACACATAACCATTTCTGATGAATCAGTTCCCATTCACATATCACTAGAAATAACACCCATTTCATTATTGTATAATGGATTGACTCGGTAAATTTCTCATCCCAACCCATGAGGGTCTATAAACCTCATGAATTGAGACATGGAATCAGACAATCACATATAATGTAATAAAATTAAAATCAAACTATAACAACATCAATCAATAATCACAAGCAGATCAAGAAATGAAAAGATGTGAAATTCTCTTATATGGAATCTAAATATTCATGACATGTGAATTTTAGTGGCCTATAATAATGCATTTAGAAATTCTTCTTTTCCTCATATCATTGGGCTAACGATAAAAGGAATTCTCATAAATGTAAAATAATCAAAACACAAAACATCATGTGTGTCACTCAATGGTGAAATAATATAAAAAATAATAGGAAAAAGGGAACAAAAACTGTATTTTGGGTAACTTGTGATTTACCCTAAACATGGCTTCGTGACGGCCAAGCACAACTTATGACCAAGTCCTAATCATTCCTATTTTTTAATTTATTTTCTCCAAATAATAAATCCTAAAAAGAAACTAGCTCTAACACCACATTGTGATGTCCCAGACCTAGATGCCACTTAACATATTCCCTGAGCCCTGTAGGCCACATGGCCTCAAACACATCTTCCGAATTTCTAGAGACTACCGACTAGCAATGAGGGCCTAGGGTGTGTCTATGGAATGATTAATCCATCATTACTAGAGTGTATCCCAACAAAAGTAATTTAAAGGAATTGTATACAATATAAGAAATATAAATGGCATAAAAAAACAGAGGAAGAAAACTAACACAATTTTAACAAGAGAACAATAATAACTATATCAACTGAATCAATGATGATGTATTTCATGTCACTAGAAAAATGGAAAATATTTATACAAGACAGTAGTCATAACATTTCCGACAAATTAATATAATTCAAAACTACTCGTAGCAACCTGTGATCCAAAAAACTCATATGCTAACAATCTCCATTATAACATCATGTAAAAATATATCAGAATTGTATGATTCCCTTTTTCAGTACCTACAACCATGTAATCTATTCTGGGTAAGAAGAAATTCTCATAGAGGGTGTGAGATAAATCTCAGAGGGACATCGCCAACATTGTCTAAAATATAATGCCAATGAAATGGAATATTGTAGTGTACCAACATGAATATATAATGTAAAGAAAGTAGTTCAATATTACTAAATACCAAAATAACTACATCATCCCTCGCCTATTGTTCAATCATATAACTATTTCCATAATTATGAAATTTTCATTTTCTATTAATAGGTCACGTGAGGAATAGCCATCACTGAAATCACCCTATGATAGTATATGTAGTTAAGGTCCCAATATGTATCAAGGAAACCTAAAAATGTAATCTGGTGATGGAGTTCTAGGGTAATAACCAATGTAATATATATATCATGGACTACTAACTCAATTGTATATGAGTCTAGATATGGGGTATGTGTGTAATCAAAAGAGCGTAATCCAAGGAATTACAAATCAAGCACATACCGAGTCCATGGTGATTGACATTGGTATAATTGTGCTATGAAAGTATAGGGCCTTATGGACATTCAACGTGGCACCTACTCTTCAATGTGGTATCCAAGGAGTTTATATGAGGTATCATGTTGTAACGAAAGGGACTCTATAGTAGTATACCTGGAATATGGAGAATGGAAATGAACTGATGTCTTACTGGGTATCAACCCAAGAAAACTATATCCTTGTATCAGAATGGGGTTCTGGAGACCTAATGTATTCTCCTCTCAGAATCTAAGGCGATATCGAGTCATTCCATTCTTATTAGATATTGTAATCATGTAGTAATAAATTTGGTTTGTGTTTTTCCTTCTATTGGTGTGGATTGGTCATGTAGAGTTCAAAACATTTATTTATAGGTTCATTCCTTATCTTCCATTAGTGTGTTTTGAGAAAATAGCTTAGAACCATTTAAATGAGTCTTAATTAACCATTAAGTCATATTAAATTATTGAGGATCACTCTTCGAACATCCATTAACATGGAATGTGGTTCTATGGTCATGAATTCGTTAATAAATATCATTTGGTAAGGCCATGTTATATACATACTATAACTTCTATTTAGCATATCATATTAAATAATCATTTGAAAGAACAAAACTTATGCCGGTCTAGTGGTGAGCGTACATGGTACATGCCATTGTGAAATTCTCATTAACAACATGAAATTTATCATTTAAAGAGTCACCTTTCGAAATTTCAAGCCAGGGAAGACCTGAACGGAGGGTCAAACTTGCAAAAACACTAAAATCAAATTTTCACATAACCTTCTCCATGTGGTGAATTATGTTATTGGGGTAACCACTAAAAAATAATGACATATTTGGAAAGATAATGACCATATGATTCTCAAACATAAAATCCTAGAATGTAAATATATGAATTGGCATCCAATGTAACTTGTGGGCCCCACATGAACATTCCAATGATGACCAACATTTGGGATAAGTTATATAAAAACCACCTTAGGGTTGCACAAACATCATCATTCGTTATCGGTACTTGATTTTTCTAATATTTCAGTAGATATATGAATGAGTGAAAGATTATCACATAGAGATATCAAGGTTGAGAGTGAATCAGATGAATAATGGATAAAGAATACTCTAGTACATACTCATGTGCATCTAGCGTGATGAACATAAGCTTGATCAGATACTAGATGAAGGAGATCTATTGGAACCTAGTTTTGATCATCAAAAATCCCCAAATTGATATATAAAAATGTCAATAACACATATTCTAGGATTTGAGAGGAATGGGTTACTTAATTATATCATTAAATGAAAAAATAGAAAATTTTCATGGAAAATGGAATGTGCACGGTTTGTCAAACCATGAAAAAACTGTGTGGGATGGATCAGCTTGAATGTTTCGGTCCACAAAGTAGGTCAAACGGTACATTATATATTCCCATATACCTAGTTATAAGGGGTTCTATCACTGTTATTCTACATGACTAAGAGACATGAAAGTGATTTTGCACTTTTTGAAAAAACACGGTCCACACGGTTTTCCAAACCATGGAAAATTTCAGTATGGTTTTCTCTAAACTGTGCCTGAGACCTGTTTTCTGAAACAATATTTGTTCCAGGCTCCAAAAAGTCCCCTGAATCCCTTTAAAAATTGACTAACTCATTAATTATCTATATTTCATCCAAATTAATGATTTATACTGAAAATTTAACATATACATACCAAAGTGAAAAACCATTTTCCTATACTTGTAAGTATCATTATGGTTCCATTATTAAATATGGTATACTTTCATTATTTATGTCAATTTAAATTTGATGGCACATATTTATCTTCCATCAATGGTAGTTTTTAGGTAATTATATATTATAATTATTAAAATTATCTATTGTAAAATCTTTCAGTGTATAATATGTGGAGACTCACCAACCATGTCAATATTAGTCCACAATAATGTTTTCCCATGAAACATTTTTTTAAGAATTTGGTGATTTTAAATTGTATTAAAAAATCATATTTTATTGAAAGTAAACCATAATTATACTAATATAATGATTAAATAAATTATAGGAGTATTATGAAAAAAGTAATGGAATTAATTTAAATCATTTTTGAATAATTATCCCAATAAATTTGAACGTCTTTCTTACTATGAAAATCCCACAGTTGAATAACATATAGATATCAAAAAATTTATGGATGTAATATTCCTGATATTTATCTATTAACATAGGTGTCAACAGTGATAATATTATTATCTATAGATAATCCATGAAAAATGATGTTTCTACAGGAAAAAAATACCCCACTAATGTTAGTAAAAAATGAATTCATATGTTCCTATGAATTAAATAAGTATAACAATATGAAGAAGAATAAGTGATCAATGGTGTAAAATCTATACATAAAATTTGATTGAGTGTCTTCATTTTTCATAGAAACTATGATTCCAAATAACAGTAAGAACGAGGGAAGAACAATGACACCATTCATGATGTTTTTATAATATTGAAGTAGTGGAAGAATTTTTCAAAGGCTTGGGGAAGGATCATTGATGCTACTGGTTCCTGTATAAAAAATCCCAACATCTAACTTTAATTATTGAACAATTTGAAACTATTAAATAAAAAGGGTTGAAACCTCCTAGAATATTTTGGGTTATATATAACTTCACTTTTATATAGTATAATTATATAGTGATAATAAAATCTATGTCATGTCATGATCTGAAAATGAACTGGAGTTGGTTTTCAAAGATGATTCAAAACATCTTAAAAATATTCTAGGAAATTTATTTGTGTATCCCACATTTCATACAATGTTTATCATTATGTATGGAGTAATATATCAAAATCTCTTAAATGTTCTATAGGATAATGTATAATTGGTGATAATTCAATATAATATATAATTGGTAATGATTTTCCCTTGACTCACTGCCACTTTGATGATTTTACATGATCCCGGTGTTGATATGAATTCAATGATTTCATTTTCCATACAATTAGGTTGTGAAATCCACACTCAAGTATAATAAAATGATAATAATATAAATAATATTATACATCATTGATTGGTTACACATACCTCTAAAAATTACTCTCCCTACAATTCAGTTAAAATGGTGAAATGGGTTCTTTTGATAAATGATATTTTGGGAATGTAAATTTTTTTACATATTGAAGGATTAAACATTAAACAATCCATTATGTTTTGTAATAAAATATTCAGTTGAAAAAAATATTTGTGAAACCCTACTGACATTCCTTGGTAATGTTCAATAATACCTTGGTAAGAAAACATTAATTTTTTTATAAACCATTTTAGATATTATTTTTAGTGTCTCGTAATTTTATTACAACTATATTTCCACGTTATATATTATATAATTTTTATTATTCCTTCTATTTATTGATAATGTTTTATCTTGGATGGTCATTTTAATTCCATATTCATTTTTATCTATTTTTAGGCTTTATTATCACTTTCTTTCAATTGATATGTGTCCCTAGGAAAACATAATTTGCGAGGTGGCCTTAAATGGATTTAAAAAATTAATATTTTATGAATTGGTAATAATGGTTTTTGTATTTTCTAATTGCATTGTAGTTTTTATATCATGTTTCCATGACAGTAAATATTAAATATATCTATTATATTTATTAGTATAATATTTTTATAGGAAATAGGTTTAAAATATTAATTCAAAAATTGTGGGTCACAATACACAACATCACATCATAATAGAAATAACAAATTATATACATCCCATTATATTATACATCAACATTATATGGGGATATATATCGTAAAATATTAACTATTAACCATAAAAAAATTTCCAACCTCAAAAAACAAGTAATTTCCCACAACAGGTTTTCAAAACCCCACAGACAAACCCTTCCATATTTCCCCTAAGAACTAAATTAGATCATCCTCATATTATTTTTCGAAAAGTAATCATATTATTTATATATGAATGATGGATCCCTTGGAAAAAAATTTTAATGAAAACATTCTTTTGAGAACCCCACAATAAATATTAAATACAATTAAATAAACCATAAATCATAATATTTACCATGAAATTAAATAATTTCCATGGAAATATACTCATTCTAAAACCCCCATTGTATATAATAATCTATAAATGGAAAACCATTTTACTTGAGAATCCAACACATGCCACCAATACCAATTCCATGTAAATACACCATTTCATTTATATAATTTGATGTACAATCAAGACTAATTTTACTAATAACTATAATTTAATTGAAGCGGATATAATACTGAAGAACATTTTAGATTGGTATCATGTATATATCATCTTTGTACCTCTTATACAATCCAAAAACCAATTACCCAATAATAAAGATGATTTTACAATTCCCTGAAGGAATTTTCACCCTAATAACCTATTCTAGAGGACCAGAACTACATGGGATTACAAGTTGGCTATGGTGGGAAATGAGGGAGGTATTTTTTCAAATAAATATGAAAAAACTATCATTATTTAACAACATTGGAGAGATAAATTTTTGAATAGTGATAATTTCAATGATATCCTACCCCCAATATCATTTAATAAATTTATGTTAAGGAATACCCAATGGGTCCCAAAACAGATCACCCTTTGAATTAATAATATGACCCTATAAAAATGAATTTTAGTTTCCTAGTCATTGTGTTACAATTGTAGAAACTATTTGATATATCCATGATATCGAAATCATATCATGGATCCTCTACCTCAATGTATGATTGCACCTTTGTAGAGGACCCAATCACATATAAAGTCGTCACCATCGAATGGTCCAACAAGTATTGGTTTGGTACCCTTCCTTTAGGATGAACGCAAATCCATTTTCCCTATCATCAAGGTATGGTATCCTCAAATTATGGAGAGTCCCTTCCAATTCACACTGTCAATTCAATCTCTATACAATGACCCCTACACGTGGGAATACCTTAATGATAATACCCACTAGCCTTTGTATAACCATCATTTATCATATAATATTCCAAAATTTATATGTGAAATTCATTTCGTTGTAAAATGATAAATATATAAGAGTTATTATCACTATTTGAATCCATAATCCAATGAATGAATTCTAAAAAACATAAAATTAGAAACACTTGATTCTGATAAATGAAACCCAACATAATCTGGATCCCATTCATTATGGTGACATCAAATTCCTCCATTTCCTAGTCCTTCCCACAAGATACAATGATAATTACTGATCCATTCAACATCATGGAGTAACCATCACTTATCACCAAATTATGATCCCCTTCTAGAAAAACAAAACACATCTCCCTACTCATTCACATAAGTGAATTGAATTTATAATTTCACTAGTTTTCCCAAACATGTAATGATGTGAGTTGTTATACTAGTATTTAATATATAATCACAACACAATTCTGATAGTTTTTTAAAATGTTGAAAATTTAAAAAAAAATTCAGGATAGGATATGATGTGTGATGTCTTTATATGAGGATTGGCGAAATTCCATATAGAATTAAATTAATTTTCTCACATTGGAGGATATACAAAAAATACGATAGGTATGTTCATCCATGTCAATGTTATTAGTGGTTATAGATCAATCATCCCCTTGGACATTTTTCCTTCATCCTTAACATGTTATAATACTGAGAACATATATGTATATTAAACAACCTCCTTCATTATATTATCCAACCAGAATTTCTCTGAAATATATATCCCTCTCTTTTTCAGTTATGGTTGATAGATAATGTCAGTCTATATGTATATTCTTGTACGAATACTTTTTCTCAGACTATGATGTTATAAATAATCATGTTCAAATACAACATCACCCTCCATATCAATTAATTAGTTTAATATATTTCATTACATTATTTAATCAAAAATATTTATATCTCAACATCTTTAATCTATTAAAACATCAAAAAGGATTTTACGCCTTTCAACACTCATTATTTATATGGTCATAGAGTATCTTTTTAACAGCACATCTAAGACATTATTTTCATTTATACGATGGTAATAAATTATGAACATATAAAAATTTATGATCTAATACCAAATCCATTAAAATAATTTTATATTCTTTTGTGTGAATCAATAAATTATTTGACCACACACTATTTTTGTGTAATATTTTTTCCAAAATAAATGTCCGCAATATTATATTAAATAACATTATACATGTTAAAAAATATAGATATAACAAAAAAATATTATCAAATTGATAAATATCATTAAATTAGATAGCTAAAAAGTCCCTGAAAACATAATAAAATACCATTGGAAAAAAATAAAAAATAAATAAACTAAATGGGAAAATATGGAATACTTCAATATGCTAGAATCATTGTCTCTATAGGAAAAATAAAGAAATGTAATAGAATATTAGTTTATAAATAAATATCCTAAAAAATGAAAATATAAATCAATGAGGGAAATACTATGGAATATTGATTGAATTAATTAAGTTGTATTTATTAGAGGAATTGTGATCACTAGAATAGTAATGTGATTGTTGTAAAAGTAACATGGTCATTAATAATAGTAATGAGACTAATGGGAACAATATCCTAACTATTAGAATTGTAATTTATCATGAAATTAATAATATTAGAGAGAAAAAATATTTATTTTCTGTAATATATGTAAATATATATATTATAAATCATAAAAATAAATAACACGAGTACAATAATTCAAGATAAAATGTAGGCACATTTGTAATAAAATTTATTTTTTGGCATTTCATTGAAATAAAATTTTTGAAATAAAAAATAAAAAATACATATTTAAAAAATTATTTTTTTAGAATTAATAACATTTTTAATTCAAAATGTTTAAATATTACAAATGTTATTTTTTGTAATTTTTTTATATATATCAATTTGAAGGTGAATATGAAAATGACTATTTTTTCATCACTTATCTAACTCAAATTTCAAAATTCATGATGAAATAATGATATAAAAATTTATATAACGTAATAATGTTAAAATATATATTAAATTTCATTAATGAGTCATTAAAAAAAATCTATACCTAAAACTCATTTTTCAAACATTAATGTCAAAAATGACACCTAAAAATATCAATTTTCTTTTTCCAACATTCATATTTGATAAGCATGTTGAAATTTCCTTATAAATGATTTTAATGACCTATATTCATTATATTATATTTATATAAGATTTATACTATCATAAATACACAATTACTTATTTCCCAATGATATGGTATTTTATTAAATATTTTATTCTAAAAATACGCATTTCCTCAAATATAAATAACCCTTCTACCCACCCATGGAAACCCACTAATCCATAAAATTAAAAATCTATATTTCCTAAAATATATTCTCAATTAATACCTTATAATCCATAGGTACAATATAGACTAAAATAATATATTCATCAAGGGAGTTTAGTGCCTTACAAGAGAAGGTGTAGTAATGAAAGAGATTGTTTTTTCAAACTCTTCTCCCATTTTATTCTTATTAATCTCTTTTCCTAAAGGAATTAAAAATAAAATAATGTGAGATTTAATGTATAGTAATATTAAAATTTTATTTATGAGGATAATATAATATAAAAAATTTTAATTTTTATATTATTGTATATAATATCTATATTTCAATATATTTTCACTTAAATAAAAATGTAAATTACGAAATATAAAAAATTTAATATAATTGAACAGTATTTCTAAAATTGAAATGAATCACTTATCGATCATTGAATAAATATGACTTTTATCATTATTCAGGATGTGTAAATAGTGATGAAAAAATTTTGGATTTAAGGTATAATGATTCATGATACAAAATCCTTTTCATTAGGATATCCCACAATCAAAACATCAAATTTATAAATAGTACACTATTATTAAATAAATATTATGTAAAAATTAATTCATTTTTTTGAATATATACTTATTTCAACGATGATTGTTTTGTCAAAATAAAATTATTTTCGAAATATGTTTTTCTCTAAAACACATCATTTTCTATATTTGAGTGGTATTTTATTTTTGTATGAATGATTATTGTTATAAAAAATATTTTTTCAATAATTCATTTGGGAATCAATTGATTAATTTTTAAATCCAAATTTACAAAACATTTTTAAAATAAATCATTTTCTTGGGTTATTTCATGATTTATATTGTTATCTGTTATGTTTTGAATGAATGATTGTGTAAATATTATTGTGTGACAGGTGGTACCAAAATTATTTATCCCTAAAATTCATTGGATAAAGTGAAATATATCATTAGATAATATGTATCATTTTAAGAACATGATGATAAATTTTTTCACAATAATTATTTTATTATTATGCACATATGTTTTTTGTGAAAATAGATGACAGCATTTTTCCCAACTCTAGACTGTATTTAATCACTATGAAAAGATTTTTCAATTTAATGAATTTAGAAATTCTATGTCATTTTAAAATGGTTCATACATGATAATTATTATCATCTTATTCTTAGGATATGAAGATGATGATTATGGTCACAAATTTAATATATAATTATGTCCATTATTCCTCATTTTAATATTCTTTTATGTCACCAAATTCATTTATGTATATCCTGAGGTGACTATATGTACTAATGAAATTTTTTCTCATATTAGTGGATTAGTAATAATTATTTTAATAATTTTAATATTTTATCATGTATAATGATATATGGTCCTAGTTTTCACATGATACTCATCCTTTCGATCTATTAATGTATAAATATTACGTTGTTTTTTTATAATAACATTATAGTCATGTATAAAAAAATTAGTCACTCTACAGTTATAATTATATGCATGGTATAATTATTCTTGTAAATATTGAAAAACCTTATGAAAATTCTATTTATAAGTAAAAATCCATGAATATATATTTTTAAAAAAATATAAACAAAGTGATACCATTAGATATGATTTTAGAAATGTTATTCACATATAAATAATTTATTTTTTGTTATATGTTGAATTAAATTTCAGTCAATCCACTTGTGTTTTAGAAAATTGTGGGAACTATGATAAACCAACAAAAAAACTCCGTTAAGATAAAATGAAATGATGTCCTGAAAGAGAACTTAGATTAAATGGGTTTTGGAGTTTAAAAAAACATTTTTATGCTTAACAAGTTTTTTAGGCTATGTAAAATAACCTGAACTAGGTCGAATTTTCACCTTCACCAAGAAGAAGAAAATACCTATTGATTCATTTATTCCTCAACATCCAAAACTGTTATCGAATCTTATAATCAACATGTTGTGGAATAGTTGGTTATCATAATGTGGAACAATATTTTGTCAACAACTATTGTAAGAAGGAGAACATGAGTATGGTCAACAGTTGATTACCTAAGGAGGATGATAAATGTTGTGTTTTGATAATGAAAACCATGTTGAAGTGTAAAAATGATGAAATTGAGTGAGAATACATTTTAAAAATATACCATAACAAGTATTTTACTTGATCTATTTGAAAAATTATTAAGGATGGATTCATAAAGATGATGAAAAATGAAGGAGAATCTATCCTTGATTGATAGAAAAACATAAAAATTCTTGAAATATATTCCTCTGGATAATTTATAAACAATAATAGAAAAATAAATAAATTATTAAATGGAATAATACTACACATTATAATGTGGAAAAATATCTTCAAATTTTGGGGTTATGAAGAAGTGGTTTGATGTGTACTCCAGGTAATGATAGATATTGAAGAATATCAATTTGGACATGGTATTTAGAAGAGAATAATATATTTTCATCCCAGTGGGTAACATTTAATAAATATATAGGGGATCTAATAACCCAATTGTGAACAAATATAGGAAGAAGAGTCATTTGAATTACCACAAATGTTATGGGAAATGCTTCAGGTTTGGAAAAGAAATCTACGATGATCAGGGATAGAGAAGGAACATGAATAAGCTGACCAACATGATGGAAGAAAGGAATACAAATTCAAATTTCCCATATGGTTCAATTATTCATCTGAAAGGAGAAAGGGATCTATACATGCTAATATACTAAACTAGGGGTCATTGAGAGTAATTATCCCCAGTAACAACCAAATAAATAGGGTCATGTGAATTAATATGTATTCACATTATCTATGTGATGCAAGAAAGTGAATTTTTACAAGGTATAATTATTATTCAATAATAAAATGAAATTTTTTTATTTTCATTGGTTTTTATTCCTTCACATATATAATGAATGTTTCCTTTAAAATTTCAATCATGTAGTTTTACCAAGATGTATATATATATTTAAAAACACCTAGTTATGTAATCATTATAACCCACATGTTAAAATCATATCCTATTATATTATGTAGAAATATTCCTCATTTGAATCTCATAATATATCTCGTGGTCTAAATTGACACACTATTATTCATGTATTAGATCTCATTATATAGATAACACTTAAAATATCTATGAAATAAAATATATTTCCATATTCTGAACCATGTAATGATTTTATAATAATAAAAGTAACATCATTAATGTCATTGGGAATGTACCCTAGTGGTGTGGGTGATGGTTCTTTCAAAATAATCATTCCATTACGAAATAGTTTAGTGAATGTAAGTTGCAAAAACGGTGTAAATTAAAAAAAATTGGGAATAAAATGATTTATTTCCAGAAGAGTTACAAAAACACCCCCCAAATTTCCTTGAACAAATATCAATAAAGATCATACATGAAGAAACTCATATCTCAAAATACTATATAGGATGACCCTGATAGAACTGCAAGAGTTAATAATGTTACTGAACGAGAATTTGGAAAAACTATTTATATGACCAAGTGTATTTCAATGATGTTCATTTACGATCATCACCCAGAAGAAGGATAGATCAGTTTGGTTTTATTTTAGTTATTTGATTCTCATCAGGGTCACTATAAATTAAAAATATCACATACATAGGATTGATGATTTTTTCAACCAAATAAAATATTCATATTACTTTTTAAAGGTGTATCTTTTTTATGGAAACCGTCAGTAGAGGGTGATAAAGGTGGATATTTAGAAATTTTTTAAACATAAAAGGTATGGATACTATGAGGTCATTGTTGTTCCCTTATCACTTACTAATTACTCAAAAATAATAATGTATTGTATTAAAATATTTTTTAGACATTTCCTCAATAAATTTCATGTATTTTTTTCTATAATATTCTAATTTAATATAATAGAAAAAATGATAATATTGGTCATATAAGTGTTGTGATTGAATCATTATGGAAGGAATATTGGACTGAAATGTTAATAAAGTGCGATATTTTATTTATCATGTCATATTCATTTGTAATTTCATCAAATATGATTGATTTTCTATGGAATGTAAAAATAATATTGTCTTTTGTAATGAAAATATCTTGGATTATTATTGTAGCTAGTCACTATAAAAATTTAATAATAAATTTATCCTGATTTTCAATCCCACTAAATAAGATAACATGATAATGGGTAAATTGATAATGGATGAATCATGTTCATAAAATATTTATGGAGCTCAAGAATATGATAATTAATATGAATGTACTGAAACTAGAAAATTAGAGACGGTTTAATGATATAAAATCTAGATTCAATGAAAGGTATTTGTTGTGTTCTTCTGATGAATGATAAATAATAGATTATGTTTTATTATAGTATATGATCATTTTTCAAAACTATTAAATGTTGGATATTGTGTTTTATTCTATGATCTTATCCG
The DNA here is from genome assembly GCA_963277665.1 of Viscum album. Classification (NCBI taxonomy): domain Eukaryota; kingdom Viridiplantae; phylum Streptophyta; class Magnoliopsida; order Santalales; family Viscaceae; genus Viscum; species Viscum album. Next base: position 2,039,688,681 of record OY728121.1, read on the forward strand.
TAATGATTTCGTCTAACTATCTCTTTGGTCTGAACAATGTCATATATATCAATCATAATGTTATAGAGTTCATATTCAAATAGAAGGAGGTAAAAATTGATTAATGAAGATTTTAATAGATAATATGAAACTATATTTATTTATTCACTACAATAAGAGAAATTTGAACAATTTATATAGCTCTCCTAGTAGAAATAAACCCTATAATATATCAATGATAGGGATTGAGAAATACCAAATCTGCATGGAAATGAAAAGGTTGGATCTTGATATCATAATGGTAGGGAATCAATCCTAACTTTACTAAAATATTTCTCAATAATTTGTCCAGGATAATATCAATTAGTAGTATTTAAATGACCATGATATTCAAAATATACTGAATGAATTAATAGAAGGGAATTGACAAGAGTTACCCATAAATGATGAAGGTGTGATTAAATTTCGAATAAGTCTTTGGGGTTTATTTTTTTTAGATATAATGGTTTATAAATTTTATAATGCACATAGAATTCCTTTCTCAATCTATCATGTAAGTACCATGATATATATACAATGATCTTCAAGAGCAGATCTGGTGGGACAATATAATGAATGAAACCGTGGAGTATAAGTCATGGTTCATTTACTTTAGCAAGTACATGTTTTCAAATATGAGTCTAAATGGATGATGATCCGATTAACTACACCCACCTAGAAATTAAATAATATCACTGTGTAATTTTTTTCTAGTCATTTAATGTCATCAAAAAGAAAAAATGTGATATTGGTACAGGTGGATCAACTCACCCTAACTATCCACATCGTTAAAATTCATGAATATTTCCCTCTATAATAGAATTCAATGATATACTTCAGGGATGTTGTGAGTCTTCACGGCGTTCCACTTTTTATCATCTCTAATCATTATATGAGGTCAACTTCTAAATTATAGTGGGGGTTTGAAAATAATATTAATAATGAATTGATTGTCCTTATGGAATATCACCCCAAACTGATATAGAATATTAAAGAACTACATAGATACTCATGGACATGATAATTTAATTTTATATGTAATCTAATGGTGAATGGTATATTCTTCTCAAATTTTATTTATTATCATAAAACAATATACTAATATTGATTATTTAGAAGATTACATATGAATATTAATATGGGAAGCTATATAGATCTATAACTTATTGGGATGAATTTGGGGAATGAAATATCATTGATCATGATCGTGACTAATATGTGATATAGAATTTTTTATCTATCGATCATCATATAAATAATTCCAATGGTTGAAAAAGTGATATGTTTAAAACCAATGAAAGAACCTAGATATTGACGTTCAAAATAGTATTTTCTTTCGAATATAAGCAAGAAATAGAGTCATTTTTTTAATGAATGGTAATTATAACCCAATGTTCATTGGACCCTATGGGATCCCCGATTTCATGGGAATAGTTGATAAATAAAGATCTTAAAAAAAATATGGTTCATGTTCATAACTTTTACAGCATAAATCTCTTTAGGAGGTCCATACATGACCCCTCTCATGTTGTGAATCTATAGGTAGTTTAACTCAAGAACTAACCATCATCTAAAGTTAAAAAAATAATGTTCTTGGAAGGTAATGAATTTTTTTTATAAAAAATAAAACTCACAAAGAGAATATTATTTTTCAAAAACATATTTTTTAAGAGGGAAAAAGGTAATAAGAGGATATAATGAAACATAAGTTCAATTATATATTCTAAAACTAGAATATGAGTTCCAATTTTAGATATGGAATTTCGAAAGGGGATAGAATGTAACTACCAAATTCTTATTAGTGACATTAGTTTTCTTAATAAATCATTATTGTATAATGTAATTAAAAATTATGGACATTTAATATATATATATATATATATATAAACCAATGAAACATTATCTCATTGATAAATTTCAATACATTAGTCAGTTAAGAAACCTATAAATGGACCAACCATTACAATTGAAAAAATATATAATAGAAAAACTATACTTGGAAAATCTAAATCACTATAAACTGTCAGAGTAATTTCTCCCATGGAAAACACTATTGAAATGTAAAAAATTATTAGTAAAGAAATGGAAATCATTTAAAATATATATATATCATTGAAGAAACTATAGTGAATATTTATTGAAATAATTATATTTTATTTATAATATGGCATGTGACCACTGTAATTGAAATTTATGCATTGATATAGTAACTGGAACATTGAGAATAATAAAATGTCCAAAAGGAATATTATACTAATTATTGACATAGAAATTTATAATTGAAGTAATTATGTGTGATAAAATTAAATTTTATAATCAATAATATTTGTATGTATAAATATTATAATTCCTAGAAATATAAATCGTTTAAATAACCCAATGAAATTATAGAAATTTTTTTAATATACGATATTTCAAATTATTTAGTAATAATCATACTATTTTTATAAATATCATAAATCAACTATAATTAAATAATTATTTCGTTATATTTTATTTAATTTTTGAATACATCACATCAATATTTTTCTGTGATGATTCTTTTTCTAAAAAACAATAAATTTATTAGAATAGAAAAATATATTTTTCTCATAACGAGTGTATCAGAAATTAAATCATTCATTACATAATAAGGACCTATTTTTTACATGAACATCAAGATTTTTTAGAATATAAATAATTACTTTATCGAGTCATTATAAATAAATTAACTTATTTTTCAAACCTGAATATCATTTTCCAAAACATAATGTCAAAAAATATCTCTTAATATAACCATTTTACATTTTCCCCAACTTTCGATTTTAAGAAAATACATGAATTAAATTTATATACGTTTTTAAAGTCATTAAAACTTAATAATAAAATGATATATGATATATACTCTAGAAAATCACTATTAATAGTTTATCTATTGATGTATTATTTTATTCTATGTAATATTCAAAAAATACCCCTCTTCTTAAGGGTAAATAACCTATATCCCTCCCATTGGAAAATCAGTCAACCATAATATCCCAATGAAAATGATCTTACCAAATCCTTTATCTTATTCACTTGTCATCCTCAGATATTTTCTAGACTAATAAAACACCATTTATCAAGGATTCCAACTCTTGTAAACGAGAAGCCAGACTAAGGATATAATATGTTTTTTTTCAAAATAATAACTATTTTCTTCTTCTTTTATCATATTAACCAATTTAATTTGATATAAAATATATATTCTTAGTTTTAGGATTATATTAAAGATTTTATCCTATTTTATTTATTTTTTATATTTTATTTTATTATATTTTATAACACCTAATATTTTGGAAGAATTCTCGTTAACAGAATATTAACTATCAACGAGGACATTTCTAACTTTTTTTATTATTGCTAACAATTTATATTGTTATAATAAATTATTTGTGACATATTTATTGTATATAAATATATTTATTTATTTATTTCTTCTCATATTACATATAATTATATATAAAATTAATTGAAAAATTGTGATATTGAATAAAAATTTAAATAATTAAGGAAGACATATCATAAAAATCACATTAATTTATCCAAGTAAATTTTGAAATATATTCAATGTAATATAATTCATAAATTATGTTAAATTTTAAATTAATTATGTTCTTGATCAATTATTTTATAAAAATTATTATTCCATAGGAAGAAATGCATTGAAATAAATTAATACTCATGTAAAGTATATTCTATAACTTAATTCGTTTTCATTTAGTTATCCCTCTTATGAAACATCATCTATATAAAATTTATTATAATAATTCTTAAATATCAATTCAGAATTATTTTATATTCATTCTTGGGATACACATATTACCACCTTATTTTTTATCCAAATACAATGATTTCCCATAAATACCATTCTTTAAAAAACTCATATTTTAATAATATTATTATATTTAATCATTAATCACGAATCATGATGATTATGAAAAATATTTTTCCCACTATTCATTTTAGAGTCCCATTTTTATTCACAATATCATTCTTTTTTTAAATCATTATGACGATCATTTCTTTCCATAGGTTATTTCGTGATTATAATTATCATAAATTCAATTTTTTGATAAAGATTATAAAAAATATTATGATGTGATGGGGTAGCCCATAATAATATGTCCATCAAATGAATTGGTTATTCTTATGTATATTAACATATTACATGTATTATTCATGACTATGATGAAATATTTTTCCCAATAATGATTTAATGATTTTGGACATCTACTATGTGATTGCATGATGATAGCTTTGTTCAAAACTATGTGCGGTATTTGACTACTATATAATAATGGTTCATTATTACAAATTTACAAATTCTAGGTAATTAAAAAATCTTTCGATCATGATTATAATGGTGATCATATTCTAATTATATGATGCTGATGATGTTCTTAACCATTATTATTTTGATTAAATCCCCTAATTCCTTTTCTCATGAGGAATTAGGACACCTATTTCATTGGTGTGAATCCTCATGTGACAAAATTTAATATGTATAAAATTATATCATTTAGTTGGATTTAGGATGATGCATTTAAAAATGTCTATGTTTAATCTTGTAAGGTCATATATGATCCAAATTTTCCAATGATAAAAACTATTTAGATCCTTAATTTTATAACTATAATGTTGCTTATATTTCAAATGATCTATTAGTCATGTAATAAAATGTATGATCATAAACCATGATTATTCTATAATTTTCATATGTTTTGTTGATTTTTCTATTAAGGTAATGATTCCATGTAAATTAAGAAATTGTTTCTACTAATAACAATAGATCATGGTCTAGGTAATATATCTCATATACTTTCCACTATCATAAGTCATAGTATATGAAATTATATTTAATAATTTGTAGGAAATAAAACCCTTTAATTATAGAGTCATTTTATATTATAAATACATCCAAAATTTATTATAATGTGAGTTTGAGTACAAATTATATATTATTTTTGTACTGCTTCATAATCTTATCACATTTTTAAATCAATACGTGATTTCATATTTTTTGATTAATATTTGGTTGTGGGATTGAGCATTATTTTAAATTTCCCTGAATCCAAAAATAAAACCACGATAACATGAATAAAATATGATGAAATTTCATATATGATTGTATGGTTCATTCATTAATTGCCTTATTCATCGATGAAACTATAGATATACTTTTTTTCTGATCACTATCACAAATAATTTTACTATTTAGGTCTATAAGTATCATTTACTATACAAATTATTCAATTTTTAATTGAAAAATGTATTTTACAAAGTCAAGAAATGATTTTTTTCATACTTTTGATATATATGTTATTTTTTTAATTAAATAGAAAATAATATTGTTCAATGAAATATCTAAAAAATCTATAAAAAATTATTATGATTATTTTCCAATCAAAATTTTGTATGAGTGGTATCCCAAGGAAACATATATACATATATTTTATTAATGTAAATATTTGTAATATCCCCAATTTTACATTTAATTAATGACATATCATTCAAATATACAACATTCAGATGTACTGATCCCCATATATTTAATTGAAGAAAGAAATTAATCATTATGGGAGACACATGTTCATTATCATGAAAATTTAATTCCCAATATAATATACATTGGAATTTATTAAAAAATCCTTGTTAAAAAAATATATATCTATGAACCCCCATTGATATGTATATGGGAATATAATACCATATTCAATATTTTTATATAGTATCATCTTCAAAAATTCAAAATATGAGGGACAATTATATCATCACTCTTTTATTTGGGAATACGTCATTAAAAAAGTTCTATAGAGTACTCTATCTATCTATCATGAGGAATAATGGGAAATTATTTGATGAATTCATCATTATATTTATTATATTAGGAAATATTTTAATGATAATCCTGTCATTTATCTCATAAATTTTACCTAGATATTAATACAATTAAAAAATTTATATCGATACTTTATAAGGTGTTTCCACCGAATATTTATAATTCTACATACACATTTATAATATTTGTGTACAGTTTGGAAAATATAAATTGATTTTCATCACTCTATAATTAATATTATCTAGATAAATGATAAATAGTCCACACTGTGTACAATATATGATTATCTGAATGGATTAACAACTATATTTTCAAATAAATTATTACCATTAATGATAACTTGTTAAATATTACGCATATGAGATTCAATGATTTAATAAATATGAGTTTTTATTGATAACTCAGACTTATTGAATTAATGTTGTGATTAAATGTTTCTAAAGAACATTCCTTATATTAGAAAAGATAAAGAGTGAGAATAAAATAAAATATTCTATAATTTTTAATAAATTTCTAGTGTACCCATATCAATTTTTTTCCATGTTTGGGGTATTTATTTCATAGAATATTCAGAGTTCCCTAAAATTTAAATCCTGTTGGATTATTTTATCCTCAATGTCCCTTAGTATAGATCATTTAGTTATATTATGTCTATGATAATAAAAGTTAAAAAATGTGTTCATGGAGAGAGGATTGAGGTAATTCCTAATTTAATCAATCATATTTATCTCATTATTTAATACCCATTAATATTCAATAAGCAGATTCCCTTATTTTTGAATATTTGAAACATCTCCATGATTCATTAATGTAGTCTCTATGATAGTTTTGCCACTATATTTCTCATTTGGGTAGTGAAATATTATTCTACTCATGAGGATTAGTAGTTAAACATATAATTTGAGACTTCATTATTTGTTTACTATCTCCAATCCCATCATACTATTCAAATTAACTAATCTCTATCTCCATGTCAAGTGAGGATCAAAGAATTTTCTTATATATATAAAATAATGATTTTAATAATGATTTTTTAGATATATGGTTTATTATACTAAATAAATTTTCAACGATTATGTCGATGTCAATGAAAAATCCAAATGTATGCCTTTTTTGAAATGTCACATTTTATTTATATCACCCCCTATTGGTAAATCCCTAAAAATTCAATGTTCATATTAATATTAAGAGAGTTTAATTAAAATATTTGTTTAAAATAAATCCAAATCAATTATTTTTATTACATTTTATTTATATTGTCCTTGGACTTCTAATTCTGGATAACTGTAAAACACTTATTGGTTTCACCCACTTGTAGATAAATAAAAATAATAATAATCTACTATATATAGAATTGATGAATAGTAATCATGTTTATGTAATTACTTCTTTTCCCTATATATAAAGGATTCTAGGATCCACAAAAATAGGGTATTCATTTCCATATGAATGAATCAATCAAAATATGTTCCTTTTTAGAATATTTTATTATTTTATATAGTTTATTTAAATATTAATAACATGATTACATTATTAATATACCCATATCACAAATTAAACTCCACATCTAGTAATATTTGGATTCTAATTTATGAAACAGTTTCATTTAAAATTAATAGGGGTTTCAAACCAAATCAACATATTTCTATCAATTCAAATAAAATGGAATGATAATTCATGATTTAGTAATCACATATATAAATTAATTGAACATTGAAATAACATTCTTGCAATCACATTCCAATGCAATCTTTTGACTTTTAAATCCCATTATAGTTTATTTCATGTTTATTTACTATAATTTTCAGTAACATAATCCCCAAAAATAACTATAACATTATCTATTAAGAAAACGACTCACATCTCATATAGATAATGTTAAATCTTTTTAAAAATTAATATTTTTTATACATTATCCTAAATATATAGGATTACGATAATTTTGGAATTTTATTTATCAAAAAACACTATTAAATATTCCATAATATATTTTTGACCGTCTACATAATTATCCCATATAGATCATCATCTTCTTATAAATCCAGTCAATATCATGGTGATATATATAATAAAAAAGTTGAGATAAAAACCCCAACAATGGATTAAAAATGAAAAAGTTTGGGAGAGAAACTATAAGTGTCAATAATGATAACATATAACATGAATGGGAAGGATAAAAAGGAATAAAAAAGAAATATGAAATATGGATATGATATAATTGGTTTGAGGAATTCATGATAATCACAATAATGTTGAATGCAATTATGCCATTCCTAATTATCATTTGTTGAGTTTCCCTACCATGAAATTATATAATATTGTTCTAGGAACAATTCATATGCACTATAAATAATATCTAATGAGATGTATTCATTTTCCAATGGATTATAACTATTTAAGGATTTTTATCCACATGTAACTCCATAGGATTTCCTTAATTTGTGTTCCACAGTTGAAATAATCATATATCAATCAAAAACATGATATAAATGTTGGAATGATGGTCATCTATGCATGAATAGGAGTATGGTTTGTGTTTTTTGTCAATCCTTAGAGGATGTTCAGAATGTGTGCCAGCATGTAGCTCATACAGGTCAAGCAGATTATAGTGTTGAAGGAGAGAGAACTTACACGACTAGTGTTTTTCAAGATTAGAACATGAAAAAATGGCAAAGGGATAAGGGTCTCACAAGTATTGGTTTGGTCGCACAAATGACCTGCACGCTGAGAAGGGACATGCGTACTGGTGCCTAGGTTGTTGGGAAACTTGTGCACCTATTGTTCTTTATGATCAGAACATAAAAATATGGCAAAGGAAAGAGGGTCTCTCAAATTTTGGTTTTGTCATTCAAGTGAGTTACATGATTGAGGATAGGGTGTTTGGAGCTGCGCGCCAAGACCTGCGCACCGTGAGGATACTTGCATGCCACCGTGTAGGGGGTCCAGTTTTCCTTTAAATAGAGGACCAAACCTCCTCATCTGTAATGAAGTTCAAGACATAGATATTTTTAGAGCTCCCGTCATGCAAGTAGTTGTGTCACGCAAGTGGTAGTTGGGTCGTGCTGGTAGAGGCTGTGTGCCAGTTGTTGGCTGTGCGCCCAAGGAGGATTGGGTGAGAAGAGAATGGAGTTGTGCAGGTTTGAATTTGATGTAGGTGGTGTCGCGCATGTGGTTGGTTGATACCTGCTTTCCAGTTTGAACTTGCATGCCGAATGTTTTCTGCCCAGGAGACCTGCACGCCAGGCAGTAAAGAAGGGTGCCAGTGTTTTTGAGCAGCTTGAATGTTGGGAGATTGCTCAGTACCATTTAAAGGAAGTGAGATTTGAAAACAGGTGATAGTTAGACTTAAATAGAGCAGCTACACGCAATAGAGGATGTATTCTTTAGCGATGATTAAGAGACCTTCAGGTCTATAAACTGAGTGTGACATCACCAAGGGAAGTGAGCCAGTGGGAGTCAACAGAAGTTACCTGAGGTAAGCAGTTACCTATCCCTGAATCATTGTAAATGCAGAGATCTTGGGACATTGTGACTGTGCTCGAACCATTATAATCCACAACTAGTGAAGATTAGTGGAATTTGGTACGACCGACAACCAGTTGGCATATGCTCCATGGACGTAGCACTTATTGGTGAACCAAGTAAAAAGTGTTGTGTTGTCTCTCTTCATGTGAATGTTTTCTTTCTGTTCATATCCATCATACAGTTTTAACAAGTTCCTTCCAATGTGGGAACACGATCCATCACTTAAAAAGAAAATGGTTGACACCCTGATTCACCCCACACCTCTCAGGGTGTCTCGAGGTCCTACATGTGGTATCAGAGCCAAGTTACTGGTGTTGAATCTGTCCTTTTTCATCAGGGAGAATGCAGTAAATGTCAGGGTAGTCCCACTCTTCGATGGAAGTAATTTCCAGATCTGGAAGAACAGAATGATATCTCATATAAGATCCATTAGAATGGATTTTCTATTTTCGACTGTGAAAGGTATTAATTTTTTTAAATCAAACAGGGCTGGCTATGACTGATATAGATAGAAAAATTCTTGATGCAGATGCTAAAGCATAGAATTCACTCACCACATCACTTTCTGATCAGATTGATCTAAAAGTTATGAGTTTCAGCTCAGCAAAGGACATGTGGGATAAACATTTAAATACGTAAAAAGGAGATAGCAAAGTGACGGATGATAATCTTCATGTTCTATACAATAGGTTCGATGATCTGAAGATGCATCCTGATGAGAATGCAGACTCCTTCTTCAATCGAATTACATAAGTGGTTGGAGTAATTCAGGGCCTATTTAATTACCTGGAAATTTCAAGATATTTTTTAATTTCTTTGGAATTTTATGAGAACACAGTTTTTGACGGCACCTAATTCCGAGACCCGGTGTCCCTAAAATCAATTTCTGAAGTTTAGCTCCGGTACGTTCAGTGAACGAATGACCTGGTTTTTCTATCCTTTGAACCGGTGCTCGGAATCGAAATATGAGGGCACCTATGAACCCGCAATGCTGGTTTTTTCTTAAGAAGACCCTTTCTGGATTTGCGTTTTTTCGGGAGGATTTGTTAAAAAAAGGCGAGGAATAAAAATATAATCATTTTACAATTTTATTTTTATTTCTTACTAAGTCATTGAAGTGTTGTGTCACAACACTTTTCCCTCTATATTGTGGTTTAACTCATAGGAGTGGATGTTGTAGTGGGACCCATTGGGTTTCTAACCTCCCTTGGGAGAATAAAGGAGAGGTGGGGCCCACACGAGCCCCACCCATTCATTTTTTCCATAACTCCTCAACTCCCTCTTTAATTTTTTTAAATTCATCTTAAATTGAGTAAGGCACCCGCACCCCAAATTAAATGGAAGTAAACTCTTAATTAATTGATTGATTCATTATAATTAATTATTGGATTCATTTTGAAATTTCAAATGAATTGATGGCTTGTGTATGAATTAAATAAGACAAGTCTTATTTCATGAGAGGTTAGTTCATTGTGCGAGAGGATTTGGATAGGAAAGCTCTATGTTCCGAAGAACGTTCTTCGTTCTTGAAGAATGCGAAGAACGCACCGTCGACAACGTAGAACACCGAGCCTTCGACGAAGAACTCCGTCATTGAAAAGGGTAGTTCATCATACCGTCTTCTTCCCTATCTGAAGCCGGTGAGAGATTCCATCCTCGGAGATCATTGATGCAGCGCCGATGATTCTCTTTCCCACGACAACGATGATCCTCCTTCCGTGACACCGTCTACCGTGACATCCCTTCCCCGCGACGAATCATCAACTCTTGAGGTAGGGAATTAATTTGTGAATGTTAATTAACCCATGTTTATTTCATTATAAAACAAAGAATGTGTATCAACTAAATATTAAGTTGATCTGTGAAAGAATATGTTTTCGGGTTGAGAATTCTTGATTTGTTGGGTAAATCATAGGGGTTTGGTTTTATTCATAATTAATCATTTGTGTTCTTCGTTTAAAATTCGGGCCGCCTGTTATCATTTAATGGGAGGATGTCCGACCGCCCGAACAAAGCCGATCCTCATCCCCCCATTGAGTTTGTGTTCTTTGCGGCATAAAAAAATGCGGCGCAGTGAAACAGAACCGCGCGGAAAGAAGAAAAAACGCGACGAAGAAGTGGGGCACCGTCGCGCCGCGCCGTTGAGGCCAAACGAAACTGCGGCCGGAGTCAGGGTCGTGGAGGCAATTCGAAGACTCTGCTGGTTGATCGTTGTGCACGGATTGACGGGCGACGACAAACGAGGCCTCAAAGTCATTTTGATGTCTTCGCTGTAAAGAGTCGGTCCTGGGAGGACCACTGGCGAAGACCGCAGCCAAAACGGACCAACAGAGCGCGTCCGGTGGTCTGCGGAAGGGCCTACCGGCGCGCCCCACTGGCACGGCGGCACCGGCAGCTGGAGGCAAGGGCCAGCATCAGCCGACCTCCAGGAGGGTCCGCCGCGGCTGAATTCACGGCGGCCAGCGCCGCGTCGCTGGCAGGGAGCAACCCCCATGCGGGGGTCGTGGCTTCAGTCAAGGGGGGCAGCGCCCCCATGCGCGTCCGCTCGGCCAGCGCCGACCAGCCCTGGGCCAAACCGACCGCACCGGGCCGGGCCCCCCAGGCGTACCGCACCGCGCCGGTGGGTTCATGCCATGCCCTAATGGGCCGGACTCGGACCCGGTTTGGGCTGACTAGGGGGGGTTGGGCCGGGTCGGACCGGGCACAGACCCCCTATTTTAGGACCTTTTTGGGTCTTTTATACATATCTTAGGATATGTATCTCTGATCGATACATCGTCAGTTGCAATTTGATCCTTGGATTGAGCTGGTCGTTTCAGTATATTACACTCAAGGTTTCAGAAAACTTTGTTTATAGCCGGGTTGGTTCGAACCTGAAACCAACCGGGCCCTCGGAGCGGAAACACTTATAACAAGATCTCCGAACGTTTGATTGACGTGTCTGCGACTTTTTTGGATTCCTCTTGATGAGACGGAACTTTTGGCATACTTCTCCTGAGGCTTGGATTCGGTTGGATAGTGCCCGGGTTGGATTTAACCCGAAATCCAACCGGGCCCTTGGAGTGTAAAAGCTGATAACATTCAGACCGGACGTCCGTTTGACAATCCGTCAGCGACATTGGTGATCACGTTGAGAAACGGTCCCTATGAGTATACCCTATGAGAGTTCGGGGTATAGTTGAGATACGGTCGGGTTGGTTCGTACAGAAAACAAACCGGGCCCCTGGGACGAAAAGGCTAATAACTCATAGACCGGGCATCCGATTGACGCGTTGTCTGTTGCGTTGAGAACCCTATGATGAGGCAGTCATTTGATATACTTCTTCGTGGGAATTTGTGATACTTGGAGCATGAATGGGTACGGAGTACAGAGTCAAGCGTACGGAGTATGGAGACCATGTAGCTAGCTGAGACCTGAAGACTGCTTGTCCGACTCATGTTAGAGTGACTTGTATAGCCCAGTGGGGAGCAATGCTGTGTTTGGGTAGCGGACCCACGACGGGGAGCACTACTATGTTTGGGTGGTAGATCTGCGGTACTCGACAGAAGGATTACCTCTGCAAGCTATTAGGGGGGTGCACTATTGTGTTTGGGTGGAAGACCCCGGCATGAAGCACCACTATGTTTGGGTGGCTGGCCCGTGGTACTCGACAGGAGGAGTACCTCAGAAGTCTTAGGTATGTGAGAAGTACCTCGAAGTCATGACAGGATAACTGTACTCGATAGAGACGGGGCTCTTCAGCAGTTACAGTTTTTATAATGAAAATCCTGGTTTGAGCTGAGTCTACGACCTTTGTGTTTATCTCATGATTGAGATGGGTCACTTGATAACATAGGTATATGTATGGGTATATACCTAGGTGGTGGTTATCCGTTGATTTCATAACCATTGTGTTTCCTCATGATTGGTATGAGTTACATGATAACTTAGGTATAAGTATGAGCTTATACCTAAGTATGGGTTATCTGTTGAGATCCTTATTTGTGGTTATCCTTGTTGGATTTAGTGAGACATTGAGGGTCTCGGGGTCTATACTGAGTATCGTATATTCACCCTTGCAAGGGATATGCCCGCATCTTGTTGTGTTGGTTGCAGACGATGGGAAGCGCTGACGGAGGCCGACTGTTCGAGGGCTGGATGGTACCCAGAGGTGGACCTCCTAACGAGTCAGTATCCGAAGGTGGACATTACGATGAGATGATACTTAGAGGAGGTAGACAGGCGAGATCATTGAAGAGGCTATCTGTACCTACCATTCAGGTAGGATCCATGGTGGACGATCCAGGAGCTGCGCTATCTATACCTACCCTTCAGGTAGGATACGTGGTGGATGGTCCAGGAGTTGCACAATATGTACCTACCCTTCAGGTAGGATCCATGGAGGACAACCCAAGTGTTGATTCTATTATTCCAGCTGTTTGTCTTTTCTTTTGTACTTCCTTTCAATTGTAGCTATACTTTTCAGTTGGGTTTGTATTCTGGAACTTTTTTTACTTTTCATAAATTTCTTTTATACTTAGTGTATTACTTCCGCTTTTACTCTATGGTGTTTTGTTTACTTTTATAAAGTCAATTCCTTCCCAGTAATCGGGATTTACACCTTTGGTGCTAGTCGCCATCCCCTGGTCTATGGAAGGCGTGATTAGGGTAGTCACGGCACGGGCCCTGAGGAGGTGTCGTGACAAATTGGTATCAAAGGAGTCAATTCTACCGTAGAATTTATAACTCTGATATTTTATTTCTGTGAAGCAATATTGTTAAGGGTACCGAGTGTGGTTTTCAGTTTAGGGAGTCTAGTGTTGGTGCGGGCGGCCGATGAATCCATACACTAGGACCCTGACGTCAGATTTCTGACTCTGTTCATGAAAACATTAATTGTGTGTCTGTTTTCAAAGGTTTTCCCTTAAAACTGCTCAATCTAGGTTAGCTCACCAGGTATAAATCATTTGCTTGTGTCACATCTGATTCTTCCAGGATTCCTTTCCACGGACGATCAGCTAGATCCCCAAGAGATGTACGTACTGAAAGCCTACCAAGCGATGAGGCTTCGGTATAGGTCCCTATTGTAGTTGAGGCTCCAGTGGAGGCACCAGATATACTACTATACGTTGGGCCACTGATGTCACCAGCCCCAGCAGTAGTCGATGCACACTACTTGAGCGCACTGCACGTGTTCCCGCGCCAGAGGCCACCCAGGTTCCGGGGAGAGACGGACCCATAAGTAGTTAAGTATTTGATGGAGGCTGTGGTGGGAGTTTTCAGGATAGTGCATACACCAGTGGACTTCATGGTGATCTTTTCTTCCAGCCTCCTTTAGGCAGCAGCTGAGAGATGGTGGAGCCACGTGTTCCAGTTTTGTGATGGGATGAACTTCACATGGGGAGACTTTGCGACCTTCTTCAGGGTGGAGTTTATAATAATGTCTCTACACCCCGAGCGTGTTCAGGAGCTACTCCCTTTGCCGTGTGTTTTTGTAGAAGTAGTTGATTCATTTGTAGGAAGTAGACTGATGATGCATAGGTCCCGGAGGACCAGACCAGCAGATGGGCGATCTTGGGTTTTAAGATCAGTGGTGTGGGGAACCCAGGGTGGGGACAGAGCCAGCCATGCATGGAGCAAGAAGTGTTATGAATGATACTGGAAGGGTCACCTGGCACGTGAATGTCCTACTCCCCGCACAGTTGATCCGCAGGTGTTGGAGGAGTGACAAAGATAGAAGCAACAACGGGTGCTTGAGTAATAGTCGACCAGTGGAAAAGGCAGTAGATCTCTAGAAGCTGGTGGACATGAGAAGAACTAGTGGATTCCTTTTGATTTTGGTACTTCTAGTTCCATGTTGTTGTCGTATTTGTGTCTTTTTACTATGAGATGCAATAATAAAAGACACTTATCTTTATGATGATTTCTTTCCTTTCCTTTTGTTTAGTTGATAATGAGAGGTCCCGGTAAAAACTGTTGACTTGACCCTCACTTTTGATATTTCTACTGGAGGAGACCCTGTAACCTCAAACTGATGCCGACAGTGTGACTCGACCATTGGATGCGAGAGTGACGGTTGAATCTCTTGGTAGTAACGTCGAGGCCTTACGACGCCATCCATGGCATGAATGCATCCTTCATGTCAGGATCGACTATATTAGGCAAAGAACGTGGTTCATATAGGGGATGAGACCAAATTACTGTTTTCGGCAAAGGATAAATCTTAGCAGCTCGTACAGACCGTAGGAAAAGAAGGTGAAAATCATCCAGGAGTGGATGAAGTCAGAACAGTGCAGTAAGAAACAGGAAACTGGAACCAGTCTTAGAGACTCATGTGTGTTAAATATTTCAAGAAGAGGAAGCTTTAAGGAGAGATGAGACTGCGAAGCAGCAAATGTGAATGAAGAACTAGGAGAGCAGCATGAGGGGGTGTACTTTTGGACATGTTACAATCACCCGCCTTTGTAGTCCCCACCAGGCATAGGGAGCTGGAAGGGCAGGGGAAGTGTGTGGCTGCATGCAGTCAAGGAGTGTGACCCAATGGATCTAAAAATGATTCAAGTGAAAGTCTGTGTCCACTACTAGCTACCGTAGTAAAAAAAATTGATATGAATCATTCCTTCCTTCCACAAATCTTCTTCCAGACCTAGAGATTCTTGTAAGCCGTAGACTTGACCCTCACATCTAGAGATACGTTGGGAGGATACTCGATAATCACACTTATGCTGATAGTGTAGTCTGACCCACAAGGTGATAGTTTCGGTTGGAATCTCTAGGTGGCAGCGTTGAGGCCTTACGACGTTAGTCTCGGTATAGATTAGATTCACAGTTCATGCTCAGATTTACTATATTAGGAAAAAAGGTTTTGGTATAACTACATCATCTGTATGGGTTATCCTTGGTCAATAAAAATGAAATCCCATGCAGCATGGGATGAACTCATGCATTGGAGGGTTTGGCCGATCATTCTTGGGTCGACCAACCTTACCCTAGTGGTAGCAGGAGTTTTGAGTTTCATTACTAATTAGGAAGTGGAGGCCTCTAGACTTCGAGGATGGCGATCACGTCCTTAAATGGGTCTCACCTCGATGAGGTTTACGAAGATGTGGCAGAGGAGACAAGTTATCCCTGAGGTTCAACGGACCTTTCTATGTCCTCATCAGGGTAGGCGAGATGGTTTACTGCTTGACCCATCCACCCTAGTTGCACCAGGTGCACAAAGACTTCCAAGTATCTCAACTATGGAGATATGTGCTTGAACCGACGCATACCATCGACCATGGGGAGATGGACATTTGCGATGGGGTGACTTTTGCAGGGTTCCAGAAGAAGTCGAGGATCGACTGGAGCGGGTCCTATGAGAACGGGAAATTCCTCTTTTGTGCTTTACTTGGTAGCACGGGAACCTCCAGGAGAGAACATGGGAGCGGAAGGCTCAGATGCATTCTCAGTACCACTTATGTATCCCTAGTTTGTGTTAATGCATTACGGGGACGTCAAGCCCTGAAGTGGGAGTAATGTAAAGGCCCGAAAATTTCAATAAATTTTTTTAATTTTTTTTTAAATTTTACAAGTACGCAGTTTCTAACGGCGCGTGATTCTGAGGTCTGGTGTTCCTGGAATCAATTTCTGAAGTTTAGCTCGGGTACGTTCAGTGAACAAACGACCAGGTTTTCTAACTATTGAACAGGTGCTGTGAATCGAAATCTGAGGGCACCGATGAACTCACAGCGCTGGTTTTTTCTTAGGAAGACCCTTTCTGCAGTTGCGTTTGTTCAGGAGGAGTTGTTAAAAAATGTGAGGAATAAAAACATAATATTTTTTAAATTTTATTTTTATTTCTTGCTAAGTGGTTTAAGTGTTGTGTCACAACACTTTTTACCTCTATATTGTGGTTTAACTCCTAGGTGAGGAAGTTGGAGTGGGACCCGTTGGGTTGCTAACCTTCTTTGGGAGAATAAAGTAGAGGTGGGGCCCACACGAGCACCACCCATTCACTTTTTCCATAACTCATCACCTCCCTCTTTATTTTTTGTAAACTCATCTTATATTGAGTAATGAACCCTCACCCCAATTAAATGAAATTCCACTCTTAATTAATTAATTGATTCATTATAATTAATTCTTAGATTCATTTTGAAATTTGAAATGAATTGTTGGCTTCTGTGTTAATTAAATAGGACAAGTCTTATTTCGGGAAAGGTTAGTTCGTTGTGAGAGAGGATTTGGAGAGGAAAGCTCTATGTTCTGAAGAATGTTTTTCCTCAGTGAAGAACGCAATGAACGCACCGTCACCGATGTAGAACACTGATCCTTCGATGAATAACTCTGTCACCGTAATGGGGAGTTCCTCGTACCGTCTTCTTCCCTCTCTACAGCCGGTGAGAGACGCCATCCTCGGAGATCAACGACGCAGCACCAATGATTCTCATTCCCGCGACGCCGACGATCCTCCTTCCGCGACGCCGTCTACTGCGACGTCCCTTCACCACGATGAATCAGCAACGCTTGAGGTAGGGAATTAATTTGTGAATGTTAATTAACCCATGTTTATTTCCTTCTAAAACAAAGAACATGGATCAACTAAATATTAAGTTGATCTGTGAAAGAAAATGTTTACGGGTTGGGAATTCTTGATTTGTGTGGAAAATCATAGGGGTTTTCTTATATTCGTAATTAATCCATTGTGTTCTTCATTTAATATTCGGTCTGCTTGTTATCATTTAACAGGAGGAGGTCAGACCGCCCGAACGCGTCCAATCCTCCTCAACCCTTTGATGTTGTGTTCTTTGCGGCATGAACAAAGGTGGAACGGTGCAACGGTACCACGCGGAAACATGAAAGAACACGGCAATGAAGTGCGGCGCCGTCGCGCCGCGAAGTTGAGGCCAAATGAAACCACAGATGGAGTCGGGGCCACAGAGGCAATTCGAAGACTCCGCTGGTTGAATGTTGTGCACGGATTGAAGGGCGATGACAAATGGGGCTGCAAAGTCATTTTGAATACTTCGCAGTGAAGATCCGGTCCCAGGAGGAGCACTGGCGAAGACCACAGGCAAAACGGACCACAGGAGCGCGTCCGGTGGTCCGCGGAAGGGCCTGCCAACGCGCCACACCGGCATAGCGGCACAGGCGGGCCGAGGCGGCGGATGGCATCGACCGGCTGCCAGGAGGCGTCGATGCTCGGCGCGCCGCCAGGAGGGTTCATCGTGGATGAAGCCGCGCCGGCAGGTGGCGGTCCCGCGGCCACGGGGGACTGAGGGAGATGCGGCAGCTAGCACCACGTCACTGGCAGGGACCGGCCCCCACGCGGGGGTCGCAGCTTCAGTCAAGGGGGGAAGTACACCCTTTCGCGTCCACTCGGCCAGCGCCGAGCCGAACCCATTCGCCCAGCGCCGAGCCGTACCGGTGGGGCCGGGCCACGCCCACTAGGTCGGGCCATGCCCTAATAGGCCATACTCGGACCCGGTTTGCGTCGACCCTGTTCGGGCTGACCCTGGGGGAGGGGGTTGGGCCGGGTCGGACCGGGCCCAAACCCCCCATTTTCGGACCACCTTTAGTATTTTTCTCATATCATGGGCTATGGATCTATGATCGGCACACCGTCAGTTGCGATGTGATCTTGGGGTCGAGACGGTCGTTTTGGTATATTTCACTCTAGGTTTTGGATAACTTTGGGAATGGCCGGGTTGGTTCGAACTCGTAACCAACCGGGCCCTCAGAGCGAAAATGCTTATAACTTGAGCTCCAGACGTCCGATTGACGTGTCATCGACTTTGTTGGATTCCTCTTGATGAGACGGAACTTTTGGCATACTTCGCCTTAGATTTGGACGCATTTGGATAGTGGTCGAGTTGGATTGAACCCGAAATCAAACTGGGCCCCTAGAGTGGAAAAGCTAATAACTTTCAGACTGAATGTCTGTTTGACGAACCATCAGTGGAGTTGGTGATCACGTTGAGAAATGGTCCCTATGAGTATACCCTATGAGAGTTCGGGGTACAGTTGAGAAACGATCGGGTTGGTTCGTACACGAAACCAACCGGGCCCCTGTGATAACAAGGCTAATAACTCACAGAACGGGCGTCCGATTGACACGATGTCTGTTGCGTTGAGACCCCTATGACGGGGCGTTACTTTGAGATACTTCTTAGTGGGACATTGTGATACATAGAGTATCAACTAGTAGCTCGTGGATCGGACCCTCCTAGAGACGAGTGTACGGAGTACAGAGACTGTGTAGCTAGCTGAGACCTGAAGACTGCCTGTCCGACTCGAGTCGGAGTGACTTCTATAGCCCAGTGGGGAGAACTACTGTGTTTGGGTGGAAGACCCATAGAGGGGAGCACTACTGTATTTGGTTGGCAGACCTGTTGTACTCGACAGAAGGAGTACCTCTGCAGGCTATTAGGGGGGTGCACTACTATGTTTGTGTGGCAGTCCCCGGTGGGAAGCACTACTGTGTTTGGGTGGCTGGCCTATGGTACTCGACAAGAGGAGTACCTCAGCAGTGTTAGGTTATTGTTGAGTACCTCCGAGTCGTGACAGGATCACTTTACTCGACAGAGACATGGTTCTTCAGCAGTTATGGTTCGGATAATGGAAATCCTGGTTTAAGCTGAGTCTATGACCTCTGTGTTTACATTATGATTGATATGGGTCACTTGATAACTTAGGTATATGTATGGGCATATACCTAGATGGTGGTTATCCGTTGATTTCATAACATTTGTGTTTCCTCCTGATTGGGATGGGTTACTTGATAACTTAGGTATAAGTATGGGATTATACCTAAGTAATGGTTATCTGTTGAGATCCTTCTTTGTGGGTATCCTCGTTGGATTTAGTGAGACCATGAGGGTCTCGGGGTCCCTAATGAGTATTGTATACTCACCCCTTCATGGGTTATGCCCTCACCTCATTGTGTTGGTTGCAGACGACGGGCAACGCTAACAGAGGCCGAGTGTTCGAGGGCTGGATAGTACTCGGAGGTGGACCTCACGATGAGTGAGTATCCGAAGGTGGACTTCACGACGAGACGATACATAGAAGAGGTTGATGGGTGAGAGCATTGTGGAGGCTATCTGTACCTACACTTCAGGTAGGATCCGTGGTGGATGATCCAGGAGCTGCACTATCTGTACCTACCCTTCAGGTAAGATCTTTGGTGGATGATTCTAGAGCTGCCCTATCTGTAACTATCCTTCAGGTAGGATCTGAGGGGGGTGACCCTGGAGCTGCTTCTATTCATCTAGTTGTTTTTCTTTTCTGTTGTACTTCCTTTCAGTTGTAGCTGTACTTTTTAGTTGGGTTTGTATTCTGGCCATTTTTTTTACTTTTCAGCACATTCTTTTATACTTAGTGTATTACTTCCTCTTTTACTATATGTTGTTTTTTTACATTTATAAAGGCAATGGCTTCCCAGTTATCGGGATTTATTCCTTTGGTGCTCTTTTCCATCCCCTGGCCTATGGAAGGCGGGCTTGGGGTAGTCACGGCATGGGCCCCATGGACGGGTCGTGAGAGCCTAGGAGAAGAAATCAGACACATTGACATTTTGATGAAAATACTGAGAATACTACCACCCATATACAATGAAAAGTTGTTTTCCCTTGAGGAATGAGATACTTCCGATCATTCTTTGGATGATATGTTGAGCACCTTGGTTGCATATGAAATGAGAGTCAAACCAGAATATGCTACTACACGAGTAAGCAAAGAAATGGTGTTTAAATCCATGGTGAAACTAAAAATCTAAAAAGATATTAGTGGTGAAGATTATGAGGAAAAAGAAATTCTCTATCTCAATTTCAAGAATTTCTAGAATAGAAAAGGGAAATTCAAATGCAAGTTACCTCTATCTTGCTTTCATTTTAGAATAGTCAGGAACATAGCTTCTCAGTTCTTAAGAATGATCGATGATGATGATAGGGATGTTGAAAACATTTAGAAGCCTCAGAAAAGGATTTCTCAGAATGGAGACATCAAATAAAGAATGAATGTTCTAAATAAGAGTTGTTTTTATAAAGAGGAAGAAATGATAATGAATTATGTGACGAAGAAGAACCCAAATTTAAAACTATGAAACATTCTTCCATGATGGCCACTGTTGAAAAATCAGAAGATACTGGTGGAGAAATTCAGTTAAAAACTATTGTTGATCCCAAGTTGCAACTTAAGGATGTTGTTATCAATCTTAAGATTAAATGTAAGAGTTTCAATAAGTGGAATTCAATGGTAGAATAATCAACTGATTATGTTGATCATCTTGAAGCTAAAATTTAATGACTGGAAGAATTTGTGAAAGTATAGTCTAAAATTCATGAAATCAATGGTGATAAAGTGGGTCTGATGCTGAGAATTGAGGAGTAGGAAAATTTCATCAATGAACATACCTCCAAACTAGAAGAAAAATCCAAGACTATTGAATGTCTTGAGGATGAAGTAGTTACTCTTTTGATTAAACTTGAGACTGAATCAATTTCAAAATAATCAAGGAAGAAAATATTGTTTGGAAGATTCTCAGTTACATAATTACTGGAAAGATCCAAGAGTTTTTCAGAAGGGGTAGGAAAAATCTTCGGTGATCAAAGACCCGCTTTAATAGGAAAGCATGTAATTGGTTGTGATGCTGAGACGTCAACTAGTGGATGTAAAGAGATCGAAAAGAATGTCAAGATGAAAGTTAGACATGTTGAAACATTTCCTCAAGTGCTAAAAAAGAAACCCTCAATCTAACATAAAAGGAGAACTGAAAATTATCCTCAAAAATTTAGAAATTACAGGATGTCCAATTATTCTTTGAAGAAATAAATTCTGAGGAGAAACTCAAGTGAGAAGACTTTTCCTCTCCTGAAGTGTTAGTTTTGTGGATATCTGGGACATACCATGTCATATTGCAAAGAGACATGGATCCATCTAAATGGGGAAGATCTGGGACATCAAAAAAGGAGACTAACATCATATCCACAATCTTATAGAAGAAATAGTTTCTATGGATACTATTTTCATTTCCCTAACATTGGTCATACGGCTGTTAATTGCAGGCAGATAAGGAACATGGAAACCTCATATAGGAAATCAAGACAAGTCAAATCTTGTCAGCAAGATAGTGTTTCTCTTTCAAACAGTTCTTCTCCTCTCGAAGAATACTTCCACTATGAAGAACCAGTGCACACGGATGAGATAATTTAATGTTCATTGGTGCTATATATGCATTCCAATGTCTCATGGAAAGAATGGAAGAAAATTGAGAAATCAAACTTTGTAGAGGTGGCCCTCAAAGATAAAAAAGAAACATATATGGATTCTGGATAGAGTTTGTTAATCCCATATGATAGGTAATGATGTCCTGTTAACATATTTCAAAAGGAAGGTTGATGGAATGGTTCAATTTGGTAATGATAGATCTCTGAAAATCAAAGGCAGTGGAAGTACTGAACAAGCTAATTGAAAGCTAATGAAGACATAATTCCTTGATGTAAATGGCCTACGTCATAATCTACTCAGCGTGAGTCAACTCTGTGACTTGGGTCTTATTGTTACTTTTAATCTGAAAGGCTGCACTATCATGTGAATG
Organism: Viscum album; assembly: GCA_963277665.1. Taxonomy (NCBI): domain Eukaryota; kingdom Viridiplantae; phylum Streptophyta; class Magnoliopsida; order Santalales; family Viscaceae; genus Viscum; species Viscum album. The sequence goes on from OY728121.1 coordinate 2,039,711,643, forward strand.
ATAGGAAATTCATTTATTAAAGGATGTAGAATAGAAGTTAACATGTATCAGGTTGATAGTAAATAAAATGTTTTCTACACGACTGTTGAAGAAGAAAACGATTTGTGGCATAGGAGATTGGGTCACATCAATCAATAATACATGGAGAAAATATCCAAACTGAGGATTTTTAAGGATATTCCAAACCTGAAGAGTGTGCATGAAAAATCTTGTGATGCTTGAATTCGTGGAAAGCTGGTCTGTAGTTCATATTGGCCAATGAAGAAAAGGGCATCTCATCTTCTTGATCTAATTCATACAGATGTATGTGGGTGGATAAATTTTTACAGAACTCATGGAGAAAGGCACTTTGTTCTTTTCATGGAAGATTATAGTATAATGGCATGTGTTATGGTCATTCACATGAAACTACAAGTGCTTAAATGCATGAAAACATATTGTTGAATCACCGAGAATGATACTGGATGAAAAATCCAAGTATTGAGATCTGATAATAGATGGGAATACACATCCATTGTGTTTGAGAATTACCTAAAAAAATAGAATATAAAATGAGGTACCTGTTGTGAGAACTCCACAGCAAATGGATTTGTTGAGTGCCGGAATCGACAGGTCAACAACATGGCCAGGACAATACTGATTGAGTGTAGTATCTCTCGCCATTACTGGAATGAAGCTGTTGAATCAGGAGTGCACATTCAAAATCAAACATGGGTTTATATGGGTGAAACTAATACACCATATGAATTGTGGCATGGATGGACGCCTTCGTTGAAATACTTTAATGTTTTTAGAAGTTAATGTTTCATTCGGAATAAAGAAGGAAATCAAGGGATGTTTGGTGAGAATGCTGATGAAGGAATTTTTCTTGGGTATCCAATGAATGGAAAATCCTACAAGTGTTTCAACATGTGATTAAGAAGGATTGTAGTAAGCAGTTATGTTATGATAATTGAAGAGAAATCCAAAAATACTTCAAGGACATAATATGTTGAGGTGATCTAAAGTGGTGAAGAAAGTGAACATGAAGAAAATAAAAATACAGAAATAGAGGAAGCTATTAAAAACACTCAGAAGTCACATCATGATCTTGTCTCAGAAGAGTAATCTAAATAAGAAATTGTGGCTGGAGAGAATGCAACTGAACCGCGCAGGAGAAATTGTAGTGCTGAGATTGATCCACCAAACATAATTGGAGATAGGAGTGCACCCACACAAACAATGAGGATGAGGAATAACATGCAATCTGCATTTCTGTCAGTTTTGGAGCCATCCTCATTCTAAGAAGTTGCAAAGGATGAATCTTGGGTGAAGGCCATGAATGAAAAGCTAGATCAGATTAACAAGAATCATACATGGGATCTTTTCCAGAGACCCGAAGTTCAAAATGTGATTTGTACACAATGGATCTTAAAGAACAATTTTGATGAGCATGGAAGTGTTATCATAAACAATGCTCGACTTTTATGTACGGGGTATTCCCTTATTGACGGTGTTGGTGTTGAATAAACATTTTCTCTAGTGGCTAGAATGGAGTCAATCAATATTTTTTTTACTATGGAACTCCATAGAGGATATAAAGTATATCAAATATATGTCAAGACAACATTACTGAATGGTGTACTCGAAGAAGAAGTCTACATTGAACAAACAGTGGGTTTTGTTCATGGTACTGATAAGACGAAGGACTGCAAACTGAAGAAAGCCCTATATGGTTTGAAGCAGGAACCACGAGCATGGTATTCCCGCCTAGACTCGTATCTCATGAAGCTAGAGTTCAGAAGAGGAGGAGTGGATCACAATATATATGTGAATAATTCTCCAAAATATCAATTCATGGTTTTATTCTATGTTTATGATATCATATTTGGTGGCAGCAGGCAGAAATCAGGGGATGAATTTGACAATCATATGAAATCAGAATTTAAAATGTCTATGATTGGGGAGATCACATATCTCATAGGGATTCAAGTGATTCAAAAGAAGGATTACACATTCATTTTTCACGAAAAGTATGCAAGAGATCTGTTGATGAAGTTTAATATGCAAGACTCTAAACCAATGTCAACTCCGATTGAAGTTGGCACTAAGCTTGGAAATCATGAGGATGAGGCCTCTGTTGATCCCACCATGTATAGGAGGATCATTGGGAACCTACTGTACCTGATAGAGACACGAACGAATATTATCTTTTCCACATGTCTGTGGCCTGCAATCAGAGTAATCCAAAGGAGGAACATATGGTGGAAGTAAAAAAAGAATCATGAGGTAAATTAAAGGTACACATAACTTTGGGATACATTTTTCTGCAGGTGGGAATAGTGAATTATCATCGTTTTCTAATGTGGACTAGGCTAGTGATGTACTAGACAAAATGTCCACCAGTGGTGGAGCTTTCTAAATTGGGTAGAAATGTGTTGGCTGGTTGAGCAAGAAACAAGAAAGTACTTCTCTTAGTACTACTGAAGCTGGGTATATATCCGCCACAAAGGCATGCACTCAACTTCTATGGATGAAGCAACAACTAACATATATTGGTGATGAGGTGAATCAACTAATGGTAATTTACTGTGATAAAAAGAGTGCAATTGATCTCACGAAGAATCATGTTCATCATTCTTATACAAAACATATTGAAATAAATTGTCACTTAATCAAAGAAAAAGTTGAGAAAGGGGTGATTAGAATGGATCATGTGGGAACTGATGAGAAAGTGACTGATATCCTGACCAAGACACTGTCTGCGGCTATATTTGAGAAGCATTGGTTGAACCTCGGTGTTCAGCCACCTCCCTGTGCATAAGGATATTTCACAATACCCCTCTCCCCGATTATGATAACTGTTTTTATCTGTTTATGTATGTGATGCAGGTTTGTGGGGGAGATACTATCCAGGGGTAGTATGATTTGAGCTGAACAATTAACAAATTATCAGTCTTTGGGTTTAGTGTCAATGGGGGAGAGGGGAATAAATTCAGGCATGTTCAGGCATGTAATTCTCATGTGACACGAGGTGAATTTAGTGTCAGTGATAGGATGAGATGGATGGGAAGGAATACATTGGTCATGTAATGCTTCTTGGGTGTCATTGATTATTCCAAAACACCGGAAACCAATTCAAGATTCCTCTCTTGTTTTTTACACCGAGCATTGCTCACATAGACTTAGAGTGTTGGCTGAGTTGATTCTTGAATTTTTTGGTTTACATATGGATGGGGATCTATTGAATTAATTTTCTGATTTCCAACAAACCCAAAGGGGGAGATTGTTGGAACCATGGTCTTCTATACATGAATTGGAGTGTGGTTTGGGTTTGTTGTCAATCCTAAGAAGTAGTTTAGAATGTGTGTCAGCAAAGTGCTTGTATAGGTCAAGTAGATTACAGTATTGAAGGTGGAACCATTTTCCAGTGTTTTCCAAATTTTTGGGCCTGAAAATCGGCAAATGGAGAAATGTGATTTTGGCAAAGAGACCTACGAGAAGTGTACTTGAAGGAGAGAGAACTTGCTCACCTAGTGTTTTTTCAGATTAGAACATGGAAAATGGAAGAGGGATAAGTGTCGCACAAGTATTGGTTGTGTCGCATAAGTGACATTTTTGCTGAGAAATAACATGTGCGTCGGAGCCTAGGATGTTTGGATACTTTCAAACCTATAGTTATTCATGATTAGAACATCAAAATATGGCAAAGGAAAGAGGGTCACAGAAATATTGGTTTGGTTATTCAAGTTAGTTATGCGAAAGAGTCTAGGGAGGTTAGAGATGTGCGCCGAGACCTACGCACCGTGAGGATACTTGTGTGCCTCCGCATAGGGGGTCTAGTTTTCCTATAAATAGAGGACCACCCCTCCTCATTTGTAACAAAGTTAATGACTTATAGATTTTTCGAGCTCCCTTTGTGCAAGTAGTTGATTCACGCAAGTGGTAGTTGGACTGCACAAGTTGAGGCTCCGCGCCAGTTATTGGATGCGCTCCCAAGGAGGTTTGGATGAGAACGGAATTGAGTCAAGTAGGTTTGAAGTTGAAGTAGGAGGTGTCGTGTAGGTGGTTGGTTGATAACTGCGTGCCAGTTTGAACTTGCACCTCGAATTTGTGCCGCACTGGAGACATGTACGCCATGCAGTAATAAAGTGTGCCTGTGTTTTTGAGCTGCGTGAAAGTTGGGAGATTTCCCGGTACCCTTGAAGGGAAAAGATATTTTTCTACAGGAGAGAGTTGGACATCAACAGAGCATCTACACACAACATAGGATGTATTCTTCAGTGATGATGAAGAGACCATCATGTTTATAAACTGAGTGTGACATCACCAAGGGTAGTGAGACAGGGGGTGTCAACTGGAGTGACCTGAGGGAAGCAGTGAGCTATCCCTAAATCATTGTGAAGGCAGTGATCCTGGGATAGAGTGACTATGCTCGATCCTTTGTAATCCACAGCTAGTGATGTTTAGTGGAATTTTGTACGACTGACAACCTATCGGTGTATGATCCTTGGACGTAGCCCTTAGTGGTGAACCATGTAAAAAGTGTTTTGTTGTCTCTTTGCATGTGAATGTTTGCTTTCAGACCATATCCATCATATAGGATTAACAAGTTCCTACCAACGTGGGAACATGATCCATCACTTTAAAAGAATAATTTGACACCCTGATTCACCCCTCCCTTCTCAGAGTGTCCCGGGGTCCTACAAAAAACCCTTGAGAAATAAATTTGTTATATAACAATTTTAAAATTCTTATTCTAATATTAAATCATGTGGATACCCAAAATTGGAAGCAAATTTAGCATATTTTATATAAAAAATAGCAGTATCATTATATAATGAGTAATTATTAACCATGAATAAATGATTAAATTATGAGTAAAAATATATGATTTATTTGGAAAATCAAACATTTGAAAATTGTCTCAAGTAATCATTATTGTGTTTCACTTAAATATATATTGATGATTTTATAATTAGATCAAAATCCATAAAGACAAAAAAAAATAAATATAATGAACACTAATGAGGAATATATGAAATATACAAATATTGATTGGGTTATAGACGAATATAAAGTGTGTGTCACTATTTCTATTAATAAGTAAATTTATTGATGAGGAAGAGTGGGAATGAACACTTTGTCTAATATCTATGCATTCTTCAAATGCCCCTTTGTCATTCTAAATAATAATGTAACATTTATTAATTAAAATTATGATAACATTATTTATAAATAAACAATCCTTCAAAATTTTGTTATAATCAATATTTATTCAATAAATCAATTAATTCTGTTCGCGTTAGATGTTTATGAGATATTTTAGTTAATTTAGTAGATATTTTCATTTATTTAGTGGTAATATATTATGGTCAATATAATATTCTATTATACATTCCTATAATTTCATGGTGGGAATTTAATTTCAATATACTTCAAAACACGTTCAATGATTAATTATTCTAATTGATAATTACAATTCAGATAATATTCCTTCGTTAGATTTTTTAGGATCACTAGAGTGACATGGATTGTTTACATTAAATATATTGATTATCATTATTATATAATAACACTATAATCATATATGTGAAATTATTTTATGAGAAATGTTATATTTAATCCACATATATGATTTAAATAATAACCATAAATCAATATTACTAAAAAATAAAACAACATCATTCACTAAGGTGGTATAAAACTACCATAGTTGATAAACATGATTAAAATAGGTTAATAAAAAATTTAAGATAATAAAGACTTCAATTTTAGAGTATAATTTATGTTCCCTTTTAAATTCAATTTTCATAGATACATATAAAATAGAAGGGGTATGATAATATATGAAATTAGAAAACAAGGGCTTGGAAACACTTACCTCTTTCTTTGAACCACCTATATCAGATAAATCCCAAAGCCTTCAACTGAGGGAATTTTTGGTAGAATAAAGACTAATGGAATTTTCTTCCATTGATTATTGAGTAATTATTTTATATAATTTTTTGAAATTAAATACTTGTCTGTGAGTAGAAATTTGAAGAGGATCGGTTTTTATATCCATGGGGTATTAGTATTCTTGTATAAAATATATATTAGTTTATAAAGGGGTCTAAACACAATGAATAGTGTAGATTAATAGTTTTATTATAAAATTTTTATAAGAAAATATTGGAGTGTTTTACTTTTACATAGACTGATAAACAAATGAGATCATATAAATATTTTATACTAGTGAAATGCCCCAGTATACTTTTATAATTTCTAATAAAACATAATATATGATGTGGAAATTTTTATAATGGTTTTATTTTTTTATGATTTATGTAAATAAATAAATAATATCATAACAATCAGATGCTTTTATAATTTTTCGATTCCAATTTAAAAAATAATGATGTCAAAAAACATAATATATATTAAAAAACAACAGTTTGAAAAATAAAAAAAAGGATTATAAAAAAATCGAAAAATAAAATTTGGGAAACCTAACATCAAATGTAAGGTCCTTTATATCGAATTTATATTAAATATATTTAAATTTAAATATATAAATAAAATCATATCAAACATAGAAAAATGTTATTTACAAATTTAATTTTATATGAGTGATTGTTGATCTATTTCTTTTTATCTGATTTATAAATTATTATAATATATCCTTGAATAAAAATATGTTCCATATTTTTTAATAATAATTATCAAAATTTAATATAGAATTTAATTTATTATAACATAATTTAAAATAAAAATTTTTATCAAATTTCACATTTACCTAGTTTCATTAACATGATTTATGGTATAATATTATTATATTATTGTTGAGTCAATAAGGTTTTCCTTATGACTTTTCCATTCCTTCTTGTTTTGAAAATCACAAACACCTTATCTTTAAGGAAAATCGCTTTTGTAAGGAAAAATTCTTTCTTAAGGAAAATCGCTTTTATAAGAAAAATTTATCCTTATCATATTTTCATTAATATTTTTCTTAAGTATGAAATTCGGATTCACTTTCTCGGATTCATTAAAACTGATAAAAAGCATTCTGTTTTTAGGATTCGGTTCTGGACAAGAACTATAAGGAAGTTTCATTCCGAATTCCAGATATGAATTCTGACTTAGTTCTATTCCAGATTCAGGATACGAATTCTGAAGAAGAATTCTCATTACGAATTCTAATGAAGAAATCCCATTCCGAATTCTCATTACGAATTCTGAATAAGAATTCTCATTACGAATTCTAATGAAGAAATCTCATTCCGAATTCTCATTACGAATTCTAATAAAGAATTCTCATTACGAATTCTGATGACGAATTCTCATTACGAATTCTGTTGACGAATTCTCATTACGAATTCTGATGACGAATTCTCATTATGAATTCTAATGATGAATTCTCATTACGATTTCTGATGACGAATTCCTATTCCGAATTCCTATTCTGAATTCTCATTCCGAATTCACCTATTAAACAGAATCTGATTATCATTGTTTTATACACTCTGAATTCATTCACTCCGAACTTTCACTCCGAAATTCCTATTCCGAACCTTTCTGTTAGAGTTTAAAACGATGTCGTACATTCTGTTACACTTACCTTATTATAAAACGATTTCGTCCATCTTGTTATAAACTAACCGTTGTCTAAGTGAAACGTGTACAGGTCCCTCCGAACTTTAAGGGAAATATGACCGTTGGAGAAGGAGCCGACCTTACCTATAAATAAGAGCTCATTTGAAAAAGCTCGCCACGGATGGATGAACAATTTGGATTTTGTGCATACATGCTGTTGAAGTGATTTCTAGAGAGAGAGTCTCTTATTAACTCTCAAAGCTTCGTGCGACTCCGAATGTTGGTGATTACATTCGAGGGATTCCGGGGATAGGAAGACAGAGGTGCCGACTACCTTAAAGATCGAGGGCTTTCTTGCTGAGAAAGACAGAGGTTGCCGACTACCTTAAAGTTTGAGGACTTCCTTGCTGAGGAAGACAGAGGTTGCCAACTACCTTGAAGTTGAGGGCTTGCGGGGATAGCAAGACAGAGACTCCGATCTTCGTATCGAGGGCTTACCCTGGTGTGGGTAAGACAGACTTGCTTGAAAGTATAAATCAAGGGACCTTTATCCAAGGTTGTTGGATACCCTTCTCTTTGGGTTAAAAGACTATTATCTTGTTACTAGTAGTTTTACTACTTGTCTTTATTCCGCTGCAATTTGTATCTTAAGGAAAGTATAACTTTCTTATACTTCCTTACTTACTCTGATTTGTTTAGATTCTATACGCTTTAAGGTAGAATCTTATATTGTAACTTTTGTTAAGTTTCAATTTCCGGAACCATATTTCTGGAATCTTCTTTTGGAATCTCTTTCCAAGTTTAGTTCGGTGTTAGAAGTGTTGTGAATCTACTTAGTTTAACTTTGTTAAACTTAGTCCTTTCCTTTTCTTAAGGAAACTTTAGTTGTTCATAACTAACTTTAAAGGTTCCAAAGGAATTTTTAAAGTATACAATTCACCCCCCCTCTTGTATATTGAGCATCTCATATTATATTTCGATCCTACAATTATAATATTTATAATTTATTTAATCCTTCATTATATATAATAATTTACATGAATTTCACTACTACAAAAAATTATATTTTTTATTTAAATAGTTAATTAAACTTGTAAATATCAATTATAATTCCAATGGACATATTATTATAATTCAAACTGTAAATAACACATATTTCCTTCACTATTCATTTAATTTATAACAATGTTAATTAAATTTTATTTTAAAATTTTCATTATTATTTTTTATTATTATTTATTTAATAATGATTTTAAAAAATCATGCAGCCCAAAAATTTATGGTTTATTAAATTCATTTTATGTTATTTATTTTAGTTTATTATCCCAATAAATTGTTTAATGTTTCATATATTTTATTTAACCAGAATCATTTTTTATTTTTTCATAAATAAATTATCATTATTTTTGTAATTATATCATGTAAGTAATTGATATGATAGTGTATATAAACATTTGAAAAAAATTTATTTAGAGATGGTGAATTCTCTTAAATAAAAACTCTAGGTATTTGAAAATTATTTCATCAAGGATTATGGGAATGGTTTAAAAATAGTAATATAATTTTTTTTATTGTATGAGAAATTTGGATGATACTACACTTGAATTTTTCTAAAGATTACATTCAATGCTTAATAGTCCTTCCATATTTAAAAAATAATTTTATACCTATAAACATTATATGAAAATGGTTAAAAAAACATTGAAAAAACCATATCATCCAAAAAAGTTCATTTAGATTTACTATTGAATTACCATACACTATGTAAAAAACAAATTAATAAACCAACAATGTAATTAATAACTATAATACTCAATTTTGGATATTTTAAAGGTTATTTTCATAATTGAATGTAATGTATATTTGAAATAGTATAAATCAATACAATGTTAAAGGTATGAATACAAATATTTTACTTTATGTTGATATCTCCAATTTCTTTCATTCATCCCTTAGTATATAAATCAATGTGACCTAGAGAATGTAATAATCTGATATTTTATCTTATTATAATGATTTTTATCATTAATTTTATATGGCTAGTTCTTTTCCTCCTAAAGGTATAATGTTGGATAGAGCTGACACACTTGGTCTTCATAATTTTCAACCACAGTGACATTCCATTTCCATCTTTGTGCCTTTATTACTATTTAATAAAAAGTAAATTATAATGGTCAATAGGGAGAAGATAGTTTCTCTTCCTAATGAGGAATACATTCATTATTCCCATGTATTTTATCTTTTAATCAATGAGAGATCATTTGAATATATGGAATAGGGGAATCTGTGTTAATGTCATTCAGTAACATCCCACCTATAGTATGGAATGTTGTTTTCTATTAATGTAGTTGAGTCCGATGATGTTTCACTTCTATGTGTTATTACATTATATATCTTGGATTTTACTAATATTCTCCATGACAATATCTATGGTCTTCCTCAATATAGGGTTGCAGATTTTATGATTGATCTGGTACTAGGTATGAATCTATATCATTACCCTATTATTGTATATAAATAGTAGATATAAAGTTTATCTAGATTTTTTTAGATGACATTGTGGTGAATGGTATTGTTAACCATTATATTTTGAATTTGGACACTACAACTCTCTGTTATAAAAAGAAAACCTATTTACTCTAGTTGTCTGTAGACTATCATATGTTTAATCAGGTTGTGGTTTTGAATAGGTATCATTTTCCCCATATGGATTATTTTTAACAAGTTAATATGATAAAATTCGTGTTTTAAAATTGATATTCAGTTATAATATCAATAATCATATTTTTGAAGTCTGAATCACCATATATATCCTTTATGTGTATGTATAGATGTTATAACCATCATGTGATGAAATTTTTTCTGGTTATCACTTCATCATTTTTCACATTATTGATGAATTGAAAATTCCATGACTCTTCTATTTTTTGGTACTGTTTTGGGATGATTTATTTGATTATCTGTGATAAAATATTGAGATAGATCCCCAATTTGATATAGTGATGGATATCACGAGGAGTAATTACAAATATGGAATTAATTGAAAATGGTTTAACTAGATCCATGTGGTTTTATTCTTAAGGAATATGATTTTATATAATGATTTATAATTTAATCAGGATATAGTGAAGGATTAATTATCATGATATTATCTATGGAAGATATTTGATATTTTTGGTTTCTTTTGTTTTACTAGATATTACTGACTGTTCATCAATTATTTCATAATCTTTCCATCCCATTTTAAATTTAGTACTTGGAATGGGTTGAATTTCATTTGGGATGCGATGTCTCAATAGTCATTCAATGAGTTGAAATGATTTCTGACATTAGATCCAACTTTTATTTTACCTAAGACTAGTGGGTTATGTAGTTTTTATGATGATTTTATTGATTCTATAGGTTTATTTCATATGTAGTATGATAATGCAGTGTATTAATGCACTGTCCAACATTGACTAAATTAGAATAATTAAGCCAGTTATGGTTTAGATATTTTTAAGGTTATTCACAATCTTAAATTTTTGTAGTTATATCTTTTGAGGAGGATGTTAATAGTTTTATAAAATAATAAGATTATGATCTATCTATTTTCATAGATATACATGAATATATTACATTTACTGTGGGTGGAATACCATAAATAATTTTACATTATCATATCCTACACCCTTGTAATGGGGAACATTACAAAAAACACAGTTAGTAGGAATATACAATTGTAGGATGTTCAATCATTAAAGGAAAAAATGGACCACTTTTAGATCTTCAATTAGTATCACCAGGATACATAGGTGGCTATTTTAGGTATGATTTTTACTAGTGTTAAGTTACTATTATCTTACAGTGATTTTAATCTATTTGATCAATAAAAATATTATAATGTTATGTTAATTTAAGAGCCACACAATGTTTTTGATACCATTTTGGTTGGGTATATCTATTCGGGTGATATTCAATATTTTGAGGATTGGGTTTTTAACCTGTTATCTGTGTGGAGTTCAGTTTTTTATCATTTATTAATTTGGGGTCATTCCTCTAGTATATTTGAAGACGTATAATGAAATGGGGTAATGATTTTGGGGTCTGGGTGTGAAGAGTGACATTAATGATAATGTGTCTCACTATTAGACATGCCAAAGTTAAAGGATGAGAAACCAAAACAATCTAAAATTCTCAATACTATTTTTTTCTAGTTTTTAAATGGGCATTCATGTTTATGGAATTTATTTTTGGATTACAATAGACTCACAGATGGATGAAGATGATATGTTTGGTAATTGATTAGTTAAAAAATTTGGCTCACTTTATTCTAATCAGAGACACCACTAATGATAATTTCCTTGATAATATATATGTTAAGGATTTTTTTTGTTATATGTTGTTCTCTAAAAGTTTTTTTGGTTAATAGAATATAATTTTACCACATGGGTCTAGATGATTCTTCAAGAGGATTTGGGGATTCAGGTGAAATTTATTGCAACTTACCATCCACTTTTAAACGACTAGATTAGACATTTTATTCATCTCGTGGTAGATATTCTCCAAGAAAACATCTTTTATTTATCTTATAATAGGATATCCTACTCGGAATTGTTTAGTTTTATTATAATAAAAGTTATTATTAGTCAATTATAATGGATCCTCTAAATTTTTAATATGGCAACCCATGTTGGTCAATCCTGTTGGAAAAATGTGGGCGGGGAATCACTTGTTTGAATAAGTGTCATTTTGTTGTTTTTCACAATGATTTAGATATACACTATAATTGGGTTATAGTTTAGAGTTGACAGATACAAATTGTGTATCAATAACATCATCCTATGGAGCATTATGTTGGAAACCGGGTTTTCTAAAAAATTTATCGCTACATGGGTCACCACCATCTTGTAAAATAGAGAATGCTAGATTTGATATATATTTTTCCAAAAAAATTCATTTATTAGATTTGTATGGTTTCTTATTAGCTGTAATTTTATTATTTAATTGGTTGGTATTCATGATATATTCAACATGACTCTCCAATTGATGTTCCATCATAATCCATCTCACATTCGGAGTTGGGAAGTGGTCGAGTTAGAGCTAGATGTTTATGTTGTATTGTATATAGGAGAGTTAATAAACACATAGGTTGATATCATAAAATATATTATTATGGATACATGTGTTAGATTCTCCTGATTGATTGGATCAAAGCCGTTAATGAAGGATTAGTGGTATCACCTCTTTATAGACATCATTCCACCTACATGAATACTCATGCATGAAACATACAATGGTTCAGATTTTTTTAACATACCATTTCCCTATTATAGGTAGTTATAATCTCTCTTTTTTACCAATTTTTTGATCTTTTATTAATTCTTTGGATGGGGATCCTTTTCTGGTAAAATGACCTTATGCTTTGGGATGGAAGATTTTTGTAATTAATGGTGTCAATGTATAAATGATAAAGAATATTTAGAGGATGTAATTTTTGTCATGGGTTGATCTAAGGTGATTTTATAGGTATTTTTATCAAATCATCACACTCAGTGATTTCATTCAATGAATACATCTTTTTTTGAATATGATTTCAAGCTAATGTAGTGAATTATTTCAGAACATGAAATGTTTATACACCTAGAGAGTATGTCATTTATCATAAAGGTATATCATTAGATAATTTAATCTATTATTTTTCTTTTATTATCAAATATTATTAAATATGGAACTAATGTCATGATGGGTTTTTAAATGAGGTATGTGTTGTGATTTTTTGTTTTATCAAAGTTATAATTATGATTTTGTTTTTATTCAACCAGATACCTCTCTCTTGAACCCTATATCATATCCTTGTTAATTTTAGTTTCTATATTCAATCCAAATAATTTTTTTAGTTATTGATATTATTTATTGGTTAATTTTCCCTCTATGGTTAAGTTATCGTTCATCCTCTTCATTTTTAGTAGTTGTAGCAGTGGGTTTTTTCTTAAATTTTGATCCGTTTGATATTTGGCATTGATTTATCTTGATCATTTCCATGTATATTATGTGATATTACTCTAGAGGAGAACCATTTTTTATGCTACCATGTGTGGGATTCATTAGCAAAATGTTTTTTATCTTTTATGGTGACGATTTATACTTATTTCATGGATTTAAAGATGTAAGGAATGATTCTAGGCCCTCCATTGATATCATTTCATTCTTCCATGTTGTTGGATCAAATTATAGGCATGTGTGAAATGATATTTATGTAGGGGGGTCCATCAATAGAAAATATTTGATGAAAATTGATTTCACTATTATTATAACAATATTTTTATATAAAATACAATGATTGATTGAATATATTTTTTTTGTGGAAATTGGATATTCTGATAAGATGGGATTCAACATGTTTTGGAAAAATGAAATGTATTTTCATCGAATGTTGAAATGGATTTTTTAAAATTATAATATTTTATTAAAATTTTATAAATTTTGAAAAGGGTTATCGTTGGTTAATTTTTTTGAAGATTTAGTAATTGTACTCCACTGTTGATGTTATCGGGGGTTCACTCATGAGATGTTCTGTAGCTCCATACTCAAATTATTATAGGGAATTTGTATAACTATTGTGTGTTTCAATTGATGGAGTTCTCATTTACTATAAATATTTTAATCATATGTCTAGGGATTTTATCCATGTTATTGGCTATGCTTGAGTACATGTTTTCTATGTTTTCATAATTTTTTTTAATCCTCAGCAGATGTAACCTATGCTTTTTTGTTTCGATATATTTGGATGTGATATAATATTTGATTTTTCATTTTTTTACTAATTTCATATATAATAAATTATTTGAATATATTTTAAATATGAATTGTTGTATCTGAGTAAAAAGGATATCTGATTAACTTAATTTTCATATAAAAACTATTTAACTGACTATCATGCCATGTTTTAATTAATGATTAGCATGTCTTACTTATCATATAATGACATCTTATAAAACACCTGGGTGGATCTCTACTATGACTATTTAGTTCAGACCCATCACATGAATTTGGTGGTTCAAAATCCTTGTTATTTCTTTCATTCAAGGAATGCAATGGTGTCGTAGTTATGTAGTGAGATTTTCATAAGATATTAATTGAAACATGGTGGTGATATTGTGGTAGTTCTCCCATAATATCACATAGAATTGATAATTATCTTTTTTTAACTATGATTATTTAATTGAACCTTGGATATTATTTTTCTACATTTGGATTGAATCACTTATAGTATTTATTATGTTTTTTATTATTTATTTCCTACATTCTTGATCTCTATTTCTCTCTACTTCATACATGTGTGTAATGTGTCATACTTCGGGTTGGGAGAAATCATCCCCTATATCGGGTTCTCATGTCTTTGTGCTAGTATCAAACCAAAAATTATTGGTAATTCCATTAATGTACGTGTTTTTTGGGTTTGGTACCCATTTTTTGTGTTATCTGGGTATGATTCTCTATAATACAAGTGATGCGGTAACGAAAAATGAATCACTTCACATTCTGAGGTGGTATCCCGCTATGCATGGGAATGATGGTATCATTTTTATATATATGGTATGGTAGTAAATAATTTGTTATATTACATTTTTATAATGATTAATTTTCATTAATATCATGTATTAATGTTAAATCCATTTTCATGAATAGTTGTGAGGGGCAATGATGGAATGAAATTAATATGTTCATGAGGTGGTATTCCACCATACAAACGAATGATGGTTTTTGTTCCCATTTAATGGATTTAGAGATGGATTTAGTTAATAAAATTAATATAATGAAAACATAGAATATATTAGATACTTATTTTATTAAATTATTATTATTGAGTAAAATTTGTTTGGTTGTAGAAGAATAAATAAAAAAATTCTTCGATATGAATTATACCTCTACATCAGATCACAAATTTAAAAATTATATAAAAATCCTTTTTATAATTGATTTCTGATAAAAACATTGATTTTTTTACTATAGTGTTGTATGGATTCATTTGGTTATGTCATTTATGAACTAATTTATTTTGAATGTGTGGAATGTTAGAAGATTTGAGGATCCATTTTATTGGGTATGATGAGTGAAATTTTTGAAAATAGTAAAAAATCTTCAATAATTTGATGTTAAAATAAATCTATGTGACAAAAATTTTGAAAACTAAATTATCAAAGGTGATTATAGGGTGGTAAAAACCTCTAAAATAAAATTAATAATTATTAATCACGTCAGTCCATATAAAAATTTAGTTTAACTACCCCATCCTATATATCTGTGTTAACATGAATCATAGTTACAAATTTTTTAATGTTACAATTAATCATTTTGAGAAAAAATTACGTTGAAATAAATATATAATAAATATTTTTAAGAACAATAATATGGAGTCAATTTTAAAAAATTAAATTCAAATAGGTGGATGAATTTAATTTAAAAATTATCATGCGAATGTGTATAAGAACGAGTTTTCCTAAAAATTAATTTTTATCGATGAAATAATTTAATAATGACTATATGATAAGTAAGATAATTTAAAATGATATAAATTTATATTTTATGTCATATCATATATAAATTTATTTTACATCAATCCAAATTAGGGCACACTATTATGGGTTAAAATTGAGAAACATTATATAGTTTAAAACAGTTTACAAAAAATGTGTTTTAAATACTAAAAACAATAAAATATTAAAATAAAAAAAAATTATTATTGAAATATATATATATTTTTTAAATATTACATAATATTATTTATATTACTTTTAAATATTACTAAAAGTATAATTGGACTTTAATATTATATAATTTATTATAAATTATTTACAGTTTTATATAAATCATATTTTTAAACAACTAAATGAAAAATTAATATTTTTAAAAAATGTTAAATTATCAAAAAAAAATTATTATCTCTATGATTATTTAAAAATATATATTCAATTTAGAAAACAAAATTTAAAAATTAATAATAAATGTGTAATTATATTTTTGTATAAGAAGTAGTAAAAATCATAATTAATGGAAAACTATTTTTCATGAACAACATTTCAATAATAAGATTTATTATTTATTTATCATTTATGTATAAATTTATTTATTAATTTATATATGTTTCATAATGTTTTTTAAATTATTTGTACCCTTTAATTTAAAAGATGAGTTAAATCAGTCACATTTCTGAAAGAAGATTTTATTTTTATATTATGGTATGTTTATACTCAGTGTAGTGTGTTGAACACACAATCCAATAAAATTTTATTTTAAAATGTTAGGGGGTACATTAACCACAAATAAATAAATTATTTCCTCAAAATAATATCTAGTACATAATAATCAATGGATTGAAATTTGAAAAATTTCATTGTGAAAAAACTACATTGAAAAACGGGTTAATAAAAAATTATCTTAAATGAGGGAGAAGAATAAATAATGGTTATCTAAAAAAACCTAAATTAGAATTCATGTAGGAGAACACTGGTTTTACTTGAAAATATGTTCATGGTATAGGAAATGAAATAATATGTTGTGTGATATAGATCATTTATCACAAGAAAATGACTGATTAAATGAATGTAATTGACCAAAAACAATAAATTTTTGATGAATTGAAGTCTATTTATTCATTGGATTTGATGAAAATATGAAGAAATCTTTATTGAAGATCCTTTTCTTGGTGTTGATGGATTCATTTACAAATAATTTGAATAATATAATAAAATATAACAAGTTGATATCATTTTAATTAATAAAATATCATTTTTAAGGATTTGATCATAGTCAAATGTTTTGTATTACTCTATGTAATTAATATCCAATATTAATTTTTTATTCATTTTGCACTAAAATTAAATTTTAATGGATTACATGACTCTGTACTATGAAATAAATTTATTCATAACTTATTTATAGATTTATTAAAAAATCTGAAATTGTTAGAACATGATAAGATAGTTACACAAATGAATATATGCATATTTATATCCCAAATTCAACAATAATACCAGCATATTACATATATATTTCCATAATTAAATAACATTATATCCCAAATAACCCCATTTACATCAACATTAATGAAGTATTTGACCTAAAATTCCATCTCATAACCTTAACCTTATATAAAAAATAACATAATAGAATTCATCTGAAATTATCAATTATTTTAAATCAATAATATATATATATATTTATTTATTTATTTAAACCCAAAAAACCATTTAAAAAAATTTCATTATTATCCTTAAATTGCACACTTTTAAAACATAAATGTTAGGGTCTATGATTTTGAACTTATGACCAACATTAAACACATAAACCAATGATGTTATCCATAATTCTTATGATAATTGTGGATCAATAAATAATTTTTTTATCCAAATTATTTAAATTATTTTGAATAAAATTGAACCTTCATATGTATAGGGGATATACCATATTTTAAAATATTTTCTCAGATAATTTCCATGTTCCTAACATATATGAAATCAAATTAAATATAAATTAGAATCTGTATGGCATACATTTACAATTATAAAATTTATTCCCTTCTATTTGAGATAATATTATAAGTGATACTACCCATCATTTCAATATGTATTATCTAGGGCTAGATTTGTGTATCCTGAACCATTGTGTTTTTCTAAGGCTTGTGGAGCTTAGAGGAGGTTTGGAAGTGGTTTGGTGGGTCTTAGATTGAAAAAATGGAAGTAGTAAGATAACATTCCATGTATCCTTTACATGTAGTGTATGTAAGGTTCATGTTTTGATAATGAATGATCACAGGATGTTTCATGACACGTAAATATTCACGGATTAGTAATCAAAAGGACTTATGATTTTCATAGTGCACCGTACCTCAATTATTACTAGTCTATATGTGAATTAAAATCCTTGTAATTCCATGAGATATTAAATCATTAAATGTTTAATCCACTAATGTTTTATCCAATCCCTAGGCCCCTCTTCTCTCTTACATGTTATTCTAGAAGAAGTGCGACTCCTATCTAGGAATTTTGAGATTCCTTCAAATGGGATCAATCATTATCATTTCACATTTGATCTGTGGTATTATGTGGTGATATATGTCTTGTTATAAATTTTTAATAATATATTCTAATAAATTTTTATATTTTTTCCTCAAGTATATATTGTCCATGAAATGGAGGATGAACTACTAGGTTTTTAATGGAGTCTTCATGGTGGTTTTTAGGTCCAGTTTTGATGTGGTGTCCAAAAATAGATTCTATTATTCTGGGAGAAATAATCAAAGTCCCTAATTTTTTTTCATTATCATGTGAATAAAATTGATAGATTTTGAATTCGGGTATTCACTAATTACCTTTTATTTAATAATGAAATAAAATGATAATGTGTTATCCCTTTGGATGGTAAAAAAATTAACATAATAACTATTTAACTAAATTTTTTAATTGAGTTCTATAACATGTTGTAGATGTTGCTGCATTATAATGTGACAAAAGTTTTCCTCATGATGTATTAGATAGCATGATATCTATGTGGTATGATTTGATAGAACAATGTTCTTAATGGAATTGTTAAACGACTTAACTCAAGAATTAATTGATAATTTGTTATTTTATTAATTATTAAATTATTCTCTATATAATAATTTGACTAATATAATTTGATGATAATTTAATTATTCCAGTGAGAATGTTTAACTGAATTTGTAATCTACCATGCGATTTTTTGAATTGATATATAATTTTTTTTAGTTTTATGAATCATAATAAGAATTTAAAAGGCATGTCAACATAGAATGATATTTATCTAGTTTTTTTGAAACAATAATAAGTGCATATCGAATTTTCTTACACTTATATCTTGTTATATATTGATTTTTTGGGATACCCATAGTAGTAACTTGTTCATAAATGTATCAATTAATTAATGATAGAGTAATAACCGATGGTGTGATAAAAAAAGGTACATTTTGGGGATTTAGTTTACTATTTTCATGAGAAGACATAGTTCCTTGTTCTCGGGAATGTATTGATTTCTTTCATGAGAAGGATGAGTGACTTGTTTTGAGTGACCAATTAACCTATTCCATTCTTTTTTTCCGGATGATTTTTGATGTTCTTGTTATATGAGAATATGTTATGATCCCAACATGGTTTATCATATTGTGCTAATGTGTGATTTGGGTTGGGGAGGCATGGATGTGATGTGATCTTGAGATGGTTACTATGATATATGGGCTTGGTGGATCTGATGGTGTGGCAGTAAATGAAACCTATGATGGAGAGAATCATCTATATATAAATGTCATTTTGGTGGATTAAATTAGAGATTATAGAGCTAGATAACATGGTCAACACCATTAATGAGATTCGGATTGTAGGTATGCACACTTATGAATATATTTAATGGATAAAGGATGATTTTCACATTTATCAATATTCGCATCCCCACTACTTGAAAATGTTGGTGTTTCTTGGTTTTATATTTCCTCATGGGGGTTTTTTAGGATGGAATTCCTAGTGTCATTGTATATGGTATGATAATAATAATTACAAAATAAATTTTATTACCCATGAGGTCGGTTATTGAAATAATTTCATTATATTATGATTATAATCTTGATTATACATTTAAAAGGCTTGGACTTATGCCAAGAAAGTAAATAATTTACACTAATAATGTATTATATAGTAATGAAATATAATCATAAATAAAGTTAAATAATTAACTAATGGTTAATAAATTAATTAATGGAAGGAAAGATTCAAATAAATGAATAAATTTAATATAGATTCTTTATATTCAGGTGTTCTTTTAGCGAAAATGGTCTTAAATGTGGTGTCAGGGAGAATGAGTATCATTATATGTAGTTTAGTTTAGAACTCACTTAGACCCATAGTGTAGTTTTTTACTATAATATATAATGTACATTATATTATTTCATATTATAAAAAACACATCAGTTAGGAAAACTGAGTCATATTTGATAATAGGTGGGTACATTCCCCAACTTCCTTGTGGTAGGATGGTTGGTAGACATGGATGTGCCATGTCCATTTTAATTTATCAATAAGAAGGAGAGGGGAGAATCAGTTATATTTTTTTTTTGTTTTTCCATGAAACAATCATTACCTCATATTAATTATTTAATTCCCTTCTAATGTAACCATTCAGATAAAATCTATAAGAACAACAGTATTTACAAGTTTCATTATTCAATAATAATTACTATATACTTGTTAAGGTTTGGAAATGATCCAATGCACAAAATACAACATAAAACAATCATTGCATGAAAAATGAATAATATACCCTATCAGTCATGTATAACTATAGAAAAAATACAAATTTATGTGTTCACACATGTAGCACAAATAAGGTAAACAAATATTCTTGTAACAATGAATGATACATGTGATCCTTTTCAACATAATGTTTTTCCATATATAACAATTCATAAATTTATTACCCAGAATATGGTATGAACATGAAGGATATTGATATAAAATTCAAATTCATTATTCTATTCTAATCTTCTCACTCTTATTCATTAAATCCATCAGCCCAATATGACCTAACAAAATTCATATTGAAATATGATTTCCCAATATGATGGATGTAGCTCTATCAGAATACAATTGAGAAAATTGAGTACACTTCATTCCTTAGTCCGGAAAACCCAATTTGTAAATTATTGTTCAAATTAATTCAACTAGATTTTATGACTATCCGAATATTATTACAAGAAGAAAATTATAGGAAGATAAATATGATGATTATGGAATATATGTACTATTGACTAATAGTGTGATCTAGTCACTTATCATTCACTTATATTCATAAAAAATCCAACGATTTTCTAGGTGACCCATGGATGGTTTGGGAAGGAATCAAAAAATCTATAATGGTCAGCCAAATTAACCCAATTCTCGATTTCCGATGAAAATTTGGTGATAATAGGGTTTCTAAACTATTATAAAATCTTCACAATTCTTATCAAAACATTATATCTAATTTAGAATTTATTTTTCTCTTTCTAAATAGTATACTATTTCAAAATATGATTATATCATTCTGATTCTATTTCTCTATTATGATTGTTGAATACGATCTACAGGATGAATTTTCTTCAGCTTGTATTTGATGTTTATTGAATCACTTAGAGAGACAATAAATGTTCATTTAATTTCATTCCCCCTTTGGAAAACACATTTATCAACCTCCTTCATCCCTCATATAATTCATCTATTCTTATAATTCCACTATTGATTTATAAAAAAATCAATTAATCCTCATTGAAATTTTTTACTATATTGTAGATCACTTTGTTTTATTTTCCACGTAATTATTTATCTGAATTTAATGGCATTCTTAATCTGATCAGAATATTTTGTCTAAATATGATACCATTTTGGAACTATTTTTTCTTTTCACACCATCTTCCATCATTCAGAATCTTCAACTTTTATCATGAATTCATAAATGAATTTGAAATCATTGAGGATCATATTTATCATCATCATAAATTTTGAGGAATAAATTTTAACATCCCTTTCTCCCATCATCACACTTCATTCCTTCTCATCTCAAATATTATTGTCCCGAATACAATTTTCATGATTACGATTTGGTTCAATGTGATAATAATAACCCATCATTATTTCTATCTAGATCTGTTCAATATTAATATGATCGATATAATCTATTTCACTCACACTTTCATTCATCGCACTTTCATCATAATTTTCAAAACATACTTGTGATTTATGATAAAAAATGATCAACAAAGAATCATTTCAATTGATTTTCCATTGTCGCATAAACGTTAATGCTGGAAACTATGATTATGTATCAACCATATTCAAGGTGAATATGATGAATATTTACATTACATAATATTCTTCAACAATACGATCAATCATCTCATTTCCTATTTAATTTGAATATGATGAGACTATTCTTCAAGCTATCTTCAGCAAAATATGATGGACCGTATAATGCATTATGGTTCTGATTCTATAAATCCAATGGTCAGTCTAAATTTCACTAAATACAATGCGAGGTGATTTTCCAATCTTTCATAAACTTATTTGAAAAAAAAGAAACTATGGAATATAAACACCCTCATCATCATCTTTTTTTATCCAATCTCCCCTTTGAATTTTTTGAAAACTATGTTTTATATATCAAAGAAAATTCTATCTTCAAGGTGTTGATCGCTTATCAACTATAAAATGAATACATTAGATAAAACACTATAGGAATAAATAATCATTGATTGAAAATCCATGATGTAAAAAAGTAGTGATTATGACAAACTTTTCCATATTCATCAACATTACTTCTTCATTCTTTCAGATTTCTTGAAAACAAATTCATTCATACACCCACTCCTTCAAATAGTTAGAATAGTTCACATACAATACAATGATGATTTCAAATCATACCCACAACACCATATTTTTCAATGAATAAAAATATAAATATTTATTAAACCATTCAATTATTCTACCCCTAGAAAATTAATTCAAATGGTAAGATGAGATATGAAAAAATACACATACATCATGTATAGAAACCCATGGTAAAAAAAATTGAAAACTATTCCTTCAGTAAATGATTTTACAAAATTAATCCAACTTGTTTAGATGTAGGATTATATTCTAGCTCCAATAAATTCTTCTCCACATTCTCTTTAGTTAAATGATATTTGATATGATTATGTTTTGAATGATAAATTTGAACTGGAATCCTATTGACATTGATTTTACAATGGATGTCACAATCCATGACAAAGGGTAACTTCGCTTCAACAAGTAAGTATTATATTTGATTTTTATCCACATAATTAGAGTAGTGTATTGATTTGTACCAATATACAATCCTTCAACCATACTGAGTGTTTCAAAATTATGTTTCTTTTTTTTCAAACGAACAAAATTTATTCCCAAAAATAATACACCAGTAGATGTGGATGTTCCATTATCAACATCTCATTTCAAATAATCATCTAAATACCTAAAAAATTCAATACTATATGAGATCCCATACCATATTCCAAATACAATTATGAAATTGATATTTATGAGAATTATTTTTCCAGAAAGTAAATTTGATTCTTATGGAGAACAAGGAAACAATGAAATATGGTAACAACATAAACAATGTCAGTAATTGAGGGATTAAAATAAAACTAAATTCCAACCAGCTTCCAAATTTCTTTTTAATTCACTTCTTTTCCTTATTCATCATTACTCATCTTTTTTCCTACTACATTTTGTGTGGAAATAGGTTTTGAGTTATCTTTTCCTAACCACTTCCGAAGTTACATTGAAAACATTTCTTGTGAACAGAAAATATATTTCTTCTTATGAAAAATTTTTAACCAAAAAATGTATTTCAATTCCCCCAACATGGAAATTTCAGATAACATTTTCATCTCTTCGAAAAATCATTCCAAACATCTATTATCATTCCATGAAAAAATAATGTAATCAACATAAAAAATTATATTGGGGGAATACTCTTTACTATCCCTAATAAAATGATTTTAATCAACTTGTCCTTTATTGAATCTCATCTTTATTAATAAAGCATCCAATTTTCAATACCATTCCCCTAGATATTTTTTTTACAAAAAACATTTTTCATAATTCTTCTCACATAACATTCATCATTCCAAACAACAAATCTAGATGTTTTTTCATTGTACATTTCCTCATCATGATATAAATTAAAGAATGGCGATTTTACATCCATCTGAATGATATTGTATCCAAAATTTTGAACAATAACATGAAATATTCTAATTGTTTCTAATCATAACACTAGGGAAATGGGTTCATCAAAATAAATATGTTCATTTTGTGAATTCTCTTGGTAAACAAATCTTTCTTTGATTCTTAACACTTCACCTTATATATAAACTTGTTTTAGAAAACCCACATTTCCAATAATTTTTTTGATTTATATATTGGGTAAGAGTTACCTTGTATCATTCTTTTCTATTTTATCCAACTCTGCATTCCTGGCCTTGATCAATTCTGAATACTCAAAATCGTATTTTACCTCAGTCATCATTACTTTTGTGTATGTAGATGTATGTGTTATATAATTTGTTTTAATTATTGTTTTAACCTCTAATATTGATCCCAAATGATATTTTGAGATTTCACATAATTCCACAAACATGGATATTGTTTTCCAACATCATCCACATCACTAGAAATAGATGATTCCAATAACACTTCTTGATATGGATTACAATTGATTGTATCCTTAAAATAATTGTTTTTCATTATCTTGCTCAGCTTCCATTTCTAACAATGTATGATTGTCTATATCATCTCTATCAATTACATTCACATTAATAAAATCAAAAATAATTTTTATTATTTTTTGATGATTATATATCCTATATATTCTAGATCATAGCCATGAAATATTACAGCTTCTCTATTATATTCGAACATTCCATCGTTTCCACCTTTTCTATTGGCAATACATGGACTCTCATGAAAACTAAAATGATTCAAAAATGGAATATTTCCATAAAAAATATATATTCTAATATTTGAATTAGTATTATATGAAAAATGATTCTGTATATAAATAATAGTACAATTTTATTGTGTCCAAATGTATTGAGTAAGTCCATGTTCATGTAACATAGTTCATCTCATTTCCACCAATCTTATATTCTTTCATTCTGCAATGCCATTTTTTAGGAGTGTATAGATAAATATACTCTTTTTTAATTAAATGATTCTCTAGATAAATTTCAAACTCTTAGATTTTGTATTCACCATCATTTTTGGTTCTCAACTTCTACAAATAATAAAAACATTATTTTTTTTGGCAATTCGTCTAAAACATATAATTATATTCAAAGAATATGATTTATGTTTAACATACAATACATAGGTAGTTTGTGTAAAATTATCAATGAGGGGGATTGTTTACATATCTCATTTTTTTTATTTTTTTCCATTGAAGAATATATATAATTATTAATCATCTCCATGGGTTGTCTTGATCTAATCTCAACAATCTTATGCACAAATTTTTCACTAATTTCTTTCAAAAAAATAGTGCATCACCAATAAATAGTTATTGGAAAATCAATAATGTTTTTAATACTATATCTTTTATATAACATTCTCATGTTTAATTGAAACATGTCTCTTAGCCTTTTATTCAACAATTTATTTATTTCACTACACTCATGTGACATGAGTTTTTTATTTCACCAACCTGAATCAAATTTCATTTCGTAACTTGGAATCTTATAAAAATATTTCTAACTTCATTAATTTTCATAGTAAACCCATATTTTTTGATGATAACATTGTTACCCAAATAAAACTATTATGAAAAATTCAGAAAATTGTGTTTCAACCTATCAATATTCAATATATTCTTCGAATTCATATTTTCTATTCCAATGATGACTGATAGTACACCTCAAATTTTCATGGATTCCTCATTTCAAAATAGTGATGTCCCTCCATTTAAATCAAACACAATTTTCATTGATTTCAAATGCCATGTCATGTAAGATGAAAAACCACAATTAATAAATGATCAATGATCTCTTTTTTAGCTCTCGATATGGTTTCAACAACAAGGTATTTTTCTTCTTCCTTTTAATTCTTTAGTATCGAATTATGTTAATTTTTATGAATCAATTATTGTAATAAAAGAAACTAGACATACTTTTTATTGATGTCCAGGTCATTCACATCATTCAAAATATCTTTCCAAAGGCTGAAACCTATTTTCAATATTAACATAAACCTTTTTATGTTTTTTTAAAAACCATTAATGAGTTATTTATTTATGTAGATTGATTCTTTTCAAACATATCCTTAAATAACATATGGTGGAATAGAAATGTTGCTGGTCAAACCAACAAATGTTTTTTGTTTTCCCAAATCCATCACAATACCATCATTAGACAAAAAGGTGTATTTTTCCCTGAAACATCCATACATATTGAATATTTATTAGGTTTCTCAATAAAATTATTTTTCTCCTTTTATGAGCCGTCAACCATTTGGGTATCAATCCGATTATAATTCATCTTCTCAAATTTATCGGATTCATAAGTAATGTAAAATTTTATGGATATTGAAAAAACATTTTTAGTCTCATCATACATTTAAATTTATATAATCATTATGTTATCAATTGTGGCCACATACTTAACATTCCTAGTGTTATTATTCTCATAAACAATTTCATATTTCTTTTTAGCCTTTAAATGTACCTTTTTTTAACATTCTAAATATTCTCATTTATACACATTCATGATATTTATGAACAGAAAACTTGAATCAGATATTAATCATATCAACTTTTTGTAGATTGTTATGGAAATGCTCAAAATATTCTTCCTGTTCTTTTATCTTCTCTTCTAGATACTCATTAACATTATTTTCTTCACCAAATTTTTTATTAAATCCTCAATTTATTTTACCAATATCACCCAATAATCTAAAAAAACATTCATGAATTTATATTGATAAAAATCCATATTTAATTTTTTTTTTCATTTCAGTCGATTTTACATTTCATAGACATTACATGAAATCTTATTTCAAATGAAATTAATATTTATTTTCATCTTCATATGAACTGATACTTCTCTATTATTCATCATTCATTATTTTAGTAATAGTAATCTCAATACTATGATAGATTTATTTTATATATTTATCATCAATTTATTTTGTTTCTTCATCATATGAAAGAAAACATCTATTTTAGATTTAAACAACAATCATTTTCCCCTATGGAATTAAATTTCCATTTATTATCCTATCTCTCCCATGATATTCTGGGATTTCGTTATTCTTCATCA
Organism: Viscum album; assembly: GCA_963277665.1. Lineage (NCBI taxonomy): Eukaryota > Viridiplantae > Streptophyta > Magnoliopsida > Santalales > Viscaceae > Viscum > Viscum album. Next base: position 2,039,739,058 of record OY728121.1, read on the forward strand.
CTATCCTATTATTTCATTCATCATGGAAAATTAAACCCACAGTGTCTAATGGGTCCACATTCAATTCATTTTAATAGATATTTCCCCTTGAATTTCCATGTACCTTGTATCAAATTTGTAGAAAATTAGGATAAAATACATTCATTATTTTTACATACCTAATTTATATAATTAGAATCACCAGCATCATAATAAATTAGAATTATATTTCAATATTCATTATTTTTAACACCAAAAGTCTTTTCAATATTAAAATATGTTTTTCATTTCATATCATTCTCCCATATCTTTTTGTAAGGGTTGAGATTATGATGTAATTCATCTAGAGAAGATGTTTCATGATAATTGTCTTCCAATAAAGTAAAAATTTGCATCTAAATTTAGGGAAACAATTACCAAGATCTTCCCAACAATTATAGAATAATCTAAATTTTCATGAAGACATACCCAAGTAATGAGAATTTTATTTACCATGGAAAGGATGACCCCTATATATTAATATTCAACCATCTTCAAAACTTCATAATACAATCTTTTTATTTTTATAATTTACTTGTTTAATTTGGTTTTTTATTGGTATTTATTTCTCAATTTATCCAATATTCTTTTCATTATTATAATACCTTTCATCCTTAAAATTTCACTTTCAAAAAGTGATGATAGTAAATCATATATGTTTCTTCGATTTTTTTTCATTATTCGTCGTATCAATAGATGATAGAGGAGATTTATCATCAATTGGATGAAATCAGACAATTTAAACTTCAAAAACATCATAAATGATAGAAATAAGATTGGTAAGTATTATATAATTCCAAAAATGATAATCGATACCATAAGACACTTGATATGATATACTGTCAAAATAATTAAAATTCTACATTGGAAAATAATAAGAAAAGTGAACCTACTCTCTAATAACACATGAATTTTATACTTCATTGTATTTGTATCACTGAGAGGGAGTGGTACTATTTTATTTTCATTTTCTTTTAAACAAAATTTTTCACATGTTAATGATTTAATTCCCAATTTAATATGAAATTCAAACAAAAATTCATACAAACACATGTATTTACATAGTTCATTATTAAATAAGAATATCTAGATCCATGGTATGGTTTATAAATTATCTAACAACACACAGCCCACTAGAAAACAATCCTTAGATTAAAATTATTAGGATATAACCTTTAACTCAGGTATTAGTATATAAACAATCCAATAGTGTGTGTGCTCCCTCTTAGCACAAATAGGGTAAAACCGTATTTGGTTAATACATCATGTTACATGACATTATTTTCAACATAAAAAATGTTGGTATTTTATATAAATTATTCAATTTATTAACTAAAATATAATAAGACTATCATAGAAATTGTGAAATAATTCAAATCCTATTTTCCATTTAAATCTTCTCACTCTTATTTTCATCATCCAATCACCAAATCTAATCAGCCTACTCTAATAATAAATTTTCTTCAATGAATATGATAGATGTAGCTCTATTATAATATGATCATGTCAACTCAGAACCCTTCTGTAACATCTCTGTTCTCGATGCCGCCCAGAGGTTCCTCATACCCAGTTTTTCACATGGCCTCAACCACATTTCCACAAAATCCTATAGGCTACCAACTAGCTGCCAAGGCCTTGGGTGTGATAGTGGAGAAAAATTCCCTCATTATAAGAGTAATGCATCTGAAATAATTAGATAACATTAGAGGAAGAAATAATAACATGCATTAGTAAAAAAGTAGAAAAATTAAAGTAACAAATAATAGGAACACATATTTAAATAATTCATGATACACATGTCTTGGAAAGAATAAAAACAAGTGACAATGCTGGAATACTGTAATAAACTAATGTACTACGAAAAGAATAATCTCCAGTAGCATTGTAATCCTCAGGTTGGTCCCATGCTCGTAAGATCAACAGTACTCATGTACCTGACGTAGAAGGTATCTCGCCCTTATCTATACCTGCAGAAATATAATATGTTTGGTCCCAAATGCATGAAATAAACAAGGTGTGAGAGGAATCCCAGTAAGAAACCACCAAACATGTTGTGCCTAATATTCAATGAATATACATGGTGGGAAATAATAATAATGAAGTTGTAAACAAGGATTTACTCAAAATATAACGTTCATAAAATTTCAATTGCATTTATTTTCATATATCAAGTAAGTGGCTAATCAATTACTAGTAACCCTATGGGATGTACTCACAGCCAAACCACTATTTTTCAACTAAAAAATAGAATATAGCCTCAAGTAATTACTCACAGTCTAACCCCTCTAGTTCATATTTAGTAAAGACTCTCTGAAGAAGAACTCACCATCAATCCCCCTTGTGGTCTTGTATCGGTAACTATATACACTATTAGGAAACACTCAACATCCAATTCTCCATGTGGTCTCACAATGTGGAACTACAGATACACTGAGGGAGAACAATGTCCATCCCCCCTATGGTCTCACAACGTAAATGTCTAAAAACACAATGGAGAATCCATTAGTGTCCATTCCCCCTATTTTCGACTACACTAGGTTCTCACAACACTGTGTAAGTCAATCATTCACAATGATGTTCAACATCCAATGTAAACCTTAAAAACAATTTTCCTAAATTCTTTCATGAAATACATGGATAAACATCTACATGAATATGACAACATCATATAATATCACTCAATCCTAAAAACACTAGATTTCGAATACAAGCATCCTCACCAGAAAATCTAAACCAAATGTTCAATATCAAAACAATAATTGTAAGCACATCCATAGCCTAGAAAATAACCCTATTCACAATTCAACAACCACTACTCAGGAAAATAAGGCAAAAAAGATATTAATAGGGCTAAAATCCCTAACCACGTAATACCCTGTTCTTTGGTATTGGGAACTTTTTAACATAATATTCAAAGGATACCTTCAGAAAGACACATACAACCTTCCTCGGAGCCATATGATTGGTATAATCTGGCGTTGGCACTTGAATCATCCTATAACGTTGTAGATCTAAAAAAATGTCAAAAAATGCTCAATCATGTATATCAGAAAAAAGGGGATAAAACAAGGAACACATATCTAGTTCAAGGAAAAATATACCGTGTAGATTCCAATGCAATCAATGATTGTTGATTCAGATAATGGATGGTATGTTGGGGGCTCAGAGAAGAATCTCTGCCTACAGTCACTTATAGATCCGACAAGATGAGAAGAAGTAATTTCTTCTAATTCATTGAAACCCATGTGCGATATATAAAATTAAATGAAAATTACACAGTGTGTTTATTTAATTTAAATTCCATTTACATATAACCTTTACACTATGATAAAAAATATGATAGGATGCTCCTCTAATGACACATCCACCTCTATCTCAACATCTATGGGTTGAAAACATGAGATAGGTCGGATAAGTGATGTTGTATTTGAGAAACATGGAACACACCGTGCATATCCTGGTACCTATGAGGTAACTACAACCGATATAAATCTGGCTCGACTCTCTCCATAACCTCAAATAGTCAACTGCATCTTCGAGAAAGCATACAATGTCTCTGAATCCTCTAATGTCCCAACATCGGAGTGACATGTATAAAAACCTGATCTCCAACCTCGAAGCCCATAGGTCATCTATGTCTATAAGCATAATAAATTTGTCATTATTGTGAAGTATCAATCTTATTATGAATCAACTATATCGGTTTCAGGGTCTCCGGGACAATATGAGGTCCAAACATAGCTACCTCTCATAATTCCAGCAATCATACGGGTGATCAGTATGGCCTATCTTACAAAGCCTCATAATATACCATCTGAATTGTTTTTTGAAAAAATTTATTATAGGAATACTCCTCAAGAGATATGTGATTCTCCCTTTATCTTCTAAAATCTAAGACGCATTCTCGAAACTTGTCCTCTAGAACATGTATTGTATGCTCGGACTGGCCATTGGTTTGGGGATGGTAGGTTGTATTCAGAAGTACCTGTCTACCCAAAGCACTCTATAATCCATGATAGACCTAAGAAGTAAAATGATAATCCCTGTATGAATAACTGTATTGTGGAACTCTGAGTAAATGTACAATATCTAATATGTTCAAAAATTACATCTCTTCAACATAGAAGGTCTCCTTGATCTTCAAGTAGTGTGCATCCATCATGAGTCTTTCAATGACAACTCATACAACATCATTCCCTCAAGAAGACCTTATCAAACCTATCTCAAAATCCATCATGACATCATTCCAATTCCACTCGATAATGGGTAATTGTGAAAAATACATGTTTGTCCCTGATTATCCACCTTCACCTGCCGATAGGTGGAACAACTCATGACAAAACCAAAAACATCTCTGTTCATACCTGGCAACCAATAATGACAGTGTAGATCACAATACATCTTGGGAAATTAAATATGAACTACCCAAACTGAGGAATTAAAGTCCTGCATTAGGTCCTCGCTTATGTCTTCTAACAACCATACGCGCCCAATAAAATGCAACATCTCATCCTCACCTTCGGTCCATCTAGGTATAGGGTCCCCTCCTTACACACTTTCTCATAGGACTAGGCCTTCTGAATCTGATTTTTGCTTCATTCTCATTAGATCAATTAGAGTAGATTTAACAACTACATATGAGTGAAACATCTTCCCATGTCTATAATGAACCTTCAAATGCATCTCAAAGAATATATCCATAATGTACCACTCACTACTGGCTTCCTGAACATCAAATATCTGCATCCTCCTTCTCAACGCATCAACCACTAAGTTTCCTTTCCTAGGAATGTAGGCATTCTTAATTTCAATGTACTGAATGTACTCGACCAACCTTAGATTTCTCAGGTTAGATCGCACTGAGTGACGATATATTTGATACTTTTGTGGTTGGAGGAAACCACAAAATGATCCTCCAATAGATAATGTCTCTGAAAATTTAAAGCATGAACAACTACATCCAACTTGATATCGTTCATATGATAATTCCTCAAATACAGCCTAAACTACTGAGACCGTACACAATGACTCATTCTCCCTATATAAGCACCGCTAAAAAAATGATACATAATGCATCACATTAATGTAAATAAATTTTTATCGAAACTATAATGACTAGGGTTGGTGCAGATTTCAACATCTCTTTCTGGTCCTTACTTTATTAATCATAAGAATATGTCCACAGGTACTTCACACACTTCTTAGTCAGGCCCTTCAATGGCGCTACTAAACATGAATAGTTCTGTAAAAAAAATTTGTAGTATCAATCCATACTTAGAGAACTTCTTAACTCAAATAAATTCTTCAACTGATCCATTGAAACTACTTCCCTCACACTCTCTAGGTCCACTAATTCTCTTGTATCTATGAAAAAATGATCGAAGATGTGAATTTGGTCCATCCAAAAGAGGAATTCTGAGAGATTAACATATAACTGATGCTCTATCAAGGTACTCAAAATTATATCAATATGTGTGGCAAGGTCATTTTGAGTGTGAGAGTACACCAAGCTATCATCCAAGAAAACTATCACAAGAAAATCTCAGTATTGATGGAATATTGGGTTCACTAGTGCCGTGAAAATTGAAGGCACATTCGAGAGACTAAAAGACATAACCACATACTCGTATAGATCATACCTACTCCAAAAGAATATAAGAGGTATATCATATGGTCCAATGTGAAATTGATGCTAATAGGATCTTAATTCAATCTTCAGGAACACTGGGACTCCTCTAAGACGATCAAAGAGGTCGTCAATAATCAGAAAGGGATATAAGTTCATTATGTTCAATTGGTTCAACATCTAAATATCCACACAATGTATAAGGATACCATTCACATTCTTCATTAACAGGACTGGAAGACCCCATCGAGAAGTACTGGATCGAATGAAAACCTTTTCGTGTAACACCCCTAACTACTTCTTAAGCTACTGTAAATCTTGTGTAGCCATCTTATAAGGAATAATAGACATCAGAGTTTCTCCTAGAACAAGCTCATTATAAAATTAAACCTCTCGATCTAGAGGGAAACCTGAATATCCATCAAGAAAGATATCCCTAAAATGATCCACCAATTGAGGAATGTCAAACTATGAAGTCCCCTAATCATCTAGATGTAGACTAGCAATCTGGGCTATAACTCCACCCATACCATGATGCTCAGGTCCATCTTTTATCACTTGGACATCCGATTCTCCCTTATGTAGAAAGAATCTATCTTTGGATGATCTGAAACTCACCAAATGTCCATAGAAATTGACAACTTCCTAGATGGGAACTAACTAGTAAATTCCAAGAATGAAATCATATCCTTTCATCTCTAGCACATAGAGGTCCTAGAAGAAGTGACACCCACCAAACTCAAGCGGATAATCCATGCACTGACATACACTATGTCACGAACCATTCCCCAGGACCTGTGCCATGACAGCAGCATGCCCGCCTTCCATAGGCCAGGGGATAGCGACTAGCACCAATGGCAAAAATCCATTAAAACTGGGAAGGCATTTCCTTTATAAACTAAAAACACAAAAAACCGAGTATGAGATGGAAGTAAACACCAAGTAAAAACTATATACAAAAAGAGTGATAGAAAGTAAAATGGGGAAAGAAATACAGGCCCATATATAATGTACAAGTACAACAAAAAAAGGGACAAAACAACTGAATGGGGAAAGCAGCTCTTGGATCATCCACCAGAGATCCTACCTGAAGGGTAGGTACATATAGCCTAAGGTTCACCTCCAGTATCATCCAGTCTTGGCGCTCACATCCTCTGTCAGCGACATCCGTCATCTGCATCCAACACAACGAGGTGCGCGCATATCCCATGTATGGGTGAGTATAAGGATACTCAGTAGAGACCCCAAAACTCTCAAGGTCTCACAAAATCCAAAAAGGATAAACCTAAATGTATTAAATCAAAATATATGACCACATTGGTATATTCCCATGCTTATACATATGTTATCATGTAATCCATCTCGTTCACATGGAAACAAAAGAGTTTTTGACTCAGCTCGCATAGGTATACATCTTTTTTAGAGTGATAGAGATGATCAGATATAGTCACTGATTCATCTAAGCTGTTGGACCCACAGATGATCCCGGACCTGCAGTTTGAACTGTCAGACCCACAAATGATCCAGGAACAGTAGTCGGAGCTGTCAGTCCCACATAGGATCCAAGACCAGCTAAGCGGTCAGACCCACATAGGATCCATGGAATCTATTTTGTCGGACCCACACACGATCAAGGAACAGAAGTCAGAACTGTCCGACCCACACAGGATCCAGGAAAAGTCGTTAGAGGGCTACCAGCCGTAGGGTTTTCACAAAGTATGCTTGATTCTGGTAGGGTTCTCTCCTCAATCCAAGACTTGATACATCAACATCCACTTCTTCTTGAGATGATCAATCCCGACGTTCTGCCTCGTCCAATGAAACACAACACGACAGATGGTGGGTCAATCGGACGCCCTGTCTGAAAGTTATTGGCATTTCCATTCTGAATGCCCAGTTGGATTTAGGTTCAATCCATCTCTACCATACCCCAAATGCATCCTATCCTCAAGTGGGGTATTCCAAAAGAATCGCCTCGCTCCAAGACTTCATTTTCCATAGATGGTTCGCCAATTGGACACCCATAGCCCATGTTATGGACAAAAAGGTGGAAACATGAAATATTGGGTCAAGACTCGGGTCTGACCCGATCAAGGGGGCTGACCCGGGCCGCAGGTCCGAGCCAGGCTGCGGGTCCAACCCGACCCACGAGGGTGGCCCGGCCCCTACCGGGTCTATACCGATGGCCCGCGGTGGGTCTGACTCTAAAGCGTCCAGGGGGGAAGGCCACGCTTGCCCTGGTAACCCAAACAACATAGCCATTAGGGTTGGTGGAAAACCAGAACCAGGTGGTAGCAGTCTGCATCATGCAGGACCCCGTGGGATCCCGCTGCTCTTGGCTAGCCGAGCGGCAAGCCGATCCCGCACGGCTCCGTTGAGCCGCACCTTCTCTAGTTACCCGTCAGCTTGAGCCTCCAGCCTTTATCGTGGATGGCTCAAGTAGACTGATACTGCATTGTCACGGCTGGGGGCTATGACCCTCCTTCGTTCCACCGAATGGTGACATTGCGCCACACCTTCCTGGCGTCTCAGTAGCTTGGGCCACTAGCTCCCTTCACAACCAGCCTTGCACTGGCCGCCGCTGCTCTTCCGCGGTGCATCGACCACGACCATATCCTCCAGTGGGGTGGTTGTTCCACCGCCATCCATGTGGTGATGATCATCACACAGACCATTGGAGAACTTTCTGTGGGTCACCGGACGGGTTCTGGTGGCCCGATTCCTACTCCAGAAGAAGTTTGGCTTTCCTCGAGTCATCCCCTTTGATCCACAACCATTGTTGTCGGGTAACGCTCAACTAGGACTCATTCCATGTTGAGTGTCAAAACCCACAAAGAATGTGGTGGGATAGGGATGTGTTTGTTCGGCCCTCTCCCTTCACGTTCGGGAGATATCACGTGTCTTCTGAAATAAACCACGATGAAAAAAAAGATCCCAAAACAATTAGAAATCTTTAACTCCTACCTTGTATTTTTTTTCCATTGATGATGCCATGGGAAGGCGGACGTCAATTCGTTAACGTTAGAAATGAAGAAGCCAAGGATGGACTCATCATCTTTCTTCAAGGATGGTGCTCCCTTCTTTATTCTGTTTGATGAATGATGAAGGTTTTCATCATTGTCTGATGAAGCGTTCTTCGTTCTTCGGTGGTCTTTATTTGTTGGAGAGTTCTTTCCTCCACAATTCTCCCTTCAACTAATGTATAATGCCAACACCAACGAAATAATAGATTTTATATTATTTTAATTTTTGGCATGAATTCAAATGGAGAAATAATTAAGGGGGGATCCACTTAATTAATTATTGTGTGTAGGTACAAATTAATTATGGGAGTCCAATAGGTTTCATGGGTGGTGACTCCATAAAATTATTTAAAGGATGTTGAAGAGTCTCTCCACCTTAAATGGGGGGATCCAAGGGAGGTCCACAAAAAAATCCTCCCAAGGGAGGTTTTGTTTGGGTGGGCCCCACCACCATATCCTCTTCTAGGAGGTTATGGTGTTGTGTCCCCCACCTATAAACTCCTCTTGGAAGTTTTAACCACCAAAAAGAAAAATAACGTCACACTTTAATTTTATTTATATTAATATTAAAAAACTCAAAAACTAACTTCCATTCTCGACCAACTACCATCGAGGTGAATACCTTCTTAAGAGAAAACTGATACTAGGAGTTCAATGGTACCCTCAGATTTCAATTTTGAGCACTACTTCAAAAGTTATAAAAACTTGCTATTGCAATTACTAAACGTACCCGAACAAAACTTTAGAAATTGATTCCGGGCACCCCGGGCCTCAGAATCAAGTACCATAAATTTTTGCGGACTCATAAAAATCCCATGTATTTAAGAAAAAAATTCCACAAAATTTAATGGTCATTACATTCTCCCCACCTCATAGTTTTACATCCCCATTAGCTACAACTCGAAATATAAAAACAAATGGTGGTACTGAGGAAGCATCTGAGCCTCCTGCTCCCATGTTCTCTCCTGGATGTTACCGTGCTGCTAGAGAACACGCACCATAGGTATCGACCGTCCATGTAGGACCATCTCCAATCGATATTCAATCTTCACTAGAACATCCGTATAATTCCCTCAATGTCGAGGTCTAACTTTCTATAGTCGATGATGTGGGAAAGGTCCTGGATGTATATTCTCAGCTGGGATACGTGGAAGATGTCGTGCACCTGGTGCAACTGTGGTGGAAGAGCTAAGCGGTATGCCACCTCTCAAACTCTACTGAGGACCTGGAAAGGTCTAATTAATCTCAGATATAAATTGTATCCTCATCAAAATCTCCATAGAACTCGTCGTGGTGAGACCCGTAAGAAAACGTGGCCCCCATCCTTGAACTCCAGAGACCGCATTCTCATATCAGCATACGAATTCTACCTACTCTGTGTAGTCTTAATCCGCTCCTAGATGATCTGCACCTTGTCTATCGAAGCTCGTACCGTCTCTAGTCCCCCTAGTGTTGACTCCCCATGGTCAGTCTAGCAAAAGGGTGATCTGCAAAGTTTCCCATACAAGGCCTCAGAAGGTGCCATCCCTATGGTGAAGTGATAACTGTTGTGGTAAGAAAAATCCACCAATGTCAAGTGATCCTCCCTGTTACAACCGAAGTCGAGGAAAATGAACAAATAATTTCCTCAAGGTTCTGAGTGGTTTACTAAGTCTTACCATCTGCCTGAGGATGGTAGGCGATTCTCAAGTGAAGCTGTGTCCCAAAAGCCTCATAAAACCCCTTCCATAGTTGAGAATTTAGTTTTGCATCTCGTTTGGTGACAATAGAGGAAGGTACACCATGTAGTCGCACAATCTCTTTCACATATAGATGTCCCATGTTGTCCCCTAAACCGTGCACTCTGATCGGTAGGAAGTGGGACGACTTGGTGAGTTGGTCGACGATCACCCAAATCATGTCGTGACCCCAGGATGTACGTGGAAGACCTGTCAGGAAGTCCATGGATATCCCATCCCACATCCACTCTGGGACCTATAAAGTATGTACCAAGCCAGCTGGTACCTGGTGCTCTTCCTTCACTTGATGACAAGTGAGGCATTGAGAAACAAACTTCGTTACTGCCTTCCTCATACCTGGCCACCAGTGCTGTCGTCAGAGGTCCTGATACCTCTTCACCACACCTAGATGTACCACTAGAGGGGAACTGTGGAACTCCCTCAACACTTCCTCCTGAAGTGCTACTGGTACCAAGGTACGTCCTCTGAAGAGAATAACAGTCTCCCCTACTTCAAAAAATCCATCGGGTGCCTACCCTATGGATATCTGAGAACATTGTGTCTCGTTGTCAGTGTTCCCACTTTGCACCTCCCTAACTCACTGATGAAATGTGGGAGTGACTGTTTGAGACTGAAGGAAGGCTTCTCTATCTCTATCCACAAAGGATATCCGTGAAGTATCCAACTGCTCTGTCACCATGACTAGCAACTATATATCAGATCTCTGACTGAGTGCATCTGCTACAACGTTCCCCTTCACAAGAGTATAGACTATCTCTATGACATAGTCCTAGAGGAACTCATGAAAACATCACTGTCTCAGTTTCAGGTCCTTTTGAGAGAAGATATACCTGAGACTTTTCTGATCAGAGTGTACAGTAAAACATTCACCCAAAAGATACTGTCGACACATCTTCAATCTGAAGACCAATCTTGATAACTCCAGGTCATGGGTATCATAGTTCTTCTCGTGTTGTCTCAGCTACCGGGAACCATATGCGATCACTACTCGCTCCTGCATCGGGATATATCCGAGTCCATTCCCTGATGCGTCGGAATAAACTATGTACCCTATGCCCTCCTCTAGAAGCATCAAGATTGTGTCACTAGTCAGCCTCTACCTCGGCTCCTGAATACTCTGCTGGCATCTCTCCAACCACACAATGGGTTGCCCCTTCATCGCCAAAGATGATAGTGGTGTTGTAACTATAGAGAATTCTAGCACAATGGTATGTCTAGTCGACTCATGAGTGATCAAATGCACCCTATTATGCATGAGTTCATCATGTGCTACCTGGATTTTCCTTTTCTGTGATGAAGGAAAACCCCATCCCAACATTGGAGATAAAACACAACCTTTTTGACTAATATTGTAAATCTTATTTTGAACTGTGGATGTCAAGTCCAAAACCAAACTAACGTCTCAAGGCCCTGACACTGCCACCAAGAGGTTCCAACTAAAAATCTCACCTCAATGGTCTGATCACACCATTAGAGAGATTGTGATTATCGAGTCTCCTACCAAAGGTATCTCCAGACATGAGGGTCAAGTCCACGGTTTAACCTGAATCTCTAGTTATTGGACATTATTCACAGAAGGAAGGAAATATTGGTACATATTTCTATTGTTACGACAGCTAGTAATAGACAACGAATGTACCTCAAATCATTCTCAGAGCCTTTGGGTGGCACTCATTGACCTCATGCAGCTACTCTCTTCCCCGGGCCACTAGCTCCCTGAGCCTGGTGGGTTCCACAAAAGGGGGTGGTTGTAACATGCTGAAATGCACAACACTTCATGCTACTATACTAGCTCTCCTTCAAGATATACTTCCATGCAGATTCATTTATCCTTAACACTTCCTATTCCCGAAACATTTTTACACACTCAAGTCTCTGAGACTGGTGTCAGTTTCATTCTTTCGCACTGCTAACACTCACTGGATGTTTCTTATAAGCCAAAAATCATTTAACCACAAAGGTTCTCTCTAGCATCATAACATAAGTATGAATATTTAGAGGAATGGTGTTGGATCGAATGTCCTTTAGAATCACCTCGCTCAGAAGTTCGAGCCCTGAATCACTGATCGTACCATATTTATCAAGTACCAGAAATATCGGTATGCCTAGATGAATACTCAACTAGTGACACGTCATCCTGACAAAGCTGTAGAAGTTCTAGGGAACTCTCATCCACCTCCTCATGCCAGTTCTTAGCTGCATGTGAGTTTAGCTCACCTCGGAACATGAGGGGTATCTGATTCTGAAACATGTGTAAGGAACTAAGCCTAAATGTGTACTCTATCGGTACAGCCAGTTGCAACTGCTGACCAACAGGTAGTGATATAGCTGACACACAACCTAGAGGTACTATCTCTGGTAATGGTCAACGTACCGAGGCCTCATCACTATGCATACCAGCCAAAAGGTCACTCACTGAAAATTTATAGTAGCTAAGATCACCATCTTCTCTACTGGTGTCACAACTAGGTGGAAAACTCTAGTAATTGCCTCCAGCCTGCCCCCATTAACCTAGGAATCTGTCTCGCCACGAAACCTCAGAGGCCTCTACTGCTGGAACTCATACTGTCGCACTCTTTCCATATCAATCATATGCCAGTGCGGTTGTAGGTATATGCTTCCCTACACGTGGTGGTGCTGCTAGTACACCACTGATGGTACCAACATAGTAAGAGGGCCTTGTACTAGAGCCTCATCGCTCGGTGGGATATCATATTGTACTATATCAGGAACCCTAGCTGGCTGTCTATGCAGGGGAATCCTGATAAGTAACACGTGCGCCACAGTCAATGAGTTATACATGGAAATCTTACTCAATGATATCAGAATGAAAACACTAGAAACACACACACAATCAGTGTTTTAATGTACTCAGTCAGAAATCAGAAGTCATGGTCCTAGGATATGGATACGTAGGTGGCTGCACCAACACTAGAATCCTAGAATAGAAAACCACACTCAGTACCCTTAACACTATTGCTTAACAGAAAAGAAAGATCAGAGTTCTACGTTCTGTGGTAGAACCGACTCTTTTGCTACCAATTTTTCATGACTTGTTCCTCGGGACCTGTGTTGTGACTACCCTAAGTCTGACTTCCATAGGTCAGGAGCTCGCGACTAGCACAAAAGGAGAAAATACCTAAATACTGGGAAGGCATTGACTTTATAAAATAAAAACAAACACAAAAGAGTACGAGTTGGAAGTATAAACTAAGTAAAAACTGTAAACAAAAGGATTGCTGGCAAGTAAAAAGGGATGGAAAAAATTCCCTAATGTAATGTACAAGTAAAACTGAAAAAGGGAAAAAAGAACTAAATGGTTAAAGAAGCTCATTGATCATCCACCACGTATCCTACCTGAATGGTAGGTACAGATAACCTTATCAGCAATCTGTGTCCGTTAGACTCCTCCGTGTACTATCTAATCATATGGTCCACCTATGGGTACCATCCAGTCCTAGCACTCTCAGCCTCCATCAGCGTTGTCTCTCGTTTGCATCCAACACAATTAGGTGTGGGCATAGCCTATGCAGGGGTGAGTATAACGATACTCATTATGGACCCTGTGACTCTCAAGGACTCACAAAATAAAACAAGGAAAAACAAAAAATTATGAAATAGAAATATAGCCCCATATAGGTATATGCCCATACATATACCTTAGTTATCAAGTAATCCATCTCGTTCGCATGGAAACAAAAGAGTTTCTGATTCAGCTCACATAGATATATAAATTATGTTGATTGATAGAGATTATCAGATGTAGTCATTGATTCATCTATGTTGTCAGACCCACACAGGATCTTGGACCAGCAGTTGGAACTGTCGGACCCACATAGGATCCAGGAATAGTAGTCAGAGCTTTTGGACCCACACAGGATCCAATACTAGTTAAGCCTTCATACCCACATAGGATCGAAGGCCATCTATTCTGTCGGACCCACACAAGATCCAGGAATAGAGGTCAGAACTACCAGACCCACACATGCTCCAGTCTTCAGAGCGCAACCATCCGCATGGTTTTCACAATGTACGCTTGATTATAGGATGGTTCGCTCCACAAGCCAATAGTTAATACATCAACCGCCACGTCATCCCATGTTGATGTAACTCGATGTTCTGTCTCATCTAAAGAAACACAAACCAATAGATGGTGTTGATTCAATCGGAATCCAATGATATTAGCATTTCCATTCCGAGGGCCCGGTTGGATTCAAGTTCAATCTAAACCAACCATACCCCAACATCATCCAAATCTCAATTTGGGTATGCTAAAAGAACCATCTCTCTCCATGATTTTGGTCACCATAGATGGTTCTCCAATCGGACACCCAGATCCCATGTTATGGGTGAAAAGGTGGAAACCAACCAAAACGGGTCCGGACTGGGGTCCGACCTAGTCCGCAGGTCTGACCCGGTCCGCGAGGGCGGCCCCGCCCACTTTGGGCAGCCAGGACCATGCTAGGTCGGTCCCATCGGATTGTCGGCCCAACAACTAATGGGGGGGTCCGCCTCAGCCATGTCCAGGGGGAATGTCATGCGCACCCTGGTAAACTGAACAACATAGCACATCTGGTGGGAGGAAAACTGGTGGCATTTGGCACCAGTATGCGTCATGTGGCACCGAGTGGGGTCTTTCTCCTCTAGTTTGGCCAAGAATCCAACCGCTCCCGTGTGGTTCAGTTACGCCGCACCCCCTCCAGCGACCCGACGACCCAGGATGATGGTCTTCTTTGTGGTCGGCTTGAGCCGGCCACTACTACATTGTCACTACTGGGGGCCGTGATCCTCCTTTGGTCCACCACAAATCACCAGTGTGCTGCGCCTTCCCATCATCCTAGCGGCTTGGGCCGCCAGATCCCTTCCTGGACGGCCTTACACCGGCTGGCACTACACCTCTGCGGTCTATCGGTCACGACCTTCTCCAATAGAGAGGCAGCTGCGCCGCTTCCATCCATTCGTTTACAATCCTCACACCAACCATTAGAGAACATTCTACGGGTCACTAGACGAGTTACGATGGCCCGATTCTCAGTGAGGATGATGTTGCAGATTCCTCGGGTCATACCCTTCGATCTGAAACTTTTGTTGTCGGGTAACGCTCCACCCGGACTCATGCAGCGTTGAGCGTCAAAAACCAAAATGAATGCAGAGGGGTATTGTTGTGTTTGTTCGGCCCATGCCCTCCGTGTTAGGGTGATACAAACCATCTTCAAAATTAAACCACGATGAAAAATAATCAAGCAATAATTAGATATTTTGAACCACTACCTCATATTTGTTGTTCATTGACGATGTCGCAGAAAGGGTGACGCCAATTCATTGACATCGGAAATAAATAAGCCGAGGATGGAATCGTCGGAATTCTTCAAGGATGGCGCTCCCTTTTTTGTTCTAGTTGAAGAAGGAAGATGGTGTCTGTCGTTGGCGGATGAAGCGATCCTCATTCTTTGGTGGTCGTTCTTCGTTGGATGGTTCTTTCCTCCTCAATTATCCCTTCCAAGAAATGAATTATGCCAACACCAATTAAATAATAGATTGTCTTTTATTTTAATTGTTGGCATGAATTCAAATGGAGAAATAATTATGGGGGGATCCACTTATGTATTTATTGTGTATAGGCATAAAGTAATTAATGGATTCCAAGAGGCTTCATTGGTTGTGGGTCCATAAAATTAATTAAAGCTAGTTGAAGAGTTTCTCAACCATTAATGGGGGTTTTCAATGGGTTACAAGCCTAGGTGTTCCCCACCAAAAAATATCCTCCCAAGGGAGGTTATGTTTGTGGGGGCCCCACAACCATAACCTATCATGGGAGGTTATGGTGTGGTGGCCCCCACCTCTAACCTACACAGGAAGGTTTTAACCACCACCAATAAAAATAATGTCACACTTTATTTTTATTTAAATTATTCTTAAAAAAATCAAAAAATAACTATTATTCTCGACCAACTACAATAGATGTGAAAGTATTCTTATGAAAAAACTGGCACTGCGGGTTCAACGGGGCCCTTAGATTTCAATTCGGAGCACCGGTTCAAAAGTTATAAAAACCGCTCGTACGTTTAGTTAACATAAATGAACAAAACATAAAAAATTTATTCTGGGTGAACCAGGCTTCGGAATCAAGCACCGTAAATTTTCACGGACTCGCAAAAATCCCATGTATTTATGAACAAAAATTCCATGAAATTCTCGCTTCATTACAAACTAGCTGTTATATTCCCCAATGAAGTGACTAGCATCAAATACTTCATCATATGCAAATATATAGAGCCCAATTAAATCTACAACAACAACATATATGATACTTTTGGATGCCCCTATATCGAATAGTGCAGAAGAAATAATAGAGGAAACTAGAATCGTACTGTGAACTATAGAGGGTATGTGATCCTGCGCATGATGGGTCTACTATACTACAAAA
Source organism: Viscum album (assembly GCA_963277665.1). NCBI lineage: Eukaryota > Viridiplantae > Streptophyta > Magnoliopsida > Santalales > Viscaceae > Viscum > Viscum album. The sequence goes on from OY728121.1 coordinate 2,039,755,891, forward strand.
TTAGGGCCTATACCGCTGCCATGTGACACTGTCTGACCACCCAGAGCTGATCCCCCATGTTATCACTAAATACCTGCTGAATGGATGACCCAACCAAGACCTCCTCCTTCGCATGAATGGCCATAAGAACTCCAATTCCCTCACTAATGAGAAAATGGTGTCCTTAATCATGTATAAGGAGTAAAAACGAAACCTCTATCACCAGTTGTCGATGAGATAATCTGAAAGAACCATTGAATATGTCCCATTTTGCCGCAATATCATCACTACACTGGGTCTCTCGAGCAATTTGGCTTCATATTCCCACTCCTCACATACAACTGGCACACCACCTGGCTACCAGAAGTAGTATCTCACCTCATCAGATCATCGCACCTAGACTCCCTACATCGCTTCCTGATATTTTTTGAATGGGTTAAAACTCTGTATCCCAAGCCACCTCGGCTCACATCACTATAATTCCTTAGATTTCGCTATGTGATCAATGCTTGGTTGACTATAGAGGTGATGGAAGTCAACCTGATGATATTCAACTGAGATTGGATGTCATTCCTAAGACCATCCTAAATATTCCTCACCCAAAATAACTCATCACCCCATTGAATGGGTGTAAAGCACTACATCACTGTGAAGCGAGAAGAATACTAAATGTCTTAATGTGTACCCTGATCCAAACTCATGAAATATCTAGTTTGTTCATCCGTCAAGGTATCTGGTAATTTGTAATCACATATGGCACCATATAACACATCCCAAGCCATAACCTGGTGGTGTCCTTCCTATGAGATCACATCCCACCATATCATGGCGGAAACCCTAAGCATATACGTTGTGAGCTTTAACCTCCTCTATGGAGGCGTCTCCAGATGCTCGATGATCTATAGAATGGATTTTAACCATTATTATACATCCTGAGGTATTCCTTCCCTTGAGAATGTGGGAGGATGCTATTGCGGAAAATCCCATGTAAATTCTTCCATGGAAGGGGTAGGATGTGGTGCTCCCTAGAATGTCTTCATAAGCCTCATGAAGCCCTCTAGGAACTGTGCTTCGACACCTATATCTGAGATACCCATTGTTTCTAATATGGGCACAACTAGATGATATTTTCGTATTCCCTAATCAGCCATGTCTAGTGTCTGATCACTTCTTGGTATCAAGCATACTACCAGATGACATTTTTGTGGCATGACACTGCAAGGTCAAACGCACACCTTAGATCTTATTTATCAAGTACTAATACATAAAAGTGAACGTAAATAATAAGAGAAACAAATCATTCATGTTTTTTCAAACACGTATAAACAAAGGGTATCTCTTATACGTGGTGTTCTCCATTAGAAATGCACATGGGAATGTACTCCTGCCAACCCATGTCATGTAACACCCCATACACATGGTGTGTTCACCCAAGACATGGTGTGAACTGGTATCGGGCTCCACTACCCAAGATCTTCTACAAGACTAACCAACATGGTCATCCTAGAGCATGAATACACTGCATGTATGTTCCTGACAAAGTGTGTACATAAAATAAATTCCCTAAACTATGTTGTTATTAAAACGGTCTTTTACACAGATGACTCTACATTGTGTGTTTGTGCTAGAAATTTCGTATACTAATTACCCATAATCCAATTATGTCATTGGTCACACGGCTGGACACATGTTCAACACACACGATGTGTACATCAGGCACACAAAGTGTTCCACCAAGGATTCCCCAACCCCGTGTTTCAACCCACACAGCTAGTGACACAGTTCGAGTCTACATGGCATGTACATACAACACACGACATGTACATAAGAAAATCAGTTCCTTCCTGGAAAGAAGGATATGTGGCATGTATACAGCAATACATGCCATGTATTTGGGGTTTATCAATATAGTAACCCTTAGAAACTACTCTGAAAACCATAAATACACTAAAATTAAAATTAATGTTCCAAATTCCGAACTGTGAGGGCCCATACTCCCTAAGAATCAAATCTTGGCATCTTATACATGTCATATACAAGCATAATAGAGAAATGATCCACCAAATTCCAATCCATGAGGGAACATAACTCCTGAAACCAAAGATTGGAATTCATTCAAATGAAACTGTCCACAATCCAATACCTTATCAAATAGCAGGAATTCAATCAAGGAATCAATCACAACATTATGCATATAGAGAATAACATCATTCATAACGACATAAAACATCTAATGAACCCTAAATAGAATTAAAAAAATGCATGAAATGTTTTCTGTACAAATTTCCTATATGATTATTTCGATTGATTACCCTCATCTAATAAGGATGCAACAAAAATATAACCACAATAATATCAACAATAACAGCACAAAAAAAGTGAATCACACAACGGTGAAATATAATAAAAAATAATAATTGAAAAACTAGAAAAATTGGAATAATCGAGGTAAATTAGATTTTACCTATACACGGGTTAGCTACTCATGAGCACAGATTCTTACCAAATACTAATTCCTACATATAAATTACTATAGGATCCTAAACGTAATCCAAGAAGAAAAGAATTCCTCTAATACCACATTGTAACATCTCGGTTCATGGTGCCACCAAGAGGATTCATGTACCCGTTTGGTCACATGGCCTCATGAATATTTCCCCAAATACAAGAGGCTTCCAACTATAAGAGAGAGTCCTTGGTGTAATTGTGTTAAACCTATGCCCTCATTGGAATAGTAATGCAGATAAAAGAAATAGATAACAATAGTGGAAGCAGTAATAAAACGAAATAGCTAAACTGCAGAAGACTGAAGGTAATAAAACACTGGATCACATATATAAATGATGCATGATATATATGTATAGAAAAGAAGCCAAATAAGTAAAAATACTGGAATGCAATATAAAATAAAACTATAAAAAATCCACAGGAGCATCTCAAGCCTCGCCTTGGTCCCATGTTCTCCAGCTCCACATTAGTCATATACCTATGGTAGAAGGGTGATTTCCCTTATCTATACCTGCATCAATATAATCTGTTTGGGCCCAAAAGCATGACCCAAATAGGGTCTGAGAAGAATCCCTATGGGCCACCACCCACTGATCTGTGCATAATAGTTATTGAATATTCATGGCAGGAAATAAAAAATGAAGCGATAAACAACAATTTACTCAAAAGTAAACAATATTACATTTTCAATTGCATTCATTTTCATATATCGAGTACGCAACTATGGAAATTCATGTAACTCTCTGTGAATTACTCATATCCAAACCCATATGGTTCAACCAATCAAACAAAATAAACCCTCAAAGAATTACTAATAACCCCTCGGGTTTAGCTTTTGGAAAGACTCTCTAAGGAAGAACTTATCGTCAATTCCCCTTGTGGTCTCATATCAGTAACTATAGACACTCTGAGGAAGAACTCGACATCCAATTCCCCTTGTGGTGTCGAAATGAGGAACTATAGAAACTATAAGAGAGCACAATGTCCATGCCCCATAAGGTCTCACAACTTATAAGTAAACAGACACTCTAGGGAACCCATTGTTGTCCATTACCCATATGGTCTACTACACAATGTCTCCCATCCCTGTGTAAGTAAATCATGTACAATGATGTTCAGCAGCCAAATTAATCATTATGAACTACTTAGAAAACGTCTTTAAAGAACATATTGGATAAACAACTACAAGAATATAACAAAATAATATAATATCACTCCATCATATCAACAATTGGAATTGAAAACATGTACCCTAACCAGCAAAGCAATAACCAATGGTAAATATAAAAACAAATAAGGGAAACACATCCATTTCAAGTGATATCACCCTTTTCCCAATTAAAAATCTTCTACATATGCACACAAGGAATTGCATGCATTAACAATGCTAAAATCCCAAACCACACAATACTTTGTTCTCGGGTATTAGGCACTACTGCCCATAATATTCAATTACTAACAACAGAAATCTAAAAACCGCCTACCTCAGCATTGTATGATCCATATATTATGGAGTTGCCCCGTTAATTGACATTGATCATAGTAGATATACAAAAACATAAAAAAATGCTCATCGAAGGATATCTCATGAAAGAGGAGAAAAAAGGAACAAGGCTCTAGATGATAGAAGAACTCATTTAGGCAATTCCCACACAATAGAAGGCTGTTGCTTCCGAGAACAGATGACCGATCAGGGCCTCAGAGATTAATCATTCCCTATGATCTCTCCTAGATGAGACGCCTCGAGAAGAAGGAGTTACTAACAATTAGACCCAACCCTGGTCCAATATAACAAATAAAAAGAAAAGTACACAACATGTTAATTTAATATACATGCTGGGTACATGCCTTATCCGACCTCCGCTATAGTTGGCCTCTAGTTCTCCCCACGTGACCATGTACTTTCCCATTACATGGCCAATACATGGCTACACGTGGAAACTAGGTACATGTTGTGTACTTCTATGTACAACCTGTGTACTCCTTAATTTTTTAGAAATTCCAATATTTCTCAAAACACAAGAAAAATAGTATTCATACCTAAAAAGATGACCCGAGTTCATACACCTCCTTTTCTCATTATGGAAATCCAAATATTGAAATTCCTAACCTGATGAATTCCCAATGATCCAACAACCATCTGAATATGATTACTAGTAGAATATTATAGGCAGTTTAATATGATGATTACTAAATTCACTGGACATCTAATTAACAATACAATCTTGTCACTTCTCTTTTACTTCCTGTTATAAAAAAATTATTCAACAATGTCTTAATATGAAAAATTATTTCACTCAATAGAGAGTCATAAATTCTCTCTCTTATATGAATAGTATTAATATGTTTCACATCTAAAAAGTATGATATTTTTTCCAGTTTTATAGGTAACCCATTGATGTATTCTTGGGAATCCAAAAATCATTAAATCTCTAGGATATTATCTCAATTATTGATTTCCATTGGATTTAGAGTGAATTCTACCTTCTTTGAATCTTGTAGAATTTTATCAAATCTTCTCCAAATATAATAAAATTTTTCAACATTATTTTTCAATTGTGAGTCTGTATTTGATTTGTCAATCCAATTAGACTAGTCCAACATTGTTCTTCTATTTAAATTTATTAAAATGTTTCACAGGATGAACATGGATCAGCTCTGATATGATGTTTTTTGACAGAAATGTAGAGTCTGAAATTCTTCTTGGAATTTCATTCTCCCCTTAACATCATATTCAACAGACTACTTAATCTTCCTTCTACGTATTCAATTATTCTCATTTCCAAACATTTTTGAAAATTAGATCAATTCAACTACTTTAAAATTGTCATCTACATTGTTTATAACATTCTTATCTTTTCTAATAAATTATTTCTCTTAATAAGATAAAATTATGAATATGATCAGAAGATTTCCTCTTAATAAAATACCTTTTGGAATATTCTCTCACTTTTCTCATCAACTTAATTATTTCAGAATCATCCTCTAGTATAATGACTTCATCCATGAAAATGAATTCATTGATGATCAGATTTATCTTAATCATACATTCCAGTGAAATTATTCAACCATCCTTTACATTGATTAAAACTATTCATTACTTATTATCCCTAATACAATTTTATGTAATACAATTTCCATGAATACAATCAAGGTGAATATGATCTATGGATCGCATTATTCTTTTCTCTAAGATCCGATCATAAAGACTCAGATTCTTTATCAATTGAATTCATAGTGATTCTGATGACCATTTACTTCTCCAAAGATTATTCCTCAATATTATTGATCCACTCAATCAATATTTAATGTGAATCCAATGATATAGTTATTACATATAGCTTCACTCGAATATGATGGACCCTTATAGGAATTTTGAGTCTAATTAACTAAATCCAATGTTCATGCCTAATTTCACCAAATACAAAGTGATTTGATATTCCCTTCCTTATTAACCATGATTTCAAACAAAATATAATACTTAATTTGACTAACTTTCTCATGAGCTTGGTCGAAACACGACTACCCCCAATGGACCCACTCTCTTCTCTATTTATTTATATCCATTTGTATACACTATGGTTATTTCACCTCATATATGTGTTTAGAGGGTTGTGAGGGGGTGTGGTAATTTCACAAAAAAAATTATTCCATGTCTTATTTTACTAATGACTAGTATATGTATGATTTGTAAATGATTTGATGGATTGATATACATACTTTATGTATGGGTTGTAATGTCTTGAGATATAATACCTGATGCATAATAAACATCATATGTGATGTGGTGGCTCTGAAAAACTACTTTTTCAAAAGGTTTTATATATGGGACTTAATTATTTTATGATATACATGGTGCATGTGGTGCTACATATCCATTACATTTTCATATTTTATTACATTCGGAATGACATGGATTAGGATACAAAATGTTGGAAATGAGTATAAAACTAGTGTGGAGGTGTGAACGTGGTAACCATGATGTTATTTTTATTATATTTTATACATGATTTCAACCATTTATTGTTGAGATATATCTTTGGAGAGGATGAGAATTTTTTATACATATTTAGGTTATGTGTCAGTCTCATTATTTTCTCTACTATTTAGAATAATTTCATTATATTTTTCATAGGATTCTGTAAGGACGATCCGACTGAGTATATTTTTATTCTCAACACATGATTATATAAACATTCTTTTAGGATAGTTAGTGATTGTTGATGACCTTTCAGGAAATTTCTATCTTTGGGATTATTACGAGTTTTTTAGGATATATTGCTGCTACTACTACTATATTTTATGTACTTCTAGTTTCCCATGTAGTTGTTTTAGTACAATAAAGAACTTCATGATTTTATATGATATTATCTATATATATATATGTGTGTGTGTGTGTGTGAATGTGTTTATGAGATGGATTTTTTGCGTTTATCATTCTAATGGGTATCTTGTTCATGTTTCTCATAAAGGGAAATTCCACCCATACACGTTTTTTTAATATTCTATTGGTTCTAGAAGCCAAACATGGGAATACTGCAGGTTGGACATGGGTAGCCAACACATTACACCCCTCATATTTGTATTATTTTTTGGTAGGGTTATGATACTGTGGAAACAATCATTCATTTTTAAGGGATAGGGTGGATTGTGGAATTTGGCACATGTGAGGTTTCATGGGTTAGTAGGGAAATAATGACAATAATGTTTATAATGTGAGTTTAAAATGGGACTCTGGTTAACATATGGGTATTTTTTCCACTAATAATCTGATTCATAAATAAATATTTTTACTGAGCATACTAAATAATGTGATTATAGCTGTAGGTTAGCATTGATGGAAAGGATCATGAATCATTCTTGGTTTTCTTGTGTTTGTAATGGGTAGACCATCAGATTGGTTAAAACAATAAAAAAAATTAAATAATAAAATAATTAGTTAATTTTGGGAATGAAATATTATAAAAATATGATATTAATTAATTTTTTATTTTCAAAGGATTTGATCCAGGTTGACATCCTTTTCAGGTTCGTGCTAATGATGTTTAGTAGAATGTGTCTGTAGATCATCATAAAAGTGAGGGTGATGATGATGAAACATGAAGGAGGTATCTAGGAGAGTTTTAGTTATGTTATATACAGAATTAGGAGTTATACATTTCAAATATAGTTTTTGATGACTGTTTTGAGGATTATGTGGTAGATATCAATTTGATCAGTTAATTGTAGATGAACTAGGATTCATTAGTTGGGAAGATGATGTGTGTAAAAAGAACTCTATGGCGGTTCTTATTAATATGATATCACATGTAGTTATTTGTATCTTGGTAGTTTTTTTGAAACAATTTTAGAAGAGTTTTTAACTCATCATACATTAATATCATGAGTCGTTAAGCTCTGATTATAGTTTGAGAGGGGATATCGTCTGTCCGATAGATCATGATCCATTTCAGGACCCTTATGTCATTTGTTTCAGACAATTTCATATATTATGAGGTGAAGGAAAATAATTTAGAGGTGACCGTTCATCTATTGATCTAGTTACTGGTCACCCCATTTATAATAATGATGTATGATGAGCTGATGAAAAAATAAAAGATTATCAAGGGGATTATGGTCATAGCAATTTCATTATGGGAGGAAAGTCATTTGTTTTTCATTTAATGTAGATATTTTATGGGTTATCCCATTTTTAAAAATTGAATTATTTCTGATCATAAGGGGTATGTTCTAGCCCACATAATCTTGTTTCATTGAGGTTAGTGGCACACATAATTTCCAAGGGATCATATTATTGATTTTTTGGAGGCCCAGGTCATATGTGGAATGTTTTTAAAAGATGATTTTATCCCAATTTTATCATCTTGTAAAACATATAATAGATTTGACCATGGAAGATGATGAATTATTATAGACTGGCCGCTGAAATGAACCTTTTTACTACCTGAAGGAGATGTTAGTCAATGCTCTAGATCATTTGTTCCATGATGACAGAGATTTGTTTGTTGTTTTATGTGATTATTCACATCTTTTCATTGGTTGTTTTTTTGGAAATGTAGATATCAATAGCTACTTATGGGCCTCAAATGTTACATTTTCATGAGCATAAATATAACAACCATGATCTTGTCTTAGTGGAAGTTGTTTTTCATTTATGGTGTTGTTACATTACCTCATCGAAGAGAATTTTGTGGTTTTTACTATTCATAATATTCTGATGTATGTATTATCCATGTATTAAATGAACATGTCTCAGAATTGAAGGATGGAAATATTTTCGGATTATGAATATGTAATTTTATATACTATGGGGAATGGATATATTATACCCAATTTGTTGTGAATGAATTCAAAATGTTATTAGGTGTATGAATTTGACGATTTATGGAGAGTGTTGGAGGAACACTTTTCAATGAAACATGACATGGGAGATGTTGGATATGGAAGTCTTTCTTTATAGAAGATAGTTTTGTCATCCTTGGTGAAATAAGTGATGTTTTCTTATTTGGGGTATTCTGATGTGGTTGTATTGTCTGGCTCAGTTTTTCGTGACTAGCTTGATGGTTGGTCTGACGATGTGAAACACTGGGTGTTATTTTATGGGAAGGATTTTCATTTCCTATAGGATACATGAGAAATTTTTCAATGAGTTAATTATATTTTATTTCATGGTAAATAACATGTGTAAAATATGCATCATGGATTAAGTGGTTAGTTTTGTGTCCTATGATAAAGAGTTTAGTTATATATATTTTTTGTAGATTATTTTTCTACAGTAATAGGAATGTGTAGCACCATGTTCTTTGTTGGTTTCATTAGTCATTAGATATTAACTATAGAAGTGGTAGGACATTTTACTGGTCATTTTTAATGGTTTTACTCTATTATAGTGATGTTATGATGCTATATTGGTCATTTGGGATCCTTTTACAAAATCAAAAACCTCTAAATCTATCACGAAGGCAAGATCATTCAAGGATTATTCAAGGAAGTATCTAGAGGAGGTTTTGAGACTCCACAGAGTCCCGAATAATGTTATTTGTTGTCAATATTTTTATTTCACTTCTAGAGTTTGGATATTTATTTAAAATTTTTGGATCTCATTTATTCTTTTTCACTAAATTTCATCATCTGATAAATGGTTAGATAGACTGGACCATCTATAATCTTGAGTACATATTTTACCCATGTGCCTTAGATTTTGGATGATTTAGGATGATCCACATGCCAATGGTTGGAATTTGTTACAAAAATTGTATCCACTCCACACTTGGTATAGATCCATTTAAATAATTTCATTATAGAACATTCCATTCTCCATTGTTTTGGACTGGGGACAAAGATACAATAATTATGTGGTGAAAAAATGTAATGAATGCATCAAATATGGTTAAAATAATTATTCATACAGGAAAGGAAATTAAATATCATCATAAATAATATGCTAATAATAAGAGTATAACTTTTCATTTTGATGATATATATCATGTGTTCCTAATGGTTAGTCCTCCCCATGGGAATAGAAGGTTTCGTAATGGGAGTAAGATTTCTCCCTATTTTTTGGGACTTTTGAGGTTATAGATCATGGTATAGCCCTAGAATATCATATAAAATTTCCCATTCATATGAGAGAAATACATTATTATTTTCATGTGTCTCCCCTATATTGTAATATTAATGATGACTCTCTAGTCATCGATTTGTGTGAGGACAAAGTTGATGACGATAAGAACCTCAAGGAGTAGTCTATGTAGATCCAAAATAACTATAATAAGTTGTTTTATGTTTAGGATATTCCTTAATTTTAGTTCTTGTTGAATAACTATGGTGTGGAGGATTGTACCTGGGAATGTGTGTCATAAATTATTTATAATTATCCCATGATGAATGAGGATTAAATATCCATTTTTAATGGAATTCCCTTGATCATGTTGATCGTTTTTATTTTATGACATGGTTTTCTCTTGTTTGTGAATGTAGATTTAATCTCATTTGATAGGTATATCCCATGTTAGAGTGTTTCTGAAATTGTTTCAGTTATTGACTGGTTTTTCAATTAATTCTTCTGTGTAATGTAATTGTGATACTAAGGAGGTGATTTCATTGAGTGGTATCTCATTGGGTGGCTATTGATAATACCCCTTTTTCTCACGGAGTTTGGTTTTATTACCCTCCAATGAGAATGATTTGTGAGGCATTAAATGTAAAGTCCCATATCATTGTATACCAAAACTATGTGTGTTTTTGTGGATCATGTTGCATAGTGGAGTCCTGAAAGTTTTCTGGAGGGGACTAGCTACAAAATGGAATATGCAGGGAGATTAGATGCCATGTCATCCTTACAAGACATGTATGTGAGTTTTATGAATTTTCAATTCTAGTCTATGTGAATTTCCATGATTTCTAATTAATTGGTCTAAACTAATAACCAGGTGAAACATTTTTTTGACACCCAATCCATAAAGATTACATGATGTGAAATGGGATTCCACATTGTGTAAATACCTGATATTATACATATTTAAATGTTTCATCTTCTTGGGTTTTCTACAGACAAAATTCATTATCTCCCTCTCTTTATTCATGGTGGATAGTGGCTCTATTCCACGAATATCGGGGATTCCATCAATGAGGATCATTCATTATCCATTGAACATCTATGTGTTGTGATCCATAGTGATTCGTGGTGATCTAAAGTGGGGTGTTACATTAATTTCTAGTGGTGTATCATATTATGATCATGTTTTCTCTTAAAATTTATCTACATGCGATGGATGATGATCTACCATGCATAGAAAATTTATTAATATTATTATGGTGAGTTGGTGTCCCAAATTCCTCTTATTGATGAATTTCTTATAAGATATGCGAGAAATGATTTGTAACACTAGTCCATTCTTGTGAGATTAATGGTGATGTATTTTGGGGTAAATGATTCACTGATTATATTTTAATTATGTGAATCCGTAAATTGATCATGCTTTATATGTTTTGATAGTAATGATATTAAACATGTAATTAGTGAACATTATTCAAAAATTATTTTGATCTCGGGTTTTTGATGTTGTTTATTTATACCGTAACAATGTTTTGCTTCATGATTTTCTAAGTAGTTTTATATCTATGTTGTATATTTTAATACTATTTTGTTTTTCATGTAATTGGTAATGAACATGATCCTAGTATCAATTTATAATTAATTTTATTTTGAATAATTAAATAGTGATGTTTGTTATCTGGTGGATAATATATCTCATTGATAATAATATTGATACAGTTCACATGATTAATTGAAAATGTATTTTTCAATGTATTTAATGGAATTGATAAATATTGTGAGGTATTTTAATGTATGATTATGATAATTGAAATGGAATATTAATTGAGAACAGTACATATCTATGTTTTTTGAAACCAAATAATTTATATGAGAATTATTTTACATTGATTTATTTTTATAGCATGATTCCTTGTGATTCTAATAATTGGAAATTGTTATTAAATGAATTAGTTAATTCCCAAGGGAATGAGAACGATTTCTTTGATAAAGAGAGTGAATTTTTCTATGGAATGAGTTTTACAAGATTTTTTTGAGAAGGAAGTTAAATATTTTTTGGAACCATTTGAGCTCATTTGTAGTAAAAGGATGAATTACTTGATTTGAGTGCCAAGTTTTCATAATTTTTTTTATTTTCCACAAAATTTTTATGTCGTTCGACTGATATTAGCCTATGTTATGTGCCAATCAAGGCTTCTCCTAGAGGGATGCTAACTAATTTCTTTTTAGGGGGTAGGAAATGATTTGAGACATTGATGATTGTTGTTACATATGGGAAGGGGGAACCAGATGATGTAGTATAAGGGGATTCCAAAATGTGGAGATCCAATGATATATGCATGTGGGTGTTGTGGATGGCATTGAAGGTGAATGAATGGGTTAATATAGTCTTGACCCTTAATGATAAGATAATAGATTGTATGATCGCATATAAATCATATTAATAACTAATATTTGAGTTGATTTTGTATATTTATTTCATTCCCAACCACCTATGGTTGGTGGATGTTCTTGGGTTTTTATTTACTCTTGGTGGTATTTTAGGATGGTTTTCTTAGAGTTAATAGATATCCAAAAATAATAATACTTATAAATAATTGTCTAACCCATGGGGTGGGTTAATTATTGAATGATACTTCATTAAGATGTTAATCAAGATAAAAAAACATGATTTGAACATATGCCAAGACTGCATCGAATTTACTCAGATGATGTTATGTAAGGAAATTAAGCATAAACTTGATTAATTATAACTAGATAAATAATTTTTAAATAAATAATTAACCAAAAAATAATGATTATAATAAAATAATGAATTCAATTTTTTCACATTTATATTCTTAGGTCATTTTAGGATATCTATTCTTAATAGTGGAACCCGAGAGCCTGGGAACCCTTAGTTGATATTGAGTCTATGAAATTGTTATTTCCATAGTGTGGTTTTGAGATGTATTTTATCATTTGTATTTATTGATTTCCTAAACTACTATGCCCATTCCTATTTCGGAATATGGCACCCAATGGAAACTAAAAGGGTGTTTGCCCAACATCTGGATGGGAGGATGGGTAGTTAACTACCATCATTGCCCCCGCTCATTTCTCATGGTTGTTACTTACGATGGAATGAAAGTGTATTAGTATCACCCTTATATGTTTATAACATGATATAATGTAATTTTTTTTATTTCAAAAATAAATAATTTTTTATATATATTCCTATATACTAATATATGTTTTACATATATAGGTTATGATAGCCTAAGTGGAATTCTCGACTTATGAGATATGATATCATGATGTATAATAATAGATTATTGATATATGTCAAATGATTCGTGCTGGATCGTGGAAAAAACTACGTTACTATATGGGTTTTGATATGGGATGGAGTGGTTTTGTGATGCATGAGGTGTATGTTGTGCTTCCATTACTATTAATTTTATTTATAGAATACTTTTTTTAGAGAGATGGATCCAGACCTAAAACATTTCGAAAGAGTAGTAAACCACTGGATAAGAAGTGGTTGGGTAATTGTTATTTTTTTGTTATTATATTTTTTATTCTCATTTATGACTTACTTGGTGTGAGATAGACAGAGTGATGTTTGGAATTAAGTCTTAAATTTTTAGGTGATAAGATAGATTCATTGTTCCTCACTGTGCATTACCATAATATCATTATCATTTTTAAAAGTCTATATGGAGAGGATCATAGTGATTATACTGTTATAATCTCTCTTTGAATTTATAAGCATTTTTAGGTTAGTCGAAGATGGTTGGTGATCAGACTGCATATTACATGCTTGGGGTTTAGTAAGAGTTGTTTATGTTTTGTGGTTTCTCTCACCTAAAACTTTTTGGAACGTCTAGTTTTCTTTTTCTCTTGTTTTAGTACTATATGACAATAAATTTGTTAAATGGTAAATGATTTTATTTATTTATGTATGAGAAGGTTTTTTTGTGTATCCTTCTTATATGTCTATTCTTCATGTTCCCTTAAAGGTTAGTGCCTCCCATGGATATGTTTACTATACCATCAGTGATAGTCTACAAGTGAAGGCCCACTAGAATTGGGACTCATTAATTCACAATCACTCTCCCCTCATAATTTTATCATTATATGGTTGGTATTGTAAAATTCAAGAAGCTGAGTATTTTTTTTAAATGTTTATTACCACATGATCATTCATAAAATTACATATTCATCTTATTTATCATGTAATGAATGTAAAAAAAGTTCAAGTTTTCAGAAATTTCATGATATTTGATTTGTAATAATCAAAACATATCCTTATAGTCTTCATCCAATTGAGATTCTCATTATCAGAAAATATTCATTAAAAATCATGGTTAGAAAATCTTAGTTCTATCCATTAACTAAAAACACAAAGTATAGTCAATTCAATTATAATCATAGTGGGAAACTATATAATCGTGAATAATTCTCCATATGATCTCCACATAATGACACAATATATTCAATCTATGAAAAATAAGATTATCCTAGTTCATTCATTTGCATAATCTAATAAAATCCTTCACGTAGGTTTGTACAATGTTTTTAAATTTTAAATTAATATTATCTAGGAGTGTAAATCTAGGGGTGTTTTAAGGCCTATTGTCTTTTACCAAATGATTATAATAGAAAATACCAGTTAAACATTTTTTTAGTTATCATCCATATGAAAAAATATTCTACATCTAAATCCACTCGTATTATCTGGGAAAAGATATTGATTCTCAGAAATGACCTAATCAATCATTCACATAGATTCTAGAAAATTTTATTATACATATATTTTTCCTTATTCATATCCTTAGAATTTTACATATGGTTCTCACTAATTTTTTCCATTCCTATTTTGATAAGGATAAAAAATCTATTTATACGACCCAAAACAAATTATATTTATCCTAGTATACCTATTCACCAGATTTTCAGTATTACCATCCACTAAATAATTTCCCAATGAATTTGGGAGCTATTATATTTTGTTGGATAGGATCATAAAATTTAAAAGGGAGGAAAAATAGAAATTATATATTTTATTAACAAAAATGAGTTTCTAAATCATTCCATCTTCCAAAATATTTATTGGTTACCATAGAAAATACATTGACAATACAAGAGATCTAAAAATACAAGTATT
This sequence comes from Viscum album, assembly GCA_963277665.1. Taxonomy (NCBI): domain Eukaryota; kingdom Viridiplantae; phylum Streptophyta; class Magnoliopsida; order Santalales; family Viscaceae; genus Viscum; species Viscum album. Next base: position 2,039,771,085 of record OY728121.1, read on the forward strand.
GGAATTAAAATAATAAAGAAGTATAACATGTTAGTAAATGTTGTAAAATTATATCACTAATGAGATTCTAATTGAATAATCAATAAATAGTAAAAAAATGGAATATCATATCATAACAATTAATAACATAGGAAATGTGTTAATAATAATAACATGACATACCAATGATTCATGTATGAATACCTATACCATGTCATAGGATATACAATGTCCCATAATATACTTGTTTTACTCACTAATCCCATACAAAGAATCTCATAGTGAAAAATCATTTTCCAATACGATCAAGGGATATATAATTCTAGGACCTACCATATCATTATTTTAATATAAATTCATGTTTGTTCAAAATTATTATATCCGACGTATTTCATAAAAATAATAATGATGTTTAGAAAAAATGGGTTCATCAAAACTACTAAATTTTATATTCACAATAGATTTATTAGTGAATGAATTTGAGATAGTATAAAAAGGAATTTATTATCCTATCCAATTAAGGGAGAGTAAGATTGGTTTATTTGAAATATATATATATATATATATATATATAGAATTTATATTCATTATTTGACATTAATGGTTGTTGTTCCAATGAATATAAACACTTTTATAAATATTAAATATAATATCGAGGAATGTAACCACTACACTTTCAAAATAACTTTTGAAAAAAAATAAAAAAACGTTGATAAGTAAATTTTATTGATAAAAATACATCAAAAAATATTACAAAATCATTTAATATTACAATGGCCATGATTGTGATTAATTTCTAACATTTCTTATATGTTTAAAAAAATAATGACTTTGAATTTTTAAAAAAATTGAAAAAGTACATCATTTAGGAAATGAAAATAATATTCATTTTTAAAATATAAAATTTATAAATGTGTAAACATTAATTTTGGAAAATAATTTAATAATAAAAATATATTAAATTATTTTAAATAAAAAAACTATTGTGGGTGTGAAATGGTTTTCTAGTGAAGAGATAAATAATGTCAATTTTTTTAAATAAATTTTCAATGTTTTTATGTAAAATAATACATTAAAATGGACTTATTTCATGATATATTTAATAAAATAAATTTTATAATTAAATTTTTTTTAATAGATTAATTTAAAATAAATGTTTTCAATGGGAATTTAAAACATAAACAATCCTGATTAAAATAAGATTAATGAATAAAAACTTATCGCGTAGGGAAATTTTGAATCATAATCCCTCAAATGTATGTATTTGAATTATAAATAAAATAAAAATAAATATTAAGTATTCATTATATAATCAAATATTTATTATTTTATTCACCATGTAAAATAAATTATGTTTATAAAATGTAAATGTATCAATGAATAAGGTTTTGAGTTGTCAACACTTACCTTGAGTCCATACTTTGTTGGGTTTTACCCAAGAATCATATATAATAAATATATAATAAATATATTGATTATTAATTACATTTTCAGAAGTATTTACTTATACATAAAAAAAATATTTACTTTTATTAAAGAGTTATGAATCTAATTAATCAGTTATGTCCACATCAACTGTTTTGAGGAATCTCAGTTCATAATATCAAAATTACATCGACATTCTAATCATAGTCAAATGGGTAATTATTAGTTCATATAAAATATAATAATCGCGTTGAATGTGTAGAATTTTTTAGTTAACGAATAACCATGAATTATTTTTTTTATAAATTAACTCTTTTATAATCATTGAGAAAGTATTCCATACATACAAATGTGCTACATTTCTATTATTAAACGAACATGATAGAAAGAAGGTATGTGTTATTTAATAATTAAATGTAATATTAATTTCATAACTATAATATTATTTAATTAAATACACTTATGTATAATATTTATTTTATGTAGTAATAAAAAATAATTCACACTGCTTTATGAGCCTGTAGTCGGATGTACACATGAATGACATTATCATTTTTCCATAATAGTAATATAAGAATGTATATGTTATTTGAATTTTAAAGAATGAATAGAATTTAATTAATTTATTATAAAAATTTTAAATCAACCATTATGAATAATATTTAATGAAGATGATGGAAGACAATTTAAATTGGTTCATAATGTGATTGTTCATTGAAAACAAAAGAAACTTATTCCTTAACCATTTGATAAATGTGGATATGGATTAAGGTAATGAAAATAAAATAAAAACATGTTAGTATATTTTTGATACTTATTTTATTATATAATAATTATTTATTATGATTTTATATAGGTGGAGAAAGAAATAAATTAATGACCCTCAGTTGATAATGTTACAACATATTCGGACAACCTCTTTAAATTATTCCTAATGACTACCTAGATTTTATATCTGATAAATAAATTGATTCATATATGAGGGTAAGAAATTAAAGAATTAATTTTGATAGTTATTTTATAATCCAATTGTTTTTTATAGGTGGATTTGAGAGATTATCGAGTGATAATTTTTTATGGAGGATGATGATTATTCATGAAAGTACCCAAAACTATTCAATAATGGGAGAAAACTCTAATACCATCTCCCTCCAAAATTGAAAAATTAATGATGAAATTATATATAATCCTAGTTAAAATATTCCATCCAAATTCACAAATTTTTATGTAATTTATTCAACTTAAATCCTTAGTTTAATGATTGCACTTGCCTGTAAATTGGTATTAACATTAACTATGACGATAAATTTTTTAACAATTTTTAATAATTTTTTGAGTAAGATATATTAACCATTAAATATAATATTAAATATTATAATTCCAAAAATGGAATTAATTTTCATCAATTAAATTCATTTTATTTTTATAATTGAATTTTATATTACAACAATATATGTGTTAAAAAAACTAATTTCTATAGAATGCAAATTTGATGAATAAGATGGTCACATAATTAATATATGACAAGTAATAATTGTTAATTTATTTTTTATGATTATTTTTATATATATAATCTATAATATTATTTTTTTTATGTAAGGGGATGTTTTGCCTAGATAAAATGAACAAACATTATTCACAGTTATACAATTTTAATATAAATGTGTTTCAAAGGCTAAAAATAAAATATTATTAAAATCTTATATACATAATAATTAAGTGTAATAAACATGAACTAATCTATGTAAATAACACTTATTTTATTTTAAAATCATATTAAAATAATAATTTGACTTATAAATTACATAATATGTTGACATTTATTTACAGTTGTAGAAAATTTTGTATTCCTAACTATTCACTAAAGAAATATTTTCTATGAAAACCGATATTTCAATATTATACAATATAATGAGTTATAATATAAAATATATAAATCTTCAATACTTAAATTATTATTTTTTACAATAAAAATCATTATAATTCAGTTTTGATGGACGCATATTTTTTAGAATAAATTATATTAATTACATTATTTGTGTTTTTTAAGAATTTATCATCAAATTTATTTTAGAATTTTATGTATATTTCATAAATATGTCAATAATATTCAGACATGAAAATTTTACAACATTTTCAAATTGATATATTTTATTTAATAAAATTTTAATACTATAACCTAGTTCATTTAAAATCAATGTTTTATGTTGAATAAATTATTGAATATAGTGTTATTCTAAAATAGATTGGTTTTAAATGTAAAAAATGATACAATTGATGTTTTTTCTAATAGATATATTATTATCATATTTTTGTGATAAGTACTATATATCTTTCTAAAATTTGTATCTTCTCCACCCAAAATATATGTAGAATTCTAAAAGTTTCAATTAATTTAGTTGGATCACATTAAAAAAAAATATTAAAATTTTAAAATTACATGTCAACAATCTATTAAAATATTCTATAGTAGATATTATCTATATCAATAACATGTTAAACATTATAATTAATAATTATAAGTAGAAAATTAATGTATGTTACTCTCTTGACTGGTAAATTTAAAAAATATCTAATGGATGGTATGTGATATTAAAAAAATTCATATGTAAAAATAAATTTGAATAATTAGTTAATTCCTTAGTAAAATGTGTTTTCATTAATCATCAAATGAATTTATAATTTTAAGGAAGCGTGTATTGATAAAATTAATGTTTCAAATACATTATAAGAATGTTGGCTTGAGGCATCATATACTTTACACATTAATCAATATGAATGGGTATACAGATTTTACTCCCAAATATTCTATATGATCTGGTAATTCAAATTGTTTTCAATATGATATAATATGATAAATTACATAGTGAGAAAGATTGATTCATTAGGAAATTTATGGTCATAGAAATAAATTCAATTATTATGATAGATATATGATATCAATACTGTGATGTAAAATTGATGTAAATATATAGAAGGTCATTAGATGAAAATTAGGGAAGCAAGATGTTTTCATCCAAATAATGTACCAAAGGAGTTGCTTCATTGATACCATGAATATTTTAATGTTTTATAATATCATCATAATAATTTTTTTGGACATTATCTCCTAAGAAGACTGTGTAATGATTAGTCATTTAAATGAAATAGGATGATCATTTCTATTAAAATGTTTTAGTATTTTCTTTATTTATATTACATACATAATGGGGATAGTAAAATTATTTTATTTGGTTTTTAAATTTATTCTATTTTCATTTGATGTTTTATAACTATATTATTAAATTATTAGTAAATTACCAAATTTTCCTAATTATTTGGAAAAATATTTTAAATAGGAATGTAAGACCTAGTTTTGAAGCCCTATATAGATAATAAATGTTCATAATAGTACAACCCTATAGAAGAAAAGAAGTCAAATATGATCAAAAAATCATTTCTAAGAAGAAAATATAGGTCATAAAATATGAGTTCTTTCAGAAAGGAAGAGTAATAATTCAATAGGAATATATTATCCAAGATATTACTGAATTACATTTTGAAGCAACATAAAATATCAATGTTATGTATAGATGGTTTGTAAATCAATTCTTCTAATTTTAATGGATTGTGACCCTTAATGAATATATTATTAATTTTTATAAATATATTTGTTTTCAATATAGAAGGAAGTATTCATTGTGAATAGTAACATCCCGACACAGAATCCAATAAACTAGTTCTATAATCTGGTTCGCCACATGGACTCAAAAGTTCATACCCATATAAAATCAGCTATAGAATAGTAGCGAGGACCTAGTGTGCGATATTAGGGACACTATTACCACATACCAGAGTAAGAAATATGTTTAAATAACCAAGTATCATAAACAGCATAAATGAAACATATCGATGAAGCAATAATAAAATGAAATCGAATAGGACATAATAGTAAATTTCTAGAAAATCCTTAATGTCTATAGAATACAATACAACACTGGTCACCCACTAAGCCGACCATACAGATACAATTACCAAAGGAACTGAAAGTAAAAGTTCCAAGCTCTACTTCTAACTCTGAGCCAAACCCCAGACCTTATCTCAAGACACTGTCAAACTATTCCGTACCCATCAGTGCAACCACTCGAGTATCTCCCCTCGAAAATTCAATAGTGGGCCTCAGTCGTAACCACCATGAAACTCATGATCACCCAAAATAAAAACAAAACATATGCACATAAACCGAGGTGCATGTGTAGGGTTGGGAAATAATATCAGTAGTCCACCCTAAAAAGAAACCTATAAATGTGTTTCTAAATGTGTCTGCAATGACAACTTTCTTAGCCTAGCTATAACACACAACAAAAAATAATTATATGAAACATTAAACCACAGTCGATCCCATGGTATGTAATCCCTTCCAACTTGGTTAGTGCCACTAAAAATTTTTATATCCATATACATATACACATATAGTCCCCAACATATACACATATACATAAATATGAATATTCATAAGTATGTGAACCATATAACAAAAAACACATCATCAACCGATCTTTGGGTCCGTAATTGCGATTTCCTAGATATTTTTTGCTAGGGTAATGAGATGAAAATCGGGCCACTCAATATATGTATCATTAAGTCAATATCTGGGTATGAAATCCCATCAACATGTTCCCTGTTCAGTCAATGTTGGAATTATATCTCTGAGAAAGCTACATCACCATAGGGGGATACTCATACTACACATTGGTTCACCTATACTCGCCCCCAATCACGAACTGTGATACCATACACTGATTTTTAGTCATATAATGAATGCTATAATTTAATAACGGTAAATATTGTAAAAGGAAATTGTTCAGAAAACAAAGAGCATAATCCAATTAATCCATCTAAGGCTCAGAAAACCTTGCTCGCAATAATATCAAAGCCTCATCTGCATGAATTTCAATCAATTAGGTTGAAGCATGCTATATCAACATTTCAGAAAGACTCAGTATAAAACTAGATATATAAGAATTTAATCATGTTTCAGGGAAATCCCAAGTGTATAATAATTTAATCATGTTTCAGGTACACGCCATGTGTATAATAATTTTATCATGTTTCAGGGCCAAGATTTGTGTATAATAATTTCTACATGTATCTAGGCCTAGCCTGGTTATTAATAATTTTGTCGTGTTTTTGTGCCATGCCCAGTGTATCCACACATCAAAATGTTTCAGGGACAAGCCTAGTGAATAATAATTTAAACAAGTTTCAGAATTCAGGATAATTACACTGTTACAATATTTACAATATTCAACTAACAATGGAAAAACATTTATATTTTTAATTGCATCATGTAAGGCTCAATAGACAATTCCTATATAATACCTCTAGGTATAGTAAATATCAAATATAACATGGATCATAATCCATATCCCATGATATCACATTCAGACATCCGAACAAAATATAAAATATACATTGTGTCAGGATCAACAGCCACCAACCATGTAGAACCTCTAGTGAACATCACGTCACTAGTAATAAACATGTGAAACAAAACAAAGAGTAAGGGTGGCCCGAACACTAACCCAAAACTATAGCCACATCCCCATGGGATTTATAGATCAACATGGGTTCTAGGTGACCCCCATACACCATATATACCCATGACCAATGTACATCTCGGGGTTGGTCAGACCACGAGCACCCACTCGGTCCATCAAGTGAAACAATGAAGAGGCATCCTACTCGAGATCCTCTAGATAAACACAAGAAAATGCATACTACATGGGATCCATAGTGAAGAATAAGGGATTAATTCTACATGTAATACTCAACGAAGACTAGTAGAGGAATCCTATAACATGGTTCCCCAAAATGGATGATAAGTGAGAGATCCTACAAGGGACTCCCAATGTCAACACATAAGAAAAGGCATCCATCATGGGATCGTTAGAAGAATCTGGTCTCACAGCCTCATATTCATAATGGAAATGTATAAAAAGGGGAATTTCCTCAAACTCATAGATCATGGGAGTTATCTCATTGGTCTTCTCAGATCAATGGTCTCAACAATGTTTGTCTGAATACCCAACCAATCATCCACGCCAAGTCCAACAATCATGTGACAACTAGAGACGATGACAAGAGGAAGAACCACTTCATTAATATAGAATCCCCAAAAAACCATTTATATGAACTCAAAATGTCACTAGGATTCCAATATTTTGATCTAAATGGTAAAACGCTCTGAATGGGAGACTCGCATTCCTGGATCTAACTTCTAGGGAAAAAATTACACTAACTAATAAGTTGGAAAAAGTACAAGGCATGTACTCTAGAGTACATGGGGTCCTCCCATGTAAATGTACACGGAATGTAAGATACTATACATGGTGTGTACATTTTATAAATCTTCATTATATGTGCATTCTCACTGAGACGCTTGCCCATGTGCAACTAAAAGTCATGAACCCCAAGTACACGGCATGCACTGTTCAAAAACCACCACTTCGGGTTCTTTATTTCACATGGTCGGACACATGACCAACCACCAAACGACACGTACTTAGTGTACATGGAGTTTTTTAAGAATAATTACTCTTCCATGAATTTTATGAACACATAGCATGTTCCCCTAGAACACACACCATGTTACCTACGTTTTCTGATGAAAAATCCCTCACTAAGCCCTATACACCCGTTTTGGCCCCTGAAACAACATATCCGGCCATAAGAGTCCCCACGAAATTATAAATATACTTTATAAATTTAAAAGAATGTCTAAAGGGGATATATTGTGAAATTATAAACTTCCAACCTTCATGCAGAATCCACCGAAGCATCGGTTCGTTGTAGTGTCCATGAATGCCATATGTCAACTCAGCATGCTGGGGCCTTCAAAATGGAACCTATCTTGTCATCCATCTATCTATTTCTCAATATCCATTTCTACCTAAATTAAATTACCATGGAGGAGAAAACTTGAGGTGTTTTCATGGAGTAGGATCAAAGAAAAAGAAGGAAAATAAAATAAGAAAATATTGAATAAAATGTTGTCTAGGGTAGTTCTCAGCATCTAACTCGTGTTTATGACATGCCTTAGTTAAAAACCTATTCCAAAATTAATGGAACAAATGGAATTGAAATTTTACGGTCCATTATAATGTAATTTCCAAATGAACATGCACAAATAAATTAATATTTAATTTAATATTATTAAATATTAAATGTTACACTTTAGTTTGAACATCTGAAATTTCTTTCAAATGTTTATCCTATTGTAAACTCCCTTTTCTAGGGACAATATACTAGTTTGGAAAAATATTCGAGGTCAACTGCATGATTAAAAAGAACATTTTACCCCTCATTAGCACCCAATAGTAAAAATTCATATTTTTTCTCAAAACCACATTACGAAAAAAAAAACAAATGTCCTTAGAAATTTACCTCCATAAACCATCTCATTCTCAAAAAGCCTATTGAATGTGCCAGTAGTCATGCTCCCAACCAGATCGTCATCACCACCAATCTATTTGGACTATCCAATGACCATCCCTAATGATTTTACAACTACTTTCTAGGTGGGAGACATTTTACTCGACTGATCTCATACTCCCCACCCTAGAAATACCACTGTTGTTATATCATAAGAAAAATATAAGCTCAAAATCCAACTGCAAACATTGAAGATTAACTGAAATGAATATATCCACCCTCTATAGGGAAATGGTGTAGTCCCAACCATATAGATTGCCTTAAAATTCTCTTAGAATAAAACCACAATTGGTTCCCTCATCAAATAAAGGGAAGAACATTTAGAAAGAATGAAAAAGAATCTCAATGTATGGTTAATCTCTTTCAGCATACACAAAAAAAATCATGATAGTACATGATCGTCACTAACATGAGTATGCTATGATATTACTGATGGCGTGTATATTTCCCATTGAGCCACACTCACCAACCTTCCCAAACCTACTCATGATTTAGACAAGTGTTAACCATCTCACGATAACTCATCATTTCACGATGTCACCTCTACCACATAGTGACATTTCAACACAACATCTGGTATCCAATCTAATAGAATGCCATGAAATATTGGTCCTCAGTTCGCACCCGACCACATAATGATTAGATTAAAATGATACCACATGAAAACAATGTGTATCTTCACCACCCACCATGTACAAATAGTTTCTTTCTAGTCATGAGTATCTATCCACACTCTGACTTCACTAGAAACTGCAAAACCACTTGTCGTCAAGGACAAGTATCTGAATGGTCCTACTAATCGAAACCAGTCTTGAAATGAATGAATCTGATGTTCCTCAATCAAAATCTAATGGAATCAACATGCCTATAAAGAAAATATTGATCCCATAAGATCCCTCAATCATAAATTGAGTGTAACATATATCACCCCACCCAAATTAATTTGAAAACATGGGCCATACTCTCTCACATAGTTTTCCCGAGAACAAAATAGATACTGACCAAAAAGGGTTCGAGTCAAAACCATGGGTCTCTTTGTCTTCCATCTATCCATATATGAAAAGCCTCACAATAGGGTCACATTTTCTAAACACCAATCCCAAATGATAAAAACATATAAAAATCTAGTATGATCATAGTGAACTATAAAGTTCAAACTGAAAACACAACTTATGAGGGCCCTGATCCTCTCTGAGAATCCTTATAAGAAACAACTTCCTAGATGTCACAACCATCACAAAATAGAATTTGAAAAGACACTCATTGAGTATCCATATACAGAAATACCCCTAGAGGATCAGTTCATAAGAAATGTCCTGATATCCATTGTCATTGTAATCAAAAATCCCAATAGATAACCACGACCAATGAAACAGAACCCCAAAAGGGTGACAACTAAAATGGGTTTCACATGACATATAGACATACTAGATCATTACTCATCTCATGCAAAAGGACAATGTCATAAGCCTCAAACCACAAAACTCTTAAACGTAGATCCATATAAGCTTAAATTAGAGTAAAATTATGTATAAGAATGACCAACCGAATATGAATCTATAGTTAATAAAAAGACACACTATCAGTCCTATATTCCTTGAATCTGAAATGCATAGTATGTTGCATGAGATGCCTCTTTCCGTTACCATCCAAGAGTGAAAAACCATCTCTGGAATCTAACCCAGGACCATGATACAGATAACAAGAGTAAATTAAAAGACCCACACAACAATTTTGTCTCTCTAAGAGAAAATAATATACAATTGAAATATTGAAAATTCAGAATAGTAATCCCAAACCCTAGAAACCGGGACATACTTCCAAAACATGTGTTCTCGAAAGAGTAATCTAATATCCATCATAGGATCCAAAACATTCCTAATAATCCTCTCTAATATATCCCAAATAGTAAATACCATGAAATTGAAGTCCTCTGATTCCATTTTGTACAGTCCCAACCTGGAAGCCACTAAACTGGTGCACCGAGCCAATTTGACACAGGGCATCAAGAGTGCCTCCCAATTCTTCAAAGGCTTCCGAATATAAGAGAGTTCCTAGGGAGTGATAGTGGAGATACTATTATCTTCTAAAAAAGTAAGAAAATATTATAAATTACCACTTCTCATACATAGACAAATATTAATAGAGTGCAGAAGCAATAAACAACTAAAATAGAACAATATGTAATAGTAAAATGTTGTAAATTCCAAAAAGGCTAGGCAATACAACAGGACACTGGTCACACACTAGGAAAACCATTCAGATACAATTACAAAAGGAACTGAAAGAAAATTTTCAGGGCTCTACAACTAACTCGCTGCCAAACCATGTACCTGATCTCAAGACACAAACGAAATACACTGTAAAAATCAGAAGAACCACTGGAGAAGCTCCGCTCTATGATGAAATGCGGGGCCTTAGCCCTATCCATCATGAAACTTTTATTAAACGTGAAAAGAATTATTAAGGTCTTCACATACACCGAGGTGCATTTGAAGGGGTGGGAAATACTCTTACTAGGCCACCCTGACAAGAAAGCTATAACTGGGGTGGTAAATGTGTAAGCAACAACAATGAACTTAGAATAGATGGATCACATAACAAAAATATGTAAACCAAATGTGAAACTGTAGTTGAACCTAGGGACTATAATCCTTCTCAACTGGGTATGATCATCCTTGGATGTCTGTATCTATATACGTATTCATGTATAGCCCCATATCATTACACATGTAAATAAATGTCAATATTCATAAGAATTTGAATAAAATAACTAGAAACCACGTCAGCAGATGATCATTACATCCATATGGATGATCTCATGGACATCTTGTGCAAGGTCATTGAGCTGGATGTTATTCCACTGAAGCCATGTATCATTTTTTCAATCAATAGGTCAAAAATCCCATTTAAATTTACTTTCTAAGGCCAACGAATGAATTATATCTATGTGCATGCTATGTCACCACATGGGTATACTCGTACTACACCTGGGTTCACTCATACATCCCTCCAAACACTAACTAGGATATCATATACTGATAGTAAATCCTTTACATTGTGATACCTTACACCGATGTTCCATCCTATAAATGGTTATTAGTTGGAAAACATAGATAAAAAGACCATGAATCCATCCGAGACATTGAAAATTGTGCCTGCATGCATATTAAAACCTCACCCGCAGACATATCAGTCAACAAGGGTCAAGCCTAGTATATCATCATTTAAAAATGTATTATGGTATAACTTTTTATATAAGCATTATATAAATTTAAAGGGTCATGCCTGGTGTATAGTCATTTCATCATGTTTCAGCTCCACGACCAGTCAATAATAATTTCAGCACGATTAAGGACAAAGTTTGGTGTATTAGCATTTCAGTATGATTCACAGCCAAAACCAGTGTAAAATAATTTCTACATGTTTCATGGAAAATCCATGGGTATAATTATTTCAGAATGTTTCAAGTCCATACACGATGTATCATCATTTCAACGTGTTTTAGGGATAATCCTGGTGTATAATCATTTCATCATGTTTTAGAAAATATGTAAATTACACAATTACGTGGTTCATACTAATCAAATCACATGAAAAAAACAATTATATAACCAATTTAATTATGTAAGGATCGAAAAACAATACTTGGTTAAAAGCTATGGGTATCGTTAATATCATAAATAACATGGCTCAGATGATGGATCCCTGGAGAGTACATCCGAGCATCCAAACAAAATATAGAAATACACATTGTGTGAGGCTCAACAGCCATGAATGTGTAATAACCTCTGGGGAAAATAATTTCATCAGTAATACACAATTGAAACATAAAAAAGAGTGAGGTAGGACCAAATTCCCAACCACATAATACATCAAATTCCCCATGTGCTTACTAGTTCAGCATGGGTTCTAGGTGTCACCTATGACATCCCTTTTTTTTATTACACAATTAAACATAATCTATTACATAATATTTACTTGATACAACATAGATGATGGATAGGTCTAGTGTCTTTGAGGGTTAGGATCATTACATCACAACTTAAAACATGAAATACAAAATCATTATTGAAAACATCCTTTACATGACCACTACATTCTCTGGTACTTAGCATTGCATGAGATAACTTGAGGACATGCATAAGAAAAGTGTGATCTATAAAGAACAGTAAGGGAATAATCATGGAATTACATGAGGAATAGAATACATGTTATACAATAGTCATATCAATAGATCATAAGGGAATCATAAACATAAAGGTATGATAAATCATGATAATCATAACATGGAAATGTGGCTACAACACTTATCATGGAATCATCATGAGCCAAGGCTCATTGCACATGGAGAATGAGTAAACCCTCATTGCACACGATGAATGAGTAATCCGTTGATGCACATGAATTATCCTAAGTATACACCTATTTAACATGAAATATCGTGATATTATACATTACCCAAATCATTAGAGCACTATCATTGTGAACCCTTCTTAAACATTTCATTTCATGCATAAGTGTGCCACATGGATCATAAAACATTGAATCAGTCAACATAATCATTTATTCCATGATAAAAAATTTGGAATACATCCATGAATCTCTTTAAACAGTATGTAAATGTTCCTAAAGGTGAAAACCCTTGATATAGAAATGGGCATGGTATTCAATACACAATTAACTTTTGCTTGGAAATAGGCGGTGCAATTTCGGCAGCATAACGGCATGATATAAGTACACATGAAAATGGTTGATGAGAGCGAAAGAGGTGACTAGTAATATTTACATGACATGGAAAGTAAGGGGGGTCATAAAGATACATTTCACAAAAAATTAAATGTAATTTAGATTCATGATACAAAATAATTTCTTGTATGTAAATGGGAAGAGAGAAATTTCGTTTAGAATTTTTGCATAGTAAAAGTTGTACATTAGAGGCATTTAATGAAAGAGAATGTGGTATACCATCACTAAAACAATAATAGGTACATATGTGGTAGGTTAGAAACCATTCCCCAACATTTATAATTGAAATTAAAAGGACATACCAATTTAATGAATATTGTACAAAAATGAGAAAGGAGGAAGAACCCTTACATGGACATGTGCTTCCAAAGGCTTGATAGAGGATTGAGAGAGGCTTATTGGTGGATTGGGGAACCATGGGAGGATTATAGATTGATGAAGGAAGATGTTGGGAGAACTCCAAAGGCTTTGAGTGTGGAGGAAGTGGGAGCTTGGTTAGGTTTATATGGGAAAGGAGAGGGAATTGTCGATTATTTAGGTTTGGGACACCTCATATTAAAATAAACTAAATCAAAAACCTTCCCATGGTTTTTTCACTTGGGTTTTGAAAATGGGAATTAGAAAACCATATTTTATAAGGCCGAAGTCTGAACTTCTTATAATAATGGGGTTTCATATGTGGAGGTGAGTCACACTCCCAAGGAAAACAATTTAAAAAGAAAAAATGTTTATTAAGTCTTGAAGGGTCCACTAAAGAATTGTAAAATAAATCAAAATACCCAAAATCACATTATTTTAATGGTAAAAAAAATATTGGTCAAATATAATTTTTATAGTTTTTTATTACACCAATATTGGGTCATTATGATTTCATAAAACACATTATAAATTTAAATGAAATTTAATTTTTATACTAACATTTAACTATATTAGAAAATTATGAAAAATTCACCATTGGATAATTTTGGCATCCTTATTCTAGAAATAAAATTTATTTTGTCTAAATATTTTTCTAAATATGTCAATTTTCACTTTTAAAATAAAAACTTACATTTATCGAAAATTCACAGGTTTTGACAAAAATGGCTTTCAAACCTTAATAAAAATTACAATTGCATTCATAAAATTATATGATCATTTATATTTAATAAAAATTAATTAATAATAATAATAATATTCTATTAAAATATTATTTAACTCAAAAATCCATCATTTCATCAAAATAGATTTCTTTGTTGAACATTAACTAAAAGATCCTATTTGAGCATTAAAACCCATTTATAAGGTAACAATAATAAAATGAAAGTATATTGATTATTATATACAAAAATAATGTTCATAACCACTATTCTATGGTCTTGTTAAATTACCCCTTATAACACCTACATAAGTCTAATGAGTATGGTGTGCGACGGTGATCGACTCTTGGGGTGGATCAGATAACATTGCTCGGGTTCGATTCCTTTGAAGATAATTTACACTATATTCCAATATCACCTCTCCTGGGCCCCAAAACCATATCTAGAACTAGCCTGAAATCCTGGGAGCCATTACACCTGGACCCGTGACTGGGGGAGTATATAATGGTGCTCAATGGTTGGTGACAGCCCACCTTTATCACGTAACCTCTTGGGACTGAAAACCTAGTGTACTTTTTCCCACTGGGAATTGGTGAGTTGGCGAGCAGTGGTGGCGTCCTGATCATGAGGATCTGGGTTTTAGTCTTCACATGGAAACCCATACTATATGCCATTATCACCTCTCATAGGCCCCTATGCCTTGTGTGGAACTGGCTTGAATGCATGGGATTTGTTACACCTTGACCTATAGCTAGGGGAGTACATAAATGGGGTGATGGAACAACTATATTGTGTAACCCATTGGTCCTGAATACCTAGTGTAGGTTTTGGTGTACTTTTGATTTGAGGTAGTGATGAGCTCCATCATGTGGAGATGACCTAATCCTAATTTTACTAAGCCCTACTCCCCCCTCTCAGTCGGAGTGGGGAGTTTCATGATCTCACTCTCGTGGGATGTGTAGTTAATTCTGTCTGTTATCAAAACATAATTATCTTCCACTCGTCCCAATGATTCATCTTTTTCTAAATGCCCATAATCTATTTAGGGAAGCACCTCAGCCCACTATTTCCCTAGTGGTGCTCAATACCACCAAAGTTTTATGCATGGTCACTCGGGTGGCACAGTTTCATCTTCAACTCAACTTAGTGGATGAGTTTGATCAGATTATTTTCAATTCATAGGTTCTTCAAGTGAACATGGTTGTCGATTTACTTGATCAGAGAAAATTTATAATCCAGTTTGAGTCGGAATATAATTTGATTACCACCTAGTCCAGGGCCCCTTGGATAAGTAATGGAGATATTTTTAACCTATTTCGATGGAGTATCAAGTAACACATGTGACATGATCTATTGACTATAGAAATATGGGTGGTCGTCGTAGTTTTCCACTTTCCATCCAAAATCTTTCCATTATGTGTGCTATCGAGAATATTGTAGGCTGCTACCTCTACTCTGATCGTCTAATAGAGGTGGTATGTCATCCCATCTATCCCTAAATTTTTGTTGAGGTTTATTTTGTGAGGTCACCGATGAATTAAATTTGGATCACAGATATGAAGTATTCTCTGTTGAAGTTTGTGGTCATATTTGAGTTGTGGATTTTCCGCAATGTTTCTAATGGTCGACTTGGTCAGATAGAATCTATATGTCACAACAGATGATTGATTGGTTTCTCAAAGGGGGTGATGGGATGGGTAATCGTGGTTGTTTTGATTCTAATGAAGCTTTGATAGAATCGAGGGATCAACTTGAAATTTTTATGCCATGGAAAGCTTCTATATCAGTCTTTCATGAAACAGATATGAGAGTGGAGGTGAATTATTTTGGGCATGTATTGGTTGAGGAGAATGCATAAGAAAATTTGAAGTGGGAGGTGAAGAAGGTTGATCAAATAGTATTCAATGTTTATGGTAATGTTCTGAAGAAGGTGCACTAGAAGCCACTGGATCTTACTATTTTTTAGGTTATTTATCATCAAAGGAATTATGTTGGTAATTCAAAGGTACCACTTGTGGAAAATACTTTCAAAAATTTTCCCCCGTCGATATAACATGTTAATGAGGAGACCTCAGACTTTTTGGGCAATGAGGATGGAGTAATAATCAGGCCATCACAGGCATTATGTGGAGAATTTGGGATGTCACTCTTGTGGACTCTGACTAATTATGATGGAATGTTGGAATGAATGTTTGATTTCATTGGAGGAATGGAGATCACATTACATGCTTGTATCGACATTCATGAATTGGTGGATGAGGAGATCTCTCATCCTGAGGAGGGTCATTTTATGATTGAAGGTGCTAGTATGCATCTTGATTTCTTATCTCAGAGTGAAGTAACCAGAGAAGGTGAAATGATAAAGGATATACATGATGGTCATGATTACGTGGAGCACCCACAATGTTTATCTATTATTGATAATAACATATAATATCAGTAGGACAGGGTGCAAATGTTGGATACCAAAATTTGAATATTTCTAGAAAATGGGGGTATGTCTCTGATAGTGATTAGTAAAATGATAGTGTCATGGTAAGACCGTCCTATAGTGACGTTGATCAGGGTGGGAAGAAGAAGGTGTCTGTAAATGAGGAATTAATGATTTCCCAACAAGAATATGGTAGATTAATGTCTCTTCTTATCAACTGAAGCCATTGTCTAATAGGATATCTTCCTGGAAGGAAAGCAAGGAAATTCCTAGTTTGAACATGTGTATGAAATCATCTATAGAGTTTCTATCATTAAATAAATTTAATCGTAGAAAGAGGTATGCAATGATTTTGAAGCACAATGGATTTTCATAGTGGGAATAAATTACTATGTAGGAAGCAATCTATTATGGATATGGCGATGGGTATTAATTTTATGATATGTAGTCTTAATTTTTGGTCTGTTGTACTTTTCTTTTATTTTAATATATGGTTAGAGGTTATCCTCGAACTGAGATTTTTTGGTATGTTTGACTTATTAATTAATAACTAACAGATGAGTTATCTTATACATCATTTACATATTCCATTTCATATGGATGTAAATAATATTTTTGGAATACATATTATGTCATTATAAATATAATGTATAAATATATTGTAAACATTTATTTTGATATTCAGATATGTGTGATAGATGTAGATCATGAAAGAATCATTTAAATCTTGATTAATAATGTAATTATGTTAGGGGAAACCTTTTTCTTATGAAGTTGAATAACAAAACATTAATCATTTCATATAATTAAAAAATCAATATTAATCACAAACATGTATATAAATGATGATTTATTTTTGAATAAAATTCCAATCAACGGTTTTTAGTATTGTAGAATAAATTAATCTAATAGAGTTTATATACAGTCTCTCAAGTTACTGGGAGTTGAGACAATTGTTTTTAATAATATACTCAATGATATATATTAAAATATATATGTCCTAAATAATTATAAAATTATTATATTATATATTTATGTAATAACTTATTAATTTTCAAGACCTTATAATTTATGATATATTACATCCACTAAAAAATATTACATGTAATATTTCTATTATAAATATTTCTATTAATTAAATTATGAGTGTCAAATTTTTTCAAATTTATTTTTTAATAATATATTATTAAAAAAATTATGAACAAATAAATACGTAACATTCAATGAATTATAAAACATTTCATAGAATAAAAACTCATTGGTAATGAAAATTTGAAACACAAGAACTCCTATGAAAGCATTCATTTAAAGAATTTTTGTAATTTTCTGTAATCAGTATTGTCGTAACACAACAAATGGTGTATAAACCCATAAGAGTAATCTATATTCAATGTCATATTAATTTATTATACAAAGATGTTAGTTTAACTTGTATTAAAAATAAGTACTATAATTTTAAATTTTTTACTCCATATTTCATTGATCATTAAAAAACCCCTTACCCCATTGGTATTTTATAAGGGACCCAAGAAAAACTATTGAATCGTACATAAATGGTGAGATATTTTCATTATTAATGGTTATATTTAAATTGTTCTAATATTTATATAATTGATTTTTGAATATGTTTTTATTTCTTTACAACAGTTTTACTTATTTTATATCTAAAATACTAATCAATTACCCAATAAAAAACTATATAAAACTCCAAAAAAATTATTAATATCATATTTAGCCTTCAGAAAATAATTTCACAGAGAAAAAAATGGACGGAATAAAAATATTCCTTAAAATTATATAAATTTTACCATACTAATTCCCACCCACTTTAATATTAAAAAATAAATTGATATGAAATTAAAACTATTTTGATTCCATCATACCGCATGAGCAACAATAATCTCTTAGAGACTACATTTATATTAATTTTTTGTAGAACATATAATGAAAAATGTTCAATATGGGATATAAATTATAATTAATGAGAAATTGACAAAAATAATAATATTGAGTTATAAGGGATTTGTTATATTGAAAAATAAATAAACCAATTATCCATTTCTAAAATTTATTTTTCCTCACATAAAATTCAAAATATAAAAAGTATAAATTATTTTAGAGACCATTTTATGTCGTAACAATATGATTCACTATAGATTATATTATATTAATAATTAATAATATCTATGAATTTATATTTTCATGATATGTTCCTACAATGTACATGATATAAAAATGAAGCCAATTTTTTCATTTTTCAATATTAATTACATCAATTTAATTCTAAGTTTTTAATATTGATATTTTATGATTTAAATTTACAATAAAATATTTTTCAAATGTTTAAATAAAATTACAAGAAAAAAACATAGAAAATTTATTATTAAATGTAGAAGATTTCTTTTCAAAACATTCAACAATAAATTGGAAATTATATATACATTTTCATAGAAAGTATAAAAATATAACACGAATTATTATTCTATACATCACTCACTTGAACCCATGTTCAAATAATTATAATAAATATATTAATAAACCTACATTGAGTATGGGATTGTGAAATTCAGTACAATTTTTTAATGATTAATTCTGTATTGTTCTAAGGAAGAATATGTCGATAGATGAAAGTGAACTTTTGATATTTTTTTGACTAATTATAGTTAATTATTAAAGTTAAAATTTTTAAAATAGAGAAACCCTATTAAACAATAACCATGAAGAAATATTATAGAGTTTCTATATACCACCATTATAACTATTTACGGGATTTTATACTCATATTAATTTAATAAATAACTCTAAACTAACATTGAAGCTCAAATTATTCTAATTTATGTTCGACATCATACAGAAGTGGACAATGGGCCTCCTTAATGATGGTGGAAACAATTTCTATTAATATATATAAATTTTAATTCTTAAAATTTCATTTCATTAAATACACATCGAGGATAGATTATTGTACTAGATTTTTAAAATTAGAGAGATAAATATAACATCATAAAAATAATCACAAAATCATTATTTAATACTCAAAAATAGTTATCAGACATCTATAAGTACCCTAAAAATTTCATTATATATCATGGGGAAAAATAAAAAAAATTGGGTTGTATAAAACTCCCTGAAGGGGAAAAATTAAATGAATCATGATGGATTAAATGATTTATGATTAATAACATGATACCATAAGAACGATACTCAGTAAATTGGAAACATGAGAAAAATGATATCATATGATCAAGTTATCAAAGTAATGATGAAAAAAATGGAAAAATTCATATCTGTTAAGGCTAACCACAAATAACATATTATATATTCTATCCTACATGCTAATCATTGTATGCTCAAGCTACCTTACAATAAAACTTAGAGTGATTTGGATAACCAACTGTACACAAAAAAAAACATGCCTTGGCTAACTTCTCATGTACCATTTATGGTATATCATAATGAATAAATGGTACCCAATGCATTAGAGGTTCGTAACAGAACCTCCCCCCATTACATCATAAATTTATAAAGCATATATGTTTCATATGATAAATAAAGACTTGTATGAATCAAAAATATGAAATAACCGATAAGTTGGAAGTGGGTTCATACTTTGGATATTATATATACTAGAAAGATAAAACTAAATTATTCCTAATATAAGAATAAATTAAATAATTTTCAGCAGTAATTTTTAAAATATGAATATAGTTTATTAATATATAGTTTTAATGTATGAAAAAAATTATAAATATATTGTTGATGTATGAATAATTACTTACATCTTGATTGAATCCTTATAAAAAATATATCATTATAAAGATGGAAACTACATATTTCTTTCCTATAAACAATAATTGAACCAGGAGGGATATAAAAAATAATAATATTATTTTAAAAAATTTATAATATATTATATATTTTATAGGGTTGATTAATGACATGAGGCAATAAGTTGGATTTTTCTCTTAAATCATTGTTATATATATGTTGAAAATTAGAAGTGTACTAAAAGCATATCAAACTACATGAATTAAAATGATATTTAAAAAAATAGATAATGAAAAAATATATATATTTTTAAGGAATTCAGGAGTATATTATTCTGTAAACGGTAGAAGAAGAATAGTAACATGCAATAAACTGTTAATGAGTGTGGTAAGGAAGAACCATTAACAAATGATACATTATCATAAAAACAAAATGATAAAGATATAGATACAAGTTATTGTTCAAATAATATGAATAAAAATATCTACTTGTATTATATATCCCATTCAATGTGTACACACTATTTAAAAAATAGGTGCAAAAGAGAAAATATCACTAATAAAAGGAAATTTTAAGATGAAACCATTTCCTTATATTTGAAATCATTATGTACTTTCACATAACATGCCAAATACTAAAATAATGTAAATTAAATATATACAACAGAAAATTATTTATATATATCTAATTATATTAGGAAAAACTATTATATTTTGGTAATAATTTTTAATATAGTTTTCATTTACATCTGTTACTCAGGGTTATTCAGTTATTTTAATAGTGATACCTATAGTTTTTCAATAGCTATTAAAGGTGTTGTAAAATAATTTCATTATCTCAAGAATTATAATAGTATATGTACTAAATTAATCCATTTGTAAAATACTTATACATTTTAAAATTATATCAATGAAATATAATAATGAAGTATGTTTCGTCGAAAAGTCAATTTCTGGAAAATAATGTAACAACAATTTAACATTATTTTAATTATATACAAGTTTTCATATATTATGATTATTTTAAATAAACATTTTCGTATATATAATTTGTACATTATTAATAAGTTTATAATTTATTCTATGTCAGGTGGTCAGTTAAAACATGATGGATGAAATTATAAAATTCATAATCAATTTTTATAATACAATTTAAATATAGAAAATTAAATACACTTATCCTAAAATAAATGATAAAGGGTACATGAATGTTATAGAATATAAAAATAACATAGAAATGTTTTTTGATATTAATTACAATCCCTTGGTTGTTATCTTGAGGGTATCTCCTTATGAATCATTAGGATGGTCATTTGGTGATAACATCAAATCAAAGGTAGGGGTGGGTATTGAAAAAATACATGGCTTTAGTATTACATAATCCACAAATATATAATTGAAGAATAATTAGGGGTGATTTTGTCTCGTTTTTTATTTGAGTAAAAGTTAACATTAATAGAAAACCATTATTTATTTATTTTATCATTCCATTATTGAAGGCTAAAGGACAAAAAATAGACAATAATAGTGTGGGTAAATAGATTATTCGAATTCTCTCAACACCATGGAAAACCAATCATGTTTTCCAGCTATTTTAACATTTTTTGCTATGTTACACCAATTTAAACCTAATTTCTTGTTATTGTGGTAACTCCACCTTCACCATTAAAAACTAATTTTATGGGGGAAAATTAAAATTTTACATTTTTTTTAATTTGAGGAATATTATTTTTTAAAAATATATCATTAGGTAAAATAAATTTTATTTTATTTATAGAAACATATTTTATTATTATCATACATAACTTGAAAAAAAATATTCATAGAAAAATTTAACATTAATCATAAATATATGAGTTTAAAAATATTATCATTTATTTTTATTGGTGAAGGTAAAAAATAGTTTTGTATTGGAAAAAATTATTTTACATAATCATCATTATCAAATCTTATATTAATAAAATTATACATAATAATATAAAATACCAAAATACTTATTTATTTGAATTAAAATATTCAAATTTTATTATATGGTTAATTATTGGTTTAATAGAAGATAAAATATTATGGTTAAAATTGAAAAAATTATTAATTCACAAAGTATTTGATAAATTTAATGGTTTCCTAAATATCTAGGTATCTATTATTAAATTATAAATTAATAAAATTCATTACTTTGGATAAAATAAAAAAAATTCAATATTCATTTGAAAAATTTATAATTTCAAAAAAACCAAAAAAATAATAGGAAATGATTCACAGAATTAATTAAAATATGGATGTATTTATATTTTGTTTAACAAATAAAAGTGATAAAAATAATTTTAGTGATATAAAATATATAATGCATTAAAAATCATGTTTAAAAAATTCTTTTCTAATATATTAAATATTTATTTTTAAATTAATACCACAATTATTAAAATAATATTTACCTAAAAAATACTTATTCGGTTTTATAAAAATAGTCCCTGCATTTATATTTCATACTTATATATTAATAATATAATACCATTAATATTATTTAAGGAATTTAGGATTATGATATTCAACAAGAAATTATAATTTTATTAAAATAGATTATATATTCTTCTTAAACTAATATTAAAATTTTGGTCCAAATATTAAATTTATTTTTTATCCAATATATATATATATATATTAACATTTAAATAAATTTTTAACACCCAATTAGATAATTTTTTATATTAATATATCATGTTAAAACAGAATATATTATTTATCATTTGTTACTATAAATTTTTTTAAATTATATCACTAGTTAGTAAATATTTTACCATTTGGAAATATTTATTTAACAAATATTATACTAATAATTCATTAACAAAAGTATTGTGCATTAAAAATGTAGATTTTTAAACACAATATTGAATTAATTAACAATTATATAAACATATTTATTTATTTCATAATTTTATTTCGGATATTAATACATACAAATTTAATTGAATGATTTTAATGGCTTAAACATATATTACATTCCCTATTGAATATTGTAGTGGGTGGGGAATGTCATCAAACATATTTGACTTAATTATATAAAAAATTATTTTAAAATTATCAATAAAAATATTATCCAATCGACATAAATTTCATCATTATAATTTTATTTATTCAAAACCAATGTATATGTTATGTTTTTTAGAATTCTCAACATTTATAATGAATCCTATTAATATTACATCAACCATACTTTCATAATCCAGTATTATGGTAATTATTTTTACTCAGATAATATTAATTATTAATTCCATCATATACTCCAGAATATGTATTCCCTAATCAAATATTCTCTATTACATACCTTCACTAAACAATTTCAATCACCAATACATTAAACAAGAGTGAAATAATATATTAATATGATATTAACAAAAAAAATTTAATCCGAAAATAGTATTAACTACTAGTTTATAATGCGATAAAACCATCAATATATATATATATAAGAATCCAACAAAAAATAAATAAAATTCACAAACGATACCCTAGAACATTTTTTTATTAAATTAGTTATCAATTCAATAGTTATTAATAATTTTTGAATCAATGATATCAAAACCAATCAACATTTTATACCTCAGAGTTATCCATTACAAAACCATATATTCTTTAATAGTTATCTCTTAAAATATATCTTTGTAATAAAATATGTTAACATGGATATTGATACAATTAAATATTATTTTCCAATCAATGAATTAAATAGTAATGAAAAGCATTCCATATATTTTTCCAATAACAATCCTAAAATTTACAATATAACTAGATGAAATTGATTAATATCAATCCCTACTACAAATAGATATGATTAGTTTCGATTATAATATCAACCTCACTACTATATATTAGACTCATAATATCAAAAGTTCATTCATAATTGGAATAAAATATGATTCAAATGAAATTACATAGGCTCCCATAATGCGCTATATGTCGTAATATATTTCAAATACCAAAAATCATCTGTTTAATCCTTTTAACCTTGTGTCAACCAAATAAAAAATGATTCTGATAATAAAAAAGATTTAGTGAATATGAATATAAAATATTAGTCCATAGATGTCTTATCCATTGAAATCGTTATTTCAACCTATTAAATTTTTATTTATAATATAATATACATGATTAATAATATAAATAATTTGGTTATACCATGTTTATATTATATTAGGTTCTTCTATTCATCATAACATGACCCCGTTTTATAAATAGGAAATAAATCATTTTTAATAATTTGAAATCAGAATGTGATTGGACAATGGATATCTACTAATAGTGAATATCCATTCTTTATGTTAGTCATGTTTGTAGTACATGAGGTAAAATATTTAACAAGAGAAGAGTGTGGGGACCATGGTGGTAGTTAGTAATCTACCCTCAAAACAAGGATGTTAGCGAATAAAACCTCTTAGAGTGTATTGGGTGGGAATCACCCTACCAATATTGGTTGGTAGTGTACAAAATCACACAATTTACAATATATAATATATCCTACAATGAACCAATAGATATAACCTAGTCATTGTAATTTTTTTATAATCTCTAGAATACCCAACTACCATTATTACGGTTCATATATCTAATATAGAAACAATAATTTAAGGAGTTACATTTTAATTGTATATTTTCTTTTTTCATTTCAATTTATTCACTAATTCATTAAAAATAATTAAAATTACTTCATATGATATTTTATTAAACAAAAACTAAAATTTATTATACCTCAATATATTATCCTTAAAATTTTCCCTGACTTCTAGAAATAATCTAACCATGTCCACAGTATCTCGGTATTGATATTAAATTGTTCATTCTTAAAATAACCTAACCCATTGGGTAAATAATTTTTAAATATTTTTCAATTTCATAAATCTGGGGACTCTATGGAACATCCAAATCTACAATAATGATTATTATAACCAACATGATCTAGTTTTCTGAAGCTCTTGGGAAATGAAATTAAATGGATGAAATACTAAAACAATCATAATAGCCATAATAAACATTATGTCATAGATAACACACTATATTGAAAATCAATATGAAAATCATTATCATGGTGGGAAATATGTGTGATCATTAATAATAATCCAATTCCTTCTTAATATGGTTTACACATTTTTGAGGCTATTTACTACACAACATAAAAATACCAAATAATAACCAATTTATGATTACAAATAAATAAATATGTATTAAGTAATCACCTATATACAATTATTTGACATTATATAATGTTAATTAAAAATAAAATATGATCTATAATCACCTCACCTATATGAAAAATAATTCTAAAAAATGACATCATGCCACAAAAACATTATAATCAATAGATAATGACACATTAGATCAATGAAGGTGATCTTCCATAATATGTCATGAAAAAATATGAGGTAATGAGATAAAATGGATAAAATACATCAATAAATAAATTAAAAAACAACATTGATCGCCTCAAATATATCTTAGAATTCTATAAATTAATACCTATCTAATGTTTCATTAAAAAATTCAAAAATAAATATGAGAGCCTATTTATTGAGAGAATCTATTTAGAGAGTTACAGGGACACGGGAATTTGGGATATTTATTGGAATGATATTTTTTATAAGACTACATCACATCCAATATAAAAACACCATAGAAATAAATTACATAGTGTATAATATTAAATATCATTGGGGACCACACCACATCCACCATTATTAAAGAGCATGTCCAGGGAACACTTCTAGATCACGCTCAATCCAATTTACATGTGGGTGGGACTATGTTGATGTTTGTTTCCCATAGTGCAATAACACATGATTTCATAGAACTTCCAAGAACCCATAAATCGATGCCTCCTCCATGTTCAATATTATTCTCAACCATTTATGAATTGGATATAATTAATAAAACAAAAAATGGAACAAAATCCCTTATATTCATTATTACTCCAAAACTCCTCCCTCGATCCCCTATTCCACAATTGTCACTAGTAACATCCTAACCAAACCCCTTAAAAAATTGCCTATGATTCATGTCTTATAATACATCTAAACTCAAATTTACACTCCATACTCCTTAGAACTTTATTAGAGTTACTCCAATAACTAAAACTATTAAATTAAATTGTTACCAGGGTCCCAAAACTTATTTCAAACACCATAAAAACGATTATTGTTTGTTGAAAATAAATAAAAAAACATGTAGAAAATTAATGCAATAGGGACATCAAAATACATAACCCTTGACATAACTATAAGCTATATCACTATTATTGGATATGAACATCCTCAATTATATGAAAAATGTGAACAACCAATATAAATAATCCACATTCACCAAAAAACATTCATGTGGGAATGTCATCTCAAATAATATTAGGGT
The DNA here is from genome assembly GCA_963277665.1 of Viscum album. Classification (NCBI taxonomy): domain Eukaryota; kingdom Viridiplantae; phylum Streptophyta; class Magnoliopsida; order Santalales; family Viscaceae; genus Viscum; species Viscum album. The sequence continues at coordinate 2,039,798,384 of OY728121.1, forward strand.
TTCAAATATTTATAGAATCAAGAGATTATCATCTCATAATCTATAAAAAGGTCTATAAACAATAAAAAAAATAATATAAGGAATGTTCTAAACTACAAAATTCTCGAGGTAATTAGTGTTTATAAATAACTCATGTTTTCAGGTTCCCTCCCTTATTCCACTATGGATCCAAAATAAACGAATCATCAGAATATAATACACTAGCAGCATAATATACAGATAGTCCTAGATCTCTAAATTCTACACCTCTAAGGTCATATCATCCTCATCATCGATATCTTCAAAATAAATTATGTGATGGAATTTATAATAATAGCATTGGAACTGTGGCATGTTACTGACATTGTGTATATATCCCAACTACGGGGGAGTGAAATCTAATATTTTGTAGCTCTAAAAAATTCCAATATAACAATGGGACCAAGAAACCATGGATAATTATTATCCCAATGAAAAACATTCAATAAACATGAAATGGATTGACCATCAAAGACACATTTCCCATAACAATAACCATAAGTGATCTCTAAATTGGATTGACATGTGACCTATAATGATATTTTTTACCAACATCCATCCATGAAGCACCTGAATCACCTCTATCATATTCTTCACTAGTTCTGATCCAATAATTGTTGACACTCTTGATCTAGTCCATCACATTATAGAACAAAATTATTCTCTAGTAAAATATTCAAACATTGTATAGAAATCACAGTGTTAATGAAATAATTAAATAAAATCCAAAAAAGGTAGTTAACTCATCCACCATAATCCAAATTCAATGACACAAAAATACATTATCAGTATAGATGGAAAAAACTATATGGTTATCCTTCTATGGATGAAATTAGTTCATATGCACAGTTGAGAACCAAAATCATGCTATAGATACTTGCATACCATGGACATAAATTGAGTATCATGATCAATGATTATTACCTATAGGACACCAAGGAGACTCATAAACACATCAATATAGTTATTTGTAAAAACCACCACTGTGAATGAATCCTTAACAGATATAATCATTTATCATTTCAATAATCGAGCCAATATCCCTAGATAAACATAAATTCCCTCTGACCCTAAGGTATATAGCTAAAAAATTCCATTGAGATGTCCTCCCAAGTATACTAAGGAACATCTATGATATTGAGAAAAACACTAAGAATTAGGTGTCATGAATTCACCGTATAAGAGACCAAACCATGGGACAGAAATTCTACAACCAATTTTTTTTACCTTGGACTCCAAAAAAGACCTCTTAGAAATCATATCATATTTGTTAATGTACAATGTACCACTATGTGATACAAATAAAATTCATAGATAAACACTTACTGCATATATAATGGAAAATATAATATTTCCGTACAATAAAACACATGTATTTTGATCCTTAGACTAAACATTGTGGGAATCAACTAAAAAAGATCATTATCTATAAACTTATCCACCATAATAATTTCCAAAATGGAAATCCTTTACCAACTACTCCAAATATTTGTGCACTATCATCTAAAAAATACTACCTCTTCTTCAATTATCTCCCATATCCTGATGCGTCACTATGAGATGTTACAATACTCTCCATTAATCTATATTTTTAATAACTACTTAACTATTTGAATTCATGGTCACTACAAGATCAACAAATTTTCCCTTTTATAGTACATATGGAATATTATTATCAAAATAGAGAAGAAATTTCATCCACCATAATGGTTATGTGATTAATTTAATCTAGGAGAATACATAACTCAGTGAGTTATGATAATTTTAAACCATAAAATGATCATCAATGTAGAAATGAAAACAAAACATAAATCCAAATAGAATTGAAGAAAAATAAAGATCATGTGTCTCAAAGTAATTCTAATGGGTATGAAACTTTTGAGATCGAAATGAAACAATTGATATTTTATAAATAAAAATATAGCCCAACTGAAGATGAAGATAACCAATAGAAAACACAATCTATCCTTTCACTATTGGTAAATATTGCATAGTAGAGTTGACCAAAATATATAATAAAAACTGAAAAGAGGGCTAAAATTGGACTGTCCATAAGAATTCTGAGTTCATTATAATCATGGCTATATATGTATCCATAACATCAGATAAGTAATATAATAATACCATATAGTATCCTATAAGAACAAGGAAACTCTACACCTATAAAATATTGTTGGTCGATGATCATGAAATAACATCCACTATCTTCAATGGATCAAAATATACTCTTTGATTGGACCTAACATGCCCCAGGAAATATGATTCGTGATATCAGAACACAATGTTAGAAAAAAACATTAATAATTTCTGATGATGATTAAATCAAAAAATACCACATAGTTGTTATGAATTATATTCCATAATCACTGATTAAAAAATGATTTCATCTATGAAATCCATCACGAACATATTAAATAACCCTTTTAATACTAAAATTATTATACACATTTAAATGGGTTGAGAGTTTTTCACACTAAATAGTATCACAATGAATAGATATTTCCCGTGATGAAGTTGTAATATGCGCTTCAAGATATACTCATCCCTCACCTATATTTGAGGTTTTAGTAACAATATACTAATCTTCAAAAAATAACATGATATATTTAGATAATCAATTAAATGATCAATCCATAGTATATGATAATGGTTTGTCATAATCACTTGATTCAAGCAATGATAATCACCAAAAAGGAACAAAATTATGTGTACCTTCATAATTAACAATGATAGTGATCCCCAAAGATACACTCTTGAACAAAATAACCCCTACTACCATAGATCATTGAGGTGTAAACATATATCTCACAACTTTGAAGGCATCATCATATATGGAGACCACAAGATTTTGGAATCTCATGGTTGTATATGTAACCCAAAAAATAAAAAAAAATATTAGTGGAAAATACTATAACCACCTCCAGGGAAACATTATGATACTTTTCCAAGAGGAAGGGAAACGCAGTCAGCTGGACATCAAAAGAACTCAGAATATATTCAGCCAAAATGCAAGAAAATGATATAACATTCCAATATCCTAAAGTATCATCTCACTCACCAATACAAATTATAGTCTCTCCATCATCATCATAAAACTAAACATAAATCTGGAACTAAAACCCAATATCAATCACAGAATATATGTTTAATTTTCAAATTATTATAATATTCAGATGTTTTTCTAATAATATACCATATTCCCAACAAACGTGATTCCCCAATACTAGTTAATTTTCTATAATTAGGTCAAAAAAGTATTCTAGACCTCCATCAAGCATAGTCAATGCTAATGGACCATATTTTTACACACATAAATTCTCAAAGCACATACAAGTAAGGAAAAAATGATGGAGTTCTGGCTCCTTAAACAAACACTGAATTCAGTCTAGTAGAAACCATGTAAATGGTACCTAAAATGAAATATGGATCATATAGAGCTAATAATGCTAAATAATAAATCTAAAAAATGAAACTCCATGGACTCTCCATCCATGAGGAAGTCTACTTCCATTATTGTGATATACACTACACGAATGTGGTGAATATCATGGGTTCTCCTCTACCCTCTCTATATCCTCTCTTTTTATCCCCTGATACAGAATCCAACATATTATACCTTAGTTGAATCAACAGTCATAGAGGAACATCAGGAGGAACACTAATTGCATAATGTCAACATAGAAAAAATATTATAAATGAATGGTTTCTATATAATTTTTATAATACTTAGACTCCTTAAGAAGATTGAGTTGTTAAATTAATGTGTAAATGTCTTTTTAAAATTGATATAATTATATTAAATGAATAAAATTTCCATATTTTTTGGATTATATATATTTTTACTAAATGTAATATTAAATTTATAATTATTATTAAACATATATTAAAAAAAATCCCATGTTATCAAAATAAATGAAACCTCAAGTTAGTTATCTTGTACTTTTTGGATGTATCATTTTTATAGTAAATAGTAAATATACTTCAGATAAATTTCATGATATATTTGATGAATTTATTTTTCATTATAATTTACACATTATAAAATCGTATTGAGTTTATCATATAATAATAATTATTGTATATTTATATTTTAATATAATATTTGGTGAATAATGTATAAAAAAGAATTCATAGGTTGAAGACACTAATGCATAATATAGATAATATAATTTTTTAAAAGAAAAGCATAAGTATAATATATCTACTATAGGGGATCATAATCATTAGACTTATCCATGATCATGGAAATATATGAAAGCTCAGATTATTGATAATATTATTGGTTAAATTTCATTTTGAATTAAATTTAGGATATCAACTTCTAATTATGGTGTAATTTTTTATTAATTTTTGAATATTTACATATTTATATAAGTGAATCATTGAATGTTTTGGATATTATTTTTCAAATAAATTATTAATTTAATCAATAATCTACTAGAAATGTCTTTCTAATTCATTTGTGTGTTTCTAATGTTTGATGTTTTCAAAAGCATTCTAAGGTTTGTTTGAAGGTGTTTGGGTGTTAAATGAAGTAATATAGGATAATTTTCAATGTGTAAGGGTGTCATGTCATTAATGTAGGGACCATTGTATAAGTGAGATCCCCATCCATGGCTCAAAAGAAAAGTAAGGCATGTTTGACACAGGTTCATGGGGAACCAAATGACATGAAATAAATTGATGCTGAACGGACAAATGCAATGCATTTGTTGGCTAGAAATAGAGTCGTGAGACATTCCTGAGTAAAAATGGAATCACATTGAAAATTTACACTAGATAGTGAGTTGATATATATTTTTGTTCCTCTATATTTTTCTCATACACAAAACAGTTTCCGAATTTTATAGGTGATATATAACACTCTCTAAAATAATATCAGGATTTCTTTAATGTTTATAAATTTTTCCCTTTCCCTATTTGATCTATTTTGATCATAGGTATATTTTACCTATTCTGTTGTAATTCATTAATCTTGATCATCAATGTTCAAATTTCTATGTTATAAGGGATTATATCTATATTTATAACCATGTTTGTGTAGGATGACCTATGATTTTATTCATTAACATGTTTTTCATGATGGAAAATGATAAAAGAATAAATATATAAATAATTTGGTTAAATGGATTGAGAATAAAAAAAATGTAATTTAATTTAATTATGCATTTCATATAATTTTACAGTAATCAATGTCATTCAATGTGAATTTTTAAATGAAAACTAGATTCCATGTCATTAAAATAATTGTTAATGAATTTAAATATTTTTAATTATTTTTCATGATATTAATTAAAATGAAAAGTTAATGAGAATGGTACTTTTTTATTCTTGTTTTAATGATAATAAAATGATAAAATTTTGATTTCTTTTTATATCAGCATATATTAGGTTTCTCGTAGTTTGAACCAATGAATGATGGATCGATTTATTTGAGAAGTATTAAAAATTGGTTTTTTGATAAATATATAATCTAGCACCTGAGTTCACCATTTTCCTTCGAAGGTTATGTTACTTATGATTGGATAAATATGAGACCCTTTTTAAACACTAGATAGATTTTTAGATCCTAGAATTCCTTATTGATTAATTTAGTTTTTTTCATACCTAGTTATGTGCTCCGAATGTGATATTTTCTGTAAAAAGGGTTATAATAATGTTATTATTTATCCTATAATGGTTTATATGATATATTTTGGGGAGTCCATGATGAGGATTTATAATTTTATGTCTATAATGCATAGATACATAATAATATAAATGTTGGTTTCAGGGATGGAACAAGAAATGATTGAATTATTTAAGCTGATCATACTCTTTTATGTCATAATGTTGGATGTTTTCATGAAATGAATTTTTTATTGACTGATGGCCAATATTCTTGTTTATTAAGAATTCTAATATCCATTACTTTATGAAGTTGTTTGTATTTGTTTTCATGTTTCCTCTTTATGGTAGCATGGGATGGATTTTCTAGATTTCATAGATTATAGAATGATACTAATAAAAAATAACTCAAAACCCATGAGGATGGAGTCATTGTATTGAAAATAAGTATGATGTTAATCATTAAACAACAAGGACTTCTTTTAGATTATTAATGAAGGGCATGGACTTCACACTTGAGTTGAACGAATGTATAAAAAAATAACCAGAATTGTGGATTTAAATGATCCAAAAAATTAATGAAAGTAAATGGTAAAAAAATATATATAATAATTATTGTTCATACAATTCTTGTGTGCCTATATGAGATCTTGTCCCTAAAAGTTCCAATCGAGTGTTTGTGATGTTATATGAGTTTTTGATCACATTACTAGGTTATGAACACAATTTTATTCTGATCTATATTAAATCTCATTATATTTTGATTCTATTTGATACATCAACCATACCAGTTATGGTGACTAGAATCTAATGAACTCTAGGATGGTGTTTTACCTAATATCATGGTGGGATGATGGATAGCTGACTACACATTATTCCATACTAATTTCTCCTTGATGTTACATGTGTTGTTATGCATTATAGTTGGTTTCTCATATATTTGTGTAGACAAATATAATGTCATGTGGTTATTTAAAGTAAATATATCTTCCAATATCGTTTCCTGTGGTTTATTATATGTATGATCTGTATGGTATGTGATGTCTTCAGGGACATAATTCGGGTATAGGATGTGATGGCTTGAGGTATAATACCTAAAATATGATACAAGGTATATGGTTTGTGTTAGATATTTGGAACTATTCTGTTAAAATTTATAGTTATTTTGGGTTGGTTTATTTGATTATGTGATGCATGAATATCATGTTGTGGTTCCATTCCTTGGTTCCATTGGGATATATTGTTTTGGAGTGAGATGGATCAAGACATAAAATTTTGGGGAGGAGAGTAAAAATAGTGGGGAAGAAGGAGGGATGTAAACTTGATATATAAATAATATATTATAAATTCTATTTTATGTGATAATTTGTAAGAGTTATCCATTCTGAAAAATTTATCTGATTATACATATTTAGGTGGCATGTTAGTTAAACTGTCGTTCATTGTTTTATAGTATTCAATATTTATCCCTTTCAAGATATGGACTGGGTAGGAACCTAATTTGTATAATATTATTCTCTCCCTACATATATATAAACAATTATTCTGATCATATGGATCATTTCGATTATTGGGATAGATAATACTAGCTCATCGTTTTAGAGGATCTATTTCAGCTTCAGGGTAGCTTGCATCTTTACATTTTGGTACTTGTAATATACAATTAATTTCCTATTGTATTATATGAAAATTAATATATTCACATGGTATTTCATTATATATAATATTCGAAAAATGTTGATTTGTATAATCATTTTACCACCCTCTTTTTCTTTTATTATAATAAGGAAATTCCACCCATTGTATTATTATTATAACCACATTTCTGGTCTCCAAATTGGTGCCTAAAGAAGATGGGACTCAAGAAAAAACTATCCCCTGACTCTAATTACATGACGTGAATGGGTATAGATTGGGGGGAGCCAGCCATGATATACTACTATCAAACATTTATGTTAAGGGATATGATGGTGTTTGATGATAGGAATATGGGATATTGTATTTTTCGGTACAGAAAAGATGTCAACTATGTTCAGTGAGTGATGTAAACAATGGAGACAGACTCAGAAAAAGGTATTTAGGGACTCCGTTAATCATATAGGTGGTTAATTAAATTTACTAATCCCACTAAGTGATGTGATACCAATTTTAGGGATCATAAAAATTTAAGGATCATGCATTATTCATCATTTTTCATATCTATGAAATGGGAATACGATTGGATAGGTTAAAACCAAAAATAGATAAAAAAATAAATAATTGATTATTATTAAATATTATAAATTCATATTTCAAGATTTATAATAGTTTATTATTTTTACATGGATGTATCTAGGATGAAGTTCTAATATTGTTCCCACTAATGATGTCAACCATATTGTTCCAGAATGACACCATAGAGCATATTTTTATGATGTACAAACTTATACGAATAGACTACAAGAATATTTTCACCATATCCAACAGAAGTGTGAGGGATTCATTTCAAATTCATTCACATAATTTTATTTGGATTAATATGTGATATAGTACATTTCTATACATTCTTATATAGAGAACTTGGTTTAATTGGATGTGATTATTTTACATGGAGATGTAAAAAAATGGTGGTTCATAATCCTTAGGCTTGTGAAGAGTATGTGGTCTCATTAGAGATGTTCTAAGACCTATTATAAGTAGTGTTTGTTCCTTAAATTGTGATGTTATACAAACTCCCATTGATTCATTCCCTACATGTTCTGAGAACCAATGTGTGAGAGATCATGATCTATTTCGTAACTCTTATGTGACATGATTCATATCTTTTTCCAGATTATTACGAATGGGGAGAAATTTCGAGGTGGCTTTGTATCCATATATCTAATGCTGGGTCACCATATATAAGAAAAATGTTTTTCTCAGGGGTTTGATGAGAGTATAATTCTTGGATATTACACTGTCCAGAATCAGGTATTCATGAAATGTTATTTTGTATGATTCCTTAAAATGTAGTTCTAGGTTATGGGGTTCCTTGTTATCTAGATAAATATATTTTGGATAGAATTTTGATGGTGTCAACACTTATAATTTCAATTCTCTATGTTTTGATAGTATATGACATATTCTAAGGAATTTGATTTTTTTTATTTTTACGATGAGTTCATTTGCGGGGGGAGTGATTAGCTATTTTGAGTTGTTAGTGTGTGCCTGGTATTCCACATAAGTTTCCTCCATTGAAGCAGTTTCATCTACATTTTCAATACTAGGGTGTTCTAGTCTAGGATAAGTATTGAGCATATATGGAATTCATTGGGTATCCCCATGATCCTCTTATTCTAGTGAGAAAAGTTTTTATTTTTGTTGTTGGTCCTCTGTAGGGTCATAGAGTCTATAGATCTAGTCATGGATGGCTTCATGCTTTAACATTTTTATTATTGTGAAATTAATTTCTTGTTTGAGGTACACTATTCTTTTTCATTTATGTGGGTTCATTGGTGGTTTTATTCATGAGTGATTCAATCCATTATGAAACCTACCTTCCTCAATTATTTGTAACTAGATGTAGAGAGTGTCATGTTTCACTGGAATTAATTATATAAGTATGATATCGAGATAACTTATATGTTTTAAATAAATAATGTCATCTTGTGTAAGGGTATATCCTATCTTTCGTATACTTCTATTTTTTTACAAATAAGACCATATGACATGATCCTTGTCATAGATTGGTTTTATTCAGTGTAGGAAATATTGTAATTCATCATGTGGAAGGTTGTGTTCTATAATTCTAATGGAGAGAGAAAGGTGTTTTTTGATTAGAGAGACTCGTGAATGGGTCATAGGCATGTTTCATTATTATATTCCTTCATGGATAATTTTATTTTGAGTTTATCATATGCTCAGTAGACAATGATACCCTAGGATGTAGATTAATAACTTTATTTCATTCCAATAGATATTTTATCATAACTCTCTCAATGAGAGTTGATGTTTGTGATTGATCTAAAACAAAGCACGTCTCATAACCATATATCCCCATATAGAATGTTTCCTTGTGATTTTCAATTGTTATGAGTACGATGTTAGGATCTATTAAAGTATGGTTTTTTTCCATGTGTGTCACATTATAGTGAAATTGTTTTATGATGAAGGGAAATGGAGTTTGTGGCTTTTTATCAACTATCATCACTTTACCAAAGTGATTGTAAATAAAAACTATCGTCTGGTCTGGAATGATTATTATTTCATTAGGTGAAGGGGGATATTAATTCTCAAATATAGATATGAACTTGGTATTTCATCATATTAGTGTAAATAATTAGGATATCTAGAAGAGTTATTTCTATTATCATTGTGGGAATTATGAGCTCATTTGTAATGATGTACAATGTGAAAAATGATATAGTGGTGTTCATGGTGATGATGAAGGAGATGTTCAGAGAAGTTTGAGATATGTTCGTGGTGGTTTTCATAGATTAAATCCTTCTATTTCTATATATGTGTTGGAGCATGAAGTGAATCTAAATTCAATATTGGGTGTTCTTCATCAAGCGGTGATATTCCAGATGTTTTATAAGTGTGAGTTTTGGTATCATGAATTACATTTCATAGGGCATGTCATGTCAATGAGGTGAGTAGTATTGTATCCTTTAAATATTGAGCATGTGTTTTTTGTAGGCTTCCCCCAAGACAATATAAGAGATTGATAGTTACCATGGTATTCCTTGTTATTTTAGTATTTTATAATATAATTTATCATTGGTTATTAATCCTATTATGGCCATTACTATAAAGGATCAATAATTTTTTACACTAACACATTTCATGAATATTTTGAGTAATTGATGGAGAATCTAGTAAGTGATCTAATCTTTTTTTCATGAATAAGGTGTTCATTTTTCAGGTTTATTGTAATTATTCACACCTTTTCATGGGTTGTGTTCTAATGTAGCAATTATAGTTTATTTCTATTTGTTCTTAGTCGTAATTTTCCATTGATCATAATATTACCTCCCATGTTATTATGTTAGTGATTGTTTTTTTTAATGGATGTAATGGAAACACTGCCTCACCAATGAGTGTTTTGTGGTTTTTACTAACCATAATATCCTATGGTATGTCTTATCCTAGAATGACATGAATTTTAGTTAGCATAAGTGTATATATTTTATATAGGATTATGACATCAAGATTTCTTCTACTCAAGTTAATTGATTTGTTTTAGCCAATGCACTGAGTATGATTTCCTAGAGTGATTCCATCAAAGAATACATATATTTGTTGAGAGAGGTTGAATAAATATTAAAAATTCATCTATTCATAGAATATTATTGAGTATGTGGTTGACCTTTCTAAATGATAGTGTAACATATTTGGTGTAGTGGGTGGAGGAGTCTCATTTAGAGGATTTTGAGGTTGTGGTCTGGGGGGACTACGATGTTTTTTATTCCCATAACACATTTTCTAAAGATGAAATGAATAGTGTGTGATTCAATGGACTTAGTTTCATTCCATTATTGATCAATGATGTAGTTAACTATGAGTTTCATATCACAAAATTGGTGGTACATCCTAGTGTGATAATGATCAACTGAGATTTAATATGTCATTTTTTATTGATTCGGTGGAAGAAAGTAGTTTTATAGTTCATTTCTCAATGATTGGATTTCTAGATATTGAATTCATAGAACATTGTTCCCAATGTTTTTCTCTAACCATTATAAAATCACTAATAGATGTGGGAGGACACGTTGATGGACTTATTTACTTTTCACCTGTTGTTCATGGATCCTTCAATTAAATTTATATGATAAATTTTCATTTGATAAAATCGGTCATATTATTTGAGATTAGGTACTTGAGATCATTGATGTATTCGACAATGATGATTTTGGATAAGTTTCTGAGACTCCTCAATTTACAGATAAAGATGATATGTGATATAGATCATCAATTTACCTATATTTCCTAGAGTGGTATCAAGAACCATTTTGGATCTCATTTATTCCATTGAACGACTTTCAATACATAAAAATATGATCAGGCTGAGAGGACTATAATTACATTTGAATACATTTTTCTCTCTTGATTCATTGATTTTCGAGGTTCATGGATGATTTTTCTACATTTTATCACGTTTTAATTAAATAATAGTTTACACTCCACCATTTTTAGGGAAATATTTTAACATTTGTATGGCCATGAAATTCATTCATCATAATTCTAGATCAACGTAGTAGAGGTAGATATTTTCATTCCATAATGAGTAACGAATGAGAAAAATATTTTTCAATTAATTTGTGTGATGTGGAAGATAGAGGAGGATCATCAAATATCATATTCAAATATTAGGATTTATCCCATTGAATTTTAAATCATAGATAATTTGTTCTTGATGGTGTCTCCCCATCATGGGTCGTGATGTTTCAGTCATGGTAGTAATCATTGTCCCTTGTTTTTTCCACCTTTTTAGGTATTTGATCATGTTTGAGTTGTGGCATGTCTTATAGGAATTCCCCCACCCCTATAGACGAGATGAATAAACGATTGAATTTAAATGATGTAGCTCTATCATTATTTTTATGATTAATAACATTTAATTTATTTGGTGATATCGATGTTGAAAATGATGAAACCTTCAATGTGTAGCCTGAAGAGATATAGGACTTTTGGGAGATGGTGTTCTATGGTATTTGTATTCTCTTTCTTATTAACTTGTAGAGGAATAGTGGAATAGATGTGTGTATTTGGGAATGTGTTTCATATTTTCACACATAGAAACTTGATCTGTTTGATGTTTTTCTCTAATCTTGGAACATTGTTCATTTTGTGGATTTTGGTATTTGAGGTTTATTGGATGGGACCCACCTGTTTCTTTTTGGTAGTCTTTCTCTGATTTGAGAGGTATCTCCCCTAGAAGAGTGTTTAAGAAAATTATTTTTTTTGTTATGTGGTTCTTCAAAATTACTATGATATGGTTCTTGAGCTCTTGTGAGGTTAAAATACAATATAATTATCATATTCTGTATCTACTAAGATTACTTATTTTTAATATTTGAATTTTGTTTTTCATTGACGATGATGGAAATTTTTCAAAGGTTTCTAATATAAGAGATCATATCAATCTAGTTTTCCTTATTCTGTGACTCAAATGTATATTGTCTATAGAGTAGGAAAAGAGTAGTTCTATAGGATATTAGCAATAATAGATGAATGAAATGAGAATTCATGATGTTTTTTTGTTTCACGTCATTAATGAATTGTCCACCTATTTTGTGCGAGGCTGATTTTTGGAAATAATTTTTTATGGATTATGTGACGTTGGTTTACATTGTTCTTCAAGACATGATATAAATTAAGGATGAATTGTCTATGGTGATTCATTTTTTTACAGGACAGAAACATATGATTTTTTCATGAACTAAAATGGTTGATGATATGAAATACTTGTAGATACTTCTCCAATAATAACTCTACATTCCAGGTGACCTCTTGAATGGCGGAAAACTGGGCCACCAGATCTTGAATCCTACAGCCATAGGCTTTGGGCTAGTGATATGTGTCGATATGGAAAAACTAGAACAAGAGTCCATACATAAAATTCCTATATGTAATAACCCATCAATCACTACAAATATTTATAGATTAAAACTACTGATGGAGAATTACATATACAATAATAAAAAATAAATTAAATAAATCATGTGAAATATAAAAGAGTGAAACATTTTATTTCAAAATTTAATAGTAAAAAATCCATTCCTTCCCATAAAATATTTCACATCTTTTAAGAAACTCGAATATAAAAATAGCTATGATTTCTCAACTTCAGATATCCATGCCTTGACCACCATATGTAGACTATGCACCCAAGAATACCTATTCACCAATGAAATCTACCCTAATAATTCATTATTATGAATAACACATGAGATTCTTGTGAAAACCACATTCATTGGTGAGTATATACATACCCATTACGATAACTCAAAAGAAGAATAGGGCAAAAATTTCATGATAAAATGGATTATATTAACCTATATCAAAAATAGAAAACCAAAAAACATAGATATATATGATCACATAGGAATAATAAATTAGGGGGATAAGGGATCTCTATCCCTTATCATACCCTAGGGTAATGAGTTTTCCTCTAGATAGAAATGTCCACAAAAATTCATAATATCTGACATGAAAATTTGAATATGTGATGATGAGGTCCCACACCTCTCCAATACTACATAGCCTGACGAAGTCACAAATACAATAGTCTATCATAAATTATAGACATTATGCACAATCATATAAGAAATGTTCTGGAGGGGCCTGCAACGTAACACTCTTAAGAACCACAACCATGTGATCCAGAAATTTAAACCACACATATCATGTAAAAACATTTGGATTCTCATGGAGGGTCCACAACCCAGATCTTTTATCTATATCCAAGGGATCCATGACTCCAATTTAGTCCCTACACTCCACCAAATCTCTATGATTGGTTTGTGTCACTCTGTAGGTACAAAACCTACACCCTATAGTAGTAAGGGGAATACATACCCCATATGTGGGACATATTTTTATAGCCCATTCCATATATAGATAGGGGATCACTGGAACAATGGACTGAAGACCAACACCTTGGAGTAAGAGGTCAATACCTCCTATGACTAAAAGATGTGTCTGAATGAACTTAACTCTATTCTGGTAGGAGAGTACCTTATCAATGGTTAGAGGACCCACACCCTAGTGCTATAGGGGACTAAATTCTCTAACTTCATTAATAGTATGAACAATCTTCACCTTTATGTGATATTGGAGTACCTTGTCCATGGATAGAGGACCCACATGTTTATATCACAAGGGAGTACTGCTACCACCTGTAAGAAAGTATGGATGACTTGTACTCTATTGTGATATGGTAGTATCATCTCCATAAATAGAGGAATGAAATAATGGTGTAATAAGGAAGTATTATATGTATATGAAAATGAGTCTGGAGGACGCACACCATGTTTCAACAAGGTATCATCATCAAAATAATAGTTTTTTGAGGATCAGACTCAATTAACACTATTATAAAATGTATCCTAAAGATGATTAATAATTGGTAAATCTCTAATCATATTTGAAATTAATCAATGAAGGATACCATTATTTTCTTATGTGAAAAGACTCTGAAAATTGGATAATTTCTGCCAAAATCGGACTATAAATGATGGAGTATGGGAGAAATAAGATGTATTTGGAACTACATGACTTTATGGGGGTCCACAAAATGTGTGACCCTCCCGCAACACATGTACATGTTTCTTTTATACATAGACCAGTCTTAATGTCACTGCACATGGAGTTTCATCCACGTATCTTCTTGTGTTTATCATGATATTTCGTATACTAGATTGTGCCCTAGTTCCAGCACATGCCCACATACTCCCACCAAACATGGAGTTTTTTCTAACCTGGTTTCGTAGGAATGAATATGTAGAACCTGTATTGGACACCAATGGAGGATCACACTACATGTTGTGCCACATACATGTCATGTTATATTTAGGTCGAAATAAAACCCAATATACCTCGGAAATATGAAAACCACATTGTTTGTTCTTTCATATTTATTGTTTTATTGTTCAAATTTCCATAGAAATTACATCACTTTTTTTCATTTTCATGATTTATAATCCCCATGTAAAATATGTCCATGAAACTACCAAAAATGGTAATATTCACCTCCAACCATCGATTATGGAACTGTAGAGGATAGAAATATGAATTCAGGGATTCCCTTAAAGTGTGAAATTCTATAAATGGCCCAAGGGTCTCTAATGATTCATCACATCACCTATATATAACTATTATACACAATGAATTCAATTAAATACATGATCCATCTTGACCAACCTAAAACCACCCATTCATTCTTCACACATGAATATTTTGTGAATTTGAGGGGTTCGATTACACTCGAACCCATCAGAAAATGTCAGACAATTACATCAAAGGTCAATATTGAAGAACAAAAATTTTGAATGGGTTGAATTATATAGAGAAAACAATCGACCATTTTACAAGAATTTGTGGCCAATGAAAATGAATAGGGGATTCAAAAGGGTGATATCATTCCATCTAGATAGATTTATAGAATTAAAAATATTAATTGCAACAAGGCTCGTGATAAGGGTTTCATATGGACAAAAATGATAAGTAGTTCATATTCATGTTCTTAAATATTAATAAATAACGAGGAAACTATAATTGATGCATCCTACCTCGATTAATTATCGATCATTTTGGAAGAATGCATAAACCAATTATGGGGATTGTCCATTTAATTCTATTTCTCTCTAAACACCATTATCCAGTCATTGTTCATCCCATGATGATTTTATATGAATGAAGAATTCACTCCTAGTTCTATCAGATCCATAATTCAACATGGATAAATCTCATGTAAAACGATAATAATATGATATATATATATAGTTTTTAATTATTTCATACAATATACCAAATAATAAATTTATTAATTATTTTTATTATATGGAAATTACAATGACTATATAAAATGGTCGTCTAAAACCAATCACATTTTGGTGGTGCCTATGGTTACCCCTAAATATAGATCCAAAAGTGGGTTTAGATTTTTTATTCAAGACTATATTCAGGAGATATTATATTATTTCTAAAAAATTCATATATGTGATATAAATATTTTTAATATCATCATAATTTCAATTCTATGAACATTGGGTCTAATAATATCAGTCCTTCACAATTCTTATCACTGAAAATATTTCATAAAAAATTTCAATGACTTGCAATAAAAATAGAGTCTCATCATTATTCTATCAATCAAGGATTTTCATCCCTAAAAATCTCAATCTATATAAATTGTTGGGGATATTGATTTAGAATATGTCCCTACAAAACCCATGAGACATCCTTCAGGATCTCATTCTTCCAATGCACATTATCCAAATAATGGTCCATCATTATAGGATCCTCTCATGATGATCATCAATCACTACTTGTTCGTATGTGAATGGTTCAACATGCTAGATATCTATATCTTCAATATAAATAACGTTCTTTTGATGTACATGTAACCCCTCATTGATGAGACATAGAAGATGTTTTTTGATTTCTCAAATAATGGGGGAAAGCATTTGTGGTATGAATCCTCCCCAACCCTCTATAGGATCTCAAATTGATTGACAATTCTAAGGGATATATTGCATCCCTTAATTAATCTCCACATTACAAATCATGGTTAGAATTTGAGGAAAATTTTATATTCCTACTCAATATCTATGGTCCAATGATGTCTACATTCAAAACATTATATCTAGATATAGGTTTCCTTTATATGAACAAAGATCACCTGGACAGTCCCCATAATTTACTACACCATATCTAGAAAAATTATATATGAATTTCCAATATATGTATGTAATAATGGTGGATTTTAGTTTGTCACATATATATCCTTGAACGTTTCAATGATTATAGTATAGTTAGAACTGTAATTATAATAACAAAATACCACTTATAAGTTATCCTGCCAAATCTTGTTAATGTCTAAAACGAATTCCCTCAACATGTCCTTTATCACTGTGATAGTGTGTATGATATGGTCACCAATATTGTGGTGATATGTTTCAATCATCCTCAACTGGGTCTGAAATGACTCCTTTAGGGCTCTCCACAACCACGAAATGTCCCTCACATCATAATAGGATACATTAATTGTAACACCCTGAGATTTTATGAAAAATATTCTTTTAATTTCATTGATGTATTGTGTTGTATGTTACACCAAAATTATCTCGTGCTATAAGCAACACCATACTAGCTTATATTATATGCAATCACTATTCATGTCTTGCGTTACATGCAATTGCGACCTTCCTCGATAGCGTCTTTAATACGCAATACCGGGTATTACTAAATAAAAATATATTGTTATAATATAATTATGGAGTAGTAGTTTTGAATAGTATTAAATAATTTTTGAATTTTATAACGTTATTATTCATCTTAAATATTTTCTAAAACATGTTATGTGAATAAAAAAAACATTCATGTAAAATAAGTATTTTTAAAAAAATGCAGTTTTGCACCTTTTGATGGCACACCCACTTTAAATCTAGTTTTTAACAGGTTTATAAGTTCAATTTGAAAAAATAAAAATATTCTTTGGAATCAGGATATAAAGGTATAGTATGGATAAAATTTTCATATTATTCTTATTCCTTTCATATTTTAATGAATAGTAAAAACACGACATATTTTAATGGAAAACAACTTTTTTCCTCACAATAATTTATATGGATAAATTATAATATTGAACGGTTTTAAAGTATAAATAGAATATATTTTTACCATTTAATATAATTTCTATCATTACCATTAATTTTACATTGAATTCATAGGTAAAAACATTTCAATCTTTGGCAGTGTTTTATCTTTTAAAACCCGCTTTATTATCAACAGGATTAATTTTAAATTAATTAATGCAACTTCTCTATTTTGAATTTTGAAAAATGGATTCCATATTTGAATTCAGTGGGTCCAAAAAAATTTATAGGTTATATTTATTGTTTTGATATTATGAATATTAACTTCGGTAATTTTTATTTACTACAGTTAAAGGTAAATCGATTAATTAAGGTAAATATAAGATTATAAAATTACCATAACACCTAAAAAAATTATATTGGATGATTGAAAGTATACCCATATCATTTAAGGGTAGGAATAGACTAATTTTATGGACTTTTAACCATGAAAATAATTTACTTATTTATAAAACCAATGAAAGTGACAACATGTCACTCTCTTAAATCTTATAAGTATAATACTTTTAATTTAGTGATAAAATTAATGAAACATCAAACATGAATAGTCTGAAAAACGATAATAAAATTATATACATCATGTGAATTTAGTTATAATTTTTAGGGATTACATGATTATCATCAAAGGTCAGACAATTGTGATGTTGAAATTATTTTATTGATTGAAATATCAAATAAATTGTATTAAAAATATTAAAATAAATTTTATACAAACTATTTATGTTTTCCAGTAATTTAATAGATAAATATCACATTTTATGAATATATTAAGTATTTTATTCTGAACATTTCTTATGTGAGGATTTTATATAAATTCAAATAAATGAATAGTGTCAAAATTGACACTATTATTATTTTATCAAAATAACATAATATAAAATTGTTTACAAATCCCAAAAATATTTAAAAATTATAAATTAAAATTTATATGGTTTACAATTTCATAATCTTTCCAATTATGGACACTTCACAACACATAAGTAATTATTTATAAGAATTTAAAATTTAGAATCTTATTACCATAAATAAAATCAAATAGATTAAATAAGGATTAACAATGTTGATAATGTTTAAAATAAGTTTCCAACAAGTATAAATTTTATTGGTTGATGATATTAAAAACATAAATCATCTAAGCTTATTATTTGAGTCATTTTGGAAGTTTTTATGTGGGGTCTGAATTTATTATAAATTAATATTTTTGAGGATTCCAAAGGTGCCCCTCTCCTCCCTTATAAAAGGGAACCTCCTCCCTCTCCTCTTCACAACACATTGATCCTTCAAGATCATCCAAACCCTGACCATTTCTCTTCTCCACCTCCCTAGAAACATTCTAGAGGTTCTGGTCTTCTCAATAGACCAAATCTAGTCCCATAAGAAGAAGTTTTAAAGAGGTGTGTTGAAGAAGAGGTAATCTCTTCTACCGATTCTTTCAAGTTTCTTTCTTTTTCAACTTCCTATTATTTAGTTGTTTCATTGTAATGTAATAAAATAAGTATCACTAATATAATAATATGATATTATATATATGAAACAACCCCATTTCACCTTTTCACCATCCAACAGAAAACGAAATCACTGCACATGCGTACGTACATAATACCGTCTCCACACCGTGGTGTAATCAGTTTTCCCACCACCCACTTACTTGGATGGGTATGATGTTGTAAATAATAACAATATATGGATATTATAACATAATACTGATTATGATATATTATGTCATCAACTCCAATTCAATTCAATAATTATGGGAATGATATCATCGCTCGAGCGTACGTACAGATTACCGTCCCCACGACGTGATGAGATTCAATCTCTATGTTAACCATTAAAGAATGATTATAAAGTATATATAATGAATTATAATGGTATATATAACATAATATTTCTACTGTATTTATTTATATGTTATTTAATTACTTCCATTCAATTCAATAAGGAGAGGAAATCAACGTTCATGCATACGTACGGCCTACCGTCTCCATGAACGGTGTGTTTCATTTCATTTATCTATCATATATATATATATACTGAATATATATAATATATAAGTCATATTTTACATTCTATAAGTTAGTAAATCATAATAATATCAAGAAAAAAATGTCCAAACACGTACAATAAATGAAAAGATTTTACCGAAAACACTGCTTTAACATGGAATTTACAAAAGAACAGTTAATATAAAGTCATAAGTGAACCATATATGATATCATAACAATGAATATGATTCTGTAATAAGTTAATTACATTATTTAAATCATTATACAATAGGTTCGGATACATACGAAGCATATCAGAAATAAGGTAAGGGATAACATTTCGAATATCATTTTTATCTGAGATGGTTTATTTGTTAGTATTTACTGGGGTTATATTTTTCATCCATTCCCTATTTTATAAAAATGGTAACAATTATATTTAAAGTCCTTTTTACACGTTTTTGTGTTTTACTAAATGGTCTGTAAGGAATGTTTTTTTACCATACGAGGTACTTTTTGACTTTTACAGCAAAAGTACGAGAATAATGTTTTTTAACTTATAATGCATGAACATATTTTTACGGTTTCATAACACCTTATTTTCATTATGTTTAATATACAGTATTTCATGAATATTTTCAAAAAAATACCTTCTAAAATTTCATTGCATTTTGTGAAAAGAAAATTATTTTGAAGAATAAAGCATATTTTCCTAACGAATTTATTGCATGTGTTTTATCAAAATAATTTTCAATCTAAGATGACATTATTTCATATGTGAATGTTTCAAGTATAATGTCTATATTATTTACATGGTTTCAATTTTCTTATGATGAAATGATATCCATTTGTTTTAAATGGATTATGTTATGATGGGATGATGTTTATGAAACCCAGTTTATTCTTTGGGTTATGATGAATGATTAATGTTTATGTTGTGGAACATGTAAGAATGATTTCATTATGAGATTGGTAGGAAATACATCTACCTCTAATGCATTGGGTAATGATATATATCTCATGATATAGACATGGCTGTAATAGAAATTTAATCCAATTTGGTGATACAGGACTAGAACAAGGAGTGAACTCGATTCAGAAAGGGACTTTGTCCACTAAGATGGTCTTGGTAACAATTCCTTGGCTACTATAGAAATCATAACATGTGCTTAATGGTTTCCACAATTACATGTTTTATTCCCATTCTATTTTATCATGATTAAGGTTTATTTATGATCTACGCATTACGTATTTCCATGTTTTATTTCATTTCCCATGATTTTGATATTTAAACATTATTTTGATGTTTAAAAGTAAAAATGTATATAATTTGTTTTATTTTTTCCAGGATTTCCCTTAATGAGAATTTGAGCTCACCCATTATATTTTTTCCTTTCCCCAGGATTGAAAGAATGTTTTTAGGTAAGAAAACAAAAGGGGAAGATCTTTATGGGATATGTTGAATATCTTTCTCCACGATTAGAATATTATGTTTCGAGTTTCCAAAGACACTAAACTATTATAGTCATTGAGTGTTGGTTTTTGTTATGTATTATGTATTCCACAAAAGTAATGTAATTTCCATGTACATCAATTTTGTGGTCTCTACAGTTGGTATCAGAGGAAAGTTTATGATAACCATTAGAACCTAGGATGTGAAAACATTTGTGAAATCCCTAGAGATATTTATAAGGTATGTATAGGGATGTCTCTAAGGTTAACTATACATATAGTTTATAGTCCTATAATTACGGTAAATATCATATAATTATACCTAATATGTCATATATTGAAGGTAATATTCCTTTATTATGTTGTTTTCATAGCATTATTTTTTCCTCTCACACTATTCTTTTTGGGTTTTATTAAATGGATGGAAATAGGACGATTCAAGATAATGGAGGATATGATGGACAATGGAATGATATTCTTCATGAGAAACCAAATGAAATGGGATTTGTAAGTCCAATCATCGTTATTATGCCAAATCAGCAAACTCATAATATGATCAATTATATGAACTTTGGTAAGTTTCCAGACTTGACTAAAAAGAGATAGATGGAGTTTCATGATGATCATAGAGGAAAGAAAGTTCAATTTCCCTCATGTAAATCATTTGGGAAGAGGCATCAAAGAGAATGTTTCAAAGGAACAAGAAGATGATTTGGGTGTGGAAAAAAAGACATAAATCCAGTAAGTTAAAGGAAAATGTTCAGTTAACACCATGGAAAAGGATAATTGTATCACTACGAAATCAACAATTATTAAATGTTTTAAATGTGGAATGTATGGGCATTATGAAAACTGATTCCCTAAAGGAAAGTCTGATGATGATAATTAGAATGGTCGTATGGGTAGTGTTTATGTTGATGATGATGAAGAGACTACAAATGATTTGTGAGATGAAAGAATTGTTTAAGCTAGGTCAATGGTATAAGAAGGTAGTGGAATGATTTATGTTTATCAAGATTTATGTTGTATAGGTAACAGTACTATGGAATAAAGATGCATCTAAGGATTATTACACTATTGATTTTCCTAAAGTATTTGAAATTATATGTTGAATGGAACCTGTAACCATGAAAGGTAATTAAAATATTTTTGGAAGGTAGATGATATGTGCATAATGAATGGATAAGGAGATAAAGAGATTTTTGATAGTATTAATGAGATCATGACTGGTATAAGTACAATGTGATATCATGGGTTTAGTATACAGAATTTTGGGATTTTGGTTTGTGGAATGATTTATCTTTTGATAACATTCATGTTTTCATAATTGTTCAATGGGTATTCATTTTTCAAAAGAATACATGATTCAGGAATTAACATGTTTAGAGTGTGACCAAAACGATATATATCTTATGATATACATGCGATTAATGATTGTATTCAATGATTGGTAGATGACATTTCTAGTAACCATTTTATTTATACTATGAGATTTGAAAGACGAATTTTGGATAAACCAAAAGATTTGAATATATTATGTTAGAAATCAGATAGTATTTTTTAAGGCTAGAACTTTTTGTTATGTTATAATAGTATAGTTTTAGAAAAAGGACAACCTGTAGGACGGGCGACAACCTGTCGCGTCGAACAAGGCTGTGGGAATCGAACCCACAATAGAAGTGCGACAAGCCTTTATAGCCTACCACTGGCCTACAGAAAGTCCCTGGTTATTAGAAACTAGTTTTATTATATTAAGTGGTATGATAATTGAAGAATAAGTCCATTTTTGGAATCATATATGATTAACCTCACTTTAGATGGACTAATGTATATTTGATAAATTTTGTTAAAATTTTGTCTGAGATAGATGTAATGACCCATTATTATATCGCATGATATGATATCACTTCATAGAAGAAAAAGTCAACATCATTTCATTAAGAGATGATGTGTAAATTGTTCAAGGCACAATAAACAGTGAGATTGTTCCAAAATCAAGTAAGTATTTCTTTTAATTATTCTTCAACTTTAGGGGAATGATCATGGAAACCAAAAATGTTGTCTTAATGTCCACATATCTGATGAATCATACGGTACCTTAGATCATCAAAAATTTATGGCTTTGAGATTTTTGGTTGTTTCATAGTCATTTTCTCTACCACTATTCATAAGAACATGATGGTTAGATTTCTCTTCCATATCCATATTTTCACCTATGTTCTCCTATGTGGAAACCCAGTGACTAGTTAATTTGGGTAACCATTACATTTCATATTTTAGATTTTAATGTTCAGTTTTGGTATTCCTTTTTACAATGTTGGTTTCTATTAAAGATACTTTCAATTAGTAAACCATTTATAACCCCAACGAATTTCGAGGGTGAAATTCATTTTAGTGGGGGTAGAATGTAACATCCAGAGATTTTATGAAAAGTATTAATTTAATTTAATTGAGGTATTTTATTGTATGTTACACAAATATTATCTTGTTCTATACACATCACCTTATCAGCTTATATTATTCACAAACACTACTCTTGTCTTTCATTACACGCAATTGCGACCTTCCTTAATAGCGTGTGTAGTACACAATATCGGGTTTTACTAAACAACGATATATTGTTATAATATTATTATGGACTAGCCATTATGAATAGTATTAACTAAATTTTGAATTTTCTAACATTATTATTCATCTTACACATTTTCTAAAACTTGTTGTGTGAAAAAAGTAAATTTTTCGGGTAAAATAAGTATTTTTAAAAAAATGCAGTTTTGTTGCCTTTTGATGGTGCACCCATGTTAAATATAGTTTTTGACAGGTTTATATGTTCAATTTGACAAAATAAAATTATTCCTTAGAATCAGGATAAAAAAATTTACTTTGGATAAATTTTTCATATTTTTCTGATTACTTTCATATTTTAATGAATAGTAAAAACACACTATATTTTATTAAAAAACACCTTTTTTGATTGCAATAATTTATATTGTTAAATTATAATATTGAATGTTTTTAAAGTATAAATATAATATATTGTTACAATTTAATATGATTTATGTCATTACCATTAATTTTAAATTGAATTCATAGGAAAAAACATTTCAATCTTTTTCAATGTTTTAACTTTAAAACCCCATTTTCCTAACAACATAATTAATTTTAAATTACTTACTGAAACTTCTATGTTTCTAATTTTGAAAAATGATTTCCATATTTGAATTAAGTGGTTCCAAATTATGTTAATAGGTTACTTTTATTTTTTTTGTTATTATGAATACTAACTACAATAATATTTATTTATTGTAGTTAAAGGTAAATCTAGTAATTAAGGGTAAATATAAGATTATAAAATTACTCTAACACCTGCCAAAATGATATTGGATGACTAAAAGTCGACACGTATCACCTAAGGGTCATAATAGATTAATTTCATAGACATTTGACCATGAAAATAATTTAATTATTATTAAAACCAATAGAAGTGACAACATGTCACTCTCTTAAATCTTATAAGTATAATAATTTTAATTTAGTGATAATATTAATGAAACATCAAGAATGAATAGTCTCCAGAATTAAAAATAAAATTATATACATCATGTGAATTTATTTATAATTTTAAGGTATTAAATAATTATCATTAAATGTGACACAATAGTGATGTTTAAATTATTTTATTGATTGAAATATCAAATAAATGGTTTTAAAAATATTAAAATAAATATTATATGAACTATTTAATGTTCTTCAATAATTTTATAGATAAATAAGAAATTTTATGAATCTATTATTTCTTTTAGTTCGAACATATATTCTTGTGAGTATTATATTTAAATTCAAATAAATGAATAGTGTCAAAATCGACACTATTATTATTTTATAAAAATAACATAATATAAATTTGTTTAAAAATCACAAAAATATTTAAAAATTATAAATTATAATTTATATGGTCTAAAATGGAATAAATTATCTAATTATAGAAAATTCACAACACATAATTAATTATCTATAATAATAAAAAATTTAGAATCTTATTACCACAAATAAAATTAAATAGATTAAACGAGGATAAACCATGATGATAATGATTAAAATAAATTCCAAGCATGTATAAATTTTATTGTTTGATGATATTACAACCCTATATCATCTATGATTTTGATGTGAGTCATTTTGGAAGTTTTTATCTGGGTTTTGAATTTATTATAAATTAATATTTTTGAGGTTTCCAAAGGATCCCCTCTCCTCCCTTATAAAAGGGCACCTCCACCTTATTCTCTTCACAACACATTGAGCCTTCAATCTCGGCCAAAACCTGACCATTTATATTCTACACATCCCTAGAAACATTCTTGGGGTTCTTTTCTTATCAATATAACAACTCTAGTCCCTTAAGAGGATGTTTAAAAGAGGAGCGTCGAAGAAGAGGTAATCTCTACTACCGATTCTTTCAAGTTTCATTATTCTTCAACTTCCTCTTCTTTACATATTTCATTGTAAAGTAATAAAATAAGTATCACTAATATACTGATATGATATTATAAATATGAAACAACCCAATTTCACCTTTTATCCATCCTACAGAAAATAAAATCACCACGCATGCGTACGTATGTAATACCGTCTCCACGCCGTAGTGTAATCAGTTTTCCCACCACCACCTTACTTGGATGGGTATAATGGTGTAAATAATAACTATATATGGATATTATAACATCATACTGATTATGAGATATTTTATCATCCACGCCAATTCCATTCAATAATTATGGGAATGATATCATCGCTCGTGTGTACGTACGGATTATTTTCTCCACGACGCGATGTGATTCAATCTCCATGATAACCATTAAACAATGATAATAAAGTATATATAATGAATAATAATGGTATATATAACATAATAATGCTACTATATTTATATATATGTTATTTAATTACTTCCATTCAATTCAATAAGGAAATGAAAACAGCGTTCATGCATACATACGACCTACCGTCTCCATGAACGGTGTGATTAATTTCATTTATATATCTATTATATATATATATATACTGAATATATATGATATATAAGTCTTGTTTTACATTCATTAAGTTATTAAATCATAATAATATCAAGAAGAACAAGTCCAAAAACGTACGATAAATGAAACGATTTTACCAAACATGCTGCTTTAACATGGGATTTATCAAAGAACGGGTAATATAAGGTCATAAGTGAACCATATATTATATCATAAAAATGAATATGATTATGTAATAAGTCAATGACATTATTTAAATCATTATATAGGAGGTTCAGATACATATGAAGCATATCAAACATAAGGTAAGGAATTATATTTCCAATCCCGTTTTTATCCGAGATGTTTATTCATAAGTATTTTATGGGGTTATATTTATCATCCATGTCCCTATTTTATTAAAATAATTTCAAATATTATTAAAGTCATTTTACCCATTTTTTACTTTAACTGCATGGTATTTAAGGAATCTATCTTTAGTTTAACATACGAGGTACTTTTTGACTTTTCTGACAAAATTATGAGAAGTATGTTTTTTAACTTATACGGATTGAAATAATTTTTATAGTTTCATAAAACCTTATTTTAATAATGTTTTATATATAGTATTTCATGAATATTTTCAACAAAATCCCTTTATTTTAAAATTTCATTGAATTTTGTGAAAAGAAAATTATTTGGAAGAAGAAAGGATATTTTCCTCATGAATTAATTTCAAGTGTTTTATCAAAACTATTTTCCATCTAAGATGACATTATTTCAAATGTGTATGTTTCAAGTATAATGTCTCTATTATTTACATGGTTTCACTTTTCTTATGATGAAATGATATCCATTTGTTTTTATCGATTATGTTATGATGGGTTGATTTTTATAAACCCAGTTTATTCTTTGGGTTATGATGAATGATGAATGATTATGTTGTGGCACACATAATAATGATTTCATTATGAGATGGGTTGACCTATATCTCCATTCCATGCATTGGTTAAAAATTTATATCTCATGATATAGGCATGGTTGAAATGACTATTTAATCCGGTTCAGTAATATTGGCCCAGAACGAGGAGTGAAATCGTTTCCGAAAGGGACTTTGTCCACTAAGATGCTCTTGACAACTATACCTTGGCTACTATGGAAATCATAACATGTGCTTAATGGTTTCCAAAATTACATGTTTTATTCCCTTTCTATTTTATCATGATTAATGTTTCTTTATGATCTATGCCTTACATATTTCCATGATTTTTGTCATTGCTCAAGATTTTGATGTTTAGACATTATGTTCATGTTTTTAAGTTCAAATGTATATTATTTGTTTTATTTTCTATAGGCTTACCCTTACTGAGCATTTGATATCATCCATTATATGTTTTATTTTCCCCAGTATTTAATGAAAATTTTTAGTTAAGAAAACAAAAGGGGAAGATATTTATGGGAGATTTTGAGGATCATTCACCACAATTAGAAGATTATGTTCTGAGTTTCCAAAGACAATAAACTATTAAGGTCCTTGAGTGTTGGTTTTTTTAATGTATTAAGTATTCTGGAATATTAATGTAATGCCCATGTAGATCATGTTTGGGGTCTCTAAATTCATCAAGGGAACCCCATGGAGGCATATAATCATTCCTGTAATTATTGGGAAAAAATCCCTCATGGCATCATTGAAGTATTTTTGAGGTGATTGTGTTTGTTGACAAAGAGAACATCTGTGTTGATATTGTTGACAATGCAAACCATGACATACAAATTTTTTGACAAAGGGGATCTCTTGGTGGATTTTTTAGTTCAAGAGCTATTTTTAATGATCAATGTTTCATTCAAGAACATCGATAAATGAATGGATGATCGGGAGGCGGCATAAAAACAACAGATACAATGTGGCATCGTTTTCTAGTGTTTTCCAAATTTTAGGGCCCGAAAATAGACAAATAAAGAAAAGTATTTGTTGGAAAAGGGACATGCGTGCCATGTACATGAAGGCTTGGAAACTTGCACACCATATGTTTTTCAAGATCAGATCATCAAAATATGGAAAAGGGAGATGGTTTGCGCTAGTTTTGGTGAGGTCGCACAGGTGACATGCACGTCGTGAATGATACTTGCGTGCCGATGCCTTGGAATATTGAAAACTTGCACGCCTATGGTTTTTCAATATTAGAAGATCAAAATATGGAAAAGGCAAGAGGTTTGCGCAACTGACATGGAAGGGCATAGAGCTGCGCACCGAGACTTGCGCGCCAAAGGGAGACTTACGCACCGTCGCGCAGGGTAGTCAATTTGCCTATAAATACTAGACCACCCCTCTTCATTCTTCACCGGAGTTTAAAACATTGAGAAATCAGAGCTTCCATTGTGCAGGTGTGGTGGTCACGCAAGTGGTGTGTGTGATCGTGCAGGTGGGACTTGCGCGCCAGGTTGATAGTTGCGTGCCAGTGTTTGAAGCTGCGCGCCAGTGTGAAGTTGCGCGCCAATATTTGATTGGGCGTAAAAGGAAGTGAGTCGCGCAAGTTTAGAGTTGAGGAATCTTGAGTCGTGCAAGTGTCTGAGAAGGACTTGCGCACCCGTTGTGACTTGTGCGCCGATACTTGTGCGCCGAGATTGACTTGCGCGCCAAGTAATGTTTATTTCCAGTAGTGATTTTCGGGCTGCGTGGAAGATGGAAGTTTGGGCGATACCTTCTGTGCAACGATATATTAATCTACGGGTGAAATTTGTACTTCAATAGAGCATCTACATAAAGAGAAAGATGCATTCTCTCATGAAAATGAAGAGAACTATAGGTCTATAAACTGTGAGTGGATTACATTCCAGAGTAGTGAGCAATGGAAGAGAAAGAAGGTGATCCTCTCCACCGGCAGTGAGCCAGAGAGAGAGAAACAGGGAGTGACCCTTGGGGAAGTAGTGAGCTGACCCTAAACATTGTAAAGGCAGTGAGCCTGGGCATAGAAGTGATCTAGCCTGAACTTTGTATCCACATCTTGTGAAGAGTAGTGTAATTTGGTACGATCGACAACTAGTTGGCGTATTCTCCTTAGATGGAGCCGAGTGAGGGTGAACAAGGTAAAAATATCTCTGTCTGCCAGTTTTCATCCCTTCATTGCATTCAAAGCATCATCATTAGATAAAGAAGTAAAGAAGTGATCATAGTTTACACACAAGAGCAAACAAAGTGACCCGTTTAATAAAGAGTTCAAATCTATTGGGGTAGGAATAACTTTGAAAAACAATATCCATACCCTGATTCACCCCACCTCTTAGGGTATATAGGCCCCTATTGGTCCTAACAGTAATACTACCCCAAACTCTCTAATGGTGTTTTCTACCAAATTACAAGGAAGTGCATTGAAATGTTATATTGGACAAAAATATAAAATATTGAATATTAGATCCTTATAATTCATAGAATACCAATCACAATGTCTCTATATATTTCATCCCACATCTTCTCTGGCTTCTCAAGATGGTACAAAAATCTGTCAATATCATGGTGATCATCCTTCAATTGTGGACATGTGAGACTTTGATTGAAAAATACAACCATTCTCTTATTCATGTCATCCCACTAGATCTATTGTTGAGGTTATATTTATATCTTCCATACATAGGGATATATCTCTAATGTTAAGTGTGAATCTCCCACATCACTACATCTCCCAATAAGACTAGAACATCATACATACCATGAAAAGGATTATGTGATTCGTTACATGAGTTAATCTATATGATGAATCTTTATAGGATATCTATCCATTTCAGACCTCATTTTAAATGTTTATTAACTGATCCACCCATCAATCAAAATATGATGATGAGTTAATAAAATTGGCTGATGGTATTTTTTACACCTCTCTTATAATTTAGTCATCTACAAATAATCCAACTTCTCAAAAACATCATCCACCAGATTATAACATGACTTTTAAAAAAATAAATATACCATCATGTTTCCCTTAATAATAATATAGAATATCTAAAATTACAATCCCTATACAAACACCAACAGGTGCCTTGGTATTAAGTTAAGATCTCTCTTTGTGAAACCACACTGATGAATTTGATGGTTGGTATAAACAAAAATTATCTCTCATAGAAGAAATGCCTTCCACATCATAAGTGCAAAGACTAATGCTACCAACTCCATGTCATGGTTCATGAAGCTCTTCTCATGGGGGATAAAAATACCTTGACATAACATTTATCACTACCCAATTCTACATCATCACACGTTCGAGACCACTTCTATAAGAATCACAATATTCTATATACTGCACACCCTCTTTATGTAGTATCAAAATAGGAGAACATGATATCCTCACCCTCAAATACTCAATTAAACTCTAACACTACTCATTACAGATAAATATGTTTCCAATAATATATATATTAGTAAAATTTGTTACAATCTTGTATAATTTCTTAACAATCTCCCTTTAGTATTCCACAATGCCAAGAAAAATATGAACACCTAACACGCTCTTGGGTGGATCCAAAGAATAAACTCAATAAATATTTTTGAGTTCCATATGAAACAAATCTGTTTATTATATTTAATTATATTTTCTTGACATCTTTCATTAAATTATCCACCATGTAAACAATGAACTACATGAAATTCTATGTAAGGCTTCAATATACATGACATAAAGATGTAATAAGGCCTCTATTTTTATTTAAATATTTGTGACCGTTATAAGGTATAAATTGATGTTATTGAATAAAAATTAATAAATATTTTTAAAAATTAATTACAATGGTTTTATATAATGAATCAATAATTGCCAACATGTATATATTTTTGGTATTGTATTTATGTGGTTAAAAAATTATATTGTCTCGAAAAATGATGTTAAATTATTTTGTTTTAGAATATAAATATTTATTTTGTAAAAATGTATATAAATAATTTTGTAGCTTATCCTTTGTTATTTATATCTGAATTTCCTAATAAGATTATGGTGAATTTTGGAGATTTTTCTGAAATGTTTATTTTTTGTGGAATAGTGATAAAATACTGAATATTAAATAAAAAATATTTTTTCGTTTAAATTATATATAATGTGAAATTAGTTCTTAAATATTTATTAAAATAATATTACATCCCTTATAAATTAATTAATACTATTTAGGCCATTATAATGTATTTTATTTTGAAATTTCAATTAAAAATTGTTCAATCATTTTATCATTTTGTCATTAAAAACCCTATTTCTCGTCATGTTTTTGGGAATAATTTTCAATCAACATTATACAATTTTTTGAATATTATTCATAAAAATTAATTCTTTGTTTGGAAGTAGTATAATTTAAATTATATAGTATGGATTAAATAAATTTTTAACAATTATATTAGTAAAAGGATTAAAATTTATTTACTGTGTTTAAGAAAAACAAGAGTTTATCAATATGTTAAATTAAAATGAATAATTGTTAAAATAACTAATAAACATATCTAAAATATATTATATCAACCTAAATAGACCTTTAAATGAATAAATTTACAATTTTACCTATTTTTTACTATTATGGATTGTGGAATATGTGGGTAAACTTTTATGATTTAAAACAATACAACTGTTCCACTCACCACACATATAAATCGCTATCCCATGTCAACTCTTCCAGACACCATAAAACCCTATTTAATCAGGCAGTTCCTAACTTAACCAATTTATAAAATCCCTCCTATCATTATAGAAATCATTGTTTGGGAAACAAATTAAACTAGGAATTCATTGTGAGAAAACCTACGGATGATACTTGAAGAGGAGGTAACATTCATCAATAATCATGTTTTTTAAATTTCTTCCTCCACATCCATCAATTGTTTTTATAACATTATGATACAATAACATTGGTATATTAAATACACTAATATGTTTTATGTCATGATAATGACCTAAAACTATATCTACTTCCAAAAAAATTATTATGATGTAATCGTTAATGTGTATGGTGGTCTCTCACCTCATGGCCAAATATCATTTGTTTTTCCATTACAGCCTATTGTGCATAGTATTAATGATGGTTTTATTTTTTATAATGTAAATCTATGAAATTATTATACCACACATACCTTAAATCATTAAATTATTCGAGAATATGATAACATTGTTTATGTGTATTTCAGAATACATCTTCATGAATTAATGTGATTCATTCACTGAAAACATTGATATTGAAAGGGATATGATTAATTAACATGTTTCATATATATATATTATAATAATTATTATATTTTTATAAATATAAATTACCTTTATTTATTTCAATTATATTTTAAAATGGAATCAATGTTCTTGCACACATAAGACCTAATATCACAATGAATGGTCAAAATAAAAAAATTGCATATAACCCTAATTTTTAAATGTTCATATTGTCCATAAAAACATGTGTATAGGCTATACTCATGGTTTATAGATAATTGGGAGGTTAATACATTGTTATAAATATGAGAAATAAAATTATTTTAAAATATGATATCTACATTTATGAACGGTAGAAATAAGTGATTGAGAAATAGTCTAATGTGGAAATAAAACAATACCTAGTTTTTTGAAAACATGTATATAGGATTTTAAAAACTATTTTCATCCAGATTCAGATCATGGACCACCTCTATATAATCCATTAACCTAACTATTTCACCATAAATGATTATTGGTTTTAAAATTTATATTTACTTATTGACATTTATATATATATTAAAACCGTGGCTATATGTCGAAAAATATGGAAATTGTTTCTCTAGAGGGAGTTAATTCTCTAGATAATATATAGGAACTCAATATCCATAGATTAATAAAAACAAAACGGTAATAGGGATGACATATACCGACATTTCTTGTTGATCTATGTGAATAGGCTTGACCTATAACCAATGATTTTGTGTTAAACTTATTATATTGTTCATGAACCAACCCCTATACATAGAATGTATTAAAAACAGTGGGTATAGTTCTTGAACCAACCCATATACCCATGGTTTGTGAAAAATTGTGTGTATAGTTCTGAACCAAACCCAATTCCGATAGTTTTTTACAAACTCGTGGTTATTGGCTTGTTTTCCGGTTATGGGTGTAATCTAAATACAGATTTAATGAATATATTTTATATTTATATCATGTTTAATTTTATAATGATTTTTAATCAATGATCATTGTATTAATAAAAAAATTTAATAAATAAATGGAAATTTAGTAATTTCTTAAAACGTTATTATACCATAGAACTGTTAGTAAACATTTTACAAAAGGTCATAATTAAAAATTATATGGTATGACAAATATACTTATGGTTTAGTAATATATATAAAATACGTTTATATATATTATATAAAAGGATTTAACATGTATGAAAAAATTCATGAATTATTTTAAGGAATTTTTAGACTCACTTATTTTCGGGGAGATATGTGGAATTCACTAATCATTTCTTTTATATGGTACATATACGGACCCAATTATTTTTAAATAATAAATTCAAATATTTTAAAGATATATATAACTTCATTTCATGATATCAATTAGTATGGATTCATATTCAATATACTACAAAATTTGTAAGGAATTTCTATCTCAATTTCAAACATTGAGACATATGTCACGTAATGAAACAATATTATTTCACAATGTGTATACAAAATCCCATTTAATTTATTATAATGAATTTATTTAAAATCATTATATTTTATGATCATTTTTTTATTTCCATCAGGGGGTTATGCTTTAATGATACAAATGTGGTAATGATATTATGATAAAATATCATCATTTATTATGATTCTTTATAATTATTTTTATAATGATACATTACTATTATCCACATCAAATTAAAATCTTGAATTTTATATTACATTTTTTATTCATGATTTTTTTAATTAATGGTAAAATTTTTCAACAATCTATTACTTTAGATAATTTAGAATATGTTTTTAGGAATATCTAACATTATTTCTCTCCTTGACCAGATATCCATTTGTCCAACACGATTTTTCATAAAATAATTTCAAAAATGTTTTTTATTACCCAAATATTATCAAAAGATATTTTCATCCAAATTTAAATTTCTATAATTTTTTTCTATTTATACATTATATACATTTGAAACTACATCTTTCGGGGTTATACCGAAAATGTTTAATGATTTTTTATTTTAACATGTATGTCATTATGGAAAAATACCATCACTATGATGATTAATTTCATTGACGAGTGTATGAAATTTATTAATGGTTATTTTTAGGAAAAAATACCATCAATTTTTAAATGGTTTTTTAAAATTATAAATTAAAATTTCAACATGATGTTTTTTAAATGATCCGCCAAAATTGTTTTCAATATATGATGACATTTGTGGATGTTTCCGATGAATTACTACATATATCATATAAGGATATCATTCTTATCATTTTTCTTTATGGTTTTTCAAGACGATTTCATGATGCTTAAGAACCCCATTTATCTTCTATGGGTTACAACATGATAAAATTATAATGAAACCCCCTTATTTTTTATATGGTTTATTCTATGATTAAATAATGAAATGTTAATGAAATTTGTCTCTTTTAATGTAATTATATGATGAAATCAGTAAGAAACACATTTTATTTCACAATTAATGATATGCTGAATGTTTTTTTAAAATATGAAATACAAAAAATTAGTTTTTCTAGGTTTTTGGTGGAAGATATATCTCCCTTTAATGCATTTATTAATTGTAAATGTTATATGAGATTACAGGGTACACCCATGGTAACACCATTCCTAAAAAAGAGGGTAATGGATGGCTATCCAAATCTTGAAAAAAATTGTACACTCGGGGTTATCTGAAGGAAAAAAAAAGTGAGATGGTGGACAATCCAATATAACATGATATTATGGTATTTGTGGGTCCCCATGACATTTTATTTTATATAATTATGTGTATTTTAAAAATAAATGTCTTAAGAAAATATTATTATCTCATGGATCAGGATATTCGATTAACATATGATCCATGTCATATAAAATGAAAATATTTATTCAATGAATCTTGACAATAACATGTTATATATAGGATATGTTTTTTAATTTTCTATATCTTGTTTTCATATGAATATGATCTTATTTCTCATTTTCTATCCTTTTTTTACCATTTCTAAGCATCGTAGCTCGACCTTTATTTTTTTTCTATCCCTTGGATATTAATTATTGTATTTTTTTTATTTTCCTATAAAGTGTTCTTTTATTGTTTATATAGTTGGGATGATGTAACTCATATATATACTAGTTGTTTAAGCTTAGACTTTTCTAAAGGCAAAAAAAATTGCGGTCCATAAAAATTTGTTTTCATAATGTAATTAATTTAAATATAAAATCATGTAATATCTATTTCTGAAAATCATGTCTCACTATAGTTTTTATCAAAGGATTTGTTTAGTTACCCATTAGAAACATGGATTATAAAACCATTGTGATACCCCTAAGGACATTTTTAATAATATGTCTAAGGATGCGACAACATATATAAAAATATCAATAAATTTGACTTATGGATTGGGTAATGTTTCATATTTTCCATGTTTTATTTTTAAATAATATATTAATTATGTTATAGACTATGAGTTGACATGACTTTCAATTCCTTGGCTCATTTCCCATAGAATATATTTTTGTAATTTAATAAAATTTTAAATAGATAATGTGTGTGGTTCTCCTGATAATGTGATAGCTTATAAATGGTCTATCATAAAAGATATCTACATACACTATATTCATTTTAAAAATAGATTTAACATAGGCCCAACCTAACATTGGTCATCACAAGTCAATTGGGGAATGTAAACAATGTCATTTTTAAAGAATATAATAAACATATAAAAATTTATTTTATTTTAATTTCATTGACACAGTGTCCTATAGAAAATTTAATTTTAAATAATGCATTTGGTTGTGTTCTAGTGTTATGATTATAACTCTACAATATTCTCGATTACATGGAGATAAAGATCCATATAATACTCTAGTTATCTGGTGATTGAACATCATATGATAGATTGATGAATGTTGTTATTGGTAGATCTCTCTAACTATGATAACACGTTGACATATTTTTATCCGCAAGTGATCTACAATCATGGAAGGGCCATTATTTTTATTCCTCTTTCCCATTATTGAAATTTCCTGATGATCTTAGACTAATACATGAACATATATCCCAAGGATAGTTCTTTCTTTCATGGTGGTGTGATTTTGAGGTGTTTATCTGCATCTTTATTATTTATATTTTATTTTGAATCATTTATCATACTCACAGAAATGGATTGGGGGACGAACAAAAGATGGATTGGTTATGATCATTGGGTTTTTTTCAATTGGAATTATTTCCTTGGGTTTTTTTATTCATCATGAATATTCTTTTCTCCTACCCCAACATTGAAAAATTTATTGTTGTTCTTTAAATTAATTTCATAACGATTTGAAACCGGAGATCTAATATTGGAATCACTCAATAGAGGTGTGACGTAGCGTACAATGGAGGATCAAATGTCATTGGGTGTCAAATCATCATTCTTCAAAAATAATAAAGTACACTTATGCACACATTTTATGAGACATTTGAAGGGATGAATCATATCAATTCTATGTTATAGGGACCAAAAGACCTTTGACCTATTGTTTTGAGGAGAACAGATCCCCAAAGCATGATATGTATATCGATTGGAATGAGTAGAAGAGGAAATCTGATTTCTAGAAAGATACATTATACACGGGTTGAAGTCTTGGATATAAGGCTTTTTTTCAGTAGTGGAAGACTAAGTGTGTACATGGTAAGTATGTATACATGGGGTGGAGTTTATGGGTCATAATCATGGTGTACACTCCCCCTCATAGCATAGCCTGGACCATGTACATGTGCTACCATGTGTACTGGTAATGGGAAAGATCACATGGGATAATGACGTGTACTAGGACACGGCCAAATACCATAGGCGGACCCCAGATGAGTAGACATAGTTTGTGGCTCCATTTACATAATGTGTACCCATCATCTACCTGGCATTTTCTAAAGACATGGGATGTTTTACATGGGTAGTACCCAGGATATGGGACAAGACTTATGACCCAACTACATGTTCTGTAGTCCTTCCTATGTGGATTTATTCTATTATTCTAAGTATCATGGACATGTTTCATTAGGGTTTGTTCCCTTTATCATTTTCCTGAATATATGTAGGAATCATTTCCTACTCATATAAATATGATCCCTTAGGAAGGAATTCCTAGGTAGAGATTTTGTAAGACACTAAGATTCTTGGTGTATGATCCTATATTGATTTTTAATTCCCATGATTTAGATCTATGTATCCATGTGAATTAAACTATTCATGTTCTGATCCTATATTTGGTGGGTTAATCCTGATTGTGTTGTTAAAATCACACCATGAACAAGGAATGATCCTCATTTAGTGTATATCATATATCTATTTGGATATATCAGTGTGTCTAGCATATGGAAAGACCACATGAGATGTACCTCTCTGACAGACATCATTAGTGCTATCTGACCCACATGTTTTTTCTCTTGGTTGGGTGCTTTGTTGAATCATCAAGATGAATTCCAAGTATTGGTATGTAATTATTTTTAATCACCACTGGAATTTTTATTTGGTTTATTATTAATGGTTACTCATATTTTATGTGTTATGGACATATACCTGTGTAGTTATGACTATACATTCCATTGGTGTATTTATTTTTGGTTTTTTGGTGTCCTACTAAATATAGTTCTACAAAACCCCTATACTAGATTTTCACAGATATTTTGTGTCATGTAATGACGACTAACCATTAGATGGAGTCCTTGGTTAAAAAGGATAAGACAAATATTTTTTAGACCAGACAAACCAAGGTGTGTTCCAATGACTACAGACAGAAGTATGGAGGTATGTAGTAACATCAATGCCAGTAGATGGAGATTGTAGTATGATAATGCTTCACGTGTTTTAGAAATTTATACCCATCCAGTTCTGGGGTGATCATGACCCACAGGCACCTGAGGACAGACTTGATGTTGTGGACCCAGTTTTTAATATATTCAGGACACCAACAGATCAGATGGTGGTCATGGATGAGATCCATCTACACATCATAGAAGTTTAGTGGTGGAGACTAGGTAGCCACAGACATGAATAGGGGACCCTTTCATGAATAGAGTTTGGGATCCTTTTAAGGGTTGAATTTTTACCAGATATGCTGACAGATATTCATATACATGATCCCCTTCTTCACTAGTATTGAAACATTAATGTGGATGATTATTCATCAAGGTTCACCAACATTTCTAAGAACATGATGTATATGGTTAGATATCAGTACTTCTATGCTCAAACTATCAATTTAGGTCTATGTAGATACATTCGTTTCAATGTTATCACTCTAAGCATTCCTACTTATGTTTGTGGTTCATGAACAAGAATTGGAGGTTGAAATCTTCTTGGCTGAGAAAATACAACCACTGATTGTAAGCAATACATAAACAAGAGTAGAGGCCTTCATAGTAGGGATCTAATGTCATTCATAGGGACCTAGTTGTTAGAGACGTCTCAAGAGGAGGTCCCAAGATAATGGATCTATTATTCAGGGCTCAGAGGTTGTGTTTAGTCAGTCTATAGAGAGATGGTGTTATTCATGTAATGGTAGGGGAGATTTTCCCTAAGATTGTCCGACCCACATTTATAATGATAGGGAGAATGTGGATGAACCACCCCTAGGTGGACCTTTTCATGCTCAGGTAGCTAGAAGATAGGGGTGGGGAAAATTGCTAGCAGTCGAGGCATATATCCTAGAGGATACATGAATTATTCATGGTTTGATCTCTATCTATTTAAAATTACCTATAATAATTAATGAAACATTTTCATTTCATACCATTCATTCCACATATCTAGTTTGAGGACTAGAGATTTCGGTTGATCTATTGAAATTACCCTTACGCATTAATACACCTATGAGATTAAACTTAGTGATTACACACATTTGCCAATAGTGTCACATGACCATTTTAGTTGAGAGTTCCTGTTAAAACATCATGGGTGCAGGGTGGATGCCTTATGACGTCATTATTTTCAGGGATTGGTTATCTATGGACTATTCATAGATTTAGTTTTTGGATAATGGTGAAGTGTGTTTTATTGTGACTGAATGAGGTTTTACATTGTTTATGAAAAGTGAACATTGGAAAAATACGATTAAAACAAGATTTTTAGGCTGTATTTGATTACTCATTAATTGACTAGCCTCACCCTTAGTGAAGGTCTTTAATGAACTTCTAGTTTCCAACAGTAGTGGATGAGTATGAAGACATATTTAATAAAAATGTTTCAAGATTACGTCAATGCCTTGAGATAGAAATCTCAATCGAAATACACCTGGGTACAACACCAATACCATGATTAATATATCAGACTGATCCCACATATATTAGAGAGCTGAGGGTGGTGTTAGAGTACATCATAGAGGACATGATTCATGAGACACAATGTTACACTCTGGGCATCCATATATGCTTTCTAAAACACAAATGGTATCATGAGTTTTTTGTGTAATAATGATCATTGATCTAGGATATTGTGAAGAACATTTATCCACTACCTAAAATCAATGATATATTTGACTAGTGGAAATGGAAAAAATGGTTCTCTATGTTTGACCTCAGATCAATCTATAACCTTATATGAGTAAGGGATGGGGATATATTAAATATGACCATCACATGTCATTACAATCATTATGACTACATGGTGATTCCCTTTGGCATGTTGAATTACCAAGATGTTTTCATGACACTCATGGACTGAATCTTTCAGCCTTACATAGAATATTTCATTTTATGCTTCATCTACAATATTATTGGGTATTCGATATCTGAGGAGGATAACACAAGTTATATAATTATAGTATTATATGTACTTTTAGATCACCCACATTATGGGAAACTCTGTAAGCAAATTTTCTGGATTAGGTGATCCACGTTCTGGGTGAAATAATCATAGTTGACAGAGTGGATGTGTACCCGGCCAAGGGCGTGCTGGTTTTACCATGGGATCCTCCAAAGAATGTGATAGAGGTGTAGAAAATCCATGGGCTAGATGGAAATTATTAATGGTTCATACATAATTTCTCCATGATATCAGCACTTATGATGGAATTGATTTAAAAGGGGATGTTTTAAGTGTGGATCGATAAGTGGTAGTGGGATTTTATTAAGTTGAGGCATAGTTTAATTAATTCTCAAATCATGATAATTGTGGAAGAGGGAATTTAGTTCATAGTGATAATTTATGAATCAGAAACTAGGATAGGTTGTGTCATGATGCCAACGCGAGAAGTTATTTCACATGGTCATTTCCATTTGAGACCAAATGAGTTGAACTACAAAACGTAAGATCTTTACAAAGGGGTAGTAGTCCTCCCACTGAATATGTAGTGACTCTATATTATGGTTCAAGGGTTTATCATCTAATGTGATCAAAAGTATCTCAAGTATATAATCAATCACAAGGAATTGATCTAGAGAGAGTAGATTGATAGAGTTCATCTAGGAAAATGACATTGAGATTGTATATACTCTTTTGAAGGGTAACACGGTGTAATATTCACACAATATGAGATCTTGGTCGAAGATAATGAA
This sequence comes from Viscum album, assembly GCA_963277665.1. Lineage (NCBI taxonomy): Eukaryota > Viridiplantae > Streptophyta > Magnoliopsida > Santalales > Viscaceae > Viscum > Viscum album. The sequence goes on from OY728121.1 coordinate 2,039,839,496, forward strand.
TGATCCATCAGTGCAGTATTCTATGTTACAGATATCCATTGTGGATGGAGATAGTGCATCAAACCTCTAGACGTTGGTTACCACCCCTCCAATATTATAGTGTGTGAGGGAGGTACAACTTGGGGATACATTCTATGAGATTCTATGTTCTTAGATGTCCAAATGTAATGATATGTATGGATATTAAAATGGTGGGGAGCATGTCATTTTTATCAAATGACATATAGTTATACTAGGAGAGTTACATGTTGAAGCCCTAATGGTGTTTCATACTTCAAATTTGGTAGTAGATACGAGTGTGGAAATGATGTACACATATCTATGGATTGGTTTTTTGTGGATAGGGATAATGAAAATTTTGGAAAATATTGTCTCATGATGAATTTCTTGTCAGGAAGTGATGGACGAGCCACATGTTCCAAAAGGTTTAGGTCAATCCATTGAGATGATTGAAAGGAAGTGAGATAGGATATATATAGACTTTTTGACTGTTTATGATTAACTTCCATAGGAAACAACACTATCATGGAGATCATTTACTACCACCCCTTGTATAACTACATCATAGCTATCCAATAATACAGTGCTGCAAAGATATTATGATTCCTCTATGAGTAAGAGATAGTTCGACTACATAGAGTTCCATCAATTATTGTTTGAAATCATGATGCTAGATATACATCATGGTTAAGGAAGGGATTATATCCAGATTTTGGGACCCAATTACGATTGATCACAATATTTTACCAGAAAATGGATGGCTAGACAGAGAAAACCAATCAGATTATGGAGGAAAGGCTGTGAGCTTTTGTGTAATACATTGGCCATAGTTTTGAGGATTACATACCAATACTAGGGTTTGTGTACACCAATAGTTACAATACCACCATTGGTATTGCACCATTTTAGTCTTGGTATGGGTGACCCTATAGGTAACCACATTGCTATAATGGCCTAGGAGTGTCAGTACTAATGTAGATGGAGTTGGTGAAAACTATTATCGGGATGGTGAAGATCATCCAGGAGAAGATGTGGATAGTAGAGAGAAATCATTTGCCTTATGTAGATATTTAGAGGAGGAAATTTATGTTATAGGATGGAGACCATATGTCATACCATTAGTCGGTGATCAATTACTTTATTTTGTATCTCTTTAAAGGATGTGAATCTCCAATACCGAACATGGGAGCATGAAGCATGGATTCATGTTCAATACCAACATATTTTTGTCTACCTGTTGTTTTTTATTTTTTGGATTAAAAGATCCAATGTTGGAACAATGCAATGTCATCATTTTTATATTTATTATTTTTATATATTATATGAATTATGATCAAGAAAAATCACTAAGACTGAATTCAATTTTCAAGCCTTGTGTACTCAAAACAATAATTTATATTTTAAAAAATATTAAATTGGACACAGGCATAGTTTTCCTGAAAATGTTGGATAAAATCTAATTGTTTTCCTAGGAAATAAATTTGAGGACACTGTTATGTTTAGAATAGTGGATTTTCCCAAGGTGCGACCAAACATTTCTCAGCACATGCCGATTATGGAAATTCATCAAAGTAATTTTAAATGAATAAAATAAATTGATAAAAGAATAATTTATTTTTATTTCTTCGATGTAATAACAGAGAGAAAGGATTCCTTCATATAAACCCTATGGAATAGAACTAGGGTTAGGATCATGAACCTGTAGTCATATGGAGGCTCTATATAGATAGATATGGAAAATCTTCTAGGAAGGTGATGAAAGAAACATCAGATGAATTATAGAAAAATGTTGTTCTTGTCAGGTATCACCAACGATGATGTTATAGAGAACAATCTTCCATAATGAGCAATCAAAAATCATTTTATGATTCATTATTTATATTCTTCAGTTCCATTCTTAAAATCCTTTGATGAATGCGGACTAATCCACAATCATATTATCCAGCAGAACATTCTTTCTTGAATTATGGGAAGATTTTGGGGGATTTATCTGGATTTTGATTCTATATATGTCTCCTCGGTTCGTTTTTTGTTGTTAGGGGAATAGATCAAGGTTGTAATGAAAAACTACTGAGGTTCATTATTCCGGTTTGTTCCTTGTGCATTTTTATCCTTGGATTTATTGTATTCTGTATTGCATTCATCCATCTTCCAAAAAAATGATTATTTAAACATTGTGTCTTCAATTCATGGATAATCTATAACAATTTGTGGGTTATTCATTAGGATGATTTGACATATGTGTGACGGTGGGTGTGGATGCAGATCAAATGATGGTGTGTATATAATCATTATTCTTTAGAAAGGACATAGATAATCTATGATCACATTTTCCAAGAGGTTCATCGGTCTGATTCATATTGATTCGGTGGTATAGGGGCCAAATAACCTTCTACCAAATGTTTTGATGTGAAGATACCTCCCGAGCGAGATATGGAGACAAATCAGTATGAGTGGGGGAATAACTTAGATATATTAATAGATTTGATACACATGAAATGTAGTCTTCGATACATTTTTTGTGTTTAGAAGTGGATGAATCGGCATTTACGTGGGAAGTTCAAAGACACATGGTGGAGTTCACGGGTTTCCAACACAACTTGTATTCCCCTAGATGGAATGACCTAGACAAAGTACATAGGCTACCGCATGTACTTGTGCACATGCTTTCCCACATGGGAAGATGTTGTGTACTAGAACATTGTTGAGCAGAGGGGCATATCTAAGAGGGAAGAACATGGATTGTGACTCCATATATATGATATTTACCCACCTTATAGGTGACAAGTTCTAATGATAGGGGTTGTTGTACATGGGTAGAAATCAGGGTCCAGGTTTATGGTGTGTGGCCCTACTACACAAAGTGTACCCCTTCTTTAATGGGATTATTCTCTTATCTTTCGTATATTGGGAATGTTTTTTTAGGGTTTGTTCCTTTTATCATTTCCCTAATTATAGGTAACAATCATTTCCCACTTATAGGACTATGATCCATTTAGCATGAATTACTGGATATTGTTTTTGGAATCCCTAGAGAGGCCTAATGAAGGTTCCTCTATTCATTCTCGATGCGCTAGGTGGACATCATAGTATAGACATGAAAAAAACTACAAGTGAGTCGATCCCCTAGATAGTGGGTTAATCCAGATTGAGTTATCGGTATCACCCCAAGGCCATGATTGTGACCCTCATTAGTTTTATATCACATCCCTCATTATATATTTCAAAAATTCATTCCCGTGATGTGACCTGATGAGAATTACCTCTTAGAAAAATTTCGTAATTTATATTTTACTATGTAGTTTTTCCTACTAGATGGCTACTTCCTAGAATCATTGATCTAAATTCTTAGGATTTATATGTTGTGGTGGTGGATTCCCTCTAGACTATGTGTCTTGGTTGAGTATAGCAAGATATTATTGATTTATATATGTATTAGACATATAACTATGTATAGACGATTGTACTATCCAAATTTTTATTATTTTTTTGGGGTGTCCTAATGATTATAGTTATACCCACATCTATACATGCATTGCTTGCATGTGCCATGTATTATATAGATGATCATTTATTTGATGGAGTTCAAGGAAGAATCAAACTAGATTGTTCTTTATGAGGGTAGATATGTTGAGATGTGTTCCTGTGGATACAGACTACAATCCAATTACATTTTCAATCAATTTGGACTTTTGGTTATAGACACTCTTTGGTGGGATTGAAAAACAAACACATTTCCTTTAGTTAACATTATTTCATACTTTGGTGGTGGGATGTAGTGTTACGTATGCATTGTTTTCTTATTGGTATTTACATTTCAGAATTTTGAGGGCATCAAGCTGTTTTTATTTGTATATGTTTATATAAAATTCCTCCCATGTCAGTACTATGCCTACCCTTTTCCAATCACCAACCCCTAACCTATTAGAGGCTGATTTGGGTAGTCACAATGTGCGCCCCACTAGCCTCAGTTGTGGAAGATAGACGAGGTATTTTGCTGAAATTAAATCCCTTTGTAGATACGAAAATTGTAAATTTATTTATAATTCTGATACCTAGGTATAATAAATCTAAAAATGTAGAATTGGGATTAACTTGATCGTCACCAGGTGTATGACCACATGCCTTGATGCACACATACATTGACACAACTAAGGGTCATGCGTTGTAAATTCATAAAACTATTTTGAACTATCTCAATGGCATTAAATAATTCTATTAATATAAATACCATAGTATTAAACCAATGATTCTAATATTGATATGAATGAATCATGATTTAGACACCCTATAATTGATTTTTCATCATTTTGTGGTTCCCATTATTATAATTGATCTTTAAAATATGTTTTCCTACTTGTAGTCAAGGGATAGAACCTAAAATACTTTTTTTATGATGAGTAAAATGGATAATGGAATTATTTTCCTCAATGGTAGAAAATATTTTGGGATCTAGAACTAAAATCATGTTGTTATGCTCACAAAATAATATCATTCCATGAATCGTACTAGAATTACAAAAAAAATAACGGTGGAAACAATATTCTATTGAGACAATAATGAGTTAATGTGCACCTTATTTTAATGTGTCTTCAAGAAAGGTCTCATTCTTCTTTGTATGTTATGTTTTACATACATTTATATTTTGGACCTTATTTGAGTTAATTATGTGACTCCATTGTCCTTGTGGAGGATCAGGGTTGTTATGGGGATTCATTACATTACAAAGGGTGAAAATGAGTTTTTTGGGCCAGCCGCATGGTCTGTGAATGGTGAGTGTTAACCGTGTGGGAAGCCTAATTAAGCCGTGAAAGGGTAATATTTTCGGATTGTATAATTCACATGTATTGCACACGGTTTGGAAAATAGTGTAGATAATCCTTTTGAGTGGGCTCATTAGGTTAGAAAAATCAGCATGATTTCCACACGGTTTTGAAAATAGTGCTGGTAAACAGTGTTTCCCAAAAAACCATTAAAAGTTCTCAAAATTTCCACTCTAGGATTTTATAACCCACTCTGGATTTTCTTCCTCCTCTTCTCATGCAACCCTATGAACGAAACAAAGAAACCAAGTGCTCCCAAGGATCAATATTCATTGATTCCTGTTCATTTGGAGTGTTTCTAAATGTTAATCGATGACCCGGGTGAGTATAATCCCCTCTTCATCTCTCTTTTTCGGTATAGTTCTTGTTTTCTTGGAGATTTCCATCCAAATCTATCAACCCTCTATTTTTCAGTGAGATGTAGGTTGTGGATTCAATGGTTCATTGAATCAGGATATAAGGGATCAATTTAGAGTGTGGTTGCCAACAAATTCATGGTTGGTGGTATACAATTCATATCCCATGGATTCTTGGTAGATGTTGCATGAAGGGTTTTTATTATTCCCCTATTTTGGGGAGTTCATGAGGACTTTGGAATGATGTGATTGTTTGTTTTCTAAATGGTTAATTGAACCAATGTTGATCCCCATAGGATGGAAGGAGGTTTAATCGACTGAATTAGGTCCTCCCGAGGGGCGTGAAAATATTTCCCCTGACATAGAATTAGGTAAGTGTAGGCCATTGTGTATTAACATAGAGCCCTTATTGATTATTTTAATATTATAATTGTTATTTAAATAGGTGTAAATTAATACCCCTATGGTTGATAATTACCCAAGAGGTTGTTTGGCATGAAAAATGATTAAATAGATAAATGAGAAATGCTAGATGACTGGCATATAATTGATTAATCTTAGTGAGATAGGCATGGGAAATGGGAAATGGGGATAAAGTGTTGAGAAATAAAAATGATGAATGTGTTTATAGATTCAGGAAATAATGTTATTTTCCCATTTATTAGGATTAATGGGATGTTGTAAATGATGTTGGCTATGTTTTTGTTATATAGTGATATGTGGTGAATGATAAATAAGCATGTGGACATGGCTTGGATAAGTGGGGTTTTGACATGATGTTCTACGACCACAGTTCGAGTGGGATCGAGGTTCTAGATCCTCCCCAAAATACACAGTTTAGGGAAGGGGATGGATTTGTATTCCCCTAATGGTTTCATTCCACACGGACTGAAGCATCAAGGTGAGGATTATAAGACTTTTATAATGTGATCCCTACTGAGAGAGAGCTTGATTGTATTTCTATATTCTTGAGTAGATCGAATATGCTTAATCTATTGAACACAAAAAATGGGATATTGAATAATTAAATTCCTAATTAGTGAAATATAGTGCATTGGTTTTATAAATAAAATAAACAAAATATAAAATGTCCATTTGAACTATTTACCATCATTTTTCCATTATTTTCATTTTCATGGGATCTCTACCTTGATGGATATTTTGTAGGCAATTTTAGTGGTGGGATACTTAGTTATACTCACACAGAGAGATGAGTTAGACATGAGACATGATTGGGTGAGGTTCTAGACATGGATTCCAGGCGATTTTGGGGATTCTATAATTTTATTTATTTTGTGTTTTGATGACATGACACTATGTATTGACATGGAATATTTATCATTGTTATGATTGTACCCAATTTTGGGATTTGGTTATCATGCATGTTATGGATTATTCTCTTATGTTTCTGCTATTTGAGTTATTATCTATTGTGCCTTACTTTGATATTGAGGGTATAGTTGCCCCACATGACCTGTTGGACCCTCGCTACTAGTCGACATCCCCTAGTGTACGAAGAGATGCTCTTCAGGTCATGTACTACCTAGCTCGGAGAATCGGTTTAGTGGCTCCTAGGTTGGGGATGTTACAAAGCTGTATCAAAGGAGCTGTATTTCACTTTATTAGTATTTGGGGATGGTATATATGAGATTATGTATGTGTCGGGCCTTTATAATGAGCTCATTCATAGGATTAGCTAAAACACATATGGGGAAAACAAAAGTCACCATGGGTGGGGATTATTGTTCTTGTTGTGTGTTGTTACATTGTATTACATTTCAGCATTGGGTGATGCACATGTTTTTTGATTTGATGGTTCTGTGATATTTCTATCTTGGTTGAAAAGGAATGAGGTTCGACCTTCATACATCATTCTATGCACCTATTTGGGAAAGTGACATGCATCATGATAGGCACACACACGGGATGGGTGTTCGGGATGTAAAAGACAGGATGTATATATTCTTTTAAAATAAATTAATTATTCCTAATATGATTATATGAATTAGTAAAAAGGGGAAGTGAAAATGTCTTGTAGTAATTAGAAATTGTTATTTGATAAAGGAGTAAAAGTGGAAGAAATTATCATAATGATAAATTGAAATATGAAAATCGTTCGAATGGGTGTAAAATATAAGGCTTGTAACCCTAATAATTAGATACAGAGTTGACCATAGATTTAGGGATATGGCTGGGGGTATTGAACCATTTGTGAGTGGGATCTTTGGAGTAGTGTATATGAACTGGTTTGGTAATTACAAGTGATGAACTTATATATAATTCTTTCTTCTCATATAATATTCATGGTTGTATTCAAATGTTTTTGTTTGGCATTGTAGAGAAATGACACCTTGAATATGTACACTAGTTGGGAGACATAAGGACATTGCCGAGAACGCTCCTTGAATGGTGGAGAAAGACAATGTGGTGGACCATGGAGATAGGGAAGAAGTGTTTTGTGAGAACTTTTATCATTTTTTGTAGATTTTGGAATGAGTACCAGGGTGGGTTGTGTTGGGCATGTTTGAGCTGGCCAGGGAGTTTCAACTACAGCACCATCTAACATTTATCGGAGAGGGTGGTCCAAAAGTACCAGAGATATGGATTTAGTCCATCCTTATTATTCTCATCCATATAGAGAATCCACTTGAGAATAGATTCAAGTTAGTTTCCTATATGATCATGGGGAACAAAAAACATTAGTGGGACATTATGCTTCAGAAATAGAAGGCTGAGGGGAGAAGTGGAAGTATTTTCAAGAAATAATTATTGAGAAATTCTATCCAGAAAACAAGATTTAAGAAAAGGATGAAAATTTTATGAGGTGGGCTCAGGGGACAAAGTTCGTAATGGACTATGATAGCCATTTAACCAACTGTAGACACTTAATTTTGATGTTGATGGGTGATGAATTATTTATGGAGAAACAATTCATGGACGGTCAGAAACCTGAGATTAGGTATTAGGTGAATATATTTTGACAAAAACTGTTTGCTAAAGTGGTGGATCATGCACTTATCTTAGAAGGAAACCTGAAGAGAGTATCATGTAGTGAACTTGTGGCCCCAGCTAGGTGAGTAAGTGGTGTAGCTTATGATAGTTAGAAGCACCACTTTGTAACCATTTAGAAGGGAAGAAGCATGTAGAGTAGTCAGAAGAGGGATTTATCTTCTTAGGGTGGTGACCAGGAATATTATTTCCAGTGTGGAAGGCCAGGGAACAAGAGTGACCATTGTCACTACCCACCAGTTGTGTTCCATGCATGTGGCTAGCTAGGCCACGTGCAGTGATTCTGTAGGAACCCGCGATAGTCAGGTAATGATGTATATAAAATGCAGATGTCGAGTGTAGAAATAGGATTAGTTACCTCGTATCAGGCAGGATGATTGTACTCTATGGGCCGTACTGGTAGGGACAGAGGATGTGAAACACTAGGGTGGGACCACCCTTACCAACAGTGGAGTGTATTGTTGGGTACTCAGGCTGGAGCACTGAGTAAAGGGAAAGGTCACCACCATGAAGTTCAGGCTACACCTGATGGAGCTGAGGCATGATCGTCAACTATTTGAAGTACAACACTAATAGCTTCAAATTTTTCTAGTGCTTTATTTGATATATTTGATACGTATTCCTTTATTTATTCTCAATTTTTAGTTTTTTTGGGCTTAACCATAGATACTTCATGTTGGTAGTGTTTCCTGATACTCTGCTATGGGTGAGAGACGAGGAATTTGGTAGTGTAAGGGGTGTGCTTTGGTGGATTGTGGGTATCATATTCTTGTGGGATCTATTTGTTCTAGATATGCCAGGTTTTAAAGTACTCATTGGAATGGATTTTTTGGTGTTATATCAAGACCATATGTACAATTACCAACGTTAGGTAACATTAACATCTCTTGATGAGAGCACATAGGTTCCTCAATGTGAATGGGATACTAGAGTGGGTCATGCGGTGCTGCTACACAATCAGGTGGGGGATCTCACAGCCCATGTGGCAAGAATTCTGGTAAATAAAGGGGAGAAAGGGAATATGGTCTTCCTTCTTGTTGTGGACTAGTTTCAGTATGTGTTTTCTAAGGACATCTCTGGGTTACCAACTAATAGAGATGTCGAGTTTACAATCAAATTGTTGCTAGGAGAAGATCCAGATTCCATTCCACCATACTGAATGACATCAGTAGAGCTCCATGAATTGGAGGTTCAGTTAGAGGAATTAGAGCATAGGTGTTTTTACACCATAGTAAATTATCTTGGGGATCTCTAGTGTAATTTGTTAAGAAGGATGAAAGATCACTGAGGCTATAAGTCGATTATAAGAAGTTTAATCGGATGACAGTTAAGAAAAGATAACTTGTTCCTAGAAATGATGACATTTTTTTATCATCCCATAGGTTCCTCAGTGATTTCCAATATTGATTTGGAATCTAGATACCATTATTTGAAGGTGGGACCTTTTGACATTCTACAAATGGAATTTTTTTGTGGGTACATATTGTATGAATACTTGGTACTGCTGTTTTTTTATCAATGAACCAGATGTGTTCATGGCCTTGATGAACTGAATATTCCACCAATATCTAGATCCATTTTTAGTTTTTTTAATTGAAGAAATCTTGGTGCACCCCAAAACTCAGAAAGATCATGCCAAACATCTTGACATCATCATGATTTTAGTAAGATATCATAGGCCTTATGCAAATCTATCAAAATGTAAATTTGGGATTGATGAGGTTCAATTTTTGGGGAATATCATATCTACGTCTAGGGTGTCAGTGGATCCAAAAAAGGTATTGGCTATGGTTTCATGGGAACAACCCAAGGAGGTCACTGATATTAACAATTATATGGTATTGGACGATTATTACAGAAGGGTTTTTAGGGATTTCTCTCATTTGGTAGTTCCAATCCCAATATTAACCAAGAAAGGGTTTATGTTTTATTATTCAAAGGTTTGTAAGGATTTTTTTGGAGAGGGGAAGAAGCAGTTGACCACAAATTCGATTTCAATCGTACCTAAACCAGGTAAGAGGTACAACTTATTATGTGATGCGTCTGGTGTTGGACATGCAGCAAGGTTGAGGTAGGATGATTAGGATGTAGCATATGGGTCAAGAAAATTGAGGCCACATGAATGAAATTATCACACTCATAAATTGGATCTAGCTATTGTAGTTCATTCCATAATGTGTTGGAGACAATAATTGATGGAATAATTATTTATGGTTTTTACTATCCTCAAATGTCTCAAATACATCTTCTCTCAATAGGATTTGAATCTTAGAATGTTACTGTGGTAAATTACACTAAATCCATTGATTTTTCATTGTTTTACACACTAGGAAAATGGAATTTTGTGGTGGATGCTCTGAGCCAGAAGACTCAGAATCTAGTGGTTTATGAACCCTGTTCAGTGTGGGTGATGATGGCCTTGTTTGCAGAGATGCATTTGGAGGTACTGGTTAGTCAAAAGAAGAGGACCTTTGCATCTATCACAGTTGAGTCCACACTCTTGAGCTGAATTAAAGAGAGTCCTTTGGTCGATATAAAGTTATTTTACATAAAGGGAATTCTAAATGGTTTGAAGTCACCTTCTGGTTGGACCATTATCACTGATGGAGTTTCTTGTGTTATTGGTCATGTTATGGGTCTTGTAGATGTACTGGCAGAGTTGATGCACAAATTCCATGCCCAAAAGTGGACAGTGCATTCGGGCTTGGCGATTATGTACCATGATCTTTGTAGGCTATTGTTGTGGTTGGGAATGAAGAGAGATGTTTTAGGTTTTTTTGGAACGATTCCTTACCTTTAATCAGGTGATGGCCGAATGGTAATGCCTAGGTGGGTTGATGTAGTCATTGTTAATTACAAAGTGAAAGTCTAACAACGTCATGATGGACTTCATAGTTGTTCTTTTGAGGATACAATGGAAGAATTATTTCATTTGGGAGGTGGTAGATCAGCTGACCAAAGATGCCTATATCATTTTGATTTAGGATACCTATATATTCGACCAGTTTGGGGAGTTGAATGTTTGAGAAATAGAATGGTTTCATGGCGTCTCGAGAATCATAGTTTCAGGTCATGATCCTCATTTCAACTGGGACTTCTAGAAGGTAATATAGAAGGTACTTGTTACTCAGGTTTTTCTGATTAGGGCTTACAACCCACAAATATATGGGCGTTCAGAGTGTACAAAATTGATATTAGAAGAAATGTTGTGAGTATGTGTTCTATATTTAAGTGGTTCATTGCAGAGGAACTTATTGCTTGTTGAGTTGTCTTACAACAACAACATTCATTCTACAGACCAGATGGATCCTTTTGAGGCACATTATGGGATATCATGTAGATCACAGTTGTGTTGGATGGAGACAGGGGAGTATGAGCAATTGGGGTCGAGTCTTCTATAGGAGACCTCAATGAATTTTTGTTGTATTCAAAATAATATTGAAATAGATCATTGTATAAAGAAGTCATATCCAGATCATGTCAAAGACAAATTGAGGTCATGGTGGGAGATAATGTGTTTCTTCAAGAGTCTCCATGGTTGGGTCACCGTCGAATTTCGAATCAGGGAATGTTGGCACCAATATATTGGGGGCTATTTTAGATTTGTTTATAGAATTGCATCGGTTTCTTACCGGTTGGCTCTTCCACAGTGGTATAGTTGGATAAATGACATTTTCAATTTTTCACAACTCTAACATTATTACCCGGATCTGTCTCATGTGATAAATTATGAGGTTGTTGACCTTGAAGCTGAAGTATCCTTTGAGGAGAACCCAGTTAATATTGTGGATCATAGTGAGAATATTTTGCAGGGTATGTTTTTCCCTTGTTCATTTTCTATAGAAACATGGAAAACTTCAACGGGAATAATGGGAGTGGGAATTTGATATGCGGGTCATATGGAACGATCTATTTTTTTTTAGAAACTTAATTATGCTTAGGAAGAGCAGCTCAAGGATGAGTCGTTATAAGGTGGGTAAGTTGTAAGATTCCAAATTTTACCGTAAGGTATATATTACATACATTTGTATTTTTTTACGTATTTGAGTTAATTAATAGATCTATAAAGTCCTTTTGGAGGAAATAATTTGTTATGGGGATTCAGGACACAAAAAAAGGGGAGAATGAGCTTTCTGGGCAAGCTGAATGGTCTGTTCATGGTTAGTGCAAAGTGTGCAGGTATTATAAGGCCCCAGCCTTAAACCTTACTTAATCTTGTGTTATTACAAGATTACACATTGAGGATCTTTTCAGGTTTAGAGTTTTAGAGAATTAGGTCATGAAACTTGCATTACATTCCACATATAAACAAAGTGGTTACATAAAGATAGTATTCTTCATTCCCATCAATGGAAACGCATTTAAAATAAAACATGGATTATTTCTTGACACATCCTTGACTCTATCATCTTATCATGTACCTTTCCCTTGACCTGTGAAAAACATTTCAAAAACTTGGGATGAGCATAAAAACTCAGTATGGGTTATAAAAAAAACATGGAAAGGAAACATGAGTTCATATATACATAATAATGAAATCATACTTTACCCATAAAACATAGGCACTTTAACATACCTCATAAAAACATGAATAAATCATATAAATCATAATACATAAAGGTAACTTGAGGCATTCATAACATTCTTACGTAGGGAGTAACCCTCTTGGTTACATTTGGAATACCCATCACAGTATATTCCCTAAAATCTCTTCGGAGAAACCTTAACGTTTAACTCCTTCGCGTTACCCAATGCATTGGAGAGCTATAACGGGCTCACCCGCCCTTAGTTTATCACGGAACCACCCGTCTTCATAATAATGCCCAAGAACCATAACATAATCATATCACATAAAACATGCATAAAGGAAACATAAAATTTCCACATTTCAATCACGAGATATAAATACAACACATTGATATAATAAAAACATTATGAAAACCATTTTCAATACCAAAGTAAAACATGGTATTTATTTTTTTCTTTTTTTAAAAAAAAGGTATGGCTTGTAGAGGAAGCCGAAACTCAAATAACGGTTACGACGGCGGAGAAGTCGTTGTCGCCGCATACGTACGACAAAAACATTCCCTTTTGTCGTTTAGTAAACGCTTCATATAAAAAAAAGATTCCTTTTGAATAAACGTAAAAGTCAAAGGGTTTTATACACCGTATAAAATAAAGTTGTGTATAAAATAAAATATGCCTCAACGAAAGGAGATTGAGACGAAGTCCCATACCTCGTATCCGACTTGACCCAACCGTTCTTTAATCTCCTAAATAATAAACTTGAGTTAATCTCTACTTGATTATGAATCTTTTTCAAGTTCATTATTCCTTTTATACCATGTTATGAACATCATGTAATCATTTAAGTTAATAATGTTCATTTTGTCGGTATTTGGTTCTTAAGTCAAAAATAGGCTTCTTACACTTACATGTTGTTAATTTGGTCAAAGGTTCATTATATCCAGAATGGTATTCATGATGTAGATATCATATATGTCATATATATCCAGTACATACATTCATTTATAATATTACATCACATTTAGAGGTAAGAAATGAAATGCACCGTTCATGGAGACGGTAAGCCGTACGTACGCATGAACGCTACTTCCATTTCTATTTCATATTTTCTGGAATGGAATCATAATGATATAAGAGTATATTATAATTCCAGTATAATAACATATATAATATCATTAACTTTATCCTTTACACATCCCACATATGGTATTTAACGAATCAAATCACTTTTAGGGGGCGGTAGTCCGCACTTCCTAAAATGAAGATATCGTGTTTTACCCATAATGGAAACCATAAAGGTATGCCCAAAATGAAAAAAACAGAAGCTTAAGGAAAACATAAACATATAATATATCATATATAAAAATAGTGACATCATAATGGCCACCTTTGAAGGTGTTAAATGAGTATTGAACAATCATCGTTTCGGGAGGCAGAATTTCGCCATCCACGGAAACCGTATGTTCTTTAACCATTTGATGTAGTTGTGTGAGAGTGTAGCTCAAATATATCTTATAACAACATCCTAGTATATTGAATATACTGGTGTTGTTACAAAAGAAGTAAATAAAAAGAGTTTAGGGGGTCGGAGAAGCAAAATAAAACAAATGAACATGAGAGAATGAAATACCTTAAAAAGTGTAACTTCTTTTGGTTTGAGCCTAAAGGCTTCCTTTGAAAGGATTCTGCCCAAAGGGAAACCTCTAGGATTAGGAGAGGGATGTGGAGAGAGAAAAAGGGCAGGGTTTAGCCGAGCCAATGGCTTGAAGAGTGTGTGAAATGAGGTAGAGGTGGGGGCCTTTTATAAGGGGAGAGGAGGGGCACTTTGGGAAAGTAAAGAAACATTACATTATTTGAAAATGTGTTTCGGTTTTAAAAGGTCCCACATTGATAGAATTCGTGGATAAGGTGATAAGGCATCGAAATACACTCATCCAATTGGTTTTGGCCATGTGTAGTTCATAGATTTTATATTATCTTTCCATTTTATTTAAATCGTCAAATAATGATGTCATCGCTGCATCATTATTATGTCATAAATAATTAAATTTATTTAATGTCTAAAAATTATAAAAAAAATACTATGATATAGGAAATCTTTTTATCTTTCCAATGACTATTTATAATCAAAATTTGGACCTGTATAACCCTACTTAAAAATTGTTTTCGTAAAACATATTATGTTTGTGTCATTTTCACTTTAACATTAAATAAAAAGTAATTTATGTCACTCCCAACAAAGGTGGATCCATGGGGTCCCCAAGTTGACCCATGGCTTGTCTTAGTCGGCCATGACACAACCAATAAGGTTGGGACATGTGTCTAGGTCATTTCATATTATTAAAGCATTATTTATACATTAAACTACCCTAATTACCACTAATCGCGATTAAGAACTTAATAAGTTACTATTCACCAAAAAATTATTTTAATCTCATTGAACCACATTTTACTTCTTAATGACAACCATGTATGTCGGATTTTCAAAATTCAATACACATTAGTGGTAAACTTTCATTTAACTGAAAAATCAGTTTGCTTGATTACCACTTAGTGGTTTCACTATTCATCAAAAATTGAAGTTTTTCAGAAAATTACCAAAAATTCACTCTAAGCTATATTTGATATTACGAATTCAAAAATGAAGTCTATTTTACAAAATTCAAAACATATTAGTCACATTAATTAATTTAATAATTAATTCCCGCTGCCAGAGCAAATAGCGTGTTTTTACAAAACAATAAGTATCAAAAGATTGACACTAGTTTAAGTCCGATTTCAAATCGAAATTGATTCCAATGACCACCATTGGATTAACTGGTAAAAATATTTTATAATTTCACTTTAAAACCAATTCAAAACATAATCTAATCATATAAATAAATTAGATTAAAAAGAGGTTTTGAATTAAAATGCAACATTTTACACTATTCATAAAAAAAATGAACTTTATCAGAAAGGTACCAAAAATTACACAAAGTAAAATTTGATGTCCCGATTCTTAATAAGAGTTTTATTTGGTCCAAAAGAATGTATAAGAGTGATCAAAACTATATTTAATGACGGTTCATCATTAAAAGGTGATAAGTGAACCTTTAGTGAAAATTAGAGTATAAAAGCCTAAAATTGAACTCTTTCCGTATTTTAAGCCTTTATCTTTTATTGGGTAAATGTAAAAACATCTAAAAACATATCTATTCATATTTTAGTTATTTCTATTCATTCCCGCCAGTACAACGGCTACTTATTAACTAACATTTAAAATAATATTATTATATTACTAGTGTGCTACGTAAGTTTCAAAGAAACTCATCGTTGCGTATCGGGTACGCTATCGAACATAGCAACCCCTTTTAATTAAAATTAATATTTAATTCTCAAATATTAATAAATATGAAAATTATTTATTCTTTAATTACCTGGGATGTTACATCCTTCCCCCCTTTTGGGAATTGCGTCCTCGCAATTTTATTCACTTATCAAAATAAGTGGGGGTATTTATCCCTCATAGCATTTTCAGATTCCCATGTTGCCTCTTCAATCACATGGTTTTTCCACAAAACCTTTACCTGATGAATCACCTTATTCCGTAACATGTGCTCCCTGTGGTCAAGAATCTGGACCGGTTGTTCCTCATAAGATAGGTTCTCTTCCAGCTGAACTACCTCTGGACTCAAAACATGAGATGGATCTGGCATATACTTTCTCAACATCGAAACGTGAAAAACATTGTGTACCTGAGATAAACTCGGAGGTAAAGCCACTCGGTATGCAACTGATCCAACTCTCTCTAGAACTTCGTATGGTCCAATGAACCTTGGACTCAACTTTCCTTTCTTACCAAATCTCATCACACTTTTCCAAGGAGAAACCTTGAGAAAAACATGATCACCTACCTCGAAAGATAGATCCTTCCTCCGGTTATCCGCATAACTCTTCTGCCTGCTCTGAGCTGTTATCATGTGTTTCTGAATCAGCTGAACTTTTTCTGCCATCTCTTCTACCAATTCGGGTCCCATCAACTTTCTTTCACCCACATCATCCCAGAAAGCTGGAGTTCGACACCGCTTCCCATATAATGCCTGAAATGGTGCCATCTGTATACTGGAATGAAAAATGTTATTATATGAAAACTCAACCAAAGAAAGATGTCGGTCCCAACTTCCCTGATAATCCATAGAACAAGCTCGTAGCATATCCTCCAATGTCTGAATTGTTCGTTCTGACTGACCATCTGATTGAGGATGAAAAGATGTACTAAAATTTAACTCAGTACCCAAAGACTTCTGAAGGCCTTTCCAAAAGTTAGAAGTAAACCTGGGATCACGATCCGATACAATGGAGAGAGGAACTCCATGTAACCTGACTATCTCTTTAAGATACAAATGGGAAAGTTGATCAAGAGAGAAAGTATCTTGTATAGCAAGGAAATGAGCAGATTTGGTCAAGCGATCAACAATAACCCAGATTGCATTATTACCTCGAGATGTCTTCGGTAATCCAACAACAAAGTCCATGGATATATTCTCCCATTTCCACTCTGGCACTGGTAAAGGCTGAAGCATCCCTTTCGGTAACTGCCGCTCTGCTTTAACCTGCTGACAAGTCAAACACTTCACAGTAAAATCAGCAATATCTCTTTTCATTCCATCCCACCAGTAATACTCCCGCAGATCTCTATACATCTTAGTACTGCCCGGATGAAAAAACAACTCATTCTTCAACTGTGAATCACAAGGCACACATAACCTCTTCACAAACCTCAAAACACAAACACAAACTTATCCAAGAACTCATGGAAAATTTTATTCATAAGGTCCATGAATACAGCAGGTGCATTGGTTAACCCAAAAGGCATAACTACAAATTCATAATGGCCATATCTAGTACGGAACGCAGTCGTCTGCTTCTTTTACTTTCAACTGATGGTACCCCGACCTCAAGTCAATCTTCGAAAAATACTGAGCTCCCTGGAGCTGACACCACTTCATTCGATGGCCCAACATCTTCTGAAGTAGTTGCAAAGGATTTCACCGCCCCTTTCTGATTGTAGTCTAACTGCTTCCCATCACTCAAGCTCCTTGTCGGACACTCGTTTGCATAGTGACCCATCTTATTGCACTTAAAACATTTCACTAACTGTAAATCAAATTTGTTTTTACCTTCACCTTGATCCTTTTCAGTGCAATCACGAGCCTTATGTCCCATCTTACCACATCGGTAGCACTTCCCAGAATTCAGAAGACATTCCCCAGCATGCCTTTTTCCACATTTATCACAAACTGGAAACTTAGTTCTCTTACCATCAGACTTTTTTGAAGAATTCTTACCTTTCTCCTGCCACCTCGGTCTCTTCTTCTGCTGGTTGTTATAGAACACTTGGTCATCGGCAAACTCCATTTCCACCTTCTCAGCACATCGAACAAGCTTTTCATAACTTTTAAACTCACGAGAAGCTAATGCCCTTCGATATTTTGGCTTTAATCCTGAGTAAAAACGATTGATTTTACTATCAAGGTCCCGGATAAAATTTGGAGCATACCTTGCCAAACGAGTGAACCTTTCTTCATAGGCAGCCACTGAGTCTTCCTCTTGCCTCAATTCCAAGAATTGCTTTTCCATCCTAAGTCTAACAGCCTTAGGAAAATACTTCTCAAGAAACATACCTTTGAATTCATCCCAGTCAAGAGCATCAATCTCATCGGCATCCCTGATATTTTTAACCATAGACCACCACTGATCTGCTTCACCCTCCAAACGGTAAATAGCAAGACTAACCTTTTGATTGTCTGAACACCCCATGACATCAAAAATCTTCTCCAGTGCTTTAATCCACCCTTCAGCTAGCACAGGGTCAGATGATCCTCTGAATGATGGGGGATGTTGCCTCATGAAATGTTCCACCACTGACATGTTCCTCTGCGGTTGATCTGGCTGATCTCGTGCATGGATACCACCACCATTTATAGCCTGAGTCAATTGTGCCATCACTGCAACAAACTGTTCAGTTCTGATTCTGACCATCTCAGGTTGCTGATTTGGAAGGTTGTCTTCCTCCTGATGTCGTCCCAACATAGCTGCTTTGTTTCCTCTGCGGAAAACCATTCTGAACACCGAAATATCTTAGGCGAAGCAACATGGTAATCCATAAATGCTATATCATTTCAATCATATTATAATTTAACACTTTTCTAACTCCTAAAGTTGTCTAAACCGACCTCTGATACCAACTATAAGGCCCCAGCCTTAAACCTTACTTAATCTTGTGTTATTACAAGATTACACATTGAGGATCTTTTCAGGTTTAGAGTTTTAGAGAATTAGGTCATGAAACTTGCATTACATTCCACATATAAACAAAGTGGTTACATAAAGATAGTATTCTTCATTCCCATCAATGGAAACGCATTTAAAATAAAACATGGATTATTTCTTGACACATCCTTGACTCTATCATCTTATCATGTACCTTTCCCTTGACCTGTGAAAAACATTTCAAAAACTTGGGATGAGCATAAAAACTCAGTATGGGTTATAAAAAAAACATGGAAAGGAAACATGAGTTCATATATACATAATAATGAAATCATACTTTACCCATAAAACATAGGCACTTTAACATACCTCATAAAAACATGAATAAATCATATAAATCATAATACATAAAGGTAACTTGAGGCATTCATAACATTCTTACGTAGGGAGTAACCCTCTTGGTTACATTTGGAATACCCATCACAGTATATTCCCTAAAATCTCTTCGGAGAAACCTTAACGTTTAACTCCTTCGCGTTACCCAATGCATTGGAGAGCTATAACGGGCTCACCCGCCCTTAGTTTATCACGGAACCACCCGTCTTCATAATAATGCCCAAGAACCATAACATAATCATATCACATAAAACATGCATAAAGGAAACATAAAATTTCCACATTTCAATCACGAGATATAAATACAACACATTGATATAATAAAAACATTATGAAAACCATTTTCAATACCAAAGTAAAACATGGTATTTATTTTTTTCTTTTTTTAAAAAAAAGGTATGGCTTGTAGAGGAAGCCGAAACTCAAATAACGGTTACGACGGCGGAGAAGTCGTTGTCGCCGCATACGTACGACAAAAACATTCCCTTTTGTCGTTTAGTAAACGCTTCATATAAAAAAAAGATTCCTTTTGAATAAACGTAAAAGTCAAAGGGTTTTATACACCGTATAAAAGAAAGTTGTGTATAAAATAAAATATGCCTCAACGAAAGGAGATTGAGACGAAGTCCCATACCTCGTATCCGACTTGACCCAACCGTTCTTTAATCTCCTAAATAATAAACTTGAGTTAATCTCTACTTGATTATGAATCTTTTTCAAGTTCATTATTCCTTTTATACCATGTTATGAACATCATGTAATCATTTAAGTTAATAATGTTCATTTTGTCGGTATTTGGTTCTTAAGTCAAAAATAGGCTTCTTACACTTACATGTTGTTAATTTGGTCAAAGGTTCATTATATCCAGAATGGTATTCATGATGTAGATATCATATATGTCATATATATCCAGTACATACATTCATTTATAATATTACATCACATTTAGAGGTAAGAAATGAAATGCACCGTTCATGGAGACGGTAAGCCGTACGTACGCATGAACGCTACTTCCATTTCTATTTCATATTTTCTGGAATGGAATCATAATGATATAAGAGTATATTATAATTCCAGTATAATAACATATATAATATCATTAACTTTATCCTTTACACATCCCACATATGGTATTTAACGAATCAAATCACTTTTAGGGGGCGGTAGTCCGCACTTCCTAAAATGAAGATATCGTGTTTTACCCATAATGGAAACCATAAAGGTATGCCCAAAATGAAAAAAACAGAAGCTTAAGGAAAACATAAACATATAATATATCATATATAAAAATAGTGACATCATAATGGCCACCTTTGAAGGTGTTAAATGAGTATTGAACAATCATCGTTTCGGGAGGCAGAATTTCGCCATCCACGGAAACCGTATGTTCTTTAACCATTTGATGTAGTTGTGTGAGAGTGTAGCTCAAATATATCTTATAACAACATCCTAGTATATTGAATATACTGGTGTTGTTACAAAAGAAGTAAATAAAAAGAGTTTAGGGGGTCGGAGAAGCAAAATAAAACAAATGAACATGAGAGAATGAAATACCTTAAAAAGTGTAACTTCTTTTGGTTTGAGCCTAAAGGCTTCCTTTGAAAGGATTCTGCCCAAAGGGAATCCTCTAGGATTAGGAGAGGGATGTGGAGAGAGAAAAAGGGCAGGGTTTAGCCGAGCCAATGGCTTGAAGAGTGTGTGAAATGAGGTAGAGGTGGGGGCCTTTTATAAGGGGAGAGGAGGGGCACTTTGGGAAAGTAAAGAAACATTACATTATTTGAAAATGTGTTTCGGTTTTAAAAGGTCCCACATTGATATAATTCGTGGATAAGGTGATAAGGCATCGAAATCCACTCATCCAATTGGTTTTGGCCATGTGTAGTTCATAGATTTTATATTATCTTTCCATTTTATTTAAATCGTCAAATAATGATGTCATCGCTGCATCATTATTATGTCATAAATAATTAAATTTATTTAATGTCTAAAAATTATAAAAAAAATACTATGATATAGGAAATCTTTTTATCTTTCCAATGACTATTTATAATCAAAATTTGGACCTGTATAACCCTACTTAAAAATTGTTTTCGTAAAACATATTATGTTTGTGTCATTTTCACTTTAACATTAAATAAAAAGTAATTTATGTCACTCCCAACAAAGGTGGATCCATGGGGTCCCCAAGTTGACCCATGGCTTGTCTTGGTCGGCCATGACACAACCAATAAGGTTGGGACATGTGTCTAGGTCATTTCATATTATTAAAGAATTATTTATACATTAAACTACCCTAATTACCACTAATCGCGATTAAGAACTTAATAAGTTACTATTCACCAAAAAATTATTTTAATCTCATTGAACCACATTTTACTTCTTAATGACAACCATGTATGTCGTATTTTCAAAATTCAATACACATTAGTGGTAAACTTTCATTTAACTGAAAAATCAGTTTGCTTGATTACCACTTAGTGGTTTCACTATTCATCAAAAATTGAAGTTTTTCAGAAAATTACCAAAAATTCACTCTAAGCTATATTTGATATTAGGAATTCAAAAATGAAGTCTATTTTACAAAATTCAAAACATATTAGTCACATTAATTAATTTAATAATTAATTCCCGCTGCCAGAGCAAATAGCGTGTTTTTACAAAACAATAAGTATCAAAAGATTGACACTAGTTTAAGTCCGATTTCAAATCGAAATTGATTCCAATGACCACCATTGGATTAACTGGTAAAAATATTTTATAATTTCACTTTAAAACAAATTCAAAACATAATCTAATCATATAAATAAATTAGATTAAAAAGAGGTTTTGAATTAAAATGCAACATTTTACACTATTCATAAAAAAATGAACTTTATCAGAAAGGTACCAAAAATTACACAAAGTAAAATTTGATGTCCCGATTCTTAATAAGAGTTTTATTTGGTCCAAAAGAATGTATAAGAGTGATCAAAACTATATTTAATGACGGTTCACCATTAAAAGGTGATAAGTGAACCTTTAGTGAAAATTAGAGTATAAAAGCCTAAAATTGAACTCTTTCCGTATTTTAAGCCTTTATCTTTTATTGGGTAAATGTAAAAACATCTAAAAACATATCTATTCATATTTTAGTTATTTCTATTCATTCCCGCCAGTACAACGGCTACTTATTAACTAACATTTAAAATAATATTATTATATTACTAGTGTGCTACGTAAGTTTCAAAGAAACTCATCGTTGCGTATCGGGTACGCTATCGAACATAGAAACCCCTTTTAATTAAAATTAATATTTAATTCTCAAATATTAATAAATATGAAAATTATTTATTCTTTAATTACCTGGGATGTTACAGGTATTCCATGTAAGTCATGCAACAATATGTTTTTCAGATAGTAGTCTCCGCACGGTTTGTTTATGGTTTGGAAAACTGTGCCGACAAGCCATGCAAGGGGGCCCTTTGGGATAGAAACATCTACATTGGTTGAGCATGGTTTGGCATACCGTGCGGTTAAACCATGTGGCCCCGAAACCATTAAAATTTTTATAAATTGTCACTCTTTGATTTTAAAACCAACTCAGGATTTTCCACATCCTCCTCCTCTCTTGTAACCACATGAATGAATAAAAGGCACCAAAATCTCCAAAGGATCATTCTCCATCGATTCAGGTGCATTGGGAGTGCTGCTGGATGTGAATTGATGATCCCGGTGAGTTTTATTTTTTCCTCCTATCTGTTATCAGGTTTAGGTTTGTATTTTGGGTGATTTTCATCTTATGATCTCTACCATATATTTTTATGTAAGATCTATGTTGAGTACTCAAAATGGAGTTGAATTAGGAACTATGTCTTTGGTTGGGAGTACGTTCGCCAATAAAATCAATGTAGGTGCTCCACAATTTGTATCCCTTTGGTTTGGTGTAGATTTTTGCATGTAGGGTTTTTTATCATGCCATATTTTTAGGAGTTCTTGAAGTATTTAAAATGGTGTGATGTAGTAGTGTCTAAATGGTTTTTTGAAACCCACTTGATTCCTATATGATTCATGGTAGATGAATTGACTGAATTAGGGCCACTCGAGGGGCATGACGATATTTCCATGAAAATAGAGTTAGCTAATTTGTGTAGGATATTGTGAAATAACATAGAGACCTTTGATATAATTTTAAAATGATTAAAGGAACTAAAATTGGTGTCCAGTAATACACCTAGGATGGATAATTAACTGAGTGGTTTTTTAGTTGGCATGAAAAATCATTAAATGGATAAATGTGAAATAATATGTGACTATCTTATAATTGATTTTTCTTCGTTAGATAGAAATGTGAAATTAGAAATGGGGCTAATAGGTTAAGTAATTAAGATGATGAATGCATTAATGGATTGTGGCAATAATGTTATTTTCCAATTTATTGGGATTATTGTGATGTTGTAAATGATATTGTATATGTTGTTGTGATATGGTTATTTTTAGTGAATGATAAATAATAATGTGAACACGGAATGGATGAGTGGGGTATTGACATGAGGTTTTATACCAACGGTTTGAGATGGACCAAGGTTCTAGATCCTTCCCTATATTAACTGGTTTGTGAAGGGGACATAGTTCTATTTCTCTAACAGTTGAAATCCACCCTACTGAGGCTTAGAGGTGAGGAATATGAGATTGTTATATTGTGATATCTAGAGGGATAGGGCTTGATTTTATTTCTATATTCTTGAGAACATTGAATATTTTAAATCCATTGAACACATAAAAAGGGGAGATTGAATAATGAAATTCTTGTGTAGTGAACCCAAATTTATTGGTTGTATAAATAAATTGAATGTAGATTAGAATGACCTATTGTACTGTTTACCTTTATATTTCCATTCTTATCATTTTCATGAATTGTCTTCCTTGTTGGTTATTTTTTATACACCATTGGTGGTTTCCTACAGTGTTATACTCACACCATGCTCAGGACGCTATTGGGTATCGGAGTAGATATCATGCTTGGTGGTTAGGACAAGGGTAGGGGCCCTATGCTAGGGAGATGAGTTGGACATGGGAAATGATTGGGCGAGGATCTAGACTGAGAGTCTAAACCATTTTGGGGATTCTGCTATTTTATTTATTATGGTTTTTGATCACATGAAATTGTACCACGACATAAAATATTTATTGTTATTATAATTGTACCCAGTTTTAGTATTTTTTCTTCATCTTATGGATTGTTCTCTTATGTTTTGCAATATCAGTTATTATCTGTTGTGGCTTACTCTGGTTTTGAGGGTATAGTCTCTGCACATGATATATCGGAACCTTATTACTTGTCGGCAACCTCTAGCGTACGGGGAGGCATACATGATGTCATGTAACTACCCGGCTCGGAGTACCAGTTTGGTGGCACCTGAGATGGGGATGTTAAACTATATATATATATATACTATGTTTTGAATAATGGAGCCATACCATTGAAAAGATATTTTCCTTTCACTAAAGTTCGGAACATGAAAAAATAGTTCTGTTTATATACTGTAAGGAAGGTTAAAATGATCATTATTGTACAATTATGAAGAATATGAGGCAAGAGGAAGAAATTTCACAATGTATATTTTCATGTTCAATAAAATATATTTCAAAAATAACACTACTAATATTATATGTACATAGATATAGAATCAGCTCCTTATGCTAAAGTAAAAGGTTGTTTAATATGTTGGTGGATATGAGGATAAATTTTCAAGACATGTGAGGTGTGATTCTAAAATTATCATCAAAACTAAATGTTAGGTTGAATGTTTTTTTAAAAGATTAAAAATAATTCACGGAAGTGTCCTAGCCATATTACACATCAATAAGAACTAAGAGATTATTATATGTTCTATAAGGGTAGATATTTCAGTTGGAGTTTGGTATAACTCCCATGATTTTGTATAAGAGAATAAAAATTGTATTCCAAAGGAAATCTAAGATCCATGGGTAGAATAATATCGGATTTACATTATGCTAAATTTTGGGGAATAAGAATGAAGGTAATATTCTTTAGATAATGGAATAATGTTTGATTTTTGGAAGTAAATGTCATCGAGTGCATACATTTTGATATGATGTGTTGAATTTATCTAATGATTTTAACAATTTTAAATCACCACAAAGAACCTTAAACACTCTAATGATTCAAATAAAATGAGTTTGGTTAATTATCTTGACTTGTGCAAAAAATGAGGGTTAATAATGGTGATCAATGATACCAAGATATTATGTAATGGGAAAGATGGAAATCTCATTTGATCAATATTTCCATTGATGGGTATGATAAATATGTCATGAAAGGTACACATAACTTCCATTCTAAAATATTATTTTTTTTTATCTAGATGAAAAAAATCATATATGAAAATTTTCCGAGGGTATCTAGATTCTAACAAAATTATTAAATATAAAATATGTTGTGAATAACCATATATGTTATGATGATATATTCTCATTTATATAATTATTCTATAGTTGTATTTTTTTTGAATGTTATTATTTTAAATATTCTCATAAATCCTCTATTGATTTTTTTTGTCATATTATTCATGTATTGGAATTCTATACATAATTCACACATTAATTTTCAAGGATGTTAATTGATATATTATATTAGAAAAAAATACGTGTCTACTAATAAATGATATGGATAATATTATCTTTTGATAGAGGTCAAATCACTTTGATTGAAATTTTTCTAATTCAGATGGGTTGTTAATCGTATATGGTTATAAAGGAAATATAAATCATGGATACATCTATTTTTTTGATGTTTTATGAATTATTTATACATAGTTATGTTAAAATCTAAATAAATATGATTTTTAGTTCTTAAGAGATATCACACCAAAGTCCATACAATTATTATAGACTACTTGTACAATGGTTATGATTTAGTTATAGTAATTGATTATGAAACTCAATGGAAATCATGATAAGGTATTCATTAAGCCATGTGTGCCTCCATGGGGTAAACAAGTTCCTTTTTCAAAAATAAATAGCATTCAATTTGAAACTATATTTATTATTGAGAGGAAAACACAATCAAAATTAATAAAAAGTATCATCTTCCACATATCAATGACATGTTTTTCCAAATCTATAGATCTAAAAAAATTTCTGTAACTGAACATCATTCAATATATCATCAATTTATGTTCAGGAATAATGATATACCTATGATTGAATTATTAAAAAAAATGTATGAAAACTATTAATATATGTTGATTCTATATGGTCGCACCAATTCCCCGGAAATCATCATGTATTTGATGAATGTATACATTAGATATTTCCTTGACTAGTTTTGTTCTAGTCTATCTTGGAGATGATAATATCTATTCAAATATCGTGGAAGAGAATGAAGACCCCATTAAAATATTTTTAATTACTCTATGAAGGTGAAAATTTGTGAAAATTTTACAAAGTGTATATTTTTATACAAAAGGATTCAATTTTCAGTCCTATAATATTAAGGGAAGGTATATCAATAGATATCTCAATGACAGAATATTTTTAATTTTTCCCCAATACAAATATTGTGGTTAAGATCTATATATTTCATTAATTAAAATGATTTATTATTATTTTTGGATTATATCACACATATATAGAATCCTCAGACCAATTTAAATTCGAAGGGTGCCATGTACATCAAGATTGATGAATGTGAGGAAAATTTCATGGAACAGATGACATGGTTGGTTAGTTCACTATTGCATTCATTTAAATATAAGTAATGAGGTGTATTTAATATATAGTGATTCAACCGTGAAATAATTAGTATATTTTACAATTACTAATTAAATGGTTATAACTTATGCTTCATGAAAAATGAATATTCTTGTTAAAAATGAACCCACTGACGATTAAGAGTTAGATAAGGTAGTTTTTTAATTAATTAAATTGTGGAATTACAATTATAGATAAAAGTGCTATATATATAACTTTAATAAAATGATGATATATAGATTGATACAAAATGAGTTAAATATACAATAATTAAAAATTTTGTAGATGATTCATGATTTTGACGGCATAATAAATTACCTCTATTGAAATGAGAATAAGGTGGATGATGCTATTAGTCAAAAGGATTATTATACCTTATCAATTGTGATCAATAAAAATTGAAAATTATTTATGTATTTAAGAAAGATAGATTTCTAAATAGTTATGTAAATAGAAAAATATTATTTTTCTCACTTGAGTGATCAACTATCTATCTTTGTAAAGGTAATTGAGGCCAATATTGAATATGTAGATA
The DNA here is from genome assembly GCA_963277665.1 of Viscum album. Classification (NCBI taxonomy): domain Eukaryota; kingdom Viridiplantae; phylum Streptophyta; class Magnoliopsida; order Santalales; family Viscaceae; genus Viscum; species Viscum album. Next base: position 2,039,867,149 of record OY728121.1, read on the forward strand.
TTCAGAATATGGTTATAAGTATTCTTCTGTATAATTATCATCATGATAAAATAATAGGGTGTATGAATTGTGGATTTTACATCCATACAATAAAAAAAAATGGGTTGTAACAGGAATCTCATTATTTATCATTCTGTATTCACCCGAGAAATATGAAAATGTATAGATAATTGAAGGAAAATATCTATTGGGATGGATTAAAGAAGTATATCATAGAGTTCATATATAGATTCGTGTAATTTCATCATTTTATGGGTAAAGAGAAAAATTTATAAAGATATGTTTCATCCAATACCCATTATAGTATGGAAATGGGAAAAACATACCAAGGATTTTCTCATTGGACTCAAAAAATGTATAATGATAAAAACTATATATTGGTCTTAGTTGATTGGAATACTATGTCATTACATTTCAGCATCAAATAATAATTTATTCTTGCATTGATTTCTATGATATACTAAATAGAAGTTGAAAGGTTTCATGAAGTAAAACATTTCAATAATTCTGATTTGTATCAATGGTTTCATTTTATGTTCTAGTGAATTATTCACCATGAAAATTATATTATTTGAGTTTCAAAACATTTTCTTATCCAAATATAGATTGTTAATTTGAAATTACAATTCAATGTATAGTGTAAATGATGACATATTGTTCTTTGGATTTCAAAGGATGTTGGTATCAATATCTTCCTCTAGTTTAGTTTTCATACATCAATATAATTCACTCAAAAATTTAGACGGAACCTTATGAAGGCCTATATGGGAAGAAATATAGATCTCAAACTTATTGAAATGATGTTATATAGGAATGTCTACAAGGACCTGAGATAACATATAGAATAGATGATAAGTATAGACCTATTTGGAAAAGCATCATGGAATTAGAGAGTCATCATAAAAATTATAAATACAATTTTTAATTTGATATTGAATTTTTAATTGGTGACATATTTTTTCTAGGAATTTATCCATTGAATAATGTATTGGGATTTATAATGAATGGAAAACTGACCCCGTTAAATATCGGTCTGTTTGAGATTAAGGATCAAATCGAGATGGCATCCTACAACATGGTGCTTCCAAAAAACATAAATCTAGTCAATGGAGTGTTCCAAATATCTCACTTTAGAAAATACATACCATCACATTCACATGTAACAAACAAAATGGTCGTACCACTATAGAACAAATATTTTTTATGAGGAATACTTTTTGGATATTATTTGTAATATTGACAGTGTTTTACAAATCAAGACCACTTTCCTACTAAATATATTGTGGTGAATACATCAGTTTGGGTATACAATATGGTAACATGATTATATGATGAGGTAGACATATATACATTTGGTTTTATTGGAATGATAAATTACAATTCAAAAAATAATTTAAACGTTCGTAAAATGAAACATCAAGAGTTTTTTCTGATTAAATTTAATTTCATTGGTAGCGTGAATTACTTGAATAAGGTAGTAAATATTTTTATACATGAAACAATTAGTAATATTGAATTATACAAGAAAATGAGTGTAAAATAAAAAAAATATTATTAATATAGTAACATAAAATAGGTCATTATAACCCATCCATAATACTTATAAAAATGAGTTTTAATTGAAAATTTTAAATTTTAATTACAATGGTTTTATATAATAAAAAAATATTGATAAAAATAAACCAAGTTTACGGTAAAGTAATTATATGTTTCGAAAATCTTACATTATAAAATCTAGTTTTTCTAAAATAACAAGTTTTTTTTAAATTTCAGAATTTCAATTATATAAAATATTCTTTATTTTTTAAATCATTATGTAAAAATTCCCTCTGGGTGATTTATTTAGATTTTTAGAAAAAGATTAATTATTTATAAATTGTAAAAAAATATTTTATTTTTATTAAATATTTCCATTTTGTTAATTGTATTTATAAAGTTAAATTATAATATAAATTTATTTTAATGTAAATGTTTTAAATTATAATTGCATTAATACTATTTAGGCCATTGTAATCATTTTGATTTTTAATTTGAATACGACCCCATTCCAATAATTTTAACATTTTATCTTTAATAACATGTTATCAAATCTTGTATATGAGACTAATTTTTAATTAAGTAATCCTACTTTGTCAATAGACATTTGAAATGTTGATTATATATTTCGAATTAGAATGAATTATATTAACTAATATGTTTAACATAAATTTTTAACAAATTAAATAGTAAAATTATACAAATTAGTTACCATAGTTATGGTAAATTTCGGTTTACTATGGGGTTAAACTAAAATGATAAGGTCTATAATACCCTATATACATGACTAAAAATAATGGTAAAGAAATATTTCTACCATATCAGGTCTAATAATCTAATTTAAGCCATTTTAGACCCTTGGGTCATGTCAAAAACCGAGGTACCCATTTTTATTTCAAAAATGTATAAGTGTTTCAGTCACATGACATATAAAAGGACACCCATTCCCCACAACGATCAACTCATTAACAAAAATATGGTTCAAACCTAAGTAGGATACCTGATGAAAGGGTTATAGTCATCAATGAGTATTTTTTAGTTAATTCTTTCACTTCCTCTATCAATTATTATTAATACATGTAGATAAGATAACCTTATTATATTACACATATTGATATTATTTTTTGTTAAGTGAATTACCTAAAAAAATATCCACTTCTATCAAAAGGGTTACAAAATCATAGTTCATGTGTATAGTGAACTACCAGCTGAAAAAAATATTTCATTCATTTAACCATTAGAACCTCTAAATGATGTTTATAATTATAGTTTTATTTTTTATATAAGATATATATTTTATTATCAATATTCATGAAATATTAAATTACATTAACTTTAGGACTTTCATTTTTAGGAATATGATAACATTTCTTGTGTGTACAACAGAGTACCAACTCACATAGAGAGGTTATTTGTTCATTCTTTACAAAAAAAGGTAATAATGATATTTTTAATAATAACATTTCATATATGTGAAAGAAAATATATTATAGAATGATAATAAACTATTTTTTTCTAATTTGACAATAAAATGAATACAATATTCATCCGTACAGAGTCCTATATTCTTAATAAATGATAAATTTTTTTTCAGTCTCAAATTTTTATGAATTACCCTAAATATATATATACTGAATATATATGATATCTGTTTCATTGTTAAATTTTTTGAGATGATGAGTCCAATATCATAAAAAAGGATAAAAAATTTAAAAACAAAACATACCAAAAATACAATCTAATTTTCGCTCTAAATGTGATATGAACATGGGTTTTTTAACAAAATGTTAATAAAATTTCATTATTAAATCATATAAGGTAGAATATATATTTATAAGTATGGTTTTTAATATATATATATATATATAATATTATATTCATTATATCAATGGTCTGATTGTTTATAAAGGACGTAATGAATTATAATAAGGGATTTCAATATTCTGATTTATTTATGGGAGAGAGATGAACAATCAACACTTGTTTCATTTGTATTGTGTATATAGTTAAAAGTGACATGATATATCAAATAAACCATCTATTTACACTATATTTATTGTTTCATTGGATGTTATTGGTTATTGGTAATTATGATTAAAATTATTTCAAATTCATTAGTGGATTGTTTTCTCAAATTTACCCCATCGTGAAGTACTTTTTGATAGGAGACTATATTCATTCAAATGTAGTATATAAAACTCATTTAAATATAATATCATTAATTTTAACACATTAATGATATTTTATTTTCAATTTCACAGTTGTACCAAATATGTAATGATTTTATATTAAAATATCAATTTTTTTCAGGATTCTTTATGATTATTCATTGAATGATAATATATTATGATTCATCTCTCAATAATTCAATTAATTTCTTATCATATAGTTATATGTGATATTTTCAATTAATATTATAATTTTGGCTCTATTTTTTACATATTATAAGTGAGAAATATTTTTAATAATCTCGGACTTTATTTCTCACTTATTTAAAAAATCCACCTTATTTAAAAAATGTTCCTTCTAAAAATTATTAATGAAATGTATTATTATTATTATTTTAATTATAAAATAATCCTTTACCCATATTTTAAATTTTATTAAAAAATTTGATACTAATTTTCAATACATTTTCATGACAATTCTCGTAAGGATTTTACAAAATTGTGAATGGGATAATTATTTTAACATGTATAGAATGAATGAATAATCCCATCATAATGAACAGTATTATATTTTTATAATAACCTATTTGATATCATGGTTATTTTCAATGATAAATATTTTAAATTATATTATGTTTTAAATGGTGTCTTACAATTCTTTGTTGATATTTTCTATAGAAATGTTATAAATGATCAATTAAAAATAATTATATCTAAAGATATAATGTGTTGTTTTTACCTATTCCTTACTAGGGATATGATCTAATTATACTGTTATTACTATTTCTAGTAATGGTTTATGTTAATGATTTAATTATTCTTATAGAACTCATTTCTTTTCAATGAGTTAATCCATGATAAAATTTATATAAATCATCCTTCATTATATAGATTATTATATGATGATGTAATGAAATTGTTATGAAACCTATATCTTTTATATACGTTCTAATATGATGAAATGTTTATAAAACCAATTTTATTTAATAGGTTATGAAATGATGAAGGCTTGATTATATGTTTTCACACATAAATTTTTCTTTCATGATTATATGGGTGGGACTTATATCTCCCTCAAATTAATTGGGAAATAATAAATGTTCTGTGAGAGTAGATGGTACATGGGTTGTTATCCTATGCCCAGAAAGGAGGGTACATGAAAAGTTATCCAATGCGTATAAAATAGGGTATATTGTTGTAGAGATGAATCATGAAGTAGTAACAAGTGTAGATACACCATGACTAGCCTGTTACGAATGTTGAAGAGTGTATTCTAGATATAATATTCTCTATATTCCACATTATGCAATAAATCTATGTCTTATTCCAATGTTTTTCTATCAGATCTTATTCAATTTTATTTTATTGTGATAAATTTCTTTCGAAATGATAATCTTTATTCTATGACTCAATATTATTTTAATTCATATACATGATATACATTTAAAAAAAATTATCATGGGTTAATACCCTTATGTTCATGTATTTCTTATGTAATGTCATTGGTTTTCCATACAAATAATCGGACCCAGCACATTCATGTATTTCATTTCCCCATGATGTGAATAAATTTATTAGGTATGACTTCATTGATGTTTTATAGTAATGAAGACCATTGTGGGAGATGATATTTCTCACTTAGGGAATAACATGTTCTGTTATCATGTTTCTAATGGAACAAAACTATTTCTATTCCCAAGCATGTTTTTAGGTAAGGTAATGATTCTTTATAAATAGATGATGTAATTAATTTCAATGATAAATCTAGTTGGTTATAGTTTTCATAAATTTTTAGGCGTATTTATCCTATTGAATATATATTGACAAGTCCTTAGTGAGATTAGTAAAGAAATTTCTAAGGGTATTTTTTAGGATGAGTCAATGTATAATAAAATGACTAGGAAATTTGTTAATGGATAGAGTGAGTGGTTTTAAAGTGATTTAATAACTATCTAAAAACTATAAGTGGATATATATCTAGAATACCATAACATAGGGATAATAAATCTTAATAAGGGGCATTGGACTAGACTCTATCATAGAGATGTTCCAAAAATTGTGTCTTTAGGTACACCTCATTTGACTCTCCCATTGTACATGTATTATAAAATTTATATACTACTCAAAATTCGTCCTGAATGATTGAAATAAGATAATTATTATGATTGAATAAAGAAAATATTTTTTTCATAGACTGAAATAATGGATTCTTGATTTAGATATCCTATAAGTGATTTTTCCTAATTTTGAGATTTACTGTAATGATTTTTTTACATTATGATTTTTGTTTTTAATATTTTAATATAACCTATTAGAAACATTCTAAGGATGAGTGTGATATATGTTCAATTATTTCCACAACTTTATCCAAATTTTATTCAATATGTAATGAAAAATACCATTTCAGTAATCATGAATCCTTCTCAAGCCAGGAATCATATAGGAATTCCAAAAAAACAAAGGAGTTGAAAATAATAGGTTGATTCCTTCATAATGGACCACCAACCTTATTTTATTGTGTGTTCTGATATACTAGTTTCTAGTCAATTTATAACTACAATTTAATTTATATTTTCCATTATATATTGTTTAGAACATGAAAAAGACATTTTGGATGCCTAAATATTTTAGGTGGAGTGGATCAATGGTTGACTCTTACCATGAATACTTGGAAGCATGAAAAAACTGAATCCATGGAATAGGAGGACTTCAGTTACTTATTCATCAACAAGTACATTCCGTATATTTATCATATTGAGATGGTTAAATAGTTTATTGATAGTATGAAAAAATGATGATGAATCTGTCGGTACATATGGGCAATATTAAACCAGAATTTTGAGGAAAGAAACTTTTATTAGTATAAACCCTTAATTTAAGGTTGATTGTTTCTTTAGTGATATTAAATTATGTCACTAAATACATTTGTCTATAAGATACATCAATTTCTACAAAGTTATTGATAGATGTTAGATCATGGTGGAAATGGAGGATTATGTTGTGTATCAATCTCTTAGATTTGACGAGAAAAGAATAAAAATTTGTAATGAAAATCAATTAAACATGGATAAAAGAATATGATCATTATTTTATGCAATGTGAGGATTGTAACATAGAGGAAAATTTCTCAAAGGTAATAATAAATGATTTTAGTGTGTGAGGGAAGTAAATTTAATAATAAATGACTATTTGATTGGAATATGTTAGATAATGAAACAAATAATTATAATTTTACACAGTATACACCTCCCACATATTTGAATTATATATGTTAACTATTATAAAAAGTCACCAAATCAGAGATTAGTGATTGATACCTATGAAAGTAGCCTAATAGTTTAGGGGACATGAAGAAATCAATGGTTATTATTATTTCATATGAAGAGTTTGATAATGACACATTCAATAGATTGTATACCATCAAATCTAAAAATAATAATGTCTTCTTTAACTATGGAAATACACATAATTTTGTATATAACTAATGTGACAAGGTTATCATGATTCCATCCAAATGATTAGATATTGAAATTATAGGGAAAACATCTAATGGTATGATGATTCCATATCATTTAAATAATTCTTATTTTGTTAGTGATTATTGTAATGTTCATCTTGAAAATAATTTCATTTTTCATCTAGTTGAATTTTTTGTCATATTTAGAATGGATTGACTTTATATATCTAAATATCCCAAAAATTGTCATTTATGGGATTTAAAATGTAATATTACAAAACATTTTTTTTCTCATAAATCAATTTGATGGTAGGTAAAAAAAATAATAGTTATAACATCAAATGTTTGGGTCTTGGTTTCCTTTTAGAAGAGGAGTTTTTCTCATGTGGTATAGTAGAAACACAAAATTGATGAGGTGAAAATTTTTATGGAGTTTTATGATTTTAATTAAGATATTTTAAAAATTCTTCTTCCAAAACATGATGATTAGTTCACAGTATAACTCAGACCCATTTCAATAAAATTATCAAAAACTCCCAATAGAATGGACATGATTGAGTTGCAAACAATTAAGGATATAAATCCATGAAAGGAATTACATGGGATATATCTATCCAAGTGGGTTAACATAAGGGTCAATTATTATTTTTGTCAAAAATAAATATAGTCCAGTAAGACAATGTATTGATTATTGTGAGTTGAAAATTATCATAATTAATAAAAAGTTCCATCTTCACCATACTAATGACTTGTTTGGACAACTAAGATGACGAAACTACATTTCTAAGATTGATATTCAATTAAGATACCATTAATTGTGTGTCACAAAGGATAATATGACAATGAAATAATTCTTAACATGGTATAGACACTTTGAATATATATTTATTCTATTCATTCGTACCAAATCTAAATCAATCTTCATGGATTTAATGAATAGTGTCCATAGAATTACCATGATCGGTTTGTGGTAATATTTAAAGATTATATTATTATCTATTCAAAGTTAATTAAGGAGTATGGAGACTATAGGATAATTTTAATAATGAAAATAAGGAAAAGAATATTAAATATTAAAAAGTGAAAATTTTGGATTCAAACGAATTCCTTTTTTTGGTTGTATAATATCATGAGAGGGTATATCAATGTATCTCTCATAGACGAAGGTTATTGAATCTTGGAAATGAATGACCACATTCACAATGATTATTAGTATTCATGGATTTGAAATATATTATATATGGATAGTCAATAATTAATCATGATTATCTAATACTGTAACCTTGATAACATGGACGGGTCCCAGCTTCATCTATATAGATAAATGTGATTAGATTTCTTTGTAAAATATTGGAATATTAGTAATCAATCATATGGTTAAATTAACCTATATAGAATAAGTGTTTTTAATCTGTAGTGATTCATCCAAGAAGGTATTTCAATATATTCTCATAGAGTACAAAATGGTTATATCTCATGCCTCATGACAATTGATGATTGGGGAAAAAATTACCAAATTATTGATTTGGAGTAGGTTTCAATAATTTTGAATAAAATATATACACAAATTATTACTAGATAGATAATTTTGATATATATACAAATAATAAAATATTAATGTATAAAATCTCGCATATAGAGGTTAATGTGTACTAAAAATGAATTTTCGATCTGATTAATGATTATGAATACACAGTATATTATCACCCTTAGAAATAAAAGAATGTGGACTATAATTTAATGTGAACGGACTTTGCTATATAATCCCCGATCATGATTAAAAAATAACCAATATTTCATTAATTGAAATATAAAGATCCAGAAATCCCAATGGAAGGGTAAAATTATTATCTTTCTCCATTAGATGTTTAATAATATGTCCTAGTCAAGGATTAAACCCCATAGAAGGAATTTGAAAAACAAAAATTGAAGGTTATTTTTTTTGAAAAGATTAATCATGATCAAGATGGAATTTTATGTTTCTGGAATCATGTATGTTTTTTTTCCATAAAATAATTGATGAAGGAAGTTTTTGAGGAATCTCATATATCTTATTTTCCTATTCATAAAGGATGTATAATGTTGTATATTTCATTTCACGACCCACTAAGGCCTTTTCTATAACTACCCCAAGCCTGACTCAAATATTCATAGAGATGGAAACCATCGTCGAATAGGTATATCCCCCAAATGAGAGGAATTTTACTAATTAATATGTTAACACATAGACATCTCTAAACACACACAATGTTAAAATTTAAAAAACTAACCAACAATCACGAATACAAATACAATCCTGCAAGACGAGAACTATAATAATGTACAAAATAGGTAAAATGGTCCAAATAAAAACCCATCATAAAACTCTAAAGAGAACAACATACTATATCTAAATGAACTATGATAAAAATAATTCTCACTGTAAACACCAATGTCTGCCTATCCCATACAATGTTTCACCTACTCAACATCCTCCCAGGAACCAATCAAATGGGGTTTCTTCAACATAAGGCCTGTAATGTGTTATTAGTTCCCATGTAGGGGTGTGTATTAGAATAACTGTTAGGACACCAAAAAAACAACGAACATGAAGAACCACTTATAGCCAAATAAATACTTGATATAACAATAAATTTATAATCAAGCACCATGATATACTTCATAAATATAATGTACCAACATTAGATCACACCTGACTTCCAACGACATGATAATTATCAGATAAATACCTATTTCAGGAGAATAAACTACCCAAGACATTTCAACCCAGAAGACTCTTGTCATAGAAGCATAGGCCATTTGGACCTGCCTATGAATGCTCACCTGTCTGTGAAGACCATGATGATAAGATAGGGGTTCTGCCTAAAATTGTGGGGGGACAACATGAATCCCATCTGTATCAACCTACTATATATGGGATGATATTAATATGATACCAAAAAACTAATGATATTTATTACAGAATGTATGATCAATTTAACACACCGTTATTATGTGATTTTTTCAAAATAATATAATTTTTTTTATATTACAAAATTTCACACAATAGAAAAATTATCATTTGTTATATGAAAGCACTATGTTATTATTTTATTTTAGGAAAAGAAATATTTAATATTCTAAAGACAACTAATTGTATAATTTTTTTCAAGATTTATTATTTTTGGATTATATTTTACACAATACAATATCCCATCGATATCTTGAATTTCGTGCCATGCCTAGTGATTATGAAATACAACATACTAATAAAATTATTATTAAAATATTATTATAGTTGTCACCTAGAAATTATATTGTAATATTTTAATGAAAATCATTTTATTTTGAAACTATGAATTATAAATTTATATAAAATTTATTTTATTGTTATCAATTAGATAGAAATGAATATAAGAACTAGTCTAAAATAATAGTAGTATTCGTGTATGAAAACTATATTATAGTACTATTTTATATAAAAAAAATAAAAACAACACTGTTGGTGAATTTATTTAATGACTTTTATATATATTATATATTCAATTATTTTTTTCTTCAATCATCCAATAGTATTTCTAAACATAAGATCGGATGAAAACTGATTTTCTGAATAAAAACATGTATATTTTTCAAAGGTAATTTTTTCACATTTTAATAATGAAACCATTATAAATATAAATTTCTATTGTATAAAATTAAATTAATTATTTAATGTGAGATATATATATAGAAAATGGGTTATGATTTTTTATTTTTTAGGGAAGATTCATATATGATGAATGGTGTCAAAAAACTGAATTGTTATTCAAACTTATTTTTTCATCTAAATAATTAATTGAGATAAATAAAATTTTAAATTGGATAAAATGAATAATTAGATCAATTATAAATAAATTAAACCATTTTATCTCATTGGAATAAATTCCACATTTAAATTATATATAAAATAATTTTAATGTTTTGAAACATTATATATAAAAAACCTTTCTTCATTTCATCTGTTGTATTAAATTTAAATTAATTTCAGCTAATTTTGTGATATGAATTTTGGAAAAAGGATTAAATAGTTGGATAAATAATAAATAATTTTTTAATAAGTTAAACTTACTTACTACTAAACAACATTGATGAAATTGATTAAAATTAATTATAATGATTAAAATAAAAATTTTCTTCGCAATGGAATAAATATTAATCATACAGTCCCAATAATGTAGAAACTTTTCCAAAATCCATTTTATGTTTATATTTATACCATATCCACCAAATTAAAATATTTCTTTCTTTATTTCATCCACATGATGTTTGAAAATTTTCATTGGAATTTTTTTTAAATTAGAATAATGTCACTCCTCCTCCACTATAAAAAGAAACTCACTCTTCCAACTTATTAAAACCTATGAACCCCAACCACATAACCATGATCTTCCAAAATATAATATTTTCATCCCTAGTGGTTTCCTAGAATCCTCCCCATTTTCATAAATCTATCCATTGAATACCATTTCTCTAAACAAAAAGGATTTGCTCAGAGAAGATATAACATCCTTCCTCATGCTCTTCTGTTTAATTTTAATTATCCATCCAAAAATATACTTTACTCCATAATTATATAATATAAATTGTATCCAAAATTTAAATAGAGGTTATTATTATATTAATTTTACATACAAATTTGAACACTTCCATCCAATAGGTAACGAACATGTCATTCTACTGTACGGTGAACTACAGCCACAAGAAATTTTGTTGTTGGTTTTCCATTACCTCCTATCATGGTTGTGAATAATGAGGGAAAATATATTTTTATATTTTATTTTTGATATTTATGATATATTTATTCTTATGTAACAATTTTATAACTCATACCTTTATTCTTTTGATTATTTAAAATACGATAACATCAATTGTAGAAGGGTGGACTACAAACATCTCAATGAAATGTGATTAATTCACATTGTATATGGATTGTATTGAAAAGAGGATTTGTTAAAATATATAATATTTATGGTATGATAATACCACATTAATTATAGATTATATATATATATTATTTATTTTTCTTTTAATACAATAAGAAAAAGGATACAATGTCAATGTGTATGTGTGTCCTACCGTATTTATGAACGATGTATTGTATTTCATATATATATCAGTTATACATTAATATATATATATAGTCAATATATATGATATAATATTAATTTTTTATATTATATAAATATGTAAATACAAATCTATGTAATATGATGATGAATATAAAGTCAAAACATGTATGACGAAAAATCAGTTATTACACAAAACATTGCACTCTCAGGGAATTGTCAATAAACATTTAATATATAGTCACTAGTGAATAATATATGGTATGATATATATATATGTATGGTTAATTTTTATATATATAATAAATTTATATTTATTATACAATTTTTTTGAATGGTCATGAACAAATTCAAGACTTATACTAAGGGTTTACACATCTCACTTTGAATATTCGTGAGATACATTCCAAATTCATCACTAATTTATATTTTTTGGTGTATATGAATCCCATTAATTAATTATATTATAACTATAATTAATTATATGGGAATATAAATATATATTTTATGATATTTTACTCATGTTTTGTATGGTTCAAATGTTCAAAATCAGTAAATAAATTTTGCCTCATGTTGCAATCATTTAGAGACGTGACATGTTATGCACCTATATTTTTATAAGGGGTGTATATACAAACAATTGAAATTTAATATAATGAATATTAATTTTTCCTGATATTTTTTACTATATTTAATGTTATTATCTCTTATATACCATTGGTCAAATTTAAAAAAGTGGTAATAATTTATTGTTACAATCTATTTATTAATAGACATTGTTTCTTATTATTCTTCCATTAATGAAATATTATTATCAATATCTACAAAATTCATTAATTTTATTATAATTAGGTGATATAAGATACTATCTCCTATTATTTCCCTTTTCAACTCTTCGATATTTTGGTTAAATAAACAACATTTTTAGGAAAAATCAACACTAATTATCATTTTCGTAAGAAATTTTGGATCTTGCAAAATTGTTCTTTAGAAAACATGATTCGAATTTTTTAATACTATCCTAATATATTTATATAAAATATAACCGATATTGAAAGAATCTAAAAAAATTTAAAATGAATTTTCATGTCATTTTCATATCTATGTACCATTCAACAATTTTTATGGTGGAAAAGGAATATTGGATAGTTACAAATTACCCACCATAAAGAATATCAATTACATGATCCCTCCATTGTATTTTTACATGTTTATTTTTAAAGAAAATTTTTTCCTAATAATATCAAATTTTTTAAAAACTGGTTTTAAAAAATTGGTTATAAAAATGTTTTCTATTTAAAAATAGTTATAAATGATTTATAGACTATCTTATAAATTTTTTAAAAACTGTTTTCTAAATAATGTTTTTCAATATAATTTCAATCATTATTTTTATGTTTTCAGAGTATGTTCAAATTAATTTTTTTTTCTAAATTTGTTCAATTATTCATTATGAGTTTTCAATGTTTATTCAATGAAAATGATTTCAATATATTTTCAAAATTACATTGTATGACTTAAATGTTTTTTTAAAGAGAAAGTTTATAAAAACAATTGGTGTTTTAAAAAATTATTCCGTCTGTAATGAAATGATATTTTTCTCGAAAAATATTTTCAATGAAATTTTAAATAGTTTATTATAAGTAATAGATTCTTGAAATGGTTTTATTAATTTTATTTTCAAATAATGGTTATTTTCCATAATAAATCCACTATGTAATCATTCAAAATCTCTCCCCATCTAAAATAAAATGAATTTTTTATTGTTTATGATTTACTATAGATGTGAACCTCGAATACTATTCATTTTATTTCTTCAATGGTTTATGTTTTTATTGAATTATGTTTTTGAATATCGTTTCTCTTCAATGATATATATGTACTCAAAATCCACTTCCTTTCACATCATATGATTTGATGGATAGATTATGTGACCCATCTATTTTCAATAGATAATGATATGATGAAAATTTTTTTATGCACATTTAATTTAATTCGTCATTATATGTTTATTGTTTATAATATTGTGGCATATGTACACATTATTTTATTTTTTGATGAGTAGTAAAAATATCTCCCTTCAATGCATTAGGTAACTATGCGAGAATCATTAGTATAAATGTTAAGCGTGAACATGATGTCATTTTCACAATTTTATTTATTGAATTTGATTACATATTACCAATAAAATTCATTTGCATTGTTACTTGTCAATATGTTTACGTGTTCACATGATTACACATTCAAATTTTTATTACTAAACCATATTATCTAATCATAATTTTATTCACGAACATGATTACATATTCACCATATTATGCATGGAAATTGTCGAATGTCTATTAGTTTACATGTGAACCTAATTACATGTTCACAATGTTATGTGTAAAGTTGATTACATGTTCAAAAAAATACGCATGTACATAGTTTCATGTCTATAAGGTTATACAGGGGTCTGATTTCAATTCCATTACATAATGAGTGAACTTGTTTTGACATATAAATGAACTCAATGTTATAAGCTAATGTGAATTCCACAAATTCAGTGTCTAATTTTTATATTATATTTTAAGTATTAGGACCATGATTCTATTTGGATTCATGTCTTATGAAATACGAATATTTATGTCATGATTCATTTTTATGATATTTGATATGAAGTGTATGACCTTTAAATGTTATATCACGATCTCAAACCAATATGTTCATGTTTATCACTTTTGATTTCCCTTGATAAGAATCTGAGCACACCAACTTATTATTTCTCTTTTACCCTTGTTATAATGATGTTCATTCCATTTAATTAATACATGGAATTATATTTGTGTGAAACATTGCTTATATTTCAACATGTTAATTTTTTTACATGTTTTAAAAGACAAAAAACTATTACAGTCTTTGGGAATGTACATTTTTAATTTGCTAAATATTAATTTTAAATGATGTAATATCCTTTTGTGTTATATATGGTTCATTATATTCAGTATCAAATGGAAGAGTTTGTAATAAATTCGATACTATTATAAGAAAACTAAAGTGATATCGAACAAAATATTTCCACGGACTGTCTTGGGATGTATATAGAAAATTATTAGAATAAATTAAGGTATACAAAAATTTCAAAGAAATTTAAAAAATGATATATTGAGTCGTTAAATATAAATACATACCGTTCTGGATACTATAAGTCAATGTGTCATTGGAACAAATGTAAATAGGGGTAATAACCATGAAAACATCGTAATGAGCTAGACTCGATCAGGAATTGGATCATGACATTGGGCCTTGCTGCACAACTAGTTTTACAGTACAAGGGGATATTATATGGGAATTAAAAATGTTTTTACAAAAAACCATAAATTATTTAAGTTGATGATAAATATTAATGACTTAGGATAAACCTAAGTTTTCAGAGATTAACTAATTTGGTTTCATTATTTACGGAAAATATAAGTAAATTTTATAAAGATTATTTCATTCTCTACAATGTTAAGGTTTCCTCAATCTATTATTTCTATTGTTTTTAGATTGTAGTAATTAAAAGTATCTATGTCAAAAAAATAGATATGTAATGTATTGGAATAATTAAAATATATTCCCTATGTTGAGATACTAGGATGATAATCAGGGAGGAGGTATGAGTACTTTTTAAACATCAGATGACAATGATACCTCAAGTGAAATATGAAATGCATGGGATTTTCTAATAGTTTTGTTTAAGTTAATTATAAAAAGAATGATTATATTGTGGTTGAGGAACCATACTAGAGTATTAATATTTAGTATTATATGTCAAGGGATATAAAGGAATAATTTGATGAATCCTGATTAATGGATGAGAAATAAATTTGGAAGATTAAAGTGTATATGTTTTTTAATTTAAATATTATGTTATATAAATCAAGAAATATATATTTATTTTCAATATATGGTTTCCGTCAATAATTGAAAATTATATTTTGAATGGTGATGATGAATTATAAAATTTATTTAATAGAAATATAAATTTTTATCAAAGGTATGATAAACCTAAATGTGTTCAAGATGTTGAGACTATTGTGTTTATATTTGATAAAGGTATGACTGGTTTTAAAAAATGTAAATTGGATAGTATAAATGATTTTAGTACTGATAAGGGATTATTTAGAAATGTGTTATTCTATACTATTGATGTAGATTAAGTAAGTCAAGGAATTTTTCCCATGATCTTTGGAATAATAAATCATTATTGTTTTAAATATGGATGTATGGTAATTCATGTTATTCACATATTACATGATAATATAGGATAATGTTATTCAAATTTTTGTATCATGATAACAATGAGATAAAATATGATATTTTTTGTATCAATGATAAATAGATCTTTAAAAATTTAGTGACCCTATTCATAATATTTTGGTTTTCATATTTCAAAAGGTTTGCATAGGTTGACCATTTATGGACTGTTTAAGTTATTATTCAGATAGGTTACAAATTTAATGTATTATTTCTCCATATAATGATTTATTTATATAGTAAACCATGTGATAACATTTTTTCTATTATGAAAACAAATGATATATGGAATAAATTATCATTATACCCAAGGATCTTATGATCCATTAGTTCTCCAGGGATAAAAATTTCACCTCAATTATTTTAGTGTAATATATGAAGTGGAGATCAGATAATACACAAAAAAGGTTAATATTTTCATATGAAATGGAATATAATCAATTAATTATATTTCATAATGTTCTTCGATAGTCAAATAATTACTAAATTCTAGTAAAATGATTTTGGAATTGATTTATCATAATTCGATAATTACTATTTTACTGATTGTCTTATAAATAATCTATGAATTATGGTTTTGAGTCTCATATCATTCCATTAATCCCTAAATTTATGGATATCATTGATATTTTTTAATATATATAAATATTTTTAATTTTCTACAATGTATAATATGGAATCTAAAATTATGTTATCCAACATGGAAACATGTTTATGAGATACATTGTGTAAACATTAATCTTCTATCACTCCCTTTTCAAGGTATGTTTCATTATTCCATTTTACGATGATATTTACAATGAAATGAGCCTTAAGTCATTAATATTTTCATAAAAAAAATTGAGTGTAAAATTAAATTTAATTGGGTAGAATATAACACGCTGATATTTAAAAAAATGAATTATTTTAATTTTTTGATATTTTTCATTTAATTCAACATTAAATTTATCTTATGTTATTTTAAATAATCATGTTATTCATTCTTTTTTCACAAAAAATATTAGTATTAGAATTCATGAAAATAATATAGTAGTTTATTTCACACAGAAATCATTGATTTTCATATGTTATGCAAAATACTAGGTCCCTTTGATGGCTTGTGTTACACGCAAGGTCTAGTTTTACCATACAATAATATAATATTATAGTTATTATTAAAATATTATTATAATTATCACATATCCATTCGAATGTAATATATGAATAAGAATGGTTAATTTATGAAACTATGGTTTACACAAGTATATAAAATTTACCTTATGGTTACAAATTAATTTTAAGTTATTGTATGAACATGTTGAAAATAATGAAATTTATTTTCTAGGAATTATCTTTTGAAACAATATTTCAATAAAAATTTTATAAAACTATTCCTTTAATTTTATAATAAAAATTATATTTTATATATTCATTATTTATTTTTGACACTAATCCAATAGTTTTTCTAGAAATAAAATAAATATAAATATATTTTTATTAATAATAAGATGTATTTTTGTAAAAGGTAATTTTACTACCATTTAATAAAAAACTCAATTTAAATATATTTTCTAAATAATTTAATTTTTTTTGGCAAAAGATTTTAAATAAAAAATTTTAATTCAATAAAAATTTACATTGGTTGATTTTATTTCATTTTTCATAGATCATTCATATTTTGATGAATAGTGTAAAAACACTAATTTTGAATTTAAAAATTCTTTTTCATCTAAAGATTTTTTGGTAAAATTTCATTTTTATGATTTGAAAAGTTTAATTAGATCAATTAGACATAAATTAATCAAATTATATTAATTAAAATAATTTTAACATTAAAATTGGATACCAAATTAATTCATCTATTTGATCATTTTTACTATAATAACATATTTCCTGTCCCAACTATTAGATTAACTTTAAATTAATTTCTACCACATATATTATTATAGTTTGGGAAAATGGATTCCATATTTAGAATAATCATAATTTATATTTTCTAATTTGGTCAAATTAGTTTTTTTCCTAAAAATATTACTTATAATGATTATGATTAATTACAACAATGAAGTGAAAAATTAGCTTAACAATGGGCTAAAATGAAAACATAAGGTAATAGATAACCTAGAAACATACCCAATATCCATTAGATGTTAATATTTATACCCTATACTCACTTTTAAAATATTTTCAATATTATCTAGGATATTATATAAAGGAAAAGTATAGTTTAAATTCCCTTTTCAAAAATATATATGAATTGCACTCCTCCTCCATAATTAAAATGCACTACCACATCCCACATAATCACACTAATCAAGAATATAATATCTTCAAAAATCAGTTCAAAATTCCTCTGATTATCTATAACATCATCCTATAAGAATCCATTTAGTAATAGATACTTTCATGGATACCCTTTAGTGAAATCCAAATAGTTTTACCCATAGAATATGTTACATTATTCCTAAAACCCTTTTGTTTTAATTTATCTTCACACCCCTATGATCTTCTTATTCAATGAATATGTAATAACCTATGTATCCATTGTAAATGAATATTTTTTTATTCGGTGGGTTATACCTGAAATTTCACACACTGTACATCCAAAGGGAAATGATCATGTACTTCTTTTGTAATGTGAATTAACACCCCACGAAACTATGTAGTTTGTTTTTCCTTTACCACCAATCATGGTTGGGGATTATGATGTAAAATATATGTTTTATTAGATATATATGATACTTATGGTTTATATATCCTTCTGTAATTATCATATATAACATAATATCATTCATTACAATTTTTTTAAATGCTATAACATAGTTTGTTGAAATTTGGACTACCACCTCATCAACATGATTCTATTCGTTCATATTTAACAAGGAATATGAAAAGGATGTGTTTAGTGAATTTATATGATATATATGACATAATAATGATAATTTAATTATTTTATAAATATATATATATGATTCATTTAACTTCTTTTATTTTAAAAACAAAATCGAAACAGTGCTCACGCATATGTACGACCTACCGCCTCCATGAACTATATATTAAATATAAATTATAAAAATTTATAGATTATAATAAATATTTTAATACATAATATATAGGTTGTATAAATCATGTTATAAATTATTAAATAAGTAAATCATGATTATACTATGATGATAAACAATAACAAATATAAACAATTATAATAAACAAACCTGTTATTACCTGTAAGGATTCTAGAATATTGAATTGTTTATAAATAGGTAATATAAAGAAATTATTGAATGATATTTTTTATAATATATATATGGTTTATTATATATATATATAATAAAAATATATTAATTATATATGAGGATTTATTGGTTTTGAAAAAATGTAAAGACTTAATGAAATCGTTTTCTCATCTCTCATTATTTATCTATGAGATACATACCTTATTAACCACAAATATTATTGTGTGGTTTATATATTACCCATAAATATAATATATGATTATAAAACATAAGGTAATGTGTATTAAAATATCAATTTAATGATCTATCTTTCATGGGTTTAATGGTTAAAAAGTCACCAAATCGATAAAGTAATTTTTTTCTCAAGTCTCCTTCTAAGAGGTACAAGTCATGTTATGCACACATATTTTTCTATGGGGTGTATATACTACCATATGAAATGTTATATCATTAATATAATTATTTAATAATAATTTTTATTTATTTAATTTCATTCCCTCTGGTAGACTATAGGTTAAGGTTACAAAAGTGGTAATAGTTTTTTGCTAAAATATCATTATTGATCAGTATTGTTTACGATTACACTTTCATTGGTTAAATTTATTATCCATTTTTTATAATTGATAATTTTTTTTCCATTTTTCAATAAATGGTACATGTGATAATTAGGATTTTTAGATCAAAAATCTCATATTATTCCTCTTTCATTCGGAAATTCGTTTTCATTAAAAATTGTTATTTTAGAAAAATTAAAAATTGATATAGTCTCATTCTACTTGTTTAAATAATACTTTTACCCATGTTTTAACTTTTTTTTAAAAATTACTTTGGAATAATGTTTTATTTTTCTGATCAAGGATCTTTTCTAAAAATATTAATGTGAAAAAGGAATTTTCAATATGTACCGAATTACCCTCTATCATGACTATCATTTCATTAAAGAAAGTTATTCATGTTGGAAGGATTATTTTTAAAGATAATTTTTTGTTAAAATTATATAATTTTTTCTTTAATGTGGTTTTCTTTTAATATTGTTTTTTAAAATCTTTTCGGTTCAAAATCTTTTTAAATGATTTTCAAATAATATTTTACATGTTTTAAAAACCATTTTCTCGAAATGGGTTTCCAAAAATATTTCAATAAAATTTTTTTATTTTGTTTTCATGGAAAATTATTTTCAAAATGTTATTAATATTTGATTATGATTTTTCATAGTTCATTTAGAGGAATGAAAATTATAAATATTTACATGCTTCCTTTATTTTTTTTCAAACATATTTTAAACGAAAAATGTTTTAAAAAATTAAATATATTTTTAAAAAATTACTTCTCAAATTTGAAGAATAAATTTTCAACATGAATTATATTAAACGAAATTATAATGATTTATTTTTTTGAAAATTATTTTTTAAATGGTTTAATAAATTTTTTTATCAATGAAATCCCATTTTCCTTATTAAATTTTCCTTCTGATAATTCAAAATCTTTATCCTTCTAAGATGAAATAGTTTTTTCTAGTTTATTAATTAATGGTTAGATGACTCAACAATAAAAGTTATATTATTTCATGAATGGTAAATGTTTCAAATTTAATGATGTTTATAACACTTCTCTGTCTCCCCTGATTTATATTATTTTGAAGCATGCATCTTTTCATGGGTTATGCCTTGATTAAATGATTATGAGACATATCTATTTTTATATAGTAAATTATACAACTATATGTTTTGAAACCCATTTCATTTGATGGGTTAATTTATGATGATTATTTATAAAATTGGGCATTTGAAAGAATGGTTTTATTATGTGATTAGTGGGACCTATATCTCCCTCCAGCAAATAAGGAAATTATGGGTGACTCATGGGTATAAATATAATGTATGAACCTTTGTACATGTTCATAGTGATATGTGTGATCCTGATTACATTTTCTTAATATTGTTAATTAACCTAGTGGAATGAAAATAAGATTATGCATGATCCTTATTAAATATTCAAAATGTTATTAGTGAACGATATTATTTTTTCACAATTTTATGTGTGAACATGATAACATATTCACATTTTTATTCTTGGACCTAGTGACATATAAAAAAAATTATGATATTACCTAATTAAATGTTCAATATTTTATGCATGAACCTAATTTCAAGTCCACAATATAAATTGTGGGCTTAGATTCATGTTCCTATTTTAATGTGAGGGTCTAATTTATGTCCTTAACATAATGAATGAACATTATTTTATATATACATGTTTATAATTATATAAAAAAATCTGAATGACACATATTCCATTTTATATACCTCCATTATTCTCTCATGACTTATGCACTTGATAACATTATAGTTAATTATATAAGAACATCCACTCTTTATGCCATGATTCATGTTTATGTTCTTTAATATGATGTGTATAATCTTCATATTTTATATCACATTCTCATTCTAAAATTATCATATTTATGGCTACATATCTCTTTGATTACCATTGTTGAGGATCATAGATCACCACATTCATATATTCTCTTTCACCATGATACAAATAATGTTAATATGTATATGTACTATTGGGTAAATATTTATGGAAAAAATTGATGATATTTTACCAAGAAAGAATATTTTCTTCCAAATTTCAAAATAAACAAATCTATAATGGTCCCTAGGAATGTAATTTTTTTTATTCATTATATATTCATCTAACATGATGTAATATCCATGTATGTTAATCTTGGGATGCCAAAATCTATTCCCTACCCATGGAGGTCACACCGATTCCACGAAGCCCATAGAGGGTATATAGATGGTACGGGTCTCACTCTACTCTTGTGGAGGGATTCCACTGTCCATATCTAGTATTTATCCCCACAGTGGGATTAAAATATTGAGATGTATATGTAATAAAAAATTATTCCAAATAGGAAATGGAAAAGTGGGAAAATCACTCAACTAAGACTAATTTTTAATGAAGAGGCGATGTTACCCAATCATTCACTAAATGTGTATATGATGTGTTCATATAGTACATAGAATCCCATTCTCATCCTGTATCTATCATTGTTGTTTTGAATAACTAAAGATTTAATCCTTATAATTATGGAGTGTGATTAATATTCACTGTGTGTAAATGTTACTTTACACCTTTCCTGTGTTATCTGGTTGTGTCCTTGTACTACCTTTTCACACTATGAACCATTTACATGTATGAGTACATGATGTTCCCATGCCAATGTACTCATTTTCATCTATATGTCCCTTTTGAAGTTCATATTGATCATTCATGTAGGGGTCACAAATTGAGTGAGAATGCCACACAGTCTGTGATGTAAAACCTCAGCAAAAACACATGATTCTTATAGAGGGGATCCCATATTAAATGTTATCCATGAATACACATAGTTCTTTTAAGATTATTTAGATCCATTAGTATCTCTTCAACATCACCATATGTGTTTCTAGATCTATATCTGATGCCATAAACTATATATAAGGGGTTGGCCAAGCCTCTAGCCTCTGTAGATCAAAATTTTGGTTTTCAAATCAAGTTATGAAACATGTGCTCACACCGTCTATATCTTCCTCATTGAAAAATATTTCAATGAATATTTAAAATACATCACAATAATCCTTCAATCATCCTTTATAATTATCTCAAAATTGTGCACCATTGATCATCAACATTACATGTGGTATCGATATGTTGCAATTAACAACCACTGAGAGACAATCAAATAATGTGTATACATTGATCCACTAGCCAAAATTAATGTACGAGTTTAAGGTGTGATTAATTGGGGGAAGAAATAAAAAATCAGTAAAACATGAGGAATGAACAACAGCCATTATTTATTATACCTCAATTATTTTTCATATAAATATAAAAATATAATTGGAATTTAAAAACTATCAAAATAAGATAATTCACCCATTTAAAATCTTCCAAATATTGTTTTATACATAATTTTCATGGAATTGATATCCCTTCTTATGATATTATGGATGTGGATGGGAAACAAAAATCAAAATCATGACTTATATTGGTATCAATCATTAATGAATAAAGGTTCCTTATTTCCATTGTTGATGATAAACGTGAACATTGATGGATCAAAAATCTATGATCTTGTCCCAATACATCATAGTTTTTGATGAATTCCCACTGAATGACTTATATATCTCTAGTTATTAAGTAGAAGAATATTATAAAGATCTCAGAATGATATATTTAATGGAGATCTAGTCACAACATAAAATAATATAAAATTTCTTTATTTATTTTTTTTTATTTTCATATTTATCCACTCATGATGAATTACTCACAAATTCCATGATCCAATCGAGATTATATAGTGGATAGGATAAAACCACTATTTTTCACACAACACTACTATCATATTTCTTCTCTATCCCCATTTGATAAATATTCCTCTTTTTTTGGATTTTTGTGTGTGTTTCATTTGTTATAATTTATATATTTAAAAAAACAATTTTAGCCACACACGACCTCATAATCACAAAATTTCTCTATGAGTAGCCTTTAATATAATCCATTTAATATCCAAAGAATAGTTTGAAATTATATTTTACTACATTCTCCAAATCATAGTGACTTTCCTCCTAACATTTGAATAATCTATTAAAAATGTTGAGGGTACTGGGCAGACAAATGGTCAAGATTCTCATGGGTGGTCTCTTTATGATTCTTGTGATACCACCATACATGAACAAGGGGAAGCTATATCCCCAAAATTATCCTCTCATACTAATTCTTGACTTCCATCAGGTGCTCAAAAAAATTAGAAACATATATGATGCCTTCCTCTCCCTTTTGATAACCTGATTATTGTCATGGTAGTATCTCCTCGACTACGAAACATGGAGCAAGTCATGTACCTTGTCCAACTATAGAGGTAAAAAAAGTGGTGTTCCACTTCACCAAAACCCTATAGTATCAATAAAAGTACAATGAATCATGGATATAACAAGAAACCCTGACAAATTATACATAATATTCTTCAAGATTAATCATCGAGGATACATAGTCACCCTCCTCAAACTTAAGAGGACACCATCTTCTAACATAATAATAATTCTAACAACATTGTAAAGACCTCAATTAGACATGTATGATTGTATCCATCTGTATAATACAATTCATGAACACTTATCCCAATAGTGCTGAGTCACCTACATAATTCCAATAAAGTGGTGAACTTCATTTTCATATATACAAATATTTTAATTGTTCCATAATAATGTTAGAATTTTGTTTTTTTTGAATGATAATTTCATCATTCCAATATGTTCCCCCAATTATTTCCAATTTCCAACATGAAATCTTATTTATTTCATCCATGACATAAAGGGTCTACTCTATCTGGTCATCATTCTGGTGGTAAAATGTTGTGCATAGGCACAACATAGTCCCAATGGCTTACCACAATCCTCTCTATAATTATTATGTGAATCGAGTTTCCTTATATGAAATGAATTTTGAGGGAAATTTATAGAGTTAGAAAATATTCAATATATATAATTATCCAATTATCTCTACCAACTATTCTATCTAATTTCATGGAAATGGGCTGACTTGGTTAGTTTTTCTACGATCACCCGGATTGTATCCTTCTTCCTAGATGTAGGTTTTTACACCAACAATAAGTCTATTAAAATCCCATCCCATATACACTAGGGAATAATAATTGGTTGATATAACCCCATTATGACTTTGTGGTCAGCCTTCAATTTCTAACATGTAATGAATCAAGAGAAAAAAATCTAAAAATTCCTTCTTCATGTCGGGTCACCAAAACTAATGCCAGAAGTCCAGATACATCTTTCTATAGATATATGTTCTACTATAGGGGATTATTGAAAATCCCATATCATATATTCTCACAATGATAATGGTACCATCATCCATCCTTTAAAATGGATTGTGTGGTCCACATGCTCAGAATATCCATCAGTAGAACATATAGTGAATATCTGAGTATAAACCGTCCAAAAGTCATTATATAATTTTTTGTCATCCCTATAACACTATAAAACTAGTGGGATAAAAATAATTTATTGAAACAATTAAGAAAATTACCTTCAAAAAAATAATATTACAATGAGACTAACTACTCTCACTCCTTTGCCAATAACTGAGAAAAATATTTCATGTTCAGTGTGTCTGAAACATCATTTCTCTTAATAGATGAATAGTTATTATAGATGACATATATCTAGATTTAAAATATCCATGACCTTAATATAATGATATTATTATCATGAGAGAACATATACATGATACTCTTATTGTCAAATTAAATGATAAACATCTCACCCATCAAGTAGTGTCACCACATCTTAATTATAATGTCTACTGGTGCTATCTCAAGATCATGGGTAGCATAGTTATGATCATTCTGTCTCAACATATATGAACCATGTATAATAAATACATGCCAATGAAATAAAAAATTAACCATATCAAGTCTTTAACACATCATAGAATACTACAGACTCAACACACATCTTGGGAAATATCAATATGCAAGCCCTTTTCAATAATGACCGCATATCCTAAAAGAACATCAAGAACCTTTTTGACTACATGAATGGAATCCTCATCAAGGAAAATCCATCAGGGGTGATATACCTCTAGAAAAAAAATTTAAAACCACATATAACACCCAACCATCCAAAGAAACAATTCACCTTAGTAACAGTCATGGGTGGATCCCAAGAAAGCCCTTACTCATCCTTCATCGGTTCAACTGCCACTCCTTCCTATAAGATGACAGATACCATGAAGTGAATCTCTAGAATAAAAAACTTATAAATTGAGAGATTCCCAAAATCTAGTTCTCTAATAGTGTGTATAATGCTATCCACAAATGACTTGTGTTTTCATATTATGAAACGGAGTACACTAGGATGTCATTGATGAAGACCACCACAAACCATTATATAAATGGATGGATGATCTGATTGATGAGTCCTATGAACATTAATGGGGAATTAATCATCCATAACAAAGTCACAATTTACTTGTAGTTACCAGGAGATCATCTTAATACTTTACATCATATATCTTAATTGCTTACCGAATGCTGGTTATTTCTTGACTTGAGGTAAATCAATGAGATCCAATTCTCCCATCACAACCAATTAAATTCTTCTTTGACCCTATGTAATCAATTACTAATCTTCACAATCACTTTTTCCATGCAGTAGTAATCCACACAAAAAAACAATATATGATCCTCCTTATTGGTGATCAACAGTAGGGCTACCCAGCTGGAAACATTGGGTCCCAAAAAGAAGTCATCCCACAAGTCCTCCAACTTAACCCCCATCTCATAAAACTATATAATATACATATTATTTTTTTGTTCATATATTACAATCATCCTATTGTACAACTCAACACATAATTTTATCTCTCATAGGTGGGGGATCCTATAACATCTTCTATAAATACTTCTCATACTCCACCACCAATACTGATATTTTTTGTCACATACAATTTATTACTCCAGGATTTATTCTAGATAACTAGTGTGTAATTATATTCAATCTATAATCCTTGATCCCATCCTTCACTAACAATGTTCCCTTTTAACCCACATTGTATGTCCTCTTTCCACAACGATAGACACATCACATCTTCATCCTAAAACATCCAATCTGGGAATGAAAAGTGGATAATAATTCCTTTCCTATGAAGATATCATAATACATCACTACTCCTACAAAGATATCTCAAACAAAACACAAATATCCAACCATCAGATCTCACTGTTGGCAAATGTGTTCAGTTAGTGAGTCACCACACACTAGAGTCTCCAACTGTAATGGTGATCCCAATAGAAAATCGAGAATATCTATGCATCAAACTAGAGATGTGGGAAAAAGGAATTAATTTAACTTGAGTCTCACAATACTATATGAAAAATATAAAAGATAATTATCACAACACATATTGTACCTATGGACATGGAGACATAGTCTCCCATAGCCTTTATCCATCCTCGCCCATGGTTACTAGCTCCATTATCCTTGTGTGGACCACCTAGGGTTGTTGTATGAAATTGTTAAAACCTTTGAGAACCACATACATCTATTTCATAAACAACATATTTTCCTCCACACTATTATCCACCCTATAGATTGGCCTGCTCTGGCCTCTTTCTAGGAATTGGATGTCCCTCAAAATCTATTGATTATCTGTGTGGTGGGTTGAAACATCCTATGATAGATGATGTTGACTATCGTAGGAGAATAACTACCTCTCTCTTGGCTATCTTGAGCCATAATATTATCCATTCACTAGATCCAATATATCTTTTGATCATATACAAAATTATATGATACACTTGGATATATGTGAATATTTAAGGACACCTTCTTTTGAAGTTTCATCATTTAGATTCCCACTACCTGATCCAGCATGTCCGTTAATATCTCCACCACCATGGTCCGCTCAAGCACTTCATAATTGGTTGGAATGCAGATGGATACTATTGAATCCCAGGTATCTTTTTTTAATCTCTTAACAATGTTTTTTAATACAAATAACTTATCCCAATACCTATATATGGAGTATCGTGAGAGATTGGTATACGTCATTGAATACTCCTCCATGGTCAATCTTCTATGCTACAGATTCATAATCCTCTGTATGAGAATTAGTCCAAATTTGGACATATTAAACTCATCCTTAATGAGTCAGTAACATTGTGAACAATAAAGAGTCATCTTGTAATGTCACTCAGTCACTAACCTCCACCATCTCCCAATAGAACACTGATGGAGACTATCTACAAGGACCTCCATCTAATATTATGGTCTCCCCACAATGAATGAAACTAATGAGACTGACTATATTTAGTCTTCATTCATGTGGGGGCCTATCTCACATAAAAACCTGGTTAGTCACTACCTATGAAATTCGTTTATCACACTATTCTTCCATGAATATTCAACTAGCACTTCTTGTGCTAAATTATGTTTAATAGGTGGTTGTATAGGTAGAAAACCAACAAGAGGTTATATCTCTAATATAGGCTCTTAAACTGATGCGGCATAAATGATTGGATCATCCTCAAGATCTAATTATTGAATCCTAGATGGATATATTCAGGGAATAATCCTTAAATCAATTAACATGTTCCATGATCAAAGAGTATCTCTATGGAGATGAATCTGGAAGTACAAGGAAAACTAAAATCATTAATCATTTATTCATGTACCAATGATTTCCATATAACCAATTCATAGATTAAATAATATGAAAACATGATGATAAATGTACAAATTTATGGGTACATTAGTCTAGGAAACCACATTGGAAACCCTTGCCCGAATTGTCAACTCAAAAGTAATATAAACTTTTTCCCCAAACCAATCTCATTTACAAGAATCCTAAAGTAGAACTGACTCTTCTGATACCACTCTTTCATCACCTGACCCATCAAGGTATGAACCATGACTACCCAATATTATCTCTAATTGTACATATGCTTGCAACTAGCGATGAGTAGGAATATCCTATAAATAGGATGCATTAACATAATATACTTATGCACATTCACACATATGCAAGACCATACAATGATAAAATTTAGAAAAAATGAAAATTCATCATTAATACATCTTTAAATCAACAAAAAATGTATAATATTAATGTACATACTTTCAAAAAGGGTCCAAACACATCCCCATCCCAAATTTCATAAGATTCAAACATGCTTCTATGGTGATGACTAAAATCAAACGGAAGATCCTAGTAGAATCATTGGTTTGTCTTATTCAAATAATGATCCACAACCATTGTTTCCCCAAAAGATACCATCAAAAGGGTCATCGTCTCAATAAGACACAAAATTTATAGGAAGTTCCCATGAATGGGTGTGTATAACAATACCCAGTAGGACACCATTACAACACTGTACATAAAGAACAAGGATTTTTTAGATTAAAAATATATATAAAAATAAATATATAATAGAAAAGTATTGATATAATCTGAATAAACATCATGCCACTAGTATATCCAAACAATCTATTATAGGAATCTTCATGATGAAACCCATGTTCTGGGTGAATCCACTCCACCGACCCTGTCATCACTAGAGAATATCAACGAAGAGATATAGGCCTCTGGGCCCTTCCCAAGTAAGCTCAATGGTCGATGATGTCCCATATACTTAAACCCGGGGACACACACAAAACCAATTGGGAAACCACTATCCAAATATAGATCAACCCTCTAGGTAATGAGGACGTTACAATGATACCTGAATCCCTACTAATACATCCTGCAAGATGGAGGAGAAACTCCCTGGACTATAAGGTCACACTGATTGCACAAACCTCACCTACTATATAAATATGTTAGCGGATCTCATTGGTATATAAAAGAGGGATTCCACAAACTCTATATTGGATTAATAACCCAGAGGGGATAAAAATTTGGTGACATGGACATCAAAATACAAACTACACTCAAGGGGATGTAACATGGGGAATACCACTCAAATGAAACAGGTCTGAATAGAAGAAAAGAACACCCTAACCTATCACTAAGGGATTATATGGAGTTAATGTATAGTAAAAAGTTTTCCTTTCTGAACATTGGTCCCCCCATGCTGTGTTTCCCCACACAACATGTAATCTTAAACATTCACGGTTTGTGAGTAAAAAAAATTTAGGGTACATGTTTCCCAAAACCCTTTTTCTATCACCATTCAATGTTAATGCACTACTATTAGTACTTGTGTGCGAGCCCTTATATGATTATTCATGTTCGTATCTGATTACATATTGTGCCATTTCCCATGTACTCTTGGATTTTTCAATTTCCCTTATTAAATACACATTGATCTTATTTATATGGTTCCCACTATATTTGTTGGTGTCATATGGTGTGTGACATTTAAATTCATTTGATACCCATGCACCATTGACAAGGGTTTCCACATGGACTCTAATCCCGAAATATATTTCCTGTTCATCATGATTTTATATATCCATTTTCAAATCTTCTTCCTCAAATCATGAGTCTCTGATACTGTCTCATTCACTGAAACCTATATACCAGTATCTGTAAAATCATATAGTGTCTAGAGAATAGTATTACAGGATTCAAATATTCATGGTAAATAACTAGTCATTCCATTCCTAGATTTCACATTGAAATATGTTTGAACTGTTACTATAAAATCATCCTGATCTACAGATAATTTTCCAATGTTTTATTTACACCATAGTCTCTCCACTAATATAGAATTTCATATGTGTTATAAATCTATTTTACTAAATAAAAATTATTCCATGATCAAATGATGAGTTTTCATCAAACAACAAACAGAAAATATATGATCGTGATGAACGCTAAATAAATGGGGTAAGAAATCTATGATAAATCAAAAATAAAGAAATTCCTCTCACCATTATTTGTCATCCTTGATTCATTTTTATAAAAATAATCAAATATAAGATGTATTGATAAAAAAATATAAATAATTAAATTTCTAACAATTTAAATCTATGGATGATTCAAATGGAAATTCTATTCATATAATTGATCAGCCTTTATCCTGGATTAAGGAACGAGATGGTAAATAAAAAAGAAAATACTACAAAGAGTTTAGATGGATTATAGATAAAAATATTCTATATTGTATTCATTTATGGAATCCACAATCTATATTAGTGAAATGATCCACAATCTATTCTAGGACCATCACCATTTACTTATAATTCACTCCAACAAATATCTATATCTCTAGAGTTTGATCAGTGGACGTTAATGAATGTATTATTACCATATATTTAAAGGAGATAACATTGTTTGATAAAATTAAATAAATCAAATCTCCTTAGTGAAATTATTTTATTTATTATATTCCCATCACATATTTTTAAATCTTTCCCTACATTGACAATGATTAAGTTGTTCTAAGAATAATACCCAGATTCTCAATTCAATAGTGACCATGTATTTTTTATTTGGGCACCTGATTGATATTTAATCAAAATTTTGTATATAAATGACATTTTTTGTAATAATATTTATTTAATATAACCCATGAATTTACATAGTGTACAAAGGGCCTCAAAATCACAAGTCATATTAACTTCTCACTTCAAAAATAGACCATGGCATGGAAAATATGAGTTATTAAATTAATGATAATAAATAGGTTATTTTTGGCGGGAAGACATGAAGAGATATATCACTGAGTTTGTATATTGATTCATGGTATTATATCATGTTAATGATAAATGAAAAAAGTATAAGGGTATGTTGCATCAATTACCCTGACTAGAATTTAATTGGGAAAGCATTTCCAATGATGTTTTCCATGGACACCCCAAAATGTCTAAGTTGAATAATACAAATTTTTTTGTCTTAAATCACAGTAAAATGAATGCACCGTAAACCACTATTAGGGAATATTTATCTCTGTATCATCATGAAATGGTATACATATTGTATTTTGTAAGGTTACAAGGAGTTTCACATGTTATTTTTTCAGATTGGGATATTTGGTTTACCTCAATTTTATGTTGAAGTATTCATTAGTCTCATTGTATAGAATTTAATTTAAACCCATTGTATCATTCTCATATTGTTCCAATTTGATTAAATAAATCAAATCATTGAAGATATGTTGAGATATTTTTTAGTTGATTTCAAAAATTTCTAGGATTAACACCTTTCTCTAGTTGAGTTATCATATAATAATTTCATTCACTTGAGAATTCATATAGATCCATATAAAGACCTGTATGGGATAAAATATAGAGCACTCACATGATAGTATGAAGATAGAGATAAAAGTCAATTGGGGCCTATGTCATCTGATGAATTTTTCAATAATGATAGATCAATTTCATAACACATCATGGGAGCTCAAAGCCAGTTGAAAATTGATGCTGACAATCACTTGTGTGATCAATAATGATGAAGTTGGTCACATATTGTTTATTAGAACTTTACCATGTAATAAAGTAATTATATTGTGAAATAATGGAAAATATAATCAATAGGTATATCAGTCCCATTGAATATCATGATCATATTGAGATGGTATCCTCTACTGTGTATCTTCCACCAAACCACTCTCAACTATACGATGGGTTCCATGCACTTTTATCGAGGATATACATACCTGACCATTCACATGTACTAAAATTAGAGGTCATACAACATGATAAAGATCATTTTAATGATATAAACCTGAAAGTTATTATGGATCATATATACAAATTTCTATAAATCAATACCACTCACATAGTCAATGTATTTTTTGATGAAATCACATGTTTGAAAAAGCTATGTGGGAACATGAGAATATGTTGTTATATATGTGTCTTCATTTTTTAGAATCATAGCCATGAATTTTGTGGTAGAAATTAATTTTATGGGTGAAAAAATGTAACAACCCATTTTTTACAAAATTAATTAAATTCCATTAATATCTAGAATTGTATAGAAAACATGTTTATATTAAGCTACACACAATATTGGGTTTTATTTCATTATACACAACACAATGTTTTCGAAAAACCACGATATATTATTAATTTTTTTATATAAATTTTTTCATTATAAGATATATATTAAAATTATAAATATAAATTTTAAAACAATATATTTATATAATAATTATTATGGATTTATTAAAAAAGGAAATATTGATTAAAAAGTACATAATTATTTAATATCTTCAAATGTTTTAAAATTACTATTTTTTAATGAAATGTTTTTTATTTATCTTTGTGATCAATAATAATATTGTTATTATCTATATTTTTTAAAATTAATTTGAAAAAATAATTTTTTTTGAAATCGTAATTTCAAATTTTCCTTAGGATGATGTTTTTATAATCTAATGAATTTTTTTTTATGACTAGTGAAATAATCTTAATTTTAATTACAAACTGTCTTTTTATATAATTTATTTATAATTTTAAATTAAATTTATATTTTTTAATGTTAAATGGATTCAATTTTACATTAATTAATCATATTTTGGTCATTTTATTTAATTTAATTTTGAATTTTGATACAAAATATTTTCAAATTTTTTAACATATTCTCTTTAAAATCCGACGTTCCCATTGCCTCAAGGTTTTAATTAAAATTTTCCACTTTTTTTATTAAAATTCGGAATAATTTATTCCATATATAGAATCAAAATATTTTTTATTATCTATTGAAATCATTATATTTTTTGTGAAAAATAATTTCAAAGTAAAAATTATTTTGTGTGGTTAAGGTAACAAAGGGAGTACCAAGTGGATAATAAAAAATAAAAACTTTGTAAATGACTAATAATATTGTATGAAATATATTTTTTGGAAATATTTCGATATTACTATGTTTATGGTTATAATTTTATCTAATTTTTATCCTTTTTCATATAAAAATCGTGGGTACACTTTTTTTTCAAAAAAATAAATGTTTACTACTCAACATACTTTTAAAAAGGCACCCACTATCCTATATTATTGACACCTTCAAAATGATATTATTCAATTAACTACCAAAATAGAATCCCAAAATAAATAAAGTCAACTTATAATAATTTTTTTGGATTGAAATATAACCTATAATTTCTTTTTTTGTAATCCCAAGGAAGATATGTGAGGAAGAAGTAACATTCACCAATGAGCATTTTTTTAATTTATAACTCCACCTAAATCAATTATTAATATACATTTATTATATAATAACATCAATATATTCCATATAATGATATTTTTTATGTTTAGGTAATCAAATACAACATCTCCAATTCCATCAACAGGGCTATGAAATCACCATTTCTGTGTATGTTTCACTACAACCTCACGAACCAATGTCATTGTTATTTCCATTACTTCCACATAATGATTTATATAATAATGGATTTATTTATTATATATGCTATTGAAGATATTATTTTTCTTATATAATAATTATATCACAAATACCTCAATTCATAATATTTTTTAATACCTCAAAATTACTCATTTGTGTGAAAGACTACTTCCTTAAGAAGTAATATGATTCGCCCTTAAGTTACATGGATGGTAAATGGAATGTTGTAATGGAGAAACGTGGAATATATGACATATAAATTAATCTAGAAAGATAATGTATCATTTATCATTCATTCTATTAGTCATACAAGGAAATGGAAACATCATTCACCCGTATGTACGACATACCATGTCCAAGAATACTGTATTTCATTTTCATTTAATAAATATTATATATTAATATATACTAATAAGTAATTTATATAAATTATATTTATATTAATAATAATAATTTTATTTTTTAAAAGAAAAATGAAATAAATATGGCCCATGAAATCAGAACATTCATGAAAAACAATGTTGTTATTGCCCAAAACAAAACATTAACATGAAATTGATAGTAAACGTTTAATAAATTTTCATAAGTGAATAATTTCAGGTATCACAAATATTTTATTTATTATTTTATATATTTTTAATTATCGTATATTTAATATAACAGTTGTTTCTACATGTTTGAATGAAATCAATGAATTAGGTAAGGGATTTCTAGTATCTCTTTTAATTTTGAGCACCATATTCAAATTCAACACTCATTATATTTGTTTTTTGTATATACTACAACTATTACATGATATATCATGAATCAAATTATATTAATGTTATTTATTGTTTTATATAATTTCATAATTATTTTATCTAATGATTTTATTGATTTCCTAATTGTTAAGGTATTTTTCTAATAATTCCCCATCCTTGAGATGTATGTTATGTTATGAACCTATATTCAACAGTGAAAATTATATAAAAACCTTCATATTTAATTTAATTATTTTATTTATCCTTGTGAATTTTGATGTTAAATTTTGTTTTATTATATCTGGTTTCTTACAACGAAATGTTACAACATTTTATAGATTTTTTGTTTCAATCTCTTTATTTATCAGGATTTATTTTGATTAGATTCCAAAGATAAAATATTATGATTCAATTTTATTGAAACCCATTAACTTATTTAATCTCTATTTATTCATGATATTTCAATGTAATACTTTCATTTTTACAATATTTTTACATAAAAACATGAGATGTGTATTTTAATAAAATCCCACTTTATTTTACTCTTCTTTCAGAAATTTGTTTCTAGCCAAAATCATGTTTTGTGAAAATGTGTTCAAATTTTTTATTTTATTATCTAGTGGTTACTAAATGGAAAATATAACAATGATTTACTTATTACATAAATTATTTTAATTTATTCTTCATTTCATTTTCTGAACAATTATTGATTGGATTTTACCAAACATATCAAATGAGTAATTATTTTAATGTGTACAAAATGAACAAAAATCCTATTTTCATGGACAATTTTTCATTGAGTCATTAATTATATGATTTAAATTTTATTTTATAATAAATATATATCATAAAAAATCTGTTATAAATATTCTTTTTCAAGTATTAATGAAAATTATCCTCAAATTTATTTTTACACAGATTGGTCGAAATCATATTCCATTTATGATAATGTATGTTGATGATACATATACTTTACCGGGTACATGATACAAGGATATTATTATAATTATTTCATTTAATGGTTTATGTTTACCTTAGGATGGTTCTTATGAATCTCTTTTCTCTATCATTGGTTTTACCTAAATTAAAATTACATTAAACGAGGTTATTTTTACATGGGTTACCCAACGATGAAATTAATAAATAATTATGAATCCTATAAATTTTATAAATTATGTGATATGAAAAAAATTTACGAAAACAATATCATTTCATGTGTTATGGTATGGTGATTTTATTATCTTCTTATGAAACACATAAATATGAATTTCATTATGAGATAGGTGAAACCTATATCTCCCTCCAATGAATAGGGTAATGACAATTTGTTATGATATCTAAGAGTGAATGAGTTATAATCCCAATTTCAACGAGGTTGTAAAATTAGTGTCTAGTCCATGCTTGAAAAATAGAGTACATGGGTGGTTGTACCTATCCAAAAAAGGTATACAAGTGGTTAGCCCAATCGTAACATTTAAGAATGTCTTGGTGGGTATCCTAGAAATATGATTTTCTATTCATATGTGAATTACACAAATATATTTTTTAATAAAATGTTATGTTCTAATGGATCATGACCATTTATTTCCATACAATATTTTTTTATGAACATCCATCCGTAATTTAATGACCACATATTATGATCATTGATATGTAGGGTATGAATTTCAATTTTATTCCTAGGTTTTAATATAATTAAGTTAATTTTATCATTTTTTACACTTAATATGAATTTAATATCACCCTTTCTTATGTTACATTTCTATAGGATATATATAAATTTATAAACATGATTTTTCTATGAAGGATTCTAGTTATAAAGAACATAGTGGGAGATGATGGAGCATCCTAATGGAATAATTTTTTATGTATCTATCATTCCAAATTCCCTAAAATATAATATTCTTATAGTGTTTGTTTGTGTAATTTAATGATTTATAATAAAAAAATATTTAATAACAATCAGTGAATGTATTGGGTTGACACACTATATCTAACCCCGACTAAAAAATTACTTACCATATAAAGTTATTATCAATGATTTAGATATTGAAATTGAAGATCATACCATAAATATTGTGCTACTAAAGCATGTTTTAGATTATCCTTATGTTCTATAAATTATCCTCCTATGAGATAGGGTATATGATTATGTCATCAATTATGAAAAAAATATTTCAATATATGGAAGGAAGATCCACTTAGACTCTTCCATAAATACTACTGGGATATTAGTCACAGTTAAAGGAGTCACTGGGAACACAAAATGTCTATAGAGATTTTTTAAATAAATCATAATATTTTTTTCATCGAAAACCCTAAACATGTGGTTTTCAGACTTGATATTGTTCTTCAACAACAACATCTAACCACACTAATGGTAAAAGTGGTCACCAATCCTCCAAAAGTGTACTTTTTCTACATCACATCCTAGTTCTGGCAATGATAGACAACAAAGAGCCCCAGGATCACATCATATTTTTTAATGATCAAAGATAGAGTTGCACATTGGGATAAACTAGGACTAGTAAAATCCTTCACTCAAAGGTCCTCCGACTACACCCCCATCATACTAAGTTCATTGTGGACCATATGCTAATCCAATGAATATATCATAATTGACATGGGGTGAAAGTTGATGAAATAATTCAACTCAATCCTCAGTGGTAATCTCAAAACATCCTTAGGGAATATTTCTATATAATACACCGAAATGAAGGAAACTATACACATATCTTATTGAGACATGTAATAGTCCATCAATAATATGGTTGAAGTGTTGTTTGTTACTATTATCAAGTCCCACTCACTCTTCCTTGAGAACTCTCTCACCCACAATGTATAATATCTTCTCATCAATTTGAAGGAATCTTACTTAACAATAGTGATAGTTAATCTATGCACGGACCTTGGAAATCCAATTCATTCACAATATAACTTCATTATGTCGCATCTTGATTAACTAGAGGTCCTACAAGAATATCTCATTACACAGATACTACAAGTACTTTTGAAAGATAATGATAATGATGATGGCTTCCATATAGGAACCTATAGACAATGATGTTGTTCTATGGTATCAATAGATATCTCTAACTATATCACTATATGTAGGGATATTTAGTAATAAAATTCAAATGTGTATATTTGTGCTTAATAATGATTATAAAAAATTATGGTCATATCTTTGATCATTAACTGAGTTTCGAGTCTTAAACTCCACATCCTACAACTATGATGACCTCGACCCCCCTTCTCATTTACCCAAGAATGGGCCTTCTAGTAGTGGTGGTGGTGAATGTATCTCATAATTTTATCCAAAACTATAATATAATCCTCCAATATACCTACCTTTTCCTCTTCCAGTGATACCTCCCTTGGGGAATCCCTTTACTGTAATGGAAAATCCATGATCATGGTGTTACTAATTTCATATTAGTCCATCCGCACTCTACCTACTGTCCTCATCACATCGTCATGGAAAATCTTGTTCAATTTGTCCCTACTAAGAATAATAATTGAATCAACCCTCTCCAAGAATCACTGGTCATATATATAGTCCCTAAGACACAAGGACAAGTGACTTAGTTTATACATGGGTATACCTCAGGTACCTTGAAACATGTATTCTTGTAGCCACTACAGATGGACTAGACCAATGATTCCTGCTAAATTCCAACGTAACATGAGATCTATTAGATAGAAAGATATATTTCACTAGAATAGACTCAATTACTCCATTATATGTGTGAATTCAATAGGGTTCCACAATTAAAAATATGTCTCGGTGAAGACCTAAGTCAAACATGCATTCCTAGAAGTAACGATACTGAATCATGTCAAGGAAATTCCATAGAAGGCATAGAAACCTCACAAAATTCTCAATAATTGTTATCCCCCTAATGAATCTGCATATTCTTTTGAATCTGAACTAATTGTAGGAATTAGGGGTTTTATTCCTCACAAAATTGTTGCTGGAAGTCCGACCATGATAATAAATATTCATAATGTGTCTGGGTCACTAGGCTCTGCTATTTCCAGGATACACCATGTAAAATACTAGATTACATCACAACGATGTGATAAGTCAAGGTCAACATAAGTAAAATAGTCACATAGTCAGGACAATCCTCTACTTCCTAGGGTTATGGATAACCAAAAAACCATATAGGCTTCTGTTTATGGGTCATGGAGAGTTCACTAAGCCTATACTGGTATGACATACTTTTTTATAGGTAGGGGTGCATCCAAAAACATTCATTGGGTAATGATCTCTTGAAATGGTTGTTATACTGAGTCCTAATCACTCATCATACCATCATTAAGATCATTAATTTGTAACCTATATCAATGTCTTATTGGAGGCATCCTAAATGTAATCAAGATATACCAAGGTAATAGGAGAACATATATATATATATATATATATATGTGGAGAACAGACAAGAAGGGATAAAAAAGCACTTAGTCCTATATAATTAATCTATTAATATTCCCAACAACTAATGTATCATAATGTTGAGTCCATAAGAAGTTAGTTAACATCGTGGTGTGTAGATAAGTCAGTCACTACACCAACACTGAGTTCCTCAGTCTAAATTTAGTACTCAAGACACATTGGCATTTTCCACTAAAATCCTATAAAATCTCTATATTGTGAAAAAATCTAAACCCCATCCCAAGGTTCGAGAACCTTTGATAACATAGCATAAAATCCTGATCCATGATCGCCCACCTAGATAGTTGAAGAATAATATTCTACATCCCCCATAATGCCTCCATAGTCTATGAGATAACAAAATGTTCGAAGATGAAATATCAAAAATCGAAGTACATTTCCTAGTATACCAATATGAACACAACCATATATCACAATCCGTAACTATAAAAAAATAAAAATAAATGATAGTAAAATCATTAGTAAAACCATGGATGTAATAACCTATATGGAATTACACATTCAAAAAATACATTATATAGGTGATTATTTATATACCAACAAGGAAACAAGAAAAATTAATGATGATGAAATAGTTAATTTTCTAGATAAAATCAACTCAACAAAAGAAAGTGCAAATGATTTCCCAAAAAAATGATATATATATATATAATCATAAAGGAATCCCAGAAAAGATTAAAGGGGGATACATAAATCATAGACCAGACAGGGATGATGAGTCTGTCTTCAATTCCGATGGTTCATCACAAATTCCCAGAATCTAATTCTATGTCTGAATAAGTTAGGATGATGACCCACATCTCTCTATTTCACCATAGACAAAGGGTTTAAAATCATAAGTGGTCCATCTACAAATTCTAGAATCATGAAAACAACATAAAAAAATTATGAGGAGTCCACACCATGCTAGTGTTATGAACTATAGCTGATGGAGGCATGAATATGAACTTTTCATCTAATTTAACCTCTCTAAAAAACAGTGGACCTGACTTCACACCCTAACATATCTCTATATTCAAAGGATACATGAATCCCATGGAGGTCCTACACACTTTCAGTTATTGATGTTGGTACTTCCACTCCTTATGAAGAGTACTCTCATCCTATTTTAGTAGAGGAATTACTGACCATGCCTATTTAAATAATATAAGTATTTCATTCTCTGGTGTTATTGGTGAGTACATACCCCATGGATAGAGGACCATCACCCAAATGTAACATGGAAGTATTGACATTGTATATATGTAGAGTATGGAGCACCCAAAATATTGTGTGATAGGGGAGTACAATATCTAACTATAGAGGACCCATGCCCTAGTGTTAAAAGAGAATACCACATCTACTTTTATAGAGAGTATGGAGGTCCCAAACACTACAGACGCAAGGGAGTACCATTTCCATGTATAGTGGAACTACACCGTAGTGTGATATGTGAGTAAAAACTCATAATATAATAATAATATTGAAGAAAATGACCCTATATCAATAGGGGAGTACAGTATCCATTGAAACATGACCCATTCATTAGTTTGATGGGGTATTACATTCTCTATGTAAAAAAATTAAAGAGGACCCAAACCCTAGTGAGAAAGGGGATTACTGTCTCTATATAATCTCTTTGATGAGGAAACATGAATTTCACCCTGAACAAAAATTTCTAGAATAATCGTCTATATTAGATCATATGACAACATATAAAAAATAGTACAAAATATATCTTAGTATTATAATTTAAAATATACTAATGATAGTCTATTAGATGAACCTAATTTGAGTCCAAATTTAGCATCCCAGTTCTGGAAGCCACCCAGAGGCACCCCGTACCCAGTTGGTCACATGGACTCAAGCGCATTTCCCTGAATGCTAGAGGTTGTAGACTAGTAGCGAGGGCTTGGGTGTGATAATGGGGAAACTATGCCCTCATTGGCATAGTTACACGGTGAAATTAATAAACATGCAATAGTGGAAGTAGTAATAATCTATACAAGGGTAAATAGAAGAAGACTGTAAAATAATAAACTAGAGAACACACATATATATGAATGATGCATGATACATATGTCTAGTAAAGAAGCCAAACAAATAACAATGCTAGAATATAACATTAAGAAACTAAAATACAAACGAAAATAGATAACTTCTCCACAGCATCACAAGCCATAGCTTGGTCTCGTGCTCCAGAGTTCCACAGTCAATCAAGAACCTATAGTAGAAGGGTGTGTGCACTTTCCTATACATGAACAAATATAATTTTTTTCGGCCCAAAAGCATGGCCCAAATAGGGTGTGAGACTAAATCATATTAGGCAACCACCCAACGATCTGTGGCTAATAGTCAGTGAATATATGGAAGGTATAAGTATAGAAATAAGTAAACAGGGAAGTACGCAGCAATGACAATTCCATATATAAAATACTCATCTAAATAAGTACTATAACCCACTAGGATGTACACACATCCTATCCCCTCTTGTTCAGTTATAAGAATATTTAAAGACTCTTTGAGGAAGCACTGTCATTCAATTCCCATTATAGTCAAAATTAAATCAAAGAATCTCTGAGGAAGCTCACACATACAATTCCCCTTATAGTATACAGTAGTCAAGGACTCTCTGAGGAAGCCCACTCGTTCAATTACTCTTATATCCCAAAGTAATTCAAAGACACTCTGAGGAAGCTCACATGTTCAATTCCACTTATAGTCTAATGTAGTCAAGGACTCTACAAGAATTCTCACTCGGTCAATTCCCCATATAGTCAAAAGTGGTCCTAGGTTCTCTGAGGAAGCACACTTTGTCAACTCCCTTTATAACCCAACGTGGTTTCAAGAATCTCTAAGGAAGCTCACTTGGTCGATCCCCCCTTATAGTCTAAAGTGCTCAAAGACACTCTGAGGAAGCTCACTTGGTCAATTCCCCTTATAGTATACTACACTAGGTTCTCACGCCCCTGTGTAGGTCAAAGAGCATAGAAAAGAAAAAACGGCCAAGGTAAACCTTAGAATTACCTATCTAATATTATACAACATAACAAGCATGTTATATATCAATGACACCATCCTACAACTAGGCATTGGAAAACATGGAAACCTAACAGGCTAAGTATAGCATAAGGGTCATAGTGAAAAATTTAATGGAAAAAACCTGCAAATCATTGTAATCAACCCTATTCACATACAATTAACCTCTACTCGCACACACCCCCAATGAAGGAAAATATCAAGGGTTAATACGGTAAGGGAACAATACCCCGTTCATGGGTATTTGAGATTTTTCACATATAATTCAAAGACATTCAATAAAAGGCACAAACCACCTACCTTTAATGATTTAGAAAAATCAACCCTTTTCCCAAACGCACTCCAATATGAGTGAAAACCTCCTCAAAACCACTCAAAAACCATTCCTTGGCATCAACAAGCTTAACATTTAACACAAAAAGTCATCACAACACTATATCTACATGAAACCCTTTTAGATCTAGGAAACTAAGAGAGTGAGAAGGGTAACCCTAACCAAAACATCAAATAACCAAAAGGGGGACATACCTAAGGAGAACTGCCTTCCATCCACCAAGAAACCGCTTTGATTTTCTCCAATACGAGATAAGGAGCTCCTACAACCTCTAGAAACCATAACTCCTAGATGATCCACAAGTTGGAGGAAGAATGTGGGAAGAATGGGAAATCCCGAGTGGCCCCATAATTGAAAACCCAAACTTTATGTGGTCACACAGTTACCCCACACAGTTTGGAAAACTGTGTGCCAACCCTGCGGTTTCCACTGTGTCACCCAAGGACTTCACATGGCTTTACCGGATGATCTGAACAAAATATGCACTACCCGTGCCGAGCACACTGTCAGGGGTGCAAGGTTTCCTGGGCTGGTTGCAT
This sequence comes from Viscum album, assembly GCA_963277665.1. Lineage (NCBI taxonomy): Eukaryota > Viridiplantae > Streptophyta > Magnoliopsida > Santalales > Viscaceae > Viscum > Viscum album. Next base: position 2,039,910,839 of record OY728121.1, read on the forward strand.
GGTTTTTTTAGACCCTGCAACAACCGTGTGTGCTTGCACAACCTTCACAACATTAAATGATTTCCCAAGAAAAGTCCAGACATGACCCAACCAGAAAAAAATACCTAAAAAGAAGGTCCTAGTTCTTACGAACATCCCCCCTTAAAGAAATTCGTCCCCAAATTTCCCTAGCGTGTCATAGAAGAAGAAACTCCAAAAAACACTAGCCACTGAGCTTATAAAATGGCCTCCCTCTCCCAAGTCTCATCATGTACATTCCTGTGCTTCCATAGCCCTCATACCAATGTAACAGACTGTCCATGAAGAACCATTTTACTACGATATACTATCCCGATAGGATGCTACTCAAATGACGCATCCACTTCGAGATCAATCTTCTCAGGTTGAAAGACACGAGACATGTCTAAAATGTAATTTCGGATCTAAGAAATGTTGAAAATGACCTGCATACCCTAATACCTTAATGTAACTCTAACTAATATGCAATCGTCCCAAATCTCTCCAACACCTAATACGGCACGATGCACCTCTGTGAAAACAACCATGTCTCTTAATACACTTGTGTCCCAACCTCGGTGTGACAGAGAGGAAAACCTGATCCCCGACCTCAAACACTTGAGGATATCTCCGCCGATCATCATAAGTCTTCTGTCGAGATTTTGTAGTATCCATCCTATTCTGAATCAACTCTATCTATTTTTTGGTCTCCTAAACAAAACAAGGTCCCAGCATAGTTGCATCTTTTTCCTCCAACCAACACAAGGGTGATCGGCATGGCCTCCCATACAATGCCTCATAAGGTGCCATCTAAATAGTAGCTTGAACTCTATTGTTGTTGGAAAACCCCACAATAGGTATATACTTCTACCAAGAACCTCCAAAACCCAGAATTCATGCTGGTAGCATGTCTTCAAGCCCCTAAATATTATGCTCAGATTGGTCATCTGTATGGGGATGGTATGTTGTAATAAAAAATACCTGTATACCCAAATCCTTTTGAATCCCTTGCCAGACCAGAGAAGTGAAACGTGCATCCCTGTCAGAAACAATGGATTTTCGAACTCCATGAAGACATACAATCTCACGGATGTACAAACATCCCATCTCATCTACACTGAAGGTCTCCTTGATCAACAAGAAATGAGAAACCATCATGAGCCTGTCAATGATAACTCGAATTGCATCATTCCCTCAAGGAGACCTCCGGAAACCCATCACAATGTTCATCCCGATGTCGTTCCACTTCCAATCAAGAATGGGTAACTACATTAAAAGACATGTTGGTCACTGATTCTCCACCTTCAACTGTTGATAGTTGGAACACCTCATGAAAAAACCAGTGACATATTACTTCTTATATGTCCACCAATAACTACGGTGTAAGTCACGAAACATCTTGGTGACACCATAATGAACTGCCCAAAATGTGGAATGAAAGTCCCGCATCAGCTACTCACATATATCTGTTAGCGCCCAAACACGCCCCTAGAAACGCAAGATCTTATCCTCACCTATGGGCTATCCTGGAATAGGGTTCTCACCTGATATTATTTCCCATAGGACTAGGCCTTACTAATCTGATAGCTACCTCATCCGTAATCGTTCAAGAAGGGTAGAGTTAAAATCTATAGAAGAAAGGAAAGTTTTCCCCTGTCTGTAATGCACCTCCAAATGCTTCTAAGAGAAAAGAGGCACAAGCTACCACTCACTGCTAGTCTCTGGAACTGCATATACCCGAGTCCTCATGCTCAACGCATCAGCAACTGCATTTCCTTTCCTAAGTGTATAGGCATGCTCAAAGTCAAAAGACTGAAGATACTCGACCCACTAGAATTTCCTCAAATAAAAGACATGCTGGGTGAAAATGTACTTGAGACATTTTTGGTCAGTGAAAACAACAAAATTCCCTCCGAGAAGATAATGTCTCCAACAACGTAATTCATGAACAACTGCTTCCGTATCTAGATCGTGCGTCAGGTAATTCCTCTCATGTGGCTTCAACTACCGAGACTTGTATGCAATGACTTCATCTCCCTGCATATGCACAGCTCCAATCGTAATACCTGAAGCATCACAGTATACAGTATAGCTCTTTCCCAGATCTAGAAAGACTAGTATTGGTGCTGAGGTCACTCTCCCTTTTATCTCCTGAAAGGCTGACTCACAAGAGTCAAACTAAAAAAAACATTGCACACTTCTTAGTCAGACTCACCAGTGGTGATACTAAGCTTGAGAAGTCATATATGAAACGTCTATAGAATCCAACCATCCCTAGAAATAATTGTACCTCAAAAAACGTTCTTTGGATTCCCCAAGGAAACTATGGCTCTCACTTTTTCTGTGTCTAATTATACTCATGTCTCTGAGATAACATTACCCAACAAGTGAATATGATCAATCGAAATGTGGCATTTTGATATCATAGCATATAACTAATTCACTCTAAGTGTGCTCAGAACGATCTCAAGGTGTGTGGCATGGTCGTGTCAAGTGTGAGAGTACACCAAGATATCATCCATGAAGACAACCACGAAGGAATATAAGTATTGATGGAATACATGGTTCATCAGTGCCATAAAAACTATAGGCGTGTTCATGAGACCAAATAGCATAACCATATACCCATATAGACCATACCTGCTCTAGAAGGCTGTAAGAGGTATATAAAATGGTCTAATGCACATGTGATTGTAAACGGATCTCAATTAAATCATCGAGAACACCCAGGATCCGCGAAGCTGATCAAAGAGATCATCAATCCTAGGAAAGGGATATCAGTTTTTGATCATAAATTGGTTCAACATCTGATAATTCACACAAAGGCTGAGGGTACCGTCTAACTTATTCTTAAATAGGATTGGAAAACCCCAAGGAGATGTATTGAGTCAGATTAAACCCTTTGCATGCAACTCCTCCATCTGTTTCATTAGCTCATGCAAAACTGGTGTATCCATCCTATAATGAAGAATGGACACTGTTTCCACCCCCTAGAACATGCTGAATATAAAATTATACCTCATGCTATGGAGGAAAACTAGAAATGTCCCATGGAAAGACGTCCCTGAAATTATCCACCACTGGAGGAAAGTATAAGAGTGAAATCCCATGGTCATCTAGATATATAATGGAAATCTAGGTTGTAACTCCTCCCAACCCATGATGCTTGGGTCCCACTCTGCTCGGATGGACTTCCCATTGGCCCTTATGAATAAATGATACACCCTCTGGTGATGTGAAACTCACCCTGTGATGATAATAGTTGAAAAATGCCTCGAAGGGTACTGACCAGTCAATCCCCGGAATGAAATCATATCCTGTCATCTCTAAGACATTGAGGTCACATAGGATGTGACACCCACCAACCTCTATAGGGATATCCCCACACTGACGTACACTATCCATTATAGTCCCCAATAGAGTGTCTAGAATTAAGATATCAATAAAAGAAAAGATATTGAGACCAAGGATCTCCACCATAGAGATAGATATAATTTTATGGGATTTGCGTTTATCGAATAGAGTGGAAGCTAAAAATAAGGCTACTAAGATCATATCTCAAACGATAGAGGGTCTAGGATCCTGCTCATGTTGGGTCTTCTCCACTGCCAATGTCTGGCATGCTCCATGTCCTAGTGACCCAGCCTGACCACTCTGAGATGATTTTCCCTGATTTCATTGAATGACTGGCAACTGTCCATGAAGGCCATGACCTCCACCTCGGCCTGAATGGCCTGAAGAACTCTAATTCCTAGACTTGTGAGAAACTGGTGGTGCTTCTCTGGAACGCAGGGTCATAGAAGTACCCCTGTCACTATAAGATAGTGATAAGATCTGATAGAAGCACTGAATATGCTCTATATATCTGCAAGATCAGCACTCCACTATGTCTCTATGTCAATGTGGCCTTATATACCTGCTCCTCTGGAACTGGTATCACACCACCTAGCTACCAGAAGATGCATCCCGCCTACTCAGGTTTCCTTGTGAAGTCTCCCAATGGCGCATTCGGCTAACAATCGGTGGAATATTAACTCTGGATATTGAACTACCCTGGCTCACAGCTCCAGAATCCCTCATATTATGCTCCATGATCAGTTCCTGGTTGAATATAGAGGATATCAAAGTCAACATGGAGATGTTCACCTCCGATCAGATGTCGTGTCTAAGACCATCCTAAAACTTCCTTCCACAGAACGACTCATCACCTCCTTTAATAGGTGTGAAACACTGAAGCTTGGTAATGTGGGAGGAATAATCCATGGCAGAAAGAGTTCTCTAATCCAGACTCATAAACTCTCGGGCTCGATCGGCCCTCATGGTCTCTGGATAGAAGTAATTGTAGATGATGCCCCGAAAATCATCTGAAGCCATATTTTTCTGGCGTCCCACCTATGAGATCACATTACACCACCACATGAAGGAGTCTAAAATTATGTATGTAGTGATCTTTATCATCCTCTCTAGAGGTATCTCTAGATGCTTGAAGTTCTTCATTGCGGCTTCTAGCCATTTCTCTATAGCCTGGGGTCCTCCATCTCCTAAGAAAGTGGGAGGATGATGCTACTAAATGACCCACACAAAATTTTCCATCGATGGGGTAGGAGGCGGCGCTCCCTAAAATGTCTTCATCATCCTCATAGAGCCCTCCCCTAACTAAGCATTAGATCCTATGTAATGTATAATGGATGGTTCCAAGACTAGCAGGGTTGGAGGATCTATGGGACGTCCCTAATTTTCCATGTCTGGTGTCTGATCACCATCTGGTAGCTAGCGTACATCCAGAGGACGTCTCAGTTGCATGAATCTACAAGGTGAAGTGCACCCCTTATAACATTATTATCAAGGTATGAAAACTATAAGTGTATGGAGGGAACATGATAATGAAAGAATTCATGGTTTAAAAAACATGACCACATGATGTGTATAACCCCTACATGACGTGTTACCTTAATTCATTAACAAGGGTGTGTATTTATGCCAAAACTGGTCATGTAACACCCCAAACAAACAGAATGATCACATCACACATGGCGTGTACATGAATCCTCTTCCCCTACCAGAGTCATTCTACATGGTTAATCCACACAGCTATCCTAAGTCAACACTATATGGCATGTTCAAGATAGACATGGCGTGTACTAGACAATATTCATCGGCCCATGATGTTAGTGACATGGTTGGGGTCCTAGGATTACACTACACGGTGTGTATTCTAGGTTATTCCGAACTGTATGCCTTAGAAACTACTCCAGAATCCAGAAAAACACTAAAACAAACATTGAAAGTACCATGTTCTGATCTGTGAGGGCCCATACTCCCCATGAATCAAATAATGGCATCTGAAACATGTTATAACAAGGAATAAAGTCAATGACCCACCAAATTCCAGTCCATGAGGGCCCATAACACCTCAAGAACCAAATACTGAAATTCATTCAACAAAACCGTGAACTACCAATACACTATAAAAAAACGTATTCTTATCAAGGCATCTAATAGAATAGAATGTATATTACACACAACATGTATCACAACAATATTCAATCGCTAATGCATCCTAGATGGCATGGAAAGAAGGCAGGACATGTGATTTCTAGTAAGTGACTATATGAATCATGAGATGGAATACCCTTATCTCATCGAGTTGCGAAAGAAATAGAACCTCAATAGAATCAATGGAAACAATACAAAACAAGTGAATCACCAAGCAGTGAAATCAAATCAACTATAAATTGAAAATCTAGAAAAATTACAACAAAATTGGTAGATTGGATTTTCATTGAACATGGGTTATATACTCCTTGGAACTGCATATTTCCAAGTACATATTCTGTCCTATCCTATACTATAGGCTCCAAACAGAAATTCAAGAGAAAATAATTCCTTTGATACCAATTTCTAATGTCCCAATTCCGGAAGCCACTCAGAGGTGCCCCATACCCGAATGGTCACATGGCCTCATGTACATTTCCCCAAACACAAGAGGATGCTTAATATCAACGGGAGTCTTGGGTGTGATAATGGGGAAACTATGTCCTCATTAGAAGAGTAACAAATTATAAGTGATAAATGTGCAATAGTGGAAGCAGTAATAATCCTAATAAGCATAAGAAATGGATGACTGGAAAATAATAAACTGGATCACACACACACATATATATATATGAATGATTTATGATACATATGTCTAGGAATGAAGCCAAACAAATTAAAATGATGGAATACAACAATACTAATCTAATGTACAAACGGAAACATATAACAGATCGCCAGCTTCACAAGCCATAGCTTGGTCCCGTGCTCCCCAGCTCCATAGTGAATCAAGGATCTAAAGTTGAAGGGCGCTTTCCCTTGTCTATACCTGCAACAATATAATCTGTTTGGGCCCGAAAGTGAGTCCCAAACAGTGTGTGAGACTAAATCCTAGTAGGAAACCACCCAAAGATCTGTGCCTAATAGTCAGGGCACATATGGCAGTTATAAGTACAGAAAGTAGTAAACAATTAAGAACTCACCAGTACCAAATCCATATATCAAATAAGAGGTTAAACAAGCACATTAACTCTCTAGGAAGTACACATATCCAATCCACTCTGTTTTAGTTATAATAATATTTAAAGAGTCTATGCGGAAGCACTCTCAGTCAATTACCCTTATAGTCAAATGTAAATCCAAGAATCTCTGAGGAAGCTCGCATGGTCAATTCCCATTATAGTCTACAGCAGTCAAGGACTCTCTAAGGAATCTCACTCAGTCGATTATTCATATATCCCAGTGTAATTACATGACTCTCTTTGGAAGCTCACACGGTCTATTCCACATACAATATAAATAATTCAAGGAATCTCTGAGGATGCTCACTCGGCTAATTCCCCATATAGCCCAATGTTGTCCTAGGATCTCTGAGGAATCTCACTCGGTCAATTCCCCTTATAGCCAAATGTGTATCCAAGGATCTCTGAGGAAGATAACATAGTCAATTTACTCATATAGTCTAATGTGCTCAATGACTCTCTGAGAAATCACTTGGTCAATTCCCCTTATAGTCTACTACACTGGGTTCTCACGACCTTGTGTAGTTCAATGAGCATAGAAAATCCAATGAAGCCAAGGTAAACCTCGGAATTACTTGGCTAATAGTCTACAACATAATAAGAATGTCAGATATCAATCACACCATCCAACAACTAGGCATGAAAAAACATGGCAGCCTAATAGGCTAAGCAGAGCACAATGGTCATAGAGAAAACATGTATTGGGAACACCTCCAAAGCATGGCTATCAACACATTTTACATACAATTATCCTCTACTCGCACACAAATAGCAAAGCAGTCAAATAAATGGGTTAACACCGTAAACAAACTATACCCCCTTCATTGGTATTAGCGATTTTGCACATATAATTCAAAGACATTCAACTGAATGGCACAAACCACCATCCTCTTAGGGTTTGGCGAAATCAACCCTTCACCAAAACACGCTCCAATACGGGTGAATTCCTACTCAAAACCACTTCAAAAACCCATCCCTAGCATCAAAAAGCTCAACCATTAACACACAAAGGAAACACAACCCTGGATCTACATACAGTCCTTGTAGATCTAGGAAACTAAGAGAGAGAGAGAGAGAGGGATAACCCTAACCAAAACCTTAATGAACCAAAAGAGGGGCATACCTAAAGAGAACCACCTTTGATCCACCATAGAAACCCCTTCGATTTGCCTCCAAAATGAGATAAGGATATACCCAACCATTGGAAACTGGATCTCACGCTTGAGACACTAGTAGGAGGATGAATGGGGGATGAATGTGAAATCCCAAGTGGAATGAGACTTAAAAACCCAAACATTATGTGGACGCATCGTTACCCTGCACGGTTTGGAAAACTGTGTGCCAACCATGTTGTTGCCACTGTCTCACCCAGGGACATCACACGACTTTCCATCATGGCCTAAAGAAACCGTGTTCCACCCATAAGGAGCCCATTGTCAAGGGTGCACTATTTTCTAGGCTGACCGCACAGTTTTTTTAGACCATGAACCAACTATGCGTCGGTGTACGACATCCAAAAAATTAAAAGTTTTCCACAGAAAAGTCCAAACATAACTAGGAATCCTCCCAGAGGTGCCCCATACCTAGTTGGTCATATGGACTCAAGCGCATTTCCTCGAACTCCAGAGATTTCCGACTAGCATAGAGGGCCTATATAGTGAGAATGGGGAAACTATTCCCTCATTGGCATAGTAACACAAGAAAATTAATCATCATGGAATAACAGATGTAGTAATAATCCATAAAAAAGTAAATAGTGGAAGACTTTAAAATAATAAACTTGAGAACACACACATATATATGAATGATGCATGATACATATTTCTAGGAAAGTAGCCAAATAAATTACAATTTTGGAATACAACAGTACTAAACTAAAGTACCAAAAAAACTGATAAAAGCTCCACTACATTGCAAGCCATAGCATGGTCACATGCTCCCCAACTCCATAGTCAATCAAGAACATGAAGTATAATGATGATTTCCCTTGTCAATACCTATAACAATATAATCTATTTTGTCCCAAAAGCATGGCCCAAACATGGTGTGAGACTAAATCAAAGTCAAAAACCACCCAAATATCTGTGCCTAACAGTCAGTGAATATATGGAAGGTATATGTACAGAATGTGGAAAACAAGGTTGTACTCAACAGTAACAATTCCATATATCAAATAAGAAGCTAAACAAGGAAGGTAACCCTCTGGGAAGTACACACAGCCTATCCCCTCTGGTTTAGTTATAGGAATATGTAAAGGCTATCTGAAGAAGCACTCTCAGTCAATTCCATCTTATAGTCAAAAGAAAATCAAAGACTCTATGAGGAATCTCTCGCAGTCAATTCCCTTACAGTCTAAATTAGTCAAGGACTCTCTGAGGAAGGTCACTCTATTAATTCTTCTTTTAGCCCCAAGTAATTCAAAGACTCTTAAAGGATGCTCACTCGGTCAATTCCCATTATAGTCTAAAGAAGTCAAGGACTTTATAAGGAAGCTCACTCAGTCAATTCCCCTTATAGCCCCAAGTCATCCTAGGATCTCTGGGGAAGCTCACTGGGTCAATTCCCCTTATATCCCAAAGTGGTTCAAAAACTCTCTAAGGAAGATCACTCGGTCAATTCCCCCTTATTGTCTAAACAGCTCAAAGACTCTCTGGGGAAGCTCACATGGTCAATTCCTCTTATAGTCTACTACACCAGGTTCTCATTTCCCTGAGGCGGTCCATGAGCATAGAAAAGAAAAAAAGGCAAAGGTAAACCTCATAATTTCATGGCTAACAGTCTACAACATAACAAGCATGTCATTTATCAATCACACCATCCTAAAACTAGGCATGGGAAAACGTGGAATCATAACAGGCTAAGAAGAGCACAAGGGTCATAGAGGAAACATGTATGGGAAACACCTCCAAATCATAGGAATCAAAACTATTCACATACAATTAACCTCTACTCACACACACCTGCAAAGCAGGAAAATAACAGGGATATAACAAAAAACTCACAATACCCTATTCATGGGTATTGGTGATTTTTCACATATAATTCAAAGACTTTAAGTTGAATGGAACAAAAAACCTACATCTTAGAGTTTTGAGAAATCAACCATTTTCCAAAATGCACTCCAATCATGGTGAACACCTTCTCGAAACCACCTCAAAAATCCTTCCCAAGCATAAAAAAGCTCAACCATTAACCCAAAATGGAAACACAACCCTAGATATACATGAATCCATTGTTTTTCTAGTAAACATAGAAAGGGAGAGGGATAACCCTAACCAAAACCTCAAAGAACCAAAAGAGGGACTTACCCATGGAGAATAGCCTTCAATTCACCAAGAAATCCCTTTGATTTGCCTCCAAAATGAGCTAAGGAGTTCCCCCAACCACTGGAAACCATAAAACACGCGTGAACCATGAGTAGGAGGAAGAATGAGGGAAGAATGGGAAATACTGAGTGGCCTAGGACTTAAAAACAAAACATTAAGTGGATGCACGTTTACCCCGCATGGTTTGGAAAACCGTATGCCAACCTTGAGGTTTCCACTATCTCACCCAGGGAAATCGCACAACATGCTCGTACGGTCTGAACAAATATTGTGCCACTCATGTGAGGCCCACTGTCAAGGGTTCATGGTTTCTTGGGTTGGCCACATGGTTTTTTCAGACCGTGTGCCAGTCTTCCACCCCTACACAATGTCCAAAACATTACAAGTTTTCTTTAGAAAAGTTCAGACTTCACCCAACCTAATAAAAGGCAACATACCCAAAAAGAAGGTTCAAGTTCTTACATCAAACAAGTTATGTATGAGGGAAAGTTGTTTTAAAGGGATGTACATTACATGTATGGGATTGAACATAGTGTGCAACGACACCTTATAACCTATAAGTGTATTCTTTATACACACCTCTATTTCTGTATCACAATAAATAGTGCATATAGGTCCCACATTGTTAGTCATAGCCACTGGGGGCATTATGAAGTTCCCTTGGTTGTTCCAATTTTCATGTGGCCTTATCATGTACCTAGACATAGTTGTGTAATAATGCATGCTTATGTACTCCTAGAGTACACAATGTTTCCTCCTACATGGACTCTAATATATATACATCTGGTGTACAAATTTTCCACCCAAGGAGGGTAAGATGGTCTATAGGTCCACCTACATAGTGTGTGATATTGATCTATGATTCAAACTGTAGCCATCATGGATATCAAAAAACACATACAATGTGTTCATCCTTAGTACATGGTTTGTATTCCCAGTATCTACAAAATCTATTGAACATCCCGTGGTTATCCATATCATTCATCGTTGTGTTTCATTTTTTCAACAAACTACATGAAAATGGTGGTAGAAAACATTCTCTTTCAATTTCATCCCTCTAGTGGTAAGAAATTGTAATTTTGTGATTCCATGAAATCTGTCAATGTTATGTCTCTTACATTTTCCATTACTGCTCAATCATGTAACCTCTTACATTATCATTTCTATTAAAAATAAAATTTATTCTGTTATCCATCCAATCCATATTCAAATAAGAAATATATTAATATCATGTGAATTTGTCACACATATGGGGGTTCTTTCAGGTTAAAAGCCTCATGGGAATGTTGAACGATGACCCTATAAGCTAACATTGATGAACATGATTAATATATAATGATAAATAAAAAAAAGTGATTCAATAATTATACACTAATTTTTTCCAATAATAATTAATCGATTTTTAACATGGGGGATTAAATGTGAAATATGGACAATTTATTAAATTAAAAAATGGAAATAAAGCATATATAAAGGGTCTAAAATATTCAATAATATATTATGATTTTAAATTTATTCATTAAAAATTAAATTATTATGTTGAAAATTGAAAATTGAAGAGTACCACCTTGATTATGGATCAGTTGTTGGACATGAATGTGTTCTCCAATGATGGAGAATATTAGTTTTATACTATCTCTCTCAATCAACGTTGATCCAATACTTGTTCTACATTCAATTATGACTCGTGAAAAAATAATTCCATACTAATTATCTATGATATATCAAGGGATATGTGGTAATCCCTTTTTAATATATTTTTATATGGTATTTATAAAATATTGAATAATGTCATTTAACAATAAAAAATATTAATTATGTATTTTAAAAAAATGCTTCTGGTAAATGATGCATCAACTAGACATCTAGGTCTAACTATCCTTAGGTCACACCTTGGATAACCCCAAACATTGGAATCATCAACGATGTGAAAATTCTAATTTGAAACTACTTTCCAAAGAAATTCCATTATTTTTGGAAAACAATATTTTCCTAAAAAAATATATTAAATAACATTATAATATCAAACATATGGTTACCTATGCCTAGAGTCTAGCATATTCTTAGGACCAAAATATGAATATATTTTTTAATATATTTCAACATAGTACAAGGAAAAAATAGAGTCTCTATAGCACAAACATAAGTTGTAGTTCCTGGTGATTGTTTCACAAACCATTCATCTATCTCTCAATTTTAATTTGATTTGGGGTTCTCACTTAAAGTGTATTTTTATCCACTCCTTAGAGATCAATTATTTTGTGTATTCATTCAATATATTTTGGTCAATGGTATAATCTACGTATTCTCTTTTATTTTTTTATATCTCAATCCACCCACTTCACCATTCATTCTTTTGGTAGTTTCAATCAATCATTCATAATATTTTTTTTAGTGTGGGTTTGGGGTGACTTCTTTTCTGGGATAAATCTCTTGTAGATGGGGTGATCATGATCTATATCATTATTCCATTCTCATTAATATAAAATTTATTATATTATATTATGGTAATCTTTACATGTTCAATTTAATTACATGTATTATTTAATTTTGAAATGTTTTCTCAAATTTATTTTAGTTTTAATTAACCTAAAAATTATTTACCAAGATTAATAATGGCTTGTGTCATGTTCACACATAGATGATTGATTCCATCAAAACAGTGTTTTGATAGGTTTACAAGATTGAATTCAATATATTTTGTGTTTGTTAGCATTCCTTTTGATGTTATGTATTATCAATTTTTATGGATCAAAATTGGTATATTACATATAGAATGAAAAATTATATTAATTTAATTACTATTTTATTGATTATTCACATTAAAATAATAAGATGTGTTTTATAATTTTGTGGAAATAAATTTTATGCAATGAACATATATAATTAGAATTGACTTACTAGAAAATAATTTTTTATTTGATTTTCGAAATCCTCTTTTTGGTGAGCGGGAACCGGACCAACACGAGATTACTGAAAGCCCAAATTCAAAGAACCGTTAAAAAGAAATACACATTTGATTCAAAATTCAAACTGCCATGACACAATGCCTCGAGACTCAGATCCTCGAACCTCGAGCCTCCTCTAGATGCAACCCTTCCATCAGACCACCTCTCCTTCAACATTATCTCCTTCGTCAGATATCATGGGAATGTACCCACCAGCCATCAATGTTGCATCTTCATACATCAATACAGAAAAAACCCACCACCCTTGTCGTCGTCCATACTCCAACATTCCATCTTCTGTATCTGAAGTCCATCGCCAACAACATCACTTCATCATCGCCTGAATCACCATATGAGGAAGAAACGCCGAACAAACAGTGAACCAGAAATAGAACCACATAATCAGAACAATGATGGTCAAACGATCAACATCCACTGCAGAAAACATTGTCGCTCCAGGAATACCGACTACCTCCTTTCGCACATCAAAAAATCTCGCTGTTTCCATTTCCAAGACATGCAATAGAACCAAAAGTCCTTCACAATACCGAAGAACAGGTCACCCAACTAGAAACATGATCTCAGACAACCACGAATCTAACAGAAGACCAAATCACAGCCAAATCGCTGATGCACGAATGAAGCACCATGAACCGAAACACTTACAAAAGAAAAAATGATTGCAAAAAAAACAAAAGTCAGAGAAACATCACCATTCCGCTGGGAGGAAAATCGCTGCAAATCAGATCTCGTCGTCACCGTCCGAGTCACTGGTGAAGAACATTGCAACCTCCCACCGCACACGCTAGGGATGAGACATCAAATTTAATGCCTCAAGAGCTAGATCTCGGCCACTGGCTAACACCACCCTGCCATGAGAAACCCTATCCATCTTAGGAGAATTTGGGAATGAAGTGGCTAGCATTGGATAAAATTGATTGGGAAACTGAGTCCACGAAGTCACCGATGCCACTGCAATAGAAGACCACCACCCTATCTTACCGAGAGTGAAGGAGGGTTACAATGATCCAGATGAGGAAAGAGGCGCCAGCGAGGGAAAACCTAGCTCTCGTTGTGCCCCTTACGGGCACATCACAGTCGTATAATTAGAATTATTCTTATATGAGACTAATAAACTAGGAAAATAATTTGAATCCAATTAATTATTATTGTTGATAATAATTAATAATTAATGTTAATTAGGTTGGTACATTTCTATATTTTTTAAAATTGGATTCAATTCTATAAGGATAATTAACTTTTGATAGATTGTAATATCATGACTCTATTGGGTTCTATTGGTTCGAACCCATGAATAATTAGTTGGTTAATTCATGATGGAATAAAAACATGTTTTTTGATAAATATAATTTCTAGGGACTGATTTTATTGAATCATTGAGGAGGTTTAGTGTGTTCTAATTGGATCATTGAGAGGACATTTTGTGTGAATTCTAGATATCTTGATTTAGGTCCTATATTTCTAAATAGACAATGTCTATTTTCATTATCATTGTGATGTTTTATATAATTAATATTATCTTAATGATGTGATTGGATACAAGTTTGTATGATCTCGGCACAACTTATGTGATATGGGTTGGGGAGCCCTGGATGAAGTGGCAGCAGACGACGCATTTGATGGAAATCTGAATTACGATATGAATGTTGTTGTTTTGGATGAAAATGAAGATGATTCAAGGGGATGAATTTGGGATTTACAATTTATTTGATAATTATGTATTCACACATGAAATTAATATTATTAATAGTCAATGGATGTGTATATTTTATAATCTATATTATTTTTTCCACTGCTTGATGAAGTTGGTTGTTCATAGTTGTCTGATTCCACTTTATGGTAAATTATGATGATTTTCTTATAGAAAACAGAATATGGAAATATGATAACAATGAATAAATAAATCATAATATATCAGGTAAGTGTTTTTGAAATAGAAATGGTGATTTTATCTTAATAACGAGAAACTAAATACTCGATTTAGAATATTCTTGCAGTTAATAGACATTACGATTGTGGTCATTGAATATATCATAATAAAATATTATTGGTTTCTTTAATGTAAAAAAATTTATTTAGGAATGGATTCCATAAAAAGTAAAGTATTAATTAATATATCTTCTATAACACATTTGAGTGTACATTATAACTAGTCCCTCTAAATGGATGCTGAGAATCTGAGAGATGATAACAATAGTTGATCTTAGGACTAGGTTATTCTCGAATCATTTTTTTGAGATATATTATAGGTTATATGATTTTTTATTTTTTATTATACCCTAACCATGTTAGTTATGAAGAATGAATACTAGAGGAATCTAAGAGTGTTTTGTTTTTCAAAATCCTAGTGGTATGATGGATTTATGACATCTCACATATGACCATGATCTCATTTCATTGTAGTTACATGTGAATGTTTTCATTACTGTTAGTTCCATATCTAGGGGTATATATGAATCATGTTTTATGTAGCTATTTCACACATATGTATTTCAGGATATAGTACCCAAGGATTATTATTGGTATGAGCTGTATGGTCTGTCATTATTTGAGGTACAAACAAGGTGCCTAGTTGTGAAGGATATAGATATAACACTTGATATATGATACAAGTACTATGGGATATTGTAGATTTCATGATCTATATTGTTATGATATTTCTAATGTTGGATTGGATGACTTGATGGTGTAATGGATGAGGTACATATTTTTAATCGATGAATTGGTTTCTTCAAGATGGGTTATTTTGGATAGAGATGGCTTCAGATGTAGGATGTTAGGGAAAGAAACGTACAAATGAGAAGATGGTAGAAGGAAACATGTTCTGTTTCATTTATATATTATATTTTCTGTTGTATGTTATAATAATTTAGAGATACCCATGGTGATTCTTGGAACATTTATTACCTTTTTAGGTATCAAGTATGTTTTACTATTTTTCACTATTAATTTTCATGATATCTTTTTTTTCCTATGAGAGGATCCAAGTAGGAACTTATTGAGTATACCACTATGCTAAGCCTATATATATTTATAATCACTTTTTATGGTCATCCAACGAATATTTCTGATCTTGAAGGATATTATGATCTCATAGCTTTGCCAGATTTTTTTGGGAATCATGTCATCTTCTCTATTGGCCATTTGATACACATATTTTTTCAATCTATTTATTGCATTATATGAAATTACGTTTTTCTCATGATATTTTTTTTATTAATTTATTTGGTGTTTCATATTGGTGTATCCATCTTATCTCTCCCTCCTTCTTTTTATTGTGTAATTACATTCATTGTATAATTAGTATACCCTTAGTACTAGTCACAATCGCATGCCCTTCTATATGTGTTACTAATGTAATCGTTACCTCCCATTCTCATTTCTAGCATAGGAGAAGTACAATTTGGGGGAGGGGTCATAAGATAATCATTATAAAAGGAATAATTTGTGTAATCAAGTTGAACCATCAAAAGAAAAACATATTATTGGAACAAAATTTATTTACATAAATTGTAAAACACTATAAAATCTATAAATTATAATTTTTAACTTCTTCCAATGATTTTTCAATAATATGTAATATTTTTTAAAAAATATTGTTCATTTATAGATAATATTGAATCTACCATAAATTTTATATCTCCTATTTCATTTTTATTATTTAAATTATGTCCACAATATATTTAATATTTTTTAATAAATGGTTTTATTTATAAAATGATTAATTTTAATTAGTGAAAATGTTTTGAACATGAAAAATACCATTCTCATTAATTTACATAATCAAAATCAAAATATATTCTTAAAAAAGGCACAATATTTTTATTAATTTTTGTCTCAATTACTTTTGAATATTATCATTGTTTATAGAAACGTATATTCTTTGTCTTATATTATAAATATTTATGATGACATTTATATTAGTGTCATTTATAATGACAATATATTTTTGGTTCAGAACATCAAATTTGTTATAAATTATTATCAAATGTAATAAAAATTTATTTATAAAAATGATTTAAAGAGAGAATTCATGTTTTTCATAGTTGTTAAAAAATATTCATTTATGGATTGAATATATGTTATTCAGTTTAAATATTCAATTCAGTTATTTATATTTTTTATACATTCAAGAAATTTTTTAGAAACAGAATTGGTAATAATTGTAAATTGGATTTATATTAATCTTGAAAATTAGTTGACGATAAACAATTTTGGGGAATGATTGGTATATGAATTAATTTAAATATTTATAGTCCAGATATTATGTTTATTTTATATATGACTTTCAGATTTTAGATAAACCCTAAATATTCTCACTTAATGATTGATAGATTAATTAATATATATATGAAATGGTTAGTAAATTATGTATTTTTTTATTATCGATATAATTATTTTGGTTGTTATCTATTTTGAATCGGATTTTAGAGGATAATTAATTGAATGAAAAAATACAATAATATTGTGTTATTTTCTTTGTAAAATTTAATTTTCCAAGAACACAATGAGTAAATTATTATAATATTTATCAATTGATGAAATAATGTTTATATATTCTAATTGTTATTTTGATCCTTGTTTTGTGGAGTAATAAATAATTGTTCTATTATTAATCATTGAGTGGATTTTATAGGTTATTGAATGAGTATTTATTTGGAATGGTCATGTCATTAACAAGAGAAAGTGTTTTTTCTATATTTAAAGCAATTGAGATCATGCCGGATGACTACTGTGGGTCCTATATTGGACATACAGAATGGGGAAATCCCTATGGATTTTATGGGGGATCCATTATATTTTGTAAGGATTCATATTTATGACATTGACACTTTGATAAAAAGGAAACTAGATCGGCTTATTAACTGGACAAATAACTTCTTATCTTTCAGAGGAATAACAACACTGATTAATAGAATTCTTCTGGTCACTCATATCCATTCCATGTCTTCAGTAAATGCTACCAAGGAGGTGATCAAAAATATTGATAGAATTCGTGAAAACATTATATGGGATCCTATGGCCGATGGTAAGCGAAAAAGGGTGTTATGTGGTGGGATGGAATGCCTTGTGTATGATGGTGGGATTAGCATCCACAGCCCAGAATTTATTCTTATCAGAATACATGAAAATATATAATGGACGTTTTCGAATGTTCCATGTCATAGGGGAGAACTATTCATAGTAACTCATTGGGAAAAATTATTTTCTTATAAAAACATGAAACTCTATTCTAGACTGGTATTGGTTCATCTTTTAGTACACATTAGCCATATTATTGTTATCATGTTGGGAAGGGTGATATCATGTTTTTCCACAACAACTATAGTGGTGAGTTAATCTGGAACCAAAGAAATATGAAAACAATATTATCCTTCAATGAAGCCTTCTAATACCCAAATTTTACTAATTATGTATTTCAAAGGTATCAATAGGATTTTTTCATCCCCATCCTGTTATCCTCCAAATCAGATAAGTTTTTCTTTTACAACATCTCCTTCTAGATCCTTCACGATGAGGGAACAATCTAGTGCCCATACCATATTAGATCCTATGAATGCATAGAATAATATACCCCCATGTCATGGATATTCCCAAGAAATATAACTTCATATCTTGAGGAATCTACACTGGAGTTTTCCATACTGATGAAAATGCTAAACAATATGGGATTTGTGTTGTTTCCATATGTGTTTTTTAAAATTAGAATAATGAAGAAGGCTTTGAACATCTTTACATTGGTAGAATATGGGATCATGAAGTATTGTATTATATTTGTGAGTTCAGTATAGTTTCATCTCCAATTATGGACAATCATTAATTCCTTGTCCACAGGTATGATAGATTAGGAATGGGAGGTATCCAAAGAGTTGCATGTATAATGATATTACAGGTAGGTTACTAGTGCCTACGGAAAGAGAGGAAGAAGAGAATTTACATGGGAACAATCTCAACTAGTGGCTGATTATAATCTGGATAAAAAATCTTCACACTGATATTGTAAGTGACATAGAAAATTTAGAAGAAGGTGACTTCGTTTCCAAGGATTGTTAGCACTCAGGAAGCTGGGTCTTTTTTCAATCACCTGGGCGACTGGGTTTGTTGGAACTCCCTATCAAGGGGCTTGAAACATAACAGTAATGGATCATGTGTTTCTAGTAGGATCTGTGGAGGTGGTATTATATATGACTATTATAGTTTAACTATCCAATAAAATTCTTATATGGTTGGTGAAAGGTAACTCAATTTATGCTGAGGTGATGGCCATGCTCATTGGAGAGATTTTTTTCTTGTAATGAAATTGATAGATCACTAAAGCTGAAATAGATTCTACAGTATTACATAATGTTATTCAGGTAAAAGGTTTAATTTCTTGGTTTATCTATCATATCATTAGAAAATAATAAATCATAATTATAGTTAATATCAATGTTTATCATATTGGTTGGGAGGGTAACCAGGATGCATACTACTTAGCCTTGATTTTCCGTTATGTTCCAGATAGATTGTTTTTCCATTACATGAATTTTTTTAATCTAGATGGTTTAAATATCAGTAGAGGCGATTCCCTTGGTCACCAATAATTTAGGTTCCCTTGATTATTACACTTTATTTGGTATATATAGGTGGGCCTTGTATTTATGCTACACTCTTCCTTTCATTTAATAAATAATAACATGATGATGGTGGTGGTGATGTTTTATTTAATAAGATACCCAATAATTCTAATAACAGATTATCTATTTTAATTGATAACAATTCATTTTAATATTTTGTATCTAAACATATAGATGACTGATTTTATTTAATTAGAGATAATGTAAATAATGGTAATATATGTTTTAAATTATTTTCAAATACTAATCTATTAGGTGATATCATTAATAAAACATTGATATAATGAAATTTGATAACATTATGTAAAAATATTTTATTATGGATGTCTCTAATGAGTAAAATATATATATATATATCAATTTTATTTATTCATTTGGTCTGTATGGAGAGGTAAGTTTCATTTTTTAACTACATAATTAATTACAATTTCAATTATCGTCTTCATTTCCACTCGATTAATTTAGAATTAGTAAATTTTGTAAAATAATGGAAAGTAGTTCCAAAAAATGTCATTCCACCCTTTGATATTATATCTAATTTTGTATATGAGAATAAAATTTTATATTTTTAGATTATGAACAATATATAATGGTGTTATTATATGGTTTACTAACATATTATAATTTTGTGGTCATTTTTAATTCATTGAAAATATGTTATGAATTATTTGATTTTCGTTTAATCATTTTAGGGGAAAAATTTTGTTCTCTGATAGTTTTTGATATAGAAGGGGTTTTTAATAATTTATATGGATATTATTTCAAATATTAACATAAAATTTTTGGTAATTCTATCCATTATTTACGGATATTCTCAAATATTTTTTGATTATTTACTATTAGTATCCACTCGTAGAAATTATGTATTTAGGTTGAGAAATTTCAATTAAATATTTTGATATTTAGTTCTTCTATATAATTATAAAATATATTTTCCATGTAAATTTTGAAATAATAAAATATTATATCTCATATTTATTATATTTATCATCTTATTATTATATTTTAGTTTTAAAAAAATGATTTTCATCTACAATATGATAGATTATATTATGTCTACTTATTTTTTAATCATTTCTTGATATTCAAAATATGATAGTTGTTTACAATATAATTGGTTTTCTTATTATAAAATTGGGGTTTTATTGAATTGAAACATCCCACGTTTTTTACATAACATAGTTTTATTTTTATAATTATAAATTAATTCTTAACAATAAATAATTTTTTAATAGAAATAATGGATTCACATTTATTGAATCTTTTACTTCTTCATTAAAAAAATTATCATTAATATTTATCTTTCCATTATAATATTTTTTCAATTCATTTATGTCAAATTTATATTTTTTTCAATAAATTATATATGTATTTTCCCTTTAATAATTTTACTCATAAACCATATAAATCCATAAAATGTTCCCCTTTATGTTTTTTATTTTTTAAGGTAATATATATTACAGAGCCTCACAATGTACCCTATAGTGGTGATTTTTTTAGCAATGTTGTGTTGTATGAAAAAATAAAAAAAATTAGAATATACACTATAGATAAATGAACATTAAAATAATACTTAAAAAATAATATTAAAAAAATATGTAATTATATGTCTAAATTTTATCTTATGAAATTCCCTTTAAAATGATATTTTAATATCTTATTATATTTCCTATCTTATAAAAATTCAATCAAAAAAAATTTGTATCTAATGAAAAAAAATTATATTATATGCTCAAATATATTATAAACTGAAAATTGTATCTTAAAAATATATATATTATGTATCATTATGTCTTACAAGAACATTGTCTATTATAAAAAATAATAATTTGAAAATGAATATTTCAAAAGGATGTATCATTTGGTTGTTATATTTAATTAAATATATTATTTAAAAGAATATTCATAATTTATTATCAATATATTATGATTTTCAAATTTCAATGATTTAAAAATTATTTTTATGAAAATTATGGTAGTTTGAATATGTATTAAAAGGTGAATATTGTGGACTTTACATCCATGTTTTGAATGATGCTCAAGTGGTTCATTATCCCAACATTAATAATTAATAAAAATCAATTTAATCTAATTTTATTAATAATAAATACATTTATCTAATTAATTGTCATATTGTTATTATTATAGTTTTAATAATTCAAACAATGGTATAATTCATTTTTTGTACTAAATTATTCCAATTAAAGAGGAATAATAAGTTATTTACATTAAAAATATCTATTTCAGTATTCTAAATCACTAAAAATGAATCAAATTTTAAGTCATGTGTGAACTATATTAAAACTAATGGAATAACCTCAATGATGAATTTTTGATTTAGGATTAATATAATAATAAAGCATATAATTATTATATTGAACCAGACCAATATAAATTACTATCTTGGTTTATTAATTTTGTTAACATTAAATCATTAATGAAAATTTATTTACACTCATAAGAAAAATATTTATAAAATTTTGGTGCGATGTACATTTATGAATTAACTAAGATCATGGTAATTTAACACACTATGATATATTAAAATTTCAATAATTTTAAAAAAAATTATATGATTAAATAATAAATAATAAATTTGACGAATTTCAGGATATTTAAACCAGAGAAGAAATGTGTTTCTATGAAATATTTTTATGTAATGAAAAAGAAACGAACAATGGGTTTTATTTATAATTTTTCGTGATAATAATCCAATATCTGGATACAATATTGATAAATAATCTCTAAATATATATTAAAATATGGAAATTAAAATTTGGAATTATATATTCATTCACAATTACTAAATTATATAAAATATTTTGAAATTTCATTTTCATAACAACATATAGAATTTATAAGATGATGGAACTCAATTTAGTTAAGGAAATGTGCAAAAAATAGATAAATAAAATCATGCTATTTATCATAGTGTCTAACAGGATGATTATAAAGCATATTGACATTATCTATAAAAAAATTCAACGAAAATTTATATTAATATATATTCAATATAGATAAATTTGTTAAATTAATACTCCAAGAAATATATTTGATATTGAATACATTTCATTGTCTTGGATGTACACCATGAAAAAAATAGACCCCCAAGAAACACTATAATGAGAAAGTAACGATTGAGAAAGATTTTACATGTGAATAATTATTTGAAGAATAAATTAATTAATTTATAAATTATTATAAATTCATATTATTTAATTTATCAAAATCACTCCAAATCAATATTTCCTGTCAAAAGTATTTATATAAGTATCATAAATGAATAATTTCCACCGTCACATTATTTAGCAACACATTTCAAATGGTTATGAGATTTCAAGAATAGAATTTTCCAATATCTACTAATAAAAAAATAGAATGTATTATAGAATAATAATTTATAAATTTGAGACTCTCAAATACATTTATAATATAATTTTTTTGAGACTCATCATCTGGAAACAATCATGAGGATTATCCATTTTATTGAATACATTGATCTTAAGATAAATTACATCCATAACAGAACACTCCATTATGTTTTGATATCTTCTTATGTTTTTCAAATATTTATATTTTTAATTATTAAAATTAATATTTATAATTAGACTATTTAAATTATCACATATAATTTTCATAATAAAAAATAAATATTAATTATATCAAAACATACTTTGTGGCCAATAGAATAAATAAATGCATGTATTTCTTCCATAAAATAATGTGGTTATGTTTATGAATATGAACTGGTTAAAATTTATAACCTTATATAAAAAATTACTGTATTCAATAATTCATTCATTTCTTCATATCCCATCCATTATTGAGGTATATTGTCTTACACAGAAAAATTAATATTGAATTGATTGTCATTTCTATTGGATCTCTCTAATTCTAGAATTATTAAATAGAACATGAAACTATATTATTTTCATTGTTTTATTTTATATGATGGATAATATGTTCATTAATTTTAAAAGAAATCATTTAAATTATTCAACTAGACCACATTCCATAAGATATATAATCATTTTTCTTATATAATAATTCATCTATATTTTGAAAGAAATATTCAAAAATAATTTTCATATACAGTCACACTATCATTATGAAAATAATTAACGTAAACAAGCAATGGTAGTGAATAAATATTCAAATAAAATTTTAAATTATTGTTATTATAAAAAATTCTATCTATGAAAATAAATGAATTATTCATTCACATTCAAGGTTGTATGTTATAAATAAAAATAAGGAGGATCGAATTACTATAATAGGTATGAGTTTTCCAAAAATGTTGTATACCATCATATGATAAGATCAATTTCAAATTATATATCTTATATAAAAAATCATGGAATTATATTATAAAGTTCAACCATGTTAATATACATATACGTTAAACTAAATATTTTCTCTTTCAATATATCTTATACGCGTTCTATCTCATTTTCATTCCATTTTATAGAAAAAAATATTATTTCAAGAAATAATTTCAAATAAATGTGTCACATAACCTTTATGGGTTCATGATATAGTTTTCTAGATTTATTATATCTCCATCCTCTTTTACCACATTGATTACACTACTAAATGATGTATTTTCCTTACAAAAAAACATTATTCATTGAAATCATGTAATTTATCAATGAAAATACATATAAATTAAATATATTTGTTTCAATATTACAATTTGTAAAATTTTTATCACATTTTTTAAGAATATATATGATAAGATTTAACAAAATAGAAAATATAACTATTAATGAATATAAACAGTATTTTCACAGAAATTAATTTTAACAAAATTTCATATTCTTCAATCCTATGCCAACCAGTTACCCCATAGAATTATAACACTATATTACATCATATAATTAATGAAAACCAAACTAATAATTACGATACAAAAACACTTAATGTTTATTTAGTACTCATTTACTGTAGGAATTAATATACATATATTATTATATTTAAAAAAAGAAAAATGATCAAATATAAAATCAACCTAACAACCATAATCTTGTCTCAATATAAATTATTACTCATAAAGTGGTTGAAATATTTTACCCTCATAAATAATTATTAGTATTAATGTAAATTATATTAATATTACTAGAGTATTATACATGAGTATGATGATAAATGATGGAAGAAACATAATAGGAACATTAAAAGAGTTCTCTCTACAATTCATTATTAATTTGAAAATATGAAAAAAATTTATTCCAAACACCATTTTGATCCTAATAAAAAATAATATATTTAAAATAAAATTATTATTCTAAAAAGAATATAGTTTTTAGAAAAAAAATACCATAAGAATAATATTTATTTAAAAAAGGATAATTGTTGAGGTACATCAGAAATTTAAATATAATCTTTTTTCATGAGAAAAAAATTAAAAAAGAAAAATATTTATGTAACTAATGTCAAAAATTTAAAATTTAAAATATTAAATGAATAATATATATGAAAAAAATATTAAATATCTAGTAGTTATTCATGCATTTTAATTATATAATTCATTTTAACCGAATAATATAATGAAAATTTTAAATTATGTAAAAAATGTTGTTAATTATTTTATGAACTAATTTTTGAAATAAAAATTAATTTATATATATATTTAAATAATATTTTCACAATATTTAAATATTTAATTAAATAAATGAAATATAATTTTTCAAATAATTATGAAATTTATAGAAAATATTATCAAAAATATATATGACTATAATTTTTTTTTTAAAATTTATGTTAAAAATTTAGTGGAATATAATTAAATTTATTTGTTAATATTTCCACGTAATAGAAAATCATGGAACATTACATTGTAAAATTTGATGTATAAAAGGAATAAGGATTTAGTTTCGGTGTAAAATTTGGAGATAGACATTTTTTTAATCTTAAATAAACCATGATGTTGTTTATAAAAAAATCATGATTGTGGTTCCCCTATAATGTATTTTGATTTCATAATTATAGGATTTTCCTAGAATTATATTGAAATACAGTATGACATTGTTAGAGAAAATATATTTTTCCCATATTGTTACATTGTGTATTATTTTTTATTTCTTCTGTTTAAAATATAGAAGTCATTACATTATGTTTTTTCATTATGGTATGGTGAAATTTTTTCCTATTGACAAAATATTCATTATTTTTTATATAATGGTCTGTAAAATGAGGTAATGTTACACAAATAATGGTACTTATACCACATCGTAGAATTAATTAAACATAAAATTATAATGAAAATATATTGTGATATTTAAAGAGTGTATGTATATAATTCATACATTTATTAGACCTTGTTTGTCCAACAGTAACCATAATGTGTTTTTGGCCACAACATCATGATTTTTGGAATTTATTATTTTCTATATTTACAAATCATCCACCATATCTATCATTTTGTTTGTCTATCACCCTTTTATCCATAACTGGTAGAAGGTTCTTCATTTTAAGAATTTAATTTTATTTGGTGGATATTTCAATTTCTATCCTCCTGTGATATAACATTCATGATATTTTTGTACATTTCAATTATTTCACAAATTTCACCTATTAATCCATCCCAATGGGTCGAGGTCAGTGTATAATATTAAAACACAATATTTATATGCAATTGGAGATACTGTTAAAGGGATATTTTTTATGATTTATTATAGGAATGTATAATATACATATTTTTATTAGAAGATTTATCACAAAAATAGAATATGTTATGAAATAATTAATAATTATCAACATGATTCGGTCAACTAAAACAAATTATGGAAAAATGAATATCATGATAAAGAAATATTGTGTTTTTAATTATTTTGAATCAAAAGTAAAATCATTGAGTAGGAAATCAAGGGAGATATACACATTATTAATGATCATTTTAAGTGAGTAACAATAAAATTTAGAAGAATTGATAAATATCCTTTAATTTATTTACATATAAAATTTATTACATAAATTCATTAAGAATAAACATTTTATCCAATGTTTATTAATTTTTATATTAAATAATATAATTATAATGAAATTCATATTTTTTAATTTTAGATTATATTTTTACATTATAATTGAATAAATTGAAATTATGTTATAATTAAACAGTAGATATATTTTTATATATTTTTCTACATGTCCAAAAGCCCAGATGATACAGGAAATGACTCCATTAGAAAATTAATATAATAAATGGATGTGACATCCAATAAAAAATCATTTTCTACTACCATTGAAAACAAAATATTGTAATTTTATTATCAATGAAGTGATGACTAGGATAATTTTAATCCAATAAATTATTATTATTATTATTATGTTCACTACATACTATTAAATTTGATTTTAAATTATAAACCAAAATTCAAAATTCACCTAGCGACTTATTATAGGATATTATATGGGTTAATAATTCTCATCAGAGAATCATCAATATTATTAATAACTATTAGAACAAATTTTAATGTTGAAACAAAGTATCTTGGGGAAATATCATTTATCATAGATTGTCTTGGAAGAAATTATGTATCGATTAAACAAATGGTTCCATATTATTATGTTATTGAAATTTAATCAATGTAATATTGAATTATGAATTATAGTTATAAATATATAAAAAGTTAAACTAAATTATGAAAGAATATTTTGATACATTCAATAGTGTTGATGTAGTGATATATCTTTTTATTTATAATTATATATATAATATAATTTTAAACTGGTATAATTGTGAGTCATAAGGTTTCAACATGTGACATATAATATGATATTTATAGAATAATCAAATGTTACATTATTTCACTAGGATAGTGAATAAGATTAATAGTTGAGGAGGAACTGTAGTATCATAGTACATTTTAAATGAATTCTAACTGCCTAAAGAAATAAATACCATAATAAGAAGAAATAAATTTAGGAAGGAATAAATATTAAAGAATAAAAAATGGATGACCTAATTAGATCAATTTTAAAATGAGACCATGAGTTTAAGAATCTATTTAATGTAAAGGAAAAAAAGAAAAAAATACTGATTTTTTTAATATTTGAATTTTTTAACCACTAAATATTTAGATGTTAGTGAAGAATATATTGTTGATGAATAATTATCCCAAATATCAAATTAAATGTTTTTATTTTCATGAAAAGGAACATTTCCTTGAAATCATTAATTTAGGAAAATATTAACGGATATAATAGGTAACATAGGGAATGTACCACATAAATTATAATTCCAATTCCATTGATATATCATGTCGTAAGTGTTGAATAAATGTCCATATAAAACTATATTATCCCAATATAAATAGTAATACCAATGAAAAAAACTATAAATGAAATGAAATAACCATTATGTTTTTGTGACGATAATTCCACTTGTAACGTTCCTTACTAAATGGTTGAATATACACACCTTTTTCTAATAACTGGAGTTGACCAATAATGTTCTTTACAATTTCATGAATGATAAAAAAATAATTCATTATAATAAATTAATTAATTTTGAAACATAATTTTTTTTATGTTCATCATATTAATAGTTTTAATAATATATTTTACTATAATTAATAAGAATGTTATTGATGAAAATAAAAAAAAATTCCAACGTAAATAAAATATCAATAATGTGGCTTCTTTTAATTAAACAAAAAAATATATTTAGGTTGAAA
Organism: Viscum album; assembly: GCA_963277665.1. Taxonomy (NCBI): domain Eukaryota; kingdom Viridiplantae; phylum Streptophyta; class Magnoliopsida; order Santalales; family Viscaceae; genus Viscum; species Viscum album. The sequence continues at coordinate 2,039,938,980 of OY728121.1, forward strand.
TATTAAGAGAATAAATTGAATGTATAAATATAATACATTAAAATTTTATAGTGGAAAGAAAATCAAAGGAATGATTATTTATTTCAAAAGATTAATTATAAGAGAATGACGTTGTTTAATGTGAAAAAACAACAACTTATGAATATAATTTTCAAATTGAAATGTTTAATAGGTAGTGTTTCATATATTATTATTTTATTCTATGGATTTTAGGGAAATTAAGATAGTGAATGTTTATAATGTAATTATCAATCATTTTGACATTCCAAATCTATTATTTTGTAATATTTTTCATGATTTAACTTATTTAATTATTAAAATAAATGTATATATGTACCCAAATATTCTATTATGAATCTATTTAAACCCATATTATGTGGAGTACCAAAACAATCCTCGTTGTAACAATTATAGTTAACTTTAATTAGATGTTTTTGGAAAGAAACAATGAACAGGGATAAATGATGGTTAAACATGTGATTATAGATTCATTAAAAATAAAAATATTGATCATATTTAATATTGGTTATGTAAATTTTATATTCAATTAAAATTTAATGATCATATTTTTGCACTATTTAGTTTCATTAACCGGTATTGTATAATTATTGTACATTATTTTTATGTTTATAGTATAACTAATTTACTATCTCACCACTACTGGATAATTGATTTATTATAAATATAGATAATTGAAATATTCATGTGCATTAACATGATTTACATTACCATACCATTGATATAAAATGATTATACTATTAGTCTAATTTTGATCATAATACATAATGTTTACTATTTTAATTCTTTATAGATGTATTATTCATTATATTATAGAAGGTTGTGTCAATATATTTTCAAATTATTCTGTAATCATGTTAAACATAAATATGTATTCAATTTACCATATATTAATGTGTATATAAATTTATTTTCAGATAATTATAAGGGAGTAAAATTACATATGCAATAACTTACGTTATATAATGAGGTTTTTTAAGTATAACATTATATAATAATTGTTTGTAGTTGTTTAGAATTGCACACATTATTGGCCATGGAATGAAAATATATAAATTTTTCATAGATAAATATTGTTGATATAAATGATAATGTATTATATCATAGAAAAATGAAACACCATCTTTGTTTTATACATTATATAGTTTGTTTTGAAATATGAGTGGATTTATAATTTTTTTTATGAAATGGTTATGATTGAGAGGTCAGGAATCATGATTATCGAGTAATGTATCTCATTCTACTTCAATATATTATTTTAAACTATTAAATCATTATATACACTATTTATTATAGAATGATGATTTATTTTTTGTGGATTGAAATTTTATAGAGGATTTTTTGCTTTCCCTGGTTATTTTTTTTTTCAATTTTCAACTTCTTTAGATCCATTTTTAAAATCATGGATATATATATATATATATGCATTATGAAATTTACCAAGAAAAAAATTCACCCCTGAGAAGGGGGGTGATTTAGTTTTTTTTGTAATTTAGATTTTTTTCATTAGATATCATCTCATACTAAAATTTTTATATATACTCTACTTATTTTTCCACTAAGCCTAATTCTTGTAAATGAAATTAAAGAAAGAAAAGCACAAGTATATTTTATAAGGATCAAATCTTGTTTGGGATCTTAAAACATGTTATGTTTGACTCCCAACAAAAAATGAATTTTATAACACTGTAATTTTTTTTGAATTTTTTTAAGCAATATTTAGTTTATTTGATAGACAAACTTATATTCATTAGTGAGTTGTAATTATCCTAAAAAATTATTGACTATATTTAATTTTGTCCACCATTACTGAGATATTAAATATTCATAAATTAATATTAATTACCAAATTTAAAAATTCCTCTATAACAAATTTACATAATTAGTTCAAAATGACAATGAGTTAGATAATTTTTAATAATGTCTTTATCTAATTTTACAATTACTATTTTAAAAAGGATTTTTTTAAATAATAACACTGATTTCTAAAATTATTGAATAATATATTTCACAAAAATAATATTTTTTTGAATAAAAATGTAACAATTATGTTACTTTGAGCTTCCAATATATTTTTGAAAATATTTTTTTTATTAATAGTGAGAAATACAAAATATTTTTTAAAAAACCCTATTGGTTTACATAAATTATATAAATAAATTATGTTTTAAATTGTTTTTAAAATTATAATTATAAAAAATTATTATTTTTAATCCAATATATTTCATTATAGTAATTTTAAAAATTATAATTTTCATAACAACTTTTTAAACATATTATCATTTAACGTTGGAAATACACAATTTTTTTCTGTGTACTATGTTAATTTTAAAATTTAATTTTCCAATATTATGGATTGAATTTTTAAAAATAGATTAAATATTTTCAATCAAATTATATAATACTATATTATACATTATATTTTTTTAAAAAATTATAGTAAAGCTGTTCAAATTACATTCCACGGTTAATGTTAACATGGTTTTACATATGGTTAAACTAAAAATAATAGAGTTAGAATGCACTATAATCATTAAAAACAAATTTAATTTCTATATATATACATTTCACATATAATGTTACCTAATTAAATTTTTTTTATCCCGGTTCCATTTAAAAAAAATTAGTAAACATTATTTTTTTAAAATATTCAATGTGTGTCTCCCCTTATTCTTATATAAGACCACCCCTCTCCTCTCCTATTTACACATTAAAAAAATTGAGAATCATTCTTATTGTATAGACCTATAAATTTCAAGTGAAATTTTTTCTTAATTTCTTTTGAATTTTACAGGTACACAGTTTTTGACGGCGCCTGATTCCGAGGCCCAGTGTGCCCGGAATCAATTTCTGAAGTTAGGCTCGGGTACGTTCAGTGAACGAATGAGCGGGTTTTTATAACTTTTAATTCGTTGCTCGGAATAGAAATCTGAGGGCACTGATGAAATCATAGGGCCGATAATTTCCAAGGAGGACCTTTACGATGATCACATTTGCACGAGAGGGGAAGATAATTTTTGAGGATTAAGTGTAAAGTGAAATATAATTGTGTTACAATTTTATTTCACATCTAAGTGTTTCAATCCCATGAGCAAGAGTTGGGGTGGGACCCACTTGATCCTAAACTCCTATTGATAGGATATTAGTGAGGTGGGTCCCACACAAGTCCCCACCTATTCAAATTCTCTAAAACCTCTAAACCTCCCATGTAATAAATGATGTAGCTCCTCCTCTTCCTCATAAATGCATGCCAACCTATCTCACCATTTTTTTTGTCAATTCAAGACTAATTAATTAAGTGAGATAAGGTTTTTGAATTTTAAAAATGTATTCAAATGTAATGAATTAAGGCAAAGGTCTTATTTTATTTTTGTTGCATCATTGTGTTGAGGGAGGGAGCATTCTTCACACTTGAAGAACTTCATCTTCTTCGCAAAGAAAGTCAAGGCTCCGAAGAAGAACACTGACTCGACAATCATGTTTCATCATCCTCTTCTTCCTCCATGACAACGGAGAAGTCGCCGACTGCGATGATCATCATCAACGACAACGTACCTTCCTTATTCATCTCCGCAACAAGTTAGGAGACATCATTTCCTCCTCAGACGCACCCCGACGTCCACGGAATCTACGTCTGACCCCCGTGAATCCGTTCTCCACGATGCCCGACTTGTGACGTCAAATATCCAAGTAGGGGTTAACTTGATGTTCGTTGATTTTTCATTGTCGTTCTTTGTCTTTATTTTATGGCTTCCTGTTATCGGATAACGGGAGGAGGTCAGACCCCACGAACACGGTCGACCCTCCTCCCCCTTTAATGATGTGTTTTTCACAGCATGAACAAAGGTAACGCGGTGCAACGACACGGTGCAGAAACAAATATGAAAATGCGAAGAAGCGCGGCGCTGTCGCGGTGCACCGTTGGGGCCGGACAAAGCCGCAGTGCCGTCGCGTCACACTGGAGAACCACAAAGGGGTCGTGGCCGGAGTGGGGCCGCGACGGAGGGGCGTGGCATTGTCACGCCATGCCGGTTAGACAATGCCGCGACACAAAGCCGTGGCATGGCAAGACGGGGCGGCCGGAACCGCCGGCCACCCGCACCTTAGAGGGGCGGGACCACGGGGTCCCGCGGTGGCAGCACCGGACGGCCGGACCAGGACAGCCGTTTTAGGAGGGAGACTGGGTGTCGTAATCCCCGGCTAGCCAAAGGAGTGGCCCCACGGGGTCTTTAGTTTTTCAATCAGGGTGGCATCGCCCCCCCCCCTTCCGCGACAACTCGGCTGAGTCGAGTTGTCTAGCCACGCGGGCCACGCCCGCGCCAGGCCAACCGGTCGCCCTGGCCGGGCTGGGCTACCGTGGCTGGGCCACGCCAGTGGGGCCGGGCCACACCCACAAGGCCAGACCGCGCCCTAATGGGCTGGACTTAGACCTGGTTCGGGTCGACCCAGTTCGGGCCGACCCTGGGGGTCTCGGGCCGGGTCAGTACGGGCCCAAAACCCCCCTAAATCCAGATAGGTTCGCTTAAAATCCCATTACATGGGCTACAGACCTCTAATCAATAAACCATCAGTTATGATTCAATCGTTGGATCGAGTTGGTCATTTTGGTATATTACACTCAAGGATTCGGAGAACCTTGGGTATGGTCGGGTTGGTTCGAGCACGAAACCAATCGGGCCCTCAGAGTAGAAATGCTTATAACATGAGCTCGGATATCCGATATACATGCCATTGACTTTGTTGGATTCCTCTTGATGAGATGGAACCTTTGGCATACTTTGCTGAGTATTGGATGCAATTTTATAGTGGTTGGGTTGGATTGTACCCGAAATCCAACCGGGGCCCTGGAACGGAAAAGATGATAACTTTCAGACCGGACGTCCGTTTGACAAACCGTCAGTGGCGTTGGTGATCACATTGAGAAATGGTCCCTATGAGTATACCCTATGTGAGTTTGGGATACAGTTGAGATATGGTCAGGTTGGTTCATGCACGAAACCAACCAGGCCCCTAGGATGAAAAGGCTGATAACACACAGACCGAGCGTCTGATTGACGCGCCATCTGTTGTGTTGAGTTTCTGATGATGTGGATGACCCTTGGGATACTTCTTAATAGAACTTTTTTATACATGGAGTTTCAACCAGTAGCCCATGGAGCGGACCCTCCCGGTGATGAGCTAACAGAGTTCAGAGACCTAGTAGCTCACTGAGACTTGACGACTGCTGATCAATCATCTCGGGGTGATTCAGATAGCCCAGTGGGGTGCACTTGGTTGTACCAGTAGACCCATGGTGGAGGTGCGTTTGGTTGTAGAGGCAGACCCATGGTACTCAACAGAAGGAATACCTATGTATCCTATGAGGGGGTGCGCTCGGTTGTAGCGGTAGACCAATGGTTGATGCGCTTGGTTTCTACGGCAGTCCCAGAGTACTCGACAGGTGGAGTACTTCAACAGTCCAAGGTTAGTGGGGTGCGCATTTTTGTAGGGGCAGGCCCACTGTACTTGACAGAGGAGGAGTTCTCCAGGATCCATGGCTTCAACATCATGAATAAAATCCTGGTTTGAGATGAGTCTAAGATCTTTGTGTTTACCTCATGATTGAGATGGGTAACCTGATATCATAGATATATGTATGGGGATAAACCTAGTTAGAGGTTATCTGTTGATTTCATAACATTGGTTTTCCTCATGATTGAGATGGTTTACTTGATAACATAGGTATAAGTATGGGTTTATACCTAAGTAAGGTTTATCTATTGAGACCCTTCTTTGTGGTTATCCTTGTTGGATTTAGTGAGACCTTAAGGGTCTCGGGGTCCCTACAGAGTATCGTATACTCACCCCTGCTCGGGCTATGCCTGCCCTCGTTGTGTTGGTTGTAGATGACGGGCAGCGCGGACAGAGGCCGAGTGTTCGAGGGCTAGACGGTACCCGGAGGTGGACCCTGCGATGATTCAGTATCCCGAGGTGGAATTCACGACGAGACGATACTCATAGGAGGCTGACAGGTGAGAGTATTGTGGAGGATATATGGACCTACCCTTCTGGTAGGATCAGTGGTGGAAGATCCCGGAGCTGCGCTATCTGTACATACCCTTCAGGTAGGATCCAGGGTGGACGACCCAGGAGCTGCTTCTATTCTTCCAACTTAATGTCTTTTCTGTTGTACTTTCATTCCGTTGTAGCTGTACTTTCAGTTGGGTTTGTATTCTGGACCATTTAGTTTTCATCACTTTCTTTTGTACTTAATGTATTACTTTATCTTGTACTATGTGATGTTTCTTTACATTTATAAAGGAAATGTCTTCCTAGTTATTGGGATTTATGTATTTGGTGCTTCTGACCAGACCCTGGACAAAGGAAGTCGGGCTTGGGGGAGTCACGACCCGGGCCCCGAGGATGGGTCGTGACAAATTGGTATCAGTGGAGTCAGTTCTACTGTAGAACATAGATCTCAGATAAATTCTTTCTGTGATGCAATAGTGTTAAGGGTTCTTAGTGTGGATTTCAGTTAAGGGAGTCCAGTGTTGGTGCGGGCAGCCGATGTATCCACACACCATGGCCCTGACAACTAATTTCCAAATTTTTGCACGAAACCACTGATTGCATGTGTGTATCCAAAGGTTTTTAAAATTCATCTAAAACTAGGTCAGCTCACCAGGTATAAATAATATGACCGTGTTACATTTGTTTCTTTCAGGATGCCTTCCCGCGGATGACCATCTAGATCCCCGAGAGTTGTACGTACTGACATCCCGCTGAGTGACGAGGCCTCAGTACATGGCCCTCTTCTAGTTGAGGCACCAGCGGAGGCACCAGCGGTACTGCCACCCACTGGGCCACCGATTCCACCAGCCCCAGTAGTAGAGAGTGCACATATCTTGAGCACACTACATGAGTTCCAGCGCCAGAGGCCACCCAGGTTCAGGGGAGAGATAGACCCATAGACAGCTAAGGATTTGCTGGAGTCTGTGGTGAGAGTCTTCAGACTAGTAGGGATGCCATCAAACTTCATGGTGATCCTTGCTGCCAACCTCTTTGAGGCAGCAGCAGGCAGATTGGTGGAGCCTGATGGTCCCGATGCATGATGAGGCGAAACTTCTGTGGGATGACTTCGAGAGCCTGTTCCGGGCAGAGTTTGTCCCGTCCACCCATCGACGAGTGCGTATAGAAGAGATAATTCATCTACAACATGGTAGCATGAAGGTGGCATAGTACTCATCAAGTCTCACAGACCTCTCACGCTACTCCACAGATATGGTACGAGACTCGTTCTTCAGGGCCCGAACCATCGAGAAGGGGCTCAGGTGAGATATTAGAGCTTCTGTTGTTTCTCACAGAATCCCGATACAGACAAGGTTGTTGGAGGGATCCCTCTTAGTAGAGAGTTTCTTTGCTGATTAGTCTCAGCAGCAGGACCCACCACTAGTTGGCATGCTGCAGAGTCTTCGACAGCGGGCAGTAGACAGATGATGCAGAGGTCCAAGAGGACCAGACCAATAGGTGGTTGACCGCATGACACATGATCGTGTGTGCGTGGCACCCGGGGTGGAGAGTGACTTACTAGGAGCGTACAGTGTTACTATTGCTGCGGGGTTGGTCACATGGAACGTGAATTTTCGACACACCTTACAGATGACCAATAGATAAACGAAGGACCTCCCAGGTAGAGGCATAGGTTCGATCGAGGTGGACAGCAAGGAACAGGAGACCGAGATAGGGGAGCTGGTCGTGCATCTGGAGGTGGACGACTCTTCGAGGAGTTTCCAACACCAACACCAGGAGGTCCACCCCAACTGCAGGGAACATGTGGACATGGGAGAGCTCAGCTTCTGGAAGCAGTATCTTATGACTATGGAGCTCTATAAGCTGGCGGACAAAAGCAAGACTAGTTCCAGGCATGGGACATTCGATCTTGGTGCTTCTAGTTTCCTTGTTGTAATTTTTGTGTGTCATTGTACTTCGAGTTTCAGTAATAAAAGACACAAGTCCTTGTGACATTTTCTTCCTTCCTTTTTGTGTACTGAGAGGTCCTGGTTAAAACTTTTGACATGACCCTCACTTTCGAGATTCCTACTGGAGGAGACCCAGTTACCTGACACTGATGCTGATAGTATGACTCGACCCTTAGAGGCGAGTGTAACGATTAGATCTCTTGGTAGTAACGTCGATGCCTTACGACGTCATCCATGGCATGAATGCATCATTCATTTCATTATTGACTATATTAGGCAAATAATGTGGTTCATTCAGAGGATGAGACTGAATTTATCTTATTGGAAAAGATGAAATCATATCAGCTCTTATGGGACCAGAGATGGTCCAGGCTACGACAGAGAAGGTCCAGGTCATCCAGGAGCAGATGAGGACAGCTCAGAGCCAACAGAAGTCTTATACTGACAAGAGGCAGAGACCACTAGAGTGTGAGGTGGGGCCTACACGAGTCCCTACCTATTCAAATCCTCTAAACCCTCTAAACCTCCCATGTAATAAATGATGTGGCTCCCCCTCTTCCTCAAAAATGCATGTCAACCTATCACAACATTAATTTTGTCAATTTAAGACAAATTAATTATGTGAGTTAAGGTTTTTGAATTTTAAAAATGTATGCAAAAGTAATAAAATAAGGAAAAGGACCTATTTTATTTTGGTTTCTTCGTTGTGTTGAGGGATGGAGAGTTATTCACATTTGAAGAACATCATCTTCTTCACGAAGAACGCCAAGGATCCAACGAAGAACGCCATCTCGGTAATCACATCTCTTCATCCTCTTCTTCCTCCATGACAAGGGAGAAGTCACCGACTGCGGTGATCATCACCAACGACTATGTACCTTTCTTATTCATCCACGCAATAAGTGAGGAGAAATCTTTTCCTCCTTGAACACACCCCAAATTCCACTGAATCTACGTCCGACCCCCATGGCGCCGTTCTCGGCGACGCCAGACTTACGACGTCAAATATCGAAGTAGGGGTTAACATGATGTTCGACGATTTTTCCTTTCCATTCTTCATCTTTATTTTATGGCTGCCTGTTATCTGATTAACGGGAGGAGGTTGGACCGCACGGACATGGCCGACCCTCATCCCCCTTTGATGATGTGTTTGTCATGGCACAAACAAAGGTAACATGGTGTAACAACACCATGCGGAAACAAAGATGACCGAGCGAAGAAGTGCGGCGCCGTCGCGCGGTACCGTTGGGGCCAAACAGAGCTGCAACACCGTCGCACCGCACCAGAGAACCACAAAGGGGCCGCGGCTGGTGTGGGGCCGCGGAAAAGGGGCGTGGCGCCATCGCGCCGCCCCTGTCATACAAGGTTGCAGCTCAAAGCCACGGCGGCCGGAACCGCCGGCCGCCGGGACCTCGGAGGGGCGGGAACGGCAGGTCCCGTGGTGGCAGCACTAGCCGACAGGACCAGGATGGAAGTTTCAGGAGGGAGCCCGGAGGTTGTAACCCTCGGCTGGCCAAAGGAGCGGCCCCACGGGGGCCGCAGTTTTTCAATCAGTGGGGCAGGGCCTCCGCCCTTCCACAACAGCTCAGCCGAGCCGAGCTGTCTGGCCACGCGGGCCACGCCGGCTGGGCCAGGCCGCACTGGGTGGGCCGAGCCGCACCCACCGGGCCGGGCTGCACCCTAATGGGCCAGACCTGGACCCGGTTTGGGTCGACCCAGTTCGGGCCGACCCAGGGGGTCTCGGGCCGGGTCGGTCTGGGCCCAAAACCCCCCTAAAACCGGACAGGTTTGCTTGAAATCCCATAACATGGGCTACAGACCTTCGATTGATGAACCGTCACTTGCGATGCGATCCTTGGATCGAGATGGTCGTTTTGGTATATTACACTCAAGGTTTTGTAGAACCTTGGGTACGGTCGGGTTGGTTCGAGCACGAAACCGATCGGGCCCTCGGAGCGGAAAGACTTATAACATGAGCTCCGAACGTCCGATAGATGTGCCGTCAACTTTGTTGGATTCCTCTTGATGAGACGAAACTTTTTGGAATACTTCACCTAAGGATTGTACTCAGTTGGATAGTGTCCAAGTTGGATTTAACCTAAAATCCAACTGGAGCCCTAGAATGGAAAAGATGTTAACTTTCAAACCGGACGTCCGTTTGACGAACCGTCAGCGGTGTTGTTTATCACATTGGGAAACAGTCCCTATGAGTATACACTATAATAGTTCGGGGTAAAGTTGAGATACTGTCAGGTTGGTTCATACACGAAACCAACCGGACCCCCGGGATGAAAATGCTGATAACACATAGACCCGACGTCCGATTGACACGCCGTCTATTGTGTTGAGTTTCCTATGATGTGGCTGACCCATGGGATACATCTTCGTAGAACTTTGTGATACTTGGAGTGTCGACAAGCAGCTCGTGGAGAAGACCCTCTCGGTGAAGAGCTAGCAGAGTGCAGACACCTAGTAGATGGCTGAGATTTGATGACTATTGATCGATCATCACACAGTCATTCGGATAGCCCAGTGTGTTGCGCTTGGTTGTAGAAATAGACCCACGATGGAGGTGCGCATGGTTGTATCAAAAGACCCACTGTACTCGACAGAAGAAGTACCTCTGTAGGCTCTGAGGGGGTCTGCTCGGTTTTATCGGTAGACCCATAGTGGGATGCGCTTGGTTGTAGCGGTAGACCCACAGTACTCGACATGTGGAGTACTTCAGCAGTCCATGGTTAGTGGGGTGCGCTTGGTTGTAGCGGAATTCCCACTGTACTCGACAGAGGAGGAGTTCTCCCACAGTCGTGGTTTCGACATCATGAATAAAATCCGGGGTTGAGATGAGTATAATACCTTTGTGTTTACCTCATGATTTAGATGGGTCACTTGATAACTTAGGTATATGTATGGGCATATACCTGGGTAGTGGTTATCCGTTGATTTCATAACCTTTTGTTTCCTCAAGATTGAGATGGGTTACTTGATAACTTAGGTATAAGTATGGGATTATAACTATGTAAGGATTATCTGTTGAGATCCTTCTTTGTGGTTATCCTTGTTGGATTTATTGAGACCTTAAGGGTCTCGGGGTCCCTAATGAGTATCTTATACTTACCCCTGCACGGGTTATACCCGCACCTCATTGTGTTGGATGAAGACAATGGGAAGCGTTAACAGAGGCTGAGTGTTCGAGGGCTGGATGGTACCCGGAGGTGGACCCCACGACGAGTCAGTATCCGGAGGTGGACTTCATGATGAGACAATACTTAGAGGAGGTTGACGATGAGAGCATTGTGGAGGCTATATGTACCTACAATTCAGGTAGGATATTTGGTAGACGATCCCGGAGCTACGCTATTTGTACCTACCCTTCAGATAGGATCCGAGGTGGACGTCCCAGGAGCTGCTTCTATTCATCCAGCTGCTTGTCTTTTCTGTTGTACTTTCATTCAGTTGTAGCTGTACTTTTAGTTGGGTTTGTATTCTGGCCCATTTACTTTTCAGCACTTTTTTTGTAGTTAGTGTATTACTTCTGCTTGTACTCTATGGTGTTTCTTTAATTTTATAAATGCAATGCCTTCCCAGTTATTGGGATTTATTCCTATGGTTCTAGTCGCCAGCCCCTAGTCTAAGGAAGGCGTGCCTGGGGTAGTCACGGCACGGGCCCTGAGGACGGTTCGTGACACATATAATATATCATCATTAATTACATTTATAATTCATATATTCTTATTTTTATAATGAAACCCAGTTAGGTCGGATTCTGGTGTAAACCAAAATAGGTTCTTTATGGAGGAGGTAAAATTTTAAAACTAATTTTTTTTATCTCTTATTAAACATATTTGAAATATTCTCTATCAATGATAATATAATAACAAAAATATTTCCAATATAATGGGATTTTATTATGTTAATTTATTTACTGAAATTTATCCATCCTTTTATTAAATGGGAAATTAGACTGTTGATCATGTGTATAATAGACTGCCACATTTCAAACCCATGTTATTCTTTTTTTCCATAATCACATATGATATATGGATTTTATTATGAATTTTTTTTATATATATGATATTTAAGATATGTCTATACATAATTCATTATAAAAACATATAAAAATTTAAAATTTTACATTCTGTTGGAATATGATAATGTTATTCCTGTTTATGGAGGAAAACCGACTCGCGAAGCAATGTTAGTTTTTCAAATACAATTTAGAGGAAATTTTAAAATGGTAAATTTAATAAATCTTTTTATTATTTATGAAATATAATTTTCCTGGAAACTAATTTATTATTTCAATTAATTTATCATAATATGTCAAAAAATGGAATAAATGATCATGTGTACATATGATCTAGAGTCCCCATGAAAAGCATACATATTATTCTATTGTTAATTTTATTGGATGTCACAAAAATAAATATATAATTAATAAAAATGGTTACAAAATTATTTTTAAAATTATAGATATTATTTATTATGATCAAAATGAATGTACCGAATATACCAAATCAAATGAGACATGGAAAATTAACAGATTATTACTAGAAACGTGATTTGAAAAAGGAATTATTTTGAAACAGTTAATAAAAGTACATAATTAAATAATAATTATTGTGATACCTATATGTATGGATCTAAAATATATAATAATAATAATAATTTTATTATTTATGAGGATTGATTGTGTAGATTGGATTTCTATACTTAAGGTATTTTATTTCAAGATCACGATTATTTTTTTGTGAGATATATTCCTAATTCATCACATCGTTCATTAATGACTTTAATATTCTTCCCATTGATGTATATTTAGAATTATTCACTAGAAAATTAAAAATATTTTCATTTAATTTTTAAATTTTATCTTTCACGTGTTTTATTGTTCAAATTTAACCAAATCATTAAATGATTTTTGTCTCGATTTTTCTTTATTCAGAAAAACGTTCTGATGTGAACCTATCTTATTTTAAGAGGTTTGAAAAGAATCCATTTGACATATAATATCCGGAATTTATTAAATATCATGATATTTTATTATTCATTTAATTTTATACTTTAATGGGTTTTATGATTCAAAAGATTCCAATGTGGTAAAAGTTATATCTTACTAAGCTCATTGTTTATCAAGATTGTTTATGAATATGTTTCTAATTATTAAATATTACGAGTTTTCCCTAAAGAAAATATTAAATTTTATTCTCATATGAATATTTTGTGAAATAAGTTTTCATCTTATATTTTTCATCTCCAAATGTATACATGAATTCATAAAAAATAATTTATGAAAAATCAACATTATTTATCTCTTCGGATAAAAAATAATTTCCTTCCATATCCATTTTTTTGTAAAAATAATTTTATTTTAAAAATTTACTAATTTCAAACTATTTCTAAAGTAATGTACACCATTTTTTATATTTTTTAAAAATTATGGGAATGTAATATTATTTTATTTTTAAAAAGAAGTTGTTTTTATATTTACCAAAAATTTTAATGGAATATTTTTTTCACAGGTATAACATGAAGGGAGTTTACATCCATCATTACCAATAAAGGATTAAATGCCCAAACTATATATATAAAATGTTATATTGAATCATATTTTTTGGACCATGTAAATTTTTTTAGAAAACATTCTTAGTAAAATTGATATTTTCTTATATAAATTTATCATGTAATATTTTATATAAATTTTCCATGAAATTTTACATCATGTTATGTGAATTATTATTTAATTGGGATATTATCAAATTATATGATTCTTATTATAAGGCACTATCGATAAAAATTATGTAATCTAGAGATGATTCATTGATTCTTATTATAATGCCACATTCACTTATTAACTATTTATAAAAATTACATAATTATTTAGGATCATATCGGTCATTCTTTCAATATTAAGTACATTAGTCGAAAATGAACTTGTTTTGATGTAAAATGTCTATGTATTCTAACAAAATTATCTCCATAATATTATTAATGGTTTAAATATCACATATATCTATAATATATATATATTTATAATATCCATATTATTTAGAGATAATAAATGAAATGTATCATTCAGGGAGACAGTAGTTCATATATGCGCTGGATTACTACATTTATTTCTTTTTATTTTTAAAAGAATAATGAAACAATTATAAAGATGTATCATATATTATTAGAAATATATTGATTTAATTTATTTTACAAGGTTTTAATAAAGCCTTCTTTTATATGTTCAATGTATATCATGAATGGGTCTTTAAAATTTGAGGGGGTCTTAGTCTACACTTTCTGAAATGAAATAATCAAATTTAATCACAATAGAAAGCACAAATCTGTAATGTGAATAAAAATTACATAAAAATTGGGAAAATATAAGTATAATATATATTGTATATAAATATAGTGCCATCATAATGTCCACCATGGGGGGTTGTAGGTGAAAAATAAATAATCATTGTTTCGTGAGGCGGTAGTCCTCCACACAACGAAATAGTATGCCCCTATCCATTAAATAGATGTGTGTGATAGTTTAGATAAAATCCTATTTATATAAAAATACAAGAATATTTTGTATTCTCTTGTTTTTATGTCATCAAATAATAAGAAGATCATAGGTAATGGAGAAGGAAAATAATGTAATGCAACTTAAGAGAGGATATTACCTTTCAATCAGGTACTATCTTTTGATTTGTACCAAAATACAATCTTGAAATTTTCTATACCCATTCTAAGGAATCTAGGTGGAAAATAGGTATTATGGGAGATTATTTTAGAATATTTTGGATGATATGATGAGCTTTATATGTGTGAGTAAGTGGGTAGAGGTGGTGGTATTTTATAATAGGTAGGAGTGGCACATTAGGAAAGTATTGAAATATTATTTTATTATAAAATTATTTTTGAATTATAATAGATTAAATGTGATATATTTCAATGATAAGATAAGGATGTATCTAAATACACGCAAATAATTAGTTTTAGGAATGTTTATCTTATAAAATTAACCTTATCATTTTTCATTAACCTTTTGTCTAAAACATAAACTCCTACTATGTCTTCTTGTAGTTTCCATATATATGGTTTTTATAGTTATTATGAAATGCCATAAAAACCAAAACTGGAAAATTATTGAAATTTGTGACATTATATAAGTATTTTTACCAATTCATAGATTTTAAAGAAAACTATATAATTCAATAAAATATTATTTGTTTTAAAAACTGATTTTTTTCAATTTTGAAACTATTTATTAATTGTTTTTTATAATGAAGTAACATCAAGATTCCTTTGAAAAATATCCTTAAATAAAATATAATATGTAATAATAACCCCTAAAATTCTTGGGTGACATTTAAATATTAAAATTATATTTATTTTACTATTTATCCTATCATTTATTTGAATATTTTATTAAAAAACTATCCACGACATCATCATTATGTCATTAATAAATTTAATTTTTTAATGTCATAAAATTATAAAAAAAATTCAATTATATATTAAATATTTTAAAAAATTTAATGGCTATTTAAATTCATATATATATATTTATATAACACTATATTAATCTTGTTTCAGAAAAATGATACAGGTTTATGTTATATATACCATTACAAAAAAATAAATTATTATAACTTTTCATTTCCACACCCAAGTGGCTCCCAAATGCCAAATGTTCAGCCTAAGGATTCTTATGGTCGGACGTATCTCATTAAAAAGAAATTGGAAACGTTTTAGATTAGTTTTATATTATTTAATTCGTTTTACCCTTATTTACGTAATTTATCATTTAACCATGGTAAATAAAAATAATTATTGAAGTCACTATTCATAATGTCCAAATATAAAAGGTAACTATTTAGACTATTAAGAACTAATTCTTCCAAATTTGGAATTAATTTTTCTAAATTAAAAACATATATTTGTCAGAAATTAATTTAAAATTAATTCTCGCTGTCAAAACCAGAATGTGGGTTTTTTAAAAAGTAAAAACTATCAAATGATTGACTTGTGGTTATGTCTAATTTCAATGTTAAATCATTTCAAATGAAAAAAAATGTGTTAAATGAAAAAAAGTAACCAATTTACACTTTAAAACCAATTAAAATAACATATATATAGTTAAACAAATTAGATAAAAAGTCATTTATGAATTATAATTCAATATTTTTCACTATTCACTAAAATATGAATTTCATCCAAAAAATACAAAAAATTCAAACCATTTATATTTTGATGTTCCTCTCAAAAAAAAGAATTTTATTTTGTCATATATAAATTATAAAAGTTATAAAAACTCGATATAAAAATGGTTCCCCATCAAAAGTTGGTATGAAATCATTTTAAAAATATTAGAGTATTTCATACATAAAATTTGAATCATTCTTATTTTAAGCCTCTAATAATAATTGTATTATTTTAAACACATTTTAAAATATGTATAATCATATTGTAGTTAGTTCTATTAATTATCCCCAATACTATATCTATGTGTAAACTTCCATTTTAAAATATTAAAATAAGTATTATATCATTTTTTAGTATAACTTAATGTTGTGTGAAACAGAAGATTTTGGAGAAACATGCTTTTGCGTGTCATGTATGATATCGAAAAAAGGGCCCCCTTTAACAAAAAAAATAATATCATATTCATAAATATTTATAGATATGAAAAAGTATTATTATATAAATACATCAGATGCTATAACATTCACCAATTTTTGAAATAGTATCCCCACAATTTTATTTACTTATCAAATAGTGGGGGTATTGCCAATTCATAGAATTTACAGATTCCCATGTTGCCTCTTCAACTATATGGTTTTCCCCCAAATCCATTACATAATGAATTAGATTATTCAGCAACACTTACTCTATGTGAACAAAGAATTTGTACTAGTTGTTCCTCATATGAAATATTCTCTAATTACTATACAATATCTAGTCTCAAAGCATGAGATGGATCTGGTATAAAGTTTCCCAACATTGATACATGAAAATATTTGTGTACCTCCGGTAGACATTGATGTAAATCCAAACTATAGGCAATAGATGCAATATTATCTTGGATTTCATAGGATCCAATGAACCATGGACTCAACTTATCGTATTACCATAATGCATCACATATGTCCATAGAGAAACACTGAGAAAAACATAATCACCTACCACGTATGAAATATCATTCCTCCAATTATCCATATAACTTTTCAACCTACTATGTTTTTTCCTATTGTGATTCTAAATCAACTAATATTTTCTATCATTTCTTATACTAATTTGGTTTCCATCATCCTCCTTTCACCTTCTTCATCCCAAAAATATTAAATTAGAATCCTTTTTCCATATAACACCTCAAATGGTTCCACTTGTATACAAAAATGAAAACAGTTTTTATAATAAAACACATTCAAAGAAATATGTTGATCACAACTTCCCTATTATCCCATTTTACAATCACGTAGCATATCCTTGATGGTGTGAATTGTTCTTTCTAACTTCCCATTTAATTGAGGATGAAACACTATACTGAAATTAATTCAGTTCTTAATAACTTCTAAAGGCCTTTCAAAATGTTAGAAGTGAATCTGGGATCACGATCAAATACAATGGTGCGGGGAACTCCCTTTAGCCTAACTATCTCATCATGATATTCCCTATAATGTTGATTTATGTAAATTTTATCTCTAATAGGAATTAAATGAATATATTTAGTCAATTAATCAACAGTAACCCATATTACATTATTACATCAAGATGATTTTGGTAATCCCACATTAAAATCCATGGAATCAATGTCTTGTTTCAACTATAGAGCTGGAAAAGTATGAATAATCCATTTTAGTATCTTACTCTCTATTATAACTTATTGAAAAATGAATCTTTTCATAATAAAGTCAGTATGTCACATTTCATTCTATCCCACAAATAATACTCTTTAATACCTCTTTAAATCATAGTATTGGCAGGATAAACTAAAAACCGTTAACTATGAGCTTCATAAATCAACACTTTCTTCTTCATGAATCATAATTAATAAAGAATCTCTTTCCTATCCTCAATACATAATCATTACCAATGTTCAATTTATGTAACGTTTCCTTCAAAACCAATTCAAACATTTTCTGTAACTCACAATATTCTCTATGTGCCTACAACATTTTCTCTCAAAGAGATGATTTCACTACCACATGAAAAAAAGTAGAGGAATTCCCAACACCAAAAACTTATAATAAAAAACTCATCAAATCAAAAATCAATGGATCTTGTTCAAAACATAGCATAGTAAATGTAGCCATAGTATTTCGACTCGAAGAATTAGCCACCTAATTTACATTCCCTAGATTGTAATGAATCGTGCAATCATAATCATTGATTAATTACATCCATCTCCTTTGTCACTTGTTTATGTGTTTCTATGTGAATATCTAATTTAGTATTTTCAAATCATTATATATTTTCACACTTTTTTCCAAACAAATGACGCCTCAAAATTTTTAATGTAAAAACCCACACCTGATAATTCCAAATCATTTGTAGTGTAATTTAAATAATGAGGTTTCAACTAATGTGACGAATAAGAAATTTACTAATCATTATGCATTAGGAGACATTAAATCCCTTTCAATGATTCATTACTGTAGATAACAAATTAACTATTCCTGGAAGGTAGGGAATAAACTAGAGTATTTATGAAATTATAATATCATTTATATAAAATGATCATCACATTATTTTTCCCAGATGAACCTACCTATCATATGTAATATCATGTCTAGTGGGACAGTTAACTGAGATATGTTTTCAAGAAACCTTTATTAAAAACTGGATAATAAAAGGAATCACTGTATCTCGGTGATATTGGTAGTTCTTTTCTACTTTTCAGTATCTTTTTTAGAAGGGGAAACAATTATTCCATCATTAGAAATAATATGACCAAGGAAAAAAATTTATCACAATGAAAATTTACACTTTATAAAAATTCCATATAGTTTATTTTATATTATTGTTGGAGAAAATCCTTAAGTGACTTACAAGTTCCTCCCATCTATTAAAATATATAAAAATATCATCTATAAATAAAAAAACTAATCTAGAAACTGATGAGAGATTCCATTCATGAGAATCAAAATACTGTAGGTGCATTAGAAAACCCCAAGGGTATGACTACAAACTCATAATTCCTGTAAATCATTTAGAATGTTTTCTTTGGAATACCAACCTCCATCACCTTTAGCTGATTGTAACGGATCCTCAAATCAATCATTAATAAATACTGAACTCCCTTGAGATGATCAAACAAATGAGCAATATAAGGGAAAAAATAAATGTTTTTAATAGTGATGTTATTAAAGGATTTATAATAAATACACAATCTCATTGAACCATCCTTATTTTTTTCACAAATAAAACTAGAGCACCCCATGGTGATGTTTTGGGTAGAATGAAACCATTATAAAGTAATTCCAGCAATGCTTTTTGTAATTCCATGAGTTCTACATAAGTCATTCAATAATAGGGTTTTGAAATAGGCTTTTCACCTAGCACTATATATATTGTAAATTCAACCTCCTAATCGTGAATAATACTATGAAATTCATCATGTAAAACTTATCTGGATTCCTTCACTACTGGATATCCCATAATCAAAACTCTTTCTTTAAAGTTAACTACATAAGAGAGATAACATTCACGTCCATATATAATTAGTACATCAACTTCTTCATATGTTATCAATGGTATAAAATCATTGAATAAAAAATTTTCAGCATTACAATCTATTTTAGAATGATAAACAGAAAGTCAACCCATACCGAAATTGACATAAAAATCCACTATGGGATGTTTGAAATGTTTTTCAGTAAAGGAAATCTCACAAATGATAATATGGGGATTCTTATAAATATTGGCCTCTTTAATACTTCAACATAGTGTCTTTAAAAAAAGGTTTTATATCAAATTAATGAGTAATTATTACCAATTCAATTTTAAAGTGCTCAGAAATTAAAGAATGTGAAGCTCGAGAGTCAAATAATGTATTTGAATATTTTGATGAAATCGGTTACATACATGAAACAACATGATTTGATGGACCCACATCAACCACAGTAGTTTCAAATGATTTTTCCATTCCCTTTTGCTATCGATCTTTCTATTTTCTACATTGTGTAATTTTATGTGAACACACATTTACATAATGATATATCTCATTGAAAATAAAGCATCTTACTATGGGGTTTTAATTTTCTTCATGATCATCATCTATATATTTACATGTACAATTACCAGTCATACCATATCAGAAGAACTTCATAGTATTTGAGAAAAAATCTCCATTATTATTTTTACCACAGTTCTCAGAAGATGGAAATTTGGTTTTCTTACCTCCAGGCTTCTTTGATGAATTCTTTCCCATATTCTAAAAACATGATTGCTTCTTTTGATTTCTCTCATTGAAAAAATTCTCATTATAAAACACCATTTCTACCTTCTCAGCACATCGGAAATGTGTCTCATAGATTCTAAACTCAATAGAAGCAAACAACCATTGATATTTCAGCATCAACCCTATATAAAAAAGATTTATCATAAAATAAATATCCCATATAGAATTTTGGAGATACCTCGACAAACATGTGTAATTGTCTTAAAATGAGTCCACTAATTCTTCCTCCTTTTGCTTCAATTCCATAAATATTTTCCCATCCAAAGTCAAATAGCTTTATGAATATATTTCTCAGGAAATATATTCATAAATTCATCCCATTATATAGTGTCAATGTCTTCACATCCCGTAATATTTTTAATCATTGACCACCACTAATTTACATCAACATCAAAATGATAAATAGAAAGAGTAAAAACTTTATTTTCAAACACCACATTAAATTAAAAAACATTCACAATGCTTTAATCCACCCATCATATTTTATTGGTTAAAATGATCCTCATAACGACAGTGTACATTGCCTCATGAAATGCTCTACGATTGATATATGCCTCTTTCAATGGTCTTGTTGATCTCATGTATGGACACCACCACTTTTTATCACCTTATAAACATCTACTCAATATTAATTTTTTCATAAATAACTATTTAAAATGTACGTGTTTCTGTTTCATGTTTTAAACGCATAACTTTTCCTTGATCCCATCCTTGACTCTATTCTTCATTATATTCTATAATACAATTACAAAACATGGGATGAGAATAAAACATTCAGAATGGGATACACAATTATTGAAGACTATTAGTATTCAGAAAACATGAAAAACATTAATAATTTATCATAAAGTACAACTTTTCACCATTAAGAAGTAGTAATGATACTTTTCTAAATATAAGCACATTTCTTCCCATTTTTGAGACAAAAATATTACTATAATGCAAAAAGAAATAGACATATAACATATATAGTTAACGTGTGATGTAAAAATACATTAATGGAATAACTAAATGGTATACGTAAACACATATCACTAAATGGAATTTCCATGTGGCCGAATTCCATACCAAATCCATTAGAGGATATAATGTAACCATATGTTATTGGTATTTCACGAAACCAAAGTTCTTGTGTTGAAAATTTAACCACCCATATATTCTTTATCATTTAACCACATGTCAAATATCCAAGTACCATTATATCATAGTATCACAGAAATGATTTCTATTATCACCATTCCACCCATAAAATATCATTTCCAATTATAAGATATAATTTCATGATATTAAAATTGTAAATCCCATTTAAAATTCATTTTCAATACCAAAACACCAAACAATCGAATAAGGTATTTCTTTTCCTTTTGTGAACATTAATTTGTATAGAGGTAGAAAAATCTAAAATAATGGTTACATAGGTGGATTGGTCATTGTCACCACATACATTAAAAAAATTCCAATTGTTGTTTAGTAAAATTATTCTAAGAAAATATATTCCCTTTAAATCAAAACAAAATTTAAAAGTGGTTTATAATACAACCTATAAAATATGAAGGTGTATAATAATAAAAAAATTCATCAACAAAAGGTTATTGAGACGATGTCCCTTACCTTGAGTCTGATACGTGACGTACAATTGGTATGGTAATGAATAGTAAAATTAGGATAATTTATACATTCTAGAGAGCCTATTTTATTTTTGATATTCATTTTATATCACTTATTAACACATTATAAAAATTATATATTTATTTAAGGTCATATTTTTCTTTTTATAGATATTTGGTACTTGTGTGAAAACCAAAATGTTTTGATATAAATTGTCTATGTGGAAAAATGTTGTCATCTCCATAATATTAGTAATGATATAAATATCATATATATATAGTATATATGTATTTATAATATCTATATCATTATGAGAAAATAATTGAAATTCACCATTCCTGGAGATGGTAGGCCATATGTACACATGAATGCTACTTTCATTTATTATTCATATTAAAAATATAATAAAAAAATAAAAAAAATGTATATAAGAATTTTATTATATTAATTCCATTTATGTCTCATAAGTTTAGAAAAAATACCCTCTTTACAGTCCATTTATATAATTAATGAGTCTTATCAATTTGAGGTGGTTTTAGTCCACACTTCCCAAAACAAAATTATCATATTTACAAATCCGGGAATGCATAATAAAATGTTTTAAATAAAAATTATATGAAGAATAGAGACAATATAAATATAATATATATCATATATAAATATAGTTTCATCATAATGAACACCATGAGTGGTTGTTGGAGAAAATTTAACGTTCATCATTTCTTGAGGTAATAGTTCGTTGTGTAGAGGAATAATATGTGCGCAAACATTTGATGGTGGTGTGTGAATGTTTAGTTATAATAACTATAAAAAAACATCCTAGTATATTGAGGAAACTAGATATTTGATGTAATAAAATAATAATATGTTCATAGGTATGGAAGAATGAAAATTATGGAAAAGAACACAATAGAAGAAATTACCTATAAATGAGGTAACTACTTTGGATTTGAGCACAAATGAATCCTTGAATTTATTTCTACACATGGTATGTATTCTAAAATGAATTTATAGATTTTGGATGTTTATTTGATCATAATTTGGATGATATAAGAGGCATTATAGGTTTATGTAAGTGGGTAAAAGTGGTGGCCTTTTATAAGAGGGAGGACTTGCACTTTCAGAACCCCTTGAAATATTATTTTATTATAAAATTATATTCGATTTATAATAGTAAAAAACTGATATATTTCTAGGATAAGAAGATTATTAGTCAAAATACTCACAAACAATAGGTTTTATCAAATGATTTTCTCTTAAAATTAAACTTATATTTTAGCTTTATCCCATAGTGAAAAACATTAAAAATTACCAAATCTTTTTGTATTTTCATATTATATGGTTTCTATAGTTAAAATAAAATTCCAATTAAACCACAAGTGGATAATTAATGAAATATTAATCATTATATATGTTTGCATACTAAATCATATATATTTATAAATACAAAATAATTTTGCAAAATATTATTTGTTAAAAAAATTCATTAATGTTAATATTGACGCTATTTAGTAGTTTATTTTCGATAAATTCAGAAAATTTGTTTCCTTTAATCCAAATGCAATAACCCAATGATAATATGTCAAAATAATATATAAAATTCAATAATGGCAAAAAAATAGTTAAATTATATATTTTTTCTATTTATAATATCATTTATTTTAATCTCTCATTCAAAAGGTAATAACGACATCATCATTATGTCAGAACTAAATTTATTTAATTAATGTATAAAAATTATAATACAAAAAACATTATATTTCAAATATTTTGAACTTTATAATGAATATTTATAATAAATGATATCAATTATATGTACATATATTGAAATTGATGTATTAAAAATGTACATGTTTAGTTATATTTCTCTTTACTTTAAATTAATTGTTATAAAAATTCATTTTCACACCTATGTAGCTAAAAATTGAAAAGAATTTGGAATAAGGTTCTCAAGGTTGGAAACATATCATCCAAATTTATTTTGACAAGTTTTAGAGGTGTTTTATATATTTATAATATTATTGTTAACCGTACTTAGTAAATTTACCCATTAACCATGGTAAATAAAAATAAGTACAGAATTTAATATGCATAATCTCCAAAAAAATTTACTATCTATACAATTTGAACCTTATGATTCCGAATAAGGAATTATTTTACCAAATTCAAATCACAATATTTTCAAAAAATAATTTAAAAGTAATTTCCTTAATCAAAACCAGAATGCATGTTTTTAAGAAGAAAAAACTATAAAAAGCATGAAATGTGTTTATGTCTAATTTCATTGTGAAATTACATCGAATGAAATAAAATTTATTAAATGAAAAAAATACCATTAAACTTTAAAACCAATTAAAATAACAATCTATCTGTATAAATAAATTATATAAAAATGTGGTTTTGAATTAAAATATTGTTTTTCATAATTCATTAAAATATAAATTTCATCCAAAAAATAAAAAACATTTCAACCATAGTCAATTTTGACATTCCAATTATAAATAAGAAATTTAATTTATAAAATATAACATATAAACGTGAAAAAAACTAGATTTTAAAAGGGTTCTCAATCAAAAGGTGGTAATATTACATATTAAAAATATTAGATTATTATATGAAATTTTTTTGACTCATTCTAATTTTAACCCACTTAAATTTATTGGATAAATATAAAAACATATAACAAACACGTATAATAATATTTTAGTTTTTTTGTCCATTATCACTAATAAATTATATATGTGGTAACTAATTTTTAATATAATAATATAATTATCATATTATTTTTAGTATAACTCATCATTTTGTACAACATAAGATTTCAGAGAACCTCGTTGTTGCGTGTCGAGTACTCTATCAGGAAAAGTGTATAGTTAAACATTAAATTAATATCTTATCAATAAATATTAATATATAGGTAAAGGTTTTATTCTTTAAATACATTTAATGTTACAGTTATTCATTTAAAAAATATTTAATGTATTTTTCTTATTAAAACACATTTCACTTCCTTGAGTTATACAATGATAATATGTTAATGAAGCCCTCTTATTTTTTACACGAGTCACAATATATTGAAATTATGAAATTATTATGAATCTATTTTATGGTATATCATTAATTATATAAATAAATGTTTTGAAATCATTTTATTTAAATTTTCCTTGATTTAATAAAGGTTTTATCATCTTGTGGCACATGTATCTATTATTTTCATTATATGATGGGTGGGACCATTATCTCCATATAATTAATTGTGTATGTATCGACATAAAATTAGATAAATAGGGTATGAATATTGAATAAACCTATATCAGTATGATACATTTCCCACTATGAGGATATTGTGAGTAAAAATTTACTACTGTGATGGTTTGTGAAGTGAGACCATTCCCAAATGATATTTTTGGAGATTCTCCTTTACCACTAAGGATATTATTTACATTCCCTATGTGTTTTCCCAAAATATATGTATTATTCAATTTTAATGATTTCATTAATCTTGTTCATTGATTCATTTTGATTCATCCTATAATAACTACACCGATTTATTCCATGAATCAATTTAATGATCTATGATATGTATGTTATGGTTCTCAGATATTATTCTCATACTCTCATACACTTATTATAATGATAGGTGGATATCTTCCTTGATTACCATTAATGGGTATATGATATCACCCATTCTAGTGTTCCCTTAACAAATGTTATAATTAAAGGTATTATAGGTTTTATATCAAAGAAGGGACCTATATAAGAAAATAATTTTCTGAGATGATGTATCTAATTTAAGGATCAATTTTTATGCCTCAATGATTCCAAAGGAACAAAATATAAATTAATTTCACATTAATTTTTATGATATATAATTAATAATTATCTATTAATATATAATATCTAGGTATGTTATTTTTGGGTCTTTATAGATGGTTTTAGTTAATAGTTTATTTAAACCATTATAAATGTGAATGAGAATACATTAGGGAGTACCCATATAATAATCATATGTATAATAGAACATAATAGGTAATAGTAGACGTATTACTATGGTTTACCCTCATATATATCCTAATATGGATACAATAAGTGTGTATTGTTCTCGAACATATGTACCTACATGTAAATGCACTAAAAAAATTTATTTCTACCTTGAATCATGTGTTACTTGGGACATTAGAATGGTTCTTAGTTTGAAACTACTTTAACACTCAAAATATATATGATTTGGAAATTAATAAACTCATTAAAAATCAATGTACATGATTTTATCAATAATGACCTTGGATTTCCTCGTATTTAATTTATTGAATAATTTTTATCATGATTTAGAAATCCAAAATAATTTTTTATGCCTATGTGTTTTCATTTATGAATAGTTCTTCTCACACATTGATTTTATATTTCATTGATAAGATGGAAGTAGAAGGGTCATAGAAATCCATTAATGAGATGAAATGTTTTTTGAGCATCATCCCAATTGGATACTTATTGAAGATAAATATATCATGATTGTTTATAAAAATCTATCAAGATATATGATAATTAACATGAACATCAGTTATATTCCATAGATGTCAAAAAATTTGAGGGTAATATTTTTGGAATGTTCATGAGGTCATGAACATAGAGGAAATAATACCCATAATCCTAAATGTCAGGAGTATGAGAATAAAATCTAAGATGAATATTTATAAGAGGGTTTGATGTTTTAATTTGGAATATATGGTCGTAGAATGATAAATATTATAGGGGTTTTGGTTATTATGTACGGGGAGTAATGGGATTATCTAGGTTAATTCCCAAATCTAGTCGATAAATTCTATAACAGAGAAGGAATAGTTATATGTTAGTCATTATAGGGTAATTATTGATGTATTTAATTTTTGTGATTTAGGGATTATGTTTTATATGTATTTTCATCAATGATATTTGTGTTTTAGGAAACATGAAACAATTAAGGATTGTATTACTTTTTAAAGCATTTAAATCACCATGTAAATTTAAATTAAGATTTCTGTATACAATAATGGTATAATGAGTTTTCAATAAATAATATGTTGAATATCATAGAAACAACTTATGAGGTTTTATGTGATGTATGTTTATTATGATTAAATATATTTATGGAAAAAATTTTAAAAATAAAACCTGTTGGTTTTTCAAAAGTATTATTGAAAATTTATTTAGGGGTGAAAAAATCAATACTATTTATAGTATAATATCTAATCCTTCTGCTTATATTAGTATGAAATTTTGTATTACTAGTTCCCATAATATCCTCATGGATTTATTGAATATTGTCTTATGATATCACCTTGATCTGTTTGAGGTTTTCTTTATAGATGAATTTTGTTTTAATTCATTTTGAAAAGAACAAAATTACGAATATTAGATAATTTTACTAATGTCCCTAAACAAGGATATATTATATTTAAATTTTATTATTCTATTATTTTGTATTGAAAGTGTTTTATTTTGGGTAATATATTTTCTATATATGGTTTATTGTTTGATCTCTCAAGGTAGAGGAAATTGAACATTTTCCCTGAACAACCATAAGGATTGAAATTATTATATTTCATGGTTTAGAATTATATTATCTACCATTTTTTAGAATATATCATGAAAATATAATATAATAACCATATTAATTCATAATGTTTTAAATTTCTTTTAGATAGATAAATGTTGGGGAAATTTTCGAGAACTAAAATGAATATTTTTTAGTTCACATGTGATTACATAAACATATAGTGGATAATGATTTTTCATATATTATGATGCATCAAGGAAAATATAAGAATGAATTATAATTCATAATTATATATTTATATCTTATACATTATGAATTTATTAATTTCATGAGATAATTTAATACACTCATGATTTTCAGTTAAATGTGGAAAAGTATTTTCATTATAGATATGAAGTCATTGCCATTACCGAGAAAATTATTATATATATTGATAAAAATGGTTAATTTAATATGAACCATATTAGATGGTTGGATATAATTAATGTTTAAATCATCTAAATAAAATATCACCATGGGATTCAAAAAAAAGGTCGCTAATGATTTGTGTTGAATGGATCCTACTAAATTATATATTATTATTATATAAATATATCAAATATATATTTATTTTGAAATAATAGATGATTTCAAATTGATATAATCATATAAATCAAATGTTTCCTGAATAACTATTTAACCCTCAAACATTATGATGATAAGACGTTTACAAAGTTGAAATGTTACAAAAAGAAGATGTGAGATGTTCCACAGTTTAACATTGATTTTAATGGAATGACATGGTTCAGTAACTATGTATGTGTTCCATCAATGCCATATTTTAGGAAATATATATTATTTGAGCCTCATTGTATTTAATTCTATCTTAATCCATGAATTACATTGATATATTGTGATATATAAGAGTATTTATGGTGTGTTTGAAGGAAGATATATATAAGAATTCTTGTATATCGATTAATGGTATTCCAATGTGTCAAGGTTGAGAAGAAATAATTATAATGGGATGTGACTATCCTCACCAATATCATAATGTAAATGGTAAAGCCACATCTATGAATTTTTCATTCGAATCCCTTGAAAATTCACGGAAATTGATTTCATATGGTTTCTTGTTGATCACATTTCAATGTATTGACACTACAAATCTACCATGGAATATTTTTATCTAGATCATCATTATGAATAGTAATTGATGAATTATTAAGGGTTTATAGGGTTCGACATTAAAATTTATGTCATTATGATATAAGGATTACCTTTTGGTGTGAGAAAAGTCATTAATGAGGTCTTGATATGGGGTCATGTTTCATCACTATATATCAATTTTGGAAAGATTATTAGTTTGAGAGAACCATTAAAACCCCAAAAGATATAGTTAGATCATTTTCAATTTATTTAATCAGAGTTTTTTTATCATAACAT
Source organism: Viscum album (assembly GCA_963277665.1). Lineage (NCBI taxonomy): Eukaryota > Viridiplantae > Streptophyta > Magnoliopsida > Santalales > Viscaceae > Viscum > Viscum album. Next base: position 2,039,967,973 of record OY728121.1, read on the forward strand.
TTATATTTGTATGAATATATATATGAATATATTTCACTCAATCATTTCGATTTATCATTATTATTCTACATATGGGTAGAATGGTAGAACACTAAAAATGTAATGAGGTTGGTGAATTAAATCTATTAGGACCCAAGATAATTGATAATGTGGAATTGAATTATAGAGACGTTAAAACATAAATATGGAATGTATAATGATAGAAGAATAGTTGTCATGATAATAAATAATTTGATCTCAAATTTTTAGTCAGTGAAATGGTATTCCTATGAAATTCTCCATTTACATAGTATTGATATTCGAGAAGAAATAAAAAATATGTTTAAATAATACTGATCCATTATAAATTCATGATTTTATCATGAAAATTTCTTATTAATTTCCCCTTCCACCATACCTTTTTCAAATATATAATGTGTTCTATGTATATATTATATGTAATTAAATACTATATACTTCATATATACTAAACACAAATGACATTCCACTAGAGGAAGAACTTTACACTAAGGAACGACCAGAGGATATTCTAGATTGTATTGATAATATGATATGAAATAATACCACTAACATAGTAGATGTTATTTAATGAAAAAAATAGATTTAGGAAGATATGTGGAACCTGAGCATGTAATGTGGTATAATTGAAATCTATTTATTATACTAAAATAATGTAATTTCCTGGTAGAAATACATTTTAATTTCATAAAATATTGCACCATTATGTTTTATGAAATACATTTTATGAATAAACTTAATTTCTTCAATACCTTAAAATAAATCTAACAAATTTCCTTGGAAAACTATAAACAACTATTACTATTATTTAAACATGAACATTATTAACAGTTCGATAAACTTTGAACCGTAATATGAATAAAAAAATATAAAAAAATAAAGTAAATGTCTATATATATATAAATTTTTATGTTAAAAATTTACTGCATTTTTATGAATGACATTATATTAATTGAAAAAAAACATTTTTAAGGAAATTTATACACCATGTCATCTCAAATTAAAAATAATGTCCCATTTTTAAGAGATGTTTAATATGAAAAATTGTGTGTACAATTAGTTTATTTAAAAACTATTTGGGTGACCCATCTACACCATATAAAAGGCCTCTCATATCCTCTATAGAAAACACATCCAAAACCCTTTGGATTAGCCAATTAATACCAAAATTTCATCTTTACATCCCACATCATATCCAAGTGGACCTATTTTGTATATGAAATCCTATAAAAAAGGTTTTCTATATAGACATTAAGTGGTTATATGAAGAACATGTAAATTATGTAAAGATGTGTTTCTATTTTATTTGTAATTTTACAAACATAAAATAATTTTAAGCTATTATAAAATAATAACACTATTTTCTAACATGTTCTTATATATTATTATTTTCATGTAATGAATAAAATAAATCTCATCTTCTACTAAATGTAAAATGGAATTGTTGATCATGTGTGTGGTGGACTATTGCCTCACGAATCGATTTTATTTGTTTTCCATCACCACCACTCATAGAATGATATATTAATTCATTTAAAAAATATGTATAATATATAAGTTATTAAAATTATTTTGGAATTATAATATCAATTTTTTACTTCGTACATTCCATCTCATGTGAATTCCATATTATCATTCGTGTGTACAGAGGACTACAACTTCACGAACCGAACTAATTCATTTTCTTCATACACTTTACATAAAAGGTAATTAGTGTATATTAAATCAATACCTTGGATATATATGAAAAAATTTGTAAAAATATAATATATTTTTAACGTCATTTATTTTCATCCGTTGAGAAAATGAAAACAACATCATATGAATATATTACATATCATCTTCATGAATGGCATAACAAATTTTCTATTTATAATAAATATATATTCAAAAAAATACATATATAATAAATATATATATATATATATTTTATATCATGGATAAATTCATTGATATCATGAAACCATAATTTAAATGAAATGATCAAATATATCAAACCAAAACATACATGAAAAACGTTGAAGTTATTTTCCAAAATGTGATTTGAATAAATAATTTTTTGTAAATAGGTAATAAAATGTCATAAGAAAATAAAACATATTCTGATACATATAATTATTCTTCAATAATAGTTTTATAACAATCTAATATTTATTATAAAATACTTTCTAATGTTTCATAAAAATTATGAGACATAAGGTACCATATTCCCACTAAACATTTATTTCTATAACATATATTTCATCCTATCCATGTTTCTCTTTTATGTGTTTTGATTGAAGAAGATGGTTCCTACCTAGAAAACCAAGGCACAACTATTATAAATGATACTAATTAAAGAGTCTGAAAGATGGAATCATATTACAATATTTATTATGAAAAGGATGTAAGCTTGGATAATGTTCATCAAACTAGGTTATGTTTTGATTGAATCCCTTGTTCGAAAGAACATCATCAACTGTGTTAGCTTCATGATATATATGAGTGATGAGGTTGTTGTTGTCGAGAAGAGCACATATACAATCTATCCAATTTGTGTAGATCGTCGATGAAAGATTTATCACATCATTATAAACTTCTTGCACAATGGTTATTGAGTCACTATCAATACAGTGGTTTTTCCAACCATGTTGTTTAAAAAAAATGATATCATGAATCATACCCACCATTTCTGCATCTAGTGGGAAATCAATGCCATAGATACCATAGATGAAACCAATGATCTGACCAATATAATTATTGAATATTTCACCACTACCCACAGGGCTCAGATTGAATTGGAAGCACTGTCCACATTATCCTTAATCAATCCTAGTGGAGGGGAATTCCAAAATTATTCAAAAGTATAATGAGGTTGGAAATAGTTTCCATCAATTCATAATAATTGTAGGATTAAAATTTCGTGCACCATATTGTTGTGGTGTCCCTTTTGGATTGATGTGACTATATGAATGGTAATTAGAATCCACATTTATCTTACATTATGATTGGAAAATATTTTATTACTAATAAGAGTATTTTTATCATAACGGGTCATGTGGTGATGCTCATTTATAGCAGCAAGTAAAATGTATTTATTTTTTTAAGAACAACTCATATCTGCACATCCCAGTAATTGAGATTTTACAGAGTCATGAATCCACCATGTTCAATCAAAAATGTAAAGAATATAATTCCAAAGTGCAGAAGTAGTGGCACAAGAAAGAAAAAGTTGATTAGCATCATCTTTATTTTGATTACAGTTACTACGTTTTTAACATAGTTGAAAACTGGATGATTGAAGGGGATCATCATTGGGGAGTCTGTTGTGGGAAAGCCACCAGATAAGAGTAAATCATTAGTGTTTTATAAAAAGTTTTTCAAAAAGTTTTTACTACCAAAAATAACTTTCAGAGTTACAAAAAATTGTATGTAAAAGTTTTTTGAATTAATAATGTCATATTTGGAAGGTTTCCAAACTAAGAAATCATCCATGTTAGAGAATGGATAGGTGTCAATGACAGTCAAAATGTTATCTGGAAGAGAATAATTTTGAGAATTATGAATATATATAATATATAATTTGGTTTTATTAGGACATTGTTAATGGGAAAACCAAGAAATTAAAGGAGTGACACCCCAGTTATTCAACTAGAGGTACATTAAAGAGTTTCTAGAGACCATCCACCTGGATGTATTCATAATGGTAGAAAATGAATGTTTTATGGATGGCCAGGTAGAGGAGGATAAGAAAATATAGTTTCTCTTAATTTTTTTTTAAATAAATATATTTCTATGAATGTCGATAGAATTATATTTATTATAGAAAAGATTCTATGTGATCATGGCTTGAATAGACTCACTAAAATGTTTATGATTATTAATGCTAGTGAAACCCTTACCAATAGGTTTGTAACAAGTTGACCAGGGGATGGTTACAAGTTTCTATTACAATGTAAAACCTGTCCAAAAAATATTTATGATTGAAGTATTATTTTTATATAATACTGGCAATCATTTTGTAGACAATTATATTGTAAACCATTATAGAGATAATAATATATTTGACGAGGTAGGTTCTACTAGCCATAAAAACGTATTTTCCTTTCTAAGAGGAAAGTTGATTTATTACTTGATTGGCCTTTTCAGAGAAATGAAAAGATTTGGGTCTTTCCAAAAATATGGGGACACCTACGTACATAAATGGGATAGAGCCCTATTTAATACCTAATTCACTTATAATTCTTTATTTACTATTAGGGACAAATTATTTCCAAATATGATAGAATATTTGTTCTAGCTAATCATTTGACCATTGATCTCATCATAATGAGCAAGGGAAATTTGGAAGGTTTGAATGTATCTTTTATCACCATGAAGAAAATGAATGATATCATCATCATATAATAATTGAGTGGGAGAATTCATATTCAGTGAAATATGGATCGATTTAAGTTTGTTTTTGTCAATCAGACAAGTGAGTAAATGGAAAAGATACTCATAGTTAATGGGGAAAAAGATGGAAGAAAGGGGGTCCCCTTATCTGACACCTTTGGTGAATTTAGAAGTAACCCATGGGGGAACTTTTTATAATAATAGAGATAGATGTCAAATTGAACTAACTTATGATAGTAGTGATAAAAGTATCACTAAAACCAAACTTTTAAAGCACGTTATAAATAAAACTCCAATCAATGGTATTAAAGGAATATTTAATTACATGTTTAATGGAAATGTTACCACCTATGTTGGTTTTGTTTATAGTGATTAAACACCCAATAGAAAGACAAATGAATTTTGGGATGGATCTACCCTTAACAAACCCAAATTTGTTCCAGGACACTTATGTGTTGTATATATATCCCACGAATATATTTGTGATTCATATTCAGAAAAGAATGAGAATTTTAAAATCAATATCAGGATCTCTCATTTATGGTGTTTATGGTTAAAAATTGACCAATGACTTAAGTTATTGTTATCTAGAATTTCTTATCATTGGGACATATGTAATATTTTTCACATTTCTTCTTTGATGATGTATATATACCGCCTTGTGATGCATTATGATTTTTTTCATTTGTTCAATATATTTATGTTACTAAGGGTAAATTTAATATCATTATTTTATATATATTACATGAAAATGGTTTTTTGTAAGATAGTAATTATGTATCAACTTTTATATTCCTTCAATGGGAGAATTTATAAAACATTCATATGTATGTACAAACTAGTTCATTCCTAAAAGGTGTAATCAATTTTCTATTTCTAATACTAATGGACTACTATAAATACATATATAACTAATAAATTTGATATTAATATCATGGAAACCATTATGGATATGATGGAACAATGATCAAGTTGAAATGACCAAATATTAAAAACTAGATCATATATGACGAACTATGTAGTAATTTATTGAATGGTGATTTGAAAATGAAATTGTTTATAAATGGGTAAAAAAGGGAATAATAAAATAATTAATGGTGTGATAAATATAATTTTTCATCTTTAATATATAAATAATAATTTATATTTATTATACAGTATTTTTGGATGTGTTGAATGTATTTCTACACATAATATAAGGTATTTTCACCTCACATTTATTTTCTATGCTACAAATTTAATATTCAATAAGTGTTTCTTTTCTATGGTGTGTTTAAATCCCATGAATTTATTTTATTATACTTATCCTAAAAATTATTTTAAATTTACAAATCCATTTTCATGTCTTTCTTTCATTAGTTTTTTGTTCAAATGATACCAATTTAATAATGTATTTTTCAGGATATTTTTTATATTATAAAACAATTTTTTAGGTCTATATAAATCTCATGTGACATATAATATATTTAATTTATTTATTCTTATGTAATATTTTGATTTATTTATTTTTTTCATATATATGATTAATATTCAAAAAGTACCAATGTTGTTACAATTTAATACTAAAATTTTATTGTTTATTAATATTTTTTAGTGATTTTGTTTATATTTATGAAATATTATGACCCACCTCTAAAAAATTATGAGTTTTCATATCCAATGGTTTTGTAATGATAATACATGTGTTACTTTATATTTATCCTCCAATGGTAATCTATAGGTCAAAATAAGGTTTTTATTAAAAAAATTATTTATTTCACACTTTGATCAAATTTTATTGTTACATACCAATTTAATTATATAATAAAGTTAAAAAATGTTTTTACTACTAAAAAAAGATTTTTTGAATTCATTATTCCTATATTTTTCTTTTTTACATATTGTTTTAAATAAATATTGTTATAGTTTTTTGAAGGATATTATTTTTAATTTTTTTTAAAAATTAATAATGAAATATTTGGTTTTAAACATATATAATCAGAATCGAATTACTATCCATTATAAAATATAAATTTTGTATTGATTAATTTTAGATATTGTATTGTTATTTTCCTTAAAAATGGTTTGGGAAATATTTCACGAAAAATTATTTTTAAATAGTGATATAAAATATGGAAATTATATTTTCCTCCATAAATGATACATGTGATCTTTCAAATTAATCTTCCATATAAGATGGAATCCTTTAATGTAGATTATGGTTAACTATGGATATTATCCAACGATACCATTCATTTTATTTCTCTGAATGGTGTGTGTTATTTATTTTTAAACTCATTACTCATCCATGTGTTATGAAATGATAAAAATCTTCTGAAACATGATTGTTTTATCAAATGCTATTAAATAACGAAATTATGATATAATTATGAAAAATATTTATCTTCCATAGGTTATACAATGATGAAATATTTATAAAACCTATTTTTAATGGTTTCTAGTATGATGAATGTTTTATGATCATGTGGAATATGTATATATGATTTAATTATGTTATGCGTGTGTCCCATATTACCCAATAATTTGTACGGAAATTATTAATATCTCATGAAAATAATAATATTCAAATAATAAAAGAAACAAGTTCAGTAAGAATATTTTTCCATCATGATCTTTTTGTGAGTGGAAATTGATTACAATGTGGGTTTTGGGAGTATACCCATTTGACTATTATTTTAATGGTTGGGGCAGAATCCTCATTTTATTATTAAAGCAATGAAAATTCCTCTTTTAACTGGGTAGAGGGAGTCTCATTACATAGCCCGAAGCGCCAGTGGTCATGTAGCCCATTACATAGCCCATAGGGAAACTTTTTGGCCTAAGGACCATTTTCTGAATAGTAACTCGGCTGCTACAGCACCTGGCACTGCTAGAGTTCCCCACCGCCACTAGAGTATCCTACCGCCGCATATGTGATCACTATTTATTATGTTTATGTTTCCCATGTTATGATGAATGGTATTGTGTATGCTATTTCTAAAAATGGTACTATTATTGAATATCATAGTCAGAGATGATGTAACTCATTTATAGATGAGCTTTTAATATAAGGCTCTGACCTTAAACCTTACTTAATCTTGAGTTATTACAAGATTACACATTGAGTATCTTTTCAGGTTTAAAGGTTTAGAGAATTAGATCATAAAACAAGCATTATATTCTACATTTAAATCAAGTGGTTACATAAAAGATAGTATTAATTTTTCCCATCAACAGAAACATATTAAAAATAAAACAGGGATTCTTTCATGACACTTCCTTGACAATATCATCATATCCAGTACCATTCCCTCGACCGGTGAAAAACATTTCAAAAACGTGGGATGGGCGTAAAAAGAACTGTAAGGGATATAAAAATTATGAAATGAAAACATTAGTCCATGCATGAAACCATAAATTTCTTATAAAACATAATCATATACCTCATCAAATCATGAATAAATCGTATAAATCATAAAACAAAAAGGTAACTTGAGGTATTCATAACATTATTACGTAGGGAGTAACCCTCTTGGTTATGTTTGGAATACCCATCATGGTATATTCCCTAAATATCTTCGGAGAAACCATATAGTTTAACTTCTTTATGTTACCCAATGCATTGGAGAGCTAGATTGGGCTCACCTACCATTTGTTTATCATGGAACCACCCGTCTTATAACAATTCCCAAGGACCATAACATAATTGTATCACATAAAACATGTATAAAGGAAACATAACATTTCCACATTTCATTAACAAGATTACAATAACACATTGATATAATAAAAACATTATCAAAACCATTTTCAATTCCAAAATAAAAGAAAATTAAAACATGGTATTAATTTTTCATTAAAAAAGGTTTTGGCTTGTAGAGGAAGCCGAAACTCAAATAATGGTCAGGGCGGCGGAGAAGTATTTGTCTTCGCTTACGTATGATAAAAAAACATTCCCTTTTGTCATTTAGTAAACGCTTCGTATAAAAAGATTCCTTTTGAATAATCATAAAGTCAAAGGGGTTTATACACCGTATAAAAGAAAGTTGTGTATAAAACAGAATATGCCACAATGAATGGAGATTCAGACAGATTCCCTTACCTCGTGTCCAATTGACTCGATCATTATTTAATCTCCTAAATAATAAACATGAGTAAATTTATAATTTCTTATGAACCTTTTTCAAGTTCAATTTTCCTTTTATATCACTTATTTCCATGTCATGAAAACTATTTAATAATTTAAGTTAATAACGGTCATTTTAACAATCATTGGTACTTGAGTCAAAAATAAACCCTCTATAATTACAAGTTGTTCTTGTGAAAAAATATCAATTATATATAGAATTATATTCATGATTTAGATATCATATATATCTTATATATCCATTATATGCATGAATTTTTAATATTAGATAACATTTAGAGGTAAGAAATGAAATGCACCGTTCATGGAGACGGTAAACCGTACGTACGCATGAACGCTACTTCCACTTCTATTTCTTATTTAATTGAATTAAAACATAATGATACATAATAGTACTATAATTCCAGTATGGTATCATATATAATATCATTAATCCTATCTTTTATACTTACCACATATGGTATTAACGAATCAAATCACTTTGAGGGGGCGGTAGTCCGCACTTCCTAAAATGAAGATATCGCGTTTACCCATAATGGAAACCATAAAGGCATGCCAAAAATGAAAAAATAAAAAATATTAAGTAAAAATAAACATATAATGTATCATATATAAATATAGTGACATCTTAATGGCCACATTTGAAGGTTTTAAAAGAATATTGAACAATCATCATTTCGTGAGGCAGAAATTCACCATCTACAAAAACAGTATTCTCTTTAACCATTAGATATAGGTTTGTGTAACTTTAGCTCAAATACATCTTATAAAAACATCATAGTATATTTGAGATACTTGATTTGTCACAAAATAATTGAATAAAATGAGTTTAGGGGTTTGGAGAAGCAAAATAAAACAAAAGAACACAAGTGGAGACATTACCTTAAAATCGGGTAACTCCCTTTAGTTTGAAACAAAAGGCTTTCATGAAGAGCTTCCTACATAAGTTAAGGCATCTAGGATGACAAGAGGGATGTGGAGAGACGAAATGAACAGATAATGGATGATCCAAAGGCTTTAGAGGTGTGGGTAAGGAGGTAGAGGTGGGGGCCTTTTATAAGAGGAGTGGAGGGGCACTCTTGGAATGGTATAAAATGGTACTTTATTTTCAAATGAGTTTCATATTTTAAAGGTCTCAAATTGATGTATTTTAAGTATAAGGTGATAAGGGTTCGAAATATACTCATCCAATAGGTTTTTAACTTGTTTAGGTCTTAGATTTTACAATATATTTTCATTTTATTTAAATTGTTAAATAATGAGGTAATCACTGCATCATAATAATGTCATAAATAATTTAAATTATTTAATGTCTAAAAATTATAAAAAAATACTATGACGTAGTAAATGTTTTTAGATTTCCAATTATTATTTATATTCAAAAATCTTACTTTTATAACCCCATGTAAATATTTTTTAGTAAAACAATACATGTTTGTGTCATTTTTACTTTTACTTTAAATAAAAGGCATTAATGTCATTATCTTACCAAAGTGGATCCATGGGGACGCAAAAATAGACCCATCAGTTGTCTTGGTCGGAAATGACACATACAATAAGGGTAGGAAATGATTCAAGGTCATTTCATATTATTAAAACATTATATTTACCTTAAACTGCACTAATTACCTCTAATCGCGATAAAAAACTTAAGAGTTACTATTCACTAAAAAAATTATTTTAATACCATTGAACCACATTTTAATTACTAATGGAAACCATGTATGTCGGAATTTTGAAATTCAAAACACAGAGGTGGTAAAATTTTATTTAAACAAAAAATCAATTTTTTAAGTACCACTTAGTGGTTTCACTACTCATCAAAAATTGATGTTTTTTCAGAAAAATACCAAAACTTCACCCTAAGATATATTTGATATTCCGAATTCAAAAATTGATGTCTACTTTAAAAAACTCAAAACATATAAGTTAAAATAATTAATTTAATAATTAATTACCACTTTCAGAACAAATAGCATGTTTTTATGAAACAATATATATCAAAACATTGACACCAGTTTAAGTCCAATTTCAAAGTGAAATTAATTCCAACGACTACTATTGGATTAAATGTTAAAAATATATTCTAATTTCACATTAAAACCCAGTAAAAATATAATTTAATCATATAAATAAAATAGTTAAAAAGAGGTTTTGAATTAAAATACAACATTTTTCACTATTCATTAAAAAATGACCTTTATCGAAAAAAATACCAAAAATTTACCCAAAGTAAATTTCAATGTCCCAACCATGAAGAATAAATATATTTTGACAAATAGAGCTTATAAAATTGTCAAAATTTTGATTTTCAAAAAATGTTTCCCAACAAAATGCATTAAAACATTCTTTTCAAAATATTAGTGGATTCCATGCTTAAGATTGGATTTATTCTCGTTTTATGCCTCTAAAACATTATCTATTTAATAAATAGAAATAGATATCTATATCTATTATTCATTACTTACTTGTAATGTTACATCCTTCCCCCATTTAGAAAATTGCGTCCCCACAATTTATTTACTTATCGAATAAGTAGGGGTATTTATCCCTCATAGCATTTTCAGATTCACACATTGCCTCTTCAACCATATAGTTTTTCCACAAAACCGTTACCGGGTGAATTAACATATTTCCCAACACTTGCTCTCTTCGGTCATGAATCTGGACTAGTTGTTCTTAATAAGAGAGATTCTCTTCCAGCTAAAATACCTATGGGATGAAAACATGGGATGGATTTGACATATACTTTCTCAACATCGAAACATGAAAAACATTGTGTACCTGAGATAATCTCAGAGGTAAAGCCACTCGGTAAGCAACTGATCCAACCTTTTCCAGAATTTCATATGGTCCAATGAACCTTGGAATCATCTTTCCTTTCTTACCAAATCACATCACACATTTCCATGGTGAAACATTGAGAAAAACACGGCCACCTACTTTGAATGATAGATCCTTCCTCCTTTTGTATGCATAACGTTTCTGCATGCTCTGAGCTGTTCTCATATGTTTCAGAATCAACTAAACTTTTTCTGCCATCTCTTCTACCAATTCTGGTCCCATCAGCTTCCATTCACCCACTTCATCCCAGAAAGCTAGAGTTCGACACCACTTCCCATATAACGCCTCAAACGGTGCCATCTGTATACTGGAATGAAAATTGTTATTATATGAAAATTCAACCAATGAAAGATATTGGTCCCAACATCCCGGATAATCCATCGAACAAGCACGTAGCATATCCGCCAAATTCTGAATTGTTCATTCTGACTACCCATCTGATTAAGGATGAAAAGCTGTACTAAAATTTAATTCAGTACACAACGACTTCTGAAGGCCCATCTAAAAGATAGAAGCAAACATGTGATCACGATAAGATATAATGGATAGGGTAACTCCATGTAACCTGGCTATCTCTTTAATATACAAACAGAAAAGTTGATCTAGGGAAAAATTAACTTGTATAGTAAAGAAATGAGAAGATTTAGTCAAGCTATCAACAATAACCCATATTTCATTATTACCTCGAGGTGTATTTGGAAATCCCACAATGAATACCATGGATATATTCTCCCATTTACAATCTGACACTGGTAAAGGTTGAAGTATCCCTTTTAGTAACTGCTGCTCTGCTTTTACTTGTTGACAAATCAAACACTTCATAGTAAAATCATCAATATCCCTTTTCATTCCATCCCACCAGTAATACTCTCGAAGATCTCTATACATTTTAGTACTTCCTAGATGAACTGAAAACGGAGAACTATGAGCTTCACATAACAACTCTCTCTTCAACTGTGATTCACAAGGCACACACAATCTCTTCCCAAATCGCAAAACACAATCATTATCAATGTTGAATTCATGCATCATACCCTTCTAAACCATCTCTACCTTTTTCTGCAACTCACTATCTTGCTTCTGTGCTTTCTTGATTCTGTTGATAGAGAATATTTCACTAATACCTGATGCAAAAAATAAGATCATCCTACACCAACAAATTTTATGAAAAAGTTCATCAAATCCCTAACCAACGGATCACGTTCCAAATGTAACATTTTTAATGAAGTATTACTTTTTCGACTCAATGTATCAGCCAATTTATTTTCTTTTCCCGGATAGTAATGAATTGTGCAATCATAATCCTTGATTAATTTTATCCATATCCTCTATATCATGTTAAATTGTTTCTGAGTGATTATATACATTAAACTTTTGTGATCAGTATATATTTCACACTTTACTCTATACAAATGATGTCTACAATATTTTAAAGCGAAAACAACAGCAGATAATTCCAAATCATGTGAAGGGTAATTTACCTCATGAGATTTCAACTGTCGTGAAGCATAAGCAATTACCTGATCATTTTGCATTAGGACACAACCAAGTCCTTTCAATGAAGCATCACTGTAGATAACAAACTCACCATTCCTTGAAGGTAGTGCCAATACTGGATCATTCACCAATCTTCTTTTCAACTCTTGAAAACAATCATCACATTAATTTTTCTAGATAAACTTAACACCCTTCCGAGATACCATAGTAATTGGACTTGATAACCATGAAATATTTTCAACAAACCTTCGGTAGTAACATGCCAAACAAAGAAAACTACGGATCTCGGTTACATTTGTGTGTATTTTACATTCTTTAACAACTTTTGTTTTTGTAGTATCAACTGTTATCCCATCTTTAGAAACAATGTGGCCAAGGAAAGAAATTTTTTGCAACCAAAAATCACACTTGATGAATTTCCCCTATAATTTCTTTTCTTTCAAGGTTTTCCAAACAACCCTAAAATGTCTTTCATTCTCCACTTTACATTTAGAAAACAGCAAAATATCATCAATGAAAACCACCACAAACTTATCCAAGAACTCATGGAAAATTCTATTCATTAAGTCCCTGAATATAGTAGGTGAATTGGTTAGCCCAAAAGGCATTACTACAAATTCATAATGGCCATATCATGTACGAAACGGGGTCTTCAGAACATCTGCTTCCTTTACCTTCAGATGATGGTACCCCGATCTTAGGTCAATCTTTGAAAAATAATGATCTCCCTGGAGCTGATCAAACAAATCCTCGATATGAGGAAAAGGATATTTGTTCTTAATAGTGATGTTATCGAAGGCTCTATAATCAATACAAAGTCTCATAGAACCATCATTCTTTTTATCAAATAAAACAGGGGCACTCCATGGTGATTTGATTGGACGAATGAAACCTTTCTCTAATAAATCATGAAATTGCTCCTTCAACACTAAAAGTTCCGTTTGAGCCATTAGATAAGGGGGTTTTGAAATTGTCTTAGCATTGGGAACTAAGTCAATGGTAAATTCAACTTCCCGATCCAGTATTATTCCAGGGAACTCATCAGGAAAAAAATCAGGATACTAATTTACCACTGGCACATCATTAATCTAAACAATTCCTTTGTTTTCAATGATGTGTACAAGGTAACATTCATTTCCATTTTTTACATGTTTCTTGGCCTCTAAGTATGTTATCAACAGTAAGGGTTCATTCTTGTACACAAACTAATAGTATCTATGAAAATAAAACATATTTATCTCTGCATTCAATCTTAGCATGGTAAATAGAGTGCCAATCCATTCCAAGGATAACATCAAACTCGACTAGAGGTTAAACAATAATGTTTTCAAGTAGGATCTTTCAACAGATATGGATAGGAATAATCTTATAAATTATTTTTGCCTCAACATTTCCCCCAGGTGTTTTTACCACAATTTCGGGAGTCATCTCATGAGATTGTATTCCCATTTTACTAGAAAAGTTTTCAGAGATGACAGAATGTGTACACCCCAAATCAAACAACACACTGGCATAATCTGAAAAAAAAGTACATGATACAACTTCATTTGATGGAACAACATCTGCTGAATTAGTTGCAAAGGATTTCACCACCCCTTTCTTCTTGTAGTATAACTGCTTCCCATCACTCGATCTCTTTTTCAGATACTCATTTTCAAGGTGACCCATCTCATTGCACTCAAAACATTTCACTAACTGTAAATAAAATTTGGACTTACCATCACCTTGAACTTTTTCAGTGCAATCACGAGCCTTATTCCCCATCTAACCACATCGGTAGCACTTTCCATAATTTAGAAGACATTCCCCCTCATTCCTTTTATCACATTTATCACAAACTGGAAACTTATTTTTCTTACCGTCAGACCTTTTTGAAGAATTATTTCCTTTCTCCTGCCACCTCGGTGTCCTCATCTGCTGGTTGTTATAGAACACTTGATCATCGAAAAACTCCATTTCCACCTTCTCGACACATCGAACAAAATTTTCATAACTTTTAAACTCACAAGAATCTAATTCCCTTCGATATTTTGGCTTTAATCCTGAGTAAAAACGATTGATTTTACTATCAAGGTCTCGAATAAAATTTGGAGCATACCTTGCCAATCGAGTGAACCTTTCTTCATAGGCAGCCACTGAGTCTTCCTCTGGCCTCAATTCCAGGAATTATTTTTCCATCCTAAGTCGATCAATCTTAGGAACATACTTCTAAAGAAACATACCTTTGAAATCATCCAAGTCGAGAGAATCAATCTCATTAGTGTCCCTGATATTTTTAACCATCGACCACCACTGATCTGCTTCACCATCCAAACGGTAAATAGCCAGACTAACCTTTTGATTTTCTAAACACCCCATGACATCAAAAATACTCTCCAGTGCATTTATAAACCCTCCATCTAGAATAGGGTAAGATGATCCTCTGAATGATGGGGGAAGTTGCCTTATGAAATTTTCCACCACTGACATGTTCCTCTGCGGTTGATCTGGCTGATGTTGTGCATGGATACCACCACCATTTATCGCCTGAGTCAAATGTGTCATTACTGAAACAAACTGTTTAGTTCCAATTCGGACCATCTTAGGATGCTGATTCGGAAGGTTATTTCCTTCTGTATGCCTTCCTAGCACTGCTTCTCTATTTCCTCTGTGGAAAACCATTCTGAGAAAACATGTCTTAGATGAAGCAACATGGTAATATTTAAATGCTCTATCATTTCAATTTGACCAAAAAAATTTGAATAATCATTTAATATAATTCTAACTCCTAACTTTATCTAAACAGACCTCTGATACCAACTATAAGGCCCTAGCCTTAAACCTTACTTAATCTTGAGTTATTACAAGATTATACATTGAGGATCTTTTCAGCTTTAGATTTTTAGAGAACTAGATCATAAAACATGCATTGCATTCCACATTTAAACAAGTTGGTTACATAAAAGATAGTATTCATTTTTCCCATCAACGGAAACATATTAAAAATAAAACATGGATTCTTTCTTGACACTTCCTTGACACTATCATCATATCATGTACCATTCCCTTGACCTGTGAAAAACATTTCAAAAACATGGGATGAGTATAAAAAGCTCAGTAAAGGTTATAAAAAATTTGGAATGAAAACAGTATTCCATCCATGAAATCATACTTTACTCATAAAACATAATCCCATACATCATCAAATCATGAAGAAATAATAGAAATCATAATAAATAAAGGTAACATGATGCATTCATAACATTCTTACGTAGGGAGTAACCCTCTTGGTTACGTTTGGAATACCCATCACGGTATATTCCATAAATCACTTCAGAGAAACCTGAAAGTCTAACTCTTTCACGTTACCCAATACATTGGAGATCTATATCGGGATCACCTACCCTTACTTTATCATGGAACCACCTATCTTCATAACAATGCCCACGAACCATAACATAATCGTATCACATAAAACATGCATAAAGGAAAAATAAAATTTCCACATTTCAATCACAAGATACCAATAACACATTGATATAATAAAAACATTATCAAAAACATTTTAAATACCAAAATAAAAGAAATGTAAAACATGGTATTTATTTTTCATTAAAAAAAGGTTATGGCTTGTAGAGGAAGCTGAAACTCAAGTAATGGTCACGGCGGCGGAGAAGTCGTTTTCGCCGCATACGTACGAAAAAAAACATTCCCTTTTGACGTTTTTTAAACGATTCATATAAAAAGATTCATTTAGAATAATCATAAAAGTCAAATTTGTTTATACACTATATAAAAGAATGTTGTGTATAAAACAAACTATGCCTCAATGAAAGGAGATTGAGACGGATTCCCTTACCTCGTGTATGACTTGACTCGATTTTTCTTTAATCTACAAAATAATAAACTTGAGTTAATTAATACTTGATTAAGAACATTTTTCAAGTTAATTATTCCTTTTATTTCACATATTACCATTTCACGAACACTATGTAATTATTTATGTTAATAACGGTCGTTTTAACGATCATTGGTACTTGAGTCAAAAATAAACTCTTTATAATTACAATTTGATCATGTGGTAAAATATCCATTATATCTAGAATTATATTAATGATGTAGATATCATATATATCATATATATACAGTATATGCATACATTTATAATATTACATAACATTTAGGGGTATGAAATGGAATGCACCGTTCATGGAGACGGTAAGCCAAACGTACGAATGAACACTACTTCCATTTCTATTTCTTATTTAATGGAATTAAAACTTAATGATACATAATAGTATTATAATTACACTATGGTATCATATATAATATCATTAAATATATCCTTTATACGTACCACATATGGTATTAATGAATAAAATCAATTTGATGGGGCGGTAGTCCGCACTTCCTAAAATGAAGATATCACGTGTACCCATAATGAAAACCATTAAGGTATGCCATAAATGAAAAAATACAAAATCTTAAGTAAAAAAATTAACATATTATATATCTTATATAAATATAGTGACATCTTAATGTCATCCTTTTAAGGTGTTAAACGAATATTGAACAATCATCGTTTCGTGAGGCAGAAATTCACCATCCACAGAAACAGTATGTTCTTTAACCATTAGATGCATGTGTGTATAAGTGTAGCTTGAATCCTTATTATAACCACATCATAGTATATTCAAGATAATCTATTTGTTATAAAATAAATTAATAAAAAGAGTTTAGGGGGTGGGAGAAGAAAAATAAAACAAAAGAACACAAGTGAAGACATTACCTTAAAATCAGGTAACTCCCTTTGGTTTGAACCAAAAGGTTTTCTTGAAGAGCTTCCTGTCTAATGTAAGGGTTTTAGGATGAGTATAGGGATTTGTAGAGACAAAATGATCAGATAATGGCCGATCCAATGGCTTGAGAGGTGTGGAGAAGAAGGTAGAGGTGGGGGCCTTTTATAAGAGGATATGAGGGCACTCTTGGAAAGGTATAAAATAATACTTTATTTTCAAATGAGTTTCAGATTTTAAAGGTCCCACATTGATGTATTTTGAGGATAAGGTGATAAGGGTTCTAAATATACTCATCAAATAGGTTTTTGACATGTGTAGGTCTTAGATGTTACATTATCTTGTCATTTTATTTAAATTGTTAAATAATGAGGTAATCGATGCACCATCATGATGTCATAAATAATTTAATTTATATAATGTCTAAAAATTATAAAAAATTACTATGCTGTAGGAAATCTGTTTAGATTTTCAATGACTATTTATAGTGAAAAATATAACTTGTATAACCCCATGTAAAAATTGATTTAGTAAAACAATACATGTTTGTGTCATTTTTACTTTTACTTTAAATAAAAGGAATTAATGTCATTATCTTACCCAAGTGGATCAATGGGGTCCCAAAAATAGACCCATGGGTTGTATCAGTCGTCCATGACACATCCAATAAGGGTACAACATGTTTCAAGGTCATTTCATATTATTAAAATATTATTTTTACCTTAAACTACACTAATTACCTCTAATCACGATTAAAAACATAAAAGTTACTATTCACCAAAAAAATTATTTTAATCCAATTGAAAAAAAATTACTTAATAATGACAACCCTGTATGTAGGATTTTTCAAATTCAACACACAGAGGTGGTAAAATTTTATTTAAATAAAAAATCAGTTTTTTAAGTACCACTTAGTGGTTTCACAACTCATCAAAAATTGAAGTTTTTCATAAAAATACCAAAACTTCACCCTAAGATATATTTGATATTCCAAATTCAAAAATGATGTCTATTTTACAAAATAAAAAAGATATAAGTTAAAATAATTAATTTAATAATTAATTCCCACTTTCAGAACAAATAGCGTGTTTTTAAGAAACAATATATATCAATAGATTAACACTAGTTTAAGTCCAATTTCAACGTGAAATTAATTCCAATGACCACTATTGGATTAAATGGTAAAAATATATTATAATTTCACTTTAAAACCCAATAAATATATTATTTAATCATATAATTAAATTAGATTAAAAAGAGGTTTTGAATTAAAATACAACATTTTTCACTATTCATTAAAAAATGAACTTTATCAGAAAAATACCAAATATTTACCCAATGTAAATTTCAATGTCCCAATAATAATGAATAAGTTTCTTTTGAAAAATAGAGCTAATAAAATTATCAAAAGTTTGATTTTAAAAAAAGGATTTCCACCAAAAGGCAGTAAAACGATCATTTAAAAATATTAGTGTATTCCATGATTAAGATTGGATTTATTCTCAATTTAAGCCTCTAAAACACTATATATTTCATAAATAGACATAGATAAATATATCTGTTATTCATTACTTACTTGTAATGTTACATCTAATGTGTCCAGGATTCGAAAATCAAAAGGTTTAAAAGATTTTGTAGTGGATCATTACATTTTATGTTTAATATTTATTTATTAAGAAGTAAAATATATTCTGTATATGTTTTATTCATTTACTATTTTATACATCTTAACATATTAAAATACATGAGTATATCCAAGGAACAATCCTATAACATTTCTCACCAGCATCCCACCGGAATGTAAATAATATCCCACACTATATGAAATTATTCGAATAAGATGAGAATGACCTCCTATAAAATAGTTTCTTCAGTATCTACTTATGATATTCATCTTTATCCTTCAATAATGATTTAAAAAAAATCCATATAAATTTAAAATTTGATTATGTCTAACACTCCAACAATAAAAAACTTTTTAATCACCCTGAATTCTCGAACTCTAATCGATGATGTGAATTTTTCCACAGCGTCAAGATATATAAAATTTTGCTTTCAACATATTCAATTCTATATAAGTGTTTCAATGATCATAAAATTATTCTAACTCTCTTGGTTACCACTTCATATTAATAAATATCATCACATACATAATTAAAATTAAATAAGAGAAAAGCATATACAATTGAAAATTTTAAAAATTCCATTCAATAATATCATATTACATTATCCACATTGATTTTATCATTCATTATAAAATCAACATAATGTGACCATGATTTTAGAATATATACTCTATGCTTATCTAAATGTAAATAACAAAATTTCATTTCTACACGTATTATTTCTTATTAAATAATTTGATTCAGGGTCTGGAATCATCATTTTTCTAATTAAATTTTATAAAATATTCATAAATATAGAATTTTTGAGTTCCAAAGAATTCACATATATTCATACTTAAAACAATAATCTTAATATATAGCTTCTATATCCAAATATTAACAAAATATTTTCCCAAATACTTATTAATTCAAAAAACAGAATTAATCCCTACATATACTAATGAAAACGATTATATAAACTCCAAAAAATCAATAGAGCATTAAGAAATCTCAATCATAAATTAATATCTTTATTATTTACCCTACTGGATGTAATATCAGTCTCGATATAAATTTTCCAACTAATCATCTTGGAATGAAAATATATAATAATCAATCATTATATTACATTTATCGTAAAAAAAATCATGAAATAAATTTTATATTTCATATTTTAGTCTATTTTGACCGTCATATAGATTCATTCTATAAGAATAATTATATACTAGAAACGCAGCATTCAATCCAAAAAATATATAAATTTTATAAATTAAATAAATTATATTCTAGGAAAATACAATTTCATATACATAGAATCACATATGAAAGAATATATTTTTAATGGAATGTTATGATCACAAACACATAAATTAAGACAAAAATATTTTACCATCCAATAATGATTCAGTTCTTCTATGTATTGCGATGATAACTGAAAGTCTTATACTGAATATCAAAAAATAATATTCAATAAACTTGAAATACACTAAATTCATCAATAAAATATATCCATAAAAAACCTATTCTTCATAATATATTAATTATAATTTTTTTCATGTTTATAAATTCATCAAAAAATACTACCTCAACTCTCAAAAAATTCTAAACATCTCAAAAATTATGAATCACATACTTTGATTCTCATTTAGACTTCATAAAAAGTTAAATCAAGTTATAACTTCCTTAATAAATTAAAGGTTTCTATAATATAACATTTTTGTATTTTATGGAAAAATTTCCAAAAAATTTAAACGACTCAGAAATATTTCCAAAAAAAATTAATCAACATGTGAAAAATCACATATCATCCATGTCTAATGAAAATTTTCCTCAACAACAATACAAAATAAGGTTCTACTTTTCTGATAATTAATGTCAATAGTGAAGAAAAATTCTATAAGTTACATAGATGAACTCTTTTCAATTAATAATTCCAATATCTCCTTCCAAAAATGCCATTTTATAAAATTATGCATATTATTAAAAAAATTTATAAATATCAAACCCCCATTTATAAAAAATTATTCACCATTTTGATTAATATTTTTCCTCAATTTCCCCCCATTTGACAAATTAATTCAATTCATAATGGGGGTCACCTTTTGTCACATCCTTATGAACTACAATAATTTTGAACATTTACTCTCATTAGACTAACTTCATATATCTCTCTTGATAGTGCCTTTGTAAAAATGTATAAGATATTATTTTTGGGGAAAAATAATCAAGAAGCACATCACCCCATTAAATTTCATTATTTAAAAAAATGTTATGTAATAAAAATATGGATAGATATGAAATGTTGGTTAATATTACTTAACAGATGTATACAACTAATATGTTTTTAAAATAAATCAAAAATGGTTTCTCAACGACATCTATTAAATATTTATGATGATCCTTTTTACAAAATTTTGTGTACTTTATTGTGTAGTTTTGATAAAAAAAAGCCTTAATTTTTCTCAGATCCACTGACTATATCTTCGTATTATGCTATCTTGGATTAATATCACTAATGATGAAGTCTCCATATGATGTGGACTTTATATCAGTAAAATTTCAAACCAAATATTATTCTATGAAACCCTAAAAATTTAAATTTGAAATGTCTCTTAACATAATGAAACACTTAACTGTTCTATTAATATATCTATAATTACTTTTCCCTTCCATCATATATGATTCTTTTGGATCAAATATTAATCAAACTCAATGTGTTACAAAAAAACAATATATGGCCATGATGTGGCAAGGTAAATAATGTTTGCAACAATTATTTCAAATTTTGTTTGATTAAAACATATATATATTATCAAATTTTATAAATTGGGATTCAATTATTATTTAATTGGTAAAATCGTTTTATTCATTTTTTTCAATTTTATCTATAATTCATTGGAATTTTTTTCATGAGATGGAAATAAATTTCACCTCCACAGTGAATATTTAATCACATAAATTAAAACTTCCTCCATATATATAAATCAAAAAAATATTATTCATTTTATTTGAAAATTACTCACATATAAACTTTTAATAGCTATTAATAAATAATTTATTAAATTATATCTTCACAATAATTATAACTATGTTTTCTTATTTAATATAAAATTTCTTATCAGTTGTAATTTTTTAAAATTTTATATTTAGAAAAAAATATTCTAGATAGGAGTATTAGGCCCATATAAAATGCTTCATCACACATTATGAATTTGATAAAATGACATCCATTATTCCATCTATTTTATTAATAAATTCCAAAATATAATAAATAAATACTACATATTTATGATCTCTATTATGGAATACTAATGTTGCATCCATTTCATAAATAGTTATCCTTAACGACTCCCTTTTCTGAGTGAGTTTTTTTAAAAAAACCACACTTGGTTCCTATTTCATTTTTCTTTTTTAGACTTTTTAAAATCATCCATCATTCTATATTATAAATATTACGGAATTATTCATATGTTAAACTATTTAAATAACAATTTCCAGCTACTTTTGAAACTTATTTTTGGATCAATTTTGAAAATGACAGCAGTTTGAATTTCAAATTTTAACATTATTCTAGTAATGTCATGTGGATCCTACATATAGAATATATTATATAAAAGAACATATATTTATATCATCTTATGCAATAATATTTGAATATAAGTAGCTTCATCATCATAATATGTCAATTATTAATTAACTACTTCATGATTCATTATTTTTTATTTTATTGAAGGGTATAATTTTTTTAAAATATTCATTCTTTTTTCTAATTAATACCATATATACCACCCTCTCTTATCTTTAATATTGGCGGAGATTTTATTTATCAATTTTTTATTTTTTCCATTTCAATTATAAGGATATCCCCTTTAAACACTAACATCTTCATTCTCATAACATTTGCATAAATTTAAACCATTGGTATTTAGTAAACATTTTTTATCAAAATATATAGATGTACATAAATTAATATTATCACTAGAACCATATAACAAGTTTATTTGTATAGATCTCAATGAGAATTTATTTTTACTATAATTATTCTGGAACATATGTTCTCTATATAATTCAATGAATTTTGTGCTCTGGTAAAATTATTCATCTAATAAATATAGTAATTTGACATTCTTATTTTGGGTATTCATTAAATATAGAAATAAGGGGTCATGATATTCATTTTTATTACCATTATATCATTAATATTTTTTAATTTCATTAAATTTGCATTACCTACAATTATATATCTATAAAATTAATATCTTCACTCTCATAACATTCTCTATATTCCATTTAATTATTTTTGAATATGTTATCTACATCAGAATTGTGATTCATGAGAAATACATTAAAAATTTAAATGAAAACCCTATTAACGTAATGAAAAACAAACCATATAAAGTGGGAATATTTACTATTGTACCATATATATTTGATTAAAGAGATCATGTTTTATTAATGTTTCAATATCCACTATTATATGTATTGATTGGACCATATTTCCTTTATAGATTATTTCAAAATTTAGACATCATTCCGTTTTTTATATGGAATAAATATATTCAATCCATAAATTTAGGTTTTACTAAGACAATTATACAATATATTCTAATGAAACATGTTCCAACACCCATTTTACTCTTTTGAAATCATGTAGTATGAGATATTTGCTGCAAATATTCGGATCATGTTTCAAAAATTTATTTCTACATTTATAATGATACTTACCTATTTATAATCTTTTTTGAGACATGATATATTATTTAAAAAACACCATTACCTTCGTAACATAATTATATCCCACTTATTAAATTATGACTAATTCCATCCACATAAATAACATTGTTTCCAATGAGGATATTTCATTGATCGAATTTGAACAACCAACATTAAATCTCAATGAGATATCATTTTTGAATGCAACATCCACTACATCATTTTATTATTACTTCCATTTTATTTCACATATATGTATAAAAATAACTTTCTATGATAGATGGATTTCACTAAATTATTTCATTCAATAAAACATCAGAAATTTATTATTCTCCTTTATCACCCATATGTTTTCCATTCCACTTTTTGTCATAGAGAAATTTTCAACAAAAACTAGTCCTCATATATATATATATATGGATGGTAATTTTCAACACACCACTGAAATACTTCCAATAATCATCCTAAAATATTCTATATCAGTGTAAAACAAATTCTCGAGAACAAGTTTGATTCCTGTTTATATATCTCATCATATTTCATAACTAATCACCATTTTATCATATATTCATTCTAGTAATATGATTTTATCACATAATTAATGTGGATTGTGCAAAATTAATAACATAGTACCAAAATTACCCACTAAATCTAGGACTTCTAAAGTATTGTGTTATTTTAAAGAATTATGTTATGATTTTGCTAGTAATTATAATACATTATTTATACATTTATAGATTATATCTCGTGATACTTTCATATATTAAGTATATAATGTTGATTATTTCTAAAAACCCTTCATGGTAGATAAATTTTTATATTTCTAATTTTAACATGATTTTTTAGAGATAAATGTTTTAAAAGTAGACATATCAAACGATGTTTTGACAAGATTCTTGTAGTTATCATTTACAGAATAAATGAATAAATCAAAATTTATCTCAAAATATCTAATAAAAAATATCCAATTATCGTGAAAATATTTTCATATTCTTGTTATTGTTATTACGTCTTATAAATTTCCTTAACTTTCTAATTGAGTTTCTCCACATGATCTCTCCAAACTGTATCATTTTCAATAATATATATACTGAACATTTTACAATATTATATATCATTAGATTCAATTTTTGAAAATCCAACATAGTATTCATCATTATTTTTATCCTTCATCATCAAAATTTTATGTTCTTTTCAGGTTATTTTATTCTTATGTATAAATTATTCAATTTCATATATCAGTTTGTTTTACTTGTAACAAATATCATCATTATCACTATAACTATTAAAATATTTATCATGTTTTAAAAACGGTTCTATGAAATTACTTTATTTAGTTTCTATTACTTCATTTTATAGGTTTTATGAAGTTACATCCTACTCATCCACCTTACGTAATAGATTTATCATTTTTCGTCATGGGGACTACATCTCGTTCCTGGTAGATTGTGGTGCATTTTTGTTCCACATATCAAATTTTAAGGATTCTCAACCTCATCATTATTTTTTGTACATTTATTATTTATGGAATTAATGAAACATTATCATATTTACACATAGTTGAATCATTTTGTGAGTATACTTAAATATTTTCCCCTTCTATTGCTAATTTCTCTAGTGATAGGTGAAATTATTTTTTCATTTCAGCATCATTACCATATTTTAGATAATGTAACATAATATATAATTTTCAACATATTTGACCTACCTATTCCTTATGGATTTTGATTCCAACTCATATTTTTCATTATTTTAAGATATTGGGTCCTTTACCATTTAATAGGAAAAGATAAAAATATGACGATGGTAAAGTTAGAGGTCCACTTTATCTTGTGGAAAATAAAAATAATGATCAACCTAATATAGATATCATCTCTTTATAATTATGATAATAGTCTTATTTTATATATATATATATTATGATAACCCAATATTTTTAATAATTATAGTCAATATTTTAAAAAAAGAATCATTTTAAATCATGGTATCATTAAATGGGATTCTACTAATTTCTAGCATAGCTTCATTTTCATTAATAGTTCCCTTATTTCATATTTCAGTCTTATCCATAACTTTATATATAGTTTGAAATCATATCATCTTATTATAGACATCATTCGAAAAATACCTTGAAGTTAAATATATCCTTCCCATTATTCATTATTCTTGTTTTACCTATAAAATTAATTTTATCTCTTCTATCAATTTTTTGGAGAGATATTAATGTTAAATAGAAATTATAATCCATGTTAATGAAGATTTTTGAGTGTTTCATACATCTAATAATATTAGTTTTTATATTTAATATCATAAAATGCCTATATCAATCTGAATTAATGCTATACAATGATTGTATCTTTGGGATATAATACAGGGAACTGGTGTTATGATCCCATTTTATGTTTTAAAAGAACTTATTGTCCAATAATAATAGAGGAGATAAATCAATGGTTGATTTTTATATTTCCTATAGGTAAATTAATCTGAGTGGTTGTTAATCAGGTTATGATAGATTAAAACTTCTTCCCCTTCATATCGTGTTTCAAAATTAAAAAACACTTCCCTATTTATCCCATAGAAATATATGAACATAAATGAAATCCTACACAGTACAAATCAATTTTACATAGTTCAACCTCTTTGGGATCTGTCTAAGGATCATACAATGATGATTTTGTGACTTTCCAAATCGAGTAAACGTCGCTACCAATTACATATTCTGGACTAGATTAATTAAATTCCCTAGCATACTACTGTTACAAGATTTAGTGTTTGTTCACTACATTCCCATTTGTAACCCCCTTATGTATCTTTATCTAGATAACTTCTAGTAAAAAAGGGCATAGTCTTCCTCCTCCTTTTTTACTCCCTTGATAGTGATTCACTCTAAGTTTATGGACCTGTTGGTCCCATTATTTTCATAAATGCGCACTTCTTCAACTATAGGTTGATTATCTATAAAATTCTCTCTTTCACCCATCGACGAAATCCAATTTTCCTCATATTATTAGTTAGCTGATTTTTCAATTACAAACTATTTATTTATAATTGAAAACAAACTACTTCCATTGATAACTACATAGCATGTATGATTCAAAAAAATCATCATCAATGTATTGCCTCTACGTGTATGGTCATGTTCCGCCTCCACATAAAGTATCTGCATAACATTTTCAATGTATGGCATCCGCGTACGAGAATTCCATCCTCTTCATACTACCACTTTTAAAGATCGTTTCTCATACATGAACCACCTCCCTTATCCATAAAATTTTTTATTCTAGAATAATGTCCCTCGCAAACCCTCTTCTTGAACCACCTTCTCTAAATCGTTCTTCTTTTATAGAATCATCATCGCTAACCACTACTCCTTCATGGACTTGTTTCTTGTGAACCACATTGAACAAAGATGAATTTATAAATAAAATATGTTTTAATATGAACATATCCCCAATTAATTATAGGATTACCACTCTTATTATATTAAAATGGATCTTTAAAATCCCATAATCCGTGAATTTCCCAAATATTCAATGCTTACTGCATCTCTCGTGAATCATTTTTCTGTGCAGTTTGCATACTGAATTTATTCTTTTGCGGTGGCTCAAATCAATATATTATTTTCAACAATGAGGCCCTTAAAAGAACCCCAAATAACCACCTCATTTACCTGATCTAAAAGTCATTTCATATTTTTAAATCCTTCTCACATCTGGTAGGCTTCCCGCGAACAGCTTTGACGAACAATTCTCCATCAGGAAGCCATGAGCCTACCCGTGAACCATTTTCCCTCATCAAATTGTTCTGCATAACACCATATCAATTCATGAACTGAACATTGGTGTTCATGTATTGATCACTCCTTTACATAAAACATCTCTTTTACAAAAAACAACTCTCTCTTTTAAGGGCCAACTACTTTGAAAACACAAAGAAATTGGGCCACCATATTCACTTGTATTGAAAAACACTAACCAATCCTATTCAATGTCATCTTGAATTTTTAACAAACACGATCATATACAAGACATACTAAAAGTAAAACTTTTTAGTGTTTTACCAAATAATCTCCACTGTTGTGTTTGTTGAGAAAACATTCATAATTTTATATCTCATTTATGAGATATACATTATCTTACACTATTAACTTATTGATATTATGATAGAGATCAAAGAGTTACTCATCAAACAATATGAGCCCACATAAGACATGCTCAGGCTGAGAAACTATAGTATAGTAAAATTTTCATCAATTAATTACATCACATCATTCCAAAACTAAACTTTTCCTTTCATCATAGACCTAATATATTGGGATATGTATCCTTTGACATATCTAATATTGAATCATAAGATCTAATACTCTCCCTATGTTACATTTCTACCTAAAAACTTCAACTACCCCTATCTTGTTGAACACCCTAGAAACTTTACCCCATGTCTTATATAATATATTTTAACTATAAAAATCCCCATTTTATCCAACTTTTTCAATGAAACTGAAGGCCATTCATTTGATGTCTGTAATAGGCTAAAGAAAACATATCAATACATAAGGGAAAAACTCACCAAACATCAGGGAGAGGGGGTTCTACATCCACACTTATTCTTGTGAGGGTAGGCGAATGAACAACCAATTCCAGTCAATGGCTTTAAAATGATTATCTAGGTAAGACCATTTTAAGAATGTCTGAAACCTATTGTTCAGTATGCACATACTCCGTCTTCAAAATCATTTACTCAACCTTATCCTTGAATAAATGATAATTTATTTCTAATATATTTTTCCTGGATGATTAATGGGATTTTTTATTAGTTTTATAGAACAAAAATATTTTCAACAAATTCTAATAGGATACTTCACTTCAAATCCCATATAATCATGAATTTACATAATCTATAATAACTGTGTGTAAGCTAGAGTAGCCACGATATACTCATATTATGTGACCTTCAATGCAATGTTATCTTGTTTCCTCTAAACCCAAGAAATACATAGTCGAACAGTATAAAAATCACTGCCTAATTTTGATTTCATATCATCTTATGAACAATCTCAATAGGCATATATATATCCCAATAGCTCTGGAAAATATTTTTCATTATAAATAAATCAAAAATACATTGTTCCCTTGATATACCTGAGTATTAATATCACATGAATCATATTCCTTTCCTAAGGAATACATTGATTTATCAGTGCTTGGAATGTGGAAAATATATTGTAAGGTCCTGTCTTTATCATATAAAATAGACTACCTGGATTTGACTATATTCAGTGATATCAACAACATTGCCTTAATAATATTGTGATTGATTAATCTAGGTATCCACTGGAGTCTTCATAAACATGTAATTATCCATTAAAAACCTTTTAAAAACATCCTTGTCATATTTATCTTGAAAATTAATGTTCAATTCATTCATTGTGTTCACTGTGAGTGGAGGAAATTGTTAGTTCAACAATTATTGAAATTTTGAACACACTTTTCAAGAATTAGTAAAACATTATGCATAACACTTCATCTGATCCTCAAAATATTATTTAATTTACACATACTAGCACCATCATTTTTTCTACTGTCATGGCTATCAAATGGTTTGTAATCAACTCCACCACACTGAAAACCACGCTTCTTCAAAAAACTATTATATCATTTCATACCATGATCTTGGTTATTTCTTCATAACATATAAATCCTTATTTAGCTAGAAAATTCTGTTCTAATATTCATTAATGATAAAACTATCCAGAAAATTTATATAAACACCTTCATCGAAAAACCCATTCATAAATTCTGACATGATGTCTATCTGGAAAACCATGAAGTTTCATTGCACTAGTATAGCCAATAATAATTTTTTTTCTCACAATAGGTGAAAATTATTTTTCAAAATAGATAACCACTATCAATGTGTACCCATTTCACACTAGTCATGATTTTTTCAAATCACTACACCATATTCATTAATTTTGTTGTTGAAGACCCATTTTGTGTAGATTAAATTCTTAATTTTTGTCCTTATACAATATCCTATTTTTTATTCATCTCAACATTGGCATGATTTTAATTCATAGATTTAACAAAATTATAATCTCCAGCTACGTCTGTAAATCATTTTGGCACAACCTTTGCTATTTATTAGTCTTACTATAGTGTATTCAAGCTCTTTGTCAATACCAACGATGCATGATCACCAATTATGTTTGGTTTAAAATTTCATCTCTTATAACTAGTCTCTATATAGATACTAATTTAGCCTCCTCCATCTCATCAATTTTGTCTTCTATTAAATCAACCTCTCGACTGAATCATCCCCTCATATGCATATTTCATTTTCATTATCCTCCTCAGAAGGATAATTTATTTTAAAAATATTCTGGTCACTCTCCACAATTGTTACATCCCAGATTTCAACAATCTATCAGATCTCCTTGATGAGTCATTTATATTTATTTTTTTCATTGAGTAGCCATGATATACCCCTTCATCTATATGGGATTCAAACATCATTTTTTTCCCATTAAAATGAATGAAACACTTACTTATGATGATTTGAATGATGTTCAATGATAGATTCATTCCATACCATATCATATATGGAGTCTCCTCTTATTTAGGACATAGTGAAACTATATTTGAGGTATATAATTCTGTCATCAGTACTTAATTTCAAATTTTCACTGGAAGGACTTCTTCAATGAGAATTGTTTTCCATGTTGTTGATTATATGACATATCTTATCGACTACTTCATTATGTTGCCGAGTTATTATTTCTGAAATATGTTTCTTTATTCCATGATTCTCGAGATAATCATCTATATGAATTTTTTTGATCTTTATTCCATTTTATTAGATAGTCCTATATCATGTCCTTAGCGTTCAGGAGTAGAATAATAATTTTTTGTTAATAGGTAACCTAAAATATATATTTTATATACCTATAAAATAAATAAGGTTTTTAAAATGTGATAGTTATTCAGTATAATCATAACAAATTGTAAATAATTTTTTAGTCATGTTAATGAATTATACAAGATCCAAATAATGATCACATTTGAGAAGGTAACATTTATAGATAATGGATTGGGAATCCATTTACAAAAATCTTTAACCATGTCAAGGGATGTTAACGTAAAACATTCTTGAAGTTATTATAGAAAAAATAAACATGGTATTTTGTGGATGCCTCAAATTTTAACCTCAATGAATATATTTGGAGGATAAAGTTCCAATCAATTATTGTAAATTCATTGAATGCTGGTATAATTAGTTAGTAATTCGAGACCAAAATATTTAATTATATATTTTTTATAAATAAATATATGTTCTTTATTATCTATCATTACACACAACACCAGGTCTCTATGAATTGTGATGGAATATTGATATATTATTATATTGAGGTTATTATGAAAACATTAAATTTGTGGGAATCAAATGGAATAACTAAATAATTTAAAATGTGATGTTTAGAAATTAAAAAAATAAATTATTTGCTTATCAATTGGTTATATGTTAATAAAAATTGCATTGAGATTAATAGAGTTGTTTCTAAAACTCATCTTATGATCAAATATGATTTCATATTAATAAATTAATTAAATCAATTTTTCATGTTTTAATGAACTTTTAATAATTTTTTTAAAATTATTCTTCATTTTTTTTTCTATTCATGGGATGAAAAATATCAATTTTTATATTATAAATTTAATTATTTAAAAATGAAATTTTATTTAATTTTTAGTACTTAGTTTAAATTTAATTAATTACACATAATGAAATTAAATCATGAATATTGGGGTCCTAATTTCTAATTATTGGAATTGGATTATGTAAATAGGTATATTTTAATTTTTTCACTAATAATAGTAACCATGGTAAATATTTGTAACCAATATAAGTGTTAAAAAAGTTTAAAACTATTTAATAATGATTTAAAATCTCAATAAAATTTGTATTTATCATATTATATAAGAGGAGATCAAAAATTTCATTCATTGTTTTTAATATATGGAATGTTTTTCATCATTCTGTTTATAAAATTCCATAATATTACACTCCATACAAAAATAAATCTTTGATTTTTTACATGAATATAAAAAGGTTATATGTTTTATTAATATTATTTATTTTGAATAAGATTTAATTTTGTTTTTTACAATTATTATTTTTACATATTTTTGTGAAGTAATATTTACCATAAATCATTACATAACGCTGAATCTTTTTTTTTCATTCTGTTAAAAAATAATGTAAATTATTTTAAGAACTCGAAAAGTAATTATATATTATTATGTCAAAATATTACAACACTTTTTGAGTTATCTATAAAATATTAGTTATAAGAGAATATTTTATATTAATATTCTTTGTAATCGTGTAGTTCTAATAGTAAAAATATATTTATTCTTTCAAAAACGGAATAAATATTTTTTTATAAATAATATAATTTTTCATTGATTTAAAATTCCTTAAAATTTTATAGTCCACCTACTGAATGTTATATTGTTTATTATTTCTACTATATAATATTAATGAATCACTTTTTTTTACTTTATCATTTATCAACTCTACCATGTAAAAAATATTATGATTTTTGTAGTTGATAAATTTGGATAATCAGAGTTAATAATTAGATATAAGATTGAAAAAATAAGAAAATCATATTATAAATTTATTTCATTTGTGGATATAAACTCATAATCTTATTATATTTTCATTATATAAATTAGGTCAAATTTAAATATTAAAATTATTTTATATCAATTTTGTAATTTAAAAAATTCCCGTGGTTCCACTCCCCTAAATTATAAGAGGGATCCCCCAATAATTTATTTTGAACAAATGATTCTTATATCTCAGTATATACATACCCTAACATTATCATCTTAAAAAAATTATATCTTCTAGTATTTCATTAATACCAATCATTAATGATTAAGGTGAAATCCAATAGTTGTTTCTCAATGAAGTGGTATAACTTATAATAGAACTATTTAAATTTTATTTCTTATTCATGATACTCTAAATATATTCTATTGTTAATGAAATAATAAATTAATTATTATAAGTATTCCTAAATGTTATTATTATTTTGGAGAAAAAATAATTCATCCGATGTTCCATAAATTGGGAAGTAAAAGTATTGGACATTCATAAGTGTGGACTACTGCCTCAACATAAAAATACAATTCATTTCCCACCACCATCATCACATGATAGTTATTATGATTTTTTTAATGTTACTATATAATATTTATAATATAATTTTGACTTAATAATTAAAATATCATCATTACCATCTTTCCTCCCCTTCTGTTGTAATATGATTATGAAGCCCATGTGCTTGGATGGACTACCACCAATATGAAGAGATATAATTTTTCATCTTTTAAAATTATATTTACAATAATAATTTAAAATTTAATTAATATGTATTATATATTAAAATTTTTATATTTTATATTTAATATTTACCGTTCATCTTTTCAATACATCATAAATTTAAAATAGTTTTCATGCATATATATAGAATATTGTCTCTTTAAATAGTGTAATTCAT
The DNA here is from genome assembly GCA_963277665.1 of Viscum album. Classification (NCBI taxonomy): domain Eukaryota; kingdom Viridiplantae; phylum Streptophyta; class Magnoliopsida; order Santalales; family Viscaceae; genus Viscum; species Viscum album. Next base: position 2,040,001,492 of record OY728121.1, read on the forward strand.
TTTTTATCCGTCTAAATTATTGATAAATATATATATATATTGAATATATATATATATATTGATTATATACTATATTTATATCATGATTAAAATTATTTATATTATATAACCTAGATCAAATATTAGGGATCAGAAGTTCCTACCATGAATTCTCATGAAAAAATGAAATAATTTACAACTAAAAAAAAATTTTAATAAGGAATTTTCAATAAATGTATTTTGAATTGTAATAAATTAATCATATACCACATAATTTGTAGTACCACCGGTTTCTGGTAAGTAACCCTAGATTTCTGCTTTTTAAGTACATGAAGCATATAAGAAATGGTTGGGGATGTTTGGAGACTTTCAAAGTGTTAAAGGGGAAAATGTGGTGATGCACATGCATCACATGGTTTTTCCAAACCGTACAGAAGCCATGCAGGTGGTGGTCACTTTAGACAGAAGAGAATGCACAGTTTGTGCATAGTTTGGGAAAACCGTGCGAGGAGGCCGTGCAGAGCGCCCCTTCTAAACAGTGACTACCGTATGGTTAGCGCACGATTTGCCTAGCCGTGCGGACTAACGATGTGCTGGGTCAACATAGATCCTATTTTTATGGACTTAATTCTCATTATCTATAAATCCACTAATATTTTCGCCTAGACTGACCTAACTTGGGATTTCTCTCTGGTGAAGGTGGGAGAACACTTACCAGGCATATTGGAAGCAATCCAGAGGTTTTCCTTGGTATTTAGAGGGTTGTTGATCGAGTTAAGTATTGTTTACATTAGTTTTCATAGATTTATTTCTTCCCCCTTGATTTATCCTTATATCTATACCCTAGGTGGGTAGATCTATGGTAGTGGATTTATTTTAATTCGTGTTTTGGTTTTCTTAGTACAAGGGGAAGGATTCTAAGGAGGTTTTGGGGAGTAGTTGAATCGTTTTTGTTGGGGTTCTTCATCCGTTGGTTTGTTTCACATAATTTGTTGAGGTAAGTGTCTTCACTCCCAATTCCTCTTTCTTAGAACATGAGGGCTTAGTTTCAAATTTTTTTTCCTTGATTGGAATGGTTTGTTTACCTGCTGTGTGTGAATGGTTGAAACCCCTTTTATGTAATGGTTGATGTAAATTGTGTGTTTTTGGAATGTGTTTGTTGAAGTGAATTTAAAATGGTGATTTTAAACTGGTTATGGTTTTTCTACATGAAATAAAAGGTTTTCAATAAAATAATTTATTCTTTATTGAAAGGTTTTGAACACACTTGGTTTTGGCATGGATTTTCATGGGTTGTGGTGACTATTCATATGCATTGGGATGGATAAGGGAAAGAAGTACCCCATCGAAATGTTGGGATTGATAAGGGTGATATGTAACCCCATCAAAAGGTTGGGACGAATAAGGGCATGAATTACCCACATCAAGGTAGTCGATTAAGTGACGTCTTAGTGGAAGGATAACACACCAATCGCGAGTAAAGGGAGGTCCATGATTCATTCATGGTTGGTTGTGTGGATTTGTGAAATGGAATGAATGTTCCAAAATGGAAATGTGAATTTTATTGGAATCTTTGCTTGGTTGTCTTTCTTGAGAAAGATGATTTGTGTTGGAAAATGGTCTTGAAATGGAACTCATTATATTGTGAACTTTTTTGCAATTGTTTTATATAATTTTTTTATATAAATGTGCTAATCTGTTTTGTCTTATAGGCATGGGTTGAGAAGCCATCGGGGAAAACATACTGAGTTTCATTACATACCCCCTGCTTTTCCATGTTGGTGATTTTGCAGATGTCATATACCATGATGTTGGAAGAGGAAAAGTGTCACGTGTTTATAACACTACTTCGTGATACCTGTGCTGAGATTGGGATGTTGAATATTGGAGCATGTGGATCATGGAGTTGAGTTGTCATCTTATAGTCTTTTAGTTTGTCTTTCCTTTGTTTACTATAATTTAGTGTCGGTTTCCGCTGTGGTACTCTTGGTTGGTTTTTGATAAAATAAATGGTTGAATTGTCATAGATTTTTTCATGAATCATTTAGTTTATTATTATGTTTATGGTTGGTGGTTTTGTGGTATTTTCTAAAATGTTAAATCATCCCCCACTTGTTTTGAAACCCTTCACTATTTATTTCAAGCCTTTGGAACCTTGGGGATGTCGCTTAAGGCATAGTAATGACCCGTTGTACTATCAATCCAATGAGAATTGGTGGGTCATTCCAAATGGTATCAGTTTGATCATTCATTAGTGTATAAATGCAATTATCTTGTTACTTTATTTGTGGAAAAAGTAGTCATCAGTTTTTTTGGTCTTTGCATTGAATTCTTACGTATATATTCCTCGGGTGGACATCTTAGGAAGGAGTAGGATTGTCAGAATTGGATTGTAGAGCATAAAAATATGTAGCTATCCTTTTTTATGTTGAACTTCCAGTTACCAGGGTGTTGGGTACATAATTGTTTTGGTGACACTTATATGATAAAAAATATCATTTTCATGAGTTTAGCCAACGAGATGATCATGATATGCATTAGAGTAATGACTTCCCACTAGGAGTGCAAATATAATTTTAAGAAATGGATTATGGTTTGATGCAAAAGTAGGATTTTTGAAAATTTTAAACTTGTTTTTAAATGAATGATTTTGAAAATAAAATGGTTGATATATTTGGAAAATTGATTGATTTTCAAAAGAAAGAATGATTTTTTTAGAAATGGTTAAACGTGGAAAAGCATGATGGTAGGAAATCAATGTTTTGATATTGGTGTGATAGAAATTATAATGCTAAGCCTTGAGTTTCTAGGTAGTGAGAATAACAGTGTCCATTGATTGTATAGAAAATGGAACCCGTTAGGCATCGTAGAAACAAAATGGATGACGCTACAGAGATTGTGGTCGCACCTGATCCATAGGTGAACCAGCAGCTAGTCCAAATTATAGTTCATGCATTTCAGGCTATGGACATGGGGAGTCATAGGGATGAATCAAGACATGTAGACCATTCCATCCTATTCCAGAAGCAGAATCCATCAATCTTTTGGGGTGATTCTGAACCAGAATGGGTAGTGGTGTGGCTGAGTGGGATGAACTGTATCTTCAATTTCATTGGCACACCACCAGAACTGAATGTAAATTTGGTGATGTATAAGCTCTAATATCATTTACGATAGTGGTGGGAGCTAATGGTACAGGCTAAGGTGGATCAAGGCCTTGGATGGGAGGAATTTGAATATTTTTTCAATAAAAAATTAAATCCTCACACGTTCAAGATCCAGAGGATGGTGAAATTTTTCAGCCTAAAGGTGGAGAATATTTCTGTCAGGGAGTATGCGGAGAAATTCATGAATTTAGTGTGCTTATCACTAGAAGGTGCTGCAAGTGTGTCGCTAATGGTATGCATCTTTGAATCAGTGTTGTGATATGAGAGACGCTCGAAGATAGTTGTGCACTGTATTACGGATTATACGAAAATGGTAACCAGAGAAACAATAGCTGAACTTGTCATATTAAAAGTTATCTAAGGAGGACCTATGATGATACCCACAGGAACGAGTGGGAACTCTAATACTGGGCAGAAGGGGGAAGAGGGACACCTATTTCCATGGTGGGAGTTCGAATCAGAATCAGACGGCTGGATCGGTGAATCTTCCTCCACGACCCATGATGAATGTTTGGATTTTTCAATGTGGCTCAATTGATCACATGAAACGAGATGGTACAACACCACCGAGAGCATGCCAAACTTGAAACAATATGGGGAATCTTTAGTGATATTTTCAGAGTGCTCCACGGTTGGGTGTTCATGACACTTCTTAGGTGTCGCAAGTATATTATGCCTTGATAGGGTGAGGAGAGAAAAATCAGTCTCTCTAGTAGAATAGAGCTATCTATGGTGATTTCAGGAATACCATGACTCCTCATGAAGGGCATTATCATCAAGGAAATAAGGAGAAATGTGTAGCAACAAAGAAATTGTATGGAAGAGAACAGGTGATTGTGGATGACCAGTTTGGACTATCAATGGTGAGAGGTATGATTCTTTTGAATTCAACCCTCATGCAAGTGTTTTTTGATACTGGTGCATCACATTCCTTTCTTGCATCTAGTTTTACTGATTTTATGAACTTAAATCCATAAATGATTCCTTCTGTGATAAAACATCAAACTCCTCTCGGTGAAATGAAATGTAGAGCCTTCGTGTGTAGATCTTGTTCTATAACTATTGACGGAGCTGAGATGAAATGAGATTTTTCTATGATAGCGATGGATGTATATGATATAATACTAGGTATGGATTTGTTGATAGAGTTCAATGCTCACATCGACTGTTATAGAAGAACTATCAGTTTCCCCACTGAGGATGGCCTCGAGCATCTCTTTAGAGAAGAAAGAGTGGTGAAGGCAGGTGAAATGGGTTTGTTGGAACATGTAGTGGAAATTATCTCTTACCATTTTGCTTCCGTAAACATCTAATTGATGGATGAGATCAAGAATAACAATTTTTTAGTAGTCACAGATTAGTTTTCTGATGTTTTTCTCGAAAATATCTCATGGTTACCACCTCTAAGAGAAGAGGAGTTTACAATTTTTCTCCTTCTGGTGTCAAGTACTATCTCACTTCCATCATATATTTGGAACCATCAGAGTAAAAGGAATTTAATGTGAGGTTGGATGAACTAGAAAACGAATGTTTTATTCGGCCAAGCATGTCTCAGTGGGTACCACTAGTTTTGTTTGTATGGAATGCAGATGGAACTGTGAGGCTATGTGTGGATTATCGTAAACATAACCAAGTTACAATAAATAATATATATCCACATCCACACATTGATGACCTGTTTGTTCAATTGATGTGGGCTCAGTGGTTCTCTTAGATTTACATACTGTCAGGATATCACCAGTTGCGAGTTCGGATGGATGATATTCCGAAGAAAACCATTACAAGCATATATCGCCACTATAAATATGTAGTCTTGCGTTTTGGCCTCACAAATGCACCAGAAGTATTTATGGAATTGATGAATCAGATATTTTAGCGTTATATGGATTATTCATTTGTTGTGTTTGTGGATGGCATATTGGTGTATTCAAGAACAAGGGTTGGGCATGAGAAACACATGGTGATAGTGTTGCAAATATTGAGAGACCATCAGTTGTATGACACATTACCAAAGCGAGATTTTTGGATAAAAGAGGTACACATTATGGGCCATGCTGTTTCTGAGAAAGGTGTTTCAGTGGATCCAGAGAAGATTGAAGTTGTTCCTTCTTGGTAATCGCTGAATAATGTCTTTGAAATACGATGTTTCCTTGGTCTAGCAAGTTATTACCGATGCCTTGTGCGTGAATACTAACGACTAGCTTTGGCTATGATAACATTGACAAAGAATAATAGTTCATTTCAATGGACTGAGGAATGTGAAAGATCGTTTCAAGAGTTGAATGTTGTCCTTACATCAGCACCCATCTTGATTTTTCTGAAATCAGGACAGGGGTATGTGGTGTATTGTGATGCTTTAGGATCTAGGTTGGGATGTATTCTTATACAAGGAAATCATGTTGTTGCATATGGATCAAGATAGTTGAGAGTGCATTAAATGAACTATCAAACATTTGATATGGAGTTAGCTGCGGTTGTACATGCCTTGAAGACTTGGTGTCATTATTTCATTAGTGAAATATTCACTGTGTTTATGGATCATAAGTGTTTGAAGCATATTTTCTCACAACGAGATTTTAATATGAGGTAGAGGAGATGGATGGAGTATCTTCAAATTTTCGACCTTGACATGATATTAAACTGGTTAAGGGAAATTCAGTGGCCGATTCATTAAGCATAAAGTCTTATGCTTATTTGGCACAAGAAGCATCATATGAGTGGCAGTTCATGTCAGTCCTAGCTGGCATTCTTATGGAATGTGATGACCGAGCTGATGTTGTGGTTTTCTTTCCAGTTTTACTTGTTCGTGAATTCATGGAGATAGTAAAGGAGGCACAAGCATCTGATGTAGAATGTGTTGCAATGTGTTCAAAACTCAATGGTGGGGAGACCGTTGAGGGATGGATGCTGTATGGGAGTTTAGTTTTGCGGTTTCGAGATCAGATGGTTGTACCTTTAACTGCTCAGGAACAACTCCTTCATACATAGCAGCATTCCGGATGGGCTGTTCATCTAGGAATACAGAAGATGTATAAGGTGATAAAGGCACATTTTTTGTGGAGTGGCATGAAATGGAAGGTAACTGAATTTGTTTCAGGGTGTTTAACATGTCAGCAAGTTAAAGAAGAACATCAGTGACCAGCAGGTGTGTTTTTGTCTCTACCAATTGCATTGTGGAAGTTGGAGCAGATAGCTATGGATTTCATTACATGTCTTCCAAGAATGGTTCTGAAGCATGATTCCATATGGGTGATAATGGATCGGCTTACCAAGTTGGCCAATTTCATCCCTATTCATGAATCTAATATAGTGGAGGATCTATCCAAAATCTATATCTAAGAAGTGTAAAAGATTCATTCCATACCTGTTTTAGTCGTGTTAGACAGAGATCCTAGGATCACATCTCGTTTCTAGTGATCCTTACTGAATTCCCATGGAACTCCACTAAATATGAGTACAGCGTATCATCCTCAGACGGATGGACAATCCCAAAGTACGATACAGGCATTGAATGAAATTTTGCGGGCTTGTGTAGTGGATTTTGGTGTCTTTTGGGAAGAGTATTTGCCTTTAGTGGAGTTCTCATACAAAAATAGTTATCAGGTCTTGATACACATGACTCCATTTGATGCATTTTATTGGTGTCCTTGTCATTCTCCACTTTGATGGGTGGAAACATGTGAGACTTCACTAGTTGGGCCGAGCCTTGTCCAAGAAACAATGGAGAAGATAAAGTTAATAATAAAGAGGATGGAGAGGGCCTAGAGTCGTCATAAATCTTATGTGGATCATCATTGAAGACCATTGTCATTTGTGGTGAGTGATCATTTCTTTTTGAAAATCTATCCAAGGCTTGGACATCGTCATTTTGGGAAGCAGGGGAAATTATCTCCTTGATATATAAACCCTTTTGAAATACTGGAACGGGTTGTCGAGGTGGCGTATCTGTTGGAATTACCTCCACGGTTCAGTGTAGTGCATAATGTGTTCCATGTATCTCAGTTGAAGATGTATCAGCCCGATCCTGACCATGTGATAAATGGGATCACGTTGACCTAGATCTGGATACATTATTGGTACATATTCCAGTACGGACTGTGGATAGGCAGGATAATGTCATTCATGGAAAAAGCATCGGTCAAGTGTGGGTTTCTGTGGAAACATGGTCTGATTCAGGAAGAGACTTGGTAATTCGAGAATAAAATGAATGAGAAGTGGCCAGAACTCTTTCAGGCAAGCGATGGTTTTCTAATTTATGGGGACAGAAAGGCCAATGGGGGGTAGAATGTAGTACCCCGGGTTTCTAGTATGTAAACCTTGTTTTATGCTTTTCAAGTACATGAAGCATATGGGAAATGGTTGGGGGAGTTTGGAGACTTATAAAGTGTTAATGGGAAAAAAGTGGTGAAACATGGGATTTGCACGGTTTGCCCAAACCATGTGGAAGCCATGCAGGTGGTGGTCACATTGGACACAGGAGACCGCACACTATGCACACGGTTTGGTAAAACCGTGAGAGGAGGCCGTGCGGAGCACCACTTCCAAGCAGTGACTACCTCCCGGTTAGTTCATGATTTTCCTAGTCGTGCGGACTAACCATGCACGGGCTCAACATAGATCCTATATTTAAGGATCTAATCTGCTATATCATTAAACCCACTTTTTCTTCTTCTAGATGGCCCTAACTCAGTTTTTCTCTCTAGTGAAGGTAAGAAAACACTTACCAGGAATTTGGATGTGATCTGGAGGTTTGCATTGGTGTTTAGAGGCTGGCTGATCGAGGTAAGTCTCATTTCCTTTAGTTTTCTTCGATTTCATTCTTCCCTCTTGATGGATCCATAGATCTACGCCCAAGGTGCGTAGAACTAAGGTAGTGGATGACATTTAAGTCGGGTTTTGGTTTTTTTGGTACTAGGTGAAGGAATCTAAAGAGGTTTCAGGGAGTAGTTGACTTTTTTTTGTTGTCATTATTCGTCTGTTGGTTGGTTGCACCTAATTTGTTGAGGTGGGTGGCTTCACTCTCGATTACTCTTTCATAGAACTTGAAGGCTCAGATTCAAATTGTTTTCAATTATTGAAATGGTTTGTTTATCTGCTGTGAAATAATGGTTGAAACCCTATTTAATTAATAGGTGAAAGAAATTTTGTGTTTTAGGAATGTGTTTGTTGAAATGAATTCAAAATGGTGATTTTAAACTGGTTATGGTTTTCTTCTTTATTAAAATGGTTTTCAATAAAAGGGTTGATTCTTTATTGAATGTTTTTGAACACACTTGGTTTTTGGAATGGATTTTCATGGGTTGTGGTGAGTGTTCTTATTCATTGGTATGGATAAGGTTGAGATGTACCCCCATCAAAAGGTTGGGATTGATAAGGGAGAGAAGTAACCCTGTCAAGGTAGTCGACTAAGTGATGACTTAGTCGAAGGATTACTCACCACATGTGAGTATAGAGAGGTCCAAGATGCATCCATGGTTGGTTTTTTGGATTTGTGAAATGGAATTAATGTGCCAAAATGGAAATGAAAATTTTATTGGAAACATTGATTGGTTGCTTTTCTTGAGAAAGATGGTATTTGTTAGAAAATGGTTATGACTTGGAACTTGTATTATTTGGAACTGTTTTGGAATTGTATTATATAAATTTTTTATATAAATGTGATAACATGATTTATTATAGAGGAATGGGTTGGGAAGTCATCGGGGAAAACTAACTGAGTTTCATTACTCACCCCCTGCTTTGGCACGTTCATGCTTTTGCAGATGTCATATTCTGGGATGTTGGAAAAGGTAAAGTGTCACATGTTTATAGCACTAATTTGTGATAATTGGGCTGGTTTGTGATGTTTGATCTTGGAGCTTGTGTAGCATGGAGTTGGATTGTCGACTTGTTGTCCTTTAGTTTGTATTTCCAATGTTTACTTTTATTTAGTGTTTGTTTCTACTGTGGTACTCTTGGTTGGTTTTTGATAAAATAAATGGTTGAGTTGTCTTAGCTTTTATCATGCATAATTTAGTTGATTACTTTTCTTATGGTTTTTGTTTGTGTGGTTTGTTCTAAATGGGTAAATCTTCCCCCACTTTTTTTTGAAACCCTTCAGCATTTATTTCTAACCATTGGCACCTTGGGGATGTTTCTTAAGGCCTAGTAAGGACTCGTTTTAGCCTCATGCCACTGAGAATTGGAGGGTCATAGATAATTAATTTTTTAATTACATATTTATAAACTTATAATAAATTTAAATTTACTTTAGGTAAGTTTAATGTAATATTGTGGGAATTCATGCATTGGGGAAGGGATTCATTTTACAATCTCATTTTTTATAAAGAATGTTTGTGATCATGTTTTTTATGTTCTTTTATGATATATATAGAATTTACAATGATTTTTCTTCTCCTATAGTAATTACTGAATTTTAAATGTATTACATTCATTTTTCACTAATCAATAACTCATTGTATTAAAATATATCTATTAAGGAAAATCTATTTTATATCTCCCCAATTATGATTTCCATTTTTTTATATAAAAAAATTGTGAGAGTTTTATTCAATTTCCCCCCTTTGTTTAAATGTAATTTTTACCCATAAATGATTTTAAACAAACAAATTAAATCCAAGCTTCATGTCATTTAATGTAAGAGGTACATGAGGCTTTTTAACCTAAATATGAATCCTATAAATGTTCTAACATACACATCATGAAAAATATTTCCCCAATCATGTTTTTCCAATGCTTTAATTAGTTTATTATATTATGTTAATTTTGTTTTCCACGGAAAAATTTTCATTATTATTTTGGAATATTATGTGTTTTAAACAATAGATTTAATAGTGAAAACGATATTATTTATCAAGAAATGATATAGCGATATGTTAATGGAATTTTTCATTTATTATAGAATTCTTTGGTGTTAAATATTATTTATATGGTATTAAGTCAAATTATTACATCCATAATATTATTATTGATGGTTTATGATTACGATGATGAGGTGTGTAGAAAAATAATTAATTTTCAATTATTTTTTATGAAATGTTGAAATGTAAATAAAAATAATTACCATTTCATGGATTATGATTTGTTGATATGATGAATTTTCTATGATTGTTGGTATCAAATATGATATGATTATGAGTATTTTGTTGGTGATCCCAAAATTATATATCCCTCCGATGCAGTAGGTATTATTGGATATCCCATGAAACTGTAAAGACTAAAATGGGGAGTGAAACCCATTCTGTTAAGGACTCTCTCCACTATGATAGTCTTGTGAATCATAATTGACTAAGTATATTATTGAATAATGAGTAATTACAATAAACCATGATAGACATGAAATAGATCAATGAAAACTGAAATCATTTTACATAATTTTTAATATTCCAACAAATGGACTTTTACAATTTAATCCTCTTATGGACCATGTTCTTTGATTCCATTATGATTCATATATTATATACCTTTAGTAATTGTGGTGCTATTCATGAATATGATTTATGATATATATATTTTTATCTAGAAATATTTTATTAATACATCATACAATAATGATCAATTTATACTTAATTGATCATTCGTATCTCCCAATTTTATTTGTTCATTGAAATTAAGAACACCCTTTATTATGTTTTCTTTCCCAATGTTATGATGAATGGTTCTATGTACGGTATTTATCAAAATTGTTATATATATGAAGAACATAGGTTTATATGATGAAAATATCTTATGAACACGTTCTTTACAAATATAAGATTCTAAAGACTCTAAACCTATATTATTTTTTCATGGATTGTAATGTTGTGTATTGATTATTCATCCAACAAAAAATTATATTTATGTATGAAAAATATATGCCTCAATAGTTGGTATCAAATAATTTATTTGTCAATATTTAGGTATTAGGATTATAAAACATTAGTCTAATCCTTTATGATAAATTTATGTGGATGATAAAATCGTAATATTCATGTAATGACATGGATTACATAGGTTAAACCTAAGGTTTCATAGATTTAGAAGAAGGGGTCATGATTGAGACATACTATAAATTATTTTTCATGGTTATTTGGTATCCTAACATTATTATTGTTTTTATATGACATGTTTTGGTTGTATTCAATTGTTGGATCTGGATTTAACTATGTTATTGATGAATATTGTATAAAATTTAATTATTTTCATCCAGATCAACAAAATTTTATGTGAGTTTGAATAAAAAATATTGTTAATATGAATACATCACCTTCTAATTATATGATTCAATATGATCACCCCAATAATAAATTACAAGTATTATATTATTTGAGTCCTTTGTGATGAAACATCAACCTTATTTTTTAGGTTAAAATAATCCAACTATTTTTATGTAATGGAATAATACCACTAAGATGTTATTTCCATTTTAAATTGATAACAAACAAGGAAATTTATTGAACATATTTATTTATTGGATGGAGTATCATTACAACTATTGACACATCATAGTAACATGGAGAAAAATGAAGAAATAAGCTCCATGGAGTGAGATAAATTTATGTAAATATTTTTTAATAAGTACATTCATTTTATAATAAATATATAAGTAGAGATGGAATTACTTGTGAAAAATAATGAGGATTATAAAATCACCAGTACCTATAGGTAATATATTACAATAATCACAAATATATGAATTTAGTATTATCATCTGACCTGAATGTATGATAGATCGTTTTATCAGTGGCATAAAACTAGGTATGAGAATGAAATTTCCCATAATTGAATTTAGAATCTATTTATAAATATTTATATATACTGTTATGGTGTAAAACTACATTGGTGTTAGTAATCATTTATGAGGTTCTAATAATAAAATAAATATAAAATCAAAAGAAATTAAAATACTAAAAAAACAATGTGTAACAGATAACATTGTGGAAATTTTCGTACGGTGATTAGTATATTGTTTAAGTGTCGATAAGAGGATCATCATGAAATTTAATTTCATTGTATATAGAAGAATAAATTATCAAATGTTGGAGAAAAAAACACCAAATTTTCCACCCATACTCTTCTATTTCAAATTCAATGACTATGGTAATTATGATAACCAGTGATGAAATATTAATTTCATTGATGATGGATGAAATATTAATGTTCATAAACCAATAGACAAATATAAATATTATGTGATCACTATTAATGATATGGGGTACAATGAAGAAGTGTTAATGGTTTCACATGTTATCTACAAAATAACTACTGATAACTTATCTGAATTCAGTTCTATAGACTCTGTTATATATTAATAATATTTTATGGGTATTACATTTCATCCCAAATGATTATATATTCAATTAGTTGTGAAAATTAATAGTTATAAAATGATCTTCACTATACAATAGAATTTTATTCAAAAATAATATGGTGAGAGTATGATTCCTATAAATTAATCTTGGTTATATCCTCCATGAACATCAGTTGATGATATCCTAAATGTAGTTGAATAATTTAATTGAAATAATCATCATGAATTTTGTATAAATGTTATGTAATTCATGGAAGAGGTAACTTTTTCATTATTTTTAATTCATTTAGTTTGTAAAAATCAATTTAATGTCACATTAGTAAATAAAATTCTTCTTATAAAAGGATGGTTTCAAAAAATTGTCATAAAATTAGCCCAATGAATCCCATTCATCATTATTTTGGAGTCACTATTTCAAATTCCCACATCCTTATTGGTTAAATTCAATATGAAGACTTTTAAATTGATATAGTACTAGTTATTACATGTATTAAAAACACTAATTCATGATTTATGTGAAGACTTGGATTATATAATCCAATGTTATGGAAAAGTGTGAATACCACATTAGGATTGTATTTAAATTCCTTATGATTGATAATATCAATGAATATAATACAATATATGAAATCATTATATGTAAATGTTATTTTTTTGGTTTTATAATATAAAGATATTCTATTTTAGTGTATCAATCAATGATAGAAGTTATTATTCATTTTCCTAGGAAACATGTTGTGACTAAGAATCATTATTTCATTATTTTTTGGATAATATTTTTTGTTGTGATGAATTTATTAAATTATTATAATGAACTCACAATGTAAAATCAATAGGGACTAAATTTATTTTGGAATGAATAATTTGAACAAAATATCAAGGAACTACATACAATGTTAGATGGATCACTAATGAAAACACTAGCACATATGGGTGATGTTTTTTAACCTATAATTATGAATTTAAGAAGGTTCTAGGATCCATATTTATTTTTAATGATATTGTTTTAGATTATTTCTCTATAAAAATAAAACAAATGAATAAAATTACTCAAATAATTAATTGGAGTTACATATAGTAATTTTGGAATTAATGATATAGAGTAATTAAAAATATGGGAAGGGTGTGACAGATATATCTATCATCATATTTCATTTTTTATGTTTACAAGGAAATAATTGAATATACACTACTGAATATCGTGGAATGGATTATTGATTATAATGGCTCAAAACATTATAATCATGGAAAAGAGAACAATGTGTAAAATTCTCTATGTAAAAAGGATATATATGTCTTATCAATGATCAAGATCGAAAAAAATCTAAAATTTATAGATTTTCAATGAATGGTTCTTGGAATTATAAAAGATGTATTAAAATAATATCTTCCTCAATTTATTTTTCATCCATCTTTTAAGGTAATGATTTAAGTGAATCAAATTAAAGATTTAGGGTTATAAAATAAGGTGAGAAATGTTCCATTGTTCATATTTGATTATTATTGAATGATATGATTTAGGAACCCTAAATGTGTCACATCGAAATTAGATATCAAGAATACTTTTTTGGATAAATATCACAATTCAAAAATCCATAATCCTCATCGGTGCCTGCATATATATAGATTTATTAACGATTACATCTGGCGGGCAGACATAAAAAGTAGGATTGAGGTGTTTTTATCATTATTATTAGTCTATAATAAATATTATCTGAAGAGAAATATATCTTCAGGGATGTTATATCCATTAATTATAAGACAATCAATATTAGAAAACATCACTATATAATTAATTATTAGACTCCAAATAATGATTAAAGGTCCTAAAGATATTTGGGTAGTATACAATCACCTAATATAGTCCGCACAGTTCGTTATTTTTAGATAATATTTTTCTCTTGATCTAAATTCTAGAATATTCATTAAGGATGTGGAAATTTTTGATGGTGTACAATATTTTATTATATCTAATTTTATCAGAGGCTTACCTAAAATTCATGTTGAAGTATTCATGTAACAATTTATTATGATTTTTGTATCAATATTTCATACCATCTAAAAGCATATGGTTAGTATAAGAGAACCATTAAAACCATTGAGTATATGCTGATATCCTTTTGAATGGGGTTCAAATGAAGGTGGGATCTCCACTATCCTCTAATCTAGTTTTTTTAAAATAATATATTTCAAAAAAAATTTAAATGGACCCTTATGACTCCCTATATGGAGGGAGTATTATAATTCCAAGGTTATATGATGTTGTGGGAGAAATAAATATTTTATGAAAAGATATAACTTGTGAAATAGAAGATACTGATATATCTATTTGGAAAAATATCCTGGTATCCTAGAGTGGAATTCAATGTTTTGGGGACATTCATTGGAAAAATCATTAATTTTTTTTGATAATATATTCTTATTAATTTTATATGGAATAAAGTTATGATATAATTAATGAAATTAAATAATATACATATATATATTAGACGTTTTTATATTTTTGATCTAGTTTGAATGCTAGTTTATAGGTTTGTACTTCCTTCAAAACCCATTAAAGTTCATGGAATGTTCTATGTATCTATAATAAGGATATACATATCGAATCAATTACATTAACTGAAATCAGAGGATATACACATATATAATTATCATACTTCTTAGTATAATAAATTAGAAACCATTGATCACAGATATAATTATCTATAATATATGAATACTCACAAGGTTACTGTTCCTTGGAAGAATCAGGAATTCGATGAAAATACTTGGGAACCTAAGGATGTTACGAAACAATGATATCTATATTTATTTTTTAGATTAATGTAATTTTGAAGGAAATTCATTTTAATGTATTATAATATGGATATATAATATTTTATCATATAGTTTTCTAAAAATAAATATGATTTCATTAATATATTTCATTACACAAAAAGTTGAGGTTAAACTAACATTGATGCACACTTGATATATTTTTATGTGACACTAATGATCATGCCATTTTATTGGTAGGTATGAATAAATATAAAAAAATTAAAGAAATAATTTTTTTACACATTCATGGATAAAATTAATTGGTTATAAATAGATTAAAAGGAAAATGAAAATCAATTTAAAATAAAAGTAATGATTTTCTGAAAACTAATTTAGTGCATCTTATTTATTTTTACCTCGATATATTAAATATTTATAATGGTAAATTATTTTAAAGAAATTTATGTAATATATATATATAATAAAATTTACATTTATCTATAATTTTTATAGGACTGGGATAATAATGAAAAATATTTTATTTGTAAAAATGTATTTCACTAAAAATAAATTTTGTGCCATTTTTGAGGACAAATATTAGAATGAATTTTACCACATATAGAAATAGAATCATAAAAACTAGATTCATTATTTTTAATTTGGAGGATAATATTATATAAATATTTCACTTTTTTATTCATTATGATTAGTAACCTTGGTATGGATTTGTCACCTCAAAATGGGTAAACAAGTAAAATGGGTATAAAACCATGGGAGAAGGCTATTTTTTCAAAACCTACCATTATCCAATTTTATGACTTTATGTTGTAAATTTCTATCCCTTAATATAATATCTTTTCTTTCAAATTTATATATATTATAACATTGATATTTTTTAAGTAAAAACAATTCCAAAATATCACTGTCATGAATTTAATATATATAAAACATTTATATAATGATACTAAAGATTAATTTATGTTATATGTTTTTATTTGAAATATTATTTATCCTTTTATTAGACTAATTAATTCATTATTTTAAATTAGATAATATTTTCCTTATATTCTTACATTGTTATTGTGAAAAAGGGGAAAATCAAGGAACTTTAAAAAAATAAGAATTTTTTTGAGAGTAATAGGGCTAAAAATACTTATAGAAAAATATTACATATTATAAAGTTTATAATAGATTATTTTATATTTTTTTTACTATCATTTTGTTTCAAAATTTTAAATAAATTAATAGATTCAAAAATTTAAATAAGGATATTTTATGTTAAGAAATTAAAATAATAGATTTAAAATATAAAATAATATTTTCATAACACTATTATATAATATAGAATTTAAAATATCATCTTTGTTCCAAATTTGAATAGCTTTTGTTTTTAACATGAATTTCATGATCTAAAAAGTGTTAAAAAAATTATTACCATAGAAATAGTCAAAACCGATTAACAATATTTTGAACTAATAGTTAAGCCTAAAAAAATACCAAAAAATTAGATATTTTTTAATGAGATTATTTATACTCATACTCAAATTATATTAGAAATTTTAAATATTTATTAAACTTAAATATAATATTAATTTTTATATATTAATTTTTTTAAATTAATCTAATAGTGCCCCAACCAACACTTTTAAATGGGAACCTCTTATTGTTAATTATTCAAACTATTTGAGCCATATAGATTAGTAAATCACAGCCCTATCCTCATCATATATTCTGTGAAAATTTTTCAAAGCTTCATTTCATTCCCAAATACCATGATTTCAAGGCATATCTTGTATTACAAAAAAAAAATATTGTAATTAATGTTTTTAAACACTTAACCATGTGATTTTAATTTTATTTTCTCTTATAAATCTATTAAATATTGTATATTAAATATATTTAATAACATATGTATCCTAAATATACATAAATGTTATTATAATTATAGATCAAAAATTATTCTCCATATTTTATATAAAATTATAATAGAATGAATCACTCGACTCTACATGTGGATTACTGCCTCAATATAATGGCATATCTAATTATCCACCATGACATTTCATGGACGGTTATTATGATATGTTATTTTATTTATATAATATTAATTATAAAATAATTTTTATACAATTATAATATCATATCTAGCATCATACATTCTCATATGTTGGATTATGATTACATCACTTAAGCATTAATGTGGACTATAACCTCTAAGATGTAACATGTCTCATTTTTGAATTAATCATTTCATATTTTAAAATTGATACATTTATAGATTATATAGAATATATATTATATATATTCAATTATGTAAATGTGAATATTTATTTTACATTACTTATCTTTATAAATTTAAAAATGAAGACATTTTCTATTCGTACTCCCGACCAAAATTCTGCGTGAATGGTGTAATTCATTTTTATCTATGAATACTTTAGGGGAGAATATAAATACATATACATATAAATATATATTGTATATATATGATACTTATAACATGAATATAATTATGTTTATTATAGAACCATGATCAATATACAATGAATGTAAAAATCATATTCAAATTCTAATGATGACAGAAATAGTTAACACCTGGAAGTAATATTTCTAATAACAAATATTTGATATGTAGATTTTGGAATATTATAATTGGATCATATATGATATATTTATTTTGTTAATTATTAATATATTTTAGTATAATATATTTTAATTTAATATAAATGAAACTAAATTTCTCTTTGAGAATGAAAAACATGAGGTACGGGACTTATGTCACAATATCATTGTTTATCCAGATTATTTATGATCAAGATTCAAATGATGATATTTCATAACCCATCTATCTAGAATAGTATTATTTCCATTATCTTAATTCTATTTTTTGATATAAAATTTTTCTAATATTTTTCCAATATTTATGTACTCAATTTAAGGAAATAATTTTTTAAAGAAAGCACACCTTTTAACTCTCGTCACTTAGAAATCTCTTTTTAACCATATACATGTTTTTGAGAAATTATTTCAATAAATTTTTGATATTTTTATAAAAAAATAATTACAAATTATTGATATTTCACATTATTTAGTAGTAGTATTTTTTCATTTTCTAAATGAGAAATTTTTTAAATTTACAAAAATTGAGAAAAAATCATTATAGTAACATAGAAAGAATGAACAGAATTTAACTTCCTCAAGACATATATAAGAATTTTAGATCCCCTTAACAAATTTCAAAGTTGATTTCAATGAAAATTTATTCATTTTTATTTTCTATTTATTAAAATATAAATCTAAAACACTTTATTTGATAGATATTCAGTACAAAATAATGATCATTAGGAAGACCAAGATATAATATTAAAATAATATTATTTAATGTGATGGTAATCATGTATTCATGGGATTAAAATTTATGTATATGAAAAAAAAAATTATGAAAATATGTACAATGGTTATGTATAATTTATAAAATAATATAAAATAAGTGATTAATATTCAATAAAATTTTTTTATACATAAAATATGAAAACTTCATCAATAATTGTTTTATTTTGAAATTTGGGTGAGGTAATTATAATTAATTACATCCAAATTTAGAAATTTGATTTTAAAAAACGAGTTTTATTTTTGAAATCAGTATATGAAGATTTACACATTGTATGCAGTTAGTATATTTTCCAAATGATTTTTTAAACAATTATTTATAGAAATTATTTATTTTTAAAACATTTTACTTTCATTTCATTTACTAAAATATTTTAAAAGTATAATTAGAATAAAAAGTATCTAATAATGTAAATTATGAAACATAATATTAATAATAATCAAATTTGAACCATAAAGTTTATGGTTTTTTAAATAAGATAATTTTGATTCATTAAAATTTAATTTTTTAAATATTATTTTTCAATGTTTTTTATGAAGTTATATTAAAATTAATTTTGTCCACTCTTAGAAATGTATTTTGAAAAAATGATACCATATATGGAATCTGGATTTTAATATTTGGAAAATATGAGCATTTTATTTTTTAGGCATTATGATTTATGACCATAGTAAAATGTAGAAGCATTACGCACTGATCCTCTCCTAGGGTATCAGTGACGGTGCTAACCGCTACACCGGTCCTCCCCCCCTGGAGGGGGAGAGACCTTCGTTGGGCTGAAATGTTGCAAGGTCCCCATTCGCACCCTTTTCGAACCCAGGTCTACTTCCGACCTTTCCCCAAGCCTCGCTATGTCCGAAGGTCCCGGATCTTCACGAAGGGTGCCCTAATCGTCCGCTTTCACTTTCAGAGTTTCATGAAGCCTCTACCCTTCTGAATCTCACCCTGGTGGCTCGGTTCAAACAGCATCACCCCTCGGTTTATTCGTTTGATCGTCATGTTTTCGCGGAGTGGGATTTACAGGATTGAGCGACGGTGGGTTTGCTCGATAGCAGGCATATTATGATTCGATTATCGTCGGAGGAAGAACTCATCAGAGCCTGATCTGGGGCCCCACGCAGCCTCAATGACACCTTCTTCTACATTTTTTGTTGGTCATATGATTTCCATATGCTGCGTGATTCTATGATGATGGCATTTTGGGTGAGTTTCCCTAATCTCCCACTACCTTTTCAAAATCCTTCTGTGATCCAAATGTTGAACAATTTGGTTAGGAGATATCTTTGTTCCTATAGCCAAACGAA
Organism: Viscum album; assembly: GCA_963277665.1. NCBI lineage: Eukaryota > Viridiplantae > Streptophyta > Magnoliopsida > Santalales > Viscaceae > Viscum > Viscum album. The sequence goes on from OY728121.1 coordinate 2,040,021,379, forward strand.
GTCCATGTGCCACCCGGTTTGTCCGTGCGTCTGTGTGGAGGTTGACGTGTCCACGGTGCCCTTAGAGTACGTCGGGATTACAATGGGAGAAGAATTTAGGTGTAAGCAGCCGGTATTTTATGAATCATGGTCTGAGATCTGTTTCGGATGCATGCGTTTGGGTCACTCGCAACCTCTATGTCATTGGGGGAACTGACTCCCTCCGAGATGACCATGAATTTTCATATGGGGAGGCATGCCTCTGCTAAGCCTGGGGTTACTGAGCACAATATTGTGGGTGAGGTTCCTGAGATTAAAGATACAGGGGGTTCACTGAGTGGACCACGAGAGTCGGTTCCCATGGTGGTTGAGGATCCTGAGCAGTCCCTAGTGGTTTTGGATCCTGGATGTGCTGAGGAAAGGGGGTTTCTGAATGATCCGCATGAGATGAAGGCCATTTTGGGGCATGGGGGATCTGGTGAGGAATAGGATATATCTGGAGGTTCCCACAACTAGGAGGTTTTACAATTTTTGAATGAGGGAGTATGCATGTTGCAAGGCAATGCCTCTTATGCTGAGGAGTTAAGCTCAGACGGTGGTAAGAGTGATAGAGGTGTTAAGCTCTTTGAACAGGCTGGAAAGATTATGGTTTCCTTCAGGGGGGGGGGCTCTGTAGAGGTTGATGGTATTGAGATGGCAAACCGGTTTGATGCTCTGGTTTTTGGGGATCCTGAGTATGTAGAGAAAGTTGAGACGTCTTCGGAGGGAGCATCCAGTGATGAATGATCAAGCCATTTTGTTGGTGATATAGACGACGGTAACCAAGAGTGAAGGTATCCTAGACCGAGGCGGAGAAAGAATAGAAGGGGCGAACTGAAGGAGAAAAAGGACTATTGGTATTTACCCTTACCGATGGAGACACGGTCGGTGAAGAAGGCGATGGACAAACTGAAGGATTGTGACCCTCTCCCCCCAAGGGGGAAATCCAACAACTAGAGAGGGATGATAATCCTCTTGAGATGCTTATGAGTTTGGATGAGATTATGATAGAAACTACTCTAATTATCAACGCTCTTAAGGAGGAGGTAGAAAGAATGATGACGAAGATGCTTAATGTGGAAACCAATGATGAGAAGAGTGACTGGATGGACAAGTCGGATTTGATTCTCATTCGGGGGTTTAAAAACAGTAAGATCAATGTAAAGGAGTACATCTAGTCTTAGGGAACGCTGGCATTCAGATTTAATGATCTTCTGATGGAGCAACCAGACATCCAGGTAAACACCATATATTGGAAACTACATAGAGAGGTTAAAACGGGCAGGATGCAATTTCACATCCATGACAAAGTTATATCTTTTAGTGCTTGACTCGGTTTCTCACATTCTTCCTTAAAAGTGTTTGATAATTAAAATTTAAATTTGTAGTGTAGTAGTAAAATATATCACCTCGATAAATTGTAAATCAGGTGATTTTTGATAAAATTGTTGAATGGTGAAAAAATATCCCTAACACATTCATGTATCATTTTTTATATCTATGAATATATTTTTTAGTCAATATTTTTATATATTTTTAATTAATTTCCACTTTCCCATGATTATAACATTTATATTGTTTTAAGTAAATATATAATAAAAACAGTCTCATTCATTTAATATCTAAAAATTGTTTTTATAGGGAAAAAATATATTCCAATCAAATAATTCATTTTTTTTATTTTAATTTTTATCTTGTTATTTTAATATTTATTTTTAGTTATAAAATAATTACCAAAAATTCATATGCAACTCTGACAAGATATTTTTTCAAAGAAGGGAATACTAAAATAAGTTATATAAAAAATTCAAATGTAATATTTTTATGATTATTTGCAGTGGAAAACGAATTATTTAGATATATTTTACACAATAAATATGTTTAAAATAATATATTAAAATTTAATGTATTTTAAGATGCGATTAACATTATTTTATGTGAATTCTGTATAAAATTACATTATTGATATTTTTAAAAAAAATTATTAAATTATTAACAAATAATACATATATTAGTAGAGGCAAATTACCATAATAAATTTTATATTAAATTATAAATTTTACATTTCAATGAAATTTATTAGCATATATGTAAAATAAATACACTATAATATTGAAAATGTGAAACTATGGTTAAGGTAAAAAAATTACAATGATTCAATTAAAATAATAGGTAAGGTATATAATAGCACATAGAAGATTGAATATATTAAATGTTTATGGGATTTCAACCATAAATTTTATTATATAGAATGTCATTTCATAATTTGTCCACCTTTACATGAAAATTAATTTGGTATATTTAAATATTTTTATTAATTCTATATGGGTTTATTCATTATATAAAAATGGGAACCACCTCTTGACAATTATATACACCACCAAGATCCTATTAACTCAACCAGTCCCTTAATTTATCCATATACACTTCAATATACATGTTATTTTGGAGATTGTATTCCTGAAATTCCATCCATATGTCTCTTAATAGAAAATCTAAGGGATCAATTTTAAAAAAGAGATACTCATATTTACAAAAACTATAAAATTTCATTCCACATTGAAATTATATAAATTAATTATAGGAGTATTAAATTAATAGATAAAGTATAAAAATATTAATATATGTTATTATGATAATTTTACCATAATATTTTAAACATATCTATCTTACAAAACATGAAAACCTCACTCATGCATATATATATATATATATATATCATTAAATCTCTACAGAGTGGTGTAATTTGTTTTTTTACCACATTAAATGGATTCTTATAATGATGGATGTGAGGAATATATATATTGTTTTTATATTAAATATAATTCTATAATTATATTAACACGTATAACATATTCTCTTTCAACCAATTGGGAATCAATTATGTCTCTCATGGGTATGTGTGGACTACCACCTCAATGAATTGATGTGATCCATTTTTAATTTATGATTTAAATGGAAGGTAATAAATATAATTTTAATGAATATATATTATGTTTTATATCATGGTTGAAATTATATATATTAGGTAACAATAATTTATCTACAAGTAAGAGAAAATACATGACACTAATACATGATAAAAATAACTCATTAACACACAATATAATGAAAATAATGAATGACTATATTTAAATGAGGGATAACATGTTATAAGGGGATATTATATGACATTAAAAAAATTATAATTGTTCTATTATTAACTAATTACATATTTTAAAACCTTATACATGAGGTTAAATCAACTTTAACTAACAAGAAAGTTGGGGGAAGGGGTTTTTAACTGAATTTAAAATCATTCAGTTTTAATTATACATCATTTAAAAAGTAATTCAATGATTATGTGTGAAATTACATTATATTTTATAATACATTAATTCAAATTACTTATTTTTTATTTAAATATTTTACATATATTCATTTCCTTGACTAATTATAACATCAATGACACGATATTTGTATTATATTTTACCTCAATTTCGAACTCATTATGAAAAATTTCTTATTTTTCACTTATCAAATATTAGGTGGTTTTTATACTACCCATTTAATGTATTTTTCTTGGAAATACATTTATTTTTGATGTCTAAATATTCAATTAAATATAGTATTTCAAGATGATTTTTCAATGTAAAATCCAATATTATTTCTAATTGTGGTCAGGTTTATATTCCTTCAATATATTTATATATTTTAAAATAGTTTTACCAAATTTTAATTTTAACTGAAATTATTAATTGTAGAAATTTTATTTTATTTTTAAAATTTCAGGTTTGATTTAATGAAATAATTAAAAAAATTTCATGAGGGATTAATATTTTAGATTCTTTTTAAAAACATAAAAGGAATGTTTTCTTGATTAATAAATATGACATCAATAGTTATTTATTCAAAGATAACCATTTCTTACCTTTATCTTATTTTATATATTTTTCAAATATTTTACAAATAAATATCACTAAAAATGTTATTTTAAAATTTCACTTCCATTTTATGAATTTATACAAAGGAAATGATTCTATTGTAAAAAAAAATATTTCTAATGAAATTTTGGTTATAACTTATATATTAGTAATTTTTTTTGTCATTATGTTTTTCTTCAAACATTCACATAAGTATAAAAATTTTGAATATAAATTGATATTAAATATCTATATTTCCTTTTTAAATGATATTATATTTAAGAAAATTTTATAATAATTCAATATAAATATTTTTATATTTAATTTTAATTGATTTGGTTATGGAAATATTGAAATGTAATATTTTTTATTCAATATAGAAATTTATTTATTAGATATATTTTTATAATTTAAATTGAACATTTAATATTGAAGGATTTCTTTTTTTTCATTGAAGGTTTGGTCATAGAATTATATATCCCCTTTAGGAATTTTCAAATTGGAATAATTATTTAATGAGGTTATGGTGTATGTTTACCAATATTTTAAAATGTCTAAGAACAATTTTTTGAATATAAAAATATAATAATTTCTGAGATCCTGATATTTATAATTATTATGTTCCTTAATGGAACAGTGCATTTCTATTATCCATGATATTACTACATTGATGATATTTGTGGATGAAGTTTTTGTTGTAATATTGATTAAGTGGCATGTTATCTCATGACCCGTCCTCGTGGCCCGTGTCGTGACTACCACATTCCCACCTTCCATTGGCAAGGGGCTGGCGAATAACACCAAAGGCGTAAATCCCTAAGCTGTGAGGGAATTTCCTTTATAAAGTTAAACAGACACAACAGAGTACCCAAATGGATGAAAAACATTAAGTAGAATCTTTATACAAAAGATATGCGAGAATGTAAAAGGGGTCAGAAATACTAGCCCCCCATTAAAGTACAATTAAAAGACAAACATGTACAACTAAAGAGTCAAACATCTGGAAGGTGTCTAGTAGTTCCTAGATCGTCCATCATAGATCCTACCTGAAGGGTAGGTACAGATAGCCTCCTCAGCATTCCACGTCTGTTCGTCTCCTCCGGGTACCGACTCGTTGTGAGATCCACATCTGGGTACCGTCCAGTCCCCGTACACTCCTCCTCGGTTAGCGTTGTCCGTCATATACATTCAACACAATGAGGTGTGGAAAAGCCCGTGCAGGGGTGAATGTAATGATAGTCAGTAGGGACCCCGATACTGTCATGGTCTCAGAATATCCCACAATGATAACCAACAAAGGAAAGGAACAAATGGATAACCTTTACATATATATATGCCCATACATATATTTAAGTTCTCTAGTAACCCATCTCAATCATGATAAAAACAAAACAATTATTGAATCAGCTCAAACCAATATTTTAATAATCGAAACCACTGCTGCTGGAGAACTCCTCCTCTGTCGAGAACTGTGGGCCTGTTGTGACAACAAGGCACTTCTCACTAACCTTGGACTGATGAGGTACTCCTCCTATCTAGTATCACAGGTCTGCTAACAAATACCATGCGCTCCCCTCTTGTGGGTTTTCCGCCAAAGACCAGGCGCTCCACCTAATACAAGAAGAGGCACTCCTCATGTCGAGTACCGCGGGTCTTCCACCAAATTCCAGACATTCCTCTACCTTGGATCAGCCGCCAAGTACTAGCCACTCCCACCTGGGCTAGTCGATTAACTCAAAGTCAAATAGGTCAAGCCATTGTCAGGTCTGTTAGCTACTAAGTCTCTGCACTATGTTTGCTCATTACTGGAATTATTCACTCCACAAGCTACTGGGCAATACTCCAACTATCGTGAAGTGCCAGAAAGAATTATCTCAAAGGTATTCCACGTCATGGGGGTCTCAAAGCAACATGTGGAACGTCAATCAGACGCCCAATCTGTGAGTTATTAGCTTTTTAGTCCCGGGGGCATGGTTGGATTTGTGTATGATCCAACCTGGCAGTTTCTCAACTATACCCGAAACTCCTGTGGGGTATTTTCAAAGAGAACATCTCTCATCAAGATTACCAACACTGATGACGGTTCATCAAACAGACGTATTGTAACAAAGAAATGTCCAATGTAAGAAAATAGTTGTTAGTGGGCTTAGGTCTGGTCCAACTGAGTTGGACCGACTCAGCCGAACCCATTCTGAGCCAACCCAGTCTGGGTCAACTCGGACAGACGCGAAGGGTCTGACCCATCCCACTGGGCGGGTTAGCCCACTGTCTTAGACACAATCCATTGGGCCCGTCCCAGCAAACTATGAGGGCGGTTCGGCCCGGATTCCGCCACTCAAACAGCTCGACCCGAACGTCGGGTCCAGTTCGTCCAACGCCATGAGGGGTGCATCTCAAAAGGTTGGCCGCTGGGAGGCCAGCAGTAGGCCGCATTGAGTGAGGGCAGGACGACGGAACACCGGGCAGGCTGCGGGTGCACCGGGTAGGGCTCTAGGGCACCAGGCAGCACACCGGGCCGGGTGTTGGGATGCAGGGAAGGCCATCAGCAGGGGCCGGACAGGCCGCCGGCAGGGAATGAGGGTTCTGGGTAGGCCATCCGTAGGGGTCGAGCAGGCCACCGGGGGTGCCGAGATCGTATCGAGGTGCCGGGCAGGGTCCCAGTGGAGCCGAGAAGCGCGTGGGGTGCGCGGGCAGCGCACCGGGGCAGTGAGCCCCGGTGCGGGTAGCACTTCAGGGTAGAGTGCATGGGAATGGGGAACAAACCAGGCATCACTGGGGTGGCGTGGTTCACGGAGGTCGTGGGTAGTGCAGCCTTTGTTCGACGTCATCATTGTCATCACCTCTTTGCAAGGACGTCATCATCAAGCAAGAACAAACAAGGGGAGGGTCAGACTGTGTTAGTGTGGCTCGAAACCTCCCCATTATGGAGTTATAAATTGGCGATTCTTCTACCATAACATTTATTGACAAAGAACTAGGTTTATACTGATATATAAAATAACAAAAATCTCCCTACCTCAATTGTACCTCATTGGCGGCAGAAGGAGGTGATGTCGTTGTTGGCAATGGTCTTCACGAGTGGTGTCTTTTCCTTTAACTCGGATGATGTTCTTTGGAGATGTCATGGTCATTCGTCAAGGACAGCGCATCCCATTTCTTTCCATGGTTGATGAAGGATGAAGATGGTGTCGTCATTCATCGGTGGCAGAAGAGATGTTATTCATAGTAAGAATGATGTTTTCCCATAGGTCCTCCAAAGATCTACCGAGAGAAAGTTCCCACCAAAAATAATATAGGAAGTTCTCTATTATTTCATTTCCACAACCACAAAAAGGGTTGTTTTTAATTAAATGAAAAAACTGAAATAATTAATGGGAGGGATTGTTCAAATTCAAAATGAGGGGAGGTGAGGAGTTATAATTAATTAATGTAGAGAGGTGTCCAATTAATTAATTGGTAGGTGTAGAGTTACAAATTAAGGAAGAGAGTGTTTTATCCCACATAAATGGGAGGTCCCAATGAGTTAGAACCCCCCAGATGTCCCCACCAAGAGATCCTCCTAAGGGAGGTTATGTGCAGGTGGGACCCACCACCATAACATCCCATGGGACGTTAAGGTGTGGTGGCTCCCAACACTAACCACCACATGGTGGTTTTAGCCACCTTAATAAAAATAATTAATTCTTTTTTTATTCATTTTAGTTCAAATCCTCAAAAATCTAACTTCCATTCTCATTAGAAAGAAACTGTTGTTAAGGTCTCACTAAGCAATCACAGACACTACGAGTTCTATGGTTCCCTCGGATTTTAGTTCCAAGAAATGGTTAAAAATTTATAAAATCCACATTGTACGTTTACTGAACGTACTGGAACAAAAATTCATAAATTGATTCCAGGCACACCGGGCCTCGGAATCAAGCGCAATCAGAAACTACAGACTCGTAAAGATCCCATGTATTTATGAAAAAAAATCACAGAAACTATGGGTCTTTATATTCTCCCAACCTCAGGGCCTTATGTTCCCATAATCTATAACTTGAACTAAGGGAACAAAATAGGGTACATAGCATGCATCTGAGCCTCCCACTCCCATGTTCACTCCTAGAGGTTCTCGTCCCTCCAACGGATGTGAACTAGAGGTATCGACCATCCACATAGGACATGCTCCTGTCGATCCTCAAACTCCACTGGGACCTCCATGAATGTCACCCCAACATCGATTTCTAGCTATCCATGGTCGATGATGCGGGTTGGGTCATGCACATATATCCCCAGCTGAGATACGTTGAAGACGTCTTACACCCGATGCAGATGAGGTGGAAGATCAATGTGGTAAGCCACCTCACCTACTCTAATGAAAACCGTGAATGGTCTTATGAATCATAGAGATAACTTTCCACCTTGGCCAAATCTTCATATACCTTGTCGAGGTGAGACCGATAGGAAGACATGGTCACCATCCACGAACACCAGATGTCTTCGTCTCCTATCAGTATACGACATCTGTTTGCTCTGTGTAGTCTCATACCACTCATGGATGAATGGACCTTCTCTGTCATAGCATATACTATCTCTGGACCCACTAGTGCTGACTCCCCAGGGTCTATCCAGTATAGTGGTGATCTGCAAGGTCGGCCGTACAATGCCTCTAAAGGTTCCATCCTTATGGTGGGGTGATTTTTGTTGTTGTTGGAAAACTGTAACAGTGGTACGTAGTCCTCCCATCTATGAACGAGGTCGATAACACTAGAACGAAGCTTGTCCTCTAGGTTCTAGATGGTCCACTCATTCTGAACATCAGTATAGGGATGGAAGGCCGTGCTCAGATGTAGCTGCATCCCGAAAGCCTCCTACAACCCCTTCCATATCCGGGAAGTAAACAGTGCGTCATGGTCGGAGACAATTGAAGAAGGTACTTCATGAAAATGCATTGTCTCCTACACATATAGGTGTCCCATGCTCTCTACTGAACCCTGATATCTGATTGGTAGGAAGTGGGCCAACACGGTGATTTTGTCAATAATCACACATATCAAATCATGACTTCTGGATTTACATGTAATACCCATCATGAAGTCCCTGGATATCCCATATCACTTCCACTCTGGGACCTCTAAAGGCTGATCCATGCCTGCTGGTACCTGGTACTCCTCCTTCAGTAGTGGAAAAGTGAGGCATTGTGGGACAAACTTAGCTACTGCCATCTTCATACTTGGCAACCAGTGCTATCGTTGAAGGTCTTGGTACATTTTAACTACTCTTGGGTGTACCTCTATAGGGGAAGTGTGAAAATTCCTCAACAACTCCTCCTGAAGTGCAACTGGTACCATGGTATGTCATCTGAAGAGGTTGACATGCTCCCCACCCTCAGAAAATCTATCAGGTGCATGCCTTGTGGATATCTGAGCACATTGGGTCTCGTAGTCAGCATCCCCATGTTGTGCCTCCCTGACTCGCTAATGAAGTGGAGGAGTGAGTGTGAGACACTGTAGATAGTAAGATCCGTACATATAAACAAAAGATATCTATAAGGCAACCGGCTACTCTGTCGCCCCTCCTAGTAGCTAAATAACAGTAATCCTGCTAAGCGCATACACAACAATGTTCTCTTTCCCAGGATTATAGGCTATCTCAAAGTCATAGTCCTAGAGGAACTCTAGCCGACACTGATGTCTCAAGTTCAAGTCCTTCTAAGAGAATATATACCTGAGACACTTGTTATCAGAGTACATGGTAAATAGTTCGCCTATCAGATAGTTCCGCCACATCTTCAAGGAGAGGACCACAACTACTAATTCCAGGTCATGGGTAGCGTATTATTGCTTGTATTATCATACCTGCTGAGAACCATAAGCGATCACTACTTGCTCATACATCAGGACACACCAATGTCTGATCCCTGATGCATCGCAGTAAACTATTTACCCAACACCCACCTATATAAGCCTCAATATGGGGGCACTAGTCAGCCTCTGCCTCCGCTCCTGAAAGCTTTGCTGGCATCTCTCCGACCACACGAAGGGTTTCCCCTTCATCGTCAAAGCTAACGGTGGTGCTGCAAATCTAGATAAGTCTTGTAAAATTCTCTGGTAGTATCCACCCAAGCCCAAGAAACTCTGTACCTCCATCATAGTCATGGGTGGCTCCCAAGAAAGTTCCACCTCAATCATCACTGGATCGATTTCCACTATAGCCTCCGAGATGATGTGTCCCAAGAAGTGAACCTCTCAAATAAAAAACCTGCACATTGAGAGCTTTCCATAAATATGGTGCTCTCGGAGTGTGTTTATTTCGACATTAAAATGGTAGTCATGGTCCTCCTCAGTAGTCTAGTAGATCAAAATGTCATAGATGAAGACCACAAAAAAGTGACTGAGGTAAATCTAGAAGATCCAGTTCATTAGACTCATGAACACTGCTAGAGCTTTGGTTAAGTCGAAAGGCATAACCAAGAACTCATAGTGGCCATAACGACACCTCAAGGCCGTATTATGCACATCTTCATCTCGAACTCTGAGTTGGTGATTTCCGGATCTGATTTATATCTTCGAGAACAATCATGCTCCCTTGAGCTGATCAAAAATGTAATCAATCCACAGGAGTGGGTACTTGTTCTTCATGGTCACATGGTTCACGCGACATTAGTGTACACAGTGCCTCATGCTCCCTTCCACCGTATTGGTGAATAGAATTAGGGCTTCCCAGGGAGAAACACTAGGCCAGATGAATCCCTTCCCCTGCAAGTCCTCTAGATGTACCTTCAACTTGCGAAGCTTAGCGGGAGACATCAGATATGATGATGTAGATATCAGTTCCATCTTGGGGTACAGGTCAATGTAGAATTCCCCCTCTCTGTGTGAATGTATTCTTGAAACATTGTTAGGGAAAACAACCGCATATTGGTCCACCACTACAGGATAAGTGAGACTCTCCATATCAACTACTATAAGGGTAAGGAAAGCCAACTGGTGAGTGATCATCTGCACCCTCCTCTGAGTAAGACAGTCTTATACTGAAAAGGATCCCATCTTTCCGGGGAAGGTGAACCTGGTCCCATCCATGCCGGCACACCTCACATAGCTCCTAATATAGTTGATTATATAATGGACTGTAGATAACCCGTCCATACAAAAGATGATGTCGTAAGGCCTCGATGCCACTACGAGGGGATCCCAGACAAAGCTCTTGCCTCCTATAGTAAGCTCGCACTGCTGGAACCAGTGCATAATTGTTGATTCTCGTCCCATATGAGTCTCTAGCTGTAATGATCATGCCAACGGCTCCGTCAGAATTTCCGAGATCCAAACGAGGGATGGGGAAATGAATGAGTGATTGGCACCTAATTCTATCAGAACTAATGTTAAGGTGGAGTAGACACAGATTGTAACTCGAATCATCTCTGTAAACCCATGGTCATATGCTTCAGCTTCCTGATGTAGATCTCTCCCCTATCAACTAGCTCCCTATGTCCGGGGTGGTCTTCCTAGTGGTGGTGGAGGTGGCACCTCATAACGTTGACCACAACCATCTTCTTGACCATATCCTCTGCCACGTCCTCTTTCTCCAATTAGACCGCCTCAATCAAACCTCTTCATTTACCAGGGAGGGCCCTCAAGTGTTTTCTGATCATCAGAATGGCGGGTTAGACAGTCACGAGCCATGTGACCATGATTGCTGCATGGGTTACACTTCCCGCTCTGGGAATGACTGGCTCTGTCTCCACTCCGGGTACCCCACACTACTGATCCTGAGTCATGAGGTCATCCACCTATAGGTTTGGTCCTATTGGATATGTAAAAAATTTGAGAACTTACAGCTGCAGAAGACTCTGCTGCATGTCTTCTAGTGTTGGGTCTTACATCTGGAGACTGCTCAGTAAGGAAACTCTCCACTAGGAGGGCTCCCTCTAGCACCCCCTCCAGCGTCGGGATGCTTAGTGAGATCATCAGAGCATTGATATCTTGCTTGAGCCCCTACTCGATGTTCTAGGAACTGAAGAAAGGGTCATTTACCTTATCAGTGGAGTATCATGAGAGGTCAGTGAACCTCGTTGAGTACTATGCTACTGTCATACTGCCCTGCTGCAGATGAAGTAGCTCTTGTATCCGCACCTCTCAAAGTGTGGTTGTTACAAACACCACCCAGAACATGATCTTGAAGTCTACCTATATAATTTTCACCTCATCGTGGACCTGGAGCTCTTGGCTCCACCATATGAATGCTGCTTCCTGAATAAGGATGACAGCACGGATCACCATGAAGTCTGCGGGTGTCCCTTCTAGCCTGACAACTTTCATCAAAGCTTCCATCCAATTCATAACCACCTATGGGTTCTTCTCTCCCCTGAATGTGGGTGGCCTCTGGTGCTGGAACTCTTGCAGAGTTCTCATGTGGCATGTATCGTCTTCTACTAGGGCAGGTGGCATTGGTTTCCCAATGGGAAGTAGTAATGCTGGGGCCTCCACATGAAAGTGGCCCTACACTGAGGCCTCATCGCTCGGTGGGCTTTCAGTATGTATGATTCTCAAGGATATAACTCATCGTCCACAGGGAGGCATCCTGAAAGAAACAGATGTGGCACAGTCAAAGATTATACTTAATGAGTTGACTTGGTAGAGTAGACTTAATGAAAAATCTTTTGAAAACAGACACCCAATAAGTGTTTCCGTGCACTGAGTCAGAAGTCAAAAGTCTCGGTCCTGGTGTATGGATACATTGGCCTCCCACACCAACATTGGACTCCCTGAACTAAAAACCACACATAGTACCCTTAACACTATTGCTTAACCGAAAAGAAATATTACAGTTCAAAGTTATGTAGAAGAACTCACTCTATTGATACCAATTTGTCATGACCCGTCCCCGGGGCCCGTGCCGTGACTACCCCATGCCCGCCATCCATAGGCCAGGGGATGGAGACTACCAAAAAACTAATAAATCCCAAAGCTAGGAAGGCATTGCCTTTATATAAGTAAACAAACAGAACAGAGTACACAATTAGAAGAAAAACACTAAGTAGAAACTATATACAAAACATAAGCTGGAAAGTAAAAGGGGCCGAAAATAGAAGCCCAACAGAAATGTACAAGGAAAAGAAAAATAGGTACAACTAAAAAGACAAACACCTTGAAGCTGTATAGCAGCTCCTGGATCATCCACCATAGATCTTACCTGAAGGGTAGGTACAAATAGGCTCCTTAGTGCCCCACGTCCATCTATTTCCTATGGGTACCGACTTGTCGTGACGTCCATCTCCAGGTACCACCCAGTCCTTGTACACTCCTTCTCGGTCAGTGATGTTCGTCATCTGCATCCAACACAACGAGGTGCATGCAAAGCCCGTGGATGGGTGAGTATAAAGATACTCAGTAGGGACCCTGAAACCCTCATGGTCTCACAATATCCAACAAGCATAAGCCACAAGGTAATGTAAGCAATGAATAAAAATTACATAGGTATATTCCCATACATATTACTAGGTTATCTAGTAACCCATCTCAATTAATAAGAAAACACAAAGTTTATTGACTCAGATCAAACCAAGATTTTCATTATCGAAACAAAGAATATTGGTGAACTCATCCTCTGTTGAGAATTGTGGGATTTCATGAGACCAAGGCCCATCATACAAACCTTGGACTGCTGAGGTACTCCTCATGTCGAGTATTTCAGGTCTGCCTCCAAATACAAGGAGCTCCTCCATTGTGGGTTTACCGCCAAATACGAGGCGCACCCCCTAATATCTTGCCAAGGTACTACTTCTATCATGTAAAACGGGTCTGCCGCCCAATACCAAGTGCTCCTCTATCATGGGTCTACCACCATGTACCATGTTCTCTCTACTAGGATAGTCAAATCACTCTGAGTCAAATCAGTCAAGCATTCGTCATGTCTATCAACTACTGGGTTTCTGAACTCTATCTGCTCTTCATTGGAAGGATTCAATCCATGAGATAATGGGAAATACTCCAACTGCCAAAAAGTTCCACAATGAAGTATATCAAAGGTCTTACACATCATACGGGTCTCAACGCAATAGGCAGCGCGTCAATCGGATGCCCGGTCTATTAATTATTATCCTTTTAGTCCCGAGGGCCCGTTTGGTTTCCTGTTCGAACCAACCTGACTGTATCTCAACTACACACGAAACTCTTGTGGGCTATTCTCAAAGGGACTTTCTCTCATCGAGATTACTAGCACTACTAACGGTTCATCAAACAGACGTCTGATGCCAATGATATGGCCATTTTATGTAAAGGGTCGGTAGTGGGCCCGGGACCGGTCCGACCTAGTCAGACCGACTCAGCCCAACCCCGTCTGAGCCGACCCAGTCTGGGTCAACATAGAAAGACCCAATGGGACTGACCCATCCCCTTGGGTTGGTCAGCCCACTATGTTAGGCCCGGTCTGCAGGGCCGGGCCCAGTGGACTACAATGGCGGTTCGGCCCTGATGACGCCATGAAGGAGGCTCGGCATGAAGGTCAGGGCCGGTTCAGCCAACGTCGCGAGGTGAACAGATCTGGAGGTCAGTTTCAGGGAGGACATCGGTAGGCCGCATTGAGCTCAGGTAGGTCGACGGTACACCAGGCAGGCCGCTAGTTCACCGGGAAGGGAGACAGGGCACCAGGTAGCACGCCGGGCAGCGGGTTGGGCCACTGGCAGCACGCCGGGGCACCGGGCAGACAGTGATAGGGGGCCACAGGGGTACCAGGTATCCAGGGTGACTGGTAGTCCACTGGCATGGGGTGGGAAGGCCGCTGGAAGGGAGTTGGGGTACCGGGAAGGCCACAGGAAGGGGTCGGGCTTGCCGCAGGTGGCGCTGGGAAACACACTAAGGTGTCGGGTAGGGCACCAGTGGAGCCAGGAAGCACGCAGGGTGCACGGGCATCGCGCCGGGCAGTGCGCTTGGGTGCGGGTTGCATGACGGGGCATCTTGGCAGGGCGCTGGAAGTGCGCCGGGCGCCGCGGTTCACAGAGTCCACGGGTAGCGCATCCTTTTTTTCGTCTTCGTCATCGTCACCTCTTTGCCATGCCATCGTCATCGAACAAGAACAAACAGGGGAGGTTCGAACCATGTTTGTTCGGCCCAAACCCTTCCCATGATGGTGATAGAAATTGGAGATTATCATACCATAAATTTGATTGATGAAGAAAGAGGTTTATACTCAAATATAAAATAACACAAATCTCTCTACCTCGATTGTCAATCGTTGGCGGTGAAAGAGGGTGAAATCATCATTGGTGACGTTCTTTGTGGGCGTCATATTCTCCTTTGTTGTGGATGATGTTCGTTGTAGATGTCATGGTTATTCTTCAAGGAGGGTGTTTCCCTTTTCTTGTCTCAGTTGAAGAAGGAAGATGACGACATCGTCATTTTTTGATGGTGGAAGAGACGTTCTTCATGTTCTTCGTGGGAAGAATGAAGTTCTCCCATAGGTTCTCCAAAGCTCCACCAAGACAAAGTACCCATAAAAAATAATAGAGGAAGTTCTCTATTATTTCTTTGGCATGACAACAGAATGGGTTGTTTTTAATTAAATTAGACAACTCAAATAATTAGTGGGAAGGATGGTTCAAATTCAAAATAAGGGGAGCTGAGGAGTTCTAATTATTTAATAGAGAGAGGTGTCCAATTATTTATTAGGGAGGTGGAGAGTTAAAAATTAATGAAGAGATGTTTTCATCCCACTTAAATGGGAGTCCCCAAGGAGTTACATTGCAATGGTGGTCCCCACCAAGACATCCTCCATTAGGAGGTTTTGTGTCAGTGGGCCCCACCACCATAACCTCCCCTGGGTGGTTAGGGTGTGGTGGCCCCCACCACTAACCACCCTTTGGTGGTTTTAACCACCTTAATAAATATAAATTTAATACTTTATTTTTATTCATTTTAATTAAAAACTTCCAAATTATAACTTTCATTCTCGTTAGAACACAACTGCGGTGAAGGTCTCACTAAGCAATCACTGATGCTTTGAGTTCAAAAGTGCCCTCATATTTTAGTTCTGAGCACCGGTTCAAAATTTATGAAATATCATACGTACGTTTACTAAACATTCCTGAAAAAACTTCAAAAATTGATTTTGGGCACACTGGGCCTCGGAATCAAGCACCGTTAGAAACTGCGGACATGTAAAATTTCCATGAATTTATGAAAAACAAATTTCACGGATATATTGGGTCTTTACATGTTTATATATTTACTTACCATTAAATATTGACTTATCCTTATTTAATCAATTTATATTATGTTTTAATTTATCATTACAAAAAAATTTCGTTCCTCCTTACTTTACCCCTTCATAGAGAGAGGAAAAAGATATTTTTGATTGATTATCATAGATGATGAACATCTTTTTTATTTATGGTTATAAATTTTTCCTACTTAATACTGGGTATCATATATATATCTAGTTCTATAGGAATATCAAACAAATGAATCCATCATCATTAGATCCCTCATATCTATTCTAATGTAAAAATGTAGACAATGGATATAGGATACCAGAGTCAGTATCTTTATATTGGTTATTAGATAGAGATTCCTAGAAATCTTGGAAAGAAAATTTGTGAAATAATAGATTAGGGAACGTAACCCTATGACTATCATTGAGGGTAAATCTACGAAAAAGATATAACCAAAAAAAATTATATGGTTTGTATTATTTGTTTCACTAGAGAGATTATTATTTCTCAAACTGTTATTTTTATTTTTTTATCAGTGGATGGAACTATGAGGATTCTTGTTAACCGTTTGTGTGATGGGAAATACATGGATTATGAGCAAAAAAATTTCACCAGACTAAATGTAAATGTGAATATTCAAAATCATGTATTAGAATATATGATTTAAAACATATACCGTAACCAAATATCAGACTCACCAAATAATATAATAATAAAATTTTCCATGAGATCATGGAGTTGAGTACATGGTGGAAAAAACAATAATTTCCTTTATTTAGATAGTATTAGTTGATCCTTCCTAGATAATGTATCAATTGAATGGGAAAAAGGTTGATATGTGTAGAAAAGGACACTGATTAATGATTTTATTATTTAAAACAATGATTTTTATAGAGGGACATATATTTCTTACTCATGAACTATTTACTCTTCAATGTCTTTTGTGGGGGGGGATATGGGTACTATTAATAAAAATTATCAAAAATAAAGGTTCACTCATTGAATGAGGAAGGAAATTTTCAATATCAATGATTTAAATATATTGATTAATGATTATGTCAATAATGATTATGTCAATTTTTTTAATAATATAGAGGTTCATTTAGTGTTAACATTATAATTTTCTTTTAGATTTTGTGTTTATATGTTTAATTATTTTACATGTTCAACGTAACATATAATAATTTTTTAGGTTTTATGTGTTGATATATTGAGGTGATTTTGACGTTTTATAGTGTTTTAACAAGGACAATATATTCATATTTAAATAATTATTTAGGTAATTATATGTGTTTAAGGTCTATTTGGTAATGGGATGTATATAATCATGATGGATAAAAAATAATTCATTGATATGGTGATATTTTTTAGATATTTATTGTCACGAAAATTAAAACCCTCCAGGATTGAATCTATATATAAATCATGATATTATTTGGTGAATTTCACAACAATATAAGACAATATAGTAATTTATCATGGTGGCTAATGATATAGTTTTAAATCATCCTGGTTTTGAATTATATTTATCCCTCATGTTTAACATATGTTCAAACGTGAATATTTATTTTGAATGAATGAAATTAAATTTTTGGAATATATGTTAATAGGTATGAGATCACCCATGAGGTCAAAAAATTCATTAATTGTGATATTTTATAGGAAAACAAGTTTTTAGGGTTATTAATTTTGGAATAATCTTTGTTGAACTATTGGTATTGTTGTGTAAATTTTCCCATTATTTTTTTTCTTTATATGAAGGATTATGATTTTTGGACATTATCTTACATTGTGGTAACCATTTTATTTTTTTTATAATTTTAATATATGAGGAATATTTTTATATAAATATTTGTTTTATTTGACCAATTATAAGTTGATTTTATCACATTATTCATGGAAATTCATTATTAATATTAATCATTAGGATAATGGACAAGAATGTGTTATAAAATTTTAATGGAAGAAATTCAACATCATTTATAATAATACCTTCTTCTTATATTATCCAATATATTAATTTAAATATTATAATAATAGAAAATGAACATTATAGAATACTGTTGTCCTATTAAAATGATAAATTTTTAGTAATATCACTAATAATATATTTATGATTTTCGGGTCGTTAGATTTCCCTTGAAAATGATCTCTACCGAACTCTATTAGTTTATTGGAATTTGTTGTTTATTACATTAAATTAGTTTCAAATCCACATAATATTCTCATATTCATAACCAATTATTTATTATTATACATGACGTTCATTTTTCTCATTCACTATTTTAAAGAGAATGTTTTCTAATAGTTTTTATGTTGTCTGTTTTCTATAATAGAATTTTTATAACACCCTGGCCTATCTAGACCAGTGCATGTGCATTACTTGTTAATTGGGACAACTAGAAGTAAATAAAAACAGAAGTAATTATCAGTTTAGTAGTCTTGATGAAACTAGATACAATGATTTAAATCAAATTATAATGAAAAATATTATAAAATACAATTCATAACAAAAACTAAAAATTGCATCCACATAAACTCAATAAATGATATCCTCTTCATAATTTGCTGATTATAAAAAAATGAAAGGGTTGAGCTAAAAGGATAATAAATGGTTAAAAATAGCATAATCATGAATTCAATAATAATTGAATCTCAAAAAATTTGACAAAATCAATATGAAATAGTGAATAAATGAAAAACTCATACCATTATCAAACTGAGAATGAAATTTCATCCATAGTTTTTTTTGTAGTAAAAACCACATTGATATTAAAAACATATAATGAATAAAGAGATTTATTATTATTTGGAATTCATGTATCTATCACATGATACCATAATATAATTAATACATTTTAGTTATGTTTGTAGAAACCCATCTGATTTTTTGAAACAAACACGAAGGGTTTGCCACTAACAAATTTGTCTAATGGGAACTGTAGATGCATCGAGGGGGTATAGAGGGCCCCACACACCACTGAAATACAAAAAAAATTATAAATTGTTTTAATACGTGATAAATGTTCCTTTTCAATATCCGTATAGAGTAGATGATACAGATTCATAAATATTTACCGAGATAAAACTACATTTCAAAAAAACACCATATGTAAAATGAAATACAGTTTGGAAAATAAACATATATATGATATAAGAATATAAATATTAAATTGAATTATAATTTCATTCGGAATTTTATCTCAAAAGGCTAGTAGGTACACCATATACGGATGATTGGGTTCACAATACAACATAGGTCACAACAAATGGTTGTTGAGACAAAGACCATTAACTCAATGTAGTTAGTCGAATCATATGACTAGAACATAATAACTATAAAATGAATCAATTAATACCATGAATAAAAATATTACAATGTTATTATATATCAAATGATAGTAAACATATAACACATTAAATAAATAAGTGTCGATCAATGGAAATCTCATAGAAATGAATGTGAGATGGGAAACCCATAACCACTTTATAATCAATCGATTCGTATGGAAAAAAAATTAATTATATTAAAATAAAAAATTTAATTCCTTGAAAATAAATATATTCATGATATTTTAAATTAATGTTTATTATAAATACACCACACACAACTGTTAGTATTGAATACCGAAAATCTCACAAAAATGTAAGTGAGATGAAGAAATCATTACATTATGTATCGATGTGTTCTCCACTTGATTATATGGTCATGGAATATGAAATTTGAATTATTTATAACATATTTAATAACCTATTAGAAATTTATTTATTTTATCATAATTATGTTTAGTTTAATTAAGTTTTTATTGATAAGTTATTATATTGAATTATGTCGTTCCAGAGTGTTCATTTCCATTATTTTCAAAAGATGTTCACTTGTTCTTAAGTAATGGAGTTAATGTAAAATGGGTGTCAATCTACAGAATTGAAATTATATGTTATTTATTAACATCCATAATTTTAAATCATCATTTCTATCATTTGGTGACATGGTATTAGGAGGAATCATTAGATGACAACAACGTTGATTATTTAGCTGTATTTGGATTATTATGAACTTGATTGGTCATATAAATTAATAACATGTACATATACTAGTTCATGGATATTAATTATGTTATAATACTTAAATTATAGTCTTTGTAAACATTAAAAATGGTTCCATGACCATTTATGAAGGATAAATTGAAGAACGAATCTTCATTGTCCATGAATAATTTAAATTGGAACCACATGGACGTTGATTTCGTTTTTAAAAATAATCGGGAGGGAGTAATAATATTGATGATGGTTCTTCCAACAACATACTTTAATTCTAGAATATAAATGTTACTGGATTTATCATTGAAATTTTGATAGAGTAGATGTGGTTAGAAAAAGAATATAGCTGAACATGAAAATAAAAGAAAAGTTGAGAGATCCCATAAGAAAATTCGGCAACCAAACGTCATCGCTTAAAATTTCATAAATTAAATTGATGAGATAAAAATGGTATCTCATAATATTTAAATAAATAGGAATTTAATAGGAATAAATAATATCAAACCCAAACGTATGAGAAGGGACATTCCAATAGATATCATAAAACAAGTTTTGACTATTAGTGGAGTGTGAAATGTTCCACTACCTTGTAGAGTAACTCCATGAACATGATGGTTGGGTCCTTGGGAGCTTAAATACACCTTGGGAGGACTCCTATGAAGGTAAAACCCCCAAATATTTTAGGATGAGGTATTTTGAATGAAATAAAACCACTTGATGAGTGGTAATATATATTAAAAGAGAGGAAATTTATTATTAATTTAGAAAGCCACCTAATTATTGGTTTTTGTAAAACCAAGGGAATGAACATGGTACGTGCCTAGGGTATTATCAAATTTGGACACCAAATATATTAAATTACTAAACACAAGTCGACCAGCATTTTAATCTAATTTTTTTATCATTATGTGGTCATTAAACTTACTGAATACTCAATACTGTAGTTTAACTATTCAGAGAAAATTTTAGTATATTAGAAAGATCCCATAAATTCAAAATAAACATTTATTGATATGTATAATTTTAAAAATAAATTCATTTTTGGAAAATAATTTTTTAAATATTTTTAATTTAATTTTTTAAAAAAACATAATTTATTCCAAAAAACAACATTAAAACCATAAATCATTTTACAACACCTCTAGAAATTAATCAAGGTCCCATTAAATTTTTTTATGTCCATAAGATAATAAAGTAAATATTTATGATCAAATTTTATGAAAAAAAATTTCCATTTTAAATTAATGAATTAATTAGTATATTTTAATTTTAATATTTATTTCATACAAAAATACCAATACATATACTATGATCATATTTTTTCCACTTTTATGATTTCTAAATTGTATTTATACAATAATTGGTGATGTTTTTATTTTTTATATTGTTTAATATTCATTAGTATTTATAAGGGTACGTCACTATTCATAATGGAATGTTACTATTCAAAAAAAATTATATTTGTCTTCTTATACTCTAAATATCTTATTGAACACTACTGGGTATACCAATTATTCAAAATTCAATTCACAAAGATGGAAAAATTATGTTTACATGAATGGGTTTTAACAAAGTTGTTTTTAACAAACAGAGAGTTTCATTCATTTTATACTAAATCTACATTTAAATTCATGTGGTGTTACATTATCCCTTCCTTAAGAAAAATTTCTCCTCAAAATTTGAAATGGACCTTCGAAATATAATAGTTGATACTTGAAATTTATGATATGGTAATACCACAAAATTAATATAGTTAAAATATTATATTAATAAGAGTAAAGGGAAAATCATTGGTTACTACAAAACATTGCATTGTAATTGGAAAACATTGTCATGGAAGTATAACCAAACCATCATGTAGAGACATTAAACTCTAAAACACATACAATGATTAAGTTGTAACATTTTGTAAATGGTTAAAAATTCCAAAATAGAATTATTCACCAAATTATAATGAATCCCTCTAAATTTCCAATATGATATTATCATCAACCCTTATTCTACGAGAATCAGACCTAAATTTCACATTCCAAACATGTAAATAACATCATCTTGTATCCTCATGAAATATGGAAATTACTTGAATTACTAGAAAACCCATGTCGTAAACATGCATTCATCTTTATTCCTTAGGTAAGAAACATGTTATTGGTTATATTCCTTAAATCCAAAAGTTTTGTGAACTCCATTTATTATAGCATAGAAAAAATCCCATCAAGTCAATAATAAGTTCCAGGGTTGTCATTAGTTATCTGAATCATTCATATCATCATCATTATCTCCACATGAGATATATATATATATATTAATCGTGGTCTTCCCCTTTATCATGTGTTTTTTAGAAATATTAACTTTCTATAGAATCAATTTTTTATTATACCATTCACCATATCACATGAAATCATTAATGAAATAATACTGAACTATAATACTTATAAATATCATAATTCCTACAACCATTACAATACATAAAAATATTCCAATGACATTATTCTTGACTAGGAATATTAATCATTATACTTCATATGTGGTAGCATCATAACATTATTAATATCCATAATAATCATTTGGTGTATATTCCTTTGATGCATGGGACACTGATTTGCATAGTTTCCCATATCATTATAGTTGAAGCACTGAATATAGGTAAATTCAATCCTTTTCTTGAAATTATGACCATGGTGTCCTTTTTCTCCACACTTTAATAAAACACTTTTCCTCTCAATCATATACCACAATTTTTCCATCCACAATTATCACATTTGGGAAAATAAATCTTTCCCTTATTCCCTTTATCCATGTTGTTCTATACTATATCATTATTCTTTTTCATCACATAAATGCCATAGGACTCGAAGAAGTCTTTACATTCCTTTTCATCACATGATACCATTTCTTCATATGATGAGGATACTTGGGAGACAATTTTCATTCGAAAATATGGATTAAGACAATTAGAGATATGATCCTTCTTACTCTTAGTATCTCATGAATTGGTGTGGTTATAATTCTATTTTCTAGGCTATATTTTTAATAAATTTAATATTATATATTGGGTCATAAAATTATGAACACTCTATATCTCTAAACATGGAATAACCAATAACATAAATTTATGCATCATAAATACTAGGACCATATACTTTGGTTACATTTGGGGCATAAATCCTTCATAATGTCCTGTAATGAAAATATGAATTATCCTAAGCAAATCCCATTGGAGTTTCTATAGCAACAGTGTTGCAAGCACTATTTTCGTGTACCAGGATACCCTAGGTCAAACCCAAAACTCCTTTTCTGTGTTTTCACTCCTTGGTAGATCTGTTTTAGAGACACCTCTACATGTTTGTGTCGAGAAAATAATTTATTTTCTAGAAATATCCACATAATATATTCATTACCATGATTCTAGTATGTTGTTGTATATTTTCCCTTGAATACTAACATAGGTATTTTTTCCCAAATCAACATTTTCTAATTTGGTTTCAATTTTTTCTAATAACCTTCCTATGATACCTACAGTAACACCCTGAACCCTCTAGACTAGATCCAGTGCATTACATGTCACATTAGGGTGTTTAGAACAAAATAAATTCTGAAGGAACGATCAATTTAGTAGTCTTGAAAAAATTTGATAAATATATATAACTAAAATTACATTAGAAAATGATTCAAAATACAATATATAAAAAACTTCATCCACAAAAACTCAATAATTGATCTCCTATTCATAAACTATTGAAGGAAAAAAAATGAAAGGGGTGAAAAAAATTTCTTAGTAAGGGTTAAAAAAGTGAAATCGTGAATTCAATAATATGTGAATCATAATAAATTTGACGTAATCAATATGGAATAAAGAATAAATGAAAAACTCATTCCATTAACAAACTGAGAATTAATCTACATCCATTGATTTTTTCATAGTGGAAACCAAATGAATAGTAATATCTGATAATGAATAAAGATAATTCTTGTTTATTAGATGTCATATATCTGAAACATTATACCATAATATTTTAAAACTATTTAGTTTTCTGTGTATAAACCCATTAGATTTTTTTAAAGAAACTCGAAGGGGTTGTCGACAACTGATTTGTCTCATGATATCTGTCAATGCATCGAGGGGATATAGCATTACCCACCCACCACATAAATTCCAAATAATTCTTTATACATTTGTTTAATATGAGATAATTATTCCTCGGTATTATCTATATAGAGTAAATGATACGGATTCTTCAATATTTCCACAGTTCAAACAACATTCCAAAAAAAAACTGAATGAAAAATTATATATGATTCAGAAAATAAAGAAATACATGATGTGAGAATATGGATATTAAATAGAAATATAATTTTAATTGAAATTGATCTCCAATGGGCAATAGGTACACCACATAAAGATTATTTAGTGAAAATAGAATGTTAGTCACAACAAATGGTAGTTGAGAGAATGTCCCTTACCTCAATGTAATTAGTCAAATCATATAACTAGAACTTCGTAACCATCAAATGCATCATTTAATAACATGAATATAAAGAGTTTATTTTTACTAAATATCAAATTTCAGTACACATATACCTCATAAAATAAATATGTGGTGAACAATAGAAATTTCACAAAAGTGAAAGTTAGATGAGAAAACCTCAACACTTTGTAATCAGTCCATTTGTATGCCTCACAATTTATAATATTAAAATTAAACATTGAATACCATGAAAATAAATATATTCATGCTATTTTACATCAATGGAAATTATACATACTCCATACATATGTATTAGTATTGAATACCGAAAATCTCACAAAAATGGGATTGAAATGAAGAAATCATTACCTTATGTCTGGTTGTGTTCCGATCATGAACATATGGTCCTAGAATATGAAATTAGCCTTATTAATAAATTATTTTGAAAATTATTATGAATTTTTTTATTGTATCATAAATATTTTTAGTTTATTTAGTTTCTTATTGATATGTTATTAAATCTAATTTCTTCGTTCTGGAGTGTTCATTTTATATATTTTTATAATCAGTTAACTTGTTTAAAAGTAATGGATTTCTTGTGAAATGGATTTAAATCACCATAATTGAAATTAAATTTTATTTATTTAAATCCATAACTGTTAATTATCTTTTCTATCATAGGGTTACATGGAATTAGGATGAATCCTTAGATGACAACAACTTCGATTATTTGGTAGTGTTTGGATTATTATGAAATAGTTTTTCATATAAATTAATAATATGTACATATACTGGTTTATGGTAATTAATTATGTTGTAATAAATATATTATAGATTGTTTAAACTGCATAAATTGTTTTATGCCCAGTAACGATGGAGAATTTGATGACACAATCTTCGCCATCCATGAAGGTTATAAATTCGAACATCAAGGACAATGATTTCATTTATAAACATATAATGGAGGGATTAAGAATAATGATTATTTTTATTCAATTAACATTATTTACTTCTAGTATATAGATTAAACTAGAGTTATCATGGTCATTTGAGGTGAGGGTAGAAAAAGAAAATATATAAAATTGAAAATAAATGAAAAGATGAGAGTTCGCTTATAAAAATTTGGTTGCCTAAAGACATAGAATAAAATTTCATTAAATAATATGATGTTAGAAAAAATTGTATCTCAGCATATGGAAATCCAAAGGACAGTAAGAGGAATAAATAATGTCAGACCCCATCATATAAGAATGGAACATCAAAGAGATAACATAAAATAAGAGTTGAGTAAAAGGGGAGGTTGAAAGGATCCCTTAGCTAGTTGAGTAATTACTATAACATGAAGGTTGAAAACATTGGGGCGATTAAAGAAAACTTCGGAGGACTCATAGGGAGGTAAAACCACCAAGTATTCAAAGATGAGGGATTTTCAATGAATGAAAACTAAAGGATGAGTGGGTATTTATAGAATAAGTGATAATATTTTTTATTAATTTTAAAAGACACCCCATTACTGGTTTTTGTAAAAAAAAAATGGGCTTTCCCATTATATTAGACATTTGGGAGACCTAATATCATATAATAATTTACACAAGTTGAACAACATTTTATTTTAATTTCTACATAATTATGACATCATTAAACATACTGGAAACTCAAAACTGTATTTTTCTATTCATGGAAAATTAAAATATTTTAGAAATTACCATAAAATAACCATAACCATATATTTACCTTTAGAATTAAAAAATGAAATCCATTTTTCAAAAATAATTCTATAAATATTTTTATTTTAATTTACAAATAAAAACATAATTTCTTCCACAAAAACTACATTAAAACCATAACTCAATTTACAACACCATGAGAAATTAATCAAGGTACCATAAAATTATATTATGACAATAAGACAATAAAGAAAGAATTTATGATAAAATTTTTTGAAAAGAAAATTCCATTTTAAATTATTTAATTAATCAATAAATTTTAACTTAAATATTTATGTCATTAAAAAATTCCAATACTTATACTATGATAGTTTTTCACTTTTAAGATTTCTAAAATGTATTTATAAATTTGTGGGTGAAGTTTATATTTTTTAATATGGTTTAAAAATTAATTAATATTCATTACAATTCTTAAGGGTATGTCACTATTTATAAGGATATGTTACAATTCACCAAAAATTATCATTGTCTTATCAGACACTAAATATCTTATTGAACGCTACCTTGTATATTTGTTTTTAAAAATTCAAACCATAGATGTAGAAAAATTATTCTTAATTGACTAGGTTATAACAAGTTGGTGTTTTTAAGGACAACAAGTTTCATACATTCTTTAATAAATCTATTTGTAAATTCATATGGTTTTACAATATCCACTCTTTACAAAACTTTTTCCCTCGAAATTTGAAATTTTACTTTGAATGTTAATGGTTGATAGTTGAAAATTACCTTGTGGGAAAACCCCATAAATAATATAGATAAAATATTATATTAATAAGATGAATGTGAATATCATTGGTTACTACAAAAAAAACTCATTCTAATAGGAAACATGTTCACAATAGAATAACCAAACCATCGGGTAGAGACATTAGACACTAAAACCTATACAATTATCAATATAAACCATTTTGTAAATGGTTAAATATACCAAAATATAACTATTCAGCACATTATAATGAAGGCCTCTAAATTCCCAAGATAAACTTGTCATTAAACCTTAAACAGGACAAAGCTGCTCAAAAATTAACATTCTAGACATGTGAATTATATCATCATGTATCCACTTGAAATATGGTAATAACATGAATTTCCATAAAAACCATATCGTAAAAATTAATTCTTCTATATTTCTTAATTAATATACATG
Organism: Viscum album; assembly: GCA_963277665.1. Classification (NCBI taxonomy): domain Eukaryota; kingdom Viridiplantae; phylum Streptophyta; class Magnoliopsida; order Santalales; family Viscaceae; genus Viscum; species Viscum album. The sequence continues at coordinate 2,040,048,873 of OY728121.1, forward strand.
TTATTGGATATATTATTTAAATACAAAAGTGATGTAAACTCCATAGATGGTATCATAGACTACTTCTTGATATGTCAATAATCAGTTCCAGGGTTGTCTATAATAATATAAATCAATCATTTATTCCCAATTATCTCATCATGAAATATATATATATATATATATTAAGGGTGTTATTTCTATAAATCATGCGTTTTTTAAAAAGTATAACTTTCTACTGAATCAGTTTTCCTTTGTACCTTTCACTATATGACCTCAAATCCTTAATGAAATATTACTGATGTATAATCCCTATAAATATCATAATTCCAGAAACAAGTACAATACTGAAAAAATATTAAAATGAAGTTATTCTTTACAAAGAATACTAATCATTCCACTTCATCTATGGTAGCATGATAACATGGTTACTATCAAAAAGCATCATTTGGGGTATATTCCTTTAACACATGGGACATTGATTCTCATAGTATCCCTTCTACTTAAAGAGGATGAATTGAATATAGGGGAATTCTATCATTTTGTTGCAATTATGATCATGGTGTCCTTTTTCCCCACACTTTATTCAAACTCCTTTTCCTCTCAAGTATATCCCAATGTCATTCCTTTCACAATTATCACATGTCAGAATATATAAAATACCTGTATTCCCTATATTCATATTTTCTCTTCCATCCTATTTTTATTTTACTTCCCTTCAAAGACAAAGGACTCAGATAAGTATTTACATTATTTTACAACACATGATATTGTTTATTCATATGATGAGGGTACTTGGGGGACAATATTTCATTGAAATGATAGCTTATGACCATCAGAGATTTAATCCTTCATACTCTTTGAATTTCAATAATAGTTGATTTTCTCATTCCCTCTACTAGGATCCAATTATAATCAATTAAATATTATATAATATCTCATAAAATTATGATAATTCTATATCAATAAACATGTTATAACACATAACATTAATTTATGCATCATAAATACTAGAACCATATACATTGGTTACTTTTGAGGAATAAATCCTTCATAATGGATTGTAAATAAAATGGGAATTATCTTATAAATATCCCCTTGGAGTTTCAATACCAAGAGGTCAGCAAATACCACTGTTGTGAACCATGATACCTCGGGTCAAGCCTAAAACTCCTTGTTAGAGTTTCCACTTCAATGTATATTTGTGCCAGAGCTTCCTCTACCAGTTTGTATCTATCCCATGATGTATTTGGTAGTAATATCCAAATAATATATTCCTTACCATGATTCATTAACTTTCTTGTTTGTTTTTCTTCAAATAATACTTTAGGTTTTTGTTCCCTACTCTAAATTTTCTAATCTAGTTCCATGTTTTCTACATAACTTCCTCTAATACCAACAGTGACACCATGACCTCTCTATACCGGATATGGTACATTACTTTTATCATTTTTTAGGGTTAGAAGGAACTAAATACCAAAGTAACAATAATTTTAGTAGTCTTTATTAAATTAGATTCATATATTTAAATCAAATTACATTATAAAAGGTTATAAAATTCAATACATAACAAAAAATAAAACTACATCCTTAAAAACTCAATAAATGTTCTCCTCTACATAACATGTTGAAGGTAAAAAAATTAAACGGTCAGATATAATTCACATTAATGGTTAAAAATATAGGAATAATGAATTCAATAATAATTAAATAATAAACAATTTGAAATAATCAATATGGAATAGTGACTCAATTTAAAACACATGCCAGTAACACACTGAGAATTAAACAACATCCATTGATTTTGTCCTAGTGAAAACATTGTGGATAGTAATAACTAATAATGAATAAATAGAATACCAATTAATTGGAAATAATCTATCTGGAACATGATACCATAATACCATTAAATCCGTTTAGTTTTATGGGTTGAATATCGTCTGATTCTTGGAAATAAACTCAATGGGTTTATTGCCAACTGATTTGTCTCATGAGACCCGTTGATGTGTTGAGGTGGTAGAGTAGGCCCCATACACCACTGAAATTACGATGAATTTTTTATGAATTGATTTAATGCCAGAGGAATATGTCTTTTCAGTATCCGTATAAAGTATATGATACAGATTCCTCAATATTTTCACAGTTAAAAAAACATTCCAAATAAAAACCGTTTGTAAAATGATATGTGGTTTAGACAATAAACATGTCCATGATATGAGAATATGTATAATTAATAGAAATATAATTTCAAATGAAATGTGATCTCAAACGGGTAGTAGGTACACCACATACGAATTATTAGGTCTATAATACAAAGTTAGTCACACCAATATAGTAGTTGAGAGAAAGTCTGTTACCTCAATGTAATCAATCGAATCAGTTGAACAGAACTAAGTAAGAATAATATGAATAATCTAATACCATGAATATAATTATAATAATGTTTTTTTATATCAAATGTTTGTACACATATTCCAAAGGCAATAAATAAGTGGAAAACAATGAAAATATCACGAAAATGAAATTGAGATGAGAACCCATTAACACATTATAAACAATCGATTTGTATGCCCCTAAATTAATAATATTAAAATGATACATTTAATACCATGAAAATAGAGATATTAATGATATGTTACATCAATGGGAAGTGTATATACTCTATACACTAGTATTATTATATAATATTGGAAATCTCACCAAAATGGGAGTGGGATGAAGAAACCCTTTCCTATTGTTCGGATGTGTTCCTCTCCTGAAATTATTGTCTTAGAAATTGAAATTTCACTTATTAATAACTGATTTCATAACCTATTAGACATGTATTTTTTCGTAATAATTTTTTTAGTTCATTTTTATTTATATAGATAAGTTATTATGTTGAATTATGTCATTCTAGAGTGTACATTTTCATTTTTTTCATAATCAATTCAAATGTTCTTAAGTGATGGAGTTCATGTAAAATGGGTTTAAATCCCCAGAGTTGAAATTAAACATTATTTATGAAAATCCATAATTGTTAATGTTAATATGTATTATTTAGTTACATTGAATGAGGATGAATCATTTGATGAAAACCACTTCGATTATTTGGCGGTATTTGGATTATGATGAACTAGTTTTTTCATATAAATAAATAATATGTACATATACTACTTCGTGATTTTTAATTCGGTTATAATAAATAAAATATAATCTATATAAACCATATAAATGGTTTCATGACTAGCAATGAAGGGTAAATTGAAGAACAAAACTTCGTCGTCCACGATGGTTATAAATTGGAACCTCATGGACGTTTCTTTTGTTTATAAATATAAAATGGAGGGGGAAAATATATTGATGATGATTATTCCATTCACATGATATACGTCAAGTATAAATCTTATATGGGAGTTATCATGTTCCTTTAGAGAGTTGATATGATGAGAGAAAAATAAAATATATTATCTTGAAAATAATAGAAAAATGGAGAGATCCCTGATGAAAATTCTGTATCCCAACGACGTCACTTAAAATTTCATAAAATGAATTGATTAGAGAAAAGGATATAACATAATATGGAGATAAAAAAGAATTTAATAGTAAATTATAATATCAATCCACAAAAAAGGATAATTCATATTAAAGGAGATAATATAAATTAAATGTTGACAAAAAAATGAGGGTGAGAGGTTTACTTACATTTTAGAGAAACTCCAAGAACATGAAGATTGGGACCTTGTGGGATTATGGACAACATGGGAGGACTACTGGGTACATAAACCCACTAGGGATTCGAGAATGAGAGATTTTGAATGATAGAATACTAATGGATGAGAGGGTATATCTAGTAAAAGAGAAATATTTTTTATGAATTTAAAAATACACCTCATTCGTGGTTTTTTGTAAAACCATGTGCTTTCCAATGGTATTGGACAATGGTATTACCCAATTGGGAATCCTAATAACTTATATTACTTCACACAAGTCAACCAGGATATTATTTTAATCGCTACATCATTATGATGTCATTAAACATACCGAAAACTCAAAACTGTATTATTACTATTAATAGAAAATTCAATTATTTTAGAAATATCCCATAAATTCACCATAACCATTTATTGAATTTTAGAATTTAAAACTGAAATTCATTGTTGGAAAATAATTTGTTGAACATTAATAATAAAATTATTAAATAAACATATAATTTGTTCCAAAAGAATCATTAAAACCAAAACTCATTTTATAACACCTTGAGAAATTAAACAAGGTCCAATAAAATTATATTATGACCAAAAGAAAATAAATTAACAATTAATGATAAAATTTTATGAAATTGCATTTCCATTTTAAATTATTGAATAAATCATAAAATTGTAATTTAAATATTTATTTCATAAAAATATACTAATAATTATACTATGATCATTATTTTACATTTATGTTGTCTAATCTGTATTCATACATTAGTTGGTGATGTTTCTATTTTTTATAAGGTTTACTATTCATTACTATTCATATGGGTCTGCCACTATTCATACGGGTAAGTTACTATTCACTAAAAATTATGTTTTTTTTATCAAACTCTAAATATCATAATGTACACAACTATGTATATCAGTTTTTCAAAATTCAAATCACATAGGTGGAGAAAATACCTTTACATGACTAGTATATAACAAAGTCGTGTTTTGTTGAGACAATGATTTTCATTCAATCTATAATAAATCTATTTGAAAATTCTCGTGGTGATACAATTTTAAAATGTAAAACTAATGAATTCTAATCCCATGTTCAAAATTAGTGAATGAAATTTAGTGAATATATGGAATATATAGCACCCAAAATTTTTAAAAAAACTCTATGTTTGTTGTCATATACAACAAACCTCATCGAGCTTCACGAAAACATCGACATATTATTAAAATGGTATTATTTAAAGTGATAGTTATCATCTAGATTTTAGAATAGAGGGTATGTATAAGATTAATGAAATTATTAAAATATTTACAACGGTTTTATTAATTTTTTTTATTAATTATAATTAAATACATATTTTTAGTAAAATGTTTTATACTTCAAAAATACATTTTCTTAAAAAAAAGTTTATTTTTCATTTTGTGCATGAAAAAAAAATTAATTTATAGAAATTTTAAATCTTTTATTTCATAAAATGTAACTCATTTATAAATTATTTAAATAATAATTAATAGTGTATTATATTTGGGGAGTTTTTTATAGGATTTATCTTTCAACAAATAGTGAAAAATACAAATTTCTCGAATAGTATAATTATTTCTCATTAAATAAAAATTTATAGATTTCCCTTTATATATTTTCTGAATTAATAATAAATTTTTCCCTTTTTATTATGAATATAATTATTATAATCAGTATAATTATTATTTTTAATGGAGTTTATTTTTATATATAAGAATCATTTTTCTGAAACTCTTTTTTCATTGTGTTTTACACATTTATGATAGAATTAATTTTCTACCCTTCTATAACATGATTCATAGAATATTAATTCAATATTTTTAATCACGAGGTTAAGAAATAGTTCCCACTTATTTTTAGAAATTTTGAATCGTAAATATATTAAAATTTATTACATTTGTAAAGGGTTAATCGGGTCCTTCTGGATAAAAAAGTTAAAATACCAAAAAAATACATCATAAACATTAATTTATAAAGTTTTATAAATATTTGTCCTACATTAATATTCATTATTCAAATTTTTTTCTATATATTTATAATATGCATTGCTCGTAAGTTTTATGTTACATATATAATATATAATTCTAAAACATTCACTCACTTCCTTTTAATATGCACAATATTTTTTCAAATGGTTTAAAACAACATATGTTCAATTAATAGTTTTTATGTGGGTGATTAATGTTTTCTTGATGATATTTATGTTTTTATGCTTTTCACATGAAATAAATTATTAAATGCATTTGCAATGTCGAAATAGTATTAATTGAATTAATATAAATATAAAATAAATAAAATTAAAAAAAATTATTATTTAAGTGATTTACTATGACCCATGAATAGTATATATTTAAATTATATATTCTAGATGTTTAAAAATAATATATTTCATTTAATTATTTTTCGATTGGTCATTAAATTAACAATAAATTATTACTGTCATAAATTAAATTATTGATATTTTATAAAAAATAATATTATTTGTAATATTTTTGTAATATTAAAAAACTTCCAAGAGGATAAGTAGGATCAAAATAGTTCTATAATATAATAAAAAAAATTATATTTTTTTTCTTCTATATATAATTATAATCCTTTAATATTAAAAATTTTAGTATCGTAGTTATTGTCACAACTGTTTAATAATGGGGATAATAAAAAAATATATTATTTAAAATATCACATAAACCTATCATATTACTATTAATTGAATATTTTTCAACTATATCCTCTATTTGATTAAAAATAATTCCTACATCTTACCACATTCACATGATAAATGAAATTATTATGTCTATATATTTTTATAAATCATTATATTTTCTGTGAGTCATTAGAAAAAGGTACCACCTCTCATGTCATATATACACCACCGAGAGAATCTTATTTAACCAAAACCATAAAAATTATATTCTGAACATCATTATTCCAGTTTGGGAGGTTTATTTCTTCCTAAAAGACAATACCTTGGTCCATTGAGAGAATATACAAAGGAGATTGTTCGACAAAGTGTTACATTTATTCACCAATAACATAAAATTTCATTTTCATTAACATCCTATAAATACATTGTAACAATAAACAATCTATTATGATATATAGATTGATATTTTATTATAATTATTATAGCACCCCCATTTTCTATATCTTCAACATAATATTAAATGTAAAATCATAACTGATACGTACATATGTCTGGTCCTCTCAAAGTCGTAGTTTAATTTGTTTTTTCATTACCAATTTATTCGGATGGTTATAAATATTATGAAAATGAACGTATAAAATATTTATGAAATAAATATTCCTATTTTATTAAAATATCATAGATACCTTCTTAAATTTCAATCTATTTGAAAATGATATTGTTTCTCATGGGTACATGTTGAGTACCACCTCCATGAAGTAATGTGTTCGATTTTAATTATTATTTATAAATTATGGTAATAAGGATACATTCAGTGAATATATATAATATTTATATAATTATAATCATTGTATATATAATTTCATAACTATTAATGTATATGGACCATAACTTTGATGAACAACATACACGATAATATAGTGTATTTAACACTGAAAATAATGATAATGATGAAATAGTGTTGGTGAATGATTTATAGGATGATTTATGAGGCTCATTTATGATTTTAAAAATCTTATTTTATTTCTAGAATAAAATAATCACACATTTAATACCATTATATATGAGGTTAAATCTTGGTCAGCTAATTGAAATCATGAATTAAGGGTTTTCTTAACACAAATTCCATTCATTGGGATATACTTCTACATCATTGAAAATTTTATTCCCTGATTATATGTGAAATTACCTTTGAATGAATAATATTGTATTGAAAATTATTTTTTTTGGATTGATATTTTTAAACATAATGAATTTATTGACTAATTCACACTTACTGAAAGGAACATTTCAAGGTATTTAATCACAATTTCCAATTAATTATAACTTTTATTTAATTATGTACCTTTTTAATATTATGTGGTGTATAAAATTCCCCATTTATGTATATTATATTAAATTCTCATTATTTATAAGGATTAGTGATATATTTAAATTTACCCATTAAATTATAATTTTTTAATTTAATTATGATCTTATTCCTCATTTAGACCTTGAATATTTTCATTCTAAGACCATATTATTCCATATTTTAATACAAATGTCAATTTCTTAGTAAATTATTATTATAAGAATTTCTTGTTATCCTTGAAATATTTACATGGTTTGAAGAAAAATATTCTAAATTTTTTTAAAAAATAGGTTTTTACATTATTTATAAAATTTTAAAAGAAATTGTTTTTGACATTTATAGTGTTAATGGAAATTCCTTCCACCATAACTGTATTATTAAATTATTTATATATTATTTTCTTCTAATTGTTTTAAGAAAAATAATATTTAATGAAATATTATATAAATATATCACTTCTACCTTCATTATTTATCTAATGAGAATTATTAAATTATAAGTCTAATATTATCGATGAATTGTATTTCATCTATTTACTCTTACCATTTTTTTACTAAACAATATTTTGAAATATTAACATTCTTATGACCATTATACATTAATTACTCTTATATATAAATATTATTTTTTATCATGGATATGATAATTCCAAAAAAATACCATTAAAATATACACCATTTTTCTTTGAATGTAATTTGATTTATCTAGGGATGTATTGATATTATGTATTCTTTATTCAGTATGTTTATTTAATGATAAGTTATATTGTTTATTAATTAAATTTATCATTTAAAATAAGAGATATGGATCAATATTTGGGCCCATAATTATATACCCCATGGATCCGAAGATAGGTATCATGATAAAAATTAGATACCAGAATACTTTTTACTAGGTTTTTAGTGTATTCATATCGATAGTTAAAACTATCTAGGCATAGTTTTTTAACATAAAAAATATCATGATATCTGAGATCATAAAATCTAATGTTATAAATTTACTTCATTGATAATGGAAATATAATTATTCCTGATAATGCAACATTGATATTGTATTTGGATGAATTTTTTTCTCTTGTAAATGAATAAATTGAATGCTTTTCATGATATTTACCTTATCATACGAATTATACCTAATTTACTCATTATCGATAATATTATAAAAAATGTTACAATGTATTTATGATTTCAATTAGTTTTTCTTCTTTCCCAATGATATGAATAAAAAAAATTGGTGTTTGAATGATGATTATCATTTTTATATCTTTTGTTTTATATTTTTATCCCAATGAGACATGGTAATCAAGCATGTATACGGTTCTCCAGGGTATGTTGAATTATTATGCTAATAAAATAATATCTCTTGTATCTATACAAATGTAATAATTTATATAGTAGGTCGACATTACTTTAGTTAGGGAATTTATATTAAATAAGTTAGTTATATGGGAAATGATTATTTTCCCCTAGAAATGTTATATTGGTCATTCAAATGATTTTTTAATCTATGATAACATCCTTTGAATATATAAATTCATTATTAGAGATATTATTATATTGCACAATACATATTATTTTTCATGATTAATTTTTATTATGATGATATTTTTTAGAATATCATTTCCTTTCCACATGTTATGTTATAATAAAATAATTAAATGGTTTTGAAACAAATTTATTTTACACTTGTAATTATATACTAACATAATAACTATTTTATGATCTTATGGAACACATTAAAAGGGATTATGATTATTTTATTGGTAGTCATTGTATGATATTACACTCAAATGAATTGAGTGTTGATGGATATCACATGTGATAAAAATAACTAAAATGGATAATGAACATGGTTTATCATGGGACACTATTCCCATTATATTCTAGTGAGTGAACTATAGATAAGAATATAATGGAATGGTGAGGGAAGCGAATCTAACTATGTTAGTCTTGTATTAAAACCTTAAATAAGGTAATCATTTTCTATAATTATGTGTAATCTCACACTTTCTTATTTTTTCATTCCTCTAATTATAAATAATATTTTTTAAGAATGATTATTCTAATATGGGTTAATAATATGACTTAATCTGTGGAATATAGTGTAGATATCATAGGAAATTTTTTTTTCAGGTATATATGTTTCATATGAAATAAAACTTGTTTTATTCATTTAGGGATCAGAATGTTATGTATTTAATATTCAAGTTTTAATATTTAATATTTAGGTTATGAAATATATGGGTTGTTTTAGATCACTGTTGAGGTGATATTGGTGACTATCAATATATTGATCGTGAGACAGATGTAGAGGTAAGCCACTAATCTATGTCCCTACATTCTATCATTATGGGAAAATAATTTATCTAAAAAATATTTTCGATGGTTGAAATAAGTCAATAGAAATAAATATTTTTATGGGTTAAATTTTTAAGGATAAAATAAAAAATAATAATATGGGTCTTTGTTCGAATATTTTTATGGATTCATTAGTGGTGGATTCATTAATAAAATTATATTTAGTGGAAGAATATTAGTTCATGATCAATTAAATATCTGAATTTTTTCTTATTTATGATCAAATTGATGATGAAACCTTAAAATTTATCGATAATGGAATGTGAATATCATGATGATGAATTGTTAAATCATGAGGATTAAATGAGTTAGGATGATCACATGAATATGAAAGTATATTATTTTCCATGGAAAAATCAATGATGATGGTTATAGAATTCCTATTTACAATACAGTCTAGAAGCTGACTAAAAGTTCCATTGATATGGCATAAGAAATAATGGATGAAACACTCTATTGAAATAAAAAGTCCAATATATGTGAAATATTAATAAAATCCACTTTAAAAAATGAATATATTTTGTAATTCATGCTTAATCATCTCAATGGGAAATTAAAAATTTTCATGAAATGAAATGAATATTTAATCTCAATCACATGGATATCAGAGGTTTTGGGTGTTTTTTTGAGAAATAAATGTTTATTTAATTAAATTGGAATTGATGGAAGATATTATCCGTAGAACTATAATTACATCACTCAGTTATATTAGTTCCAAACCTAGTCTTGTATTATTTAGGATATCTTTATATAAACACATTCATTAATGATGCAATGATAAAGATATGCATATTCCATTAATTAAAAATTTAATTTCATATTTACCTCAATTAAAGGGAAATCCATGGTTGAAAGGGAATGTGGATGGAATTTTAATTGATTTAAATTTATAATAATGGATTTCACATCTCTAGAAATGTCTAGAACATCAATCAGAATAATGGGATATTTCTAGATAAAATCATATATAGAACACCAATATCATACTGTGTTCTAGAAATAATGGAAAATATTTTCAATGAAAATGTAAAATTTACGAGAATAAATATTTATAATTACCAATGATATTTTTGTAGAATTAATATATATATATATATGTATGTATGAATAATTATCATATTTATTCCCATCATCTATAATGGGATGAACTCTACCATTTGGAAATGGTCAGGAAGGCTACCATTATTTGGATATCTGAATGTCTTTAATAATTTGGAATATATTCATATTATTTCAACTCATAGTTAAATCCTATAGTTTAAGAAAATATTATGATTCATTATTTTATATTAAAAATAATTACATTTTCTTTGGATATTGGATAATGAGTATCGATAACACCTTAGGAACTGAGATGATCACATTTTGAATAATGTCCTATTTAAATATTGGAATGCGGATGAATCTGATGTTGTAGGGAAGGACTTCACTAATGAAGATGATGTTTTTCTGGATGAATGAACTAAAATAATATTACATTCTAGTAAGATATTATTTTTCTATATATTTTAAATAAATAACACTATTTAATTATGTTCCAAAATACTCAAGGATGCCTAAATACATGGTGAAATATCTAAAATATGAGTAATTGGAAAAAGGACCTATCAATGATATGGATCTGGAAAGAGAAGAAACAAAAATATATGAATCTATAGTTGATTTATAAAAATAATCTCATGATATTATGTTAGTCAAAGGATAGGAAGATGATAATAATAATCCACTTCGTATGGGTTCAGGAGTTCCCAAATGGGATAAAAACATAGAAACACTAAGTGAATCATAATAGTGTCAGTCAAAAATGAATGATGATATGTATTCCATGATGATTAATGTAACATTATTATTATTGTACTTCTTAAAAGGAATATGATCACCTAATAAAAATGGGTATTTGGTTATGAGTGAATTGAAAAAATCAGATGAATATAAAAAGAATGACTGGAGGTGAATAGTTTCTAATGGAAATAAGGATTTGGCGAGTTATATAAAATTTCACCCATTGTTAATAATACATAAATAAAAATTTTAAAGATATTTTTTTTATAATGATATATAATTGGAGATAATTTATGTCAAAACACCCATTTTTAATAGTAAAATAGATGTCGATTTTCAGAAGTATAGGTCTAATGGTTTTAAATATCATTGAAATGATGTATTTTTTAATAATTTATGTAAACCCTATATGAAATAAAATAATTACCTCATTATTTTAATAGATAGTTTGACACATTAAAAATAATATAAGGATTGATATGAAAAAAAACATTCTTTCAAGTCAATGGTGTTGAATGTTGAGATATACATCATTAGTGATATACTAGTTCCGGTTAAATCATAAATAACTCATCATGTCCAAATTCATGGCTTCAAAAATTCTTTCCCATATGATAGAATATATTGACTATTAATTATGGTCAATGGTTGTTAAATGGGGATATTATGACCCCATGACTATAGTATCACACATTAGTGATAATTAATAGAACATCAAAAGAAAGATATTAATTTTTTTAACCATAACAGTGCAGATAGGTATTAATTTTACATATATATATAAATCTAAATATTCATCAATAACCAGTCTCATTGAAAAAATATTCGTATTATGTTTATTCTACACAAAAATATGAATACTTGGAAATATAGAAGTATTTATATAATAAATTCTATTGAAAAATAAAAATATAAAAAATATATCCCCTTTAAAATAATGAGAATAATATTAGTTATCATATATCTAACTCCATCCTATTCCAAAAAATTAGGCATTTATAGATGGATAATTCCCTTTTTCCATTTATGCATTCATTTGGTCAATCTGTCTTCTAATTGGAATCATGATCAGGATGTGATTAAAACTAATTGGCCATCAACAAAGGATTCTAGTGATATCGAGTCTATGAATATTATATAATTAGTGTTTATGTAATAATAAATATACAGTAATGAATACATAGATCATATTGGTTTGTGATCCACATGTGACACCCATTAGTAATTAATTAGTTTAACATAAGACTACATTCTTCTAGGAACTGAACCTTTTATGATTATGTTTATATGATCTGTACATGGAGTATAAATCTATGGTTTCCCTAATTATTTATTGACTTTTATGATTCCAATTTCACTAGAACATAAAATTATATATCATCATTAATGTCCAAAATGGGGTACCCATGTTTTTTCACCCTAATAGGGAAAATCCATTCCTATCCTGATCAGCATGACCTAGGCATCATTTATTATAGAATTGAAAAAAATCTCATAGTAGTAACATAGGAGGAATTCAATATCAATTGAAATACATGAAGAATCCTCCTAGGAAATTAAATTTTCATAAATATTGGTGAACCCTTGGTGCCTTGTAAGAGAATTCAAAAACTATAACAATTATTAGATCAAAGTTTCTTCATTCACAAGACACATTCATCCCCGAATCATTACATCCGGATAATCACCCCTAAGGAATCCCACAATAAGAATCTAGGCAACTCACATGGAATGCCTCACCAATAATATTCAATGATTGTGACCATAGTCAATCATGATGTAATATTTTTTTAAGAACTCATAGGCCATGTAATATCCAATTAGCATGGTAAATAATTACATAAGGGCTCGATGATATGGTTTAACCATTCACGTTTTACATAAAATAATTATAAAAATGATATATATATATATATATTCTTGGTAAAGTCAACCAATAATAGTGGTGATTTTATTTCACAACCTTGGATTAGAGGGAATATAATGGAACCACATCATTCATTTAAATACATTATGTCATTTCATTCCTTGTTGAAAATTCAACAAACATAAAAATTTACATTGATATCCTATAAAGGAATAGAATTCGATGGTCATTAAAATGGAACTCAATTATTGTTAACCCAAATTGAAGTACACAAACTCCAATGGGGATATTTAGGGATAATGTATAGCCCATTTCTAGTAATGAAAATATAATAATATATTTTAAACATTAAGATGTATATATATCAAATGATCAGTGCGTGGCATGATGGACCATAATATAAATATAAAAAAATTATAAAAAATATATTTACCTCCAACATTACATGTGATATACTCTCTTTGACCATTATTTTCCATTAACGCATTCTAGAATGGGATATTTGCAGAATTTGAAAAATTCTGTAAAACATATGGTGTATTAGCTCAAATGGATTTAGAATTTCAAATAACTAAATAAATGTAGCATATATTCAAGAGTATATAAAATTAAATCATACATATATAATGAAAATGAAAACTCATAAATTGGAGTTCGATCGTGGGAGGTGTTTAGAAGCCTACATGATTTGAGAAGGGATGTCATGGTATGTGGCAATGTTGTGAAATTTGGTGGAGAATTGAGAAGAAAAATAATTAACGGGATATAGGAAAAAACGTTAATTTTCACCTATTTGTGTATGTAAATTCTTTTTAACATGGATAGTCTTATCATACACCAACAATGATATAGTACTATTCAATATAGAATACCCCTCACATGGATAAGTGCATGGATATAAAACCCATGCATAGTTCGTGTATGTTCACTGACTAAAATGACAAGCCCCTCATATGACTAGGCATACTGTTTTACAAAAAAAATCAATAAACTTATTTTTTTTCTATAAACCATGTCTATAATATTCCTCATATCCATGTTCCCTCTACACAATATTTTTCTCAACTATGATCCTTTATAAATGGGTTACATGATTTAGTCTCACTATTACAATAATCAATATGCCAACATTGTTTTTAATTTGATTTTAAGAAAATAGGATATATGGGATCCAAAAAACTAATGAACACACCTGATCACTTATTATACTAATATTCATTTAAATTTATATATAAATGATGTTTCAAACTCAAATTTGTATTATTGGAATTTTATTTTAATAACAATGACCATACAACATTCCATCTTTAAAACAACCCATATTAATGATTCACTTCTATGGTTGGTTAATTATTAAATGGGAATTGATCCATCCACTAAGAACATACACACTCCTCTATCACCCATGTATTATAACATATATTATCATTCTTCCATTCAACCTAATCTATATGGGATTACCAACATCGATGATTATTCATGATTTGATCAATAATACATATAGGATAATCCTAAACAAAATCGTCAATATAACAATCAAACTCATCATGATAAAAGGCATGAGATGGGTCTAAAAGATAAATATGTATAATATAAATATGAGATTACTGATTCATATACCTATATCTATTACGGAGTGCAATAGAAAATGCCACTAATATAAACATATCCAAAACCTATAAACATCCTATGATACTCAATGATTACATACCCATCAGCCTAATATATTAATTCCCATGTCTTGGAAAAGAATGAATGAAGACTCAATACCCATACCCACACTATATGGTCAACTATGGTGATCTAAATAAGTATTTTTTCATGACTAATCTATATTCATAAAATACATAATAAGTTTTACCTGAACTAATTTATAAAGATTGAGATGATATCCAAATAGAATTTCCTCTCTTACCTCTAACCATCATAAGGGTTAATGGATAAGCATACTATATATATCCTCATAATTATCCACCTATATGGTCAATTAGAGTATTTTAATAATTAAATTTAGTTAAAAGTAAATATTTATCCATATAAAATCTAAAATTAAGGCCACATTCTCATAGATTATCCTATAACACTTGTATCATATGATAAGATTGCATGTTGGTATTTGTGTGATAGGTTGTACTCAGTAGTACCAATAAACCCACTACTTTATGTAACCCCATATAGAACTAATTTGTGAATTGATAAGTCATATCTGATAAGAATGTATATAGAACTCTGTGACATTGTTCAATATCCTTGACATATATCATCCATAGATTGTCCATTAAAAAGATCTTCGAAATAAGAAATAACATATTATCAAGTGTTGTTATATTAAAATTCACCCTGAACACATCCAAAAAATAAGGTGACCAAGGTAAACCCTTCATAAAATCTATATTAACATCATTCCATATTATCATAGGAATATGTGATGTATGTAAAAAATCCACATGTTTCTGGTGTTCCACGTTCTCTTAAATATAGGTGGGACCCTGTGTAAGAAAAAAATCTATATCCCCTTTAATACCTAACCTCTTATAATAGTAGCATAGGTCATGATAAATCTGGGTAGACTAATTTTTACTATATAATTAAATTCATGAAACTCCCAGAAAAATTCCTCATATGTCTATATACTAACATTGATATGTCCTTGAATTTAATGGATATCAAAAAATTTAATGAAATAACTAGGTGATCTGTCCTTGTATGAGGAAATCTCCCATCATATTAATACATCAAAATCGGAAAGTTTTTACATCTTCACCCAAACAAAAAATGAATATTTCTCCAATAAAGATATATGTATAGGATATTCATGTCATTACTTCAACTCAAAATGCATCTAAAAAAACAAGTCCATCGACTATTATTCACCACTAACATCTAGAATAATCTGTGTCCATGTATCTGTATATAGAGAAGCACACACTTAATTACATATTCACATTATATAAGAAATAACAATGTCAATTTAATTTAGGATTTCATTCCTATTTTATTTTTATAGATTGAAGTATCACTGAGTGAAGATATTTTTCCACTTTTGGTGTTCTATTTTTACAAATGATATTTCTCCCAAAAACTAAAACATCTAATTAAGAAAGTAGTGAGTCATAGCTACTATATTCATATCATGTATTGGGTAATTAAGGTCATGATTTTTGCATTAGTGGGACTTGTAAGACATGAATCTATCTACTAACATAATTAATATTCCCATCCTAATTCTTAACGCATCAAAATAAAAACCATATCATATTCCCGGCTTACATAAAATGAGAATTGGTCTTAATTTATTCTTATATTCTTATCGATAATATATTTCCCAAATTTTTTATTGCATACAAATTTAACACACAATTCTTATTAACGAATATAAGTCGTTTTTAAAGTAATTATAATTCCTAAATAATGTGAATATAATATAGTAGTATCCACATCAGTCATCATATGTCCATGATGTTCTTGGAATAATCCCATGAAACCATCAATTTCACCTTTAGGGTGTTAATAGACACTATTTACTCAATGGTAATGTGACCATGTAATTAGTCCTTTTTGATCGGGAACTGAAACTTCATGACCTTCTTAGACAACCAATCCTCTCTTTGTGTACTAAATGTTATTTCATTGTGTTTTTTCATGATAATTTTGATTAAGAGAATAAACTGAAATAACATCAAATATAACCACAATGGAATAATCCCGGTATAGGTAGAAAAACTAATTCATTGGCGACCAAATAAAACTACCAAATACTCATAAAATATTTATATAATATATAATATATTTAAGATTATACTAGATTATCTAAATGGACATATCATTATCCCATCCTCAAATAAAATTTTAATGAAATTTGATCTCATCAGACCTGGTCAAAAGGGTCTTCTATATGAGGTAGTGAAAAAAATTTCTAAATGATTAATTGATTTAACTATAATTAATACATGAAAAATACGAGGGTCTCATCCTCCTCCTTGGTGAAAATTAAAAGTTATCCCTAAGGTGACTTATTGGGTAGTATAAACATTTTTTATTCAAAAGTCACTATATAAATATTGATCACCTATAAAATCAATAGTATATATCCTATAAGGTGGAATATATTTGAGTGATTCCCCTAGAACAAGATTAATGGTATTTTCTACCAATATATCAGGAGGTACCTTAGAAAATTTATCATTGAATATTTCCCTGAAATGATCCACCACTAGAAGGACATTTGTATATCAGGTTCCACAGTTATCAATAATGATACTAGAAATCACGACTCTCAGTACCCACATCAAACAATTCTTCAGACTATCTTTACTCACATAGACATCTCATTACTCATTGTGAACAAAGTGACCTCCATAATGTGATGTAACAGACGCCCCCCAATTATCAAAATGAATATTATAAGGGTACAGCTAATCTATTCCATATTGAGAATTATTTCAAAACTATTGATCTCGAGGATGAAGTGGTTTCATACTGATCAATATCTTCCAATATCAAAATTGATTTCAATACACCAGTTCCCACTCCCAAATTGAATTTAAAAAATAATACCAAGATTCATAACTCCCCATGAATACTTATTCTTTCCATGAATAAATTACCTAAAGTCTATAGACCAAAAAGAGTGGGAAGATCATATGTAAAATAAAACACACACAAATTTATATGCTACTACAATCATACATCGTACTATAGAGATCCTAACACATTTTACCTTAGGAGACTCTTTTACTTCATGTAAAAACCCATGTAATGATAGAATAAATTATTTTATTGTTTCTTAATATTAATTTAATATTTATCATCATTATAAAAATATTACATAATTTTTAAATCAAAACTGAAACTGTTTTAAATAAAATATTTCTTTATAATATTTTTATTTAAATGATTATTTAATAAATTATTCAATATTTATTTTATAAAATGAGTTTCTCATTTCAAATAATAAATTTTATAAATTAAAATATGATGACATATTTTTTAAAAAAAATATTATTTTTCTGTGAATATAGATTATATTATTCTTCAAAAAAGATAAATTTATATTCAATAAATTATGTAATTAAAATGTCTTAGAATGGAATGGTTTTTTCATAAATCATAAGTTTTATTATGTTATATTTTAAATAAATAATTAAATTTAAACAATATTAATATTATATATTATTTTATATTTCTAGTTTTATGTTTAAAAAGACATGTTTCAGAAATCAGTGTAAATAATATTATCATTTATCCAATTTAATTATGTATAAAAACTAATAATATGGAAATGTTAAATAAAATTTATAGATTATATATTTATAATTATTAATTCTAATTCAATAAATGATGATATATAGTTATATAGTAAAAAATATATCATATTATGCTTAAAAAATTGGTTTCCTAGAAAACCACTATTTCATATCTTCTAACAGTTTAATTTTATATTAAATTCTAATACATTTTTGAATTGAATTTGGTAACATATATTTGACATTTGAAATCAAAATTTTTCATTTATATAGTAAATTTAATGAAAAAATTTCATAATTAATATATAATATAGTAAAATAAATACTACATTTAAGGATAAAATAGGTAAACTAGGTGTTACACTAAAACAATTCCTGTTAATGTGAACATAAACAAGTTTAGATTCATTTTTATGACCATATATAGACCCTATCTAATCTAAGGATTTATAATGGTCCATTTTGGTTACTTTTTTAACTAAAAAACATGGTTATCACATTTTATATACATAAATTCAGCGTGTGTCCTCTCCCACTATTATATAAGGACTCCCCCTCTCCTCCCCTCTTCAATCCTGTAAATTTTTGAAAACCTGTAATTTCCAAAAATTTTAATATTTGTTCTTTATCATATTTTAGAAAACTATTTTGTTCATAAAAATTAATATAATAATTTCTTTTGTACATCATTATAGGTTTTATGAAGAAGAGTAATTACTCATAGACAATTATTTTTTTATTTCTTCTCCAACATATCTCATTTATTCATTAATAATGATAAAATAATAACCAGATTTTCTCTGATGTAATGTGTAATTATGGTTTTAAATTAATAACCTATATTTTCACATCTAATATAAAGTGGGAAATGAAATTGGAATTCGTATTTATGATGTCATACTACCAAACAGATCGATGTAATCATTTTATATCACCTCCCCTTTTGTCAATTTTAAATTATTGGGTAAAAGTAAACATATAATATCTATGAGACAATTTTACTTATAGAAATATAATATCACATAATTACTTAATATCTTTTCCACTGGGGATATGATGATGTCTCTCATGTCTATGGTGGTCTATAACCTCATGAAGAGATGTGATTCTTTTTCCAATACAACATTACATTGATGTTAATAATGAAAATTTTAATGAATATCTATTATTTTTATATGAGAATATTAATATATTAATGATATATTTAACATTTTAAATTGATATTATATCATTTTTCTTCTCTCATTTCCACTCACTAAAAATTGATAATGATATTTGTGAGTATGTGTGTGCTTCCACATCCATAATGGGATGTGACAATTTTTTCATCACCACATCATTTAGATGATATAAATAAGTTTATAAATAGAAATAATATTTTATTTATAATATTAAAAAATTTCTGCATACATAAATTAATATATATCTTTAATATATAATGATTGTTGATAATTGGAAACGTTACTCATACATACATATGACCTACACTCTCCATGATTGTAATGTTGTTTATCTTTTATATCCATATTTGATGATTTGTTTTAAAATTATAAATTATGTAAAAATATCATAACTATTATATGAATTATTATTTTTTATGATGGAATAATTACGGTTTTTACCAGATTCAAAATAGTGAATTCATTTTTGACACGTCAGTCGAATTATGAAAAAATCATTTAAAGTGAAATTAATTGATTAAAAATTCTATAATATCATAGTAAGATATAAAATTAAAATAAAAATTAAATTTAAAATTTTTCTTATGAAATTTAATTATAATAAAAAATAATTTATTTGAAAAATAAATAACATTCTTGATGTGTAATACTCATAGTAATGGACTTTATTTTTAAGAAATTCTTATTTAATGATTTCCTTAAAATTATTTTTCATCCACAATCATATTTTCAGAATTTTTTTTATTTATGAATATATATGGGCATAAAATATTTATTATTGAAATTTTAAATATATTTTTATTTAAATTCATAGTTTTTAAAAATTATTCATTTAACGGAATTTTGGGGTGTTCATTAAAAATTAAAAATGATTGTTCTATTTTGACATGTATAGAGAAAATGTATTTCCCAAAATAATAAAATTTATTTATTGTTTGTATTTCACTAATAGATCTTGTGTTTTGTTACTAGTAAAAAAACTCTCTTTTTAGGATATATAAATATTGAATAATGTTTTTAAGATAATAATATATTTTTATATTGGAAGGTGTTTTGAAAAAATGGTTAAAAGATATTTTCATGGGGTTTTATTTCATATTGGGTCCTTGGACATTGGATAGGAATGGTCGATCCCAATTATAGATCCATGGTAAGACTAATATATATTACATGATTGGTTTTCTAAAATATTGATCAAATGAATTGGGTAATGATTTTTTTCTCTGAATAATTAAAATGGAAGTTCACAGTATGGTTATTCAAATTTTTAATGGTTCAATAAAGATGCATTCCTAAAGAAATAATATGAAATTACAAATTTTTCTATCTAAATTACATGGATATTGTTTCATTTAAAAATATAATATAATTATCTATTTAATATAAAAATTTATTACCATTTTGATAAAATAATATGTCTTTAGAAGAGGTTTATTCATTCGTTTTCCGTTTGTTCACTGGACAATAATATTACATCATTATATATATGTCTTTGAGAATTTTTTTCTCAATACATGTTATGAATTTTTTCTTTTAATCGAATTATTTATAGGTAAGGGAATAGATGAAAAAATATTGATAGTTAGGAATTTTTTATATGTAAATTCATATTTTTTATATAAATTATTTTATATTTTTGGTGAAAAAATGGACACCAATTAGAATTTTCCACATTTTATATATATTAGTTTTCTCTGTATGAGATATGAATCAACTCTCTAAAATGATAAACCTAAAATTTCAGTTGAATTATAAGAAATGGAAATCTAGTTTTATGTCACTAGGATATGTAATTTTTATATATGGGTTCATACTATTGGAATCATATAAATATTTTAGATTACATAATGGTTTCTTATAACATTAATAGAATACCCATTAAATATTTTTTTAAAAAATATTTGTTGATAAAATAT
Organism: Viscum album; assembly: GCA_963277665.1. NCBI lineage: Eukaryota > Viridiplantae > Streptophyta > Magnoliopsida > Santalales > Viscaceae > Viscum > Viscum album. The sequence continues at coordinate 2,040,070,901 of OY728121.1, forward strand.
ATAATTTTAGGATAAAAGGTTTATTCATCTAATAATTGTTTCTTTAGAGTTGTATTACATCGAATGAAAAGGGTGGTTTTAGTGGTAAAGAAACCTAGATGATGATATCCTACCAAATTGTCAACATGGAATGGTAATGATTGAAACTAGGAATTTTTAGTGTTGACAGATCGGTGGACAAGAGAAATAAATGTTATTGGAATCATAGATAGAGAAAATTCATATCAACCATATAGTAAAATAACTTTAGTATAGAATTTTATGAGAAAAAAAACATAGGAATTCAATATAACATCTAAAATAATTATAGACGAGGATAAATCAATTCATTGGTGAAGATATTTGATGTCATGGGGGTGTCCAAAATGAAAAAAGATAACCCATTCCATTAAACATTTTAAGGGTAAAGCATATCAATGGTGGTTGATGGTAAGAATAAAAAAGGGAGATATGGGATTAGTTCGATGGAATAGTAAACATTTATTAATACCATAATTGATATAAGTCTATCTATGTTTTTTAAATAAATGACTGAAAATAAATTCCTTGATTTGAATAAAATAATGAATATTCAGTTGTCATATATGAAGCTAACATCATTAAATTCTTATGTCACTTCCATGATTTTATCTGGGATCTTTTTATTAATTTTAATCATGTTTACTCAAGGATAAATCGATATATTAAAGGTCATTTTATTCCCATTAAATCCAAATTTATACAAAACTTGATTGATTTATTGAGATGGAAAAAATGGAGTTATTCTATGATCATATATTACATGAAAATAAGATGAAAAAAGTTTGAATGATAGGAAATGTAGAAATTTATTAAAAATTATACAGTTATGAAGATTATGATATAATTTTATGATAATAGTTATAAAATGTTTCAGGGGGAATATCTATTATATTCTATAATGTGTTAAATATGTCATAAGATTGGAAACATGGCTTATGACATTAAAAAAATGTCTCAACAAAATATTAAGGTCACTGATATCAATCAATTGTAGTGATTTATTTTTTCAATGAGTTATGATATTATTTTTATATGTGTTTTAAGATAGATCCCTAAGATTTGAATACTATTTTATAAATTTATAACGATTCAGAAATAAAATTTTCTACCACTACAGTATGATCAATGTCATCTATTTGAATAGTGATAATTAGGTCACATATTTATTTGATTTATTCCATTATATTTTGTGCATCTAGATCACCCCATTCATTAATATAGGAAAAAAATTAAATAATTATTTTCATATCACTTCATGATGTTTGTTAGATCATTTGGTGATTTTCTAGTATGTAAATGTTTATGAAATAATGTCTTTATGAATCATCATATTATTATTAGATGAATGGTTACCCATTTGTATATTTTTAAACTACCCATAATTGTGTTTAATATTATTTTGCATATGGATTGTATTTCATTTTATCATTAAAATATATATATATATATACTAGAAAATATATTATTGATCAATGATTTCATACCTCTAGTAATAATCTAAGAAGCTGAGAAATTGATTAGATATAGTAGTGAATGTTACATAAAACACACATTTGAAAAAAAAACTATAAATATTATTGATTACCTAGTAGTTAAGGAATATATGGATGTTTTTATAATGATTTACTATGTTTTATTTCTTATTTGTTTGATGGTTTTTGTGTTTAATTACTAAATTATATTAAGAAAATATCAAAAATCATTTATTGAATGGATTAAGAAGAAAATTATGAATTAAAACATAAGTTATAATAATTTCATGATAAATGTTCAATAGTACTATAAACATCTCCAAGGGGTGCTCCTAATTTTTAAAAAACTATTGAATTTTCCATGATGAGTTATATTGAAGATAATACATTGATTAATAGCAATTTTTTTAAAAATTTGCCATATTCCTCATATCGATGATTTTTTGTGGTTATATACTAGGACCACAATATTTTTTGAGAATTGACCTCGGTTTAGGGTGTTATTAGGTGATTATGAAGAAGGAAGATATTATTTACATCACATTTCATAAAATATATCTTCCCTAAGAGTATATAGTTATTTAGTTAAGGATTTGAATGCACAAGTTGAATTTAGGATTTCTATGAATATTTTTTCCATAACCATGTAGTTATTTAGTAGTTATGTTTATTAATGATATATTGGTATATTATAAAATTTATGAAGTTCATGAATAAATCCAGCTAATTATTTTTACAAACCATAGAATAAAATAATCTTTGTGGAAACTTTATATTGTTTTATTTTTGGTTTTAAAAAATTTGATTCCATTGACACATCTATTCTAGATAAGGAATTAGTGGGGAAAATGATAAGACCAATGTTTTAAAAAAAAGTATAAGACCAAGACACATCATTGAAATTTTGAGTTTTATTTATTTAGAGTATCACTATAGAAGGTGTTTTCAAAAACATATAAAAGTTATCATTCCAAATGAATAAAATTATTTTATAATGATTTTATTTAATTTGATTAATTCTTTGTGAAGTTTTTTTTGAAACCCAAACATACATTTGTTAATGATTGATTTTTGGACACTGCCTCTTTAATGGTATTGTTCCTATGTATAAAAATAATTATTTAATATAACATGATTTTACCTAATGAAAAATGAAAATTAATTTCTTATACGTTTTTATTGTAAGAACAAGGATCTTCATCTCAGGTATGTCTTCCATTTTCTGTTGTTTTTGTGAAATAGTTGAACTTCTGTAAATTTCTTAAGTACACACCATATAGTTTATGAATACACATCATGTACTCGATTACTATCGGAAGCTGTGTGATGGCCCTATAATGACCGAGCATATGGCCGTGTGTTGTGACTGGGAGACCACCTAATGTGGGGGCTAGTGAAGGCAAGTACATACTGTGTACAAATAAAGTACACGCTGTGTACTTTATTTTTTTTCATTAAACGTACCGGGGTCATGTCTAATGGACATAACCATCTCTTTCTTGAGCCTAGTTTATCCGAGAGAGATCGTAAAACCACAATTCTTCTCTGGGCCCCCAATTGACCATTTGTTCTCCAATTCAACCGTTGTCGATTGGGTTGGGATAAGATCGGTATGCTCATCCGTCTTCTAGAACTTCATTTCATGATTTCTTCTCTTTCTCATGTATCTCTGGTTGAACGTTTTAGACATTTTCTTTTATCTACGGTGTTCTTGGGTAATTCAAGGAATGAGGATCACTTATAACGATCCTACATCATTAAGGTACTTGGTTTGTTCATTTTCCTAAATAGTATTTTAATTTTATGTGCAAAAGTGCCCAAAAAATTTTATTGGAGTATTGAGTGTTTACGGTTTTAGCCCTGTAAAATTATTTCCCTACTTGTATTCTTGAGTAGGGGTTAATTGAATTTGAATATGGTTAATTACTATGCATTGGATGTGTTTTCCCATGCATGTTTTATTTATGACTGTTTGGTCTTACATATCCTGTTAGGATACCTTGGATGTTTCCCATGCCTAGTATTGTTAGGATGGGGTGATTATTATCTATTTTGTTGTTATATTGTAGACCATTTATCCAAATAGTTCTAGAGGATTACTTTTTCCACTTTGCATTTCTATGCTCATTTATCTTACACAGGGTTGTGAGAACCTGGTGTAGGAGACCATAGAGAGGATGGATGTAAGTGATTATCCAGAGTGTCTATTATAATTATCATTGTGAGACTATAGGGTGGATTAATGTTGAGTTATCTTGTGGAGTGTCTATAGATTTTTTATGAGTCCACAAGAGGAATTGACATTGAGCGCTTCATCAATGTGCATGTTGGTTTCATTAAAAGACTATATAGTGAATTGATGGTGAGTGCTTACTCATAGAGTCTTTGATTAAACATGGATATAAGAGGAATTGGCATTGAGTTCTTCTTTAGAGAGCCTTTATGAAAGCTGAACCAGAGAGGTTAGATTGTGTGTACACCCCAGAGGGATTCATTTGTTTTCTACATAGGACCAGTAGGGATTGTGTGTGATTACATCCCAAAGGATTACATGTTTGTGATTTTTTTTTCTTAATTGATATGTGATGTTTGAATGATTTGAAACATTATGGTTGTTTACTGTTGAGTAATTCCTTGTTTACTGATTCGTTTTCATATTACCTACCATATATATTCACTAACTGTATGGCATAGATCTCTTGGTGGTTGCCTAATGGTATTTAGTCTTACACCCTGTTTGGATCATGGTTTTAGGCCCAAACATATTTAATTGTTGAAAGTATAGATAAGGTCAAGCACCCTTCTACATTAGGTACATGAATACTTTGGAGATGGAAAGAATGGGACCAAATTGAGGTTTTCAATGTTGAGGGTTGTTTTCTTCTTTTCTTTTTTAATTTGTTTTAGTAACATATTTTAGCATTGTGATGTATTTGGTTGTGTTCCAAGATACATGTATCATGCTTCATTATATATGTGCTCCAGCTGCTTATTACTTTTAGTCTTCCACTTTTAACTGTTGTATTCCTTTATTACTGCTTCTACTATTTTTATTTTTTCCCTTTCATTATGATACTCTTCCAATGATTGCATAGTTTCACAAATTTTACAACCAAGGCCCCCACTGTTAGTTGACAACCTCTTGCATTAGGTGATATGTGCTTGAGGCCATGTGACCAACTGGTTACGGGGTGCCTCTGGGTAGCTTCGAGAACCGGGATGTTACAAAGTGGAATCAAAGGAATTATTTTCTCCTGAAAAATCTATTTAGAGCCTATAGACAATGATAGGAAGGAATAGGTACATGGTAATAAGCTATGCTCGGGATTTGCTAACCCATGTACAGGGAAAAGCCAATCTAGCTCGTTTATTGCATGTAATCTAGTTTTCCATTTTACAGTTGATTTCATTTTCACCATTGGGTGACCCACATGTATTGTATTGTTATTGTTATAGTAATTGAGATTCTATTTCTATTGCAACCCGATGAGATGATGGTATGCCATCTCATGAATCATGTAGTCACTTTCAAGGAATCACATGTCATATATTTTTGCCATGTCATTTAGTGCGCATTAGCTATTTCATGTTGTAGTGATAGGTTTTTTGCTAGATATACATGCTTTTGTGATAGATGCCTTGATAAAAATACAGGCAATTTGATAGGGTATTGTTGGTGTAAGGATTTGTTTGAAAGAATGCCGATATTTTGTTCTTGAGGTGTTATGGGACCTCATGGATCAGAATTTGGTTGATCATTGACCTTTTATGCTTGTTTAATACATGTATAAGATGCCATGATTTGATTCGCAGGGAGTATGGGCCCTCACAGATCCTAATTTGGAACTTTAATTATTATTTCATTATTTTTCTGGGATTCAAAGTTGTTTCTAAGGCTTACTGGCTGGAAAAACACAAGATACAAGCCCTATAATCATGAATAAACACCATGTGTTCTTCTAATCAGATAGAAACTATTTTTCTTAAGCACATACCATGTACGATATATACACGTCATGTAGTTGCAAACAGTGTCTCAGACTACGTGGGAGGGGGCACTGGGTTTGGAATTTTTGTAGGACTTGCTATGCACCGGATGTACACGTTGTGTTGTTGAACCGTGTAACCGGCCATGTCACTAACAACATGGGTTGGTTGAGTCTTTTCTAATACATGTCATGTCCGTCTGGAACACATCCTATAGTGTACCCCAAGTATCCAGCCGGGTCACTAACAACAAGGGTCAAAACAATCTTCTTAGTACACGTTGTATCCATCTATAACACGATGTGTAGTGTGAGCCGTGTATTTGGTCATGTCACTAACAACATGTGTTTGTGAAGCGTGTCTGGTACACACAATTTATGGAACTAACACATCGTGTCTAGCACTAACACACCATTTAGTATCATTATAGGAGGGCCATGTGGCATTAATGTGTAGTAGAACTCGGGCATGGAAAGTGGATTCAAGTACACGCCGTGTGTAAGGACAACACATCATGTATTCGGTGTTACATGACCAGTTTTGGCAGATGTACATGACCATGTGAATGGAATAAATTAACACACCGTGTAGTTAAACATACATGTTGTTTATCTGTGTTTTGAAATACATGAATGATTTCATTATCTTGTTACCTCCTTACTGGACTTGTTTTTATTCCATGATAATCATTATCTATGGTATGTGCTAGACCATGTAGAGTCATTCCACAGAGATGTCCTCAAGTTGTACGCCAGTTTCAAGGAGATGATCAGACACCAGACATGGATGGTTTGGGACTACAAGAAGATACTCTAGTTGTGCAAGTCTTAGAACTGGCTTCCATTCTATAAATAGGTGTTGACGCATAGTTCCAATAGGGTTTGATGAATTTTATGCAGACCTTCCAGGGAGTACCGCCACCTTACCTGTCGATGGTATTATTGATGACCATCTTCCTACAGAAGCATCATTCCCCCTTCTCAGGGGATGGGGGACCCTAGCTGGAAGAGTCTGGGCTAGAAGCCATCTTGACGATCTTTTAATGTCTAGAGACTTCTCTAGAGTGGAGGGTAGATCTCTCTACGAATATGCTTCAAGATTCCACTATGAGATGGAGGGATGTGATCTCATAGGAGGGATGCCCACATGATATGTCTTGGTAGGTCTTTTAGCGTACCTTTTACGATTGCTTCTATTTGGAGAAATTGAGGACAGATCAAGCATGAGAGTTCATGAGTTTCTATCCGTGTACTCTATCTATTATGAAGTATGATTCTAACATCACAGAGCTATAGATCTTAACACCCTACTAGGGGGAGATGAGTTGTTCCTAGAAAGGAGGTTTGAGGATGGTCTCAGGTAGGATGTTCGGGCTCAGGTTAAAATCTTTAGGTTGACTTCAATATCTTCAATAGTCAACCAGGAACTGATCAGAGATTGTAACCTGAGGAATTATGGAGCTATCATCCATGGAGGTCCAGCATCCAATGTCATTTCATCACCAGTTTATAGCATGAAGCACCATAGGGTGACTACAAGAGGAGATCCGAATAGGCCGGATGCATCTTCATGTATTCCAGTGTTATGCTACCAGGGAGGGAAGGACAGGAATATGAGGCCACATTTCCCGAGAGACCCAGGGGAGTGCTGATCTTGTGGAAATATGGATCATCGTCAGCACTTTGGTAAGAAATTATCACCAGTTGCTGGTGACCGGGGTTCTTCTATGACTCCGCGTTCCGAAGCAGCACCACCAGTTTCTCATCAGTCAGGGAACTGGAGTTCTTACGGGGGTTCAGGCCGAGGTGGAGGTCACAACTGTGGTAGTTATTCAAAAAGAATTTAGAAAAAATACATTGGATTGGTTCAGATTGGTTAGGAAGGGTTGCAGGGTTGCGTTGCAGGTCAGACTTTTGTAGTGGAGAAGACCCAACAAGAGAAGAATCTCGAACCCTCTACAGTCAAGGTATGATCATAGTTGCCTCAGTTTTATCTTCTTATCCTTTCGATACAGGGGGTTGCCATAACTTTATATCAGTAGCTATTATAGATAGCCTTTGGATCTATTTCTTTTATTCTGTTGATGTCTTGATGTTGGACACTCCGTTAGGGGAAATAAAGGCTATTGTACGTCATTGCAAGGAGTGCCCTCTTCTAATTGGTGGGTGTCACTTCTTTTGGGACCATTATTTCATAGAGATAATGGTCTATGATTTCATTCCTAGAATGGAATAGTTAGTTACATCCATGATGTTTTCTATTGATATCGGCATAGGGTGAGTTTCACACCACTATAGGGAATGTCATTTCTTCATAAGTGCAAATGAGATGTCTAGGAGAGCAGAGCTGGACCCGAGCATCTGGGGTTTGTAGGAGTTACAGATCAGATTACATGTATTTACATGGATTACCAGGGGACTTCTCAGATGGAAATTCCTCTAGTAATGGATTGTTTTAGGTATGTCTTTCCAGAGGAAATTTCAGGCATGCCTCTAGAACAAGAGGTGGACTTATCTATTGAGTTTGTTCTAGGAGTGTCATTGGTGACCAATATTCATTACATGATGGCTACACCAGATTTTAAGTATCTCAAGAAGAAGATGGTGGAGTTGCATAACTAGGGTTTTATCTGACCTAGTGCTTCTCCTTGGGGTTCACCTATCATCTTTGTGAAGAAGGAGGACAATACTCTCTGAATTTGTGTGGATTATTCGAAGCTGAACTAGTTTACGGTCAAGAATTGATATCCTATGACATGGTTTGATGACATCTTTGATTAGATTAGAGGATCCCCGATGATCTCAAAAATTTACTTGAGATCTGGTTATCAACAGATGAACATTATACCATTAGATATACCTATTATATCCTTCCAGATCATGTATGGTCTATACGAGTTTGTGGTTATGTCGTTCGGTCTCATGAACACTCCTGCAGTCTTCATGGCCCAGATGAACCAAGTGTTCCATCCATACATGTATTCCTTCATTGTAGTCTTCATGAATGATATCTTCATGTACTATCACACTTGAAATGACTATCATCCCTATCTATAGATCACTCGGATTACAATTATAGAGCATTAGTTATATTCTAAGCTCTCAAAATTCCACTTTTGGATGGACCAGATTCACATCATGAGTCATGTGATATGAGTGACCGAATTATCAGTAGACCCCGAGAATGTGGGAGCTGTAGATTCTTGTGAGTATCCAAAGAACATCATTGATGTATGGATTTTTCTAGGGCTGCCTGGATTCTAAATACATTTCATATAGGACTTTTCACGAATAGCATCACCATAGATGGGCATGACTAAGAATGGTGCGATTTTTTGTGGTCAGATTCTTGTGAGTCAGCCATTCAAGAATAGAACGAGAGGTTGAATTTAGCACCAATACTAGTTTTTCCAGAGCTGGGAAAGAGAAATACCGTGTCCTGTGATGCTTCATGTATTGGGCTTGGAGTTTTGTTTCTGCCAGAAAGAAAAAGTCATTGTCTATGGGTCTCACCAGTTGAGGCCAGATGAGAGAAATTACCGACTTACAATCTTGAGATGGATGCATTTGTTCATGCATCATGCTATTGGTGGAATTTTCTTTTGGGATATCATTTTTGGCTCTCCACGGACCACAATAGTCTCAATTAAATATTTACTCATCATGACATGCATTTGAGACAGTGAAGGTGAGTTAAGTACCTTCAGTCTTCTGACTATCCCCATTACTATATACATGGGAAATGCAATGCAGTGGAAGATATGCCGAGTAGGAGGACATAGATATAGGCACTTTAGGAGGAAATTAGGGGGTGGCAGCTTGTGGATCTGTTCTCTGAGATGAATTTGGAGTTGCAATATAGGAAGGAGCAGACGATTATTTCATCTTTTGTTATTACCTATACTCTTCTTGATCATGTGCGAATGAGGCAGCTATCTGATTTTAAAGGCCCATTCCGATGGGAATGGGTGTTAGTAGAGGACCCTATTCCTGGATAGACCAAAGGAGAAACCGATATCATTTGTTTTCTTGGGTGTGTATGGGTATCAACAGACACACGTGAGGAGATGATGCAGGAATTTCATTATTTACTTTTGGAAGTTCATCCTGGTGTCACCAAGATGTATCATGATCTACACCGTCAGTATAGGTGGCCAGGTATAAAGAGGGATGTTGCTGGTTTTGTCCTTAGGTGTTTTAGTTTTCAGTAGGAAAAGGCAGAGCAAAAACAACAAGAAGAGATTTTATAGTAGTTTCCCATTCCTGAGTGGAAAAAATTGAGCTCACAATAGACTTCGTGACATGTTTTCCAAGGTCACATTGAGGGAATGAGGCATTTTGGGTTTTTGTTAAAAAACTCATGATGTTTTCACACTTCATACCAATCAAGGAGACTATCATTATAGATGAGATGGGATGGCTTTACATCCATGAGATAGTAAGTCTACATGGAGTTCTACACTCCATTGTTCCAGATAAGGATACACATTTTACTTCTCGGGACTCGCAGGGATTGTAGAAGGCTTTGTGTACACAGGTTCTTCTGAGTACAGCTTAACACCCCCTGATAGATGGCCAGTCCGATCGTATGATTGAGTTTCTCAAGGACATGATTCATACATCTGTCTTGGATTTGGGAGGTTCTTGGGAGAAGCAGATACCTCTTGTGGAGTTTTTGTACAACAATAGTTTTCAATCTACTTTTCAGATGACACCTTATGAGGCTTTGTACAGTAGTCCATGATGATCAAACTTATCTTGGTTGGAGGTAAGGGAGGTAGCAATGCTAGGACCTCATCTTTTCCAGGAGACCGCAGAGCATATAGTGTTGATTCAGAAGAGGATGGCTACTACAGATTCTCGACAGTAGTCTTATAGTGATCAGTAGAGATGACCTCTAGAGTTCGAGGTTGGGGATCAGGTTTTTTGGTGTATCACACCAAGGATGGGGCATAGGAGGATTAGAAGATAGGGTAAGCTTTCATCGAGGTACGTCGGGCCATTTTTGGTTTGTTAATGAGTTGGGCCAATTTCCAATCAGTTGTAGTTACCTCAGAGGTACTGGACTATTCATGAAGTCTTCCATGTTTCTCACCTCTAACGTTACGTCTCAGAATCATCTCATGTTTTTTAACCCGAGGAGTTGGAGATAGTGGTGGAAACCTCGTTCAAGGAGAATCCTATTTGGATTATTGATCGTAGTGTGAATGTTTTTCATGGATGGTATGTCCCTCTGGTATGAGTGGTATGGCAACACGAGCGAGTATATGACGAGACTTGGGAGAGGGATGCCAATGTACAATCACAATGGTAGGTGCTGTTTGAAGATTCCTCTTATAAAATCCCATGCTTGGGGAATTCGAGAGATAATTTCTTTAGGGGGGGAAGTTTTTAAGAAATTAGGTCTTCTTCCCTAGTATGTTTTCATTTTTCTGGTGTTTTTGAGAAAAAGATGAATTTCTTGAAATTTCTTATGTACATGTCCTTTACTTTATGAATACTTTTTGTGTACTCGGTTACTGTGGGTAGCCAAGTGCTGGATGTATAATGTCTGAGCACATGGCCTTGTGTGATGACCTGGAGACCGCCTAATGTGGGGAGCTGGGGAAGGCATGTACACGCTTTGTACATATAATGTGCACGCCATGTACTTTCTTTTTTTCCCAATAAATGTACCGGAATCTTGTCTGAAGGGGAAAACCATATCCTTCTCAACCTATTTCATCTAATAGAGACGGTACAACTGTGATTCTTCTCCAAGTCCCCAATTGAGCATCCATTCTTTGATTTGACTGTCAACAATTATGTTTGGAATGCCTTAGTATGCTCTTCTTTCTTCTAGATATTCATTTACAGATTACTGTTCTTTCTAAATGTATCTCTGGTAAATAAATTTAGATTTTTTTATTGATCTACAGTGTTCTTGGGTGATCCCTGGAGTGAGGTTCACTTATAACGATCATACAACAATGAGGTAGGTGGTTTGTTCCTTTCCGTAGATAGTATTTGAAATTTGTTTGCAAAAGTTCCAATACCCTTGATTGGGGTTTTGCCTATTTTCGGTTTTAGCCCTGTTAAATTCCTTCCATGCTTGTATGATTGAGTAGAGGGTAATTTAATGTGAATGTGGTTAATTGGTATGCTTTGGAAGTGTATTCCCAGGCATGTTTTGTTTATGATTCTTTATTCATACATAGCCTCTTGGGTTTCCATGATTTTTTCCCATGACTAGTATTGTTAGGATGGACTGACTCTTATAAAAAAATTTGTTATGTCGTTGACTGGTTAGACAATTAGTTATTAAGGTTTACATTGGACTCCTTGAATTTCTATTCTCGTTTGACTTACACAGGCCCCTGAGAACCTGGTGTAGGATACCATAGGGAGAATGGACGTAGGGGCTTCTCCAAAGTGTCTGTTATTATTATCGATGTGAAACCAGAGGGGGGGATTGATGTTGAGTCTCCCTCAGAGTTTCTATAGTTATGTTATGAGGCCACACGATGAATTGATGTTGATTTCTTACTCCTAGTTCTTGTAGATTCAGCTAAAATACTATAGGTGGAATTGGATGTGAGTGCTTCCTTAAAGAGTCCTTGATCATACTTGGATATAAGGGGTACAGACCTTCAGTGCTTCTTTAGAGAGCCATTATAAAATCTAAACCATAGGGGTTAGACTATGTGTACTTCATAGAGGGTTGCTTGTATTTTCTAGGTAGTACTAGAGGGGATATGATGAGAGTACATCCCAGAGGGTTACCTATTTGTGATTTTCTATTAACTTGATATGTGGAGTTTTAATGCTTTAAAACTGTAGGAATATTTACTTATAGAGCTATCATTTTACAAATTTTCTATATTCATTTAAATTGTTTTAATCATCCAAAATAATTAATTTGAGTTTATATGAATCAAATTTGTATTTATGATGTGTTTTGAGAAAAATTATGAAAAACGCATAATTCTTAATTTTAGAAAGATTTTTTCATCAAGGGTATTTTGTTCATTTCATGAAAAATATAATTCCATATTTTGTGATTAAGTTTTTTTTAGAATAGTAATTTTTTTATTTGTGTCTTCTGGAATTGGGGATGAGTCAATCATTCAGAGGCCATAAAAGTTCATTAATCATGGAATGTTTTCTAGGAATATAGTGTTAACCCCACCACCATAACAGAAACACAACTCGCCATTCACTCTTCATATTGAGGTGATTACACATGGGATAGCACGAGGAAACATATAACTGGATCTACACAAATTTTGGTGGAGTTTTAAAGTCAATAACGCCTCCGTTAAATGTTATACTATTAGAAGAACCATCATGGATGCTACTTCCACAAAAAGAAACCTTCAATGAGAAATTCATAACTCATTCATCTGGTGTCCAAATGAGCGGAAATTTGGAAGGTGAACGAAAAATGCCCGACATATCATCCATTATGATGGGGTAAACACATGAATTTTGCATTTATTGGGAATACAACGTTAAATATAATGGATTCAAGAATTCTTCCTATAAAAGGAGGCCCACACCTCCTTCCTAAGGCATCTCTCATTCTATCCCACTTATTTTGGGACACCAAGGAGGAGAACATTTCAGCTTTCACTTTTATTTCTTTTCTTTTTCATAGTTTTCAATGCCTTCTTCTTCCCCATTCATATCTCTAACCCCATAAATGGAGTGGTAGTTTCATTTGATTGATTGGTAATAGGGTAGGGTGGATCTATGTGTGTGCTTGAGTTCATGGGCTTTAAATGGATCAAAATCCTTGTTATTTCTTATTTTGATTTCAATCCTTAATTCTGTTTTAAATTCCAATTACGGTTGTGTTTGTATTTGAATCTTTTATTATAAATTTCTTTGGTCGATGATCAAATCTCCCTCTACCCAATTATAATATGTATATGGTGGAATAATGTTATGGTTGGGTGGGGAGTGGTTGGTGGTAGTCAAGCACATGCGTATAACTGTAGGTCGGAAAATGGGTTTATTAGGGAACACCAATTCTTAGTTAGGGAATTCTCTAATTAATCAAGATACCTTCTATAATCCTAGGCTCATTAGAAGGAGGATTGACCAATATAAGGTTTTATATTGAAAAATTATCATCACCCTATCTGAGAAAGGGAGAGATATTACTCGATAGATGAATCTCCCACTTGCCTGTTTAAGGAAGAAGAAGAGATAAAATTTGGAACCCGTGGTGGCACAACACTATGTTTACCTGAACCCAATCCGATCACCATATTTAATATTTGTTAAAACCCATCAATTTAGGATGTTTTTTTCTCTCAAAGTCATTCAAATTAATTTAAACCAAATATTTCTAGAAAAAATACAAAAATTGACAAACTTGTTTTGTGTAAACTCCTCTTTGAGAGATTACCTAGGATAAACTATTGTACTCTACTTAGGTAATTAAAATATTGTTTTTCCACGCCCCAGGATAGGCGTGGGTCATTTACTATTTATTACTTCATTTTTTACTGCTTCTTTTTCTTATTACCATACATATATATTCACGGACTATTACGCACAGATGTCTTTGTGGTTAACTAGTGAGATTTAGTCTCACATCATATTTGGGACATGCTTTTGGGACCAAACAGATTATATTGTTGCAGGTATAGATAAGGGAAAGCTCCTTTCGACTTCCGGTAGATTAATACTTTGGAGATGTAGAATATTTTACCAAGATGAGGTTTTTGATGTTGGGGAGTTATTTTCTTGTTTTATTTTGTACATCATTTTAATACTGTATTTCTACATTTGTGTTTGGCTATTTTCTAAGACATATGTAACTGGAATCATTATATATGTGCTCTAACTACTTATTACTTTCAGTTTTCCATTTTTTACTATTGTATGCCATTATTACTACTTCTTCTATTGTTATAGGTTTCTCTTCCACTATGTTACTCTTGGGATGAGGGCATTGTTTCCCTACATTCACACCCAAGGCCCTCCCTGCTAGTCGACAGCCTCTGGAATTGGGGAAGATGCACTTGAGGCCATGTGACCAACCGGGTACGGGGAACCTTTGGGCATCTTTTATAATGGGGATGTTACAATTTTTACTGAACTCTGATGATTTAGTTTATACTACAGTAGATGTACAATTAGCAATTATGTTTTTTGATTTCAAAATTTTGATGGATAATTTTTTATATTATTGTGGGAAATAAATATTGAATATAAATGTTTTGTTAATATATTTATTAAAAATTATTGAAAATGAGATAGATAATATTTCGGGAACAGATCGAGCATTATGAGTGCACAAATCATTGCCATCTGAGAATAAAAAATGGATAACAGTTTATGTTGGATAAATAAATTTATATTAACCTTGTTACATTGGTAGAATGGCCCATTAAATAATTTTATGATAAATGTTTAGAATATGTTATGTATTTAGGAATATAATCTATTTTCTTTCTAGTTTTATTGTTTCAATTATTTTAAAATGAATTATTAAAGCACAAAAGTATGATAATTATTGATAGGAAAATGTATAATCATTTAAGATGTGTATGTTTCCTGATTTAAATGATGATGATAAAGGAGTTATTGAATTTTGAAAAAAATTGTTGTTTGATATGATTTGAAGTTGAAGAGGTACATTTGGACTGAATATCATAATAATATATTTTCAAATAATTCTGGTAGCACAATGATCAATTAAGACATTCAATGATACTGTTGGAGGAATTATCTGTAAATAGATATTAAAATATTAACATTGAATGTATTAATTGACATTAGGTTAAATATAAATAAAAAATTTCTGAGTGGGGTGATTTGAAATTTTCTAATGTTGTAGTGGAAATGGGAATGAATATCAGTGGATTTCATAGTGGGATTACCATTAAAATATTATGGGAAAAGTAATTTGGCATATTTTTAGTCTATAAACTAAATCATAGAAATTATATACCCTATGAGAAACAAAAATGATGGATTAGAATTTCTAATATAAATAAAGGATATAGTAATATTACCTGGTTTTACACTCTCAATTTCCTCTTTTCATAACTAAATATTTATATTAAATTTTAGTAGAACACATTATATATTATTGGGTTGTGCATTAAGTATTGGTATATAATTTCATCCTAAAACTGATGGATAGTCAGAGTAGATTATATTGACCACTGAATATATTCATCATTCATTTTTATTGTATTAGCAAGATTTTGGGATCAGAAACATTGTTTGGATGAGTTTTTTTATTATATATATTTTCATTGAAGTTTACGAATGAGACAATTTGAAGAATTCAATTGAAATTTCCTTAAAATCAATATTTTTTGTTGTTGTAGGATAATGTATTTTATAAGTAAAATATTTGGAAGTTGAAATGGATGAGAAGGTGTTTCAAATTCATTAACATATAAGGATTACTTAATGTAGATAGAAATGTTAGGAGATAACATGAGGAAATATAATTTTTTGTATTAGGGGCCATTTTTGTCATCATGTTCCCCCTGGAAATGTGTTATATGTTATTGTAAAAAAGAGTATATTGTATCTATGGTTTAATAAAACATATTAAATTAATAGATATCAAGGTTTAATTTCATACCCAATTTATTTTACTCCATGATTATCCCTAGTACACAATGTATTTTTAATTTCAATAGTAAAGAAATATGAACAAGATTCATCTCTTTTTTATCCCTTTAATAGTTTTTTGGATGAGAAAAAATCATATGAGGAAAACACATGTACGATTATTTTATAATAAGAAAATTTATTATAGAATAATGAGATTCAACAAGGTATGGTAATAAAGAATAACTAAATAGTTGATGATGAATCATGGGAATCTGAAAACGATATGAGTGAATGGCATGACCAATTATTTAATAAGTGAATATGATTTCAAAGATACAATTTAAAAATGGGGTGAAGAATACAAAATTAATATTTAATATTGGAATTAGTCATTTAATTTTAATTAAAAGAAATTTGATAGTTATATATTCATAAAAATATTATGTAATTTTTAAATCGAAAATAAATTTTTTCAAACTGAAGCATTTTCTTATAAGGTTATATTTTAAATAATAATTTTTAAATTAAATGATTTAAAATTTATAAAATTATTTTAACCTAAAAATTTATAATATTAAAATTAAAATTGGGTTATATTTTTGGATTTTTAAAACAATATTAATTTTTTATTGAAAATACATATTTTTCTAAAACTATCATTTTTTCAATATTTTATATAATTTAACATTAAATAATGATATTAATTTTTTAATTCATTATAATTATTTTTTATTTTTAGTTAATTTAGATATATTTTTTACCTTAAAATACATTTTATTTTTTTCATATATATTTTTGGAGAATGGGACTCACACGATGTGAAATTATAACACATTTTGTGACCATATGCAATATTATAAATATATTAAATATATTTATTTCACAAATATAAATATTCTAAAAAAAATCTTATACTCTAAATGGAATCTCAGATCATTAATATGATATGATCATTGATTGTATATTTAGTGTTTTACCCAAGGCATGACAAAAAATTGGTCATCACATGGTATTTGTATATTTCAACTATTGGCAGAGGTGTTTAGAAATTTACATAAAAAAATGTGTTTAACTAATATAAATGAACTAAAATATAAATAATTTACAAACCTGGTATTATAATGATTCATCAAAGTGTTCCACATTTACCAAGCATTATTGAGAGGTCTTCCTTCCACCACTCATTGGAGAATCATAATCCATTGAGGAAAAACATTTGGATCCTGGAGGACAGTCTCATAGTGTATAGAAAAAATCAATAACATGATTAAAGTTTTCAATCATCGATGAAGATATATTCAAATAGATATGTGAATAATTAATTTGAGGACTCTATGACTATAGTTCAAATATTTTGAGTAAGGTCATTTATTTTTCATGATCTGCCTAAATTGAAACCATTTCAATGCTCTAATGTATTGATTTAAAATAATTTTTCAGATTTATCAACCTGGGAACCCCAAATATATATATATATATTTTCTATGAATTAATTTAATATAATCATTTCAAATAATTTTATTTTTCATTTCTCCCTTTGTTCTTTGTTTTTGAAAAATTTGGACAATGGGTTTAGGATTTGACATTTTTGGGAATGAACGAGAACAAATTTACCACTAGGGGAATTGTAAAATCACCTAAGATGAACGAAATAGAAAATAGTGAGCTATTAGGAGGATTTAACACGTGAGGTTAATCAATTTATTGATTTTGAATCCAAATTAGTGACGTCGTTTGATAAAGAGCTACGTGTTGTGAAAATGGATACAAATAGTTGTCTTGGGAATTATATTTCTTGCTATCAAAGGTCGTCAATGATAAATTGAGGACTATTCGAATGATATTGGGATGAATGATGTTGAGATATGAAGCATCAGTAGAGACACCTAGTGTTCCATATTTTAATATGGGATTCAGAAAAAAAACCTCACTACACATCATGTCATTTAAAGAAAAAATGTCATGTAGTTCACATTTGATGAAATCACTTGGGTTTTTGAGAATGTTAAAGATAAAAATATGTTTTTCCGTGTCACAGGAAATTAATTCCCTGATGAGAAGAAAAAATATTTGGTGTGACAAAAATTATAGACATCATGCCAAAAGATAGTGTGTGACACACTCCACGAAACAAAGTACACAGACCTTCCCAAGAGCACATGAAGGACCTTGAGTACCTCATACACACCACGTAGTCCACGTACACAACTTTTAATATAACATAGAGAGTGATATATGTAACCATAGAGACTTAGTCTTCCATTTATGTGAGATCATGCACCGTGTGTGTCCCCTTGCACATTGTGTAACCCATATTTCATTTTATGTATCCTTTAGTCTATCATATCTCTTTCATTTAGAATCATATTTTTTCCCATGAGTATCCTATATTATGTTTTATTAGGTGTTGAACACTATGGTGTCCCACAATATTGTCGTGATAGATATTGTATGAGATGATTCCAGAATGATGCTTATTTAGGTGCTTCTCGATGTTGTTAGATATCATGTGTGATCATTCTAGTGTCACCCCTTATGGATTTGGGGTTTGGGTCATATATCTACTAATTTTCATTGATACCTTATTTTAAGGGTGTAATTCCATTTTCTAATGGGCAGTACCCATTATAATGATAGGGTGACGTTCCACTGCCTTCTAGGTGGTACCACAAATGGAATTGGGGTACCGGTCCTCTATCGAACTAAGTTGTAACATATTATTGTATTTTTTCTGCAGGTACAATTTCTACTGAATTTTACCACACTATGTCATTGGGATGGGAGTATTATATATATGTTGCGGTACAACACAATGTAATTAGGTTGTGGGTCCTCTATCTATTGAGTGGTATCCCCTATGGTGTAATGGTGTGGGATCCTATCTACTAAGTGGTTCCTCATTCAATGTTAGAGTTTGGGTTCTCCATCCAATATGGGGAACCCCCTACAATGTTATGGGTTTAGTACTATGTCTAATGTGTGGTATCCCCCTAACATTACAGGGTGTGGGTCATCCTTCTATCACATTGTACCCCCTTTCAGATAGTTCGTGGGTCTTCATTCACAATGTTGAATTCCCCACCCCCACCTGATGCACTAGGGTGTGGGTCACCTATGTAGAGATTATTTTCCCTCAACATTATGGAATTGTGGAATGATGTGGCAGCATGAAATAGATATGTTTTTAGATATACCAGTGAGATGTTGGGCATCATTATTGGACCTATTGAAATGTTTGAACACTTTCCTGCGCAAGGATGTGAGATAGAGATCACATTTCTCTCTTTTTTGGGATTCTTTGGTTTTAGAATATATATATATATATACATATAAATTTTTTTAAAGAATATATGTAATCCCTTTCAATAGATGAGTTTTCTTTATATTCCTATAAAGGCCATGAATTTTTGAATAAATGTTTTTTTGATATAAAATATTTTTTTATATCGTATTGTACCCATTAAAATATTTCTCTTAAATAATGAAGTGAAAATAAAGGGAATAGTGATTGTAAATAAATGATCAATATATAACCATTGGACAAATTTGAATTTTGGTTAATATAAACTTTTGAAACTATTCTTATATTAACAATTTGAACACTATAATATGTGTATATAAGTTCAAATTAATGTGTATCAATAATACAGAAAGGATAAATGATGGCCCCTGCCATTGGAGTCATACATTATGAATCCTATTTTTCAGTGCTTAATAGGGAGGTAGAATTATCATTGTTCTCCCACAACCATTCTTATATTGAGGTTCAATATGTGTATGTTGAAAAATATCCACATGTGAGAAGATAAAATTAGTGAAAATTACAACTCAGGTGATATTTTCTGAGCCACCCCATGAATTTGTCACCATTTTAAGCCATAAACTTTCGTAATATGCATGTTTTATTGGGGATTATGTGTTTAGTACCTTGTTTTTAGTGTAATTCAATTTTATTATAAAAATCTAGTCTACTAATTAAATATTAATATTGGATTTTCTTAATAAAATTGAGATGGAATATTAAATATTAATTTTATGGACAAAAATTATACATTCAAGTAAAGATATAAAGAATTATAATAAACTAATATACTATGGATAATATTTATTTTAATGAAATTTTTTGTTAAATATAATTTTATTTAAATATAAATGATAATATATATTTTTTTTCATGTGTTAGAAATTATTTTATGCATTTTTTATCTATGATTATTTTTTATAAATAAGAGTTTTAATATGTAAAATCTACAGTTTTGATATTTATAGAATTATTCCGATAAAAAAAATCATTTTTAAATTCATGTCATCAAAGTTAGTTTAGGGTGAATTTATCATAATTTTCTAAAATATATTATATTTTATTAATAGTAAAAATATAGTTCTAGTTTTCCAATACGTCTAATGACATAATAATTATATTATAATTATGAAATTACTAATTAACCACAATAACATGCCTATAATATTTAATTTTTTAATATAATTTATTTCAATATATCTAAACTAATTTCCAAATTTATAATTTACATTCCAACCTTGGATTCCAAGGATTATATTTGGGTATTAATAAATAAATCCTACCCTTTTCGATAAATACCCACCAATTTATCCTATAGATTTCAATAAACATCTTTACTTTAAGAGGATCTGGTAGTTTTACATATATGGATTTCTCCCAAGGAGTCAAAAATCCCCCATGTTCAATATCCTCATTTTTTCAGAAGAACTCTTCAATATAACAGAAATTTCCTACTTTTCTCTTTATTTTGAGTACCTTTTCTGTATATGTCTTATGATTTTTATGGTCAGTGAATATTATTACATTCTTATTCATTCAAATAAATGGTATTCCACTATCTATTGTAGTTTTACTATTTTCTAAAACTGTGTTTTATACTCGTTATACTGCCAAATTTACTTCTCAAATTTTATCTCCTATCCTCAAGAAATTCCATTTTATATTTTTATTGAGAATAACCAAATGTATTTTTTTTATAAGAATATTATCCAATATTTAAAAATGATTAATTTTATTCACTTATTTATATACATAAAAACATCATTCACTTACATTTTTTTATAAATTACATAATGATCATGTTCGTAAAGAACATTTGAAATGCTTTTTCTTAAATGAAACAAATTTTCCCTTATTCTACATGTTTTATTTATGAAATTATTTATTATAATATATAAGGATTAAATTTGAATTCATTCTTATGAATTTTTTTCTCTAATATCACTCTAATGTTTTAGTTAATCAATTTAATCTCTAGAAATGACTCGTGTTATGATACCTTGGTGAATAAAATTATAAAAAAATACATCTTAGGGATACTCCTTGGTGATAAGTGTATCAATGACTCATAAAATACTGAATACAAATTTCCCTTTTATGTTTCATTAACATTTTATTAACATATTCCCCTATTCTTTTGATCATTCATTTATGATATTCTTCAATTACTAATTGATATTTATCATGGTATCATATAAACTTATCACATTTCATTACTTTATTAGGAATTTTTTTCACACAATCCTATGATGTATATCCCCAGTTTATGAGATGAATTTAAATAACATGAACCAATGGAGAATATATTCACATCGTTTAGAATAATTGTATTATAATTCATGTATTGTGTTCTTTTTTTCCAAGAAACTAAAATTTAATAGATCCTCTCTTTTTACCATGTAAATTACAAATTTATATAATAAAATTCATGATAACATAGTTGAAATCCAAGGATGGGATAATTATTTGTGGAAATTAGTATTTGATGACATTTTGAAGAACCCTATAATGATTTTTAAATAATGGAAAACATCTTGGTATTTTGTTAAATTAATAAATTACTGGATTTTGAAGTTATAAATCCTTGTATGGTAAAGAATAAGTAGATGTGGATGGGGAAAATACATATTTATGGGTAAAAATTAAAATAACCTCTTTTAGAAATACATAAACTATATTTGGTTCATGATAATGGGACATTATGCCCCCTAGTTTTAAAATCCATCAGGATATTTTTTGTTAATCAAAATCATTTTATGAACTATAATGGAGAATATATAGAAAATTTAATTGTTGTTTTGTATCATTTTTCATTATATTGTGTTTTTGTTTTTGAAAATTGTACGAAATTCAAGTAACTACATAAATGATGATTGCAATGGACCATTCACTCATGGCCCACTGATGGAATCCATAATGGAAAACTTCATGAGAATGATAAGTCAACTAATTTGAGTTATTAAATATAACATGAATCAATCTGAGATACCCAATTCACCTCTATGGAAAAATTGAATCATTTATTACTTTATTAATTAATGGCAACCTTATTTTAGTGGATTTATAGACCTAATGATTTTAAAAAATTTGATAAGATCTATAGAGATGAATATTTTTGTACTCTAGTGTCCGGGATAAGTAAAATTAACCTTGGTTGTATACCTCTTAGAGGAAGAAGCTAATCAATAGTGGAAACTAAATAAATGCTAAAGTCCAATGAGGGATATGGAGGTAATAGAGAGGGATGATTCTAGGGGGACCATTTTCAAATAAAATCCCATATTCGATAAAAATGAATTTGGAGATGGAATTCCTAGAAATAAAGAAAAAAGATAATGAGTATGTGGGATCCTATGAGATTAACATTACGTTACATTCTCATTACACTTCTAGAAATTTCATGGATGATAATGGAATGTTTTATAGAATATTTGGTGGTCCAATACCACAAAAATATTATAATATATATAATCCAGACTATGATATCTATGAGAAGATAATGTGAAGTGTTATAAAGATTGAACCGGAGTATAGAGAGACAATGTGATCCAATAGATTGAATGTAAATAATAGATCAATATCTCTGAGAATATTTAAAAAATTGATCATGGAATAGAAGTAATGAAAGAGAAACATCCATAATGAAAAAATTTGGAAGAAGTGTTTAGTGTAGTACATTCATGGTAGATGGAAATGTAACAATTGTTTTAGAGATGACCATAATTCGTTGAACTAAAATAGTGTGGTGAATCCTCAACTTATCAACACAAATGATAAGGGTATGATGGTGTAGACCCCACCTAATTTCAAATGAAATAACTATGGATATTATGGGTTGTTTTCCAATCACACTACAAATATGATGATTTTGGAAGTGAATCCCCAACATACTTATGATTGGCCATGGGAGAAAGGAAATTCTTTTTCTATCTAAATATCTTATGATGAAGCTTAAAATTATGTGTGCCAATGAACCTGTACCCTAGTGGTTCATGCTGTTGCTTGGCATCCAAAAGTCCCAGGATCAAATCCGGGTAGTGGAGAATTCCCAAGTACTGTAGCAGGGTACTGTTGTAGCACTGTTGTAGGTCATTGTAGCAGTACTATAACAGTGGCGGTCTATAGCAGTGTACCATAGCGGCTATGGTACTGTAGGAGGTACTGTAGCTGTGTGGGTACTGTAGCAGTACTGTTCACCAAGGGGTCCATTAGGCCAAAAAATGGGTCTTCTTGCCCTGTTTGTAGGACAGTTGGCTTTGGGCCTTCAGGCTATATAATGGGTCACCCTCTACCCATTCTAAAGATGACTTTTCTTTAATAATAAATTGAGGCTTCAGCCCCATCCTTTAAAAAAATGTCAAAATTATTTGTTGGAAGTCACTCTCATCGTTATTTAAATGCTATAAAGAACATTGTTCGATTGTAGTTTTCATAATTCTTTTATTTCAACCAAGGATTCAATTAATATTTAATAATTCCCTATACTTATAGAAGTATATATTTATGTAAAGTCTCCTCAATGGATTAGACAAGAATTTATAATGTATAAAAAAGTATTTAATTTTTTGAGAATAATCTTATAAAAAATCATGCATTCATTACTATGATGGAATTTGATATTGTACATGGGATAGACTAGCTATAAATTATCGATGATAATATCAAATACAGAAGAATGGAAATCCCATTAGTCATGAATGAAAACCCTACATTTCTTTAAAATGTAAAGTTATTGAAACCATGTCTTTTTCTTCAAGCACCTCTCAAAGGCTTCATTTTTGGGAATATTCATTGAAGAATAATATAGAAATGAATTTATTCGAATATAAAATGCTCCAAACCTAAATGAATACATAGAAATATTACATCATGACTTACATGGACCTCCCCCATAAAGAGCGGTAATGTTCCTCATTGTATTTATTCTTGAATACAAGACGATATAAAATATAATGTACAGAATGGAAAATGTGTAGATAGAGGAATTAAAGAAACAAATATTAGATAATTTTAATAAGGGTTTTATCCTACCATCTCTGTCCCCTTAGGGTGAATTTATTCTATTTTTAAACCATATGGTTTGATCAATGCGACTACGAATTTATCATAGAGATCACAATTGTATCAAAGAGAAGAACACATACACTTTTCCAAGGATTGATTATTTATTTGGCTAGGTTTTGGGGACTCAATTATTCTACAATATTGACCTTCAATTTGATTACCATCAATTGAGGGTGATCAGAGAAGATATTCAAAAATAATTCCTTCCCATTATCATATGAGAATTAAGTGTTTGTTTTATTACCATGATATTGATTAATGCTCTTTATATACTTTGTGATTTGATGATAAGTGTCATTAAAGAAAACCTTCATAAATATGTAGTAGTTTATATTGATGATATTATGTTATGTTATAAATGTTTTGAGGTTATTTAGGGACATATAATTGTGATATTTAATAAAATGGAGAATGAGAGGAAATTTTGAATGTTTATTAAATGAAACTTTGGATAAACTAAGTTCTTTTCTTGGGGAACATTGTAACCAATAATGGAATCTCAGTTAACCCCAGTAAAAAATGTTTTAGAGGAGTGGAATCATCCTTCAATAGTAACTAATATTTGTTGTTTCCATTGACTGTTATGTTATTCTATAATTTTAGTGATAATGTTTTAATGATGTAATAATATATTGACCCAGTTAACTATAAAATGGTCCAAATTGATCTGGATAATTGACTATGATGAATATTTCTCAAAGCTGAAGAAGATATTGGTTACAGATCTTGTTATAACTCAATACTCTATACAAAAATAACCCATAATTATTAGTGAGTATACTATTATTGGTATTGGTGCATCCTCAAGAAAAATGACAATGTGACAACTTATGAATCTCAATAGTTAAAGCATCATGAGTGGAATTGTTTTATTCTTGACATAGATCTAGTTGTGGTTATTTTTTATCTAAATTTATTGAAGAATCGTCTTTATGGGAATAAATTTAATATATATATATATACCATTAATTTTATATGTAAATTTTTCTAAGAAATAATTTGACATGAGAATGTGGATATGGATGTATCTTTTTAAATACTATGTCTAATCAATTAATTATCACCTAAAAATATTATAAAATGGTGTTTATTCAAGAAGTATGGAAGACCATGTTGTTGTGGGAATGATGATAATTAATGGAGATCCACTGATCGTGGACTTATTAAGGTTGGACATGGGAATCATGAAGGATGGGACATAATGAAACCGATCCAAAATTATTCTCAACAATCATTCCAATAGAAGTTCAAAAAATTCCTTAGATAAGATCCTTTGTTATAGATGAATATACATGATATAAATAATTGGATGTTTCTTGAGATCGATATTGATAAAAAAAGCTCTGATGAATTTTCATAAAAGGTTTTGAATTCCATTTATATTGAAAATAATGAGGCTTATGATAGATATATCTCATTTATCAATATTACCTATACCTATTGGAAGCACTGAAATATATTGTGGAATTCATGATTTTTATTGGGGGGCTAACATGAAAAATGATATTTTAAACCACACTAAAAGGTACCTGGTATTTCAGTATGTGAATCCAAAGTGATAAAATGTTAATCAAGTTTTGCAACCTCTACCCATACCATCATCGAAGAGGTAGAATATCACAATTGTGTTTTTCACTCGTCTCTTGATAAAATCCATAAGAAACAATATGATACGAATAAAAGTATATCTTCTCACCAATAATTCCCTTGTTATCTAAATTAAGTAATATTTCTCAGTTGACCAACATTCCACGAAATATGTAAAGGATGTGGTGAGGTTTCTTGGATTTCCACTTTCAATAATTTTTTATTATGATCCAATGTTCATGTATATTTTTTTGAGTTGTATTCAACCTTATTTGAGTATATAATTTAATTTCAGAATAGATTATCCGACAAAATTAATAGGCAATCATAAAGGACTATTTATAAACTCGAGGACATTAAGAAAACATGCTAAATGGAATTTAAATGAGGATGGTATCAACGTCTCCCAATAGTGGAGTTATCATACACCATTATCTTCCATTAAAGTGTTCAAATGGATCCATATAAAGCCCTATATGAGATTTCATGTAGAAAACCTACTTACTAGGATGATGTTGTTGAGCGAATGCTTCTTGGGCCTAAAATTGTGAATGAGATGAAAGAAATTGTTCATTCCATCCAACAACACATTAAAACATTTCAGAGATGGCAGAAGTGCTTTCTAGAAAAATATCAAAGGGACGTGGAGTTTTATGATGGAAATTATGTCATCATTTACATTTGACTATAGAATATTTTCATCCAGGTTTGGATGAATGGTGACCATTTCCATAGGTAATTTAGATTCTTTGATAGCATTGATCTCATAGGACAAGTGTAATATAAACCATAACATCCATAAAATCTAGCTCATGTTGATGATGTATTACATGAATATCTCATTTGGATGTTCAAAATTAAACCATCACATGTACTGATTATGGAGGTAGTGCAAATCAAACATGAACACTCTTATAAGGATCATCTAGTGGAGTTCTTGGACTATAGAGACAATGTTCTATACAACAATACTAACCATCTCGTTAAAGAGTAATGAATAAACATTAAATAATAAAATGTTTTGTGACATCTAGTGGAGGTGATGAAAATATATAACCAAATAATTTTTCAACTAAGGTAAAGGGCTAAAATTTTAGGGAAAGTTTTCATAAGAGGGAAAAATATAAAAACCTATACTTTTTCAATAAAATATGATTTCTAATAAAATTTATGTTATATATTTTTTTACTAAACAAAACAATATCAATTTAATAATGAACTAATTAAAAAGGGAAGAGTGATATTCCAGACTCAACCGTTATATGAGCATTGGTCAAATATGGTAGTTGGTCAATAAGAATATTGGATAATAAGACCATTTCTCAATATGACCATTGAAAACCATACTCCAATTAATAATTTAAACATTATATTTTTTGTTTATAAGTAGAAATTAAAATGTTATATTAATTTAGAAAAGAATAATGATGCCCTTAACTATTACCTTCATGACGTATGAATCCTATATTAAAAGCTTTGGATGGATTTAGAATAACTAGGTTTAGGCCTTTTCCAATCAAAATCTGTTCTTCAACAAGTGATTCCATAAGAAAATAGTATAAGGTAGAAGTTCAAGTTAAGGGAAATTACCACCTAGGTGATGTTAGTCAATCCTCCCCATGAATACACAATAAAAACATACCATACCCTATGGTCATATATGGGTGTTAAAAGGGGTCATTTTATGTGCAAATAGTATCTTAAAGTGTAATTATACTCAATAAATAATATATTTATTCTATTTATTCTATTTCATGATTAGATTTTCTTAATAAAATTGAAATGGAATTTGAATAATTATTTTTTAGGATATAAATGTTATATTCATGATAAAATAGATATATTTATATGGAAATAAGAAACTATGAATAATTTATATTTTGATGAAAAATGTTTGATAAAAACAATCATATTTAAATATATATGAGAAAATAATTTTTTTAAGTGTTTGAAATATTACTATGAATTTTTAATCCTCTATTATTTTAAATAAATAATGATTTCTATATTTAAAAGATATAATTGACATATTTATAGATTTTTGTGATAAAATGAATATAATTTTCCAAATAGGATCGTTAGAATTTTGTTAGGGTGACATTATAAGAATTTATTTTTTAAGAATTTCATATGTATTAAAAAAACAGTGCGATTTTATATATGCCTAACGACAAAATAATTATTTAATTATGATGAAATAACTAATTTTCAACAACTCATGACCAAGAATATTTTATTTTCTTAATATAATGTATATTAATATATTTAAATCCATTTTAAAATATATAATTCACATTCCAAATTCTAAAATGAGAAAATTAAATTTATAATTGTTATTTTGAGGAACCTTTAATTTTCCTGGAAATAATATTTAATATAAAATTATTGTCAACCCTTTTGGATAGAAAAATAAAAGTTGTCTGAATTTTCAAATAACGTGGGTAGATACAATGGTGATAATTTTTTTTATTTTTCAAGACCATATGTTTCTATGGCCTATATATAAAAAATAATAGACATATCCTCAACTTTTTCTTTAAATACATATCCATTTCTCTATTTATGTTCAGTCAAAATACATCATTCATTATTATCTAGTATTATTAGCACCCAATTAGTTATCATAATTGGTCCTCCGAACTCATAATCCCAATACTTATGTTTTAGGAACAACTCTTTATGGTATGTGAAATATCGTACATTTCAATTAATTTATAGATCCTATTTTGGTATATGTATTCTGATTTTTTTGGTCACCATCTATAATTTTTTATTTATTTATTCCCATTATTAAATATTATATATTTTCAATGGGAGACCCATATCACATCTCTTTTTACTATTTTCAAAAAACACCATTTAAACACGTTATGATGTGGATTTTATATCACTAAATTTATCTCTTCTCTTCAAAAAATTCCATTTTATTTTATTTTTTTGAATAGCTAAAACACATTATTTTCATGGGGTACTCACCATGATGTCAAAATAATGTAATTTTTTTTATTTTTGACATTCCTAAAATGTTCATTCCATTTTAATGGGTTATACATTAATTAATTATCATGTTTTTAAAGGACTTTTGGAGCACCATTATTCTAATAAGATACTTGTTTTCACACACTATGCATGAGTTATTTATAAAATTACTTATTATGATCTATGTTAATCACATTAAAATTATTACATATTCTGGGTTTTTTTGATATTCCTACAATTAATTGGTAATTAAACTAATATATATAAAAGACATGTTTTACAATACCTTGGTGAAAACCCAAGGTAATTTTTTTATGAAACCTGAATGAAAACCCATGGTTATAAGAATATTAATATATCACTTAAATGTTTTGAACATCCATCCCTATTATGGTCCATGTTCTTTTTATTATGATATCCCAACTTTTTTTCTATTTTCCATCCTTCATGATATTCATTTAGTTCTTATCGATATTTACTAGGGTCACATTAAAACTGACCACCATTCATTCCCTTACTAGGCCTTTTCTCACCCATTCCATTTAGGTATGTACCAATGATATGAGAGGTAGAAAATATGCATAGGATGAACCTTATAATATTTTTTAATGTGGTTTAGAATACTTTTTCTATTTTCATATATTGGGTACCTTTTTCTATGAAACTATACATTTAAATATCATTTGTTTGTACCATGTAAGTAACAAGATTATGTATCAAAAGGTAGGATTCCATAATTCCTATAATGTCTCTTAATAATAATGCCTCATCATTTGGGGTTACATTAATTAAATTTATATATTCTTCCCAATAGGAGTATTTCCCAAAACATGTTGTGTCTTTTGTTGATGATGGAAAATTGGTTGGAGATTTCATATGAGCTTAGGCATATAAGGTGACTTTTTCATATGAAGTGGTCAAAGCATGGGGATTCAGAGTTATCCTCTCTGAGTACATACACATAAAATTAATCTGGTTGGAAAATCAATTGGGTTGTGAGTTTATTTTTTCCACTTATATTTTATTTTACATTATCTTTCTCTTTATTATTCCTATAGTTTTTATATTTACGATTATTTCAAAAGATGCTTACTGTTTTTCATTATTCATATGAACTTCCTTACTGAAATGGTTTGATGTTTCTATATCTATGTACATGTAATCATGGAGGAAACACGTGTTATTTAATATTTCTGGTTCTTATCGTAAGAACCTATCCAATTAAGGCATTTCTGGGGTAGTTGTGACTCAATCCCTTTTGGGTTGGTCTTGACATATTGGTAAAAGTGATGGTTCAACCCTTGGGATGGTTCTAGAAGTTATCCCTTTTGATTATTTGGTTTTGATTCAAATCAACGATAATGAAGTGTTTGTATTATGGATTCCAGGCTATGAAACCTATTGTTAGTACCACAACTGCCATACCCATTCACCATGACTGTGACATCCTTCTTGTTGATCCGACATAATGAGATAATGGTTGGATGTATCAATGGTTCAAGAATCATATAGGATTGATTAATTTATTTTCCATTACGAGTCATATCTATATTATATATACAAATATTTATTCACATGAAAATTTAACATTTTGAATAAATTGTGGTGGATGCTGCTATGATAACATCCAGTGAATTTTCCAGTTCTTGATCGTGATGATGAATGGATGAGTGACGAGGCCCTAGTTTATGGTTTATCATATGATATCAATCCTCTAAGGGGATAGATATTAGGACCCCCACCTATCAATAAGTTTGTAATACTATAATATCATGATGAGTTTGAGTGTTGGATTGGTACACTCTATGATTTCTAGTGCTAGGGACCTCTTAGGTTCCATATTGATCTAGATCCCCATTTAGTAGAAGACTTTCTAGAGATGGTGACCCAAGATTTGGGGATTATGCTGATACTAAATGATATTGTGTTTATTCTTGCATGAATCCTCATCAATTTTTTATAAGGGTGATGGTGGATCCTTCTTACACATATGAATGATAAGTAAAGAATCTCATGGACTAATTTCCAACGTCTATTCTGTGAGGATTACCACCCCTCATATTTCCAATTGGATTGTATTCAAGAGTGTTTATAGCTTCCTCATGTTTGGTTTAAAGTTTCTGAGTACACTATGAGGTTCAAAAACCTTACATTGTAGTCCATTAATATGATCTGATATGGCTATATTTTATAATCGATTTTTCATAATGTTATTTGTAGCGATATTTGTTCTATTGTAGTACCATTTTTCTTTACCACCCATATCAAGGGGTTGGAGTGAGCACTGATGATTGATGGATTCCCATTTAAGAAATTATATGATGATGGAGATATTTTTTAGTGTTACACGTATGAATTATCTATAGCAGCTAGATGATACATGTAATTATGATTTAGGTTCATGAGACCTTTCCAAGACCAGACCTAGGGGCATTTCCACGTAGCATAGGGAAAAGTTTGAGTTATATGGATTCTTGAAGAGGGGATGTTCTATTCTTATGATTGTTGTGGTCACATAGAACATGGTTTTCAGACTATAATTTTTTTTGATGCATGAATATTGTGTATGAACACCCATGAAATTTTAATCACTTTGATAATGGATCGCTCGGGCTTGGGAAGTTTGGCCCCCCCGTGTGGTAGAGCTTTTAAATAAGTAAGTGAATCACTAGGAGGAGATGATATGGTTGGTTGATGATGTTATGAGATCCTTCCACCACAACCACAATGAGTCCCACATTAGGAACATTGATTTGGGTATTGGGGCTATAGACCACTATAGTATATGGATGATAATGGACCCATAGTGAATCAGAAGATTATAGGTAAGATCTATGCGTATTCTAATGTTGATTGGATTTTAGTATACATAAGTACTAGTCATGGATTTATGTATTTACTCATAGTGATATATATTCTGGATTAGGTTTCTTTAAACCATCACACATTTGTTAATGGATATATCCCTTGGGGTAGAAGTCACTTTAAGCATTCGAATACCTTCATTTGTGGATGATTTCCTTGAGGTATTCCCCAGAGATTTTTGGATACTACCTCTAATGAGAGAGATGGAGTTTTTCAACAAATTACATCAAAGGAAAACTATTATATCAATATGATAACATCTGATGGACCCTATTGGGATTTTGTAGTTGAGATTTCGGTTGAAGTAACACTGATAGATGGGACTTATAAGACCCACTATGTTCCCATGGGAAGACCAAATGTTGTGTTTGAAAAGGAGTTCATTAGAGCATGCATATTTTTCTGGATAACCATCACCTGAACAATACCTTAAGATGGAAATATTAACCCATTATAAACATACATGATAACTTCTATCCATTACAAGGTAAAAATGGTTCTTGATGATGGATCACTGGTTTGGCTACGACCTATTGGGAGTTCATTAAGATAATATTTTGATGGTGTAATTATGAAATCACTATAGAAACTATGAGTTCTGGTTGATTCCCATTGGTGGGATGAATTCTACCATAGTGTTTATGGATTTGATGAACTGGATTTTACATCCTTCTTGGGGTCGTTTAATTATTGTCATCATTGAGAACATAATATTTTAATATACCACATATGAGGATCATGTAGATCATTTAAGTATGGTACTATATTTTCCTTGATAACATCAACATTATGGTAATATCATTACGTTCTATTTATGGATTCATGAGGTTCACATCCATTAGAATGTCATTTCAATGCATGGTTTAGTGATGGACCTAGTGAAGATCTATGCATTTCTTGCATCAGAACCACAAATGTGTTTTTCAGAGATGCATAATTTTTTTTGGAAAAGATACACAGTACTGCTATTTTTTAGAATAATTCTATAGGATTACAGCCTCATTAACAACTATAATTTTTAATGGGAATCTATTAAAAAAGACTGAGTACTATCGGATGTCCTTCGAAGAGTGTTTTTTAAAAGTAATAAGAATTCATAATTTTAGCGTACTAGTGGAGCGCCTGGAGTATGTATTGTATTTAAATGACTTATAAGATGGGATATCATGAATATTGATACAAATGAATTTATTTCTCACATAGGGTTTGGGGAAATAGGGACACCCTGAGAAGAACTATGCCACTCATTACATAGAGCTAGAAACGTAATCTTTTATCTAAGGATGTGGAGTCACTATCATCTAATACAGCATTTTAGGGTATAGTCAGACCATCAATTTCTCAGTTATGTATTCATGAGGAGAGAAATAAAACTGATATAGATGAAATGGTTGGAGTTATTATTATAATATGTCATTAATATAGTCTATAATTTCAATACAGGAAACATTAAAGTAGATGAACTTACTAGGAATGACAATTCTCATTTGTTGAATGATGAGTCTGAATAGATGGAATCCTATCAGATGACACTGGTTTAGTATAAGGGTGTAATTTTTAATTTTTTTATTATATTTATTCCTTTTCTCCTACAAGTGTGATAGATTCTGAATTAATATACATCAACTTTGAAGTCTTATATGACTAAATATCATCAATAGATTCACCATATGGATTTTTTTAATAGAGAAAATGACATCATCCATATCCAGGATCATAAGTGGTCCTTATCAAGATGCAAGAGTTGGTGATGGAATTATTTCGACCGTCTCATTTGGATATATAGCCTGATATGGGGATGAATTATAGAAACCCAAACAAATGATTTTGGTTGGTCAGCATAATATAGAGTGTGGTTGATTTCGTCTCACTGTGCCTCTCATATCAGCTGGCGAAGGATTAAAAATAGGTTCCAAAATGTTTATTTTAGCCCCCTAATCATGTAGTGGAAATGTGAAGGAAAATAACTGGGTTTCCTAACAGGGCATCCTTTTATAGCATAAGGCGATGCCTCAATCTCGGTGATTGTCGACCGAATCCTGGTATCAGTGTATTTAAATACTATTAGGGAGGATAAGTAAGTGGTGAGATTGGGGAATGTGTAAATACGAGAAATTATTCTACTTCATAGGATTCCCTTGAAAATATTCTCTGATCATGATGGGAGGTTAATGACACAGTTCCAGAGAGTCTTGATTGATGCCTTCAGGATATATATGAGGATGAGTATATCCTTCCACTACTAATCCATTGGGTTGATCATGAACATTATCCACATGATAGAGGATACATTGAAGTATTCTATAGTAGACTAAATCCAAAAATGTGGCTATCAATTATCTTAGATAGATTTTGTATTCTATAATATCTACCAATCTTAAATCAGCATGGTATCATTTGAGGCCATGTGTGGGAGGCAATGTATGTCACATTTATGTTGGAAAGCTATCATAGAGTCATTTTCTTTTTTTGATAGATATTTTGATGGAGATGATGGAGAATGTCCAAATAATCCATCACTAGAAGAGAACATATTTGATCTAGTAGAAATATTAAAAAGATTGACATCATAGGTCATTGCAGTTAGATCAAGAAGACCACATTTTCTTATTATCCTCTATGAAATTAAAATTATTATGGTTCAGACAGGGTGGGAAGCCATCACAATGGATTACTAAGACATTAGAGATATTCCATACGGTTATGGAGGTTTCTGACCACTTACCCCAAACACTATAGTTGGATTCTTTTCATGAAGACTTACTCATGTCCCATCTCAGGATATACTTGCATGGACCCGGACATGCTATTTATTGGAGAATGCATAACATCGTGGATGGAGTCACATATACAGAGCCGACAATGGTAATCAAGGATAGGAGGGAGATGCACATTTTTGGATGGAACATTCACATGGTTTGATTATTGGTCCACAATGGGAATATATATGAGAGATTCTTTGAATGAGAGAGACATATGTAGGATTTATTTACCCATCATTTTGATTATATTTTCATTTTTGTGACAAAAAAATCTATGATAAATCAATATAGAGAATCTTTTAATTCCTTGTATGACTCTGGAATAATTGTAAATTTTTTTCTAGAAGTCAATTGAGACAATATGAAATTGCAAGGCCCAATGTTTGCAGAATTTATTTTTAAAATTATCAAAAATATTTTATAATACACATAAATAGTTTCTTAAAGAAAATTGGATAAATTTAAAATGGAATCTTCGAACTAAAATATGATACCATAGTTGAGTATATAATCTGTGGTTCACCCTCGGAATTTCCATAAATTGGTTGGTGTGGGTCATTCAGATATTATAAAAATTGGATAGTTTAATTGGTAAAATAAATAATTAAAATCATTAATTTAATTAAAATTACATAGAATAGAAATCATATATAAATAGAATGTAATGATTAATCACCAGGGTTATCCACATTACCCTTGGATCATTGAGAGTTTTTCCATAAAAGATTCATTAGGGAAATAGATTCAGATGATGATAACCCTCTAGATTTAGGATGATCAACACATATTGAAAAAAATAACACCTCTTCTTCATTGGAATGTGTATTAATTGATGATGAAAAATCCAATTTCAAGTGGGAATCTTAAATATGAATTTATTTCCCATATTTATCAAAACAATTATCATGATCAACTCTTTTTCTTGATTTACATCAATTGGATAATTTGTTATTAGTTTATCCATCATTTTTTTTTATTATTTTTTTTTCACCAAGGGAAACCCCGATATGAATCTATTGTCCATGAAAAGATGGAGAAATATCATTTACCAAATTTTTATTATACTATTATCTAATCATTTTAATTAGTCATTGTAAGACCACATGGTTGAAATTATACATTTTTGGGTGAGACGGAGCACTTTCACACCCCTGGATCCATGGAAAAATACAATGTGGTGAAAATATAGTGAATCAAGGATGGATTAGGAGGATTCAACGGTTGAAAATTATCAATTATTTTATTAAACATTTAAATAATATATAGGGGATGATATGAGGCTAGTGTGGTGTATATATCATCAAATGAGTGATTTTGGAATTATATTTGTAGACATCAAAGGAAAAACTAATGAATGAATGATTTTCCACAAATTTTAGGAGGGATCGATTAGATATTCTAGGAATCAAATGTTATATCTAGAAATTTAAAGAGGAAATTGTATTCCTTAATGAACCCAAATATTCAACATGTAGTTCACAGAAGACAGGTATTGTAGTTCCCCTTTGGCAGTAACAATAGGGTTATTAGAAAGATAACAATGAAACAAAGTGTAGTTGGGACATGTGAAATGTATCTCTCCTCTGCTAGACATGCAGTGTGGAGGAGCACACCGGTAGGACCATATACGACTAGACACAGTTATTCCCACAGAGTGTACCAATGTACATAGGAATGGTATTGTTTAAATTCATAAGGGCCAAAATCACAGACAAGAACCTGATTAGATCAAACTTTTCATGTTTTCAACAAACACACAATATATTACAACATGGTTATATATCCGTGTAATATGAAGGACACATGTAGTTCTAGATATTCTAATACACAACTTGTGGGTCCCCTTACATACTGTTAACCCCTTATTCTTTATTAACGAACCACCATTCTATTGTATCTCTTTAATTTTTACTATTATATTAGCATGTGAGTAGCTTATCTTTAATTTTATTGACATAGAAAATGACAATCAAACTGTGATTGTATTTGGGGATATGATGAGAGATATTATTAGTGTTATTATTATTTTATAAATTCTCACCAATGGTAGTTATCATTATTGATCATTAGAACAGAATCCCCAATGGATTTAGGATGCAAGTCCTCTAATAGCTTAATGGTACCCCCTCTCTAATGGTATTTGGGTGTTAGTCATGAACCTACCAACTCATACCCCTAATGGAGAAGGGATATAACTCATATTTCTATAGAGTGGTACCCCCTATTGTGTTAGTTTGTAATCCCTCTTTCTACATAGTGGTACCCCCTTACGTTAGGGTGTGGGTCCCCTATCTACTGAGTGGTATCCCCCCCTCAATTGTGTTAGGGTCATAGTCCTCTCTACATACTGAGTGGTACCCCCCCCCCATGGTGTAAGGGAATGAGTCCATTAGATAATAGGTTGAAACCCCTATAGTTTTAGAATGTGGTTATTATCACTTATGAGTTGTACCACCCTAATATAATAGGTTTTTGGTCCTCTATCATCCAATTTGTGTGACACCACTAATCAAAATAGAAAGTATTATATTAACATAGAGTTGAATTCCAACCTAATACAATGTGGTGTGGATCCTCTTTCAAGATATTTTTACCCTATAACTTCGTGTAATAGTAGTGATTCATGTTCCCTTCACTAGTATTCTTCTCTCAACATACACAAGTGATATTGTGAATCGATGATTGACTTATAGAACTGTTGAAACTCTTTCATTGGAATGGATATGATAAGAATATCGATTTCTCTCACATTTTTTATGATTTGGTCTGATCATAAATATATTTGTATAGATTTTTTAGATTCTACATAATATTTTACATTAGATGAGCTATCAATATATTCATATCAGGTATCTTACTACCCCCACCCCTTCATCTTTTGGGGAATCTTATTGGTTATGTACATACACACCCCTTGAAGGTATTTTACCTCACATTCAAAGGAAATTTCATATGTTATTAGGGATACCTTTTTTACTTGGTCATGTATGGAATTCATAACATGGAAAATTCAATATTATACCTCATTTCATTTAGTATTTTTTTTTATTTTAGGATGTATGCCTAGTTGGGTGTGTATTTCCCACTTAAATTTTCATTCTACAATGTTGTATACTATATTCATATACGAAATTAATTTATGGTTAATAATCTACATATTTCTTCATTTCCTTTATTCCTACCAATATATGAATTGATATGGTCTACACTAGGAAAAGTCCTCCTATGTTAGTTATGCCTTCAAATAATTGTTGTTTTCCCATGTCCTATAGTGTTTATCATAGGGTATTTGCTGCTCAAGCCCCCTATTTGGGTATTTATAATTAATACGATTAATTAAATTTTAATCATCTTCATATTATATTTTATCCTTTTTTTGGTGGATTAAAAATTAATTTGTCTAAAAACAATATTGATGTATATAATGTGCATCATTTTTAAAAATTTCAAATATTCCATGGAAAATATTGTTCGAAAAAAAATATTTGTATAATATATCAATTTATATTTATTGAAATTAATATAATAATTATTAATTTAATTAGTGTTAATATATATTCATCTTATCCTTAAAAAACATTTTGTGAAAAATAAAATTTCAACACCTCTTAGAGTTTAATTAATAATTATATATTTATTGAAATAGTTGAATTAAAATTTTTAAAATAGATTAAATATTTTAAATCATAATATTTTATATTATATAATAATTTTCAATTTCATTGGTCCTAATTAATACTAAACAATTTTAACACATTTTTCTCCAGTTATGTTGAATATGGGTATATTGTTGGTAAAATAAAACATATAGGGGTTTAAATGATCTAATAACTTTAATAAATTATAGATTCAGAATGTATTTATTCTATGTCATAATAGTCTTAATAAGAATA
Source organism: Viscum album (assembly GCA_963277665.1). Taxonomy (NCBI): domain Eukaryota; kingdom Viridiplantae; phylum Streptophyta; class Magnoliopsida; order Santalales; family Viscaceae; genus Viscum; species Viscum album. Next base: position 2,040,109,394 of record OY728121.1, read on the forward strand.
CATTTTAGAGACGTACGAAATGTTACAAATACGGGGATTAATCATTCATTATTAGAATTTCAATTGTGACCCCCCCCCCCACACACACATATTTAAAATCCCCCTACCCCTCTCATATCCTCTTCACACGTCTAATGCCTTTTTTCCTTCAAATACCAACCATTAATCATTCCTTATTTCTATCCATGAATCCCATATGAAATTTTTTATTAGAATCCCAATATTGAAAAACATTAGATGTAATATTTAAGAGGTTGTTTGAAAAATATTATCAGTCTTAATCACGAACATTTAATTTATTTCATCACCAAATTACGAAAAATAAATTTAATACATGAAAAAAATTTCCCTCATATTCTGATAAAATATTATTTTAATTAAATAATGAATATCCACCCCCCTTATATCATGTGGTAATTGAAAGTAACATTCATGTGCACAATAGTCCTTTGCCTCACAAATCAATGTAATTTTCTTCCATCACCTACTCCTACAGCTCGTTATAATGATGGATTTAAAGTATATACATATTATATTTGAAAGTTAATAAAAAAAATTAATGATGATATCACACCTACTTTATTACTTTCCATTCAACAAATGATATGATAATGTCTCTCATGTGTATAGCGGACTACCACCTCATGAAGCAGTGTGGTTTGTTTTTAACAAAAAAATTACATTGATTGTAGTTATGAAAATATTAATGAATATATGTGATATATATGACATGGTTATGATATTCGCGATTTATTAATATCTCTTAATTGATTATATATAATTTTTCTTCTTTCATTCCCCCTCATTGGAAAATGATTATGATGTGTGTGCTTATTTTTGAACCCCCACCTCTTAAAAGGGACGTGGTTATATTCATCGTCACAATGTCCCAATGATTATACATATAAGTGTATTTCAATAAATTGAATGGTATTTAAGATATTATGATATGTTTATAAATATTAAAAAAAATATACCATAATTCCCTAAGGATCATTAAAAATTTAAAACATTACAAATGCTTACATGTGACATTCGATCTCCATGTTTGTAACATAGTTCATTCTTTACAAACAATATTAATAATTTGTTATAAAATTAATAATTACATACACAATTAATAATTATAAAATTTTTCATTTAGGATATGTTGGAATAATGACCTATTTAACTATAGTTAACCTACCGAAGTCATTTTGGCACACTGGCCGATAACCCTAAACATTTTTGAAGTAATCATAAATGATTTACTAATTGTGTATAGAATAGTATGTGATAAAATAAAATTTATATTATACATGAAAAATTAACTTAATAATTTTCATAGTTAACCTAATTTAATTGTTTAGGATGATAATGAAAATAGGTGATAGATCAAACACATGATAAGTGAGGCACATTTTAAGAATACAAATGTAATGTTTCCTTCAAAAACATTTTACTACTATGTCAATTATTTTAATAAAATTGATTCATGGTTCTATTTTATATAATCATACTTGATTGATATTGGTAATTTTATAACTCTTTTGATGTTATTTTAATGTTCATAAAATGTTTCTTTTTCTCAAATTTTGTGGGTTTATTTACAGAAGGAAAAAAGTTATTTAATATGATAACATATACGATGAAAATACCTTCTCCACCATCATATTTATAATTTGATATTTGTATTGCTAAAAAATATTTCATATTTTCATCATAGAAACTCTATACGTCCCTTTTTAGGGAACTCTTGGATTGACAATGTTTTTATGATGAAATTGTAATTTCATTTCCCCATGTGTCTTGAAGAATCGGTTTAAATGAGATTTTTAATGGTGTTATACATTATAAAGACCATATAAATTGTTTAAAAGGGTGGATCCCCATTATATATAATATGTGAGCTTAGTATGGTTTATATAATTGGTTACTCAAATTAGTTTCCTAGTGCATTGTGTAATGATTTTTTCTTGAGATAATTATATTTTAAGTCGTTCATATGGTTCTTCCAATATATACAGGTTCTATAAGGGCTCTAAAAACATGATTTCAAATGTCACCTACGTTAAATTAATATTTTTTCTAATTATTTTTCATATATGTTTATTGATTTCAAAATTTATGATAAGTATAATATTAAAATAAAAATGATTCTATTATTGAATAAAATCATTTAATTTATGAAAATACATTCAACATGATATAATGATTTTACTAGACTTGTGTAATTCTTATTTTTATGTTTTTTTTCGGATAATTTTATTCTCATTCCCTGTTTAAATTTTTATAAAATTATTTCTATATGGTTACTAAATAAGAACATGTCAACATGAATGTCATGATTCTTTTTCATGAATATAATGTGTGTTTTATTTTAAAATTTTAAAAATTTAATAAAATTGATAATGATAAGATGTTTCTTATTCATATAAATATATATATATATATATAGTTTTTTATTAAATATATAGAAATAGCTCTCTAAAACAAAAATCCATAAAAATATTTTGGAATGTAAATAATATCATTATAGTTTAATCTTACAAAAATATGTTATGTCAATGGTTTGATAAATACAGTATATATATCTACCCCACTCCCTTACAAAGAGCATGAACCTGACTACCCAATGAGTTTCAAATATGTTGGTGCTATAAAATATTTTATTTGATCTATCATAATATACTACCACTTTGGCCTTATTGGAAATTAGTGATCCATAACCATGCATCATTTGTAGTTGATGATCTCTCCCATGAACCAAGGATTAGTGAAGACAAACTTTCACTAGCCACTAGAGGAATGATTATATAAATTAGTCTAGAATGAAACATATTTGTAGAAGACAAAACCCACACATAGTCCTTAATATTGTTAGTATTTGTGTACCCTTACCTATTTCATTGGTGTAAGTTAACATGACTACATGGTAACACAATGTATCTTCTAATGGATCTGTAAAAAAGGTCTTAACATAAATTCTAACTTCTAATTGAACTACTTACCTTTTAAAGAACTTGAAAATTATTCCTCAGACAATCTAATTATATATTACTACAATCGATGATAATGTCTTGATTCCTTATCTCACATATGGTTTTCAAATTAAACACATTCACCTCAGATAGTATGGCATACTTAAGCGGATCCATATATTGTATAGATGTTGATATATCATAACAAAGAATTTTTGTATTAAAATATTGAAACTCCTTGATATTCTAAAAATAATACATAACTGATAAATATCCCTATTGAAGGATTATAAAATCTCAGCTGTGGTTTTCTCAATATTTCCTATGAAAGATATAATTTTGGAAGGTTGTAAGAAAATACATCCAAACCAAAAATGATAATTTCTACCCCCATTAAAAACCCAAAAATATCATAGTTGATATGATAATAACATACAATTCATGTTTTCCTCTTTTCAGTAGGTTTCTTTATATGGTTGATGATAGATAACACTGTCTATATCCATGAAACAACATCCTATGAACTACCATCCCATGAAAATTTATGTGGATCTAGTTATTGGAACATCATAGTCTACTACACCATTGAAGATAATGGTAATGGATATCATGATACATACTACAATGACCATAAGAAATCCTCTTATAACTAAAAATTGTAATCCAAATCAGAAAAATTATTAAGTATTACAAGTTCAACTATAGGAGTCACTACTTGGGGCTTAGGGCCCACCACCATTGATTCATGGTAATTGCCTCCCTCTTGGAACAATAAATTATGTTTTCTTATTGTCTTATCTGTAAAATATAAAAGAAGGTCCATGGAATTGTTTAAATAATTAAAAACATCATAGATAGTGGAAAATGTAATGAAAAATCATTTATCAATAGTAGTAAACATCAAATTTTCATCTCCTAATTGTTTTTCTATATGGTATAGAATATTAATAGATTACAAGAAACTAACCATACATCCCATAACCAATGTTAGATCAAATTTAATTTTTCTATGTTATGATAGAGGAATCGGTATATGGATTTTAAAAATAATTTTATAGAGAATAAAAACATTTATGTTTCAAATGAAATCCGCATCTAATAAAAAGAATTTAATTTATGAATTATTATACAATATTTCATACATAAATTTATCAAGGTTTTGTTAAATGATCTACCATTCCCATGTTATAAAAGAAGACAATTTTATGTCATAATTGATGCATCATGTAACTAAAATGAAACATTTTACATCATATCTCTGACTGAATAATTATTTTTTAAATTATTTTTTAGGTGAATCAAAATTCTAAATTAATTGAATTTCATGATTTATAATTTATTATTATATTTATTATAATGAAAATAAACTAGTGATTCATCTATAATAACCACATTTATGAAGTTAAAACGTTCAATAAATTGTTAATATATATTCCATCATTTTGATATGCTCGATAACCCCATTATGGGTGAGGTAAACAATTTAGTAACCAATTAATTATCCAATTAATGCATGAAAATATTGGTAAATTAGAATAATGTAATCAAGACACCTAAATATGATTCCATAAATTCACACAAAAATATAAACTATGAATTTTAAATTCATTTAATGTGAATCTCTATATTCATATAGGGATACATGTTATTATATATTCATTCCTTATTCATCTAATGATAATATGTTATTGCATAATGATAAGTTCCAAAAATTATGTGTCTCACTCAATAGTGAAATCAATATGATTGTAATAGGAATAATCTATAAAATGAAGTACCATCAAAGGTATTTTTTATTTGTAATATATGTGGGTTAGCTATTACCATGAACATGCATATCACCATATTATGACACATTCATTGAATCATGTCTACCAATCAAAAATATAAAGATAAATATAAATAGTTCTTTTATAATATTGTCTCACATCTCAAAACTAGTTCCCACATAGTTAACTAAACCTGGTTCCCACATGGCTTCATATATGCCTCCCCATACACATGAGTCCTCTAAATTGTATTTGGAGTCTATGAATTTATGGTGGGGAAATTATACCTACATGGTTAGAGTAACTTGTAGTTGTGATAAAATATAGATCCTCAGAAGAAAGATAATACTATAGTGGAAGGATAATAGAATAAAATTTATAATATGTAATGAATATAGATAAATTAAAACATTCAAAAATATATAATATCATATATAAAATAGTGGTTTTTTATTTATATCATATAAAATTTTTAATACAAGGAAAATATGAAAGATGAATACAAAAATTTAAATAAAAAATAATATGAAATACCTAATGCAAAATAGAATAACATTAGGATCATAATATTATTTCTTAATTCATGTAAACCATCATAATCATGTAAATTTGGATTCCATAGTTGGATGCTTCTTATTATCCCTACCTATATACATCTACTCTATCTGGGTACTAATCAGTGTCCTAAAAATGGTTTGAGTAATACTTAATAGGACTCCAACAGCAGTTTCTAGAGATATCTAGTATATAAATATAATATATGACTTGTACATTTAATAGTCAGTGTAATGTAATAAATAAATAAAACATGATGGTGTGGGTTCCATAGGGGACACTAGCCTAACAATACCTTATTCACCATAAGAAAAAATTCTCTTATCAATAAACAATTTAGTTATATATTAATTTATATTTAACCATTGTTACTCAATTTATTCATCCTATAGTATAGATAGAAATTTATGTATCTAATTTCACTAAATTAAAATTTATATAACATGTGTAATGTATAATGGGGTATACCACTAGAAGTTCACCCTAAGGGAGGAAATGATACTAAATACCTAAGAGTGTGTCATTGGTAGCCCTTATGAAATACTCTATAGGATCCCAAATTACGAACTACAGAGGTCAGAAATATCATGCCTAATCCATAGAGAATCATCCTATACAATAATTTTTTTATTTCATGATAATATGTTAACCCTTGGTTCCAAGATGAGTCCTTCACTAACCATTAGTAGGACTGAATCCATGTGAGGTTGTTCTCTTGGTAGATTATTTGATTCATTGGTGGAGTCCCATAAACCCATTCATGAAAATCCAAAATAGGATTCCGAATATCACTAGATTAATTTCTCACCTTTTAATTATTCATGATCATATAATCATTTAATATCCATTAGAATGTGTTATAATTGCAGAAGGCCTAGGTGAGCTAGGCTTACCATTGGAAATTAATTTATTAAAATTAACCTCATAATATATATATATATATATTCAAGGTAAATTCCACTAACCCTAATGTGTGGACAAATTTCATTTATTAGGATTATAGGTCCTAGAAGGGAACCATCTCATTCATTCGATTCCATTAATCCATTCCATTAATCAATGAAAATTAAACCCACCTAAAAGATGTAATAATTTCATTTTAAAGAAAATAATTCATTAACCATGAATGAAGAACAAAAATAGTGCTTTGTCGCATTGAGTTTCAAACCCTCTAGTGGTGTTAATTTTGGTGAAATGACAACCATTTCAATTTACAATAATTTAATAATTTAAGAATACCATTAATATGGTGGAACATAGATATACCAACATGTGACATGATGACACCCAATATAAAAGTGATGAATTTTATTATAAAAGAAAAATACAATATACATTAGACATGTAGTACTATGCTCAACCATTATCTACCGTTATCTCACAGTATAACAGAAAAAATCATAGAAATTTATAATACCTTGAAAATAGTGATTATTAGCAGGCATAGTTTTGGAATTAAAAATGAAAAAATAACTGATGAAAATATTCAATATAATTGATGATATTACCATGATATATATATTGTGATATAAATCTTTTGAATCGGAGTCTGGTCGATTGAGGAGGATCAAATAGTAGGTGAAGGGAAAAAGAGTTTTCATTGAATGTAGAACTATTGTGTGATTTAGTCGTATAATGGGAGGGAGATGAGTTAAAGAAAATTATTTAAAATTTTTATTTTCACATATTAAATATGGAGAATGGTTTTGTTGAATAGATTGTATTTCATTGTTCAAAAATTGAACTATTACTATCCACGATGGAACAGAACTCGCATAGTTTGAACAACCATGAAAAACATGTTGGGAATATATTGAATAAAAATAATCTATAACTTATGATGATTTTTATGTTTATAAATACACTTGTTTTCTTCTAATGATGTATTGATAAGTTAGATTTATATAAATTTATATTCTATTTAAAAGTATTTAACTTTATGGGAATGATTATAGGAGGACATATTTAATCCCTATTTTACACAGAAAAGCTAAAATTTTCATATGGTATAAACCCTATGCTATGCTAAATAGTTTTTCATGGGATAGTTATCCAAACATTCCAAAAATTGGAAAACGTATGGATTTTCAACCCTATGTTGGATTCTAGATTTATTATTTTCCACCCTACATTCAAGAAAGTGGAACATATGTTTAATCAGGGCCATGTTAGAGATTTTATACATATAAGGATAAATGTATGGATCCTAAACCTACACTACATAGTTTTATATGATACATAAATATGAAATTACTGCTAAATAACCATGATTTGGTAGAAAACCTATGCATATGAACTCTACGCTACGCAAAAGAACCCAATGTTGCATAGCTCAACCCAACGTTGTGTTCTTAATGGTGAGGTTCTTATAGCTATTTTTTCGATTTGTATTTACTACATTGGATGAGTGAGAATTGAAGACCTACGAAATGATCATTTTCATTTTTAATGAGAACCATGTTAATTGAATAAATTACCTCATATTTTTAAGGATTCTAACGACTTTCCTGGTCAATTGAAAATGGAATTTCTGCGAATAATCTGGCTGTTTTTTATCTAGAATACCAAAGAATGTTTTTTCAATTCATATATCAATATGAATAACACATCATATGGGTGTGTGGAAATTGATTCAGTGAAATGACTAATTTATTAAAAAATATTTTTAATGTACTACAAAAAAGGATCAAATCTGATAACGGGATGACATTTTTGATATGTAAGTTTTTTATCTTGTTCTATTGTAAGAATTTGACTACTCTATTTTGTTGCATATTTTAAATTGATGATTTTTGTGAATCCTAGATATCTCTATAACTCTTCTCTCTTGGTGTATATTATTTCTAAAGAATAATATCCATGTACTGTCAATTATGTGCAATTGAAATAATGGATTACAATAAGATTCAACAAATCAACAACTTTTGATTTACTATTTATTCAACATCCTATAGTATATTTTGGTGGATTATCAGATTCACGATATGATATATGGATAATCAGTTATCTACTATAGAACCATAAGGCATAATACCTATTTTTTTAATGGTTTCAACTTCTTTCACTCAATATTTTGATTCGAGGTCTTGTGATGGCAGGACCATTCTAGTATAATTTACCAATATCACTAAGTGAGTGATTAGTAGAGTGGGTTAGGGGATCATTGTGCCACAAACCACTATAACAAGATATGTTCATTAATTTTGTTTATCTGATTCATATTTAAATAAATAAGAATAACACAACTTGTTGGAATAAATTAATGTGAGTCATAAGATCTATAATAATGAAATATTTTTCAAAAAGACACAATTCAACCCCTCTTGTGTATTACAGTGTTTATTATGACCTACAAATATTTATCTGATGATCGATTATCGATAAAATTAAAAAATATTAAAATATTATTGATAATAAAATGATGGTAATGGTTGATCCTAGTGAAGGAATGTCAATGGTTCAAGCACCATACTTCAATGGTGAAAATTATAGATGTTAGAAATCACGATTTATTATATATCTTAATAATTCTGAATTCAATGTTTACTCAATGATAATTTCCCCATATAAGATTCATGATAAATAATAAACATGAGATTCTTCAATAGAAGCCACATATGACATGAATTCAAATGCTATGAATTATATTATTTATGTCCATGGAAAAGAGGACTTCAATCATGATTTTGATTGTCTTACTCGATATGAAATGTGTAAATCTATTATAGTTGCCAATGAAGGAACATATAATGAAAGAAAGATGAGTTATAGAACATAATATTTGAATTTTGACACCATTATAATGTTCGATGGGGAAATAATTATGCAGATCAATAGAAGAATCATAAAAATATCAACAATATTACTTAATTAAGAGAACCCATCAAAAAAATTGGTCAATCATTTCAAGAACATAGACTACTTCCCACAAAATATGATGAAATTTGTGCTACTATAAGACAACCATCACCAGTCAATGTGATAACAATGAAAGAGAGAATTGAGAAACTATTAATAATTGAAAGAGATATCTCTTGATGAATATGAAGATCAATACATTATAGTAAATAAATAAAATACTTCCATGATAGTTACTTATAATAAACCAAATGAAAAATAAATGAATAATTCAAGGAAGATATGAATTCAGATTCCTCTTATTCTAAAATCGAACTGGATTCGCTAGATAGGAAGCTTAGAGTTTTTTTTGAACAAATGAGGATTAATAAATTCTATCAAGAAGGATGAGATTGACTCTAGATATGTTTTCAGTTATGAATGCAAGAAATTTGTTCATACATGAACCAATTGTCCTCAATAGAATTATGAATGAAAAAGGTTAGAAAAGAGATGCCACAAAAATCAGTACTCTAAGAATAAAAAAAGTGAAATGAATATAAGATGTATTTTATTTGAACACTCAATTTGTGCTTCAATTTCATATTTATATAATAAGAAATAAAATTTAAAGGCCAACATGTGCTTTATTACCAATGAAGAATAAGAAAACATACAAACATTTTTTTATCTAATGATAACACTATTAATTTCTTAAATTATATAATAAAATCTTATTATTCAATATTATAAGAAAAATATGGTTCTATAATAAAAAATCACAATTCAATAATAAATATTTATAATACTGTTTCTGGTGAAAGAGTTACCATGATAAAATAAAATTAAGAAATAAATGATAATTAAAATCCTCATCATTAGAGTATCAATAATGACATGAATATCAATGAATTAAAAGGATTAAGTAGAATCCAATATGAGTACTACAATTTTTATTAGTAAAGGAAAAAATATAAAAAATGAAATTTTGGTAACGAATGTTATTAAAATGGAAAGATGTGGTAAAGGAAGAAATGGTGGTAAAACAAAACTATATAAAAACTTATTTATGACCAATTATAAAAACACTACATGTAATAATTGTTGAAAAATTATAAGTTAAAAAAAATATTTTGTTAAATAAAACTAATATAACTGGAATTAGAATATATTTTATTTTGAAGAGTTTGGTTGATGAAAATGATATTAAAAAAAGAGATCAATATTCCTAGATCATTTCTATCTTGCACTGCTAGACTGAAGAAAATATAGGAACCTGAAAAGAAATTTGTTTATTTATTATTTTTTGGTAAAATTACACATGATAAAAATTTCAACATGAATATGGATAGTGAAAATTCCATGAATATGTTTGGAAACCTATCCAATTTTCACATGTTGACACAATTGAAAGGAGGTCTTGTGACTTTGGGTGACAATGCCTAAGGGAAATTAGTTGGAGTTGGAATTGTTGGAGATCCAATGATTATCTCAATCAATGAAGTACTATATAGGAATGGTTCAAAGAACAATCTAATAATTATTTATAAACTATGGGATGATGGTTTTTATCTTTATTTCTCTATCAATTCATTCTCTATGTCTAAAGATATGTTTCTTAAGTCTTAAGAACCTTGAACTGATAATGTTTATATATTTGATTTAAATACCTTATATAAACAGATATTGAATTATTTAACTACTAAATAATGAATCATGGATTTAGAATAGAATAATTTGAAAGTATAATATTTTTTCTGTACATAAATTGACCATGGAAAAGTTAGTTTCTAATTTTCCTATACTTATGTTTTGAAATGATAAATTCCGGGATGCATGTTAAATAGGGAAGCTACACAAATCATCTATCAAATATATTGACAAAATTTCTATATCAAAACCTAGAAAAATTATCCATATGGATATGTTGAGACAATAAAAATTAGAACATTTCTCTAGTAAATTTTATGTATATGTTTTAGTTGATGATTATTCTAAATATATATAGGTTTATTTTTTAAACACAAAATTTATTTTTTCACTTTTTTGATTCTATTAGTAAGATTGTTCAAAATGAGAGTGGTTTTAAAATAATTTCCTAAAAAGTGATCATGGGGGAGATTATGAGAATTGAGAATTTATTTATTTTTTTCTCAAATTTTGTATTAAACAATCCTTCTCTACACCAAGAACACCTCAAAAAATGTGATTGTTAAAGAATGAAATCAAATTATTTATGAAAGGGAAAAGAATATAAAGAATGAATACTATGTTACTACCTACTATTTAGAAGAAGCTATAAAAAACTAGGTGTATCATGAATGGAGATTTAATTGGTATTATTTTCAAAATGACACATTATGAAAATTAGAATAATATAAATCAAAATTAAAGTACATTATTGTTTTTAGATTCAAGGGGTAAACCTTGAATTCTATGTAAAAATTTTGTAATTTCAATACAAAAGGTAATAAATGAATATTTTGGGGATACTATACTACATAAAATTCATATAGATTGACGAATAAAAATTCAATGATTGTTGTAGAATTAGTGCATATGAAGTGTGATGAAATTGAACCTTTCATTAAAAAGAATTATAAAATTGATGAAGTAACTAACTCTATGGATGACCTGAGACGTGAAACCGTTAAAAATTATTTGGAGAATATTATTAATAAAAATTATTCGATTTCACACGACATTATACGGAATAACTAAAAAGTGTCTTGCCTATAAATTCTGGGACCCAAAAGAACTATGTTTTAGAAACTGTAATAAGAGACATCAAAAATAAACATAAAACTAAAAGATATATTAGAAGACTATAAAAATTTTCAACCTTTATATCGTAGTTAGAAAATTACACTATAGAGGAAGCCTTAGATAATGAATTTTTTATGCTGGTTATGCTGGAAGAATTAAATCAATTTTAAAGGAATGATTTTGGGATCATTAAGAAAGACCAAAAAGTTACGCAGTTATAGGATGAAACTAGGTCTTTAGAAATAAACCTCATGCTCATGGGATCATAACTAGAAATAAAAATATATTAGAAAATAAAGTATATAATCTAGAAGAAGGTATATATAATGATGAAACCTTTTCCCATGTATCTATATTATATGCCTTTAGAATCATTTTATCTTATGCATCTCATATGATTTTCAAATTATATCAGATGGATATTAAAGGATCCCTTTAAAATGGTCATTTTATAAAGGTATTTGATGTTGAAAACCCCCCTTTGAATGAATATCCACTTATACAAAATTCTATTCTTAAATTTACTAAATATCAATATAAAATTAAATATTCAATTATTTCTTGGTATGTTATATTATGTTTGATTCTTTTTTAAATAGGATTTATAGGGGGATTGGATGATCCTACACTTTTTAAAAACCGTTTGTTCTAATATTTTATTACTTCAAATTTATATTTATAATGTTAATTTTGGTTCAAATTATAAAACTCATTTCATGATTTTTTAAATTTAATGAAAAATGAATATGAATTGTGTTTTATTTGATAACTAAATTTCTATTTATTATTTCATATTTACCCATATAAATAAGGAAATGTGTCATATAAAATTGTGTATATTATTGATTTATTGAAGAAGTTTTTTCTTAAGAACAGAAAGTCATATAAATGTACTATGTATACCAATATATAAAATTATTTCGATGATGTTGGAAAACCAGTTTACAACATGTTATATTGGAGGTATGACTGGTACATTATCATATCATAAATCTATGAGACTCAAAATATTTTTTTCTATATGTCTTAGTGATAGAGTTTATTCAAATCCAAAAGAGTCCCATCTTACTACTTTTAAAAGAATATTCATATATTTAAGTGGAACTATTTTCAATATTTTATTTACCCCTGAACATCAAATTTTAATCTAATTTCATATTCATATGATTACTTTTGAGGTTATAGATTAGATAAAATTAGTTCATTTGGACCCTGTAACATTTTTTGAAAATCGTTAGTTTTCTGAACTTTTATGAAACCACACACATTTTCCCATTCAAATGCTAAGGTAGAATATGTGTCTTCTGGAAGTTGTTGTGAAGAGGTATTGTGGATGAAAAACGCTTTAATAGAGTTTAGACTAAACATTAATAGTATTCCAATTTTATGTGATAATACGTGTGCTATTATTTTTTATATAAATGTTATTTTACATTCAAGGAATAAGAACATTGATATAAGGCATCATTTTCTAAGATATCATGTTCATAAAATGGATATATTAATAGAATTTGTTAACACACAATATCAATTAGTATATATATTTTCTAATCCACTTCTCAGTGCTAGTTTTTATTTTATTAAAGGTGTGTTTTTAATATATTTTTATGTAATTATTTTTTTTCAATTATCATTGTTTATTATAGATATGATTATTTAATATTCTTAATTTGATTTCATTTTATTTTATTTTGAAAATAATTTCATTTTTATTTTATATTATATGTACTAAAAAATTAATAAGTAATGAGTACATCCTCAATCAGTATTAGAAAACTGTTTGTCTTTTCCAACTACATTTTTCTGCTCCTACAAGTCTTTTAGGTTTATAGAGTACTTCTCTCTTTGGATTCATGTCTAATGAAAACACTAATCCGTCAATCTCGTCAGTCTCGAAACCTTTAGAGATGTAATCCTCATGAATATCCATGGACGCAGAGTTGGATAGAAAGGTCTATGATTCAGTTAAATCTTGAATGATGTTATAGTGATTAGTAATATATTTTGGTTATCAAAGGATAATATCCAAGTTATAAAAATATAGTTGTTGGGTGAAGAGAATTTGTTTTTAAGAGAACAGTTGAAAGATGAATTGAAAAATTTCGAAGAATAAAATGATGTTTCAGTATCGAGAATAGATTTTTAATCTCATAATATAGATTTAAGAGAATTAAAAGAAAATATAATTTCAATTTTATCACATAAAGATCTTATAATCATGATATCCTGAGAATTTTGTTCATCAAAAGATGTTTATTTTACTAAGAAGGGGTTTAGGAATTTAAGATGATGATACAGAGAGAGTTTCAGTCTCCCAGAGTAACCAATCAAGCATCTACTTCTTATCAATACACACTTCCATAATTATATATAATGTTTGAAGAGTAATGGATGATTTTAATGAATGGCTACACAATCATCAATGTGATAACATTCCATTGAATGTTATGTTTAAAAATCAAAGACATCTGCTAAGACATCTTACTTTGAATGTATCCTGGTAGGGAGCAGTGATTATTGTTGTTAAAAACATGTTGACCTTTTTATGATATTAAATGATTCTATGAATGTGTTTATAATGGTAAATTCAGATGAATCATTGAAGGTTGGAATATAATCAAGGAAGCTGATTCAGCACCAGATAGATGTGTTCCACATCCATTTTAAGATCCTCTTTCTAAAGCTAATTTATCTTTTAAATGTAGTTCATGCCTTTCCTCATCAAGATGAAAACTCTTTCCCTACGTAAAATTATCTCTAGACATTAATTTTGATGACCCATATGAATTGCTGATTTTAATATTACTTTATGAGTGATTTGAATGAATTTTTTTCTTTAAATTAATCATATTTAGATTTAGTTATATTTATTTCATTTCAATACTACAATGGAAATCATAGAATTGTTTCCAATGAATGAATTTATAACTATTTAATAATATTTTTGTTCTATATTAAATGTGGTTTATTTCATTTATTCATTCAAATAGTCTTTCTGATATCAAAAAATTGGGAGAAGACTTATATTTATAGAATGTATACTGTATCTATGGGAGACAGGGGGAATATTTTGAACAAACAAATGTTCTTTGGAAACCTTTTCTTAATTGAAATAATTATATGGTAATCAAATTATTAATATATATATATATATATAATTTATTTTTATCATACTTCTATTTTCTTTATTTTTTATCAAGGAATAAGTTACGGGTTTCCTTACCCTCAAAAAGGGGTGATTGTTGGGCATGCATTTTCCTAATAATCATCTATAATTTATGAGGATTTTTAGGTTTACAAATACCCATGTTTTTTAATGATGTTTTGTAAAGTAATTTTTATAGTAATTTATTTTCAATTTAATATAATTTAGCATTATGGGAATGATTTTGGAGACATTGTTTTCATCCCAACGTTATGCGAGAAACATAATGTTTTGGTTTGGTATCAACATTAATTTATGAAAATGAGCGTGTATTTGGATTGGCATCCTTATCTTCAGAAAAATGATACATGTATTGATCATCAACCATACATTGGAATTTGGATTTACTATTTTCTACACATTATTAAGGAAATTGGATGTATGGTTAATCAATCCTTCAGTTGGGATTTTATTTTGATAAGGATAAGTATATGGATCCTCATACATACGCATATATGATCCATTCTTTTCATAAATATTAATGTATGGTTAATGAACCATACATTGGCAGGAAACAAAAACTGGGATAATAAACTTTATTCTACCTAATGTCACCATATAATAGGAAGCTTAACCCTACATTGTGCTCCGAATAGTGGAGTTCTTCAATACATGTTTTCAATCTGAGATTACTGCATCAATCGATTCAGAATTGAAAATTGATTGAATGATCATTTTGATTGTTTCATAGTACTTTGTTAGACATATAAAATCTCTCTAATTATTAAGGGACGTTTGAAAACATCATGCTAATTGAAATTTGAATTTCGGCAATCAATCATGCCATTTTTTTAGATCTGGAATACCAAAGAATTTCATTTCTATATATTTCATCATAAAATCACTTCATATGTGTGTGGTATAGGTTCTTTATATATATGAAAGCTTTATTAAAAATATTTTTACAGTGCTACACCAAACAAAAAACACCGATAAAGGACTATGTTTTGGATATATACATGTTCAATCTTGTTCTACAATATGTTTGAGACCACTATGTTTTTTTCTACATTAATATTGATGATATTTGTGCAACCTGGTTCAATTCAAACACATTATATCTTGAATACTATTATTTTTGATGAATTAGATCCACCTATTGTCAACTATTTTCTTGTGCAATTGATATGTTGAACCAATTTCAACAAATCAATTTCTTTGGAATTTTTTGAATTTCAACTTCTTGAACTCTATTGTGGAAGAGTATCATCTTCTCGTTCTATGCTATAGAAAATCAGTTCTTTTTTATAGAACCAAAATGATTTTAGTTTAGTTTTATAAAGGTGTAAAATACCTACAAATAGTTATCAATTCTTGGTCTGGTGTTAGGTGGGCAATTCTTGGGAAATTTACCAAGATCCTTGAGAGGGGTGATTGGTAGAGTGGACAATGGGTTCTTTATGGTACAAACCACTATTAAAAAAACTTTTCATTAATTTTGTTAATCTACATAATATTTTCATATAGAATTATAACACAATATATTCTCACAAATTTCTGTGGGTGATAAAATCTAAGATTATGGATTCTTTTTGAAAAAACGCAATTTACTCCCTCTCGTGTATTACATTGTATATTCAGTCCAAAGGAAATCATTATGCACTAAATATATTATAACACCACTCCCTTTCACATTTTTCCATATTTTTATAAATCTATTGCGCTAACCAGGTATTTTAACACTTCATCATGTTCTATCAATTTATCATGGCCCTATGTCATTTATTACAAGGTTTTCGAAACCGATCCCCAATAAAAATTAGTTATAATATTGAGCCACACTATAATTAATTACCATATTTCAATTGGTTTTTTCCACATATTTCTCAAAAACAATGATATTCTAGCTCTATATAAGACCCAAACAGCCCTGAAACCATCTTAATGTCATTATCATTTTAATTTCCATAAATTTTTTTGTTAAAACATAAATTTAAAAGATTCGTACCTCATTAGAGAAACCATGAAATTATATTATTCATCTCCATTATTTGTATAAATAATTGTTATTAATTATTCAATACATTAAAAAAATTAATAGTATTTATTTCCAAAATTCATGAAAATGCCTTTTAAAATATAATAACGTATTTGGAAAAAATAATTTTTGTGATAGGAGAACAAGTATATTTGTGATATTAAAATTATAATTCATCTATAATATCATTGAAATGTTTTGAATACCTAGATATAAGAATATTTAAAAACTATTTTTTTATACACAACATTTTATCCCAGAAGTACAACATGAAAATTGAATAAATTCTTGATTCCTGGTGAATGTTTTGATTTCATCAAATATTGGATGATTATTGTAATTGACGATATATATAGTTATACATTATATTTCAAGAGGGTGTGGTAAGGAAAATTATATTTCACCCTTATAGGGAGGACTGAGAAGTAATGGAGTGTATCTACTGATACATGAGGGTTCAGAAAAGTTATATATTGAATATGTCGAATATGATTCATTACATGGGTTTTGGGAAGTTATTAGAGATTACCACAACTAGAATTCCACAAAAGGATTTCTATATAACATTTAATGAGTGATGATAATTTTCATTCATTTTATGAAACATGTTGTTACATTATATAAACATTAATTGAAATTTGAACTTTATACCTAATCAATATATAAGTTAGTTTAGAAAATGTTCATAAATATAGAGATTAAATGATTTTACATGGTGTTTTTAAAATTTATGATAGTGAAATTTTCAATCACCTTACGTGAAATCATATATTTCATAAATAGAAAAATAAAATTAACCAAAAATTCTATTTCATCATGAGTATGATGTAAATTAATGTGTCAATGATTCTAATGTTATATAGAAGGAAATATTTGGATAACATCTTCATGAAGATTTTGATTCAATAAATCCAAATGTTTTATTGTTACATAGTAAGACTATAGTTAATGGAATCAATGATATTGATCCCTTATTTCATAATATGGAAGAAATGATTCTCATATTTTTAATAGAAAACAATAGTTTTAATAATTATCCTATAAATACAATTTGTGTTGGATATTTTTAGGAAGTTCAATCATATTTCATATTTTATTCAACTCGATTGGATGGAGTGATACCTAAATGCTAGGCATTCGGACTGTTTAGCTACTTATAATATGAATCTTAAATGAAATGGTTTGGATAATCAAAATTTCACACCATTATATTTGTTAACATAGATTTCCATGGTTTGTTTACCATATGTAGTGGAAGAGGTATTGGAATATAATAGGAATTAGGGGTTTCTAGTGTTAGGAACACATTCCCTACATGATCTATATGATTGTAAAACCCATTTAATCAACTTGAAACATTATTAAAATTTTGGTGACATAACCTACATGATATAAAATTATTATATATAACATTTATATAACATTAAAATCATAGGAGTCATTGATTGTGGATTTTAATTAATACATGTTATAATTAATATGTCATGGTAGTGTTCTCCCATAGATGTAGAAGTTAAATTTTATGGATATAATTCATATGTATCCCATTTACATTCCAAATATTTTCTATAATGGGGTTGTCTTAGTTATTCAAATGGGGGATTCAATGGAATGAATTAGTGTGGTAATATTGGTTCACTGACATGCCATATTAATGTGCACTGTTCTCAGAGGGATATTATTTTTCTTGAGGAGAAGCATCTAATAAATTAGTTTTTGTTTCATGGATGCACTTTTTTCCCAAGGATGTAACATGCTAGGGCTCCAATATTTTTCCTTCAATAGAAGCAATATGGAAAAAAGAACATTATAAAAAAAGTAAAAATTATATATCGACATGAATAAAAAATTTAGAAGATTTTCAAATTAAAAAAACTCATATGTGTTTTAATCTTTTTTAAAATAATACTATTGAAAAAATCTTGAAACATAACAATGATCCACAAGTTACCCTACAAAATAATACTAGTAATTAGTGATGAATTCGACCAACATCTAAATGAGATGTCCTGTACTGTTTTGATAACCCAATTTTGTCCTCTCTAGTCCCCATAATAGTTTCTTCCAAACTCAATTAAAGAAATAAACCCCTTGGTAAATTTCACACATCATATAACTAGAATCAATATACATTTGGACAAACCATCTACTCTACTAGATGTGATCGAGCAGGGAATATATTTTATTATGAGGGACCCTTACTAAAAATGTAAAATCGGAACACTTATTACAAAAACCAATTTAATTCCACTATTCACATGGGTATGTGAATCTCATGCTCCCCACAATTATGATATACATTAAATTCCATTTTCATGGAATATTAAGTTATGTCAGACCACTCATTTGATACTACCATTAAGGGAGGCTCTTTTTTAGTAAATTGTTTTGTGTTTAGTAAGGGAATATATATCTCCTGAAAAAATATTATAGAATGGAAATTAAATAATATATCAATAATTATGTGTTTTAGGGAAGATGAATATGGGTTTCTAGTCAATCCCTATATAACACATGGTTTCACTTGAGAATAATTTCACAATAAAACACTCTACATAAGTTGTGAGAAAAAATGTACCATTTCGAACGACATGGTGTGCATATTTTAAGGACCCAATAATAGTTATCACTCCCACAATGAAACCAGATGGAAGGAGTCCTGAGATATAAAATCCTTATCCATAACATCTCTATGAAACATCCACTAAACGTTAAATCTATAATATATCCAACAAATTTCAACCTTATCAAGTACATTATGCTGTTAGTGATCCTCAAAACATACTCTAACATGATCCTCTTCCAAATAGTGGTTCCAACATCTTATATTCATTTATCATCATAAAAAATTCCTATAATGAACAATATTTTGAAAATAGACTCAAACTCTAAATTTAATAGAGCATTATAAGAATGATATTTATAGGAACATTATCTAATAATGGATTATTGTACTGTACAAGGGAATCAAGAAAGGATCACCATTTCATTAGTGGGTGATAGAACCTAAAAATTAAATCATGAGTCACTTACTCCATTAAAATTAATCTATGGAGGATTAGGGCTACGTCAATTTATAGAAAACCTATACTATAGGATCTCTAATAGTGTTCACTATATATGGGTATTATTTAAAACAAAAATAAGTTCTACCATAATCTCTATAAAAAATATTTTATAAGATAATATGAAAATGAATTAATCTCCTCTAATTTGGATATGTTATCTATGAATTTTTATTTAATAAAATACCTCACCACTCAATGGATCAATAGTGAGTGGATTGTGTATTTTATGACAAAATCACAACCATACATATATAAAAAGGATAACTATTATTATGTGGAATCATTCGATTATATGGATAAACCCAAAATGATTAAATAGTATTTATGTAACCTATAAACAAGGACATGATAGTTTACATCTGACCACTACATTATTATTTCGACATCCAATCCACAACATGAAATTGACTCCTTCGATATCCAAGGTGATCAATATATTAATAGAGTCTTGGTGAATCGATTTGTTTGTATCTAAACTAATATGGGGTTTTCTGCTCATTCAAAAAAACTAAAATCCACTTACCACAATAAACATACAATGCTAAAGTAATCATCATATTATCATTAACACCAACATCTATACTCCATATATAAGATGTAAAGTACTCATGTTCCATTATGATATAACCTTACTCACCATGATAAAACATGGGTTATCAGATAGTCTATTGTGCCACCATAAGTCCACCTCTTGTGGGCCACACGATGGAAACTAGTAGTAATATGGAATGACATATGTTTTGCCTTATCTTATAACAACATAATTGTGATATATAAGTAAATACTCATAATTGGTGAAAATGTCATGACCAAAGTACATTTAAAAAAAATTAAAACAAATGAAAGTGTAGCACAATAGAAAATTAATACAACACAATCATAGCTATAATTAATTAAAAAATAGAGGATGTTACATCATAGGTTCAACAGACATCATGTAATAGTCAACACCACATCTTTATAAGGACTCTTTTAATGAACTCAATCAACCTCCAACTCACATATGAATTTTCAAAATCTATAATAAATTAGATCCACAAAATCACTGACCATATAATTCAACTATAAAATATTTATCTCTTGAACTCCCACAAATGTTGAGGAAAAATGTATATGCAGGGGTGAATATAGATATAAACCTTATTAAACCATAGAAAATGATTAAAAAATGAAAAAAAAAATTAATTCAACTAGTATACCTATATCTAGAGTGTACCAGGGAAGGAGATAAAAAATCTAATATAATAATTATGGGAAAAGTAACAGAAGAAAATAGTGAGGTAGTGTACAACCCTAGAAATGAAATATATTGATTCATATCTTCACATTTCTCTAAGGGAATAGAGGTCGCTAAATGAAATATGGTATTTAATATCCACCACCCAGTTTCAGGATCTATCACAAAGTCAACCATACATTCCAAAAGAAATCATATGATCTAAAAATTCCTAATCTCACATCACCAAAGTATCCATAAATTAAAATCCTCAATCGACTGCATTCTATCCATTATAAGGGACTTACACTTTTCTATGATATGTTAATTTATAATGGTATTAAAAATCCTCTCAGAAATACAAAACCCAATATAAAACACCATCATTAGTATGGGAACCCAAAACTCATTGAGAAAAAGGTAATACAAAAACCCACTATAAAATATTGGACCATCACCCTCTGAACCATACACCTAGATTTTTTATCCATGGGGGATTACCCAACACTGTAGTACTTAAGGGAGTCTCACAAACTATCCTTCGAATATCTCCTAGAATGTTTCTAACCTTAATTTGTTTCTTGGATTTGATAAAACATAATCACCAAATAAGAGACATCGTGAAACGCAAATAAAATTTCTTCTTTTCATTAAATTGAAACCATTATATTCATAAACACAAATAACATGTTATGTGTAACATACAAAGAAGATTTCCACTACCATTTTTATTAATTAAATTTTTTATAACAGTATATTAGAGAAACCAAAAAACTAACTCAATTTTTTTATATACATGAGTTGTAATGAATCACCAAAAAATATGCTAAAAAACATAGTAAACCCATGATATGCTAGTATCTCTAAATTCATAGTAATATATGATGTATATATCATAGTATGGAATAAAAAAATTCAATATCTTGAAAAAAACAAAATCTATTATGTCTTCCTCCTTTCATAGTCCATATTTTCAATCTTCTATTATTCATGCATCAACTCATATAATTTATACTATATAAGAAGAATATAATAGATAAAAATTATTATAACCCTACTTAACATCTATTAACTTGTGTCCCTCATATTACGAAATGATTCTTCTAAGTATACACATTCATTGTTTATTGATTCAAATGTTAGTGTGTATATTTATACTAACCTTGTTTTGGATGTTTCATGTTTGGTATGATTTATATTGTGTCTTTAGTGGTCTCTGATTGTGTAATTAATGGTTGTTTTTTATAGCACTATGTGTTCTTTCAACATTGATACTTTTTTCCAATGAGATGGTTTCAATAAGGGTTGGATCATTAGGTGATTATCTATACGAGTTGAGCATGGTCTATATGTTGAAGCATTAAATTGGTGATTTTTCATGGTGCGTATCATGAGGTGGTAGTGATTTCACTCATTTTAAATTTTAATCACTATTTATTATGAAATATTAATGGGTGATGATGATGGTTTTTTTGATATTTTGAATTATAAAATCTGTAAGGCATATTTTGTAGATTTTCAGGAAATTCTGTAGGTTCCCACTTTTCATTACAGTCGATTCTTCAATAAAAAAAGAAATATCATATATAGTTAAATAAGAAATCATATCTAAAAAACATTTTAGATATTATCAAAAAAATATTTTGTAATTCAATTATCGATTGTATCACGTATCACATAATTTTATACATATTGTGAATATCCCCAAAAAATTTCATTTAAATAATCTCTATTTCCAATTCAAAAAACAATTTTTCTTAAAAAAATCCCAGTTAAATCAACACCAATGAGTGGCCCCATAGTCCCTTATATTATTGGAAACAAATATTAATTCAACAAATTATAAATATTTGAAAAAAGAAAACTCTATGAAATCATCAGTTCTAATTATTATACCAATGGAACTTGTGTAATATCCCACAAATACATGTATGTATATACCTTTTCCCAATTTATCCATCATATATGACCATTAATATTAATATAATAATTTTTTATAAGGAATATATTTACAATGGGACATGAATTACATTAGTCCAATATATAAAACTCATATATTCTTTATTTTTTCTTCTATAGACAGACCAGGTTGAAGAATACATATTAATTAATTCCCACTTACGGACATGCATGTCACATTTACCTAACCTAAATAGTAAAGAACTTTATATAACTCATCTAGTTATAGTTTTACACTTCCATATTCTATATAAATCATTAGCCTTTAGGTAATAATAATTATAAAAGAGTAACAAATTCATTATGGTTAAACTCTAAGCAACGACATGATCACCAACACACCCAACCACACACTTATTTGTTAACCAACAAGGATTTCATATGAAAGGTATATGAGTGTGACAGTTATAAATCTTGGTATCTCGCCAAAATCAATTAAATGATACAATTTCTATGAAACAAACAATATTACTATTAAAAATAAATATTTTATGACACTTCGTATACCATATGTGGGGGGTTTATTCATTACACAATACCATATTTGCAACATGTCCATATATTATATATGTATAACCATTTATACTCAAATTAAACATAACATTTAAACCAAACATAAAATAGTATATTATAAACATTTTTTAAGGATAAAACATTCACATTTTTTTGAGCGGTTATTCATGTAATATATATCCCCAGTGTTAAAAAAACAGTTGTATTAACAATATATATGTTGTATCTATCATCTAATTTTATAATTTTCAAAAGTAATAATTCATAATCGGTCATATAATCTTATCTTAAATGATATATCACAAGATTATACTTATGTTTACATTACTTTTTTGGTTCTAATAAACTCAATATATATATATATATATATGAAACAGAATCCATATAACTTTGTTTACATTTAAATAAACCCTCCCATTAAACACTTTTAGTTCTTTAATTATATGATGTAGTCACATTTTAATAATGTTGGGACTTAGGAATCATATTACTAAAGGTAATATATCTAAATGATTATGAAAACTCTTTAAAAATTAAATATGAAGTGATTGAATTTTAATGATTTCGATTATCAACACAGAACCCTATCTATGGTATTCATCATCAATAATTTGGAACATTATTCCTTAACATTCTCTTAGAATATTTTGAAAACATTTATAACTCTGTTCATTATATATTTAATAGCATATCTTATAATAATTTGGGATAAAAAATTTTAGTCACATCAAAACAATAAAAAATATTCCTCTTTACAAACAAAATTTTTTTAAGACTTTCTGTGACATTATCATAGAATTGTTACTTTAAAAATAATTTATTTATTTTAATTGACCTGCTAATAAATCAAACACACTCTTTATAATATATAAGATACTATCTTCCATCCCAAATATCATGTTATGAAATAAAAAGTCATTTTGTTCAGAAATTTATGTTTTTCCATTACTGAGAATATTCATAAATAATATTATTCTTCCAATATATTATATGGATTTTTTAATGTTAAGGGTGATACATGTAAATAAGGATATTATTTAAAATATGATAATAATTGTATGATAAATTTTTTTAATATTTAAACAATCATATAGATAACCATATTTTCTTAGATAAACTGTTATAATCCCGAACCATTTTATCATGCATGTAAATGAATTTCATTTAATATAAATCATGTGTGACATTTAATACTATTTATAAAAATATTTTGTCAAAAATATATTCACATAAAATAAAAGTGGAATAAGATAACAATACACATTTTTTAATAAGAACTTTCATAGATGAAAATAT
Source organism: Viscum album (assembly GCA_963277665.1). NCBI lineage: Eukaryota > Viridiplantae > Streptophyta > Magnoliopsida > Santalales > Viscaceae > Viscum > Viscum album. Next base: position 2,040,134,516 of record OY728121.1, read on the forward strand.
TATTTTAGGTTCAATTAATTGAATTTAAAACACTTTAATTCATTACATTAAAGAAAATAGAAGGATCTATTATATTATTCGTTGATTTTGAACAATATTATATTTAACACACTTAGAGAATTAATATTTCATATCATATCGTCACAAAATTTGTATAATTTATTTCTATATCAAAAATACGTAATATAAAAATTCCATTTCATTCCTTATTATTTTTTAAATTTATGAAAACAAAATCACATTGAAATGATTGCCTTAATTCATTATATATCATTTAACTTTCTCTGACAAATACTGTCTATGTGAATAAACATTGATGGACATTCCATCTAATGTTTCATCTTCTAGTTTGATTTTTTACCCAATTGTATTGTCGATATAGTAGGAGAAGTAATAAATCAAATTCACAGGTTTATTTATTCACAAAATTTCTAACAAAACATTTATTTAATATAATAATATTTTATTAACATTTTTGAATATGATTATATAAGGAATACCAGAATAAAAATAATAATTAATAGAAAATTAATTTCTCTCTAAGTCATTGAATGTTTAATATATTACTAGATAGTATAAATTCATTCATTAGTTTTCATATAATTATTCTATATAATTATGTGAATCATTCCATTATTTTCATAATAATATTTATTCTATTATAAAACAACATCAATTGTTTGATACAGAAGATAATGTACCTTCAGCACATAGATTTTTATCTTTATAAAGAAGACGTATTATGTTTTCAATCATTATAAGAAGTTTATTAATTTAGGTTTATACAGTTTAGAGGATGGAGCTCAAATTAATTTTATATGATGATGATGTAAATTTTATAAAGTTAAGATATTATCATTTGAGTATCATGTTTTATATTCATTTTTTAATTAATTTCACTAAATTTTCATCCCCAAAAATTATTTATCCCCATTATATTCATTGTACCATTTGGAAGGACAAGATCCCTATTTCACTATGAAATATGTCAGTTTTGATATTTATATACCCTCATATCTATTTAGTGAGGTAGTTATCTAATCATATAATATATGTTTCTTGAATGGTTGTGCCTAAAAGTCTTTATCATGTTAATTATATTGAAAAAACAAACACTGTTCTTCTAGAATAATTATGATGTGTTTCCCTTATGAGTGAACCCTAAATTTCATATTGGGATTATGTTAACCTAATCATAGAGTTTTCTATTTCAGTCATTCCTTACCAAACAAAATCCATGCATACCCTGCATTGTAAGAACCTACTCTTTAAATGTTCATGGTCCTCACATGTGTTTGTTTGATAAATAATATAATGCATTGCAATTTTTAATAGAGATTTAAACTCACCGTCTTATCAACTTCTATTTCTTAATCATTTATAAATATTCTTAGTTATATATTTTGGTATCATATTCTTTTCCCTAAATAAATATATTCAATGTATATATATATATATAAAAATCATAACCCAACAATAAACTTTTTTCCATATTGAATTAAAATACAACAATATTTACATATAAATAGATTCATCCATCGAAAATGGTACATGAAAAACTATTATATAAATTATTAAAATCTTATTAAATCGGTAATACACATTTGAGTAATCCTTAGTGATAGATATTTACCACTCACAATTATAGGTAAGGAATATGAATCAATGTTATTGAGTAGTTTTCCCAAACTCACTCTTTCTAAGGATACATTGCTAATGTATGGCATTAATTCTATAATAATTATGAAAACTAATATATATAAAAATTTATATTACAATTGAATACATAATTCATGCTCATAACCAAATGCATTCCAAATTCATTATTAAAAAAAATCAACTCTCATATCTATAATGTATGTCATTGTATGTATGTATGAAATTTTATTGAAGTGCATTAACATTTAAACTAAAGCACTAAACCATTAAATAAATAAAATAAAATTAATGATGGATATAACATGGAAGAAATTCTATCTATAAAAAATTGGAATATATTAACATGAAATACATAATTTATGAAAAATAATAATGTTTCAAATTATAAAATCTAATTAATTTTTACATCCAATTTTTGAAATGAATACTTAAATAAATATTAAATCCTTATATATATATCCAATATGAAAAATATCTTATTAACATATTTGTATTGAATACTAAACAAATATAATATATTTGAAATATAAAAAAGTAACATGTAATCAATTCATTAAGACTATTCTAATATCATAATTATCATTTATTTCTTATTCAAACAAAGGATAAATAAATTATCAAAAACCCATTTGATATGGTTTAAATAATTTCTAAAATGTATCCTTTAATTTTAATAATTGTATTTTCATTAATATAATTAATATTAAATTTTTAATACGAAAATTATGTATTTTAAATTCCTTAAAAATTTAGAAATTATTCTAAAATTATATATATATTTTCTATATAAAAAGTATATAAATATATATATTATAAGTCATTACATATTAGTAGAAAGAGGTATTTAAATATTAATATTTATTATTATGAACGTTTTATTTGAAAACATATTACATAATAATTGAAATAATTAATTATAAACATTTTATAATTAACTATTTTAAAATCACATTATAAATTAAACAAAATCTTAAAATATTGGATTCCATAAATAGTTAAAAATATTTAAATTATTTGAATAAATTCATAATTTATTTTTTTTAATATAAGTTTCATAAATATTATAATGACTAATATATCTATATTTTAATGGGAAATATTCTACATGATACAACCAAAGTGCAAGGGCTATCAATCATACCATATGATAGATAAAATTTAGATTACCTAAGAAATAATTAATAAAAAAATCATGAATCAGTTATAGATAATTATAAAATGAATGAAAATAAAATCCATGGCAGAGTGACCTATGTAATTATAACCTAGAAATGAAGTAATTATTCACATAACATTAATCTCATGTAGAAATGCATTGATTAATAATTACTCCACATACTGAGTAATTATGACTAATGAAAGACCTATAGAGGATAATCAATTTCGGAATATTTTTCTAAATTAATATGAATTTATCATATGAGAATTAGATACTCAGTTTTGTGAAATTAATTAATTCAATAAAACATGAAGTTATCCAACATCGTATTTTATTATATGTTGAATACCCAATAAAAATTCATTTCAATTTTTGGTTTGATATCTCATATAAAATAGCACAATTAAGTCAATAATTATGAATCCTTCTATAATATAGAGTTCCATTGAATAAATTAACAAGAATATTTTAAGAATAGAAATATTATATAAAATATGGTATTTATTATCATCTTTTTAATCTTGGTTTTTGGAATAAAGAAAATTGGAATGTGTCTAATACCACTGATGGGTTAATTTGGGTGTATTGAAACTAAATTTACTCATTGGAAACATCATGAGACCCTAATATAGAGCAGACAATGCTTGTGACCAAAAAAATAATGAAATTAAAAAGAATATATTCTTATATGAACCTTATATATATAGTCTCCACTACTATTTTATTTCTTCAAATGTCAGATAAATATCCAACAAAGGCGTCCATGTCACTCCCTCCGGTATAGGTTTTCCATGTTCTAAATTGAATCACCCAAAAACATAGGTAGGACCCACTATAATCACACGATATTTTAGCTTCTATTTGGGAAAAGGAAAGGTGGACATAAATGAATTCAGAGAAAATAGTATAATGTATATGTTTGAATGAAAAACCATCTCAATGATGTTATCCATTTAAATAGTCTCTTCAAACAATCCAATGTTATGAAATCGTCATCTTATTTTTGTCAAAAGGTACATGTGAAAGAATTTGGATACAACTTATTGTTACTGTAAACCATTCATATTATCTCATGTTTTTCATTGTATAAATCACTTATATTTAAGATAGTATTTAATGAACTATTTATTCAAATACTAATTTCTTACAATCTATTCTCTTTTTCAGTTCATTAATATTAATGAATTATGATATCATCATTTCTTATGGCATGATACTATAGTGGAAAATTGAGTACGATATATCATATCCTATATAATAGTATACCCTTAAGGAATCTTATATTTATTTTGTATCATAAGATCAATAAAATTTTATAAACCCTATGAAAATCATATTATATTAGCTAAATGATATATATTCACATAGTGATTAGGACAATCCACATTGAGACTTAAAGTATGAAGAAATGACATTTCCTATCTCTCTCACCAACACTATCATGCTAATGAATTTCATCTTCCAATATTAATAAGAAACATTCAATTTGTATGACATACATTCTCTCATTATAAACATGTAAAATCACAAGGAATGGATTACTAATTTTCTCAATTATGACACCAGATAGAGAAACTGTCAAAAAGAATATATTATTACACATTAATTTCATCTTTATTCTATAATTTTATAGATAATAAAACCCTATTAAACCGAGATTCCTAGTTGATTTATGAAATTAGGTACATGGAACCTTATGTTGAAACAAAGGTACTATATAATCATTTAAAAACACTGAAGCATCCATTATATGAATTTTCTAAAACTGTATTAGATAATATTGTGATGTACATAATAATAGGATGATCTATACATCCCCATAAGGGAATTAAAATTCTACAATAAATTAATGTACAATACGTTATCCATAGCTTATATTATGGTAACATAAGAGTGGCAATAATAATAATATTAATAATTGTGGCACCATATGATACGATAACAAAAAGGATAAATTTTCTTGTGGAAATAACATAAATCCTGATACCATAAACACAAATCAATGAAAAATGGATAGAGAAATAAATATTTTCTGGTTAAGGTAACCCCCATGTTCCATTTATAGAATATCAAGAGATAAATACATTACCCAATTACTCGAGGGCTATAAAATTTTAGGCCCACGGGTCACTTTCATAAATTACACATGTATAAGAGTGAAAATAATATTATAAAACATAAGAATTTCATTAATAAATTTTAGTCTCATGATTATGGACTATGGGTAAATACATGTAAATATGCAACCAATCATGTATAGTTACAACTATTTTAATAACCTTAAGGGAATTGGAGATGTGTATAAACTATATAAATTTTTTTCATGGAAATTAAATAGATAATTTATGAATCTTAAAATTTTTACATAAAGGTATATAAATGTGTTTATTGAGATAGAATATGGGTATACCAATATGTGGGAATCATAAGGAATGTAATATGGTTTTTAAAAAAATAATCCCAGCACAAACAATTTAAAATAAAATTGCAAGATTTAATAAATTTACCTGAATAATGATGAGAATATGGTGATCTTGTACCTTGAGAAGCCCCTTATAAAAGATGGACATGATGTTCTTATGGTATTAGGGGAAAATTGATGAGATCATGAGGGGGAGTTTATAGAGAATTCTACCTTAATGTTTTTTAATTGAATAGGAATGAGGGGTGTTAGTTGGTTATGTAGAAGCATTGCGAAGAATTAATTATTAATTTCAAAATGTTATTTTTAGACACCATATGATTAAGAAATCAAATCCAAAAACCTTACCTAGTTATTCTCACATTTTCCTCATATGTGGAGTTTTTCCTTATTTTATGTGGCTATGGAATGATCACATTAAAATAATTACCTTGCTGAAGTTAAACCATTCTATATTCATAATAAATTTAACATAAAACCATAAAATATAATATTTTTTTGGAGGATTCATTAAAGATTTGAAAAAATTAATCAAAAAACTCAAATATAATTGAGTATTTTAATGGATAAAAGTGATTTTTATTTTAGATACACTTTATAATATTTATAAAGAACTTTTTAGATTTTATAATGTCATAATAAATTCCTCATAATGAATGCATATATAATTTCATTTCAAGAAAAATATTGTTGATGAAAATTATGAAAATTTTACCATTTTAAAATTTAATTACGATGATATAAAAAATAATATTTCTTTTTTCAAAATAATAATCCTTGAATTATGTTTTTCAATTTTAAATTATAAATCCATGTTTGTTGGAAAATATTAGGGATTTTATAATAATGGTTTTCTCATCCATATTAAATTACATTTCCCTTAATTAAATTATATACTAATTTATTAATAGTAAATACAACATAATAGTAAAAGATATAATATATATTAAATAAATGTATTTTTTAATAAAAATAAAATTTAGTTCTAAAATTATTGAGTTCAACAAAAAGGGTTTGTAGATGGATACAATATCTACCGTAAGAATAAAATTTTTGGTTAATAATATCAAAGTCTAATTTATATATAGTCATTATTTAATCATAATAAAATTAATAATAAAAGAGTATAAGTATAATTATTAGTTTAAAAAAATTAAAATATAAAAATTCATACTCTATGGTTAAATATACATACCTCATTATCACACCAATGAAAGAACTATGTGTAATGTGTGCTATGGTAATATTACTGTGGGTTGGTTTGGGAAAAACAAATTCAGTCATGATCTCTATTAACACAAACTTTTATGATAAATTGATTTTCATATGCTTCAATTATTGAATACTATCATGGGATGGATACTGGAATATCCCAATGATGTTATCTATTGTGGATTCTCTGGTAAATTAGTATTATAGGGTATGATCCTACTAATCGTGACCATATATTATATTGTCTATGTGAAATAGACATTATATTAACCATTAATATCATAACATTAATGTTAATATTACAAAAACTATATTTTCAATCCTTATAATGCTTAACTATGATTTATGTATTATAGATCATATGATTTTCCAAAAAAAAGCATTGTGGTGCATTAATTTTTTACAACAACTTTTCATAATAAATCATTTAGTAATTAACAAAAGGAATTTCAATTATAAATATGTTCTTCATTACATTATTCCCCTTTTTATAAATTTCCCAATGAAATTTCCATTATATTTTCTAAAACTAGATATGGTAATTCCATTTGATCACCAATTTTATTTCCCATGTAACATAATCAAATTATTCATTTATCCAAAACACATTTCCTGGGTGACCCTTCTTATTTTGTAGAACAGTGTCTCTATGATATAAAACCATTACCATTATCTAATCATATGAATGTTCACTCTCCAATTGTACCACCTCTATATTATGTAAATTTGATTGGTATTTTGTCTACTGCCTCAGGATAGATACATGAAATACATCATTTAACAGAGATTAGTTTTGTGGGAGTTCTAATAAATAGTATACGACAATTATGTGATCATTGGTCTTAAAGGGAATGATGTATCTAGAACCATGCTTTCAAATTATTCCCAAGCCTAATGATTTGGTACAATGAAATTATAAAAAGTAACACTTTAACAACATCTTCAAACTAAGGATTACTATAATGATTGATTGAATATCATTCATCTCTACATTATTGGTATTTGATATAACACTAGTAGGATTTCAATGTAAATATATTTTCTTAGATATTATCTAGGTCCCTAATCTTCCACACTATATATTCATCATTTCATGTTGGAGTCTAACACCTCTATCCATAAGGATCCTCATATATTATATTTGAATTATTGAATGGAAAATTTTATCAAATAATAATTTATTAAGGTAATTTGTTAATCCCAACATCCTTGTAAATACATTGAACTTGATTTCAGAATATCATCTAGTGTTTTTATAATTTTTTTACATAATGAACATACGACTAAGGGTTATATGAAGTAATAGGCCTCTATTCCATATCAAAAAATATATTCCTTCTCCAAAACATCACAATAAATCATGGATCTCAATCAGATACAATAAATAGTGTAACCACATGATGTCATTCCTATCATATTATATTTATCCTCATGAGTTTGATAGAGATAAATATTACTTCATTATAATGAAATATGATTTCTTTTAAAGGAAATTGAATGCATCCTATTTGGATTTTTTTCCTATAGTTTCTTTGAGGAGTCCAAAAGTGAAATACATGTATAATTATTCTAATTTCCATTTTTTTAGATGCATCTTACCTTTATACATATCACATTAATCATTGAAATGTTTTTGTTCCAAGAATCACTATACAGAATTATAAACTCAATCTTTAGGTTATCCCACTAGATGTTTTACATAAAATATATATACATGTTAGAGATACCTATTTGAAAACAGAATGATGTTATGTTTACAACATCCAATATTTCCCTATTTAGTTATTTTTTATGGAACACATATCTAATTTAAAAATATTATAAAAACATATTTAAAAATGTTTTCTTGTGGAATATTCAGCAACCCTCTTCTATAAAAACTCATAGTCTATCGAGGGATCCATTATCCTATTAAGAATATATTTTTTATTAGTAATACAAATAATGCAGTTCGAATATCTTTTAATTATTACACTATCAATACTATTCATGTTTGAAAAGATTGGAACCATTTCAATCCCCATCATGGATAAGGATTCAATATCCTTTATACCTTGAGTTTTTTCCAACTTGTTTTATTTACTAATATGGAAATGGATTTAACAATCATAATCCTTAAAGGGATCTATCCACCATTAGTGGAATATCATTATCGCCTTATATGTGAATAGATACATTAGGATTTTTTGACCATATATATGTTACACATTTCTCTACATATATAATGCCACTAAATCATTCATGTGAAGATCAATACAACTAGTTGAAGAGAATGAATTAGGTAGATATACTCATGTATAATTAATTTTATAGTTTCATTGGGTATCACTTTTTCATATTTCATGAGTAAATATCTCAATCCCATTTTTTGGACTAACAAGAGATTAAAAATTATTCATCACTATAGTTTAACGTTAGATCATGTCTAGTAATTAGACCCTTAATCATCACATTCTAGAATTATTTACATTCTTCAGTCCTGAAAAATAAAACTCTATTGTAAGTAAGCATGGATATTTGGTGCGAAAATAATGAGAATTTTATCTCATATCAATGATATAAAACATGTAATATATGAAATCTATGGATACCCATCAGTGATATTTATTTTCATATCATATAATGTATTATATGTTTGAGGAATATATAAATACCCCTTTATTAGTGACGACGTGTAATAAGAAAACACCATGATATTACCATGTCTAACATTTAACAAACCATAATTACAAATATTCCTTCTATATAGAATAATGTATAATATTTAAATGCACATCGTGTTCCTCCTTTATTATGGTGTATATAAAAATATCATCTATAAAAATTAAACCATATTTTTTAAGGTAATCCAAAAATTATCTATTCATTATGACTATCAAAATAGTTTTAACATTAGTGAGTCCAAATGTATTCACTCTGAAAATATAATTCCCATACAATGTAAAAAATTAGTCTTGGGTATATCCTCCTTCATCAATATTCCTTGATTATATAATAATTGAATACTCACCTTAGATATTTAGTAGGATATAAATATATGATTTAACTAGACATAAATTAGGATAAGAGGAATCTTGTTCTATTTCATGATCATATTAATCCGAAGATAATTCACATATAGATGCATTTACACATCATTCTTCCTGATAAATAAAATAAGTCTAAACCATGTTTAAACACTTAGGTGTATAATCCAAATAAATAAATTATATTGTAATTATTTATTTCACTCCATGTGTTCAAAAATAGACATTCTATATGGGGTCATGGAGATTGGAAATTCTCATCTTATATGACATATTCATAACTTGACGTCATAGAAATGGTGAAGATGAAGAAATTATTCAGGAAACAAATCATTAAATTCTATTACAACTGGTTAATAATTTATGATGATATTTCCTTTAACCTCAATCAATTATGATAGATATTCTATCCCACAAGGCATTAATTTTTATTCCTGAGTACAATGTACCAATGTATATTCATCCTCTTCCATGTAGTTTTATATAATAAAAGTCTAATTTTTCCTGATGGTGATTTCATTCTCTTAGAAATTTTTGATACCACTATACAACGAAATACAATCCATTACCAGAATAAAAATGAATTATTCTAAGGGGAGGATTGCAATGTTTTGTAGGGAATTCATCCCAATTTTTTTTTATAGGTGATATGTTATATGCTTGAGATGAAACAATTTACCAATTTTTCATATTTGAAAATAACATCACATCCATGTTTTTAGGGGGTGTTTGAGTACAAATACTAGACATGTGTGACATGAAGGAATGTGTAGAACACAAATGTAATAGTATTATCTCTATAAATGAATTAAAAACTATTCAATATGTCACCAATTGGTAATTAGGATCCCCACACTAGTTGTGATGGAATATGATCACACATTCACTAAATGTCATGGAGGTTATTTTTTTTATTTGTAATCAAAAAACATTTTCCTAGAGATATGATATGAATAATGTCCATGATCTGTGTAGTAGAACCAGTAGGAAAAAAAATTGGATGGTTGGAAAATTTATTACATACTTCAATAATATTGGTGGTATTTTACAAAATTTAAATATGTCGTTATGTTCCATTCATTCCTATACAAAAATTATTTCCATATCCCCTTAATTTAGATTCTAGGATGACTCTTCCCACACTATAAATAAATAGGATAATTTGGATTCATAGCCCCATGAAATATTTCCATCTCACCACCATAAATAAAATTAATTCTCTCCTTATTATCTACAGATATGACGAGTCCCATGGAATTAAACGATCTCCATTTTGACTTTGATGTAACATTTGATAAGTTTATCATATCAATAAAAGATTTGAATAGCCATTACGGTTTTTAGGATTAGATTGACCCCCCAAAATAATTGTTCATGATTATTTTTTGGGGTAATGACAATGTTGGAGGCCCATCATGAAATTATTGTGATATTTTCCTCGTAAACCATGATGGTTTCATCATTGTTCTCCCCAAGGATAATGAAATCAATATTTATATAATATAAAAAAGTTGGAGAAAAATATTAATCAATTTTTTATATAATTCCTTACACTAAATCACATTGATCTCATACACGAGGTTCTTATTTTTTACAACTTTCATCCATTAATCGATTTTGATCTCCATGTGATAAACATATATCATTTCCTTCTCTTACTCATAGCATTGAAGTATGGAGAATATATTTTCAATGGATTTGATCAATTTCATTGAAATTTTTTGAACTAAATATGGAGTAATGGTTAGATGGTAGTTTCGAATAATGTACTCAATTCAATCATTTTCTATCATTGGTGGATTTGGTTAGTTATCATTATTTAGTCTCCTATTCAAATCATGAGTCAACTGAGAATGTATTTTTAATATTTTTATTATTTTTTCTCTCATCTGGTTTAGAATCTCATTTATGTTATCATCACATTTCTTCTCAAATTGCTGTTGACTCATAACCTCATAATTATGGCCATTTACAAGAAACAAATTTAAAATTAAGGATGATATTTTTTTTAACAATTAAAAATTTAATTGGAAAACCTTGAATATTAAAGGGAAAACTCGTAAATGTAATATATTTTCTAACCAATTAATTTAATGGGGTTAATAGAATTTATCAATAATCTCTTCCTTAACAAAATATATTATGGGTATTTTTCTAAATAATAATGGTTCATTAGGATCCTGGAATTTCACAAAATCATATCTCCTATGAGGGTCCTTGAATGTGTGTATCAAGGCTAGTTTTCTTGCACTAGGTGATGTGTGATTGAAGATCAATGTACACTTCCTAGGGTTACAATCCTTAGTTATAACTCTTTTAGAGACACATAACATTATGTTTTCTAGTGCATAATTCATTTTCTATTAAATCACTTACTTTATAGAATCACTAATTTTATGGATGTTTTCATATGTTCATTCTTATCCCTATTTATTCCTCTATAATTTTAAAATCTATATCAACAGAAATAACTAGACATTTCTCTAATACCATATTTGACAACCAATATTTTATTACAAATTAATTCATTATTTTTTTTACCTTATGATGCACATTATATAAGCCTAGAATATCTTCATTTATAGTGGATTTAGAAAATTAAAAACAACAAATTTAACTAGAAACTTGGGTATAAAATCAATATATCGAATCTATGAAGCATTCCATTATATTTCTTCAATATTCTAAAACATCATCTGATAACATAGAGATTAACATGATAAAGGGGAGAGGGATGAAACTCAATAACAGAATAAAAAACATTTCAAAATGAATTTCAATACTTCTGATCCCTATGGAATATCAATTTTACATAATTTTTTTTAGAATAATTGTTATTAATAAGGAAGAAGTATATAACATGATAACCAAAAGGAAGAAGAAGACTATGGATACAATATAAAACATAGAATCTTAACATAATTCAGGAAGAAATACCAATAAAAATAATATAATTTTCTTGTAATAACCTATTTATCATCATACATGCAATCTCATTAAGATAAAAACATTACCCAATAAATAGGTGGGATATATAATTTATATCCCACCCCTCGTTTTCTTATCATGTATATACAAATGTGTTCCACATTACTAATAAAACGTAAGGATGTATTATTTCAATGTTTACCTCATGAATTCATATTTTGGGTCAAATACAAGTAAATACTGAAAAAATGATGGATATGTACTACATGGTGATTACCCTTGAGTGTAAATTTTGAAGGTTATTCACTACCCAAATGCATGACATGGAAAATTATAGGATATTTCATTAGAATAAAATTCTTATAAAAAGTTATTAAAAAGGGTTAAATGAGAGAAAAAGGGGTCTCTCATTACTTGGGAGTGGTATGTATAGAAATATATATAAATAATATATATATATATATAATTGATCAAATGGAATTCAAAAGGCATACCATTAAGATGTTTCCTGGATAATGAGATAGAATGTATCCCTTACATTGAATGGATTCTTTTAAAATATTTTTAGTTGATTCTTACAAGAGTGGAAATATTTTTTAGGGATCTTCAGTGATATGGGTGGTGAAAATATATGCTATAGTAGTTTTTAGAGAAATTTAATGGGATTTTGGGCGGTATTGTATAGAAAGAAGAGGATAATTCCTTATTAATAACCATACATAGGTTTCCAAATCGATATGTTAATGTAATCAAAACCACATACATTACCATGATTTTTGAAACAAAAATCGATCTAATAAGAGTTGTTTTAATTATTTTTTATGGATAATAACCAAAATCATGTAAATAACTCTCTTGGTTATGTGAATGTGAGTAACCCTTATAAAAATAATTTTTAAAAACATTTAAATAGAAAATTATTATTGGATAATTCAATAATGGCTTAAAAATTTAAACAATATTGTTAAAACACATTATTTTAGAGTGGAAAATTGTTTTGGTTTTCTATAAAATATATTTTATTAATTACAGGACAGTTCGTGATTTATGATGTCATAAACATAATGTAAAATTATATCATATTTAATTTTTTGTAAAAAACATGATTGTCTCAGAATATTATAAAAAAATCCCTACTGGATAACATAAATTTCTTGATTTTTAAAAATATATTTACAGAATCAAAATAATTTTCAAAAAATTAGAATATATACAATTAATAAAAAATTCTTCATTAATTTAATTTCTTTTATACAATAACTCTTTTTAGACACATAAAAAAATTCATTTACTTTTATAAAATATTATTATCATTTTATTTTAGATATTAATATTTATTAATAATGTTTTATTAAAATAAAAGTTTTCTAAAATATTATTTCTTTCCATAAAAATTTCTCCTTGATTGAAACTATATATTTCTTGATAATAATTTTTCATATTATCACAATATAATTTTTATTAAACTAATTATTTAATCAATTAAAATCTAATTCTTGAAAATTATTAATATAATCATTCTCTGTTAATGAAAATATAAATATTCATATTGTTATAGTCCATAACGAATGTACTCTATTACAATAGGTAATTCGTTAAGGGTAATCTTTGAGATGGCGGTATTTTTATGGGGTGGTTTGACAAAAATGTTTTGGGAAATGATATTAATGATCACGAACATATATTATAAAAGGATTCACTCTTTGATAAGTTAGTAATTTGGAACAATCAAGTAGTTCAAGGACATCTCTTCAATTATCTATGTCAAAATGAATTTATTATAACCTTTAATAAACTAATATTAATGGTCACTATTAAATTGTTATACAATCAATGGTAATGATTATTAATGGTATAATAAATTTGATTGATCATATAATGGTCTATTAAATTTTATATATCATATAATGGTCTCAAATATCCAATGTTTTTATATTATTTATACCAATTATGATCTTAATAAAAAAATGTATAATTTAATAATTATTTTCTTAAATAAATGTTTAGGTCATTACCAAAATTATGAACACGATAAAAAACTATCCAGTATATAGAATTAACATAAATGTAAATGGGGGGGTTGGTCTCTTCTAAATGTCAATAACATACCACCTCTTTCTGTTTTCTATGAATCCAAACTACACAAGGTGTCCTCGTATGGTTGAAAAAATGTTATAATAATAAATTCCCTAATCCTATATCCCAAATCAATTTTGGCATGTCATATCATCATAAAATAAATCATATATTGAATTAAAGGTGTGTATAACACGTTGGGGCTTCGTTTTCATTATTTACCAAAAACTAGGATTTTTCCATGAATTCAATACAATTATCTTGATTTTATAATCTATCAATTTCTATCTGAATCTATTGTACTCATTTATAATAATATTTTAATATTATGGTTTCAATTCATTACACATCATATAGTAATATCATTATTTGTATAATTATATTGAAATAATTAACAATCATAAAATAAAATATTAATATATAAAATTATTATTCATAAATAGATAACAACACCATTATTAATAATTTAACATTGCAATTATTTTCCTCAAAATAATTTTCCACGCACTACTATGTCAGGAAGAAAGAATTATTAATTTAAAAATAATAATTTTATTTATAGTCATCTATAATCAATAAAAAATTTCATCATCATATATATTGTGCATATTAATTATTTTCACAGTCATGAAATTATTTCTCACTATACATATATGAATTTACATAAAATAATAATAATAATAATAATAATTTAATTATAAATAATATTATAAATATTACCTTTACCAATTTTATAAAGAAATTATTTACAATTTTAACAAATTATTTGGTAACATATTACCATTTGAAATGTTATAATCATTGTTTTATTCATTTTTTACATTTTATCATTGAAATATATAGTAATTTTAGAGAACATTATTCCAATAGAAACATTTTATTGCAAACTATATTATTCCACCACATTTTTATGTTTATTAATTACCAAATATTACATTGTTTTTTCCAATCAATTGAAACATGAATAAGAACCAATTCCCCTATTTTAGAATTTAAAATTCAAACAATAATATATATATATATATATCAATGTTATATTTTAAAATAAATTATCATATATTAGGAATTTAACCGATAGAAAAAGATATGAAATTATTGATAAATATATATCTCAACCCATTCTTCTTCTCTCTCATATGTTATGGAATAAAAACATAATAATTCAATTATATTTCAATATCAAATGTATATATTTGTTAATTAATCAAAATTGTTTCATTTATATTATACTTACTAATGGAAACAATATATAATTAAAAAATAAATCAAGAATATAATTTACATATTTAATTATCAATGTTAAATATTTTATGAATTAAAATTATAACATTAATCATTTTTATTGTTCATTGGGGTTCAATGATTTATTGAAATTCTATGAAATGAAAAATAAACATCCAAGAAAAAAATATTTACCATTAAAAGATATATTTGTATAAATTTTTATAAATCACCTATATATGATGAAATATTTTAAATATATTTCGAACATAATAAAATATGTTTGGTAATATTGAAAGTCTGATTAATAAATATTGTTGTGTCCTAATAAATAAAACACATTGAAATCATATACCACTCTATACCAGAAATTCTACAAATAATATGTTTATGAATATTTTATCATGATTCCCTAATGATATATTAATTATTGTTAAAGTGGAATGAAACATGTATATTTTAGGATAATATTTTAAATTATATTGGGAAATGTTATATAATCCACATAAAATAATAATAAATATAATGATATGTTATTAATTGGTTTCTTATATTATAATCAATATAAAACCATAATGTATATTTATTGGAATCCATAATGAATTTAATTAATAGGAAGAGAATCATATAAAAATAAGTGAAACATCCACCAATCTAGTCATACTTTGATTTATAATTTTATGATCATTTCTAATTCGATCATATTTGAAATGCATGATTTGATTTCCATCAATCTAAGTTTCCACATGACCACATAATGAAAGGTCCAGTAATTTCATTAAATTTTCAAATTCATTCAAGGAATATTTTTCTCCATCTAAGGGAAAATATAAATTATGTAAATTTATAATCAATTGATTATCTATCATAAAAAGAATAGATTAATTTATTAAATTATTCCATAAATTATTCCTTTCTATTACATCACTAATTAATCCAATTTATAACTAAAAATTAATATTTCTATTAATATTCTTTTTAATAATTAATTTAACTACTCTATTCATGGGAATATATCTATCATAAATTATCCACTGCATCCATACTATAAATAAATACATCACCACCATGTATCCACATCAACACCATCTCACAAATTCTCAAAAAAATATTGTACATTATAAATTGTACATTAAAATATAGTATAATCAAAAAAATATATAAATTTAATTCAATATATATGGATTGGAACCTTAACGTATAATTAAGACCTTGTGTATGAAAATTAATTCTCATTTTCAACTCATCAATTCAGCTAGATTTTTTATATAATATCTTGATTAGTCTAAATTTGAATTCTCATTGAGGGAACCATTATTTATTTATTTTATAAATATTAGTTATTCCTCAATAATAGAGTATTTATTATGTTAATAATAATTTTACCTATGGTATAATTCCATGTCTCAAGAATAAAAGAAAAACCCAAATATTTTTTCGTGGTTAAGTAATATTGTGCAATTACTAATTTTTCCTTTCTATGGGCTAAGCATCAAAGATAAAAAATGATTCAAATGTAGCATAAGAAAATTACCCTTCTATATTCATATCCACATGACATTAATTCTATTTTTTCCATTTTTCATAGAATTAATCGTTCCACTATGGCCTGATAAATCAGTTTTTTTCAACCACTCCAAAAAAGTCTCTTCTGAATTGTTGAAACTACCTCTATTGTAGGATCTACACATGACCCTTAAAATCCAATGTCGAACGAAAATATTTTTTTACAAAAAATTGATGCATTATTATATGAATGTTATAGTTATATAACATGATATGTAAATCTACATAGGTCCACTTGTGGTGTGATCTATTTATTACAATATAATGAATATTAATCTCACATGAGTATTCTTACGAAACATGAATTTAAACACACATATCATAGATTTATTCTCACGAAACATGGTTCTAGTCTGAAAACCATGAATTGTGGGGTTACTAAATCTTTAACATTAGTGATTCTCTATACATATCCACAAAACCTCTGTAAATCCATATGATCACCATTCTAATGATAATAATTATTTGTAATTTTTTAAAATTACAAATGATATAAAAAAATATTATTTGTAATGTACCAAAAATATATCATCACTAATCCTTCTCTACTTTGAGAAACATAACACTGAGGGGAAATTCTTTGTTAACATATTATCATAGTTATATCACATTTTACCACATCAGTCACAATATTTTCAAAAAAACACTACATATCAATGTCTTACTTAATCATATCTTGGATATAAATATATCCCCCATAATAGTTTTATCAATAAACATGCATAAATAAATTTATAAAATAAAATTACATATCTTTGAATCATAATTCATTAAATGTAACACCAAATAATGTTAATTAATATAAAAATTAGTAAAATTTATTAATAATATCATGTTTTCATTTAATGTGACTTCCATTCACTCATTCATGGATCTTCAACCCAACTAATTCCAAATTCAATACATCAAACATTAAAATATTTTAAAAAATATTTATCCTTTTTATAACATCATTGTTCATACATAATAAAAATCATGATAACAAATTTCACATGATTCACCAACTAAAAAACACACTCTGAGTTTATATTATCCCTCATTCAAAAAACACCTCATGAACATGTTCTCGACTTACAATATATTAAAAATGTGTATTATAGAAAATATTTTTTCTAATACATGGATATATTGGCCACTTATACTTTTATATGTGATGGAATTATATGATGTTGGGTTTCTTTGAGTCCACAATAAATTAGTGTTGGTGTTTTATTATAGATGGTACAATTAATCCACTGTAATATTTTCAATAGTATATTTTCTATAACTAATAATAAAATGAATACTATGGTCATTTTATTTTTATTATAATATAAAATCAATTTAATAGTAGATTGTGGTACTTTCACTATAATCAATATCTATTAAAACATCCACAATTTTAATACCCATGTATTTTTAATAACATGTTATTTAAACAAAATATATTTATTTATACAAATAATATAAAATAGAAGTATTCAAAATATAATGCCACAGTCAATAAAAAAATAATATGTAAGGATTTTATGTAAAAATATTTGAAAAAAAATTCTAAATACAAAAAATACATAAATTATATGGGTTTTTCAAATATATAATATATATGTTTCAGTTGGATACTAAAAATGCATCTTCTATAAGTTTTCAATGTAAATATAACACATTAAAAGAGTAATCCAACTACAACTCTAAGACCTTATGTTTGTTTGGATACCCCTATTCGAGCCTTTGTCTTTATTTTATAATCAACAACTAGTTATGTTTGTGTGGGCTTGATTCTCCATATTTTTAATCCTTTTAGAGTATTCATAAAAAGAAAAAAGTTAATGTTTAAAATTTTATTAATATGTTGAATAAATTAATATCCACAAAATATATAATGCCAAATACATTATATATATCATAATGATTCATATAAAAACATCCATTTAACCTAAGGTATACATGGTAGAAAATTTTCATTAATTTTTTATAGTTTCAAGGTGGTATCATTTAACTAATAACACAACAAGTATATAATTTCCTTTCAATTTCAATGAATGTTTTCAAATTTCATTGATGAACAAACATTTCATGCACATCCTAATGTATTAATGCTATATATTATATTTAAATTATACATACATTTGAATTTAATATCATATAAAAAATATAAATCATTATTTTATGTTTATTTTTGTAGATATAATTCTTACAATAGATTTGAATATTCCTTAAATCATTATAAATGATAACAAAGTGCCTTATCTGACATGCGAACTGGAAAATAATTCTTTTATATTCCATTATATTTAATTTTTAAAATCAATTTTTTAAAATATTCTAATGAGGTTCATTTAATATTTATTCAAATGGAATAAAATAAATAATGTAATAACTTGTTACAATGGTCAAAACTAAAATGAAAAAACTAAGATTCTAAAGATTTAAAGGGAATAATACGTCCAAAAATTAACTCTTTATGTTTTTTGAGTTTCTTCTTGACAATAGATTCAATAAAATTTATTATTTATCAATTTTATACGAACAATTTTTTACATTTTTCCCCTTTATTGAATAATGTTATGAATATATAATGTTTCATATTATTTTCTCCAATAAAAGAGGAACTCCCTTCTATAATTCCCCTCACTCCATAAACTAATATTATGACCAAAATATTCCCAAACCTCTTCCCCGTATTCCAATATATAATAATGGGGTTATTGTAAGAACCTATATCCTCTTTTTAGGTATGGATCTTTTGATTGTGTTTTCTTGAGGATAAAGGAAGAAATAATAATTTTCTATGTACATATAATTTGATTCTATTTACATGTCGTATACCTAGCATGCCGCTTAAGACCACATTTTTACCATGTAACGATCGAAAACATGGATGTGTGGTGATCTTCTAAACCCGATTTGGTCGAGGTCTGGTTGTGGCTACTACACGACATGTAGTGTTATTGAACATGTCGTGCAGTTTTTTATTATTTTGATATATCAGAGGGAGATCACATCACATATTTGGAACCATCTTCTTCTCACCATTATTCATATAGGAGAGATCTAGAATGTATGAAGAAGATCAATCCCTAGATTCCCAATCTGATCTCTAATTAAGACACCATAGGGTGCATTTGAATCCCATTGGCGAGTTCTCATACCATCTTGATCCCTTCTTCCTAATTCATCAACTCTTGTGAGTTATTAATGGTTGAGAATTTTCCAACATTTTAGATCTATGCCACTGTAGGATGATTCAATGGTCTAAGTTCTAGTATACCAATCATACCACATCGAGGTAGGTGGTTTGGCTTTTCATTATTTTCCTTTTGATAATATATTCTAAAAGTTCTGCATGCCCATGTTATCCATATTTCAGGATTTGGAATGTAACCTTATTTTTAGTATCTATGGTTTTATTTATTAATATAAGGTTATATAATATGCATATGGTAAGATACCTTTCCTATGGAACACACCATGGCTGCATTTACCTTATTTGATTGTTTATGGTCATTTGGTCTAGGTTTCGTTTGAGTATATCCTTATTTTTCATGCCTTCATTGATTAAGAGGACGATTGATTATGTGAAATGTTTTTGATATTCTTGGTGAATGTTTAACTATGTATTAGTTATATATTAAATAAACATGTTTGATATTATTTAAAGGCTATTTTATAATGGACGGTGAGGCCCTTGGACCTAGAAGACTAAGGGGTATTCTAGAGGATATACAAAGGACCATGAGAGACTTGGTTTATATGATTTACCCAAGGGGTATAGACTATGATATATTTCCTAGAGTATCATTATTTAATGAATTGGTGCTATGCTAGACCAAAGGGGTTAGAACGTGAGAGATTTCCCAGAGGGTTGTTTGTGAATAATTGAATTAGTGTGACATGTCTACCAAGCCAACGAAAAATGCCGGATTCAATGTTACATGATTGTTAATATAGTCTTCTGAGAAATCTATTTTATTAATTTACATGGGGTATACAAATCATATGATTAATCATAGGGTTTCATAATTCAATAGACAAATAAAAATTGTTAAATGAATATAATTTAAAACTATAGTATTGTTTACTTTGGATTACATATTATTTAATAGCTTCATTTTGAAAATTACAAACTGTATATATCCAATAACATATAATTATAGTTTTTTTAGTGGGTTTTTACTATGATTCATCTAAAACCTTCTTTGTTTTATGCTTTTGGAAGAAATCGTGTTATATTATTGTTGGAGCGAGAGAGCCTGGGATTTAGCTGGGGCTTGTGATGACGTTAGAGTTTACTTGTTATTTCCTTATATTTTATTATATTTTATTTCCATACTTGTAAGCTATTTTAGATGCATTCAGATAAACATATGACATTCATCATTTATGTATATATATGATCCATTAATTTTATTAGGTATAGTCTTCTAATGGGGGAATTTTTTCCCCATTATAATAAAATATCCATATCTACTAGTGAGTAGCCTCTGGAATTTATGAAATTGTGTATGAGGTTTTTGTGACCGACTAGGTATGAGGAACCCTTGGGTTGGACCCGAATCCCAAATGTTGCAAAGTGGTGTCAGAGCATGATATTTTGTATTTTTTCATAATTTCTGGAGAAATTATTAATTTATTGAATGTGAATTTATATTGGTAATTAGATGTTCCTCGGAGTATATACCCCATGTACATGGAAATGAAAAATTACATCCAGTAGAATTGTAGTTTTTTTATTTTAAATAATTACATTGGTTTCAATTTCACCATTTGGTGACTCATGTGTTTTGATCTATTTGTATTGATATCATTGTGGTTCTATTTCTTTCAACCACATTAGATGAGAGTTTTCCATCTCATGCATCATATAAAAACTTGTTAGAAATAACATGCCATTCAATATTTCAATGCCATTTAAGGAGTATTACTGATTGCATGCTATTGTGATAGATGTTGTGATAGATATGTATGTTGTTGGGATGGATTTCATTATATAAATACCTACTATTTTGACAGGGTGTTGGTATATGTATAGTTTCATTGGGATAAACACTATTCTTTAGTCCTTGAGATGTTATGGGCCCTCTTGAATTGGAATTTTGTAGATCATGTTTGAACATTAGTTGAATTCTATTAAGTTATGATTTGAATAAGTATTACAATATTGCATTCATAGGGAATATTGGCTCTCGCCGATTGGAAAATGGCATTACTAGTCCAAATTTTTATATTTTAAGGGTTTTTGAGATGATTTAGAGTCTTATTTTCCATAAAACTCACAAGACCCGATGTGTGATGTTATGAACACACACCATGTGTTCTTCTGTTCTGGATGATATGAAATTTTTTAAGTACATGTTGGGTAGTGCTAAACATGTATTGTAGTTGTTGAGCATGTGACTGACTGTGTGAGCAGAGGCATGGGTTTGGGAAACATTTGTTAGAAAACATCATGTGCTGGTAGTACACAATGTATTGAAATCGACCTTGTATATGATCTTGTGAATAACGATGTGGGTGGATATAATATTTTATGTACACACCATTTCTAGAGTGTGATAATTATGTAGTGTTACACGAGAAGAACCTGTGTAGCTCTAGAAATGTAGATGTTCTAGAGAAGGAGGGAATATTTCGTACTTATCATGTCTTTGGAGGAACATGTTGTGTGTATTGGGTGTTGTATGACCATGTTGGAAGAGGTACATGACCATGTTAAGGCTTAAGGTAACACACCATGAAGTTTTCCAACATGACAGTTAACCCATTGTTGTAAAACATGAATGCTTTCAATAATCTATTCAATTTTTTCTCTTCTGATTTTTAGTTTTCATTAATCATTAATTGAGGTTTTCTCTTTACCTGGAACTGTCATTCCACCAATACATCCTCAATTAATATCCCATTTATGGGTAGATGAACAGACAATAGAAACGGTAAATCATATACTAATAGTAGATCCTCCCATTATGGCTATTTTGGATCCATCTCTTATAGAGAACAGAGGTGCTGATGCACAGTTCCATGAAGGAATTATGAGGATGATGTAGACCAATCAGGGAGCACCACATCTGGCTCCATATTTTGTTGTGTTGAAATGGGGGTTCTAGTAGAAATATCCTCCAAATTTTTCAATGTATACAGGACCACATGTTGTAGAGTCATGGTATGAGGCCATACTTTCTATCTTCAAGCATCTGAATATGCCTCCTGAGATAAGGCTGCAGAACACATCTTACATGTTATGTGATTCCACCAATATATTGTAGGATATTGTTTCACAGGCAGTACGTCATCATGATATGGATTGGAATGTGTTTCAGAGGACCTTATATGATTAATTCTTCCCTGATATGATGAGGGATGTCTGAAACTGGGAGTTCATGAATTTAGAGCAGTGAGCTATTTCAATGATGGATAATTGCTCTTGGTTCACATAGCTTCAACACGTCGCACATGTTCTGGGGGAGACGAGTTATCACTGGGTATGCCATTTGATGATTGTCACAAGTATGACATCTGATCCCATGTCAATGATTCATATTGACATCAGTGACTTCTATAGAAAACCAATTCCTGATTATAAAGAGAAATAAGAGGGATTTTGGAGCTATTATCATGGGAGGTTGAGCATCATGTGATGGTACTCCTTCAAAATATAGAAATAATAATCATAAATAGCCTTTGTGTGGTGATTCTTGTAGCACATATGTATCTTCATGTTGCTAGGTGAGGGTCCACCACTGCAAGAAGAGTGGGCACATGAGTCCACAGTTCTGAAGACACCATGTTGAGTGCCAATATTGCAGAAATATTGGTCATCTTCACCATTTTTTCGGGTGTTCTCACCATCAGTTCTTGATATGGGATCTATTATGACTCCACATATATGAGTTGGGCCAAAAGTTACTCCTCATTTAGGGAACTAGAGTTTGTGAGACCAATCATGATGATGGAGAGGTCGTGGTCAGGGTATCCAGATAAATAGTTTTCGGCGAGAGTAGGGTGGATCAGCTCATGGAAGCCATGCAGTATTGCAGGACCACTGTACAAGTTTTACATTTTCAATGGATCAAACCCAGTTGAAGATGGATCCCAGAACCTCTACGGTTATAAGTATGATACTAGTACACTCTTTTTTAGCTTCTAGTATTTATGAAATGAGGGGTTCTCATATATTTATACATTTTTTAATTATAGAGATCATTGTGCTATGAATCTTTAATTATGATGATTTTATCATTATAGACACTCCATTAGGGATTAGGAAGGCTTGTATACTTCACTGAAATGTGTGACCTCTTTGGTTTGGTGGGTGTCACTTCTTATGGGACCTCTATGTCTTAGAGATGACAGGCTTCGATGTTATTCTTGAAATGGACTTCTGGGTACTCTTTTGGGCCTTTAGCGACACCTATCACCATAGGGTGTGTTTATTCTCACTATAATGATGACAATCTCAACAAAAGGGAGGATATGATGTTTGTGCAACCAGAGCTGGAAATGAGCATCATTGGTTGGGAGGAATCATATCTTTGATTGCAACTTCATATCTCAATGACTAGGGACTTCACAAATGGACATTTCTCTAGTGGTGAATCATTTCCAAGAAGTCTTTCCAGATGGCTTTTTAGGTTTTACATTAGAGTGGGAGGTGGATTTCTATATTGATCGTCTTCCAGTAGTGGCATCAGTGTCCAATAAATTTTATATAATGTCTTCACAAGAATTATAGTATCTCAAGAAGTTGATAAAGATGTTATAGGAATAGTGTTTAATCTGACCCAGTAATTATCCTTGGGTTCACATGTCCATTTTGCGAAGAAGGAAGATGGTACCCACAAGAATTATGTTGGTTATTATAAAATGAACAACTTGAATATAAAGAATCAATATCCCTTATCAAGGATTCATGATCTCTTTGATCAATATTGATGAGAATGTGTATTCTCGAAGATTGAATTGAGACATGATTATCATCAGTTTCAAATTAGAAAACAAGAAAGACCTCTTATAGACTTTCAGAGAAGGTATGGTCTATATGAGTATTTGGTTATGTCGTTTAGTCTCACGAAAGTGTCGGTAGTTTTCATGTAACTAATGAACCAAGTGTTCCATCCTTACAGGGATTCTATTGTGGTAGTCTATGTGGATGATATATTGGTATACATTCACACTCGACACGACCATGTCATCCATCATGAGATCGTATTGTGTACACTGAGAGAGCATCATATATATGCTATGATCTCAATAGTTCCACATTATTATGGACCAAATTCATTTCATTAGTCATTTAATCTTAAAGACAAGGCTATCGGTAGACCTAGAAAAGGTGAGAGCGGAAGTTTACTAAGAGTCTTCAAAGAAACTCTTTGAGGTATGGAGTATTATGGGGATATTTTTTACCTAAATATACTATATTATATACTTTTGAAACTAATTAGTCCAGTTAAGGGGCCTAAATTAGTTGTTAGTCATGTACATGCGGACAGATTCTTGTTATTTAGCATTTCAAGAGATGAAATAGAGTTTTACATCACCATAGATATTGATATTACCAGAACTGGAATAGAGATACATTACTTACTACGATGCATCAGTTATTGTGGTGGGAGTGGTTCTGAGGTTGGGAGAATGAGTCATTGCATAAGGGTCTCAGTAGTTGAGGCCACATGAGAATAAATAATCTATTCATGACCTTGATTTATCCATGGTGGATCACGCCTTGAATTGTTGGAGACATTTTCATTTAGAAGATAAGTTTTTGGTCTAGACTATCCAAATAATACTAAAGTATATCTTTACATAGTGTGACCAGAATTTGAGATAATGAATGTTGGTTGAGTACATTTCTACATTTCACATTGATCTTGTCTACCATCCTAGGAAAGGAAACATAGCGGTCAATGCATTGAGAAGGAGCACTCAGATATAGGAAGTTTAGTAGGCCATGAGTGAGTCGAATATTATGGATATATTGACTTATATGTATTTCTAGGTGAATAAAAAATAGGGGTGTACGTTTATTAATTCTATTGTTGTTACCTCAACTCAACTGGATCGAGAGTAAACGAGGAAACTGTCAGATTCTAAAGGCATTGTCCAATGGGAGAGTGTGTCAGGCGAGGACCCTACTCCTAGGTGGACCATAGGTGAGGATGAGGTTTTGAATTTTCAGGGGAACATATGGGTGTCCAAATACATATTCTAGGAGATATTGTGTAATTTTCATGCCTCCAAATGGGCAGTTCATCTTAGTACCACCAAGATGTGTCGAGATCTACATCATCAGTATTGGTGGCTAGGCCTGAAGAGGGGTGTAGATGGTTTTCCAATGAGATGTTACACATGTCAATAGGTGATGTTAGTGCATCATTAATCGGTAGGGCTACTATAGATGATTCCCATTCTTGATTGGAAGTAAAATAATGTTGTGATGGATTTCATGATGGGTTTAACCTGGACACCTGAAAGAAATGATATTGTATAGGATATTATTAACGGACTCCAGATGGTTGCACATATCATTCTAATCAAAGAAAACTTTAGTGTTGATGATGATGGAATGTTCTACATCTGATGTATAGTTTGTTTTCATTTGTATCTTCACTATGTCACTTCAGACAAGGTGGCCCCATTTACATCTCGTCCTTAAAAAGGACTCTAGAGCACTTTAGGTACATAGGTAATTCTGATTACAGCTAACCATCCCCATATAGATGGCTAGTCTGAGTGCATAATTCTTATTTTTGATGAAATGCATCGAGCATGTGTCCTATATTTCTTGGTCTCTTGGGAGAGAAACATACCCCTAGTGGTGTTTTCCTACAATAATAGTTTTCATGCAATGACTCAGATAGAACCTTATGAGGCCTTGTATGGTAGGTCATGCTATTCACCTCGGTGTTGGATGGAGAGAAGATAGACAACTATATAGGAACCCCATCTTATACAGGAGACCATAGACCAGGTGGAGTTTATTTATACGAAGATGGAAACTAAACTATCTCACCAGAAATATTATGGTGATCGATGGAGACGACCACTAGTGTTTGAGGTCTGAGATATGGTTTTCCTAAGTGTCACACTGAGGTTGGGACATATAAGCATTATGAGACAAGTGGATATTTCACTGAGGTATGTCAAAATGATTTTATATTTGGAGAGATTTGGGTTAGTTTTCAATCAGTTGTAGTTATCGTCGAGTTAACATGCTATGAATGACGTCTTTCATGTTTATCAGCTACAATACTAATTTTCATAATTGTATCAGGTTTTTAAATAAGTGGAGTTCAAGTAATATGTGGATTCATCCTTCCTAGAGAACCCTATTCAGATTATTGATCGCATCACTATGTTTCTCCATAGAAGGTATGTGCTTCTGGTACAGGATTTATGGCATCATGGGTGAGTGTAGGACGAGCCACTGGAGAAGGATATTGTTGTACAATAGAAGTGTCTAGAGATGTTCATAGATTCTATATTATAACTCTTGGATGTTCATTTCGGGGACATATTTCTTTAAGAGGGATTTTTGTAAGAACCCACGTCATATTTTTAGATATCAGTATTGTTTTCAAGTTGTATTGATGAAAATGGAAGAAAATAGGATTTTATAAGTCCGTGTTGTGTACTTATTTCTACATGATGTATACCTAACATACCACGTATGACTGTGTTTTTACCATTGAACGGCCGAATACATGACTGTGTGGTGACCGGGAAGACCCTCTTATGTCAGGGACTATTTAAGGATACTACATAGCTTGTAGTGTTAATGAACACACAATGTAGTTTTCTTTTTATTTGATATATCAGATGGGATCACGTCTCATATCTAGAAAAATAATCTTCCCCCTCTATTTCATAAAGGATATATCTGGAATGATATACAAAGATAGAACCCCTGATTCTTTGTTTCAGCTATGATTTATACACCTTCGAGTGAATTGGAATTCCACTGATGAGTTCTCAAACCCTCTTGATCACTTATTAATAATTCATCCTCTCTTGTGAGTTATTAATGGTTGGGTGTTTTTCAATATTTTCTACATCTACACCGATTGAGGACAATTCACGTTCTGAAATTTAGTTATATCAATCAAACGATATCGAGGAATGTGGTAGTCACTATCGTTGTTTGTCTTTGGATTATATATGCTAAAAGTTTTTCATACCCGTGTTTTGGGTGTTACATGATCGGATTCTTACCATATTATTACCTATTATGGTTTTATTGATTAATAAATGATTTTTTCTTGTACATAAGGTTAGATACCATGTATAAGGGACACCTCATGGGTTTCTTTCCCATGTTTATCTATTTATGGACATTTGGTCTAGTTTTCCTTTTTTGTGAACATTCATTTCCATGCCATGTTTGATTGTGATGAAGTATGATTATGTGAAATGAATGTGATGTACTTTCTGAATATTTATCCATATATTATTTATAGATTACATGAACTGATTTTATATGATATGAATACTATTTTTCTAATGGATAGGGAGAGCCTTTGACCTGGAAGACTGTGGGGAATTCAAGATTATTTATTTAGGACCATGAAATCCGTGGTCTATATTAATTACCCAAGTGAATTTGAATGTACAAGGTTTCCAATTGGGTCATTAATTAATGAATTGATTCTATGTTAGACCAAATGGGATAGACCATGAGAAGATTCGCAGAGGGACATTTTCAAATAATTGAATCATTGTGATGATTCTACCCTTCAAAAGTACAAGCTTGGATTTAATCATACTTGATTGTTTAGATGGTAATCTTAGTCATTTGTTTTGTTACATTACATTGGGAATACTAATATTAGGATATATCCTAGGGCTACATGATTCTATATATGAATAATAAATTTTTTATGAATGTAATTGAAAACTATAGGATTTTTTACATTTCAGTATTTCCTAGTATGTTACTTCATTTTTCATATTACATAAAATACTTATAAACTAACATGGTTGCCTACATGGATTATTCTAAAACAATTTTTGGGGAATGGATTTGACCCGTGAAGATTATATGATTGTAGGTATAAATAAGTGAATGATAAATTATTTATTAGGTACTGGTTTGTTGTTGGAGATGGAGTTCATGGGACCGAGTTGGGGCTTGTGATGTTGTTAGAGTATACTTTTTATTTCTGTTTACTTAATTATGTTGTATTTTTAGCTTTTTGAGATATATTGGCTACATTCCTATACACATATGACATAAATAATATATATATATATATATATTCTTTTGTAGTATTATTACTATCAACATTCTACTATTTCCTTTTGTTTTATGGAATTACTACTTCTAGAGTTGTTTAATTCTTAATTTCGATGATTATACTCTACCAATGAGGGCATAGTTTCCCAATTATAATATCGTTTCCCTCACTTCAAGTTAGAAAATTCTAGCATTTGTGTAAATGCATTTGAGGTTATGTGACAAACCAAGTATGAGGCACCCTTGGGTGGAACCCAAATCTGAGCCGTTAAATTATTATATTTGCAAAAGATCATCCCAAAGAGGATTAATTCCATTCACAATGGAGATAATCTAAGAATAGATGTATACGTTCCAAACTTCATCTTCTATTATTCTATTTATTTATGATCTTATATTCGTCTATAAAATTACTTTTACATTATCATTGTAAAAACATCAGAATAATTAATTTATTAATATTATTATAATTGTGGTAAAATCATTAACTACCCATCCCTTTTTCAAATAAGAAAATGAAAATGTGAATAATGTTTTTTGCAGACTACCACAACCATGAGTCAATAATTTTTCATTTTTCACCAATACATAAATGGGATTGTACTAATATGGATTTTATTATATAATTATTATATTAATGATATATTTTGTATTATTAAATTATAAACCATAATACATATTGTTTCTATTCTATGGAAAATGAAATCATAAACTATAAGTACATGAGGACTACCACCTCCTTGGGATAACTGATTTACATTTTTCATTTCATCACCTCCATATAAATATGATCATGAGATTTAATTCAAAGGATAAATATTATCTATATCATATTATTAATCTTCCTGTTTTAAAATTTGGAGAACCTAGACGTGATTTAAACAAAAAATGAATATAATAAATTATATTATTTCATTATCTAATATATCACACTAAAAATAATGTATTATATAAATACTATATTTTTTATTTATGTTGAAAATATATAACCTCGTAATCTTTGATGATAAAGGCAAGTTCATGTTTGGGATGGGCTGACCACCAACATAAAAACTACTATTAAATTATATTAATGATATACATATAACATATTTTCATTATAATATGATATTTATATATTAAAATATTTATTTTTTTGGTTATAATGATACAATAATATTTATCTCATTAATTAAAGAATCACATTTAATTTTTTGAAAATCACTTAAAATTTTACATAGTCTATTTCATCTTCATGGAGATAGACTAAAGTACATATGGATATAAAATAAAATATCAAAAGTTATTAAAAATTACATTATAAGATAATAAATTAAATTTCAATGGTGAAATATTAATGAATAATGAATATTGAGATTTCTCTTATGAACGTACTACAAACTATCAATACTATAAAAACTTAATGTTGAAAAATATGAAAAACAATAAAATATGAATTTGGAAGATTATTTAAAATATAAATAATATATATTTTCAAGTTTAATTTTGGTTCACAAATTGTGTATTATGTTTTTTATTTTTATTTTATCTGATTTATATTCTTGATCAACTGTGAAACGAAATAAGGTAATGGGGTTTACGTCTCAAAATTCATCTCTTTTGTACATGTTGGGTACTTCAATCATAATTTCACTTTTGAGTTGTATATATTACCTATTTAATATACTAAATCATAAATTATATTTTAATAATGTTATTATGTTTCGTTTCATTCCTTATATTTTACAAGTGGTTTTGAATCACAATTTTCTAATTTAATAATGATTTCATAGTCTTATTTCAATGTTCCTTGATACATGTTAATGCAATACATCATGTTTATTTTTTATAGATCAAATACATTGATAATATTATTTTCATTATTATCCACTCATAATTATGTATATTAACTATTTAATTTAATTTTATACATCTCATGGGGTTTCTATTCAAATGATACAAAGGCTATAATATGTTTTCACAAAACATATCATATTTGATTATTTTCCAGATTTATTTGTCCAATTCTATGTTGATATTGTGATTTATTTATACCTTATTTTCTAGGTTTAATAATGTTTACATCAAATTATTCTTCCTTGATGATTCTATTATTTCTTTAAAATAAATTTTTGGAAGGAATAATTCACTGTAGTTTTAATATATTTTTTCCGTATCTATGTTTTTACATACCTCAAATGATATCATTTCATTAGTGTAAACCATATTTTATTTCACACCACCTATCATATTATTCCTCCTCACATTAAACTCATTGTTTAACTATCATTTTTTTAATTTTTTATTTAAAATTTTTATTTCAAAATATTCAAAATCATTTTGTTGCCTTTTAAAAAAGTATTTTTTAATTCCCAAAAATATTTTATTTGAAATGAGTTTAAATTTTATATGTTTCTAATATGAAATATTTTTTTAATTTCAAAATTTTCGATTTATTTTCACTTCCCCAACTTGAAACCATTTTGTCTTTTTCTTATCCCCATTATTAGTGACGTGTTTTTTAAAATTAAAATTTTCAAGTTATTTTTTCTTACATCTCTTGAAATAAGTCTTCATATTTTAAATTATAGTTTATATTAAATAATTTTAAATGTAATTGTTATCAATTTATTTTTAACAAAAACTATTTAATCATTATATTTCATTTAATAATCCCTTATTAAAAATTATTTTATGTGAAAACATTTTCTATGTATATTCACCATTAATTTTTGAAAAAATATGTACTTTCAAGAATAAATTATTTCAAAAAAAATTATAATCAATTATAAAATAATCAATCCCTTATCAGAAATTAATTATATAATTTATGTTACCCATCATCATATAATGTACTTTTTTTGAAATATTAATTATATTTTAATTTTACATTATTTCGTACTCCAAGTATTTTCTCTACCAATGTAAAATTTTTAACATGCAAATATCTTTTGGTTATTTGAATCATTTTGGAAAAATAGATTATTATTTACGATTATATCACATTATCATTTTAATTGTTAGGTTTATGAATCCCCTTATTTTTTAATTTATAATTTTTTTTAGGATGAAGATGGATTTTATGTTTAACACAAATTTATGGATGATAGTGGGTGGTTTCTATATCACCCATAATTTTTTTGGATTTTTATTAAATCACGGGGTATAATTAGACATTGACATAATGAGTTTTATAACAATGGTGTGGATATGATTTTTTTCCACACATATTCTAGTGTCGGCAAAATGATTTTTTTAATATAGAAACAGATATAATGGGTTTTCTTTAAAAGAATTCATATACTTATGGTTATTAAAAATTATATATTTATTTACCATATGATTATACATTTATAAAAATCATTAAATTTCCATAAAATTCATATTTTTATGATCATGGCATATTTTCAAAGTGTTTTACACTTTTATATCATGCTAACATATTTTATGATTAAGGAAATGTGTTTGATCCTTATTAAATGATTTATTATTAAACAATTTACATATAATGACATTAAATTTATATATCATGTTTAATGATATTATATCATTATATTATGATTTTAATCAATAAATTTATGACAACCTCATATTCCCTTTTATTTTTATGATGTAACACATTAGGATACCTTTTTTATCGTAAAATGATTTGGAACTCCCCAATTATTTTGATTCCAATACCTTGTTATGAATATTATTATTTATTGTGAGGTATATTAAAAGGGTATAATAGAGCGTGATTATGTTTGAAAATAATTTTTTGTTGTATATTATTATTTTTTACATAGCTAAGCACCATGATGATGTACATTTTGTTCATTACACTATATGATTTTTCATGAAATGCATTGCTTAAAACATGATATTATTTTAATATTTATGGTATGTTTATCACAGTTCTCTATAGGTTGTATTAAATATGGGTTCGTAAATTTTTAGAATAGTTTATTTATTTATTTTCATTAGTTTTGATATATTGGTCATTATTATGATATAAAATTATAAAAAATTCCTGACTTTATCCTATAAATTTGATTATACCAGAAAATATTGGTAAATTCGTGAGTTGAGGATTTTCACTATAAATATCTCCATTTCTGGATATTAGATTTGGAGGAAGACACTATTTTAAATTCACTTAGAATTAAAAAATTTATAGAGGTAGGATTTTTTATTAACATTATTATCACTTGGGCTAAGAAAACATGTCCTAATATTACACCAAGTTAGACACTAATAATTGACAATATTTTGTCAATCATATAATATTTAAGAACTATAATTAATGATTGATTTCCTAGTTATATTGATGGAATATTTTGAGGAGTGTATGATATTACAACACAATTTAACCTAGGAAAAACAAATATTAATATAGAATGAATTAAAGGAACTATAGGGAAATGTGATAATATAATAGAAAACGATATTATATGGTTGGATTCCATTTTAAATTATGATAGACCCTTAGTTTTTAGAGGATAATAACTCTTTTAAACCCTCTACATTTTATTAATGGATTGAAAAAGATGGATCCATTACTAATATGTACACTATAGAGATTACTATAATGAAAAAACCATTATAATATGAGTGGGAATGAACTATCATTTGATTATTCCAATAAATCTATCACATGCTTTGATTAATAAAGTGAAAATATTTAATGTCCTAAATAAATCAAATAACAGAAATTTGGTTTCTCGTGAATGATAAAGGGATAATGATAATGATAGAAAGAATATTAAAATTATTGTTTGAAAAATAAATTATAAATAAAGGTATGGGAATTGCCTCTTGTGTATAGTAAGATGCTTTACATAAAGAAGAGATCACCATGGATCAACCTGATGATTATAATGGAAATTTCCAAACAACACCAGTTAAAAAATACATTTTACTCATCATGTAACATTAATAAATAATTGTTTTATATTTCATGAACATAATAATTAACTACCTCAATCCCATTATCAATGGACTAACCAGAGTGAAAGAGTAGTCTTCTTTCTAGTTCTGTTGGATCATGACCTGGTTGGGTTGGTAAAAGAGCCATAGTAATCTAATTCTAAGTATTTGGTGATTAGGTATAAACTCAATGGTGGGGATACCATTTAGAGCCGGGAACTCACTGGAAATTATTATTTTTTTGTTTTTATAATTAAATAGTGGTACATGTGGCTTTTCAGGGGGAGATTCTAAGTTCATATATAATTCTAGGTGGGATTTTCATCCAAGAATTCATAAAGAGTATAAGTAATTGAATGTATTGTTTTGGTGGGCTTGTATGAAAAGTGTTGTGGACGAGTTTATATTGAGATTCTTGACTTTTTAGAAAACCATTCCAAATCATTATTAGTGTAACATCCTGGTTTTTGAAGCATCATAGAGGTGCATAGTTCCCAGTTGGTCACATAGACTCTGCTGCCTTTCCCCTAATTTCAGAGGCTACTAACTAGCCATGAGGGCCTAAAGTGTGATAGTGGGGAAGTTATTCCCTCATTGGTAGAGTAAAATAATTGAAGTTAAATAGATAATAATAGATAAAGTAGTAATAAATTCAAACAATAAGAAACAATAGAAGACTGAAGAAATAAATAGTTAGAGCACATATATAAAAATGGTACATGAAACATATGTCTAGGAAAGCAGCCAAACATGTCATAATGCCAAAAAAACAATACTAAACCAAATTACAAGAAATATAGTAAATAGCCTCACAACATCACAAATCAATGCTTGGTCCCATGCTCTCCAGCTCCCTGAAGTCAAGTACCGGAAGTAGAATGGTGTCTTCTTTTATCTATAACTGCAATAATTTAATCTATTTTGGACCAAAAGCATGTCTCAAACATGGTGTGAGACTAAATTTAGTAGGATACCAACAACAGATATGTTCCTAATATTCATTCAATAAATTTAGAAGGAAATAATAAAAATAAGTAGTAAACAATGAAGTACTCAATCTAAACATTCCTATAGTTTCAATTCATTCAAACAACACATGGAAAGTAAGTCGATAATCACAAATAGGTAACCCTCTGGGATGTAATCACAGAATATCCCCTCTGTTCCTACATAGCAACACAAGAAACCCTCTGGAAATTTCTCATAGTCTAACCCCTCTTGTTCATCTTTATTATAGAATATCTGGGGAAGAACTCACCAAAATTTCCCCTTATAGTCTCGTATCGGTATCTAAAGGCGCTATGGAGAAGCACCCACTTCACATTCCCAATGTGGTTCATGATTAGGAACTAAAAACACTCTGAGTAATCACTTTCATCAATTTCCATTTTTGTCTCACATCGTAACAAAAATAATGGACACTCTGGATATGCCAATAGGTCTATTCTCTGTATGGTCCACTACACCAAGTTCTCACAGCCCTGTCTAAGTCAAACAACCATATCAAAGTGTATCAGGCTATGTAAAAATAAATAACTACTTGGATAACTTGTTTATAAAAAAATATCATGGAATATAACAGAACCATTCTATCCTACAATACTAGGCATGGGAAACAAACAAGTCATCCTAACAAGCTAAGAAAGGTCAAATGGTCATAACCAAACATGAATGGAAAAAAACCTCCAAAGCAATGTAATTGACCCTATTCTCATTCGATTAACTTCTACTCAAAAGTCAAGGATGACAGTAAATTAACAATGTTAAAACACTAAACATGTTATACCCCATTCAAGGGTATTTGAAACTTTTTCACATATAACTCAAAGAAATTCAACGGAAAGGAACAAACCTCCTTCCACAGTTTTGTAGGATCGTTATAAGTAAACCTCAAGGCTTGTATTGCTAAAGATCATCATAGATCAACAAAAAATCTAAAAACACTCAACCCAAGATAACTAGATAAAGAAAATGAATCATGAAATGAAGATCTATGAGATGGAAGATCATACTAAGGCAATCCCAACGCAACTGAAGACAATCTATTCGGATAAGAGACACTCGATCGGGAGCTCAGAGAAGCAACATGGTCGTACCTTCTCTCTTCAACAAACCAGACCTAGAAGGAGGGCTTTCTTCCAATTAGATACAACCCTGGTGTGTTTAATTAAAAAAAATAAAGTACAAAACATGTAATTTATAAGTACACAGTGTGTGCATGACTTCACTTCCCCCCATATTAGGTAGTCTCCAGGTCACCATGCACAGCCATGTGCTTGGCCATTACATAGAATGCACACGGTTATATGCGGTAACACAGTACAGGGTGTGTACATCAAAAATATCTAGAAAATACACTTTTTCAAATACACAAGAAAAAGAAAAACATACATGAAATTAAGGTCTAGGTTCTTACAATCTTCCCCCATTAAATAAATTTGTCACCGAATTTCCCTAGCAATGCAGTGTAGAAGAATAATCCTCAAACAAATCTAGCCTCTGTGATCGTACATCAGCCTCACTCTCCCATATCTCATCCTACACCCACCCGTACTACCATAGCATGCATACTAGAAGAACATACCGGCCATGCAGAACCTTCATAATGTGACCAACATTCTATATATGATGGTCACTAAACAAGGTTCCCACCTCTAACACAACATCCTCAGGTTGAAAAGCATGAGACAGGTCTACGATGTAATGTCAGATATGAGAAATTTGGAAATAATCGTGTATAGGTTGGATCTTAAGAGGTAACTACAACCAATTGGAAACCGGCCCAACTCTCTCCAATGCCTCAAACGGCCCGACATACATTGGCGAATTCTTACCCTACCTCCCAATCCTCTTGTGCCCCGACCTCAGGGTGACGCGCAGGACAACCTGATCCCCAGCATTGAACTCCAGAGGACATCTCCATTTATAATCATAAGACTTCTGTCGAGACTGTGTAGTATCCATCCTCTTCCGAATCAACTATATCTCCTCTTTGGTCTCCTGGACAAGACGAGGTCCCAGCATAACCGCCTTTCCTACTTCCATCCAACATAATGGTGATCGGAATGGACTACAGTACAAAGTCTCTAATGTTCATTAGAATATTTTTTTAAAAACTATTGTTGTAGGAAAACTCCATAAGAGGTATGGGATTCTCTAAAAAACCACCAAAATCCAGGATGCATCCAAGAAGCATGTCCTCAAGCACCTGAATTGTACGCTCTAACTGCCCATCTTTCTGGAGGTGGTAAGCTGTACTCAGAAGTACCTATGTACCCAAATCCTTCAAAATCCCCTTCCATACCTGAGAAGTAAAACATGAATCCTTGCCGGAATCAATTGAGTGTGGAACCCCATATAGAATTACTATCTAGATGAGGTACTACCATCCCAACTCAAAAACATCAAAAGTGTCCTTGATTGGCAATAAGTGGGGAACCATCACGATTCTGCCGATGACAACCCAAAATGCGTAATTCCCTGGAGGTGACCTCGGAAGACCTGTCACGAAATCCATCTCAACATCATTCCATTTCCACCCAGGAATGGGTAAATACTGAAAAATCCCTACTGGTTTTTGATGCTTCACCTTCACCTACTAACTGGTGGTACACCTCATCACAAAAACAGCCACATCTATCTTTATTCATGGCCAGCAATACTGATGGTGTAGATCATGATATGTGTTGGTGAAACCAGGACGAACTGCCTAAACTGAGGAGTGAATGTCCCACAACATCTCTTCAAGTATGACGGCTGACACCCATATGGGCACATGAAAATGCACGATCTCATCCATTCCTATGGTCCTTCCAAGAATAGTTTCCTATCATGATACACGTTTCTGTAGGCCTAGGACTTCATTATTTGATAGCTACTTCATTCACACTTGATCAAGAAGAGTAGGTGTAATAGCTACATAAGAATTAAACGTTTTCCCATGTATAACATGAACCTCCGAATGAATATAAGAGAACAAGGCCATAAGCTACCACTCACTACTGGCCTCCTGGACATTTGGAATTTGAGTACTCTAGCTCATTGTATCATCCACTGTGTTGTCATTCCCCAATGTGTAGGCAAGCTCAATGTCAAATTACTGAAGGTACTCTCCTCACCACTGCTGTCTGAAATTAAAATCATGCTAAGTAAATATATTCTTGAGAATTTTGTGGTTCATGAAAAGCAATAAATGATCTCCTAGAAGAAAATATCTCCAAAATTGTAAGTCATGAACAACAAAAGGCAACTTATGATCATGAGTCAGGTAATTTCTCTCCTATGGCCTCAACTACCGAGACCCGTATGCAATGA
Source organism: Viscum album (assembly GCA_963277665.1). Lineage (NCBI taxonomy): Eukaryota > Viridiplantae > Streptophyta > Magnoliopsida > Santalales > Viscaceae > Viscum > Viscum album. The sequence goes on from OY728121.1 coordinate 2,040,173,197, forward strand.
CTTTTTCTTCCTGCAATGTCACTGCACCAAAATCGATATCTGACACATCTTAGAGAGTAGTGTAGCTCTTCCCTAGCTCTATAAAAATTAGTATCGGTGCTAAATTCAACCAAAAATTTAGATCCAGAAGGTATGACTCACAAAAATATTTACACAAAAACGTTGCACTATTCTTATTCAGGCCCATCAGAGGTGCTTCTAAGCATGAAAAGTCATATATTAAATTCTTGTAGTATCCATCGAGCCCAAGAAAACTCGGTACCTCAAAGTCATTCTTCATCTTCTCCTAGGAAACTACTTCTCTCACTTTATCTTGGTCTACTGACACTCTTTTATTTGAGATAACATGACCCAAGAAGTGAATCTAATCCATTCAAAAGTGGCATTTTGAGAGCACAACATTAAAACTGATGCTCTCTCAGTGTACTCAAAACGATCTCAAGATGGGTTTCATGATCGTGTCTAGAGTAAGAGTGCACCAAGATATCGTCCTTGAATACTACACTGAAGGAATCTATGTATGAATAGAACACTCAATTCATTAGTTCCATGAAGACTTTTGGAGCGTTCATGAGACCGAACGACCTAACCACGTACACGTATAGACCATACCTGCTTCGAATAGAAGTAAGAGGTATCTCAGCTAGTCTAACATGAAACTAATGGCAACTGGATCTCAATTATATATTTGATAACACCAAGGATCCTATAACCTTATCAAAGAGATCATCAATCATCAGTAAGAGATATCAGTTCTTTACAATCAACTAGTTCAGCTTGAGATAATTCAATAAAACTCTGATAATACCATCTACCTTCTTCGCAAATAAGAAAATAGAACCCAAATGAGAATTACAGGGTCAGATGAATCCATTTTCCTACAACTCTTACAACTAATTCTTGTGATCCTGTAACTATGGTGTATCCAACCAATAAGGAGGAATGGATACTGGTGTAGCTCCTGGCACAAGCTCTATATAAAAGTTTACCTCTCGCTCTGAAGGAAAACCGGAAAATTCCTTTGGAAAGATGCCCTTGAAATGATCCACCGCTGGAGGAAATTCTATCTGTGAAGTCCCCGTGTCATCCTGATAAAGACTAGATATGTGGGCCGTAACTCTTCTCAACCCATGATGCTCATGTCCCGCTCTGCTCACCTGGACATCCCATTCACCCCTATGAAGAATCAATCCACCCTCTGGTAATGTTAAACTCACACAACAGTGATAGTAATCAACAAATTCCTAGAAGGGAACTAAGTAGTCCATTCCGAGAATGAAATCATAGCATGTCTTCTCTATGACATAAAGGTCCCCTATGATGTGACCCCCACCAATCTCATGAGGGAACTCCTTACATTGACGTACACTAGTCCATCTATTCCACAACGATGTGTCCAAAATCAAGACATCAGCAGAAGTAATGATACTATTCTCAAGGATCTCCACACCAGTAATAGTTATAAAGATATAGGAATCCCCTATATAGAAAATAGTATTAGCTAAAACACAGGAATCTATGATCGTACCTCAAACTGTAGGGCGTCCGGGATCCTGGTCCTACTGGGTTTACTACACTGCAAAAGTCTGACCTACACCACTGCCCTGCCTAACCACATTGAGATAATCTACCATATTGTCAATAAATTCCTGGTGACTGACTACCATGATCGTGACCTCCACCTCAGCCTAAACGGAAAAAAGATCTCTAGTTTCATGACGGATGTGATAATTTTGGTGCAGCTCTTGAAAAAGGAGTCAAATAAAAACCCATGTCACCAACTTCTAGTGGGAATATATGACCAAAATGCTGAAGATGACCCATCTTGCCGCATGATCGGTACTCCACTGGGTCTCTCATTCAATGTGGCCTCATATGCTTGCTCTTCCCGCATTAGTAGCACCCCACCTGGATACCAAAATAATTGTCTCACCTTCTTAGATCACCATGATAAGACCACTTTTGGTGTTTCCTACTATCATTAGGAGGGATTCTAACTCCAGATGTCGAACCTCCCTGGCTCACGACTCCAGAATCCATCAAATTGCACTTCGTGATCTACACCTGGTTGAGGATAGAAGTGATGGAAGTCAACTTGAAGATGTTCACATGAGATAGGATGTCATGCCAGAGACCATCCTCAAACATCCTTTACAGAAATAACTCATCACCTCCTAGAATAGGCGTAAAGTGCTACAGCATTGTCAAACAAGAAGAATACAACATAACAGAAAGAGTTACCTGCTCTAGACTCATGAACTCTCAGGCTCGATCAGCCCTCAATATCTCTGGATAGAGTTAGTCATAGAAGGTATGTTAGAACTCATCCCAAGCCATAACCTACTAGATTCCCAACTGTGAGATCACATCCCACCATCTCTTGGAGGAATCCTGAAAAATGTATGTAGAGAGCATTAACCTCCTCTTTAAGGGAATCTCTAGATTCTCGAATATAGAATGAATAGATTCTTACCATGACTCCCCTGCATGAAGACCTCCATCCCTAGTGAATGTGGGAGGATGATACTGCTGGAAACCCCATGTCAAAACTATCATATAAGGGGAAGGATGTGGTACTACTCGGAGGGTCTGTATGAATCTCATGAAGAACTCTCAGAACGATGCATCAGCACTTATGTCCAGAATGACGACTGGTGCCACGATTGGAACTACAGGATGATCTGCTAGAAGTACTTGATCATTCATGTATTGTGTATGATTGTTTCCTTTTAAATGGCATACAACTGGAGGACGTCTTGGTGGGATAACTCTACATAGTCATGCACACAACTTGGATCATGATTATCAAGGACTGAAATCTAGAAGAGTAATGAGGTAACTACAGAAATAAAGCATTCTGGTTTTTCAAAACAAGGATACATGACCTGAATATTTTACTACATGGTGTGTTTCTTTAATACATTCACATGGAAATGTACATCTACCAAAACTAGTCATGTAACAACCCCATACAGGACGTGTTGTCCTTACACAGGTCGTGTACTTTAATCCTCTTTGTAACACCAGATACTTTTATGAGAAATATTTTGTTTTTATGTTATATAAATCATCAAAGGAATCTTTCACTACAAACAACACTAGCTTGGCTTGATTTACACGCAATCGTGGCCTTCCTCGATAGTTTGCATCGTACACAATACCGAGTTTCACTAAACAACGTTATGCTATTAAAATATTATTAAAACTAGCTATTATGAATAGTAATAACCACTTTTTAAAATTTTGTATATTTTATTTTTTAAAATGGACTTCATTTTGGGATTCGGAATATCGAAATTAGCTTAGGTTTAAATTTTGGTACTTTTCGGATAACTTTTATATTCTGATGAATAGTGAAAATTACTAAATTTTAATTTAAAAAAAAAATTTAATCGAAGTAATTAATAGTGATAAATTATTAATTTTAGTGGTTTTAAAGTATATTTAGAATATATTTTTACCATTTAATTCAATTTTGGTCATTGAATGTAATTTCACATTTAAACCAAACATAAACAAGTGTCAATATTTTGATAGTTATTATCTCTTAAAAACATGCTATTTGTTTTGACGACGAGAATTAATTTTTAAATAAATTAATGAAACTGATGTGTTTTTAATTTGGTAAAATAGACATTATTTTTGAATTCCAAATATCAAATATAGCATAGGCCTAATTTTTTTTATTTTTCTAGAAAATTTCATTTTTTGATTAATAGTTAAACCACTACGTGGGAGTTAAAAAATGAATTTTTCATAAAACATAATTTTACCGCTTCTGTGAGTGGAATATAGAAAATCCAAGAGACACGGATAATATCGAGGACAAAAATGTGGTTCAATGAGATGAAAATAATTTTGGTGAATAGTAACTTTTTAGTTTTTTTCCTTAGTTAAAAGTAAATAGGGTAATTAAGGGTAAAAATGATATTATTATTACCCTAACACATGTCCTAATTCTATTGGATAAGTGTAATTCGACCCAAAACAAACTTTGGAATAAAATATAACCATTTAGGCCCACATGGATTAGATTAGTACATTTATTATCAATTTATTTAAATAAGGGTTAAAATAGTTAAAATCAATGTTTAATAATTAATGTATTTCTAATATACGGTTATACATAAGATAAATTTGACTATAAATATTCATCAGAAAGATAAAACGATTTCCTAAATTATTTTATTTTATTTTTTAAATTTTAGACATTAAATAATTAAATTTATTTATGACACAAAGATGATGCATTAATTATCTTATTAATGAAATCTTGACATAATTGATGTTATAAATACCCAAATAAATGTAATTTGAGAATTTTTATGAATTCAACTAATTTTCAAGGTTAATATGACATGTTAGTATTGATTTAATTATCTTTTATCGAACTAATAATTCTGTTATGATTTTCAGAAAAATCAATTACTAAATAGTGTCAAAATTGACATAAAATAGTTTTTAAAACTAATATTATATTATTAATTGTTAGTTTATTCCTAACAATATAAGGTTCGTCCAAATGACTTAGATAAGGCTATATATATTTATAATAAATAACATGGGGTTCGTTTGGATTGTTATAATAAGTCTATTAACCTTATAGTGTAATAACACAAAAAGTCACGGTAAAAGTAAAATTATCTAACTTAAAGTTAAAAATAAATGATAAGGTTAAAATAGGAACCTAGACTTGTCTAAATTCTCTTGGATGAAAGTATTTCGACCCACCCTCACCATAGCTTCGAAATAAATCAATTTTGATCTATTTAAATCCGAATTTGGCTTTATAATAAAATAATATTTTTAGTTTTTCCAAAGGAGCCCCTCTCCTCCCTTATAAAAGGGCACCTCCTCCCCCTCTTCCTCACACCACTTTGAGCCATCAAGATTGTCCAAACCCTGCCACATTCTACTCTCCAATTCCCTAGAGAAATCCTAGAGGTCCTGGTCTTCTTCAAAGACAAATTTTTGTGCCCTAAAAGGAGGACTCAAAGAAGCGCTTCAAAGATGAGGTAATGTCCATTACCGATTCTTTCAACTTTATTTCTTCTTCCACTTCTTCTTCTTTAGGTGTATCATTATGAAGTAATATCATAAGTATCACTCATATACTGATATGTTATTATAAGTATGAAACAACCCTATTTCACCATCTATCCATCCTACGGAAAATGAAATCACCGCACGTGCGTACATACGGAATACTGTTTCCACGCCGTGGTGTAAACTTTTTTCCACCACCACATTAATTGGATGGGTATAATGGTGTAAATAATGACTATATATTATTATTGTAAAGTGATATTGATTCTGAAATATTATACATACACTCCAATACAATTCCACGATCATGGGAACGATAGCATTGCTCGTGCGTACGTACGGAATACCGTCTCCACGATGTAATGCGACTCGTTCTACATGATCTTCATTGCATAATGATTATATAAATGAATTTATTGAATTAAAATGATATATATTACACTAATAAAATTCTGGAAATGAGGTATCTATAACCTAAAAAGAAAAAATAGAATTTATTCGACAAAACACGCATAAGAACAAAAAGTAATAAACACCTGAATAACAAGTAGTAATGAAATATTACTAATAAGAAGCAAAGAATATGAACATATATGATATAATAAAAATACTTATGATTCTGTAATAAGTCAATAACAATATTTAAATCATTATACAGGAGTTTCGGACACTTACGAAGAAAATCTGACCTAAGGTAAGGGAAAATATCACAATCTCATTTTTATCCGAGATTGTTTATACTTTGGTATTTACTGGGGTGTATTTTATCATCCACATCCATGTTTCCACGATATGTAATATTTTTATCCTTATAACATAGTTTATATCCAATTTTACCCTTCGATTAGTTTTTAGTAAAGGATATTAAATGAATCTTTTGTCATTTTTCGTACGAGGTAATTTTTGACTTTTCTGAAAAAAGTACGAGAAGATTTTTTTTAACTTATACGACATGAATGGATTTTTAGATCATTATTTCCAAGAAGCTTCCTTTACAAGTTTTCATGTTTAGTTTTAATAAACTTCTTTTAGTTTAAAATTTTATGACATGTTATGAAACAAAAATGTTTTTGAAGTAGAAAGGATATTTTCCTCAAGAATGGAGTTCAGGAGTTTTATCAAAATTATTTTCCATCTATGATAATATAGGGTTCTGTTTCTATCCCTATTATTACATGGATTTGATTATATTGTGATGGAAATATTTTTATTAATTCCTTTATCTTATATGAATTGTTTTATGATGTCACGATGTTTAAGATTCCCATTTTTATTACATGGGTTATGGTATGATGTATGGTTTATGATTTTGTGTCACACATAAGAATGGTATAATTATGAGATGGGTGGGACCTATATATCCCTACAATGCATTGGTTAATGATTTTATATCTCATTAGATAGACATGGCTAGAACGGAAAGTTAAACCGGTTTAGTGAAACAGGACTGAAAAGAGGAGTGAACTCGGTTCAGAAATGGACTTTGTCCACTAAGATAGTCTTGGCAATGAGTCTTGACTAATAAGAAATGATTCTCTATGATTATGTGTGTATACCACAATGTTTCATGTTTTATGTTATGATTATTGGGAATACATTTCACTATTATGATTTATCCCATATTATGAAATTATGATCTCTTTTGCAGGTTAAGATTTCCAAAAGTGATGTTCTTATGTATATGTTGTGATTGATATTTCTTTTGTTTACCGTTACTGAGCATTTGAGCACACCATTTTGTATGTTTTATTTCCCCAGGTCAGGAAGAAGGTTATTAAGTAGGATATTCCTTAATGGGACTCTAGATATGACTAAATAAATGGGAGGAAAAGTAGTTGCTTTATGAACCAGTTGTTTATGTTTCCCAGTTTATAAAGACTCTATACCTATACGGTCCTTTCCTGGTTGGGTTATTGTTGTGATAAGTGTTCCTAAATTCTGAAGTAATAACAATATATGTAATGTATGGATCGTTATATTTGGTATCAGAGGAAAGGTATAGTCAACCTTTGGAAACTAGGATTTGAAAGCCTTAGTAAGAACCCTAAGGATAAGTCTGAGCATAGAACACAATCTTAGTGTTTTAGAAATGGCCATGAATAACCTAGGATAAGACCTTATGTTTGAAATTTTATTCTTGATTATGTGGTTTTCCTATTATATGTAGTGTTCCTCACACTATTCTTCTTGGTTTTAGTCAATGGCTGGAACCCGATGGAACCGTGTTAATGCGGAATGCGATGGCCAATGCAATGATTGTCCCCCTGAGAAACCAAACATTATGGGAGATGGAATGCAAAATCTTTTAACCATGATCACACAACTTTCTCATGCTATAAATCATGCAGGACTTCCAAACGAGCAAAGGAATGAGAAACATTCGGTTGAATCCTTTATGAGGTAGCGTCCACCTTCATTCAACGGGTCTACTAATCCATTAGTTGCTGAAAAATGGATTAGTACTACTGAAAATATATTTTCAGTTCTTCAATGTTCTGAACATGATAAAGTCATCCTAGCAGTGTATCGTTTGGATGGAGATTCTGAACAATGGTGGAATCTTATTAAGAATACGAGGAAAAGAGATGAAATTGAGTCTATATAATGGGACGAGTTCAAGAACTTATTTTTCAATAACTACTTCCCTCGTATTCTGTGAACAATGATGGAGAAAGAGTTTCTTGAACGGAAGTAATATGATGAAAAATTTGTTGGTACCTATGAAGAAAATTTTACAAGAATTGCAAGGTATGCTTATGGTATTATTACCCAACCTGAGAGTAAGATTGATCGATTCTATACTGTCTTAAAACCAAGTCTTAGAAGTGTATTATCAATAAGGGACTTCAATAGATACGAGGAAATCATTCAATGTGCTCTCAAAGTAGAGATGGATATTGGAGTAACCCATCAGTCATATGGGTTTGATAAGAAGAGGAAAATGGAATTCAAAGGAACATCTAAAGAGCACAGTAAAAAGAATATGATCTTTCCCTTATGCTCAACGTGTGGAAAGACACATGGAGGGAGTTGTCTTAATGGGAAAAGTAAATGTTTCAGTTGTGGAAAGGAAGGTCATCAGGCATTTGAATTCCGCAATGATGGGAATAAGATGTCTAATGATGCAAACAAAGGAAGGAATACACAGAATGAACCTACTAAACATCAATGTTTCAAGTGAAAGGAGATGGGTATTTATGCCAATCAATGACCAAATCCAAGGGTTGATGATGATGGTCAACGTCAACAAACTCTTAAGGATAAAGACAAAGGAATGTCCCAAGAAATTTCTATCAGCGATGTTGAGTACGATAACGATGTGGTGAATGGTAAACATACCATCCACTATAAAGTAGGAAATGTTTTATTTGATTCTGGATCCACCCACTCATTTATTTATGATGAATTTTCTATGATTATCACCATATTACCTCAAAAATTAGATGTTGAGTTAGCGGTGACAACCCCTAATGGAACAACAGTCGCATCAAATGTTTATAATTCTTCCCCGATTGAAGTTTTTGGGAAATTGCTTCCTACAAATCTTGTGATCCTTCCTATAGTGGAATTTGATGTGATTCCTCGCATGGATTGGAATTCTTTATATTGAGATCATATCAATTGCCATAGAAGGGAAGTCACATTTCATATTCCATATCAATCTATGATCGTCTATCAATACAAGGATGAACATAACCTTCCAGTGGAAATTTCTTACATCTTATGGTTCTTGATTCCACTAAATGATGGTTATTTATCTAAAATAGCTATAGAGAAACTCAAGATTAAGAATATGCCCGTTGTATGGGAGTTTTATGATGTCTTTCCAGAGGAATTTCCATGTCTTCCTCCAAATCGTGAAGATGAGTTATTAATAGAACTCGTACCGTGTGCATTGCCTATTTGAAAGACACCTTATAGAATGTCCCCAATTGAGTCGCAGGAATTGAAGAATAAACTCCAAGAGAATCTTGATAAGGGATTCATACGTCCTAGGGCGTCACCTTAGGGGGAACATGTTCTATTTGTAAAAAAGAATGATGGATCAATGAGACTCTTCATTTATTATCAAGAACTTAACAGGATCACTGTCAAGAACAAATATCCTCTCCCAAGCATTGTTGACTAATTTGACCAACAACGCGGAGCTAAATACTTTTCCAAGATTGATCTATGTTCAGTGTATCATCAATTTAGGGTCAAAAACGAGGATATACCAAAGACGTCTTTTCATACAAAGTATGGACACTATGAATTTATAGTGATGTCATTTGGTCTTACTAATGCCCCTGCTATCTTCATCGATCTAATGAATAGAGTCTTTAGAGACTATCTTGATAATTTTTTGGTAGTCCCTATAGACGATATTCTTGTCTATTCAAAGATAAATGAAGAACATGACGATCACTTGAGAATTATATTGAAGACCCTGAGAAAGGAAAAGGTTTATGCCAAATTTACCAAGTGTGAATTTTGGCTTAAAATGTTTCATTTTTGGGTCACATAATCTCAAAAGAGGGGATATCTATGGATCCACCAAAAAAAGAGGTTATTGAATGATGGTCGAGACCAACAACAGTAACTGAGATCCGATGTTTTCTTGGTTTGGATGGATATTATCGACGTTTTGTGAAAGATTTTTCATGATTATCTAATCCACTCACCAGGTTGACTCGGAAAGGAGTTATGTTTTTTTGGACAGAGGAATGTGAAGAGAATTTCAAGGAGTGGAATAGAAGGTTATCCAATGCACTTGTACTCACACTGGCTTGTAGTGGAGAAACGTTTGAGATCTACAGTGATTCATCCAAGAAGGGATTGGGGTGTGTTCTTATGAAAAATGATATGGTGATAGCTTATGCCTCATGATAGTTAAAAATCCATGAGAAAAATTACACAACTCGTGATTTGGAGTTAGCTACGGTAATATTTGAATTAATGATTTGGAGGCATTATCTTTATGGAGAAAGGTGTGACATTTATACTGATCATAAAAGTTTAAACTATATTTTCACACAAAAGGATCTGAATATTCACCAAATAAGATGGTTGGAGATAATTAAGGATTACGACTGCTCAATCCATTACCACCCTGGGAAATCAAACAAGGTGGAACAAGCATTAAGTCGACAAGACCATTCCAGTTTATCCATGATAAGGATCACAAAAGATCCAATATTTATGGATTTACAAAAGATGGATATTGGAATTATAATGGAAGGGGAAAAATATATTCTTTCTCAACTGAATGTTCAACCATCTATACTTGTGATGATTAAAGAGGCACAGAAAGAATATGTAGAGTTACAAAAAAAGGTGAGAAATGTACTTGAATTCAACCTTGATTGTGATGGGTAAATAAAGTTCGGGAATCGGGTTTGTGTTCCTCCCATCCAAGAATTAAAGAAGGAGCTTCTGGATGAGGCTCATAGTTCTTTATTCTCTATTCATCCTGGATGCATGAAGATGTATAGGGATCTGAAATAGTACTTCTAGTGGGATGGCATGAAAAGATATGTTGCTGAATAAGTCTCTCGATGCTTGGTTTGTCAGCAAGTTAATGATGGGAGACAGAAGTCTAAGGGGATGTTACAACCATTACCCATACCAGAATGGAAATGAGAAAACATCACTATGGACTTTGTCACCGGACTTCCTAAAACATCCAAAGGCAATAATGCTATTTGGGTCATATTTGATCATCTTACAAAGTCTGCACACTTCATTGCTATTAGAGAGGATTTCTCTCTGGAACAACTTTCCAGGATATATGTAAAGGAAGTGGTAAGATTGCACGGAGTACAACTTTATATTATATCTGATCGGGATCCGAGAATTACCTCAATGTTCTGGAGAAGTCTTCAGCATACTCTGGATACAGAGTTTATTTTCATAACTGCTTATCATCCTCAGACATATGGTCAGTCTTAAAGAACAATTCAAACTCCAGAAGATATTTTTAGAGCTTTCTCTATATATTTCATAGGTGGTTGGGATCAAAACCTACCTTTGGTGGATTTTTCTTATAATAATAGTTTTCACTCCAATATTCAGATGGATCCTTATAAATCTCTCTATGGAAATAAATGCAGGACTCAAACTTTTTGGGGTGAAGTTAGGGAAAGAAAGCTATTAGGACCTGATATTGTTGATGAGATGGAAGAAAAGGTCCGATCTATTAAACAACACATAAGAGCAGCTCAGATTCGAGAGAAATGTTATGCCAACAACTGATGAAAAGACCTAGAGTTTGAAGTGGGTGATAAAGTGTTTTTAAGAATATCTCCCTAGAATATGCTCATGAGATTTGGAATGAAGGGGAAGTTGGGCCCTAGATATATCGGTCCATTCAAAATAATAGATCGTGTTGGAATGGTAGCTTACCAATTGGCGCTTCCACCGTATCTCTCTTAAGATCACCATGTGTTCCATGTATCTCTCCTGAGAAAGTACATACCTGATCCTTCACATGTACTCAGCTCAGAAGTTGTATTGCTGGAGAAAGATCTTTCTTATGAAGAACAGCCGATAGAGATTCTGGATTGTAGCGAAAAAGTCCTATGAAACAGGACCACCCGCTTGGTGAATGTTTTATGGAGGAACCAAAAATTATAAGAAGCTACATGGGAGCTTGAGGATATAAAGAGGGAGAGGTATCCTCGTCTGTTTCTTACAAAGTGACGAATTTCGAGGGCGGAATTAATTTTAAGGGGGTTAGAATGTAACACCCGAGACTTTTATGAGAAATATTTTGTTTTTATGTTATATAAATCTTCAAAGGAATCGTTCACTACACACAACACTAGCTTGGCTTTCTTTACACGCAACTGCGGCCTTCCTCGATAGCTTTCATTGTACGCAATACCGAGTTTCACTAAACAACAATATACTATTAAAATATAATTAAAACTAGCCGTTATGAATAGTAATAACCACTTTTAAAAATTTTTAAATTTTATTATTCAAAATGGAATTCATTTTTGGAATCGGAATATCGAAATTAGCTTAGGGTGAAATTTTGGTACTTTTCGGATAACTTTCATATTCTGATGAATAGTGAAAAATAATAAATTTTAATTAAAAACAACTTTTTTAATCGAAGTAATTAATAGTGATAAATTAATAATTTTAGTCGTTTTAAAGTATATTTAGAAAATATTTTTACCATTTAATAAAATTTTGGTCATTGAATGTAATTTCACATTTAAACCAAACATAAACAAGTGTCAATCTTTTGATAGTTATTATCTATTAAAAACACGCTATTTGTTTTGACGACGAGAATTAATTATTAATTAAATTAATGCAACTGATGTGTTTTGAATTTGGTAAAATAGACATCATTTTTGAATTCATAATATCAAATATATCGTAGGCCTAATTTTTGGTAATTTTCTGGAAACTTTCATTTTTTGATGAATAGTGAAACCACTAAGTGGTAGTTAAAAAAAGTAAATTTTTCATAAAACTTAATTTTACCATTTCTGTGAGTGAAATTTCAAAAATCTGAGAGACTCAGTTAATATCAAGAGCTAAAATGTTGTTCAATGAGATGAAAATACTTTTTGGTGAATAGTAATTTTTTACTTTTTTTAACCACGGTTAAAAAAGAAATAGGGTAATTGAAGGTAAAACTGATATTATTATTACCCTAACACATGTCCTAATTATATTGGATAAGTGTAATTCGACTAAAAACAACCTTATAAATAAAATATGACCATTTAGGTACAAATGGATTACATTAGGACATTTATTATCAATTTATTTATAGAAGGGTTAAAATAGTTAAAATCAATGTTTAATAACTACTGAATTTTTAATATATGGTTATACATAAGATAAATTTGACTATAAATATTAATTAGAAATCTAAAACAATTTCCTACATAATGGTATTTTATTTTTAATTTTTAGACATTATATAATTTAATTTATTTATAACACAAAGATGATGCAGTAATTATGTTATTAATGAAATACTGTCATAATTGATGTTATAAATACCAAAATAAATGTATTTTGAGAGTTTTTATTAATTCCACTAATTTTATCGGTTAATATGACATGTTCATATTTATTTAATTATCTTTTTTGGAACTAATCATTCTGTTTTGATTTTCACAAAATTCAATTACTAAATATTGTCAAAATTGACATAAAATAGTTTCTTAAAAAAATAATATATTATTAATTGATAGTTTATTCCTAAAAATCTAAGGATCGGAAAAATTACATAGCTTAGGTTATATATATTAATAATAAACCACTTGGGGTTCGTTTGGCTTGTTATAGTAAGATTATTATCCTTATAGTGTTAGAACACAAAAAGACATGGTAAAAGTAAAATTATCTAACTTAAAGTTAAATATAAATTATAAGGTCAAAATAGGAACCTAAACATGTCTAAATTCTACTGGATGAGAGTATTTCGACCCATCCCCACCTTAGCTTCAAAATAAATCAATTTTTAGCTATTTAAAACCTAATTTGGATTTATTATAAAATAATATTTTTAGTTTTTCCAAAGGAGCCCCTCTCCTCCCTTATAAAATGGCACCTCCTCCCACTCTTCCTCACACCAAATTGAGCCTTAAATATCGGACAACCCCTTCCCCTTTCTCCTCTACACTTCCCTAGAGACATTCTAGAGGTCCTGGTCTTCTTCAAAGATCAATTTTAGTGCCCTAAAATGAGGTCTCAAAACAGCGATCAAAGAAGAGGTAATGTCTGTTACCGATTCTTTCAACATTACTTCTTCTTACACTTATTATTCATTAGTTGTTTCGTTATGAATTAATAACATAAGTATCACTCATCTAATAATATGTTATTATAAGTATAAAAAACCCCTATTTCACCATCTATCCATCCTACGGAAAATGAAATCACCGCGCGTGCGTACGTATGGAATACCGTCTCCACGCCGTGGTGTAAACTATTTTCCACCACCACCGTACTTGGATGGGTATAATGGTGTAAATAATGAATATATATTATTATTGTAATGTGATATTTATTCTTAAATAGTATACATACACTCCAATACAATTCCACGATCATGAAAATGATATCATCGCTCGTGCGTACGTACAGAATACCATCTCCACGATGTGATGCGACTCGTTCTACATGATCTTCATTGCATAATGATTATATAATTGAATTTAATGAATGAATATGATATAAATAATATACTAATACCATTCTGGAAATGGGGTATCTATAACCTAAAAATAAAAAATAGAATTTATTCAACAAAACACGCATAAGAACAAAAAGTAATAAACACCCGAATAACAAGTAGTAATGAAATATTACTAATAAAAAGCTAATAATATGACCATATATGATATCATAAAAATATGTATGATTCTGGAATAAGTCAATAACATTATTTAAATCATTATAGTGGAGGTTCGGACACATACGAAGCAAATCAGGCCTAAGGTAAGGGAAAATATCCCAATCACATTTTTAGCCGAGCTTTTTTATACTTTGGTGTTTACTAGGGTGTATTTTATCATCCACATCCATGTTTCCTCAATATGTAATATTTATACCCTTACACAATATTTTATATCCAATTTTACCCATCTGTGAGTTTTTAGTAAAAGATATGAAAGGAATCTTTTGTCGTTTTTCATACGAGGTACTTTTTGACTTTTCCAACAAAAGTACGAGAAGAATGTTTTTTTAACTTATACGGCATGATTGGATTTTTAAAACATTATTTCCAAGAAGCTTCCTGTACATGTTTTCAATTTTATTTTTAATCAACTTCATTTAGTTTAAAATTGTATGACATGTTAATAAAGGAAATTTTTTTTGAAGTACAAAGGATATTTTCCTCTGGAATGTAGTTCAAGAGTTTTATCAAAATTATTTTCCATCTAAGATAATATAGGGTTCTGTTTCTATCCCAATTATTACATGTATTTGATTATGTTGTGATGGATATATTGTTATGAATTCCTTTATCTAATATGAATTTTTTTATGATGTCACGATTTTTAAGATTCCCATTTTTATTACATGGGTTATGCTATGATGTATGGTTTATGATTTTGTGGCACATATAAGAATGGTATCATTATGAGATGGGTGGGACCTATATCTCCCTATAATGCATTGGGTAAATATTTTATATCTCATGAGATAGACATGGCTGGAACAGCAGGTTAAACCAGTTCCGTGAAACAAGACTGAAACGTGGATTGAACTTGGTTCAGAAAATTACTTTGTCCACTAAGAAAGTCTTGGCAATGAGTCTTGACTAATAAGAAATTATTCTCTATGATTATGTGTGTATGCCACAAAGTGTCATGTTTTAAGATATGATTATTGGGATTACATTTCACTACTATGATTTATCTAATGTTTTGAAATTATGATCTCTTTTGCAGGTTAAGATTTCCAAAAGTTATGTTCTTATGTATAAGATGTGATTGATATTTTTTTTGTTTACCCTTGCTGAGAATTTGAGCTCACCCTTTTGTATGTTTTATTTCCCCAGGTCGGGAAGAAGTTTATTAAGTAGGATATTCCCAAAAGGGACTCTATAAATGATGAAATAAATGGGAGGCAATGTAGATGATTTATGAACCAGTTGTTTATGTTTCCCAGTTTCTAAAGACTCTATACCTATACGGTCATTTCCTAGTTTTGTTATATGTTGTAATAAGTGTGCTTCAATTCTGAAGTAATAACAATGTTTTTAAAGTATGGGTCATTATAATCTTCTCCTTCCCAAGTACCATTACATGTCTAGGCCATACGGTTTTCCTATAACAAGAATACATTGCATGTTAGTGCTAGGCACAACATGTACTAGATGAGCTTCACCGACCTGTCTTGTTAGTGACACGACCGGATACACGGCTCACACTACACGGTGTGTTCCAAATTGGCATTGTGTGTATTAGGAGGATATCAACGACCCATATTGTCAGTGACATGGACGGATACTCAGGTTACATTACATGGGGTGTTCTAGAAGGACACGATATATATTTGAGAAAACTCAACTGAACCGTGTTGTTATTGACACGACCAGTTACACAGTCCAACAACATGGCATGTACATTAGGTAAACATCATGTCCAACCAAAGATTTCCAATCCACTTGTCCCTGACCACACATTTTGAGACACAGTTAGGGACTACATGGCATGTACTCAAGAAAAACAGGTTCTTCCCAAACAGAAGAACACATGGCGTGTATTCCACATTATGCAGCGTGTATTCTGGGTTTTTCCAGACAATATGCATCAGAAACAACATTGAATCCCAGAAAAACATTGAAAAAATCATTAAAGTGT